>OU963897.1:15413169-16663169 GCA_902850365.2 Chilo suppressalis | reverse complement strand
ATATTTACTGAGGCTCAAAAAACGACCCGCGTCACTTGATGCAACGATGTGATTACCAGATACAACAAAAGGACCTCAAACTTGGTGTGAGATTATTATCAGATGAGAATGATGTCCGATGACGATTTATAAAAGAAAAATATTTTTGAAGTGAAAACTTCTATAACGGCGTTGTACAGTTTTTTTTGTATGGGTAAAAAATTTTAAACTCGCGTCAGGTTAAACACGTAGGCTGATCATGATACACAATAAAATTGGAAAGGTTGTTGACTTTTTTTCATCGTGTATATTGGACGAAACATAGTAATATTTTATTTTATCGTATTATAATAATAAGTTTCTATCTTTGACGTCCACGTGGCAGCTTTATTGCGAAGAAAATGCATTTTTTTTACAATAGATGTCGCTAAGTGCGCTTAAATGTGATTCATGTAAGTTGATTTTTCTGAGAGATAAATTTTTTTAATGTGATATAAATTTTCATGTATGTGTACGATAGCGCAATAAATAAATATTGTATTCTACCACATACATGTTAGTACTTTTATACTGATAATTAAAGCAATTTGTGCAAAATTATTTCCTAACCATTCCAAAATATCAAAAATGCACAACGTTAATATTGAAGTTTTCACTTCCGCCGGCACTCCGGAGTGCAACCCATCGTTTTTTTAATGTTAAAAGGGTGGCAAACAACCATATGGTCCGCCTGGTGGTTAGCGGCGCCCGGCCTATAGACGCTTGCAATACCAAACATAACACTCACACCGTTGCCTACCCTGACCCAATCCCCTACCCCGTGGAGTCATGTCGAGAATATTTATACTTTAAGGTAAAATATGCAATTCTAACCATTAAAACATAGATATTATAGTTATCAGATAGTTAATAATATTCATTGATAATGTTGGACAATCTATATTAGGCAGTGTAGCAGAATCTTATTTAAATATAAATCTTATAGTAGTACCTAAGCATGCTGAATTAAAGCTACCGGCAAAGCCTCTCATGCCAGCGTACTTAAGAATTCGCCAACTCAAACAATACGAAATTGAAGCAGAATTTATTCAAAAGCTTTTCAAGTGTACCCGGATCTGAGTCAAGCAGAATATTTTTCTCTCGTAAGATAAATTTTCAATGGAGTTTGATACCGTTGCATTATTGAATCGTCTATATAAGAATCATTTGATATAAATAACTGTTTCTTATTATATTGTATTAATATAATAATATATCTAAAAAATAAACATTGTTGTAGTTTTTCATGTCGAATGAACTGAAATAAATACTAAATACCAGGAAAGGAATCTTTAAAAAACCATAATGCATCAGTAGAAACATGTTTGTGATGCCCACCAAAAGGGAAATCTTATTATAAAACGGCGTTAGACATAGAACGCATCCCTGTTTTTTCAGCAACATTCTCTCTGTGTCTGTATATGTGTGAGTGACTGTCATGAAAAGCACTGCATAAAATTTTTAAAAGTCATTGATAAATAAATCCATTCCAGCGCTTTATGTAATTCAAGAAATTTTCGAGCCGATTTCGTTGATTGATTTCTACGATTTTTTTTTCAAGTACATACATACCTATTATATATATATATATATAATATCTTGTATCTGTACTTAAGATTTTTAAATGAATTTTTTATTTATACATTATATTTTAGCATCAAATCTACTAAAACTCATCAAATCTACACAAATTGCAATTCTATAACAAGCGCGATGTTGTTAGTTTAATTACATGCGAAGTTCGTTCACAAGTTCAGCGCGAAATATAATTACATTAATGTCCCTCTAGTTACGTATACTATTAATGAAGTAAATTATTCTGTTTGGTTTATGTTTATTTGAACCCGTTAATGATCGTTAGCGGTGTGATTTAAATAGAGTGATGAAGCTGTGAAAAGTTAATAGCATGTCAGCGGAGCGTGGGCAATGAATGGGTGTCACTAAGCCTTAATATAGGGCACAGGGGTATGGAAAATGTCTCACTTGCGGCTTTATAAAGACAAAGAACGGCACGATATTATTTATGCGCAACGAACCTGTTCATGAAAAACTCCAATCACACTTTTTGCTTACTGTGAAAATTGTAAAAGTTCTATTTGACAAGTTTTAGAAAACGATGCGATCTCACGTTATTTACTAATGTTTATAAGAGTCCGCAAAAAGTGGATATTCACCATTATGTTGTGTATTTCGGTAAAAAACTAAATCAAAAACTCTATTTTCAAGTTGCCGCAAAAAACGTATGGGTGCGGCCAGAGTGCACTCAGATTCAGAGTCAGATTCAGATTCTGAAAACAAGCGCGAGAAATAAACAGTGTAGTCTAAGCAGGTTGCCTGCTTTTTCTCGCGCTTTGTTTTCTGTGTCTGAATCTGAATCTAAATCAGGAGTGCAATCTGGCCGTACCCTTCGACTACACTGTTTATTTCTCGCGCTTGTTTTCGAAATCTGAATCTGAATCTGAATCTGAGTGCACTCTGGCCGCACCCTATCTCTGGACAATATGGAGTCTCACTGATGTGTGACGTCACACGACTGACATTATAACGTCAAACCATACAATCTAATGTCACTTTAACCGGAAGCTTACTTGCATGTGACGTCATTTTAGGCCCCACCAATCCAAAGCGTTTTGGGTCACGTGACAATAGACAAGAAAACTATTATATTAATCGTGGGTTTGTAGTAAAATAAATGATATTTGTTCTGAAAAAATAGTTAAAACTCCTGACAATATTTAGGGATGATGACTATTTTTTTTTCTTCGTTTATCAGGTAGATTATAAGTATTGCACACGTATTTTTTCCTTTTTTCACATAATATAAACATTGCAGAGATAAGTTAATTTGAAAATTCGCATGACGTCATGTTTTACAATTAAACAAGTACAATTTTCACTCAAAATTGACGTCACGAGCCCCTAATACCAAACTTTGTGCGCTATAACTTTGTCATTTTTTGGTTGATTGGCCAAAGAAAAAATACGTGTCCATTATTTTTTGATTATCTAACTGACGGACTGACTAAATAGAATTTCGTTTACTGTACCCCGTCATCACCCCTATTATACTGTCAAATACCCTATTGTATAAGAGAGGTAGGGCATAGATGATTATCCGCTCGAATTGGGCGCCCGTCTAGGGAAGTAACCTCCACCTTACAGAATACCACAGTAAATAAAATTACCTTTTGGTGGTGTTGTGTTTCTGTCGATGAGTAAGGTAACCTCCGCGGAGAAGAGGATTAGGTCAGGGTAGGCATCGGACCGAGTGATATTTTTTGTATCGCAAGTGTCTATAGCCTGTGCTATGGAGGCCGCTTACCATCAGGCGGGCCATATGGTTGTTTGCCACCCTTTTAACATAAAAAATGATATAATATGTACACTTTATGGTTTACAGTCTCACTAACGACCCGGCCGGCTACCCACGGATGCAATATATCAATGAGATATTGAGAAGTTTTGAAATTGTAAATGTATATATTCGGTATGAAGTTTCTATATACATAGAAACTTCTATATACATAGAAACTTCATTCCGAATATATAACTGTTTCTACTGAATATTTTAAAAATAATTTTCACACAATCTGACAAATATTTAAGAAATTATCGAATTTAGTGCAGTCTTTCGAGAGTTAACGCTCGTGCTTATACTTATACATTTCGGCTATTCATTATTATTACATAGATAGACAGAGCTTACTCTTTACAAAATGTTTAACCATTTATTATTATAGTTTTGAATAACTTAAAATACCTCTGCTATTAAAGTAATTCCTTATTTAAGTGCTTAAAATAGTATTTTGTTTGTTCTCTAGATTTGAAATTATGAAGTAAATTTATCTGTTGCAAAGATTTTCTACTACTGACTATGTATTATTATTTTTACTCTTTAACACAAAATGTTAGCATCATCATCATCAACAGCCTATCCTAGTCCACTGCTGGACATAGGCCTCTCCAATTGCACGCCACTCAGATCGATCTTGGGCTACTCGCATCCAGCTCCTGCCAGCCACCTTGCGCAAATCGTCACTCCATCGTGCTTGAGGACGTCTTACACTACGTTTGCCTAGACGCGGTCTCCACTCCAGATCTCCAGAACACAAAATGTGTTATAATTTATTTTTGTATTTTATAATTTATTTTGACGACCTCCTTGGCCGAGTGATTTGTACGCCGGGTTTCATGGTGTCGCTGACTCGAGAGGTCCCGGGTTCGAATCCCGGTGGGGGCAGATGTTTGTGTGATGAATACGAGCATTTGTCCTCCAGTCATGGATGTTTAATATGGTATTTTCTAAATAAATATACTTATATATGTACACTATATGTATTCTATCCGTTACCCTAGAGCATCCCATAACACAAGCCTTATAGTGCTTACTTTGGGGCTAGGCTAATTGGTGTGAGTGTTGGCAATATTTATTTATATATATTTGTATGGATCATGCCGATTCACCAATAAAGGTTATATGATAAAGAAGAAAGAAATATCATGTATACCATACCTACATTATATGCATGCATAGCTGTGTCTACGGGGTAGAGTAGGTAGCTCGTCGAATGTTTTTATTAAATTTCAGACTTGTTTGGCGGCCTATTTGTGCCTGATATGTATTCAACGCTTGAGGTATTGTTATTCACCAAGACAAAAATAACAGCCTCGCGATCGTATTCATGAAATCGATCACAATTTCCTTGCTAACAGTACGTGAAGCATTATTGTGATGTCTTTTCAGGAAAAATATGTGGAATAGGTATCCGTTCTATAAATGAGGAGCTGGCGAACGAAACGGTATAATTACAAAAAATAAAAATTTTCAGGAGCTGTATAAAACTGAATGACATACCTCCAGTGAGATTTTGGCATGGTTTTTAATTTATATAATTAGTAATTTTAACCCTGTTTTAAGCGGTTTTGATTGAAAATTATTTGAGATTCAAATTCAACGGGCCCGAAACCTCCGGACTGTAAAAAAAAGTAGTTTAACCAGATGCGTAATTATATCGCTTTGTTCGCCAGCTCCTCAAATTTCAAACGCAACTCAAGTCGGATAGTTTAGACCGCATACATGATCGAAATTACGTAAGTGTTATATACTTCGCGTGCCAAAAGGGTGACCACTGGTTACCCTTTTACGCTAATTTCTTTCTTCGCGTTAGCGTTCTCGATTCCGGTCGTCAATCGTAATGTTTAAAAAATATCTACCTACTTTGTCATATTAAGCTTTAAAAACAATGTACTTAAGTGAAATTGGTGACCGGGGCCCATGCTTCTTCACCTATTTATTTGTTCCCGTGAGTACCTACTCAAAATCTGACACGCTCGGTTTCCATACAATAGGCTTAGCCTAAGACAATAGGGATGATGACTAATTTTTTTTTCTTCGTTTATCAGGTAGATTATCAAAAAGTATTGGACACGTATTTTTTCTTTCTTCACATAATATAAACATTGCAGAGATATATTTATTTGAAAAGTCGCATGACGTCACGTTTTGGTACAATTTTCACTTAGAAGTGACGTCACGAACCCCTACTCCCAAACTTTGATGCGCTTTATCTTTGTCATTTTTCGGTTGATTGCCCAAAGAAAAAATACGTGTCCATTATTGTTTGATCATCTAACTGACGGTCTAAATAGAATTTCGTTTACTGTACCCCGTCATCACCCCTATTTAGAAGTACATGCGGCGTCTACTTCGATCTAGGTCTAGAATTAGTTACTCCATGTTTTGTCTCTGTCCATTGAATGACAAATGGCATTTGAGTGACATGAACAAAACACGGCGTAACTAGTCTTAGATTATTCATTGTATATTGATAGGGGGTTAAGATATATTAATGTCATGACGATGACAAATAAACAGGCCATCTGTCCTTCGTAACAGTAAGCAGCAGCTATCGCAATCTGTAGACGCCTGCAAAAGTCGAGCCATCCTGGCGGACCTTTTACGGAACCATAGCAGGAGTCCGGAGTTCGGGGTCAGTAAATATTAATAAGTGTAATGAAAGTTATTACTAAAGTGTTTTATAAAGCGCGGTCTAAATGAGAGATTAATTTGGTATACACTATCGACAACACTGGACACTGACTCTGGCAATCAATACAATGAAAATTGTACGTTGTATGTAAGGGTTTGCGCATACTTAGTCTGATATGTTTAGTTTTGTCGGAGTTAAGTGTAAGTAGATGCTGCTGCAGTCAATTTTTTTACAATGTTAAAGCCTTTTTGTGTACATTTCCACCTCAGAACTTGCAGAAAATAGTGAGACAGTATCATCTGCAAAAGAAATTATTCTGCCACTTTCCAGTTCCGTCGTTTAGTATTATTCCGTTTCGTTTAGTATGGCCCCAGCATAAAAGTGTACGACCACAACAGGACATTGGGCAAAAATGTATGGACGCTGCACCCACGTCCGCCACGACTTAATCTACATTTGTTTGAAAGGTATTATAGGATCATTTGTGCTAAAGCGCATCGAATTCCACCCCGGGAGTCTTTAGTTATTTTAAGTTAAATAGGTACAAGTACTATAACGAACGAACATTAATGAAACAAGGGAATTAATTTAGTTTGTTAGTTCGATGCTACATAGGCGGCTCAGATATTATGGAAGTACTTCACAAGGTTCAAGGGTGCCCCCTTATGTTATTCTGCCGAACTAGAGTAAATCCAAAAATCCCCGCATGGGTTGGGGTTTTTTCAAACACTCTGTTCGTTTTAGTAAATTGTCTTCTTTGTAAAACGGAACGACCACAAATCACGAAAACTTGTCCGCGCTTTCAAATTGAGAAAACATTCCAGTTCATCCATACTAATTGACAAAACCGATAATTGTGTTCCAATGTCCAAAGCGTGTTAGATAAAAGTCAATCAAGTGACAGGGAGCGCACAATCACAACGAAGTAAGACGAGTCGACTATTTGTAACTGCAAGTCCTCCAACCCCCGTAAACCGTTTTGAGGTGGCTCAGTAAGTGCAAGCGCAGGATGGATCGGCACGCTTTGTCCTATATCTGGTTGTATAGTACGATATGGCATATTATTATGGTTACTAATAATATAAAATAACGGTAGTATAAAATGAATTTATTTAGCTACTTAAATATGCCCATGTGTCATATCTTTTCACTACCAGGATATTTTTTACGGTGTCATAATAAAAAAGGCTAGTTTTTCATAGATCTACCGATTCATACTAATTACATTGTTGGCGGAGCTGGGTGCGTTTTGTCCTTTATAAGAAACACTGAAATATTCCCGCGCTCTCCCTTCTAGTTGAAGGGAGAACATTATCTCACCAACTAATATATAACGCCACCAAAAGGTAGTAGGTATTATTTCACTGTGGTCCGTTAGGTTTCCCGCAGAAAATGTCCAATGCTTTTAATACGTCTGTTATGGTAAATAACGTTGCATTGGTTAAATATCAAACCACCATGTAGAACAACGTGATTTGAAAAGTCACGTGACGTGAATGGGAAGATTTTGACGGATGTCTACGTAGACATCCATCAAAATCTTGTTTTTTAAGTTGCCCTATGTTTGAAGATTTTATTACAGTTCAGGATGTTTAGATGGAGAGTAACTGTTGGTACTTACTTCTAGCATATATTATAGAGAGCATAGCTGATTATAGCTTGAGCTAACATTATAACCCGTCCATATAATGAATTAGATCATATCTCCATCTTTCAGAACATCACAATAAAATAACACAACCTCCTGGTGATGTTCTCTTTCTTTTAGTGAATAGATCCAGGGCTCTACGCTAATGGATTCAGTAGGTCTAATATATTTTTTTAATTGTTTATGTGTGAGTTTACGCACATTTTCTTAGTTGGCGTAACCATCAAATTCGTGGTAGACGAAGGTGAGCATGGACATTCTTCTGCCACTTAAGCTGTGTTCAAAACTGGACTTGACTCACATTTAATATGGGGGTAATTAGTTACGCCTTGTATAAAACAGAACTAAAATTATCCTTTCAAAAATCATCAAACATTTAGACTTACCAGGCTGGCAGTAGCATCGGTACTGCGGACCGTCGATGTCATTGTCCGTTTGCTCCACGCATATGCCCTTAACACAGGGGTTGGACGCGCACGCGCCGCCGGCTACGGAGAGCTCGCAGCGCACGCCCGCCCACCCATCCGAGCACGAACAATGGTAGCTGGCCGAGCCGTTCATACTGATGCTCATACACAAGCCGCCGTTGAGGCAGGGTGACGTGTAACATGGATCCATTTCGCACCTTTTGCCCATGTACCCTAAGAAACAAATCAATAAAAGAGATAGTGCAAGTTTCCTATTTCAGGTTTTAGATGAGAAATAATAATGGATTACTCTTTCACTTGATCTTCCTCTGTGAACAAACCGAAACTCAACCAAGCATGATAGCAATTCTGGCGCAATCTCCGGTCGGTTATAGCGGTCGTCAATATCATGATGAAATTATATTATGTACTTTATAGACAAATGCAGAGGAAATTTGTTGGTTCCTAGACCTACGTATACTTATAAGGGGGATAAAAATTCAAAGGTAACTAGTTGTATAATTTTTGTGTAGCTTTATTGAATGTGATTCAAATTGTACAGTGTTTTTGTAATGTTGAACAGCAGTTTAATATACTGATCACGATGTTGTTTACACAATATAATTTATAATATGTTAATGCATTTGCATATTAGCCAAATCCATAAAATTGAACCTATTTAAGCTTTTTCACAATCAACGTTTTAAATCACGATAAAGTCGGTAAAATAAAATAAATAAAACATACAGTATCTTGATAAAAACATTGCAGAAACTCAAATAAATCGATTGCTTTTCATGATATAAAATTTATGGGAGTCTATGAAAAACTCGTTGAACTCACGTAATACCAAAGTCTCACAGAGAGATATTCAATTGATTGGAAAATCAGAACGGCTCTCCCTAGCTTACAAAACGTGGATTGAATTTTATTGCATATCGATTTGATGTAAATTAAAGAGTTGCTGAAAATATTTTTTTGCTTCAAAATAAATGTATACAGGGCGTCCCACGGCTACCTCACACGGAGAGAAAGCATATTAAATATTAAAGATAGGATATTTTACTGAAAGAAGACATCATTTCATTTTTGATAATAACTAGAACTGCATTCACAGATTTTTTTAAAAATCGACTGCTACAACTGGGAATCAAACTTGTGAAATTTCGAAAAAAAAATACGACATAATTTATTATCATAAATTATGTCGTATTCTTTTTTCGAAATGGTTATCACCATTGAAAGGGTTTATCATAAAGATTATATTTTACTAATTAACATAGCATTTTAAATGAAAAGAATATCTTATTACGTGATAAAAAGAATAAAGTGATATACTAGTATGTATGCATTTCTTTTTGAACTCAGTTACAATGCGATTGGCGGAAATTTGTAAAAATAATAATTCGAAAATAGAACACATACATTTTCAAGCGTCTGTACCTCTAGCACGAACCATTAACGAATTCGAATAGTTTGCGAGTGTGAAATGTCAATGTCAAATTTTGTATGGAAACTTATACAGCAGCACCACAAAGTACGTAACGAGAACTAAAAATCAGTACACATTTGACAATGACATTTCGCACTCTAAAACTATTCGAATTCGATATTGGTTCGTGCTAAGGGTACTGTTCTTTTTTTTGTGTTTTTCATTTTAGTTAAAAACCGGGTTCTCTTAATACATTTTTACAAAGGGAATCTAAATACAGAAAAAAAACTAGAAATACTTAATATTTTAAGAGGTAAAATCAATAATCTTCCTGCTGCAAATCGACGAAATCTCATTTTCCAGCAAGATGGGACTCATAACAGTAGGAGAACTGCCGAGTTTCTTAATGAACATTTTCCTTCCTGGATCGGTTCTTATGGACAAATAACATGGCCAGCGAGATCCCCAGATCTAACCCCACAGGACTTTTTTGTGGGGTTATGTAACAGATGTAGTATACAAGAACCGGTAAGACAGTGTGCAGGAGTTACAAAATAACGCAGACGTATTATTACAATCATTCACCACGCAAAGATAATGAAATCGATAGACAGAGAAAACATTAATAGAGTGAGAATTTGATCACATTTTGAACATTTGATACATTTCGTTTTTTATTACTTTTTGTTGAATATTTTTAATAAAATTATTACACATTTTGTTTATTTATGACTTTTCTTTCAGTTAATATGCTATGTTATTTAGCAAAAAATAATTGTAATGATTAACTCTTTCGATGGTTATCATAAAACATGTAGTGTTTTATTTTCGAAATTTCACGAGTTTGATTCCCCGTTTTAGCAGGCGATTTTAAAAAATTCACAGATTTTTTTGCAGTTCTAGTTATAATTAAAAATAAAATGATGTCTTCTTTCGGTAAAATATCCTATCTTCAATATTTAATATACTTTCCCTCCGTGTGAGGTACCCGTGGGACGCCCTGTATACTCAAAGTATATACTAAATGTATTATCAGAAGTTTTATTTTTAACACACAACAAGCTTCAAATTTATCTAATATTGTTAATAAATTTAGTTTTCCTTTCGTTCCTAATTCTTACATACTTACATAATTATAATAATGGGCACGTGGAAATGAACAATTCAGGGTCATATGTACCTAATATCAGAGAACTAGTTGATTCGTAGTTGTAATAAAATTAAACTACTCAATTTAGAATCTTTAGAGTTTCTTGAAATATCTTCCGGTTTTACTAAAAAATAAATTATATAACCGAATTTAAAGACACTCCTGAAAACAATAGAAATGCTCTTAAAATTACTACAATAAACTAACTTTGTCCTGCGATTCCTATCATATGATTTTACTAAACGTTACTACATATATGAATGCAGTGTAGACCGCACATTTATCTGGCTTAGTGGCGCTCTGTCGAAAACTAATTCAATTAATCACCACTGTGGCTGGTTGATTAAAATAATTCTGGCTTTTTTTCTATTAATTTCAACAATAAAGGAAATTGAAAATGTTGTTTTTTTAGTGACAATTTTTTATCATTAATAAAACAAACAATGATGTACACACATCATTGTTTGTTTCATAATAAAGAGCCATTAAGGTTTCATTATAAGAAATCTGAGAGCCCGGAAATAACATAGGACGGTTTATTCCCAATTACATTTAGTTTAAGAAATACCTACATGTTTATGTAAATTAAAGAAAATTTTCTCTACATGTATTATTTTTTTGGGTAACCTACTTTACAATATGTATTTTAACTTTTATAGCAATACCTAGACTTTGAAAATACTTACTTTTCATTGTATACTTGACTATATAAAATCAAATGCTTGATTATAAAAGAGGCTTTTCAACACGATGGCTACTTTATTTGTGGTCCTATTTTCAAAGAGATTCTTAGCTGTGAATGGCATCTTTTCCCTAGCATGAGATGAGCAATTATTAAAATACCACACAGTCTGACAGTGAGACGTGATGAAAACGTGCAATTATATCAAAAGCTGTGCATGTGCACAGGTTGTTTTAGCATGAGCTCCAGAGACTGCATTGAGGCTCCTGTTCGGGATCTTCCATCTGAAGATGGTTTCGGGTTATTTGCTTCTCGTGGGGGTGCGCCCCCACGGGGTTGGGTGCCACTCGGCAGCGGCCGTCTTGGTGACGAACCTTCTCTGGAGATTCTGCACTCGTCGGCATACTTACGACGAGGCTCCCGTAGCTTTTTCTGAGCCTTTTATCGCATGGGGCACCCCCACCTTTTATCGATACTCGACTATCGAACTCCACTGTAGTTTGACAACCAAATTCTTTAGTTCGTTTATTAAGTTGTCATGCTAGTGTAAAATCATGTAAAAAGTAATGTAACAGTGGTTATGTTAGGCTCATCGTGTACAATTAAACTTGAAAACAATTATTTTTGTCTCACCGTGAGGGCAGACACACTGGTAGTAAATGCCATCCACTGGCTGAGGCAGGTCGGCACAGCGGCCACCGTTCAGGCACGGCGAAGGGTGGCACGCGTCACGCTCCTCGCAGTGCGTGCCCGCGAACCCGGGACAGCATTGGCACTCGTAACCTTCCTGTACACGGCCACAATTAACAAACAATAAATATCACAGTTAAGGCCTGTTATAAACAGAGGCGATCTGCGGTTGCGGTTGCGGTCACGGTCAGATTCGGTAGTCACTACAATATGGAACATTTCAAATAAGCGCAGTAAGGACGCGATCAGTGTGCAGGCGCCCGGACTTCACACCCCTCTCCCCTTACCACCGCTCGTGTCTGTGGTGACCTTAACTGCATACAGTATCAAAAATAAGCTATCGTCATCGCACCAGTACCCTTAGCACGAATCATTATCGCATTCGAATAGTTGAACTCGATCTCGAATAAGCTTCAAATGTCGCGAAGTTTGTACTGCTGATTTTAAATATTCGTTACGTTGTGTTGCTATTCAAGTTTCGATAAAAAACTTCTTGACATTTCACACGTATCGAGATCGAATTCAACTATTCGAATTCGGTGTTGGTTCGTGCTAGGGGTACAGTCCGTACAGTATGATGTGAACCAAAGCGTGGAAGCGTTAATAGAAGCGTTAAATGCTAACTCGAACCATAAACCTAAATGAAATTTCACAAAGGTCAAATACCAACTGACGCGAGTTCTCAAACTTGTTACATTAAACGTTTCAATTATTTTTCAAAGACTAGTCTGATCGAAGTCAACCGAATATTATTACAATTTTACAGACGGCTCATGATAATAATTTATACAAACGTTGAAATAAAGTTAATAAAAAATAGCTTTTACCCATTATTGTTACATTAACATCATTAAAATATGTACCTATGTTTAAAATTACCCTGTTACTTAAACCCGAAATTATGGCCGAGTGGGTTGTACGCTAGGTTCCAAGGTGTCGCTTGCTCGACGGACCTCTCGAGCCGAGGTTCGAATCCCGGTGGGCCAAATATTTGTGTGATGAATACGAGCTTTTGTACTCCAGTCATGGATGTTTAATATATATATTTCTATATACATATACTTATATATGTATAAAATGTATCAATATATACATATATTCTATCCGTTACCTCGGTATCCCATAACACAGGTCTACAGAGCTTCCTTTTGGGGCTACGCTAATTGGCGTGAATGTTGGAAATATTTATCTATTTATTACAATTTATAGATAATCATCATTAAAGTATTGTATAATAATAGTAAGTACATTAGACATCTTAATGCAAACCCCAATCTGTGTTGCTTAATGTCTTATAAATCAATGGTTATGCATGACTATATCAGCGCTTAAGACACCTGCGTTTAGTATAGCCGCGTAGTGTAAACACAATAATACCAAAAGCGGTAATTAATCAGCGTAGGTTGGTACCATGGAAACGTTCGTGTAGCACACTCCCTTTCCGGAGCAGTCTTGTGAGTCTCCGCAGTTATCCGATTTCACTGTCACCTTCAAACGCACGCACTTAGAGCCCCAGTTTTCAGACACAACTGGAAACAAACATTTGTCATGAATGACAGTAGTAGCATCGAAAACGAACACGTTATTGTCACGACACCATATATCAAACACTCCGACACTCGGCATAGGATGTTTTATGAAGGATTACTCATGGGACTGACGGATCGCGTATCCCATGAATGGAGCTGTTTGTAAATGGGACATTAAAATGTTTTGCTTATATTTGTTTTCGCTTCCTGTTCACTCATGACAAGTTTTCATACAATAACTATTTATGCATTCACATAATAATTGTTTTATTTTACTCACTTAACTGACGTTCTAGTAGAAGTTCTGTATATATTAATGTACACATTCGTTAAATCTACTTTATTAAGTTATATTTATTGTCTTTTGATAATTACAATTCAACTGTAGCGACAGGGAAAACGTCTATATTATAAGGTTACACAGCGCTCTTCTTAACTTAGATACATAAATAGTATTGACAACATACGTCCAATTCTTATGCTTAATAAACTTTTTGATACCTATTAGCAGATTGACGCCTTCAGCCAGATCCTTATCGTAGAGTGTGAACAGTTTGGCACCTCCTTCGTCCAGTGGTGTAATGTCCAGCAGCATACCGTCGGAAACGTCGCAATGCTCGTGACCTTGCCGAGTCACTTGGTATACTGCAGGCTGAAGTAGACTGTGCTGCCTGCGAAATGATTGTTAATAACATTCTTTTCCATTTAAATCATTTTCATTGTTGATGAAATTTTCAGCATGTACACTAACAAAATTAAGCAACAGTATTCTAAGTTTTTTTTATGTTAAAAGGTTGGCATATAAGCGTATGACTCGCCTGATAGTAAGCGGCCACCATAGCCTACTAGAGCTTGCGATACCAAAATATATCACTCGCACAACGGTGCATTGGTATTAGGTCTACCTTGACCCAATTCCCTACCCCGTGGAGTTCTGGAACCTTACTCATCGACAGAAACACAACATCACCAAAAGGTAGAAGGGATGTAACTGTGATCTTCTGTGAGGTAGGGGTTACTTCCCCGGATGAGCGCTCCAATTCGAGCAGAAAAGTACCTTTTTTCTAATTATCTAAGAAATGTTTCGGCTGATTCCCTGATTGGCTTATTCAGTATGAAACGCAATAAGCAGCAGTACTCTAAGTAGGTACCTACGTTCTAATGTCATCTACTGATATGTATTCGAACTGATATTTTGCGCAGTATACACTATTGCAGTTATACTTGTACAAACGGTGCTGAAAGTATTTTAAAAAGTTTTTTTTAACTATGCATAGAAACAAAAGACATTGATTTCCCTTTTCATGTACTTAATTTAGCTATCCGAGTCCCTGTTTCATTTCTATTAATACTATGTATATCATAAACTACAATAGACGTGAATATGTGATAGAATAAAATAAATGATGATTAATGTTGTTACGGACTCAGATTTATTGTTGTGTAGGATAAAAAAATGGAACTCCTCGAAAAAGGCCGTTGATTAAAAGCCGCACCATCTACCTATACATATAATAAAATGGTAGGAAAGTCAAAACTGTACATTGAATATTTTTTTTAAAAGAATACTTAGGATGTGAACTACAATCGATACCGCAGCCAAAAATATAGTTTTTAGAATTTTTGTCTGTTTGTTTGTATGTATGTCCGGGATAAACTCAAAAAGCATTGCATGGATTCACTTCAAATTAGGCACGAATATTATTAAGAAGTCGGGTCAATATATAGGCTACATATTATCACGCTATCACCTACGACGACGACGAGTAGTGTGAACTTTTATTTCTAACTAATTAAACGCGTACAAAGTCGCGGGCGGCCGCTAGTATTTTTATAAATGGTACGTAGCATATATATTACAAAAACGTTTCAGACTTAATAGACATGAGTGGTGGACAACTTTTCTCGGCGCACAGTTCATTTGACACAATGGTGAGTTTATAGGTATATAGGTAAATTCTACTAAGTATGAATGTTTATTGTATCCAAAGCACCGATTAAGAAAGTATTGAGAAATTAGTCATATTGTAATAATATGTTTTTTAAAGAAAATAAGTACAATTAATTAAAAAACAAAAAATCTAGAAATGCATAATTATAATTTATTTTATAACAGCAACTAAAAAGCCTTTAGACTCCCTTTTTAAGGTGAAATCTACGTGAAACCACGATATTATAATTTTATGAATATAAATCATGGTTACTCTACTTATTGGTAAAAGAACTGGGTGCCTATATCATGTCCATGTATATAGGAGATAACGTATTCTTAAAGAAAGTCACGCGAATTTTTATAAGAAAGTTTGTATCAAATGTATCGCGACATGTTTTATTCATCATCGCGTGTAAGCCCTGCATGGCATCGAGGTAACTTTTTAAAGTGATCTGTGATAAGGATTTTTTTTTACAAATTATATTAAACCATAGTTGGTGCTAGTTCGTTTTTATATAAAAAAAGATTGAGTAAACTGACAACTACAGTATTATTTAACTGAAATAAGTTTCATCAAAACCTATTAACTTTGCCTTACATCCATCTAACACGGTTAATAACGTCTTTTCAAAATGAGCTCTTTGCATAATAAGCTTGCAATAAAGCACAGACTAGATTAGGAGCAATAGCAAAACTAACTTTAAAAGCCTTTTAAAACGCGGATTAAGGTTAGTCTTGGTTTAAACCTAATGTTGTATCTGTCTTCTTTTTAGCAAACAAAAGTGATAGCATCAGTTTTAGTCCAGGTTTAACTTTAGTCTACGTTTTTTAATAAGGCGGTGTGTCTCTAATGCATCTTTTAATGCTTGTGTTCACGTACCACTAGACACACCAGTCCCCGTAGCATGAGCACCACAATTTACATTATATCACGTTTTTTATCGCATTTAACTGTCAAACTCAATCAATAGTAATCTGACAATTGAGCGTGATAAAAACGCGTCATATCTCATATCGCGGTGCTCATGCTAGGGGGGCTGAGCAGACTCACCTATCTTTATCGACGTGTGAAGCGTTCGACTCAGCAGTAGCGTTCCTAGTCTCGAGGGTCGAGGTGTCAAGGAGCAAGGAGTCGGAGATGCGGACGATAAGGATGTCCCCGATTTGGATGTCGGCAGCGCCTTCCCACGACACGATGACCGGGGGGCACTCGTCCTCCGCCCCCGCCCCCGCCCCGCACTCCTCCGAAATCCACAACACAAAGTCACACACATATTAATTAATTATGAAGTCAACCTTTGTGAAACGGTTTTCGTGAATGCAAATTGAAATGGTCCGTAGGTACGCTTTATTATTCACGTTGAACATAGCGTTCATTTGAGAAACATAATTTAAATATTAGGTGACCCATTTCATCGTAAAAGCTTTATTTAAATTTGCTAGTTTTCTTAAGTTATAAGAACGATCATAGCTTAAACTCGATCTCCTTCATAAACACACCCACATATGTTTTTATGGATTAGAAAACGAAAAAATCTTCCAAAGACCTTGGCAGGCTTAAAAATCTTTCATGCCAACCAAATCAGAACATAATAAGGATTAACTATAAATCGTTACAGTCGTTTTTAGTAGCCGCGGAACTTCTCCAACAAAGAGGAATAAAATAAACAATTTTTAGTTTTTTTTTATGTTTATGTATATGCATGCGAAACGAGCTGGCAAACCACCTGATGAAAAGTAGTTACTGCCGTTCAGGGACACTTGCAGCATCAAGGGTATTCATGCGTTGCCGGCTCTAAAGGAAAAGGTTTACCCGCCTTTTGAAGACAATAATGGAAATCCAGAATCAGTGGCGAGAAGCAAATCTGCTTCCAAGGCAAAAAATCGCGAAATCAATCCCAAGCAGCTGAACCATAATTGGAGTAATAAATTAGCGCTACGCTACCATAAAACAATTGTTTTGATGCCACAAAAATTAAGTGCAAGTACAACACAAAAATTACTGTATATCAAAATTGAATTAAATACTAAGGCCATTGAAATACTTCATTATAAACATAGAGCAATACCGTGTACACGGAAAATAGCAACTAAAGTGGCGAATTACTACTGTGTTCAAATTTTCATTGCCAATTTTAACCGCTTAGTTTCCTTTTCTTGACAGTTGATTTGGGATAGCTTTTGTTCATGGTAGTATGACCCCTCATTTATGTGTCACTATAAAGTTATTAATTACCTACTACGAATTTATTTTAATTGTTAAACAAATCATATTGATTCATATTTTTTTAAACACAAATTAGTCAAAACCTACGTTTTCCAGAACCAGAAGTCTAAATATCAGGATTAAATAGACAAATGTCGGGATTTTGAGATTGGTGTCCGGAGGATTACATTATATTTTACAAAGGAATAACCTAAGTTATTTCAGTCTTCAATATCAAATTCAATCCTTAATCTGATACTAACGACCCGAGATAAGCGATTAATAAAAAGTTTGTTACCTACACTATAAGAACGAAGAACATAATAATAATATTATATTATAATGAAAATGACACTCTTAATGAAGTTCGAAAAGTTTCCATTTGCTTATATTAAAGGCCAACAATAATAGTTTTTTTTTTATGTACCTACCGACTTTTTCTATTGTATAAATAAGAGTCGAACATTAAGTAAAGTCTAGTAGATTTATAAAGTAAAAGATTAATCAAATGCAAATAAAATGCCTTTCATATTACCTTGGGCTACAGTAACTATTTAGCATTAAACGATACGTTTATAAAATGACAAAGCTTTATAAAAGACTGCTGGTAGCAATTTCCGACAGTATAACATGGCTATTTTCTGAAATCATAATACATTATAGCAAAGTTATATCATTGCGGCGAAAGCGACGAGGTCGAATACATAAGCCATAAATCCTCTCAGAGCAAAAACGACGAAAAGCTCTCTTTCTTGAGCGGTTGAACTCTGTTCATTATTTCTTTTAAGGAAAATGTTCTAGCTCTTTACAGCGCACGAGAGTGGCGGCAGAGATTATACTCCCATAACAAGTTGCTTTTCTTTATTCATCCTTAGTCGTTGGAATGACGTTGTTCGTCTTTTGTGTTCGATTTTTAAGGAGCAGTGAACACTCAAAATCGTCTACCTTTGTGGACTCAACTTGATTATACTTGAAATATGAATTCTTGATTTATTTATTTTGATTTCTTATTTTTTTTTTGCGTAGAGGTTTCACTGTCTATTTAGTAGTACTAGTTTCAAGCCGGGATTCGAACTCCGGACCTCAAAATTAACAAACTACGCCTCGAAAACCCGGTGTAGGTACATTATAGGGACCACTCTACCTCGGAAATCGTTAACTTTCATTGGTACATATAAATTATAAAATAAGTTTGTTGTCTTTATGAAGTCTATAATGACACTAGAATCCATCGAGCCATATCTGCAAATTAACTAAAGTTGATCGTCCTTGTTACTATCTCGGACCAGAAAATCACGGGTCATAAATTTACTTCTCATTTTGCAGCGAACGTAATTTATGCTCTCATTCGTAATGTATATTCTTCAGTAATGTTTTTTCCTTAATTATTATAATGAATACTTATATTAAGTGTATTAATAGGTAATGGTTTAGATTCTGGCATGATTCTCTAAACCTAAACTTAAATTTGACAACAGTGTATCCTTGTCACTGATCACAATTACTATTTTTAATTTCAAATGTTTAATACTTGTAAAGGTATTAATTTGACATTGCGGATTACCTATGAAGGCTAGAGAAAATTCAACACAGCCATCAGGGCTGCGGTAGCATAATGGTTAGTAAATTCGCCAGGATATCGAAAGGTGCGGTCAATCAAGTCCCGTCTGCTCCCTGGTCCACGTGGAATTTTTTATAGTAAAATTTTCTTAATATTTAAGTATGAACTTATTACTCTTTGTTTTTCAGTTTCCTTGGCGGTTTAATTTTTTTAGGAACAAGTTTTTTGTCATCTTAAATATTGAATGTTAATAGTTGCGCTGAAACCGTGGTCGAGAGGAGTAGGATTGGGTTATTATTTACAAAATATCAAGTGGCTTGATCAACCAAAACAAGTTATGAATGAATTTTTAATGAATTTAACACAATAGTATTATTTTTTTATTATTAACATGCAATATCAATATTTGCTATAAATAAATTATATTATATCATAATACTTATGTCTATGTATGTAACATATAATATATTATGCATTACATAATAATCTTCGAAAATATTACACTCTTTTTTGGTAGTTGTGTAACAAGGTAAAGGCTTAACTGTACATACATTTCTTTAGATTTAAAATAAAATAAAATTGAGGCCACACAATTTAACGACACACATTTCATTCACATTTCCTCCACTCTATAGAAAAAACTCTGTTCGAAACGAAATTCCTTTCAACCTAAACCAAACTACGTGAAGCGATCCTAGTAGGTACTGTGGGATTATGGAATCATAACAAGTTTCGTTTCTTATTCATCTGTAGTCGCTCCGAGCGCTCTCACGCCCGAGTTTAGATGAAGTAGATACCATTACGTATGGAAGTTACGAGTATCCCAGTAGATTAAGCGGTACAGTGTACTACGTTCGCTTTTTATTGCAGTACACTGCATAAAACGGAGAGTAACGGAATTTCAGGGCTTCATAATATTGTTTGTTGGAGTTTTCCTGTAATTTTTTTCTAAAAAAAAAGGCCTACATAATATTTTTTGATGGAGTTTTCCTGTAATTTTTTTCTTGTGTCCTGAAATCCTTTTAATTAAAAATTAATTTTTATTTGATTGATTTCGTTAAGCACATAATATATATATATATTGATTGTTATGAGAAAGTTCAAAATTTTTTGCTAACGCAGTTTTTGTGTCTGAAATAAGTCACTATGCGCAAATAATGCCTCTTCAATTACGCCGTGACGTGGCGTCACTAAGCGCGTTCTATGGTCTGTACCACGGCGAGTGTTCTGAGGAGTTATTCTCTCTTATTCTACCTTCTGCTTTCCTTCTGAGAACCACGCACACTGGTCTTCGGTGCCACCGTCTAACTGTGCCCACAATTCCAACGCATACAAAGAAATTTGGTGAGTCCTTTCTATGTCACATTATCTGTAAATGGAATGCGGCGTGGTGTGGCCGTGTGTGTGGCAGGCAGAACTGCTGTACTAGCTATCTTCACGTCTGGACTTCACCGTCACTTAACATCAGGTGCGGTGGAGTCATTTGTCAGACCTATCTATTAAAAATAAAAATAAAGGAAATGATATTTTCCTCTATTCATATTTGAAAAACATTTGGGGTGTCTTATATCTGGCAACTTCCCAAAGGAATATTATTCCTGAGTCCGTATTATCTGTATTTTCATCTTATTAATTTCAAACTAAGCGTAAACAGTAAGTTAGCCAGATGTATTAAGCCTGTTTTATAAGCTTAAGTGGAGTGTTTTTAGTGATTTTATTTCATTTCGTTGGCAAATACTTCTTTTTAATATTTTTAAGGGTCATTATCATGGTAAATAACTTATTTTTTTTTTCATATTTGGTACCTATATTAACATGCGCACGTGATAAATTTTGGCAATCATTCTTATGCTTATTTTTTACGTCTATACCAAAATCCGAATGCGTTTTTGTAATGACTATAAACTTAATTTTATTGCTTTTCAGTGAAGTAACTAACAAATCATTAAATTTGTACATATTTTTATACATTCAAAACTTGAGAAGATTCATAAAAAAGTAATTTATCAAATTATTCATAACCAAATCTTTTTAGTAGGACTAAAGACATGGTAATGGTAGAACTTTAGCAAAGCTTTCTTAATCGCTGTCAAACTTCCAGCAAAATTGCTCATTATATTGTTTTTATTACACGACTGTCAAAAAAGGAGCGTCTACTTTTAGGGTCTACGTATAAATTGTACAATTTATGAATTTGCAAATTGAAGGCCTTGATAAACAAATTCCAAAATGAGGTTTACACAGGATGTTCACACAATCATTTCGTTTTTACTGCAAATGGCACTAAATAACGTAAAATAAAAATAATTTAAAAAATCATGACTGCCCTTCCAAAAGCCTAACATAATCTTCTAAAAATTAATTATATGAGACTAAATATGATAATGATAACTTAAGAATATTTTAACTTGTAAGAAACTGAAAAATAACTACTTTGGTCAAGTGTCCAAATAAATTATTTTTGTACAAAAATACAAAAGTATTCAATAATAATACTTAAAAAACCAAAGTGTATTTTATATTACTGTATATTTCACTAATCTAAGATTCAGTGTCATTTTGTCTTACCGTTAATGGAAAATTCAACTCGTGAGTCTCATTGCCGCGCCACAACCGCGACTCCCGCGGCAGCACGGGCAGGTCGCACTCCACCGCGCCCAACCGCTCCTGCAGCCGCGGCGAATGCGCCCCTGCACTAGTCCCATCCACTTTTTCCTTCTTTGCACTTTTCGCCGCACCTCTTGTGCTCGGATACACTTTAGTCGCACGAACCGTAGTCGGTCTCGAGTACGCTTTTGTTGTTTTAGTGCTTTCGTCTGCCGCCGGAGTTGCTGTAGTCAGCGCTGCGCTGAATCGTAATGGCTTCACACTCGGCTTTGTTTCAACAGACGTAGTCATGGGGCTTTGAGTACTAGAACTAGCTTTGATCTCATCGTGAGCTGCTAAAGTAACTTCACAGACACAGACGCCGGCTAATGGCAATATTAACACAATTGCTATTAGCAAAAAGCGCGTAGTCGTCTGTCGGCTCACACAACTCTCTAAGTAATTCATTGCGATATTGTTTTTGTCAGCGTCCTTGCCCTTATTATTTAAAAGGCGCCTTTAGCCTGTTTGGCACTTCAATGGCGATTCGAAACCTGCCAACAAATAAAGTTACGTATTATGTGTTTAAAGGTAACTTCATGAATCTTCTCTGAAGTCATTATTCAACTTGATGACTCTGTAAATAATAATACAGGGAGAAAAAAACAACCCTTGCTAGGTTTCTGGCCGATTCTTCTCAGTACAAGGTCTCAAGCCGTAAAGTTACGAACCGATGGCGTAGCTTCCAGACATTCATGAATGCTTGTAACAGCCTAAATAATGGTTATATTTCTGTCTATAGCAACGTTTGAAACTATGTAGGTAGTATAATTTTTACTAAAAAGTATGCGAACAAAGACAAGGTAATTATGAAACATAAGCTAGTTGCTTAGTTGTAGTCTAAAATATATATCACTCAAATACATATAAATCTATAATACTATAAATTATTATTCTATACTGTAGTCGGTAGATGTAGTCGAATATTAATAACTCGCTTTGTATTAAACTAAAATATACAGACTCGACGTACCGACTTAGCCCACTTTTCAATTTAAAACTACACATTCAATATTATTATATTTAGTTTGTTAGCTTCGCACCTACTACAAATCTATAATATTACTTGTAAACGGCTGTTTACATGTACATAATATTGTACATTTGTAGTTGTTGCCAATATAAAGTTTTTTTTTAATCTACTTTCAATATAGGTACTTTAGATTTAAGTTTAGTTTTCTTTAGAGTGGTTCCATTGTCAAATTAGAAATTTTAAATATTTGTAACTAAAAAAAAATAATAAAATACCCACCAGGGTTCCCTATATTCAAGTTCAATATCGTTTTACTTTCAGTGAAACTCCGTTGTACTCCAAGTACCCTCATGACTCATTATTCAAACTCAAATAAAAATATATCGATAAAGGTAGCCGCAATGAAAGTGTCAGATAGCCCTTATTGCCAATAATGTAAGGGATGGACATCCACCCTGAAAACATCTATAATTGGACAAGCTGTAGAGTCCTCACCTCAAGTGCTGACCCTCTTCAATCAAGAGTAGACCTTCAATAAACTTTACTCACTCGATTTGCGTGTTAATAAACTTTTCTTCTATGAACAATCTTTATGATTTTCTGACTTTTTCTGACCATCACTTTTTTCTTTTATTTTTGTAGTTGTAGCCAACAAAGTAAAATAAAATAAATATAAGAGCAAACGTAACATGATACTTTAAAAGTTACTTACGTAATCCTGTTCTCAATATTGCAGCTACACGTTTTTTCATAAAAATAAAATAACTAAATATCTGTGAATGGAGTACGGTAAATTTGCAAAAAAATAGGTAAAGCCCAGCTTTATCTCATGCAACCACTAAAACGTAAGTCGTTTTGTCCATTCGCACATTCAATTCAACGATGCACAGACGGTTTAATATTTTGATTAGCGAAGAATTTGTAAGATGGGAATGGTTGTAAGGTTATTTATTTGTGTTTTGTTGAGTAATGTTTTGGCAGGGCGGCGAGCGGCGCAGGGCGGGCGGCGCGTTCCTCCGCAGCCTCCGCGGCACTGAGGCGGCGGCGCCCCTCGCCTCACCTCCCTTCGCCCGCACCCCTTACGCGCCTTCTATGCGACTAGCTTTACTTAATTTTACTCCACGCTAGTAGGACCACCGATTTCCCTAACGGGACTCAAACCGCCAGCTATTTCGGGATTGCGTACCTAATTCTGTGACGTAAGTAGAATTATCTTCATTCTATTTCGTCAACAAAACTTTGTTTGATTACATTTTTCTAATGTACACACATAATTTTATGTAGCAGCATAGCTGTTAATCATTGTTTATTCAATTAATTACATCGTTGACTTAAATTAAGTTTTCAAAATATTAATATATTATATTCAAAATATATAATTCTACTTGAAACATTAATAATTTTAGAGAGTTAATTAAAAATCTACTCCAGAAAGGGCTTGTGCCTGCGACCTTTTGTTTAACTGTAATCGAAAAATCTTGTTAAAATTACTTAGTACTTAATTAAGAGGGCATTCGCAGTAATAAGTCAGTGACGAAAAAAACAATTAATATCCTGTCTTTATCCACCCTCGTAAGATTGATGCATCAGTTAATCGCTGCTAATTAAGTGGAGCTTTGTTACAGTGATGTAGAGCTTTCTTTGAAGCTTGGCACTGCGGTTGAATGTTGTATGACCACAGTGTGTATACATTTTCATTTCTGTGTTTCTTTGATCTCTTTAGATATGGATTGTTTGTGTGCATAAAAATAGAACCAGGCAAGTATTGACAATAATTTGTTTTTGTAGCTGTTTATTTTTGATAATACTTCTGGGCGACTTGTTTGGGCTAACTGGGCAGCGTTGTGTTTGGGCGTCGACGACCGTAGCTAATCACTATTATAATTATAAATACGTACTATTTTTATGATAAAAGGGTGGAAAGAAAACAAGCGTATGACCCGCCTGATGATAAGCGGCCTCCATTGCCTAAAGACGCTTGCAATACCAAAATTATCACTCGCACTATTGCCTACCCTGACCCAATCCCCTACCCCGTGGTGCCCTGGACCCTTAGGTACCTACCGTAGAAACAAAACACCACCAAAAGGAAGTTATTTTACTATAATTTTCTGTAAGGTGGAGGTTACTTGCACAGATGGGCTCTCTATGTTGATGTTACTAAGAACGCTAATTTACTGGATGCTTCATCAAATAGGTGTTTTTCTCTTAATTCTTTAATAGGTACGTATCTAAATAACGAGGAAAAGAATTACGTATGTACATAAAAAAAATGTTTCGTTAGTTTTGTTTACTATATCATTCTATCCACCTTGGCTTGTCCAGCACATAGGTAATCAAATTCATTGCATGAATAATATTATGCGTACATACAGTTCTTAAAGTTTTTCAGAAAATTTGATAATTTCAATGGAATTATGAATTTAGAATTTAATTTTCAAAAAAATAAAGAGATCGGTTGTTAATTTTTCTTTTTTTACCTATGCATTACAAAGTTTCAAAATATACATATAATATAAACCTCCTCCTTTTTAAAGTCGGTTAAACATGTCAGTTATGTACGTCACATATTTGAGTTTACAGTATTATCACTTCATAAAATAATTTTTACCTTTACCTATTCCTACATTACCTACGTAGGTACAATCAGCGGATATTACTAGAGTAACTGACCCGCGTTAATTTAATAGGGATTAAGTAAGAAATATGATTCTTTCTATATTTATGTAATGGTCTACTAAATCTTACCTGAAGAATTATGTTTATTTCGCTTGGAAGCTTTTTCGCTGTGCATAACAATAGGATAGGAGCAACAGAAAAATATTGAAGATGCCATAACTATACTAGCTTTCACGTGCAGATAAGAAAATTCTATCCGCGGACAGGTGAAAGTACAAAAGTCCTAATAATTCTGTCCAAGATATACCTATCCCACCACAAAGATTTTCATGTAAAATGTTGCCAAGACGAGACCATATGATTCGCACTGTCAAAAACTTATCAGATCTCTTGTAGAGTCAAGCTAAAATCTATGTACACGCCCTAACTTCTTCTTCAGCTTCACAAAACATCACAAATCACAAACTCTACATTTTACGTAAGGGGAAAAATTGATCCACTTTTCATTACTTCTGTTAAACAACAGTTCTTGTAGAAACGCATAGATATTTGAGAGGTATATAGCGGATTTTCCGCTGGAATTACAGCGATCGTCTGATGAAGCAAACAACCTCCACAAGTCTGTGTTCAATTAACACTATTCCTTAATGTTATATCTTTGCAATAGGGATGATGACTAATTTTTTTCTTCGTTTATCAGGTAGATTATCAAAAAGTATTGGACACATAATTTTTCTTTTTTATCATAATATAAACATTGCAGAGATATATTGATTTGAAAAGTCGCATGACGTCACGCTTTGGTACAATTTTCACTTAAAAGTGACGTCACGAGCCCCTACTCCCAAACTTTGAGGCGCTCTAAGTTTGTCATTTTTTGGTTGATTGCCCAAAGAAAAAATACGTGTCCATTATTTTTTGATCATCTAATTGACGGAATTTCGTTTAGTGTACCCCGTCATCACCCCTTTGAGAGAAGTTTTCAGGGCTCCGCGATTTAGGGAAAGAGGTCAGGCTAAGCAAAGCATATTATAGGATTATAGCAAACGTCTCTAGGTTATGATGGCCACTTGCCATCAAGCGGACCATATGTTTATTTACCACCCTATTCCTATTCTACATAAACAATTGTCTGAAAATAAAAGTAGAAGAAACTCCAACAACAATTTCCAAGGTTACCTTGAAATTATTGTTATTTCATCGCTCAAAAAGCTACTTATTAAAATTTAAGTATGTTCTTTATAACCAAGACAATTTTAAGCTTATACAAATCTACGTCTAGTATTGTATAAACTGCGACAAAGCTTAATAAACCTATAGAAATTCAACCTTCTTGAGAAAAGTAGAGCACTCTGCTGCGTTTGTCATAAAACTTTATTATATTTCGACAAAGATTTCCAATGAAATCTGTATGAAACGTGTTATAGGGAAGAAGGAGCAGGTGGTCTTATATAACGAGATTGTATGTTTCATAAAGGTATTGATCAAAATATGCTTAATTTTTTTTATCCAAAAATGACAAGATAATTGATTCATCATACAACATCAAATTGAACGAGTTCCTAATATATCTGACAGAATCTTGTTGCTGCAAAATTCATTTGGCATAACGCTTGGCATAATGTTCTTTAAACGATTATTTTAAGCATATTTTTGTTTGGCCGGTTGTTTATAGGTCCTAATTTTCAATGGTATACTTTTAAGATGGATTGGCAAATTGTATTGCATAATTTCATTGAAAGCTCAATAATACAAGGCAGACCCCAAATGAACTTATTATAAAAATTGAAAATCAAATTTGACAGATTTGTATGAGAGTGCGTAAAATGGTCACATATATCAAACATCATTACTGTCAAATTGACGAATACAAAAATTAAACATAGTTTAAATGCTTCATCCAGTGTCGGCATTTTAGACCTCCTGGAATAGAAGTTAGTTAGTAGCAGGCAGATATAAACGAGTTCGAGTCCCAGGGGCGGTGTCTGCCCGGCGTCCGATTGTAAACACGCCTGATGCCGCCAACTCGGCCCGGCCCGAGGTACGGTATTTATTACATTACATTCCATTCCACGTGAGAACACGATCCAATAATGGCAAATTCGAAAATGTTTTCCTCCACCAAAAAATATTCATGTTATGACCGCAGTTATTTCAACATGGTTATTTTGCGTTACAAAATACTTATGATAAGGCATTCCTCATGAAATTTTAAAATGAAATCTTTTTTAGGCACGTTGAGCACTTTGGGACTGGAGAAGCACTAAACTTGCGTAAACTTTATCCTTAATTATATTCCAAACCTTTAGTATTCCTATTAGTTCTGCTGATTAGTTCTATTAACTGACCTAATGTGATTTTTCATGCCGCTAGTTATGTGAATAACTTTTTTGAGGATAGCCGCTGGCATGCAGTACGTACCTACCTCACGCTGCCTGAATTTGATATCAGACATAGTAGTGTTACAATGAAGTAATGACGGAATATGGCAGTGCATTACAATTGTTGATTCGATAAAGTTAGGAGTGTTAATCAATATATAATCAAAAATAAGCAAAAACAAATAAAAACCAAAATAATTAAAAATTACGCAAAACTATGTATTTTATATTATAAAAAAATAAAAATTATAAAAAAAAATAACAACTATAAAAATTTGTGTCAACATTGAAAGTATGTATTCATCGCAAAGATTAACTAGCTAAGTTATTCTCAAAACAAGTTTCACGTAAATTTCCCATTACTTAGTTCGGTCAAAAAATTGGCCAAGGTGTTCACAGAACCAGTGGGAAGACAAAATCCCATTAATTCGGTTAACAGAACTATTCAACAAAACTAATGGGAATAAAAGCTTTTTATTAGGAAATGTCAAAGACATAGGTACGACAGCTCTTGGAAGGGCAGCTCAGGAGATCGTAATTAATTTCAAGTTGACAGTTCTACGCATTCCTGATAAAGGTGTCTTGATTTCCTTTTTCCCTTAAGAAGTACGCAGTCTTAAATCTTTTCAGGGTTGTTTTGGTTTTAAGGCGAAGCTATTCATAGTTACGTTTTCTTGAAAATTCTATACAAAAAAAAGGTCCGCGATTGCATATTTCTATACAGTTAAGTCACAACTAGAGGTCCCCCTGCGGTTTCGCCCGCGTTAATTCGAGGAAAAAGGTTATAGTGAGTCAAACTAAATATATAGACATATCCTGTCGCGGACTTTTTTTTATAGAATTCAATCCCGGCATCCATGATTTTTGTGTAACTTACCGGAAGCTCTCAAATGGAATATTTTTTCCCGTTTTTGCAACATTTTTCATCGATGCTCCGCTCCTACTGGTCGTAGTAGCACGATGTTATAGCCTCCCTTGATTCAGTTTCATATCATTCAAAAGTTATCATGAGTGCAATAATGCTGAGTGATAAAAGTGAGTAATGTATGTATACAAACCACTGCGTCACTAAATACGTTTAGTCGTTTAATAATAAGGATATGGACCAATGTTGAGAGGGAAAAACTTTTTAACAACAGAGTAATGGTGCATTCGGTACCACGGATACTAAACTACGCGACTAAATGTTAACAATCAGTTAAATACATTTTCACGGGAGGTTTATAATTATATGAAAAAAGTCGTTGTGTATACAAGCCTGAGAACAAAAATCATAGTCTACACTACAGGTCTACACCGAAGCAAAGCGAGGGTGGACCACTAGTCGCTAATAAACTGGCTTGATTTTTAGAGCCTGTGCAGCATTAAGCGGGTGCACGGAACAGGAGTCAGCTCCGCGTGTTTGTTTTATGTTATTTCATAGAGCATCGCTGCGTGAGTCGGGCCTATAGATGTAAAACAACCGATTTAAAACGTTTTAAACCAAATGTTGCCGTTTTTAACCCCAAAATAAATCATTTTAAACGGTTGAAAACTGGCATACAAAAATAAAAGAACTATGTTTTTTACACTTCATTATGGTCATTTTTTTTTTAATTTTGTACTAGATCTTTATTTACAGTCATCATAAATAACAAACCCCTATGATAAAGATACAAAAACTACATGCGAACGTACCTACAATCAGGGGGTCACTTTTAAAAGCACATTTTGACATATACAACAAGATACATAGAGATGTTAACTGTTACAATGGGCTTGTGACCTGACTGTACATGATGTAGTTATTGTCAGCAGACTCCATCCATGCCCCAACCTATCTCCTGCCCTGTTGTATTCGCGGCTGAGAAGTGTGCGTGCGCTGCGCGGGCGGGCGGGCGGGCCGGCAGTTTATGTATGTTCATGTGTGTGTGTGTGTAGGTAGGGTAGGCGAGCTGGACAC
The DNA here is from genome assembly GCA_902850365.2 of Chilo suppressalis. Lineage (NCBI taxonomy): Eukaryota > Metazoa > Arthropoda > Insecta > Lepidoptera > Crambidae > Chilo > Chilo suppressalis. Next base: position 16,633,362 of record OU963897.1, on the reverse strand, counting down.
GTTTGCGTCGAGTACCGACGAGTGACGTCAACGAGAGTGCGAGAGTGTGAGTTTGGTTTTAAACCGAATCAAATTGATTGAATTGATTTATATCGTTTGAAAACAATATATTTTTTTTATTTACTAACACAGTTTCTAACTTATGATAAGAGTTTTTATAACTTAGGTAGGTAATACTTATGCTTGGTCGCGGATGGACCATCTAGAACTAAACTCGCTAAGTATATCAATATCAGTAAGTATATCACACATTTAAAAAATCTTAACAGTTTATAGGTACTCCGTTATATTCCTACCTCGATGAAATCAAGACAATATAGTTGTAATTAAGAAAAACATAATCATCAACACCAACCGTTTTAAATCGAAAAAATGGTTTATTTCGGTTTTAAACGGTTTTTTTCGTTTTAAACCAATTGGTTTAATTAGTTTTAAACCGGCCTTACATCTATAGTCGGGCCTCCCGCGCCGCGCTGTTCTATAAATGACTTAAAAAGGGCACGCCGAACAGACGCCCGCTCCGTGCTCCCGCTTAGGGCAGCGGACGCTCTTAAAGTGAAAGTTTTATTACATCGACACAATTTTTTCGTTCATCTTTTGCATGTCGCACATGTTTAATTGTTATAAACAGAATCAAACCTTATCATGAAACATCGGTGGATCAGTGTAGAAAGCTCGTCTGCCACAGGGGCGGCCCGGGCTCGATCTTAGTCATGTTTTTTCCACCTTTTATAAGCCTATATTGTATCTACAGATGTAACATCAACTAAGTATAGAAATACATTATTTGTAAGTACATGGCACGCTTTATCTCTTATAAGATTTGAATCGATGTAAAACACTTTAAAAGTTTCACTTACATCATGCTTTCATAAAACCACACCATTTTTTTTGTTTCAAAGGATATAATTCAGATGTGGTACTATTGATATCAGGTCTACCGGGACCTCTACAGCCTCAACCGTCATCAATACCGAAAAAAGTGTAATGACCTAAAATGTTCCTTGGTTCAATTCCAAGATGTTTTTTTTTCATATTTTTGAAATTCAGCCCCGTTCTCGAGATATCGGAAATTTCTGCGAAAACAAACTATTTTTCGGTCGATAAAAGTCAGTTTTTTATAATATAACCCCCACATTGTAAAATCAGTAACATATGTTTAACAAAAATATATTTTTATGTGAAAAAGCGAAATAAAATCTAGAGTTTAATTTCACCTTAGTTATCGTGGTGGTAGAATTGAGTTCAGGCTTCCAATATATCTATTATCAGCTATCTTCGCATCATGCAGGGTTGAAGTATTTTGAGCTTTGAATAGAAAAACAAAGCGCAGATGCAGCTCAATGACGCAGTGGACAACGCGTTCAGTCTACGATTGTAAAACTTAAGTTGCTTTCGCAAAATTTACTACCTCTACCTCCGCAGTCGTTAGCTCCCTCTAATCCGCACTGGATCCGCATGGACCATTGGAACGTTGCATTCTATCCGAAAGATAGAGCTATGTGACGCAATAGACTTGAGATTATGTAGACAAAGCTACGTATAATCACAAGACAATACATGTTTATTAAGATCGCAATCTTATGTGAGAACAATAAAAAGTAATTAAGAAAAATAATAAATTAACTCTGTAACTACACAATACATTACACCAAATGAAATCTCTCTTAACCTCCACAATCCCAAAAACGTTTCAACACACACCCTCTCATACATATATAGCATGCCAACAATACGGCAACCGAACAAAAATCACGGGAGAGAGAAATGTATTTTCTGCGTGAAATATCTCGTTTCCCGATATAATATTATTTTATATGGATGTCTTACTGAATGAGTATCTTCTTGCATTGTGCGAGTTCAACAAAACATTAAGGCTCGTTATACTGGTCGTGTGTAATTTAAGGAGACATTTATAGCCTGCGCAGATGAGGAATTTTGTCCGCGGACTTTTATGTCCGCCAAATTAGATCGCTTACTCTTACAACTGCATCGAGTAACTGACACGAGGGATTAACGGTACCGCGTGCAAAAAGTCCCCCGAACAACCGAGGACACCGACAGACCGGAAAGGACAAAAGCACAGTGGTGTCCTTCCTCGAACAAAATTGAACACAGCGAACTTTAGTCCTTGTTGCGCGCTCGATCCAATTTTAAGGGATGGGAGCCAGTATTCTTTAAAAATATTTTTCTCTTTTTCTACACAACACAATCTGAAAATATTTACTTCGATAGCGTACGTTTATCTAAATTTGCAAATGCCCAAAAATCGAGCCTATTTGATTAAGCCACTTGACAAAGTGACCACCACAAGAAAGAAATGGGGGGGGCATAACGTGACATGACGTCATATAGTTTTCGTACGTGCAGCCGGTATTCATCGATTTATACGATGTTATCACGTCAAAAGAATCATCAAAACCGCACTACTCTGTAAAACGTTATATGTGGTCATACATTACAATCAGTGAGTGCACAATCAATGACCCCCTGTCTTTCTACCCTTAGGGTTGTTTTTTTTTCTCAATGGTTAATATGGAACCAACATAACTTCAAAGTACACCCTTTTCAATAAAAAAACAATTATCAAAATCGAACTATTCCGTAAAAAGTTATGGGTGGATAAGCTTTCTTTAAAGTCAAATCCAAGAAAATAAATTATGCCTTGGTAATTTAAATGCAGAGTTTAGGGGGGTAGGTACATAATTAACATTGTCAGAACAAGCTTGAAATTACATGGTAGGGAGGGAGGAGTACGAATAGAGCTAATCTTAGGCAAGTTTTGGAAGGTTCAAACTGGATTACGTGATCCAGAATGTGATTTGAATTTCAGACTGCGGTGTCGGTTAATACCTCAATCAGCCCATTAAATCCAACGCATATTTCAGAGCTGTGGGCGTAGTCGTCAGTACATGAGAACTTTGTAGGTACCTTTTACATTAGAGAATGAGATTTTGATTAAGTAGTTGGTATTTTAATTTTGTTTTGCTTCATGACATACCATACTTACAAGTTGTGTTTTAAGTAAAGTAATCAAAAGATCTACACCTTTTGTAAGTATTAAGAACACTTTTTCAAATAAACTAAAAATACCTACGAAAAACATGAAATTTGGTGAAAACTTACCTACTTGTGGCCTAAACACGGCTATTTGGCGATCCAAAAATTTTCATTTTTTTTAAGCAGTTAAGAGATGTATCTACAAGTTTTATATTCACCTTTATTCCCATTACCTATAATTTCTGCGTAGAAACAAAATAACCGGCTTTTGGTTTTTTATTAAAAACTTACCAATCTAAAGATTGGTAAGTTATTACTACAATTCTGCCATTGAGTTGTAGTTTCAGCCCTGTTCTGGCCTATGCATAAATTTAAAACTCACGTAACTATATAATATGATGAACAAACTAGCAAAGGATACTATCAAATCCAAGATTATTTCAACGATCAAAATGTCTGGGAATATCCCATATAGGGCATCTCTTACCATCCTTTGCTCAATATAGTTAAAGCAATGCAATGTTAAACATTCTTGATCTTGAAGTTTCTCTCGCCTGTTCTTCTTGTCAGCTAAAAGATGTTCTGAATCTCTTTTCTTCTGTAGCTCGGTAGGAAATAAAATTAAGGACAATTCCATTGAGTTTTAATAAGTCAACTTCAGTATAGTTTATTTTCATTTCATTTCAACATTACTAGATTGGGCACGTCTAAGATCTAGGATGCAGGATCTACGATACCGCACACATTTTTATTAGAAAGCAATTATTTGATGTTCTTAACACAAAATGTCTTATATGATGAAATAAATAAAATATACCCACGTAAGTATAACTTTTATTGACTCGAAAGTGGTGCTATGTTATGCAATAGGGATGGCGGAGCCCGGGGGCGCGCTGTCGCCACTTGGCGTCATGCCAGCCCGCTGACGTATGACGGGCCTTATCTCCGCATGGATCCTCAGTAGACGTGACCGTTCGGTTCGAAGTCTGTTTGTGCGCATAAATACGTGTGGCCATCCGAACAGATATTATAAAAAATCAATTTAAAATAACTCAAAATACCTCAAACCGAGTGTAGTTGTTACATAATTCGTCATTTTTGTACGCATATTGTTTATTATTTAGATGGTTTTATACCGGAAAAATGGCAGGTCTCTAATAACTCACTTTCACGCGTACGGAACTGCAAACTGAAACTTGTATTAAAATAATATTTCACAAGTAACCATGTAGTGATCTGTGCAAGAAACGTTTCTATAAAACCGAGTCTTTTTCCTACACAATCAGCTAAAACATATCAACATTCAAAAAAACCGTCTACACAAAAATTAATTTCACATCACACATTTGTTTGCATCGACAAAGTTTTTGCTTTTTTAGCCCGATGGAAAACACGTACACAATTCACCCTCGCGCGGGTCGAGGGGCAGATAGAGACACGTGTATCAGAAACAAAGTTTTGTGTATATGTTTTTGTTGAATGTTTTCTAAAGCCTTAAGACTATCACTCTGACTGACGTTCTGTATGATATATAACCTAGGCACGAATAATACACTCAAATGCAAAGAAAACGGGTCACTCGCTAGTACCTTAGAACTCTGATTCGATACTCTCCAAAAGTATAAAACTTGCAAATATTAAAGTTATAAGTACCTACAGAAAGTGCGTTTCATAATGATTAAAATGAGTGAAATTTTATGCTAAAGAATTGTCAACTTACTGTGTAATCAAGTAAGAAACACTAACGTTTTGCTAATTTTTGTATAAAGTTGCGATTACTTTCTTTTTTATAAAATAAACATAGTCTGATATTTCTTATCATTTCTTTAGTTTTTGTCTAAAATTTTCTCATGCGTGTTTTCTTGCTACATTTTTACTACAGATTAACACTTTTGGAAAATGACTCTTGTTTGGAATACTCTTAATAAAAACTCAAAAATTTATTAATCTAAATAAATTCCTCTTCATTTTAATCATCATGAAACGCACTTTTTGTATGTGTTAATTAATACAGACATAAAATATACAATACAATTATACTCTCGGACTCATGAGAGAAAGGCTAAATATGAGACTAGTCTTCAACGAATGCAGCAGCTTACCGGAAAATTAATAGGCAGATCTCCAAGTCACAGTCACGCGATCTTAGGTTCTTTAATACCGAAAGGATTAAAGATACCATTAAGAACAATAGAGGCACAAAAGTGTTTGTAAGATCTGTCTATCGGACAAAGTCAGCAGACGCGGCTGAAGACCGAAAACGGTAGTCTCATCACCTCGAAGCCTGAGATTTTGAGAGAATATACAACACAGGTTTCTGTGTTGTATACCTCAACACAGAAACCTGTTTCCGATTTGGCTAAAGATCTCAGAGCCAATTAACCCGACTTTATACTGAAGATATCCCGGAGGCCAGCCTATACGAGATTATTATAGCTGTCAAACAACTGAAGAACAACAAGGCGCCAGTGGATTATGGAATCCTTAAAGCAGGCGGAAAACCAGTACATAAAATCTTTCAGCGATTATTCAATTCTGTTATCCACAAAGACAGAGGCAGGGCACCGGAGCGTGGTGGTAGTTTTCTTCAAAGAAGATTACACCCTTTTGAAAAACTAAAGACCCATCTCGCTGCTGAGCCGCGTCTACAAGTTGTTTTCGAGAATCATAACGAACCGTCTCACTAATAGGTTAGACGACCTCCAGCCTCTCGAACAAGCCGGATTCCGTAAAGCACCATGGAACACATCCACACGCTGCGACAGGTTATATAGAACACCGAGGATATAACCTACCATTATGCTTAGCGTTTGTGCCTTTTATTCGGTGGAGACATGAACTGTGTTAAGATCTTTACAGAGGTGCCGTATCGACTATCGCCACATCCAAGTGCTAAAGAGTTTGTACGAAAGCATGACAGTCCGCATACAAGACCAGACAACGAGACCTATCCAACTACAGCTAGGAGTGCGACAGGGAGATGTATTCTCCCCAAAGCTGTTTACTTCTGCGTTGAAAGATGTCTTTAAGATCCTAGATTGGAACGGATGTGGCATCAACATCAAGAGCGAGTACATTATTCACCTTTGATTTGCCGATGATATAGTCGTTATGGCAGGCACTTTGTAGGATCTCAATGCAATGCTCAATGACCTCAGCCGAGCCTCACCTCAGTCAACTGGTGGGCCTTAAAATGAACATGCTTAAGATTAAAATCATGTCAAACGCTCATTTTCTGCTCCACCCGGTTATCGTTGAGAACTCTGCACTCTAAATTTTCGACAAATATACATATCTAAGACAAGTAGTCCACTAGGGTGAGTCCAATTTCGAGAAAGAGGTAAATCGCCGTATCTAACTATGCTGGCCATCGTTCGGGAAATTTAGCGATGTTTTCTCGTCCGATATATCTCAGGCGCTGAAGACCAAGGTCTTCGAACAGTGCGTGTTGCCAGTGATGACATACGGAGCTGATACGTGATCGTTGACAATGGGCTTCATAAGAAGGCTCAGAGTCGCACAGCGAGCGATGGAGAGGGCTATACTCTGTGTTCCTCTACGTGATCTAATCAGGAGTGAGGAAATCCATAGAAGAACTCTAGTAACCGACATAGCTAAACGGATCACCATGCTGAAATAGTAATGAGCGGGGCACATTGTTCGGCGAACATTGTGGACGTTGGGGTCCTATGGTGCTTCAATGGCGACCTCGCACCGGGAAGCGCAGTGTCGGTAGACCCCTTACTAGGTGGACTGACGACATCAAGTGAGTCGGGGGGACCTACTGGATGCGGAAAGCGAAAGATCGTTGTGTTTGGAAATCCCTAGAGGAGGCCTATGTCCAGCAGTAGACGCCCATCGGCTGATTATGATATGATAAATACAGACATACCAACTCAAATATTTATAAGTTAATAAAAAATCCTTAATGGTACCCTTGTACCTAATTGAATTCAGTTTGACTAATCTTGTTCAATTTATATAAGTCTCTTCCCTAGTAAATTACCAGGAATGGAAAAAAGAGGATTCCGTTTTAGCAGAAGTTAGTTGCTGTGGCATTTATATACATACTAGCTGACTCGGCGAACTTCGTACCGCCCAAAAGTAATAATTTGCAATAAATTAAAATTGGGACTATACAATACAATACAATACAAAATTCTTTATTGAAACACCACAGTACAGTACATAAATGGGTTAAATACATCATGTTTAAACAGTGATTCAATGGGCGGTCTTATCGCTAAAAGCGATTTCTTCCAGACAACCTTTGGATGGAGAGGATTGAATGAAATTGGAGTCGGTGGTGTTATAAAAGAAACAAAGGATATAAAAATGTATATAACTATATACATTAAATATATATACATACCATACATACACATAATATTACTATAAGATATATATATGTAATATAAATATATGACATATACATACATAGACTACACATATAAAAGTTTAATCCAGTCAGAAAAAAAAAAGCAATTGCAGTTACATCGACAAATAATGGTTGAAAACAAGTTTTTTGAAAGTATGAATAGATTGTGCTCGTCTTATGGATACTGGAAGAGAATTCCACAGGAGAACAGCTTGGACGGCAAAAGAACGACCATAGAAGGTTGTGTCATGAGTAGGAATTTTTAGGGTTAAATTCTCTGATGACCTAAGAGATAACGCGTTTGAGGTATGAAGGTAATTGAAGCATTCCTTGAGATAGCGCGGGGACAAAGGATTGAACAATATATTGTAGAGAAGTGTGAGGATATGAGTATTCCGGCGAAGTCGAATTGGTAGCCACTTGAGCTGTGATCGAAATTGCGACACATGATCATATTTGCGTAAGCAAAATATGAAACGAATACAGAAATTTTGAAGTCGCTCAAGCTTATTAAGCTGGTCTTCCGTGAGATCAAGATAGCAGGCGTCAGCGTAATCAAGAATAGGAAGCAGCAGAGACTGTGCTAGGGAAATTTTGGTGGCAGTAGGAAGGAAATTGCGAAGTCTCTTCAGCGAGGCTGCCGAAGCGAACAGTTTTTGGCTAACAGTTTGTAACTGTGGACCCCAACTCAAACAGTTATCGACAGTTAATCCTAAGTTTTTTACAGAAACACTGAATGGAATATTGGTGCCAGCAAGGGATATGGTAGGAAGTAACTGCCAGTTCACTCTGGCAATCAACCTTGAGCTACCAATGATAATGCACTGTGTTTTGGAGGGATTTACTTCTAGTCCGAAAGATTCGCTCCACTCTACAATGTGTCGCAGATCATTATTTGTTGCCAGTATTGCTTCGGATAATTGACCAAGAGAGGCTTGTCTATAAATTTGAAGATCATCTGCATACAGGTGGTAGGAAGAAGAAATATTATTGGAAATAGAATTAATAAATATAGCGAAGAGAAGAGGAGATAAAACGCCGCCTTGGGGAACACCAGCAGAAGTGTCGATCCACGAGGAAAAAACCTCATCGACGCGAACCCTCTGCCTGCGTCCCTGCAGATAACTGCGAAACCACTCAATTGCCGATGGAGATACGTTAAGAGAGCGCAGCAAAGCCAAAAGAATGTCAAAATTGACCGTATTAAAGGCATTGCTGAAATCTAGTAATGTCAATACTGTGAGATGACCCTGATCCATCCCAAGGCGTATGTCGTCTGTAATTTTCAGGAGGGTAGTCGTAGTACTATGCCCAGGACGGAAACCGGATTGAAGAGGATTAAAAAGATTATGACGAGACAGGAATGTATTGAATTGGTTAAGGACAAGACGTTCAAGGACTTTAGATAAGAAAGGAAGGATAGAAATAGGCCGAAAATCAGCAAGAAATTGAGGATTACATTTTTTGGGCAAAGGAACGATTTGGGCTTCTTTCCAAGCCGATGGAAAAACAGCATTTGTTATAGAGCTATTAAAAAGAAAGGTAAGGATAGGAAGGATCATATCTAAGATAGGTATCAGCATATTACGACTAATACTATCATTACCTACCGCATTGGAAGAAATGGACAGCATGCTCTTCTTAACGTCACATTCGGAAAATTGAGTAAAGACAAAAGGAGAGTAGTCTGGAACTGGTAAAGATGAAAGAACATTTATAGTACTAGCTTTGTGCAAATTACTGAAACTAGAAGATACAGAGAAATGAACATTAAGTGAATTGATATCGATGTTACTAGGAAAAGACGTTTGACGAGGTTTACCAATTCCAAGTGATCTAAGGAAGTTCCACACTTTAGCAGGATCATTATTGCTGACAGATGCATGAATATGGCGACGTAAAGCATCCCTACACACCATGTTACAGTGATTGCGAGCCTTTGCATAGTTGTTTTTATTAGAGTCTGTCGGACGAATTTTATATTTACTCTTGGCCACATTCTTCTTGTGCATCAATACTTTTATCTCTGGTGTAAGCCAAGGTGCTGGATGGTGCTTAAGCTTAATAGGACGAAGCGGTGCATGTTTATCATAAAGCTTGGTTATAATATTGTTGAAAGTATGCACTTGTTCGTCCAATGTAGCCGCGCTAGTCACTAACGACCAGTCGACATCATGCAGGTCTTTGAGTAACGCCTCCTGATCCATACCACCAAAATTCCGCTGAAGAATGACTTTCGGCTTGGGCTTAGGAGGACGAATCTTGTACGATAAGAAAATCAAGTCATGGTATGAGAATGCATCTGCCGCACATTGACCGTGTTTCGTAGCACGTTGAGGAGAAGACACTATTAATAAGTCGAGAAGTGAGGGAGTAGTATTGGGGAAATGATGGGTAGCGCTAAGTGGAAGGATGTGTAAATTACATGAACTGACAACGGATTGAAGAGAGGTGGCACGAAAATCACCTTTCAAGAGACATGTGTTGAAGTCACCCATGATCAGGGAATGGTCATAAGAAGGGACTATATTTTCTAAAAGCTGTTCAAAAGAACTGAAAAAATTTACATTTAAGGAAGGGCTGTAATAGACTCCGAGGAGGATTTTGGTGTGGGAAAGGAGTACCTCAACGAACAAATGTTCACCAGCATTAGTTGGTGGAGGCTGTGGGGAGGAGCTAATGACATTAAAGGGAATACCAGTACGCAGGTAAATAGCAACTCCACCACCTCGCGAACCAGTACGGTCATTACGTATTAACTGGAAACCAGGTAAGGTATATGCAGTGGAAGGTAAAGAAGGTTTAAGCCAGGACTCGGAGACTAAAACAGCATGAAGATTTTTATTGTCAAGAGACGCCAACATATCGGTGTAGTGAGCCGGAATACTTTGCGCGTTGATATGAACCACGTTAAAATTTTTAGGTACATCAGAAAACTGGTTATCTAGGTATTCAGAAAGAGAAGGTATACTTATAAAACTACTGTCAGTGCTGCCGCTAGCAGGTGATAAAGATTGGAAAAAATCATCGTTACTATCTATTTCTGAACCGGACATAAAATTCAGACTTATATACTATTAATTATAAATATATAATATAAATCCAACAAATTATATATATATATACCCAAAATATAAATATTTAAATAAATTTCATAAACTATCAGACAAAATTTAAACTACCTAGGCTCCACCTGCCGGTTGAGTGGAATAAAATTATAAAAAGAACACTGATTTCAACATCCATTACAACACAGAATCAAAACAGGCAACAAAGCTAGAAGATTATAACAGCATTTGATATTTAACATTGTCTGCTAATAAAAACCAAAGAAATAATAAAATCAAAATGGAAAAAAAAATAAAAACTAAAAAGGCTGTATGTAAGCAAAAACTTATGCTTTACGTTGATAAAGAACAAAAAGAAAAAAAAATTAAGTGTCACTGTCATAATGTCAATTACTAGATTTATGTAAGTTTATCTTTTAAAATTACACCCTCGTTTGTGAAAGCAATAAGTATTATATAAGTTTGCATAGGAAATGGCTATTTACCGATGCAACAAGATGGTATGATATCATAGCCATAGAAGTAACGAACTTGTAAAATTACCACAAATTGTAACAGACTTGAAAAACAACAAACAAACAAACAGTGACAATGAAGTTATTAGCTATTGAAAACCTTATGTTACTTCTTGCTTGCTGCATTGGCTGCACGTCTCGTCTTGGTGTTATTAGAAGATGTTGAAGCTGCAGGTTTAGGCGACTCGACTCTTGCCACTACTGGTGCTGAAATTTTATTCATTTCGGGCGACTCGACACTCGTCACTACTGGTGCTGGGGTTTTGTTCGGCACGGGTGACTCTGTTCTCACCAATATTGGAACTGGGATCTTTTGCAGCTCGGCAAGGTTGCTGATGCGGTGTCGCTTGCCATCACCTCCAACAACAAACACGAAGCCCATACGCGTGTAGCACTTGTTAATGCCAAACCGCTCTCGTGCAGCCATGAACGCATCATGCCTGTTCTTCGTAAGGAACTCTGTCAGTGTTAGACCAGTGCCCTTCAAAGTGGTTTTGCTGAACCACATTTTGTTTCTGACAGCTAATTCTCTCAGCTTTACTACAATTGGCCGTGGACGATGATTTGTAGAAGAGCGACCCATCCGATGACAACGACTGATGTCGCCAGAAGAGAAGGCTGACAGCCCCATCTTAGCTCTGATAGCCTGTACAACAGCTGCTGTAACATCCTCCTCTGATAGCTCTGGTAGACCGTGGAGGAGGAGGATTTTCCGCCGGCTATTCATTTCTAAGCTGTCAACTTGATGAGCCAGTAAGTTGATTTGTTCCTGCAGACTTTGAACGGAGGAAAGAATAAAACTCCTAAATGTTGCGAAGTCTGCTGTCAGATTGGAGACATTGGGAGATGGAGTAGCAGCTTGCAGCTCACTTTGATAGGCATCCATCCGCTTTACAAAAACATTCTGCAGTTGAGAAAGAGTTTCCTGTATGCTGTCCATTATGTTGATGACGAAAACAAGTGTTGGTGATAATAAATAATGAAGATAACACTCGCCGGCAGGTACTGTGCACTATTTATTAATTTGACATAAGAATTTCAATTCTTGATTTAATAATTGTAATTAATTAAATAATTAAAATTAAGAGACACTTAAAATCGACTTTCTTTTACAACTACCCACCGCGAAAAAAATAATTTGAGATTTAAACTATCCTATCTCTCAAGTTGGATCGAACTGCACATGGTGTGCGAATTTTATTATAATCGGTTCAGTGGTTTAGGAGTCCATTGAGGACAAACATTGTGACACGAGATTTATATATATTAAGATGTCTTGGTACAGAGTCGTTAATGCAACAAGACCGATAACGATAACGATAACGGTTCCGGAAACCCGAAATGGGAAAAGTATTCACAGAACAGTAGAACATCAGGTATCTGTCTCAGATTTAAGGTTAGTTTTTATCTATACAGAAAAAAGGGAACCCTTAAGGGAACCCTTTATTATTCGCTATTGTTTGTTCGTTTGTCAATATCCTTCGGTTTTGCCATCATAAATATTATAATATCGAGCAAAAAATCACGTCTCTTGTATTGTGGATACCCCTAAATACTTATATTATTTTAATGCGAATATTCATCCTGTTATTAAAGCTTAATAAAGACATCCCAATAAATCGCGAAAGGAAAAATCATTTTTCATTTCTCATTCTCGGAAAGTGGTGTTGTTTTGATCTGTTTGTTGGGTGGAAAATGCTGCTTCCCTCCCTAGAGATGGAAAAACTCATATAAATTACTTCCCGCCTAAGGGCCGGAATGAACTTTAAAAATAGAACTACTGTCAGGTGTGAAGAGTTTTATGTAAAAAAAAAATATATGATGCCATGTGAGTTTCTAAACAGCCAGTGTGAACTTAGCACAAACTTCTTTGAGCGGAATAAGCCGCAACAATTACTCTGTTCCATATTTAAATTTTAAAAGTCGACATAAATTGGCGGGATACTAAACTGTTATGTACCTGTGACGGAATAAAAAAAATCTTATAAGTAAAACAGAGCAATCTAAATTAGAATATTAAAAATGAGTTTAAGCGATTCAGAAATATTGACACCGGATTCAATTAAAGAAGAGGCAAATTGTGTTATAGAGAATCTTTTGCCAGAAATGTCAAAAGAGGATATATGAATACATACAATGATTTTATAAAGTGGCGAGCAGAGAAGAATATAAAATCGTTTCCCGAAAGTGTATTTCTTACATATTTTAATGGACTGTCTTCTTCACTTCTTCTTCAAACTTCCAGGGAGTATCCGCCATGGAATCCATCGTTTGATGAAATAACAGAGTCTCCTACTTTTACAGATATCCAAAACAGTCAAATTTGTAATAGTATATCAAAAAGCATAAACATTCCAAATAAGAATGTAATTTTAATTTCACTAATTGTCCTAATATGATAATTAATTTTAAATAGCTACTTCTAATTTTATTGTACCTATATATATACCTATTTATGAATAAATATTTTTGATAAACAACTAGTTTTATTTTCCTCATATTCGAAATGAAAAGTACAGTGTTTAACTCGGGTAAAAGAATCAATTCCTACTCGGACTATAGCCGCCCTCGCTGGGCTCGGGCGTCTAAATACCTCGGGAATTGATTCTTTCCACCCTCGGTTAACAATCTACTATTTCATTTCTCATTCTCGGAAAGTGGTGTTGTTTTGATCTGTTTGTTGGGTGGAAAATGCTGCTTCCCTCCCTAGAGATGGAAAAACTCATACAAATTACTTCCCGCCTAAGGGCCGGAATGAACTTTAAAAATAGAACTACTGTCAGGTGTGAAGAGTTTTATGTAAAAAAAAATATGATGCCATGTGAGTTTCTAAACAGCCAGTGTGAACTTAGCACAAACTTCTTTGAGCGGAATAAGCCGCAACAATTAGGCCGTATACAGAAAGAAAGCCGAAAGCCGATCGGCGCTTATCGGCGCCTATCGGCGCCGATCCTTCCTACATAAAGGAAGCCGATTAAAGCAGATCAAGCAAAATGTCGGACTCATCGGACGATGATTTGGTTTTGTTAGAAAATGTTTATTTAAAAATGCGAAAAACAGCTATACATCCTATAAATAGAGAAAGGAAACGTTTCGGAGAATACCATAATTTATTTGTAAAAAAAATTTAAATTTGATGAACAAAGATTTTATACATATACAAGAATGATTCAAGAAACATTTTATTACATTTTGGATTTAGTGAAAAACCGTTTGATGAAAAATTGGGGCAATTGGCATAAACAACCAATCCTTCCAGAAGAATGACTTGTTGTCACCATTCGGTAAGTACGAAACAAATAATTTTAGCGCTTAGTTAATAAAAGATAAAGTTATTAGATTTATAAAAAGATTATAACTTAGATTGATTTAATCTAAGGAAAATAATTCAAATACAAATTATTTATTATTCGGACCAGCGCGAGTCGGCGCTTATCGGCGCTTATCGGCGCCGGTCCATAGAAAAAGGATCAGCGTCAATAGGCGCCGATAAGCGCCGATCGGCTTTCTTTCTGTATACGGCCTTAGGGTGCGGCCAGAGTGCACTCAGATTCAGAGTCAGATTCAGATTTTGAAAACAAGCGCGACAAATAAACAGTGTAGTCTAAGCAGGTTGCCTGCTTTTTCTCGCGCTTTGTTTTCTGAGTCTGAATCTGAATCTGAATCAGGAGTGCAATCTGGCCGTACCCTTCGACTACACTGTTTATTTCTCGCGCTTGTTTTCAGAATCTGAATCTGACTCTGAATCTGAGTGCACTCTGGCCGTACCCTTACGCTGTTCCATATTTAAATTTAAAAAGTCGACGTAAATTGGCGGGATACTAAACTGTTATTTAACAGTGACGGAATAAAAAAAATCTTATAAGTAAAACAGAGCAATCTAAATTTGAATATTAAAAATGAGTTTAAGCGATTCAGAAATGTTGACACCGGATTCAATTAAAAGTTTATTTCTTACATATTTTAATGGACTGTCTTCTTCACTTCTTCTTCAAACTTCCAGGGAGTATCCGCTATGGAATCCATCGTTTGATGAAATAACATAGTCTCCTACTTTTACAGATATCCAAAACAGCCAAATTTGTAATAGTATATAAAACAGCATAAACATTCCAAACAAGAATGTAATTTTAATTTCACTAATTGTCCTAATATGACAATTAATTTTAAATAGCTACTTCTAATTTTATTGTACCTATATATATATATATATATATATATATATATATATATATATATATATATATACCTATTTATGAACAAATATTTTTGATAAACAACTAGTTTTATTTTCCTCATATTCGAAATGAAAAGTACTTACAGTGTAAAAGAATCAATTCCTACTCGGACTATAGACGCCCTCGCTCGGGAATTGATTCTTTCCACCCTCGGTTAACAATCTACTATATACTACACCTGCTCGGAAAGTGCTTTATTCTTGTATTAAAAATGAAGCAGAAAGAAAGAAAAATAATTGTGTTTGAGACAAAACAAAAGTAAAAGAATATATAAACAAAACACACTCATCTAAATTGTTTGTCTCAAATCGGTCTCAACTCAGCATGATGCTGATGTTGCCGTCAGCGCTGGTCTTCCATTGGAACCGGTTCAGCGACGACGCGAAACATTAACATAAACAAGCAATAAAATAAACATAACCAAAATAAAATCCTCAAACGCACTACAAAGAAAAAAAGTACGAGTAACGACCGACGGTCAGCGCTGACCGTCGGTCGTAGCTATGTCTATGCAAGTCTATGTATGCGCACACAGCTACGCTGATGGTACGCGCGTGATTTGGTACGCGCAACCAAGCCGTCGGTCCGGATCGTCGGTCGCGCGTACGTCGGTCGACCGACGAGCTATGAGATTGTATGGATGCGTTCAGTGCTTCACTGACGGAGCGACCGACCATACGCGCGTACGTACACTTAAAGCAAAAATGAATATTAGTATTACTGAAGTGCTGCTTCGTCCGGCAATAGGGAATTTATCGTATGTATTTTAAAAAGACAGTGATACTAAAATTAGTGCTTAGCTAGAAGTTTGTAAAGAATTAATTGCTCAAAAAATAGCCTGCACATATTGCAATAAAAGGGTTCATTTTTCTCGTGAACTGTACACACGCGTCGCCGTTCGCCATCAGCGTAGCACTGAATGCATTTTCGCAACCGACGGTCAGCGCTGACGGTCAGGACGTACCATCGGTCGAGCACTGTTTCCAGCCTAACAGTCGGGACGTGTTTTTTGATTTTTTAAATTTACCTTTTTTGACACTTTTTAGTTGGTATTACAAGATTTACCATCTTGTAATAACAACTAAAAAGTGCCGCAGTCTTGTCATTTCATTGAGGAACTTAATATCACGAGGCTTTATAATAAGCTTGCGGTGGTCTAACCGACACATTAATTAACCTACTAGTGGATAAGTAGAATGCCCGTGACTTCGTCTGCATCGAAAAATTGGTTTTCCATACAAACTTCTACCCCTCTTTTCATTTCTTAAAGGATGGTTTCTAGAATAAAAACTATCCTTTGTCCTTTCCCGGGACTCAAACTATCTCTATACCAAATTTAATCTAAATCGAGGAGGTAACAGACAGACAGATATACTTTCGCATTTATAATATTAGTACGGAAGTATTGATATGGATATAGACCTTACCCCCAGGGTCAAGGCTACATTATGGGCCTCAACTTTCGCAAAAATGTGTGAAATTAAATCAACTACGAGTAACAACAAAGTAGTACTTATTAACTTATGTAGGTACAGTATAAACCGCAGCACACTATCAATGGCAACATTTGGTTATAATTCACCCTTACCTCAAATTGCATGAGATTTCTGTTTTTGAATAGCCTTATCGACAAATTAACCATAAACAGCATATGGTTCCATCTAGTCCCTCCGAAAACAGACCACTCAATTGTTCCTACAAGTCTCATTGACCCGTTGATGAGAAATTGTTTTTTTTTCGCCACATAACTCGAGATCATAAAACGATTGTCAAATATAGACCGATCCCTCCAATTTAGTGTTAAGTGTCCAAAAGTTGTTGCTTTCACCTATATATTATATAGCTAACTAGTTTTAAAAAACGAGCGAGCCCTACAGTAGTCGCGTATGATGTGTAACATTTGAAACCTCACCTTATATTAGTAAAAATATAAATAAAACCATTTGAACATTATGTTCTAAAATCAAATCAAATAGCGCGCGCTTTCGCTACTTCCTGTTACACACTTCCGTCCCATTTCACGAAATCACTCCCACAAATTGCAGGAAAGCGAGAGGAAAGATGTTACACATCAAAAATAAATTATGAAAAAGGCAATATTTCAATTATATTGTTTTTACAGCATAATATGACATAGATGGATATATTTTTAACATTTCGGTTGACGCCCGGTATCGAGCTCCATTGGTCGCTCTTTTGGTACGAGAAGTACATTATACACTTGCGTTATCTATTTCGATCTATGTCTGTGGCTGTTTCACCAGTAATCTTTCTATGTATACTTACGTTTAATTTATATCAGTTAGGATTTAATATTAACTGAGACGAACACCTTACGTATTTGCTTTTTTAGGGCGTGCGCTGCCATAAGCATCATTAATTTCATATAACATCGCTGCGGAGAACCGCCTCGCGCAGCGCTGCTCTGTGAAATAAAATGAAACTGCACGTGGAAGGAATGTCCACTCCGTGCTCTCGCTTAAGGCAGCGCGTACCCTTAGATTGTCGATTGTCGAATAAGTTCTGGGAAAAAAGGCAAAACAAATGGAAAGCGAGTAATAAAAAAGAAACAATATATTCAGGTAGCTGCCTATTTCTTAAAATTACAATTGTCAATTGTAATAATATTACTCATGATAAAGTGTAAAAGTGCCGAAAGAATTAGAAACAGTGCAACTATGTTTATCACAAATCCTAATTCTGCATAGCCTCCACCTCGTTTTTCGCAATATTTACAGAAATGGCCGTGAGATCGTTTTTGATGTACTCCTGAAACAAAACAAACGTTATCAAGACTGGAGTTCTTTACGTTTATATTATGTAATCACAAACAGTGAAATTTCTACATAATGCCGGAACTTCACTTGGCTATTCCTATTTGCTATTTGTAAACTTGACAACAGTCTGCCTTTTTCATGCTCTCTGGAATGAAAAGGACAGAGTGAAGACAAGTTTACAAATAGTAAACACGTATATCTAAGTGAATTGCCGGCATAACAGGTAAAATAATGAAAAGTTATTTACTTATTTCTTATATTTAGATGCACACAAATCATTTAAAACTTCAATTCAGTGATATCCCCATAGAGGTATAAGAATAGAGTGGGGAAGGCGACTCTAAAAGTGTCGGCTTAGTTGAAAGAGAAAGATGATGAGAGACCACTAGCTATCTCTCTCTTTTGTGACGCATGCGCAGTCGTCTGTCCAATAGTTGGTCCAAGCATCACATCGAAATAGTAAGATGCTTACGTTGCCAATGCGCATGCGCGATTAGAGAGAGAAAGCTAACGGTCTCTCATCTTCTTTCTCTTTCTATTAGAGGGACACTTCCATTTGTAGTAGTCTATATCTCCCCTACTCTATTCTTATACCTCTATGGATATCCCACGCGTGCCTATATCATCCTTCGTTTCGTTTACTGCGCCCCGACTTGCACTAACTGCACAGCCGCCTGCCATTATGTTAAAATCGCATTCTGATGATGATGCAGCAAGTGTTTTGAACTATTGATTGTATCGATACCTCGCAAATGACAATATCTATAGTCTATTCACTTTGGCGTAAGACAAAATATAAACAAAGAATCTGAGGTTCTAAAACTTTTATACTGTCAAAAAGTACCCACAGTCAATGATTACGTATAATTTATGTTACCTTTAATTTATTAACAACTTTAAAATTAACAGTACAAATATAACAACAAACTGAACAAATAAAACAAGGAAATAACAAGAATTTAAGAAATATGATAGGATATAACAGGTCGATCGGGAGAGTAAAGATGGCTAACGTAAACCAACCGATTACAAAACACAACACTTCAACGGAAAATACTTATATCATGTCTACTCTTAAATTTAAGTCGTCGTATATAATGCGTCTTAAGTTTGGGAATAATTGTGTTTTTAGGTCCTTTTCCATGTCAACATAAGTTGTTAAAATACTTTTATCAGCAAAATAAAAATATACGAATTTAAGATGAGTATGTACATTAAATATGTGCGAAATACACTCCCGGACACCTAAATCGAGCCACCTTGATTTTTTTTGGTTTGGAGTACTGTAACTTATAAAAGATGTATGTAGAAGGAAAATGTTTTGATGCAGTTTTGGAGCTGGTATACTCATCATTCATTTAGAGTGCCACTGTTCTAAATATGAACCACAGTTCATCAAAAAAGTCGAGTTACGTTGAAACAAGTCCATATTTGCTTTTTTCAAGGAAAAAAATCTAATCGATTTTTAAATAAAGACATGTTTTACATGAAAAGAAATGTTTATTTAGTAACTTATATTGCCTCCCAGTGCATTTATGACATCTCTCATTCGGTTTGGCATAGAATTTATCAATGTCGTTATGACATGCTGAGGAATGTCCTCTCATTCTTCCAAAATTACATATTTGAGCTCCTGCATGGTTTGCGGGGCAGGATGATGAGCTCATCCCATAGATGCTCTATAGGATTCATATCAGGACTTCGCGCTGACCATCTCATAACAGTGATACCAATGTCATTTAAGTACTCCCTGACGATTCCCGCAGTATGGGCCTTTGCATTATCATGCATTAAAACGAAATCTTGGCCAATAAATCCAGAATATGGCATCACGTGGTTCTCTAAACATTGGCGAATGTATCTATTGCCATCTAGGGGCGGCAGTCGTGGTCCCGTCACTACCTCTAGCTCAGTTTTGCCTTCCATAAAGATTCCTCCCCAGACTGTCAATGATCCTCCACCATAACTCACTTTCTCGTCAATACAGCATTGCGCGAAACGCTCGTTCTGTCTTTGGTACACCTTACTCCTTCCGTCATTACCGTATAGCATTATCTTGGACTCATCTGTGAAGAGAACCTGGCTCCATTGATGTCGAGTCCAATTAAGATGTTCGCGCGCAAACTCTAGACGGGCTATTCGATGTGCTCGTGTCAATTTGGGTCCATTGGCTGGCTTATGGGGCTTTAAACCACGTTCATTGAGACGCCTTCTAACGGTCTGAGCACTTACAGCCACTCCGTGAAAGTCCCTGAGCTGTTCTTGTATCTGAACAGAGTTAAGGCGTCGATTTCGTAAGCTAGTAGTGACAATGTATTTATCTTGTCTCGCCGTTGTCACTCGTTAACGAGGTCCTCCTGTTCGCCGAACGAAGCCGCCAGTCTCCAGGTATCGGTGGTACACTCTTTGAACAGCGGAACGACTTATGTGAAGTTGTGAACTCACATCTCGCTGACTTAGCCCAGATTGAAGAAGTGTTACAGCTTGCGTGGCTACTTCAGGTGAAGTATCCATAATTTTATAGCCAAAAACGGTTCAAATTATAGAAAAATAACTAAACTAAACTTTGGTTTACAACAATTGCGAAAATTCAAACCAAACCGACATTAAATTGCTTCAAAAGCAACTTTCAACAGTCATAATTTTTTTCAAATTAGTGACCAAGCTCGGCTTTTGTTCTTTATTTTAAATTCTAAAATTCAAATTTGGAATAATACATACGGGAAAGACGATGAAATATGCCAACATTAAAAATGCATAAAAACTTTTTTGTTATATTTTTTGTGTATTGGGCTTTTAGGCCCGGGAATGTAAGGTGGCTCGATTCAAGAGTCCGGGAGTGTATTTTATTTTCTTTTCATATGTATGTACGAGCTTTTAAAATAATTAACTTAATGTTTCCCTGCGTTTACTATGTAAATAGTATTTTATCTTTCCTTTTGTCAATCGTGACCTTAAAAAGTATCCTTTTTATGGTTTGTTTACATTTTGTCTCACGCCAATATGAATAGACTATAGTCACCGATTCAATTAGAGCACATCAATTTTTATCGATACCATTGACTTTCGATTGTATAGATATTATTGAAAATTTTATACAATATTATCGACAGTGTCGATAAATAGCTTTAAAAAGGATTAAATTTTTGCTATAGCGCAATACCATTAATATGTTTTAAGCTATCTATAGTATTAGCAAAATGTAAGTACACCTATAGCTATTTCAGAGGTCTTATGTATGAAGTTTTTGGCGCGGTTTAGTCGAATGAACATTTAAAATGATCCATAGACAATGACGACATACGCGAATTGACGGAAGAGTAGACCCTTCGGCTCAGTGCTGCCACCTGGTGCACGTCATTCTAGTAAACCCTTAACCCTCATTCCTTTAGAATCGATACTATTGCCATACACAAAAGCAATAATCCTACTAATATTTATTTATTTATTTAATATTATGTTGAAGTTTGTAAATATGATTTTTTTATGTTTGTTACTCAATAACGCAAAAACTACTTAACGGATTTGGATGAAATTTGGTACACATATAGGTTATGACCTGTATTGAGACAAAGGATACTTTTAATCCCGGAAAAATAACAGGTTCCTCTGGGATTCTCAAAAACTAAAGTTAACGCGGGCGAAGTCGCGACCGGCTGCTAGTACCATGGTAAAACAAACTCACCTCCTGGTCTTCCCGCGGTAATGGCATCGTCACTGCATCAGGCACTGGCACGTGGAAGTATGTCGTGTGTGAATTGTTGTGCGCTTGCGCCGCCATCTTGTCCGGATGACAGCGCAAGCGATGCGAGCGGAGCGTCGACGCGTAAGCGAATCGCTCGTCACACCATTTGCATGTGAGCGGTTTGTCGCCGGTGTGAGTGTATAAATGCACCTATTTCCAAAAACAAATCATTTACAGCGATTCGAGTAAGAAATTGGATTTGAGACCTAAATATAGCAAAAAATATATTTAAATGAAAGTTTGTGAGTGTGTATGTTTTTACTTCTTCACGTCTAAACGGCTGGAGCGATTTTAACAAAATTTGGTATGGAGTTTGCTGACACCCTGGGTTAACACATACGCTACGTTTTACTGTGGGAAAATATCTCTAATAAACGGCGGGTAACACCGCGGGGCACAGCTAGTATTTTCAGTCATTGTTTACCGATGAGTCACCAATGACACTAAACGTAACGCGAAATCGTAACACATTCGCCAGTTTACCCCCCCAAGTCAAGCGTGCCTAAAGAAGTTTCACTTCAAACATGTTAATATCAAGTTCCCAATTAGCCCTGATGAAACTGATTGTTTCATTATTATAAATGTATATTATTAACCACATACTTAATATTAAGGCACTAATATTTATATGTAAACAATTAATTTCTTTATACGTAACAAGTGTTTTCTTTTCTATGGCTGTGTTCATAAAAATGAATTTGATAGGCGAATATCATGTTTCAGAAGTGCAACCGTTTAAATTGCTGAAGTATCGGGAGCTCACAACGCGTAAAACATGTGGTAATAATAATAAACATTTATTTCAGACTTTAAATCCATATGTACAAGTGTTAGTAACAGACGAAATCTTATTCTAGTGTTAGTAAATAAAAAAGTACAATCGAACACAAATACAACAAATAAGACATTCGGATTCGATGGGACTCGTCTGTTATTTGGTACACTGCGCTGACACCCTGCCGTCCCAGCTCGAAATACTATGAACTCACTTTTAAGACAGTTGTATTTGAGCCCATGAACCTCTGCATATTTTTCACTCAATGCACCAATCGATGAGCTCAGCAGCACCATATCATCGGCGTAACTAATATTATTAATACAAACACCACAGACGTAGCATCCGATATAGGTACTGCTGAGCTCCTCGATTAGACTGTTCATGTACAGGTTGAAAAGTTTGGGCGAGCTTAACCCCCCCTGTCTCACCCCGCATTGCAACCTGTACCTGTCCGACTGCGAATTAGCTCACCTCACACAATTGCTCTGATTGTCATACCAATATTTAAAAATGGATATTACTTCAGGAGACAGCTTAGTATCACAACACAGTTTTTTCCACAATAGATTGTACGATACTAGGTCGAACGCTTTCGACAAGTCCAAAAAAACAAGCATAGACTGGGTTTTTCTAGCTGTGTAGTACTGTACAGTCTGTTTGAGACAAAAGATGGCACTCTCTGTGGACAGACCCGGCTTAAAACCAAACTGAGCATCGTGACTCCTAATGTGCTCACCTAGTCTTTTATCCAACAGACTATCCAGCACCTTGGCTATAACCGTCGCTAAAGATATAGGTCTGTAATTGGACAAGTTGGAAGCATCTCCCGTTTTGTTTTTTATAATGGGCACTACAAGTGTGTACATCAAATCTTCGGGTAGGTAACAGTGACTCATACAAAGGTTAAAAAACATCGAAAGAACTCTAGTCAAGTGCATCCCTGCGTACTTCAGGTGCTCGATGCTGAGATCATCGTGACCGGGAGACTTACCTCTAACCATTCCCTTGATTGTAGAGGCGACCTCTCGCGCAGAAAATCTAACGGTTAAGTTCCCGACAGGACGACACTCATGCGAGTCCCCCAAAAGGGGAGAATCTACTTTAAAATGCTTTCGGAAGGCATTCGCTATATCAGTCGGTTCATAAATACCATCTACGCTCACAGGAAGACTCTAATTCGGATTCAGTTTTTGGGTATTATTCCAAAACTTTACGAAACTTTTATCAGTGTGATTCTGTGCGATAATATCTAATTTTATTTGATTCTGATGCTTTTGGCAATATTTTAATTTAGCTTTGAAGTATTTTAGTGGCTTTCATGTTATCGTAAAAAGAACCAAAATTAGGTTTTCCATATTGCACCCAAGACTGGTACCAAAACCGAGCCTCCCTATGAGCGGCACTCACGTGTTTATTCCAACTAGTTATGTATTTATGTTTTTTATTTTTCTTTACAATATAGCTACTTGCAGCGGACTCTTTTAGGATACATATAATGTTACGGTACAAATCTGTTATTTTTACTCTGTGGTCGACATCTGAACACATTTTATCTGCACATTTACAAAAATGAGCAGGAAAGTCTATTAAAGTAATTTGCTATTACATGCATCACTATATATTTGTATTTGATAATTAACTCTTTCCCCCCAACGAACTTTATTACAATACGGAGTTGAGGCTACAAGTTTTGACTTGACTTTATTTAAATTGCACTCAATTAACAAAGGATAATGGTCAGACCAATAAACATTATTGCATAAAACCGAAGCATTGTGTACAATGTGTCGCACGGCATCAGTAACCAAACAATGGTCAAGCCATCGGCGAGAACCGTGCGCATCGCTAATATACGTATAGGTATCACTAGGCAAAATTTCCATGTCAACACACGACCACGACTGTTCAGAGCAAAAGTTTAAAAGTTCATGTGAAAATTGCTCACCGGGATGCGCATTGAAGTCCCCGAGTACGAATACTGACTCGATATTGTTCGTCTCACCCAAAGCACTTTTTCACCCATACACTCCGTGAATTCCGTAAGATTCAACGCTGTGTCTGTAGGCATATACACAGAAATCACTAACAGCGACTTACCACTGTCGAGAAAAACTTTAACAGCCGTCAACCGCACACTATGACATTCCACTACTGACACACTCGAGAACACGGACTTCCTCCACAGTAGTGCAACTCCGCCAAACGGCCTCCCTCTGAGTATATCTTTAGATATATCTACCGTAGATTTTCCAGTAAAAGTCGTCATCTATGGTCCCCAGGCATGGCAGATCATGAGGTAAAAGCCACGTTTCTTGTAGAGCAATAATGTCAGCTGTCCGGCACAGACCTCTCAAGCAATCGAACGGTGTAAATTTTTACAGTTAATAATAATAATAACTTTATTGCTTAAAAAACTGTGTACAATTTTGCAGTTGGAATTGCAATAATAACAAAGTCACAACAGTGCGCCCACAACGGGCATGCAATGGTAAAATTTATAACTTAAAACTATCTTAATTTAAAAAGTACATTTTAGAGCCTAAATTATATTAAGTTTTACAAGTATAATATTCATGAAGATTATAAAAAACATTATTTAATAACCAGCTTTTTAATTTAAATTTAAACAGTGGCAAATTGTGTGCTTTAATTTCTGCAGGCAAATGATTGAAGATCCTTATGCTAGTACTGAAAGCGCTATTATAATACAAGTGATTAGTGACTAGGTATGCATATATCATATTTATATTTATTACGCGTATTTAAAAGGTTAAAGTTAATGGAAATGATCTTAGTTGTAGCAGCCATTATTATTGATTAGATTTATTTGGCACCTCCGGTATCTTCTTTTGAAGTCTACAAAACGTCTAAATGCAACCCCTTCCGGCCAAAATTCGTCATGTATAAAAACGGACATTTTGCTTTTTGTGACGAACACTTTATAAGCATCATATTCTTTTGACGTCTTCATATTCATTTTTTCCAAGTCGACCGGCACTTCAGTTTTACCTCTTATGTAACTCATAATATCCGTCTCTGTTACATCCTTCGAAATGTTGTAAATATACAACGGAATCCGTACATCTGCCGCTTTAAAGTTGATATTGAAATCCACAACTGCCTTACCTTTATTACCAATAAATCTGTTTTTAAATCTCTTCTTTTGTACCAAGATCCACTCTTCCTTATTTATTTCTTGTTTCCATTCACCTTGTTCTAAAACTTGAGAATACGATTTTCTATTATTGATACGTTTGTGGTCATTATAGCAGGGCCCGGCCGTCGGTAATACAGTCGCAGGTACTGTTGACGCATGAGTCATAAGGCCTCTCGCCGGCACCGGGTTGTTTACAAATTCAACTACTCTGCTCTCAGCTGATTCGGCACCGTTCAATGGCGGCACTGCGCTAAGCAGCTGTACTGGTGTTGAATTATCTTCATTTCTACCTCCCTCCGTGATCCGTTGATGATAATGGATTTTTGAATTTGGTGAAAGTGATGAGCAGTTACTTAAATGTAAACCTTTTTCATTGCTAATCGGATGCATCGCACTAGGGCCGCTGTTGCATTCGAAACTATCTAATAGGAAGAGCGCCTCTCTTAGGATTTATATATTTGGAGAAGTTATTCACATTAGATGCCTTTTTAAAGTTGTCCATGTCGTGTTTCAGTTGCTACAATTGTTCTGTACTCACATAGCTTCGAGAAATTTTATTGATCTCCTCACCCATTCTTAATAAATCCTTAAGAATCTGGGTTACATCGACGTGATCGAATAGAACCGGTGGTAACTTCTGCAGCTCTCGTGCAACGAAAATGGGTAGCACTTCAGGATCCGTTTCCTTTAAAGTACAGAGGATATCCTCAATATCACGTAAATTCTTCCCATCCCGTTTTCTGTTCTCGCGGCTTCGACAAGGACTCGTACAGTAGCCGTTTTGCAGTCACAATATCACATTCAGAAAACGCAGTAGCACAGATGCGGCTGATGCTTTCCTCATCCATAATATCAATTTTATTACAAATGAAGGCAAGCACTTCATTAATTACAATATTACAAGTTACACACTTCACTGTTTTAGACATTTTGCTATAACGTCAACTCGTTATCCACGACCGTACGCGAGCGCGTGCGACGCGAAAAAAAGATATAGACAAACTGGTAAATATCCCGTTATTATAATATATATTTTTTATAAATGTTAACAAAGTTTTAGTTAGCGAGATTTAAAAAGCAGGGAAATTGATGATTTACCCGACAACTCTCAAATCAAGCACTCACGGTAAGCGGGCGGCCATTGGCATGCTTGAGTCACGATTAGACGAGATTACGTCCGTCTTTTTTCAGGTCCGTGTCGCTATATATCTTTTCCATTATATCTAGTCTGATACTTGAGACAAGTTACTTATATAAACATGTAAGGTCACCCGGGGTAATTGTAGACAAGAATCAAATTTAGCTGTTTCAAATAACTCGTTACTGTTTCGTTTTCAAAATAAGTTACATCTGTGGCTCTGTAGAGTAAACTTTATTGACATATATTTAAATTGATTTCGTTATTAGCACGTAAACTATTATATTTCATATTATATTATTCCGCCATTTTTTCACATGTCAGAGCTAAAAGATAAAGTCAAAAATATTTCCAAAATACTTTTTTAATACTTGTGTAATATATGGAGTTAATTGTATGAGGTAAATTGTATCAATAATGTAATCTAATATATAAAAGTCTCGTGTCGCGGTGTTTGTGGTTAAACTCCTCCGAAACGGCTTTCCCGATTCTCATGAAATTTTGTGTGCATATTGGGTAGGTCTGAGAATCGGATAACATCTATTTTTCATCCGACTAAATGTTAAGGGTAATCCACCCCTAATTTTTTTTTCAATTTTAGATATTTTTTTTTATTTTTTTATGATGCATCATACAAAAATACATACATCCCTAAATTTTCAACTTTCTACCACCAATACCATAAAAAAAAATAAAAAATGTCCCATAAAATAAAAAAAATATGTTACGGGTGGACAACCCTTAACACTTAGGGGTATGAAAAATAGATAGTAGCCGATTCTCAGACCTTCTGAATATGCTTATAAAAATTTCATAAAAATCGGTCAAGCCGTTCCGGAGAAGTATGGTAACTAATATTGTGACACGAGAATTTTATATAGAAGATAAGTTTGACAGAAATTTTTAGTAGCTACAATAGACACGGTTGGCCTTATATAATATAATATTGTTTGAAATCTTACTTTGAGCGTCTGGCGTCTCTTAAACGCCTTGTGGCAGAAAGAGCAAACGTGCCTGCACTTTTCCTCGTGGACTAACAAGTGTTTCCGAAGCGTGCGCCGGCTGTTCAGCACGCGGTTACAAACGTAGCACTGATACGACGTGTCTTCATGCGTGTCCATGTGCGTTTTAAGATTAGAATGAGTTTTGAAACTGCAATAAAAAAATAAAAACTTATATTCTTATGTTATACAAAGCTATACTACTATATTAACTGTATTTGATATGCTGGCGCAGTTTCCCGTTTGTACCACACGCGTATCCGCACAGTACCCCTAGTATGAGTTTTAATCGTATTGTCTCGTTTCCATACATTGACTAGCAGCGCCCCTAGCGTTAACTATCAAAAACAAAAATCAGCAGTATGAGTTTCATCGAGTCATCGTAAAACGAAAACTACCAAAGTTTTCATATGTCGTTTGCATTTTGGCAGTACAAGTTACAACTTTGACAGCGCGTCATGATACGATACTACGACGTTTGATCGTATCGTCACTCAATTAGAAACTTTCAGTGACAATATTTAGCTCTCATGCTCGCTGAAGACATTGACGAAGACCAGCGTGCACAGGAACGACGGGAATTATTACAGCGGAGGCGATTAACTTCTTTTATCACCGACAGGCATTTTGTGCAAAGTATAAATATATATTTGATGTGTAACATCTTTCCTCTCGCTTTCCTGCAATTTGTGGGCTTTCCTGCCCTTCGAAATGGGACGTAAGTGTGTAACAGGAAGTAGCGAAAGCGCGCACTATTTGATTTGATTTTAGAACATAATGTTCAAATGGCTTATTCCTTTTGTAGTAGTTTTTTTTTACCCGGCTGCGCAATGCAAGAGCGCGAAGCGCGACGCGCAGACAGGGTATTGTGTTTAACAGTCTATATATGTATGTTTGTTCCTTTGTGGCACACTAGAGGCCAAACGCCTGGACCGATTTTGATGATTTATACATCAATCGATTCGTCTCAATCATGGGAGTGCTACTAAAGATATGATAGTAATCAAAATTCAATGTGGACAAAATTAGGCGCCATATTGTGGCGAAGTAAAAAAAATAAGTTGACAAAATATGTCGAGTGGGGTATCACTGTCTAGATAATCGAAAATCATGTTTAGGTTCCTAACACCATTTTTCATTTTATTTGATTGTTTAGGATCTACAACGATTTAAAGTTGCATATTAGGGACTTGCGCTTTGAATTTCAATCTTACGTTTGTATAGGGGATCTTTGTTACTCTTTCACCCAAAAAATAGTGAATGGATTTTAATGCAACTTAACAACAATATAGCTCATACATAATAATAACACATAGATTATAATTTTTGTAGCTTTTGAGTGAATAGGCCAAAATATAACAATAAGTGTCACGTAAGGCGGAAAAAAACCTCCCATCTGCGAGCCATTTCAGCCTGTACTGCAAAAACAGTAAAAGTTACATGAATATAATGTATGGTGAAAATGTATCTCTTAAATAGTTCTACAAAAAAGTCTGCGACAGGATATATCTATTTTTAATGTGTAAACCATTATCGCTAAAACAGTGAAACAAAAATAAAATATTATTTGATATCCATTTCCAAAATGCACATTTTGGATTAAAAAAATAGTTTTGTAATAAAATAAATACTTTTATCGCTTTTGAAATTGAAAGACGTTAAACTTAGCCTTTTACACTATGTCATTTCGACAAATATTTAAAAAGTTACAACGATGTCAAAATGATAGCGCGGTGTACTGCAGGAGTAGATTGCGGGGATGGTGGGAGAACAAAATGTAAATGAATTTTGGTGTTTATAAAACTTTATAGCTATAGATCAGCTTCTTACATAAGTAATGTTATTTATTTATCATAATATAATTCTCAAAATTAATGAAAAACCTGACTTTTTGTGTCTTGTACTATAATGTTAATGTCGAACAGTTAAACAGTTCTAGCCACTCAGCACCAGATACGCTGCTATCAGCTCGACTACATTATTGTGAGCAAGATTAATTAGTTCGTTGGTTTTAAAAAATAAGCTACCTAGTGTACGACACAAGTAATATTATTCGTAGTAAATACTTTCGTCTGATTAAAAATATTTCGCAGTTTATTTATTCAGATGTTCGTCTCTCGTTTTGCTAGTTCTAGCTATTCAACACCAGGGGCGCTAATGCAATGAATCAATACAGGAAATATCAAGCTTAAATTCACAATTACATAGTTGGATTTCGAAAATTTTGAAAAGGTGTATTCATTAAATTTTTTTTAATCATATGAACCTAACTGCTAGGTTTATAAATATAAAAAAATTTGGTCGAGGCATCAGGAAAGTATTTCGTTTAACATTGTAGGTTACCTACAACGCGAAGTGATGGCGCTGCCTTGCAGACTAGAAAATCTATAAGAATTACTATTTATTA
Source organism: Chilo suppressalis (assembly GCA_902850365.2). Classification (NCBI taxonomy): domain Eukaryota; kingdom Metazoa; phylum Arthropoda; class Insecta; order Lepidoptera; family Crambidae; genus Chilo; species Chilo suppressalis. Next base: position 16,603,160 of record OU963897.1, on the reverse strand, counting down.
AATATATCTTGCTACAGAGCAAGATGTATTTAATTAATTGACTAAAATTAAAAGTATTTGGGAAATCTAAAGATGTTTTTTTCTAAAAAATGTTCCGATTCCAAGTTCGGTTCTTAGGCAGCGCCATCTCTTCGCATCGAAGAGCAATTATTGCTGCTAGCTTCGCATTGTTAGTTACTAAAGTAAAAACGAAATAATTTACCAAGTATTAAACATTTGAAAGAAGAAATAGCAAATTTATCTACTTTATTATACTTTTATTTTAAGCTGAACTACTAGATTTGTAAATCTAAAGAAAATTACTTTAACTATTATGATGATCACATCGCTATCTAGTGAAGAATAGCAAAACTTTTGTTTGCGTCCATAACGCTCATTGGTAGCTTGCTTTTTTTAGTTTCCTCACTAGCTACGTTGGCGCTGTTGTCATCTCGTAACGCTCCCAGGTATCACTCTTTAAGTGATTTCAAATGCTATAAAACACTTTTTTATACTGACGGCTACTTAAATAAACTAAGAATAAATCAATTGGTATTTTATACCATTGAAAATTATGCACACTGGGCTGAAACGACGGAGCCGCAGGCGTAAGCGGGTGAGAGGTGCGGAGAGGTGGGGGTGGTTTTCGGTCGTTTACAGAGTGAGCGACTAAAATCATACCAGTTGGTACTAGGCAGTTACCTGAGGCTGAGTCTTTATGACGTGGCCGATTATTGTTAAAAAAGTTTTCTGTTAATTTCTAATAGTTGGGTTTCTGCTTAAAAAGTTTCTGTTTACTCACAGTTTTTGTTTCAAGTTGGTTTTAAGTACTAAGTTATTACTTTAAGATTTATTGTTTCTATTTTATTTGGAAAGGTTTGCTTAAATCTCGTTAGTTGGATTGTCGGTTGACAAACCAGGTTTGTTGGTTTTTCGAGTTGGTGTATTTTGGTTTTTTAAATTTCGTGTTAAGGTTCGACATTATTGTTTTGTTGTGTTTACCTACTTACGTGAAGAGTTGGTTAGTGTTTTAGGTTGGTTTTAGGTACTAAGCTATTAATTTAGAATAATTGTTTCTATTTAGTTTGGAAAGGTATTCGTTGTGTCGCTCTGTTTTATATTTATAACAAAAATAATAATAGTTAATTTGTTGATTTCGTTACTTGGTTGATTGATTGTTTAGGTTTATTGGTTATTCTAGTTAGTTGGTTGATTTGTCAATAGTTTTGTTAGTACTGAAGTACTAACGTTATGGTGTCCAAATACCTAGGTACCTAAAATTGTATGTATTTTAAATAGGTTTTAGGTGGCAAAAGATTATTTTAGGATTGTTGTTTGTTATTTACTCATTTGTTCTTATTTTGTTTATGTAGCTACTTTCGTAGTAATCTCCCTGTCTATATAAATAAATAATAATAATTGATAGAAAAAAATACAGTCGAATACAGAACCTTTGCTTTTTTGAAGTCGGTTAAAAAGGGCTTCTAAATTTACAAAAAAAATATAGTTATTTTATTACTAGATACATATTGCCTTTTCGTGTAGTTTTAAGCTGATTATGTGTACTAATTTTATTAAGGGGTAATTATTATTTAATCAAGTTACCAATTCTGAGTTTAGTTTGGAACTTTAGCAGGTTAATTTGTTAGATCGTCGGTTTGTTCCGGTTTAAACTACTATTTCGTAATTCATTACCTACATTTTTAAAACCATACAAATAATTATTTCATTAGAAACGTAGTTAAGTATTTCGTTAGTACATATTTAAATTATCTATTTACTACAGTAATAGTATTTCTTTGCTAGTGCCCAATTCAGCATATACGTTGTTATTTGTTTCGTACGAGTATTGCAGTACCTATTATATAACGCACAATGCCACCTGTTAGGAAACGTTCTCGATCGCGTGCAAATCTTTATCGCAAAACTAAAAAAGCTCGACAAGAAAGTGCACGTCGCAAAACTCAGTCTCCGGCATCGCGACAGAAACGATTGCAAGGTGTTAAAAATCAAATTTGTCTTAGTTATAACAGCCAATCACCCACAAAAAAGAAAATACTACTCTATAAAACTGCGAAAAGAATGGCTGAGTACCGTAGTAATCGGGAGTCTAATCAAAGTCGAATTAATAGACTTATTAAACAAAAAAATCAAACAGCGAAAATTCGTGCACTGGAATCACCAACGACACGATCTCTTAGATTGTCGTCTTTGAGTAATCATGCGTCTCAATTACGGGACGACGAATCGCCCACAACGCGAACCCAACGATTATCGGCTATGAGAACACATGCGTCTCAGTTACGTGACAATGAATCACCAATATCTAGATGTCATAGAATTACACGCTTAAGGAGGAACTCTTGTCTACGTTATCGGCGACAACTTTTCTCGGTTGACTCAGTATTTATTGATTCTATATCACAAATTGCCAATCACCTATGCTACATTTGCAACAGAGTATGTTATCGAAATCAAACAAGGTCTATTTCAAAAAACCAGTCGAATGTTTTACCAGTTGAAAGTCCAAGTCAATTCATTTCCTGTAATCGATGCGCAGTAAGCTTATTGAAAAATAAAATACCACCAAATGCATTTTGGAATAATATGACGGTATGTTCTATTCCGCCTGAACTGGAATGTTTGAGTGAAATGGAAATACGTTTGGTTTCAAGAATAAAACCATTTCTGAAAGTTGTTCGATTGGGCGGCAGATTTGGGCAACAAGGTTTTAAGGGCCAGGCAGTTCTTTTTGCCCAGCAAGTAGAGGAAGTTGCTGAACAACTGCCAATTTCGATTACCAGTGCTGGCATAATAATAGTTTCGGAAACATTGGAAAATGTTGTAAATAACAAAAGGTATTTAATTGATATTACCAAAATTAAACGTGCTTTGCAGTGGCTTATACTAAACAATCATTTATATTCTAATGTTCGGATTAATTATGACACTATTACACGTGAGATTAATGATAATTTATATGAAGCGATTGTATCTCAAACTGCTCCATCGTCAGTAAACCGAGAAGAAAATGCCTTCAAACCAATTGGCAATGAAAAGTATATTTTACGAGGCACTTTCCACCAAGGAAGTGAAACGTTCCACGAAGACTCTAGAGGACGTCAATGTACCGCAAATGCAGCTGCAGCTATAGCATATACTACAACCAAACATATCAATGTATGGCAAACATGTGATTTAGATCGCATTCTGCTTGCAGGCAATACTTATTACACGATGTGCATAGAGAGGCTTAATTCCCGTCCCGAATTCCTTAACACTGAAGAATTGTTGTCATCACTTACAATAGCTAATATTAATTTCCATATACAAGTTGCACCAGATGTAGTGATAGGTGTGATTAAGCCTAATAGACCATCTGAAGTATTGCTAGGTTGCTACACCAGCTTAGATTCAGGCATAGAATTTTTCTTTTCTTTGCATGAAAAAGGAATAATTACATGTCAAACGGCATATTCTGTCGCTATAATAAAATATGATAACAAATACTATATATTTGATTCACATTCTAGAGGTCCTAAAGGTCATAGTGCTCGAAATTGTGGGACTTCCATGGTCATGCAATTTAATGGAATTCTGGCCTTAAGCCAACATCTGCTGATTTCATTGCAAGTAGGCTGTCGTAAAGATTTGCAATATTCTATCACAGCAGTAACATGTTGTAGTACAAATACATTTGAATATTCACAGCATACAGTTGAATCAATGACTTATCATCTAGAGCCACAAATTGACAATGAAAATAGAAGTAACACAAATCTGCATTCGAATATAATTTCAACAACCTCTTTAATACCCATAGATACTAATATACCAATGGTAAAAGATGTGCTTAGTAATGTTAATGACGACAGGTCTATTCCAATTCACGAATTAAAACGAAAAACAGTTGCGCCAATTAACATACTTGCAGAGCAAAGAGCAGAGGAACTTTGCTGGGTAAAGCTTTTTCCTGATGGGAAAAACGGTTTAAGGGAAAATAGAAGTACTCCAATTTCTCCCCTTGATTATTTTCAATCAAGAATAATGTCTAATAACCGAAGATTCCAAAACAATGAATACCTTTTTTATGCCTTATCAACCGTTGAATTATATAAGGCTCGACAAAACGTTTCTGTTTGTGGTAGATTGCGGAAAGATGGCATAGAACCCAGAGACTTAGTACAAAACGTTCATTTAGTAATGAGGAATATAAGAGGTACACAATCATACTGGCATAAAGCGTACACTGATTTATTAGCTATGGTAAAAAATTTAGGTCCTCCACACTGGTATATCACTTTGTCTTGCAACGATCTGAATTGGCCTGATATGTTGCGTGCCTTATTAGTAGCTGATGGACGCTCCGAATCTGATATTGATAATTTAACATATCAAGATAAATTGGGCCTTATAGAATCATACCCCGTGACTTTGGCACGGCAGTTTATGTTTAGGTTAAATGCATTTTTTAGACTTCTAAAGAAAGACACCAATCCAATTTTGGCTCGAAAAGTGGAAGATTTTTGGTGGCGAATAGAATTTCAATTACGTGGTAGTCCACATGTGCATATGGTGATATGGTGCCAGAACATGCCTTCTTTTGAAAGCCGCGAAGGCATTGAATTAATAGATAGTGTAATTACTTGCGAAATACCTGATGCAGAGGATGATCCGGAAATGAATAATTTAGTTAGACGTTTGCAAACGCACAAACACACTCATACTTGTTTTAAAAATGGAAATCAATGTCGATTTAGTTTTCCGCGATTGACTTCAGGTACAACTAAAATTTTGGATGATGAAGATGCTGTACGCAATGGCGGCAGATTTTGCATTCTTAAGAGAAATGCTAATGAAACGATGATTAACAATTATAATGCTAGAATATTGAAAGTTTGGCGCGCAAACATAGACATCCAACCATGTGGTTCTGCTTTGGGTGTAGCATATTACATTTCAAAATATATATCGAAGTCTGAACCGGCTGAAATATCTAGGTCTATACGGGAATCTATTAGAAAAGTTCAAGAACGAGGCGGAAGTTTTGCAAATCAGATCTTTGCAATGCAAAACGCCATTTTAACACATCGCGAAGTGTCAGCAACGGAATGTGCTTATCGTCTCTGCCATTTGAAGTTACGTGATAGTTCTCGAAAATGCGTTTTTGTTAATACTTGTGCTCCATCTCAAAGATACCGTATGTTGCGCGTAGATTTTTCAGAAAATTCGGAACCATTTCAAAATGTGTTTGATAAGTATGTTTGTCGACCCCATAATTTGGAATCTCTAAGCTTAGGCGAATTTGCAGTTCAGTTTGAGACAATAACAAGCATTGATATGTCTGAAGATAATCAGGATGCTGATGCTTATGCTCATGATGATGAGAATACCGTAACTCGACCGAGAATTATCACATTATTAGATAATGCAGGACGAATGAAAGCTAGAACTCGTCCCGCAATTTTACGGACCAGATATTATACGGCTTCTTCAGACCAAGAGGCCTATTATTATTCTCTGTTGGTAACACATGTTCCTTTTAGAGCAGAAGAAGAATTATTGGACGGGTTTGAAACTGCCAAAGAAGCTTTTATGAGTAAAAGGCATTTGCTTCGGCCATTACATAATGATTACAATGCGGAAACAATGTCAAGATGGGAATCGGAAATTCAACAAGCTATTAGTCGTCTTGTGGCAGAAAACGCAGCGACTTATATGATAGAACACGATGAAAATAATAATACGCAACTGCCTTTGAGAAGGGAGAACGATAACTGCATATTATTAGATCAAGAAGAAGAGTTCGAAGAAAATGAAATAAGGTTTTCTGATACAGAATTTGAACGTGCTGTTTCCTCTTTGAACATTCAGCAAAGAAATCTTTTCAAAAAAGTGTCTCAGAAACTGTTAAATAATGACAATGAAAATCCTCTTCGAATGTTTGTTACCGGTGGGGCCGGAACGGGAAAAACGTTTACATTAAAATTAATCGTAGAAGAAGTAAGGAGGCTCCGTAATAATAATATACAAGAAAAATCTATCATTGTGACTGCACCAACTGGTGTAGCAGCCCGGTTGATAGGTGGAAGTACCCTTCATTCGACGTTCACACTACCAATAGAAAAGGGTAGACCAGAAAACTTGCGACTTTTGACTGGCGAACGTCTTCAAAAACAACGACAAAAATGGAAATCTATAGATTGGGTAATAATAGATGAGATTTCTATGGTGCCGTACATAACACTACGAAATATAAATTTACGACTGCAACAACTCAAACACAATCAACTTCACTTTGGTGGTTGTAATATAATTTTGTTTGGCGATCTAATGCAATTGCCACCTGTGTCGAAAACAACTGGCGGGGCTTATTGCTTTCGTCAACCTGCGACGTTAACAGCTGAAGTTAACCTCTGGAAGCTTTTTGATTTCTGTGAATTACCTCAAAATATGAGACAAGGGCATGATACTACATTTGTGGATATATTAAATAACCTAAGAGTGGGACAGCTGACTATGCAACAATTGGAAATATTAGATAGCCGACGAGTAGATGAAAATGATCTCAATGAAGTAATTCGAGTTTTTCCTACCACTAAACAGGTTGATGAACATAATATTAAGATGACATCCATATTGAAGAACAACACAAAATTATATAAAGTACATGCAGTAGATGTATCAGTTGAAATTAAGACATATGGTCAAAAACCTAAAGATGCATATATTTCTGATGACCCTAACAAAACTGGAGGAATTCTAAAATGTTTGACAATCGGATTAGGATCAAGAGTTATGTTACGGAGAAATTTGCACGTTGATCACGGCCTTGTCAACGGAGCAATGGGTGTTGTTAGGGCAATTGAGTGGCCAGCTCTTCGGAAGGACCAAATTGAACCTGGAGAATTGCCACAGGCTGTTTTTGTAGAATTTGATGACAAGTCCATTAAACATAATGTCCCTGGGTTAGGGGTCAGAATTGAACCTACAACGACCGAATTCGATGCACTTCGTGGGCAAGGCAAAATAGAAAGAAAAATGTTGCCGTTGATATTATGCTGGGGTGTTACTGTACATAAGTTACAAGGAACTACTTTAGACCGAGCTGTGGTTGATTTAAGTTCACGTATTTTTGCAAAAGGTCAAGCTTATGTAGCTTTGAGCCGGGTTAGGTCTCTTGATGGATTGATCATTAGTAGTTTAGACCCACGCAAGTTACTTCATAATCCCCACGATATTAACTCGCTCAATGAAATGACAAGATTGCGGAATTTGCCATCTGATGATCGATAATATTAACTAAAAAGTGTAAAATAAAAAAAGTAAATTAAAAAAATCAAAAAACCCGACTGCTTAATTAATTTACTTGTACTAAAAACTGAAAAGAAAAAAACAAGTCCAGTAGCCAGAATTCTGTAAAGTAATATTTAATTAATACACAATTAAATAGTTTCATGACCAATACACACAAAACAATTATAAAATTCTAATGCAGAACATAACGTCTTTAACAGTCGGGACCCATTATTAAGAATATTCGATCCGATCTAAAATATTGAATGGGTCCCGACTATTGAAGACGTTATGTTCTGCATTAGAATTTTATAATTGTTTTGTGTGTATTGGTCATGAAACTATTTAATTGTGTATTAATTAAATATTACTTTACAGAATTCTGGCTACTGGACTTGTTTTTTTCTTTTCAGTTTTTAGTACAAGTAAATTAATTAAGCAGTCGGGTTTTTTGATTTTTTTAATTTATTTACTAATATAAGGTGAGGTTTTAATTTTATTTCTTTACGGCCTTGAAGTCAATCATACAGCCAAGTTTCACACACAGATAAACGTAGGTTCTATACTCTTTGGACATAAATTAATAAGATTAAGTCTAGAGTTTTACATAGATTAGCTTTGTTTAAGGTTGAATTGGGGGTTTTTGGCGCGATTTCATCGAGTGCGGTTGGCGTCTTATTTAAATTATTCTTAAATTCGTTCATAGTGGTAACAAAATTGGTGTGATTTTGTGTTACAACGGTCTGCGCAACTGAAGAATTAGTGGAATCTTTAAAATATACGCTATTCCGGTCAAGTGGACATAAGAATTTTATGGTATGTTGGCTACCTCACAGAACCTTATTGAAAAAGTCAACTCGATACATCTCGTGCCAAACATTCCAAGAAACATTAGAATGCGTCACACCGACATTCTAATGTAAAAAAAAATAAGATCATTATAACATAAGTATAGGCTGTATGGGCATTGTTCCCATTGCCTTCCATAAAAAAGGAGAATCTTTAAAAAAAGGTTAAATCGAATGAATGGCTCAGCTATCTCTTTTTTGGCAATAAAGAACGAAAGAGACAAAACTAAACAGTGTGAAGTTCGTTTAATCGTTACATCGAGCATACGATATCGTGAAAACGAGGAGTGAAATTCTATACTCGCACTGCGACACAATTCGAAAACGTAAAGTTTGATCGAATCGACGAAGACGATAGTTCGTTTCGTATTAAAAAAACTCATACTAAGGGTAAGGTAAGGGTAAGGGTAGGTAAGATCACACACGTAACTTTTGATCCTATCGTGTAGGTACTGTAGGGCTTAAACTGAAGGGAAGCCCTGGGAGGTAAAACTCAGATGGTAGTAAATGATAAAGAATGAGACTTCATATGAGAATATAATAATTATAAATTAATAGATAACTGTACGTTCTTCTGAATCTTCCATAAAAGACAGAAGATTCCCCATTTCAAATCTTTAAAATAATGACATTAACTTTTTAATATAACTGCCAGCCGTAAGCATTACATAAACAAAGAATTTACACAAGCAAAGACGCCGTAACGCAACGGGCGTTACAGTACCTAGCACTGTTAATGTGGTAACTCACGGCTTGGAGCAAGTCTTGCATACGAAGGGCTTGTCGTCGCTGTGTATCGTACGCTGCTGACGTAGTTCCCCGTTTGTACCACACGCGTATCCACACAGATCACACACTTTAACTTTTGTTATTGTCGTGTAGGTACAGTTCTGTTAATGTGGATAGTACTTACGGCTTGGAGCAAGTCTTGCATACGAAGGGCTTGTCGTCGCTGTGTATCGCGCGGTGCTGACGTAGTTCCCCGTTTGTACCACACGCGTATCCGCACAGATCGCACACATAACTTTTGATCTTGTCGTGCACCACTCTCTTGTGTGAGGCTGCCGACGATCGCGTTGTGAATCTGTACGTAATAATCATCAATAATAATCATGCTGCTAAGACATACGCAAATGAAAGGGATCGTTTAAGGAGGAAAGAATACGAGTAGTCCGTTAAACCATCACGAAGACCCAATACGAATTGATGAGTGCTGAGTGATGACACAGACTACTAAATACCTTCCGAAGTACACAAATAGTTAAAGTAAGAAAAAAAAAAGTAACAAAATCTATAAGGGGGATATAATAATATTGTAAAATAATATATTAATAATAATAATGTAAAATAACTTACTTCAGGTTACAAACGTCACAATGGTATATTTTCCTTTCTTCAATTGGAATGTGCGATCTTTCGTGTGATTTCAATGCATCTTTCGTAATAAATATTTTGTCACAAGTGGTGCAAACAAATTGTCTTTCCGATTTTGGTACATGCCTCATTTTGTGTTTGTTTAATGCTTCAATTGTTTTCGTTATTCTGGGACATTTATCACAGCTAAAAATATTGTAAATTACAGACGGGGTATTAAAATAGGGGGGAGGTGGGGGCTATTTAAGTGTTATATAAGCGGAGTTTTTGGTCTGCCATTCAGTAACATGTCATAAAAGACCCTGGAAATTGCGGCTTTCGAAATGAATGGCCTCAAAATAATTATTATTTTTGTAGAGTGAAAGTCTTACCATAGCATATTTGGATTTTTGTGGTCTTGAATATGTTTATAGAGAACAGATTTAGACTTAAGTGTTATACCACAAACACATTGGACTACGGGTGCTATCTTGTGGGAAGTTTCAGTGTGAGCCTTGAGACTGTACCAACTGGAATACTTCCTTTGGCAAACAGTACAAGTAAACCTGAAAAAAAAAACGATTTCTAGCTTTATACATTTGGGATAAATATATCTTACCGTGTCTAATAAGACATGGAAATCTAGAAGCTAATCCATTCTTATATTATAAATTACAAAGCAACACTTTGCGTCGCGTGTCCACGCTTAAACTGCTTTAGAAATAATATATTTATAAATATATATTTTCTTTAGATTTAAACATCAAACAGTTACATTCTTAAAAAAATAAAAACTGCTAAAGCAATGTTGATGAATTTTAGTATAAACAGATAAAAGAGAATCTTGCTATCTAATTAATCGTCAGAATATTAAAAATGGTTTATTTACTAAAAATAATCCATTCCCAATGCCCACTATGGTCGCATATGGCATTTTCAAGATATTTTAGGGTACGCTTAGGTTCAATTCACACCAGAATGGCACTGGCCGGCAGCGATGCGGCAAGCAATTTCACTTAAAACGGTGTAAAATAATTATTGGAAAGAAAGAAAGAAAGTATAAGAGGCATTGATGGACGAACGTGTAAACCTAAATCCATCAATGCCTAGTTGTAGTCAAGGCTTATATAGTGCTTTTCTCAAATAATGCGCGGAAATTAAAACTAAGTAGTACCTAGGCGGAACTTATTATTTTAAAGTTGCCGCTACAAGATTGTGTACAGTGTTTGTTGAAAACGGCAAACACGTCAAAAAATGCCAAACACCTATCACAATCACCCAACACAAACAGGCCTCCTCACACTGGCCGATCATGTTATGGTGCCTCCACCCGCTTGTTGTTTATTACAAACGCCAAACACGCCAACAAAGAGCCAAACGCCGATCAAATCACTCTACAAAAACAGGCTTCCTCACGCTGGTGTTTGCCGTCTGTTCGCCAAGTATAAAAATCGCCAAAACTGTGATACAATTCCCTACTTTTCAAAATCAATGACGAACAACAACACTCAATCATTAGTATTAATCATTTTTTTTTTTCAATAAATAGCCTTCTGTTTGCAAATCTGTTCGAAATTTAAATAAAACCTTTAATAAGTTACCTCCTTAGTTGTAGGCTTAGATTAAAACAAAAAGGGTAGATACGGTACGCTCATACTTGCATCAAACAAAAACTGATCCCACGGCAGCGCGAACGGGACGGCGAGATCCGCGTCACTGCATTACCGACCCGAGCGAAACAGCACGTTAAGTTTCAACGGCAGCGCGAATGAGACGGCGAGATCCGCGTCACTGCACTACCGACCAATCACGCGACCAGTACTCGACGTCACTACCGAATATTCAACAGGATTCAAAATAAACAGCAATTTTTATGAAAAATTATATTTTATAGTACTTACGAATGAAAAGTGATGCCTTGGGTTTTATTTTTAGTTCTTGAGCAATTTGAGCACTTTTTAAAAACATACTTAGTCATTGTTTTATCATATAAACACAAAATATTATCAATATTTCTTTTTGGCGTTCACATGTACGTCGTTTGCATGTCAAGTTGTGACTAAAGCGTGGACCAAAATTTGTGCGGATCACTTTTGTGAGGCTAGTGCCGTATCTAGCCTTTTTTAAATCTAAGGTTGTAGGTAATTTTTCAGCAGTAAAAGATCGTTCCATTTTTAAATTACACTACAGCAAATATACACCCCAGCAATATTACAAACATACAAAAATGGCTACTGCGCAAGTTTATTTGTCTGTGGTTTTACTTAAGAAGTTTGGTACCTACATGAGTTTACTATGTAATTTATTTGGCCGCTAAACACGACAGTTATGGAATTACATATAACTATTGCCGGCCGCTGCTCGCATGTATGTGGCAGGTACAGCAATTTCGATTGCCAAGCATGTTTGAGTAAAAGCTATAATGTACAATATATAAATATAAAATAAAAAAATAAAATTACACAGTAAAATGTAACCTCGCGCAGTCACGCGGCTGCGCGCGATGCCACTCGCTCGCGACACCGCGGGACCTATTCAACTGGTCTTTATGAGTATTGAGATAAAGTTTAAAATGATTTCACATCCTTTTCAGTGAAAAAAGTACTAAGTATTCGGCTATCTATTCATTGGATAATATTAAACGGTAAGTCTAAACAATCACCCTATGATCGGCGTGTTGATCGCAGTTTTTTCGTCCCACTTGATCGTAATTTACATGGAACTACTTTTTAGCGCAGTTCGTATTCCATATTATTTCTAATTCATAGGGGACTTAAGCGTATCCTAAAATATCCTGATGACGCAATCATAAAGGTCATCTTTGACCATAGTGGAGTCCAGCCGCGATGATAGCTGTTGCGGCAGAGAAGTGCGCCGCTCCAGGCATTCTTACCTCGCTGACCCAAACTCAATCCCCTAGGATTATTTAGTCGCAAGTTCATTTGTTGCCTAACTATATGGCTTGTACAACTGTGGCTAGGTAACTGATTAATTGTAATCACTTACGTGACAAAGTCCTTTATTTTCAAGCTGGAGTACTTGGAGTCTACTTCACATTTGGCATCATTTGTCTGTCCATTGTCCTTAGACTTCCGGTTTCTTATCTTGTGGTCGGAAACATGCTTGTAAAGGACACTCTTAGATCTAATGACAAAACCACATATGCAGTTAACTGATGGTTTACTTCTATGTGTTTTATAGTAATGTACTCGCAACTCACTCCATGATTTCACTTTCAGTTCACAAATATCACATTGCAATCTAAAAAATATTTTCATTTAGAGCAATCAATGTGCTTAAGCTTTGAAAGATATTTCGTTGAGGGTCAATAAAAAAAAATTGTGGTAAATTGAATTGTTAACCCTTTTTACAACTGTCATTTTTGTTACTTAAACTTTATTCTGAATGAAATTCTTTAATTTTGAAGGCATTTTTTTATTCATCAAATGAAGCCAGATTATTTAAGTTACTGCCTTAAATATGTGTAACCTACTGCCCAGTATTAAAACAAGTAGTCAAGATAGATAAACACTTATTAAAACTTGTTATTCTTTAGTTTTTTTAAATTTACAGAAAACTAAATTTTTCAATACTTACTTGACAAAATCTTTTACTTTCAAATCAGATTTTTGGAGAACTTTTTCTACTACTTCAGAATCTTTGAAAGAATTACTTTTCTTCTTATTGTATCTTCTTTTCTCTGTTTTATCTGGCTGTTCATCATTTTTAACTTTTTTAAGTGCAGCAAGTGTGATATAGTCATCATCATTTTCATCGTCTTCACTATTACCACAATCATTATTATCATAATCATGAAATTCATCATGTATAATCATGCTTTTATCAACATCACTCATTACGCCTGTGAAATATTTAACTTCTTAATGGATTGAAAATACAAACAAGGTATATTTTCTACTAAATACGCCAACTTAAAACAACCAGATGGCTATTGGCAAGGAGCTTGATGGCCAAGGGGTAAAGACAATTCTGTCTGCGATTGTGGAAGTTTAACTATCACATGGATGTTCATAGCATGGAAAACTAAAATGTATTCTCCACCTCCATCATACTGCGGCCGTCGGCAGTCACGTTAAGCCGTTTCTCCGAGTTACATCCACAGTCGCTAGCACCCACCAATAGGCATTAGCGTGGATCATGGCTCGTTATATACCGTACATAGGAAAGGATTGTGTGCCCCAGCATGAAATTAATATGCTGATAACAATGAATAGGACAGTAACTTATGCTGTTGAAGTACATTAGTCATGGAACTACTAGTACCTGCTAGTGTTTTTAAAATATGGGTTGGCCACGGGTGGGATTATGAACAGTATCGGAACACTTTCAGAGTCAACACAAGTAAAATTGCAAATATAAGTTATAAATATTAAAACAAATTTGTACAAGAATTGAATGACTCATTACCGATTCATCAATATTATAACATGATGACAGCGCTTTAGTAAAATCACCTTAAAATAATAAGTAATTAATGAAATAAATTAGGCAATAATACTCAAATAATTTCATTTCTTAGACTGGTATGTTAACACGAAACTTTCGGTTCTGTCTATCCCACACAAGCTCAGGTCAGCCCTCTTTGCATTTTCAAAAAAAAAATTCAAAATTCAATATCGTTTATTTAGTCTAGCTAGGCTGTTACAAGCACTTGTGAATGTCGCAAATCTACGGCGGGGACCTTGTACTGTGAAGAACCGGCAAGAAACTCAGCAAGGGCTGTTTTTTTCTCCCTGTATTATATACAGGGTCGTCAATTTGAAAAATGACTTCAATATGATATGACTCATGAAGTCACTTTCCATTACAAATGTAAATGATAAAACAATTATGACTATAAAATAACAAATATTAAAAACAAATTAAAAAATTAAAAAAGTTTAGGAATGAATTTGACAACGTAAAATGAATTTTGGTATTTAAAAGATAAGGTCAATTCTCGAAAATATTATTTTTAACAGTACTGAGTCCTATTTGTATACATACTATACTCAGGCTTTCGGGTTTTCAGGAACTCAGACTTAAAATTAGATTTGACATCTTGTAAGATAATTTATTAGATATCATCCTGACTCACAGCACTTAAAGTCCATGGACTTATCATATTATTTTTTGGAGGTCCTCTTTAAAATTGGTGCTTAAATTTATACTTACTCAAAGCAATATCTTCAGCCAATAGTTCATCTTTCACCTAGAAGCATAAACATAAGTATAGAAATATTATGAAATTTCTGATATAATTTCAGCTCATCACATATTATTTTCAAGAAGAAGAAGAAGAAATTTTTAAATAACTTAAAACATTTGTTACATAATTTTTAAAATGTCCTTTTAGGCATCAATTATTTCCTACTCAATCCAAATATCTAAACATTTCCATAACATTTGCATAAATATTCCAGTAGATACATCAACTAGTTGACACTTTTGAATGAAACTACTTTGCAGAGAAATGGGATGTTCCATAAATCAAATGATATTCAATTTTTATTTTATTTTACTTATTTATTTCTAATTACCACAGCATTATACCATTTACAGCAATTACAATAAAAAAAAAACAGAATTACAAACATGAGGATTCACACTCATTTTTCTCGCTGATTCTCATACATTATTTTAATCCATCCATCTGCATACACATCACACTCAGCCTGTTAAGCCAGGAGTGCTTTAAGTTGATTCATAATGCGACAAAGAGGATTTTGAGTGCGGGTCACAGTTCGGGCAAATGGTGCAAAACTACCTGTTTATCGTGATTATTTTTACAGTAAAGAACATTATAATTACCTCAGATTTTATATAACCACTGCCGTAATCATCTGCTTCAGGTTTTACTCTTAAGCCTTCATTACTCTCTAAATATATTTTATTTAAGTTGTCCTGTGCTTTATAGCATTCAAGAATAAATAATTGAAAAGAAACCATTTTTTCTTCACAGTTAATACACACTTTTGTTGGTAGCTCATCATTTTCACTTATCTGAAAAAAAAAACATTTTGATATTACTGCTATAAATGTAGGAAAATCAGAAATGAAAAGTAAATTCTATATAATCAGGTCTACAAATAAATTGAGTTATTATATTTTAAAACACATATTTAAACACAAAAAATAACTCTTACACCTTACCAAAATTTTAAACTGTTGTGTGATTGAATAATTATTAACTCTGAACAACAAATATTTAACCATCAGTAGGGACATTAACAGGCTGATGATAATGAGTTATTTTTCATTCTTATTATTATTTACATTACATGTTTACTAATGATAATATGGATTTTCTAATAAATTTTGTATTATATGCACACTCAACAACAGGTCACATACTATAGCAACATGTTTGCATTATGAGGAACTAGAAAAAATTTAAATTGTTTTCTATTTATGAATCAAAATGAGTTTTGATATTTCTTTTTCTATAAAATTATTTGTTTATGAATATAGATGTTGGCAATCAGTCTGAATGGATAAGAAGCTATCAGACAAAGAAAAACTAATTCAGTTAATCATTACGTAGATATGGATGCAAAGAATGCATACCAAGAATTTAATAGTAACAGAACAATGCAGGAGCATTGAAATTCTGTCAATGTTTCTTTGGAGTAACTGCAGATCTCTCATTGCAATATTAATATAACCCAGCAAATTAAAACGGAGTTAAATAAAATATAGTGCCACGTTAGACAAAAAAGTTTCCTTGTCATAAACATTATTCATGCTATGCAAATCATTTATAGTACTTTATTTTAAATATGTATGAAATGTCTACTGTGTTCTCTGTTGTCTACTCAGTTTAGGAAATTCGCTTGAATATGTTTCTTATTAGCTTTGTTTCTTTGTCAGTTTTAGAGGCAAGCGACACTCTGACTAAATTTCTGGCCAACTGGGATGAATGACTAAGAGAAACATTCCAGATACAATAAATTCATGAACAATATTCCGCTCTTAGGGACAAAGATCCACTGTTTATGAATAAATGTCCTATATTTAAGGACAATTGACCATCATTTAGGGTGAAATGGCTGGTGTTTAGGGACAGATATCCAGCTTATAGAGATAAATGTGTGGCTCAAATAGTTATCTAAAAATACACATGTCTGACATATAGGGGCAATGTACAGCCTAATTCAGAACCTAGACCAGATTTCAGATATGTCATTTATATTGTTTTGTATTTTGGCCAAAACACCAAATAAACACGCTAAAGTTATCATAGTTTGAAGAATCTTAATCAAACTTACAGCTATCTGGATAAGATCCTTTATCAATTTTAAAGCACTTGAGTTATTTGCGTCGAATAGGTCTTTAGTAAAATCTTCCTTTTTTGCGCATAATCTACACAGATCTTTGATATTCAAAGCCATATTCACAGTGCTATACGATGCATGTTACTTATTCCATATAAAATAATGTCTCTCAGACTAATAACTAAAGCAATGTCTCCCACTGAAAAGCAACTATGGATTATGCAACCATTCGGTTAAATTGTTTGTTTCTAAATAAAAACACATTGTTATCTACATTATGGGGTAGACTTTCAGTATTATATTAAAATTTATTATTCGAATTTCGAAATACAAAAGCTAGAGCAGTGTCAGCAGTGCTGCCAGTACCTGCGTCGTGTTTCGGACGATTCGAAATCTGAAAAGGGACGATTTTTAGTCAAAAAGGACGGCCTTACAGAAATATTAAACTAAAGGCTGAACTATATTTATCTTACGTGTTGTATTGTGGCGCAATCTGCTTCATACATTTAGTACGGTTAGCACTAAGAACTATACCTGTGTGTCGCGATGTTTCGACAGCGTTCTCACTTTAACCATAATTGTATGAAAGAGATAGCTCTCTGATGTGTTACAACACAAAACGACAGGTAAGTGTAGTTCTATCATAATGCGGTTAAATGAAAAAAAAAACGAGTGTGTTTAGGAACACACGACTGAAGTGAAACTTCTATAGCTCCAATGATCTGAAATTTGATAGAAAAAAAACCACCAATCCGCACTGGGTCCATTATCACACACCAATCCGCACTGGGTCCATTGCCACTGACTAACCCGCGCTGTGTCCGTTATCACCCTTCAATCCGCACTGGGTCCATTATCACCAACTCATCCGCGCTGGGTCCATTATCATCCACCAATCCGCACTGGGTCTGTTATTATACACCAATCCATACTGGGTCCGTTATCACCCACCAATCCGCGCTGGGTCCAGTGTCACCCACCAGTCCACACTGGGTCCGCTATCATCCACCAATTCGTGCTGGGTCCATTATCACCCACCAATCCGTACTGGGTCCATTGCCACCGACCAATCCGCACTGTGTTCGTTATAACCCTCCAATCCGCACTGGATCCATTATCACCAACCCATCCGCGCTGGGTCCATTATCACCCATCAACCCGCACTGGGTCCGTTATCATCCACCAATCTGCGCTGGGTCCGTTATCATACACCAATCCACACTGGGTCCGTTATCACCCACCAAGCCAAGCACTAGATTTATGTATTTTGTTACAGGTATTGTTCATTGTTTACCGATGAGTCACCGATGACACTAATCGTAACACGAAATCGTAACAATTCGCCAGTTTACCCCCCAAGTCAAGGCGTGCCTAAAGAAGTTTCACTTCAAAAAACATTTTAACAGAGCCATATTAACTATATTTTTTTGGCCACACAATAAACATAATGAAGATGGTATGGAGGACATAGGTACATCATGGTGGTACGAACGTAACGTACGTACTTACGACTCTACAAAGCAAGCACTTATTCTTAAGTTACCTATTATCTTCATAACTGAAACATACCTCAACAACAAAAGTTTTATTAGGTAAGATATGGTAGGTTATTGGGTTTGAGCTTTGAGTTGGTATATAGATATAGGTAGGTATTTATTAAAAGTCACCTTCGTAGCGAGCGTTGGATTTGATGTAGTTTACTGGGTGATTTGACGAATAGAGTTGACAATGTACAACGAATAGTGATGGCAATTTAGTGAAATAAATCAATGAGTGAACCGAAACGCATTCGTCTAATGTTGCAGTG
Organism: Chilo suppressalis; assembly: GCA_902850365.2. Classification (NCBI taxonomy): domain Eukaryota; kingdom Metazoa; phylum Arthropoda; class Insecta; order Lepidoptera; family Crambidae; genus Chilo; species Chilo suppressalis. The sequence goes on along the minus strand of OU963897.1, from coordinate 16,584,603 downwards.
AAGCGTTATCGAAAACGGACGGAATATGTAAAAGGACATCGATGGGACGCTTTGATGAGAAAAGGGACGAAAATCGTCCCTTTTGGGACGTTCTGGCATCACTGAGTGTCAGTGTCTGCATCTCTGTAATCTGTGGTGTTGATGTCTGTACTTTCCACAGATTACTGTTGAAAATACACACACTCGAATAATCGGTATAATTATATAAAGATCTGTAGATTTGCATTAAACCTTTAATTCTCTACTCTTAATTCATCATTCTCACTTTCACCTTCTTCACTTTTCCACTTTTTGTCTATTCCAGTTCATAAATTACTATCTAAAGCACTATAGAAACATGTATATCTACCTATTTTATATTTTATTTAAAAATTAGCATCAATTATTGCTCATGGTATCAAATCTGGCATGTTTCTCTAAACCTAAACTTAAACTTGACAACAGTGCATCCTTGTCACTCTCCATACACAATGAGAAGGAGAGACTGATGTTAAATTTAGTTTTACGTTTAGATAATGATGCCAGAATCTCTTAGAGTCTTAGAGCATCTAAGTGGAACCTATACCAATGCAATGTTAAAGTTTATTTCGGGTTTACATTTTCAGTAAATTGATATGGTGTAAAAATATACTTTTTTACATTTGCTGAAGTAATTTGGGGTATGAGGGGTGCCGCCTAACACCCAACGGCACCCAAGCCAACCTCACCTGCCCGCGGTGTACCCTGCCGACCAACGGACGAGGCTCTGGCGCTCCCCACCAACCCGCACTGGGCCAGCGTGGTGGGAGACGGCCCAAAACCCCCCCTAAAATGATAGTACATGATAAGAGGCCCCAAGTGCCCGGCGGTGCTGGAGTCCGTGGCGGCGCTGACGGACGCCGACTCGGCGCCGGGACCAGGGGTGCGAAGAATCCCCGGGCGGCAAAAATCCCCCGTCAAACGACCTTGGCCCTGGCAACGTACAACGCACGCACACTGCGGACCGAGGAGAAGCTGCTGGAACTGGAGGAAGAATTGAGCAGGATTCGCTGGAGTATTGTAGGACTATCAGAAGTCCGAAGAGAGGGCGAGGACACGATGGTCCTTAAATCCGGCAACCTGCTCTATTTCCGGGAGGGCGAAGATCTGTCCCAGGGTGGTGTCGGGTTTGTTGTCCACAAGTCTCTCGTGAACAATGTTGTACAGATCGGTAGTGTGTCGAATAGGGTGGCGTACCTTATACTCAGAATCACCAAACGGTATTCGTTGAAGGTCATACAGGTATACGCTCCGACCTCGACGCACCCCGACGAGGAAGTGGAAGTCATGTATGAGGATATTTCTCGGGCAATGCATGCTTCCAGGACCCATTACACCGTTGTCATGGGGGACTTCAACGCAAGGCTGGGCAAACGTGGCGATGATGAGTTGAAAGTGGGGCAATTTGGAGTTGGAATCCGGAACTTCCGAGGTCAAATGCTAGCCGATTACATGGAGAAGGAGGGACTCTTTATGATGAACTCCTTCTTCAGAAAACGGCTGCATCGAAAATGGACCTGGAAAAGTCCGGATGGCGTGACAAAAAATGAGATTGACTTCATCATGTCGACTAAGTCCGGTATGCAAGAAATCCGGACATTCGACGGCCACCTGCTTTACGTTCAAGACCGCCGATCAAGATAGAAAATGGGAAATAGCGAAGAAAAGCAACCTTTGTTTCCGTTGCTTACAATACAGAAGCAAGATGCACAGATGCAAGACGCGAGCGTGCGAGAGGGACGGCTGCGAGCGCTCACACCACCCACTTCTTCACTACAAACCGAAGTCGCAACGTGAGGAAGAACCAGCCACGAGCAACACAGAAACCGAGAGGGTGGCCAGCACACACAGCAGCCGCAAGCGAGACGCGTACTTGAAGATAATTCCGGTTCGCATTACGGGACCGAGCGGACATTTTGATACGTACGCGCTACTGGACGACGGCTCTACAGTCACACTTATAGAAGAGAGGGCCGCCGAGAAGATAGGAGCCGAGGGACCTACCGAGCGACTGAAGATTGAAACGATCGACGCCAAGCTGCCAGAGACACAGTCGCGCCGGGTCACCTTCAAGATCGAGGGACAGAACAGAGGCTTCAAGGTGCAAGCACGCACCATCGACCAAATGAAGATTTCACCGCAAACCATAGAAGAAAGACACTTATGGGGCTGCAAGCACCTGCGGGGAATCGAGAAGCACGTCACCTATGAAGACGCCCGGCCGACCATCCTCATCGGGCAAGACAACTGGCACCTACTCTTGGCCAGCGAAGTCCGCCGGGGGAATAGAAGACAGCTAGTGGCATCGAAGACGGCTCTGGGATGGGTACTCCACGGCACAGACTCGCGCACCATCGGTCACCGGGTTCATTTCGTGAACCACCTCACCGAAGAAACAGAAGATTCGAAAATGGATGAACTACTTCGTCATCACTTCGCATTGGAATCGATCGACATCGAAAAGAAGAAACCGCATTCCGATCCAGAGGAGAAAGCCATCAAGATGCTAGAAGAACACACCCACAGAAAAGAAGATGGAAAATTTGAAACCGCGCTACTCTGGAAGAAAGAGGACATCAAGATGCCCAACAATTATGAAAATGCGTACAGACGGCTGCTCACCACAGAGAAGAAAATCGACCGCGATCCACGCCTAAGGGGAAAATACATAGAACAAATGGACGCGCTCATCGAAAAGGGATACGCCGAGCGAGCACCGCCGACATCAACAGAAGACAGAACTTGGTACCTGCCGCATTTTCCAGTCATCAACCCGTTGAAGCCAAACAAGTTACGCATCGTACACGACGCAGCTGCGAAGACCGGAGGCACCTCACTCAACGACTGCCTTCTCACCGGGCCGGACCTACTTCGATCGTTGATAGGAGTCATGATGCGATTCCGTCAACACCAGTACGCCGTGACAGCCGACATCGCCGAAATGTTCATGCGCGTGGGGATCCGACCGGAAGACAGAGATGCACTGCGGTACCTATGGCGCGGCGAAAGAAGAGAGGGACCACCGGAAGAATACAGAATGAAGTCACTCATCTTCGGCGCTACGTGTTCACCAGCCACCGCTATTTTCGTCAAGAACAAGAACGCCGAGCGATATCAAGAAACGCAACCGACCGCCGTCAACGCCATAGTACAAGCGCACTACATGGATGACTACCTAGACAGCTTTACAACGGAACAAGAAGCCATAGAAGTGTCGACGCAAGTAAGAAAAATACACGCCGACGGAAATTTCGACTTACGCAACTGGGTGTCGAACTCGCATCGAATAAGGCAAGCACTCACCGAGGGACCGCTACGCGTTCAACAACCAATAACACTCAACGACGGATCAAGAATAGAAAAAGTACTCGGACTCATGTGGAACCCGCAATCGGACGAATTGGGGTTCAATCTCGAGTTGGCGCGCATCCCATCGGACCTACTTGCAAATAAGGCACCCACGAAGAGAGAAGTTTTGAAGATTGTGATGTCAATCTACGATCCAATGGGACTTGCATCACCAGTCACAGTCAGGGGAAAGCAGATCATACAAGAAATTTGGCGACGCGGCACAGAATGGGACAAGAAAATCGACACCGACCTCGCAGAGCAGTGGACGACCTGGCTACAACACATGAAGGACCTACGAGGCGTCAAAGTACCACGAGCCTACATAGGATACAGCGAAGCCACTTCACTTCAGCTGCACGTCTTCGTGGACGCCAGCGCCACCACGTACGCCGCCGCACTCTACTGGCGGGCCGAGTCGCCGGGAGGTCAAGTCGACGTGACACTCATCACGGCGAAAGCACGCGTGGCTCCACTCAAAGTCACGTCGATACCGCGCCTCGAGCTACAAGCCGCAGTCCTGGGAGCAAGAATGGCCGCCACCGTGATAGAAGAGCACTCAAGAAAACCAGAATCGAAGACATTTTGGACAGACAGCAAAACAGTATTGTCTTGGGTGCGAACGGGATCGCGCTCATTCAAGCCATTCGTCGCGCATCGCATAGCCGCCATCGAAGAACTCAGCACCATCAACGAGTGGCGATGGGTGCCCACGAAGCTCAACACAGCAGACGACGCCACAAGAATATCACCGCACGACTTCTACGGCTACCACAGATGGTTCACCGGGCCTCCGTTTCTACGAAACAAACAAGAAGAATGGCCCGCCGGAACTGCAACCGCAACCGAAGTCACCGGGGAAGAACGCGTGCACCACATAAGCACGAAGAAAGCGCCGTCAATATCCGAAGCTGCACCGGACGTCACTCGATTTTCGCGCTGGGACAAGTTAATTCGGACTACGGCAAGAGTACTACAGTTCATCGACCTCTGCCAAGCGAAAACCGACCGAATTAACTACAGAAGAAAGAAAAACGAAAAGGAACCCGACTGGAAGAAAAATCAAAAATCGGCGCCGACACATAAGAAGAAAACGACGCCAACCGTTCAAGAAAGAAAATTCATCGCAATCGACCGAAGATACATCGAACGCGCAGAGAAAATAATAGTTCGCGTAATACAACACGACGCATTTCAAGACGAGTTGAAACAACTGCGAGGGGGCGCCACCATCGCTACGAACAGTCGACTCCGCCCACTTTCGCTAATAGTCAACGACGGCGTGTTGTACCTACGAAGCCGGGTCAACGCAGCGGCGGGAGTAACCGAAACTCAGAAGACACCGACGATACTCGACGGGAACCATCGAGCCACCCAACTGTGGATAGAACACACACATAGAAGCCTTCTCCACGCCGGGGTGGAAACTACAGTCAACGAGTGCAGACAACACTATTGGATTTTACGCATTCGACCCGTCACGAAACGAATAATAAGCAGTTGCATAAACTGCCGCATAAGGAGGGCGGCGCCACCGTCGCCACCTACCGGAGATTTGCCGCCGACGCGCCTCGCTCATCACCGACGGCCATTCACGTACACCGGATTGGATTATTTCGGGCCGTTGACAGTCACCGTGGGCAGGCGTCAAGAAAAACGCTACGTCGCGCTCTTCACGTGTCTTACTACGAGAGCCGTGCACCTCGAGTTGGCCGCCTCACTATCGACGGACTCCGCCATACACGCACTACGGCGCATGATAGCGCGCCGCGGGTGCCCTACCGAAATTTGCTCGGACAACGGGACCAACTTCCACGGCGCAGAAAACGAAATGAAGAAGGCAGTGCAGCAGGCGACGAGCGAAGAAGCAAGCATCCGCAGTATCCGGTGGAGGTACATACCGCCGGGAGCACCATTCATGGGCGGGGCGTGGGAACGCCTCGTGAAGTCCGTCAAAATCGCGCTAAGTGCGGTTTTGCAAGAAAGAAGTCCGCCCGAAGAGGTACTTACGACGCTACTCGCCGAGGCCGAATACACCGTGAACAGCCGGCCTCTCACCCACGTGTCCGTGCACCATGAAGACGACGAAGCCATCACTCCCAACCACTTTCTGCTGGGAGGTTCAGCGCGCGTCCCACTGCCGGGCGAGTTCGACGAGAGCGACCTGATAGGCCGCCCGCACTGGAGAGCAGCACAGCGCCTCGCCGACCACTTCTGGGCGCGCTGGGTGCGAGAGTACCTACCCGAGCTGCAACACCGGCGGGAGCCCCACGGGACCGGGAAGACCATCGCCATCGGGGACATCGTGCTCATCGCCGACAGCAACCTGCCACGCAACACGTGGCCCAAGGGAGTCGTCATCGCCACTTTTCCCGGGCGAGACGGCACAGTACGAGTCGTCGATCTGAAGACAGCCGGAGGAGTGCTACGCAGACCGACCAAGCGACTGGTGATATTCGCATCGGCCGCCACTCCCACGGAAGATGGATGCAGCGACGAGTCGACCGACGCTGCACGGCGGGAGTATGTACGCGACGACCGAAGCGAGAGAAAATGAACTTACGACGATACGAGACCAATGTATAAAAATGTATCTATAATTTCACATGAATCGGTTGTATACGCATTAAAAATATCATTCCCTTGTTGTCTTATTAGAATGAGTCGGATATCGCAATAATAGATAGCTCTGCCCATAGTAAACCATTGTAAAATTGATAGTTCAGAGCGATATTCCGCCCCGTTCTCTCCAATAATCTTATAAGACTTTATCTAAACGATCGCCACGACGCCAAGCGGTGGCGCGGGGAAACTAGTCAGAATACTGATAGTTCCGACCTATAGGAGGGACGGAGACTAGACATGGGCGTTTTTGGTTTTGAACGCAAACGGATATTTATCGGATTTCAGATTTCAAAATCGATTTTAAAATCCGTTTTTAGATATCCGATTTCAGATGTGCCGAACTTAGCTAATTCACTAGTTTGTGTTATGATTTGGTTTTATTAGCTAACGACAATCACAAACAATTAATTGTAGGAAGCAATGATACTCGTAGATTTTCGCGATTTTCCTTATCTAGGCTTAGGACTAGCAGAAAAGTTATGTTTACGGTTAAGAGTAAAACTTTTGCGGCGCATTTAAAAATCGGCTTTTATACAATGATTTCTTTTTACATATTTTTTTTTGTTTTTCTGTTTGTTTTTATTATTTTTCAAACCATTTACAAAATTACTAAAACTACAAACCGAATTACTTCAGGTTAGCGTCCAAAAATGTAAGTTGCTCGACTTTTGATGTTTTTAGACGACATATCTTTTCAGTGATAAATAATCCCGCCTCAGAGAAGAGCAATAGATTTCCGTAAACAGCGAATCGAAATCGGACTTCCGAGCACGAAATCTGACTTCCGAAAACGAAAGCACGAATTTCGAATCCGATTTACATTTGGATACTTGTGGTATTAGATCGCTAGCGATTTGGTTCGGTTAGATTTCTGAAATCGGATTTTCTTGCTGAGAAATCGTTCGGTATCGATTTGTGTTTGAAATCGGATTTTGGATTCGTTTTGATATATCGGACGCATGCCTAACGGAGACAATAGGTTGTCCTTGTCTCACATCTTATAGGATTTTGCCTGAGTTGACAATTTTCGATAATAGTATGCTTTATGTTTTGATTGATTTATTTTATGTCTTATTAGATAGTAGGTAGTTATAGGAATAATATATCGAAGTTTTGTATGAATCGTGTTAGTAGTTTAAGCGTAATTAAGGAAAATATTGGGAATAGTTTTTTACGAATAGTCAATAGGATATAGGTATAATTGTTATAATAATGATGTCATTTTGTGTGTTTTTGCTTCTTCTATAAAACGGTATATGATAGTTAGGCATTAAGTGAATATAAGTAGGTTTTTTGAGACTTTTTAATTTGTAAACTTTATAGGGCCGTACAGCTGTTGTTTATTGATATTCTTGTAAGAACTTGTTGTATTAGATAGGTAACACGTAGGGCTACGTAAATAAATAGGTATCACATCAATAAGTGTAAAAATGTACCGTGTAGAAGACAAAACATGTTTGTATAGAACCGTTTTCTGAGACATGTTGCGCTCCCCACCCGGCGCGCCCGGAGCGCGCGGGTGGGGCAGCGAAGCCCCGTGGCAGGGCGAAGCCCTATGGAGGGGGAAAGTATAAATATTGCGGAGACCTATTTTTTGCGCGCCACACCTAAAATATCGTGTTTACGGACACATAACTGTGTTAAAAATATGCCTAAATGTATGCCCGATGTATGTACAATTAGTTTTAAGCTCGCACTATTGTAAATTTTGAGAAAATGAAAAATAAAGTATAGCGTGGGTGAGGTAATGGATCGCTGGCCAGCTCAGTCCTAGCATATAAAATTCGAGTCGGAACATGCCCCGACATGCATTCAGCGACAGGCGCTCCTACCCTAAGGAACAGGAAGAAACAATCAAGCGGTTCACTCTGGACCTGAAGCCTCCTCTCACCGGCCATCCATTATCAGCGCCCACCGATTTCTTCAATACCGAACACCAGGGGTTTTATTCGCCGAAACTACAGTCCACTACAGTCAAGACTCCTGCGTGTAACTTCCTCCACCCCCTCAGTACGAGTCGGTAACTGTCCGCTACTGCGACAGCCCGGCGTCCCGTACACTATCTTTATTCCGCGTTTTGAAATAAGGCAGTTTAAGTTTTTTATGGGTTTATCAGTAAATTATGCCTCGATTGATAGACGTATAATTTAATGTCAAAAAATGGGTCAAAATACTAAGTTTTCGGTAGCATTGGTAACGCTGTCACAGAAAGCTGCCATCCCATGCAGAGCTACGTTAAATGCCAAACCCACGCCCGCAATTACTTCAGTCACTCCGTTGTACATGGTAACAATCCCGTCAATAGCTATAAAATTCCCAAAATAAGTTCCAATTTCGGCCACGCGCCTCAAGAACTTGATCACACTGTATGTGACATTTGTTGCACATGGAGCGTAGTTTGGAACGCAGCATAGCTTACAAGTTGCCAGCTCCGTTTCATGAACGGAAAGTAAACGGAACCAAAAAACAATTTGCCAGTATAAAATATGTTTTGTTTGACAGTAAAAGAGAAAATTAAAAATCTCTTTGGTTACAAAAAAATAATGGTGGTGAATGTTTGCTTTTCGTTGGCGTTCGACTGTTTGTAGAAAAAAATTGGAATAGAAAACATTGTGATTGAGTGAGCGTTAATTGCCACAAAAAAGAAAAAGAAGAAGAAGAGTGAGCGTTACTAAAAAAAGCAGTAAGCAGTAAGGATTTATTATTTTCTTTGTAATTGCAATAACTTTTGATTACAAAGTTTGTGTATGAAGAAATGGTATCAACTCATGCGGAATTTCTTTATTTTCAAAACTACCATGAAATCTAGAGTTTGAACGATTCTTTGTAATAACCCTCACAATGAATATACCATCTAGTAATAGAGATCTAGCTACGCCTCTGTCATACAAGAGCTTCAGTTTTTGTAAAACTGAAGATAGCGGTTATCATACTTCTTTTGCATCACCATCGTTAGAATGTTCCATATCTAGTGAGACCTTGGATTCATCTCTTGTTTGCCCTAATTATTGTAAATTACAAGTAGAGTGTTATTCCATCACACCGAAATCTGACGGAAGATCAAATGCTTGTTATAGTAATAGGACAAACACCCCAATAAGTTCAGAAACCCCACCATTTATAAAGAGGGGTATTAAGCGCCCTTATGAAGAAGAAAAAGGACAAAATGAAAATAATTGCAATATTGCAACACCTACAAGTTTAATAGCAAGTGAAGTCCGCAAACTAAATGTTCATGATAATAAGTTGAATTCAACAACAGCTTCTTGTGATTCTGGTCAATTAGATACAATTTTAAATGATATTCATTATAAAGATTACTATGAAGCTATATCACATCCTACAACACCAATTAAAAAGATTTGTAGGAGTAGTTGCAATCTAAGTCCTTTTAATCGCCGTAAATCTGCTAGAAAAGTAGATTTTGCTATCCATTCCTTATCATGTGAAAGACAGGTTATTAAACTGCAATCAAAACCTCAGTCAAAAGTAGCCAAATCAATTTCTTTTGCATATAAACCCAACCAAAAAATTGATATAATACAGATGTTATACAACCATGAAGATTATTGCAGTACTTCTATTAGAAAAATATTAAGCTTTTTATCCCAGGATGACATTTACAATTTCACATTAGTCAGTCCTGTGTGGTGTGACATCTTCAAAAGCACAAACACAAAGCAAAATTGCTACAGCTTTTTCAACAACCTAAAAAGTAATTTGGAAAATCGGGATCAAACAGAAGTACAAAGGACTGATAGTTATAACCAAATCAAACCATTAAAAGAAATTCAGAATGTGAATATAGCTATTAGCACTCCAAGAAGTCCAACAAGAAGTCCCCGTACCACTAGATTCAACAAATTTACTAAGGTAAGCACAAACTTTATTTATTATTCCTTAGTTTGTTTTTTTAATAGTATAGCGTTGACTTTCACAACAGCTTGTAACAGCCTAGACTTAATAAATAATTTTGAATTTAAAGTAAATTGGTGAAAAAGAATTAAATGTAGAAACATCTTTTGAAATACAAATCTAGCTATTGTTATTGTTTTTAACAGAAAAATTGTTTGTCAAAAGTTTTATGTTAAGGTAACTAAATTAAACTTAAATCTCTGGACTTTCAGGCAGCATCTCTAGACGACCGCAGTCAGTTAGTATGCATTAACTGCAGACATCCAGCTAAGGTAACCATTGAGGCATGTGGTGAAGAATGGGTGGAGTGTACTAGTACTTCGTGTGCTCACCAGTTCTGCAGGCTGTGCAAGTGTGGCAGGCATCCAGGTAAAAGTTGTGTACAGTATGATCTTGTCGATGGACCTAGTCCATCAAAAAGGAAGAAAAACAATTGCTCTGTAAGCTCTAATAAGAGTAAAAAGAAATTGAAAAGACTACTTTTTTAAAAACTCTACGATGTAGTCTTTAATATGTAATATAAACCAGTGATTTGTCTTTATTGATATTTAATTATTTAGGTATAGATATTTTAAGTGAAAAGATAGCATAAATAGTGTGGGTCTTCTTTTTAAAAGAGTTCCAATACACTGTTCATTATGCTATTACCTATACCTCCAAAGATACTACACAGTTTTTACCCACAAAAGACTTAATTTTAATTCCATGTGAGATTATTAGTATTTCCAGTAACAGTGACATTACATTTGACATTATTTATTAAGCTGTCTGTTAACAGAAGTGGTCAGTAACGTCTGTTTGTTTAGCATGTGTGTATAAAATAATAGTGCCATTCTATTAATAATATGCAACATTTAGACTGATATTTTAATGCCATTTTTACAAATTTAATGTCAGTTATTTTTTCTTGTAAATATAATATTTTTGGCATGTCTAGGTGTCCATCGGGGCTAGTTAAAGTGTACCTGCTCTCACTTTAGTAGACGTAAGATTGCAGCAAAACTTATTGGTGTAATAATGTAGGTAGAAAAAGCATCTTATAAATTTCAGATGTGATTTTTTTAATTTGCATATTGTGTTATTTAGAAATAATTTCAATTTTGGCAATAATATGAGAAATTGCATAAAACATGTTTTCATCATCATAAATATATTTTTATTAATGCATATTACTACTACTGAAAAAGAATCTGTTACAACTTTTTCCTGCATCAGCTATTCAGTTAACTTGATTATTAATATATATAATTTAAATAAAAAATATATATAATATTATTTGTATGTTTTAGACATACATAGTTGATTGTTTTAGTTATATTCTAAAGTACATAATTGTTTTTTATTTCCATTGTACATATTTATGAATTATTGAATTTTTACATTCCACAAAATTTGAAATTCTAGATTTTATGATTGATATGATTTGACTCATTTTTAAATTTTGACATCTCATTCGATTGTACAGTATGATTATTATTCTTAAAATGATCTCAATGATTCATATGTCTTTGATATTACTGTGAAATTTTGGTTTATGTACTTATATAAACTGATGATATAATGCTCACTTACTCAAAAGTTAGGTCTTTAATAATAAATCTGAAGACTGTTGATTAACACATCACTAAAATATTTTATCTCAAAATACAACCTTAACGTAACATCTAGATTTAAAAGAAATTGTATTTTAAGAAATTCAAATTAAAGGAGCATTATGGCTCGCAAAAGTCAGGCCATTACACTACATTGAAATGGTTTTAGTCTCTAATGACGACAAAGGGGAAAAATTTGTGCCATTGTTTAATTGTAAGTAATATTTCATTTGCATCAGAATCATCAACCAAACAAATCCATGAATGTAAATGCTGGCATTATGGTGGCACTTCACTATGCTATTCATATGTATTTAGCTGTTATGATATTTGACAAATAACTGCAATGTGCAGTTATTTAAATTACTATAATGTTAGTGACCATGAAAGTTTAAAACAATTGCTATCTAGTTTAGAAAGGGCAAATATAAATAGCCTTGTAAAGTGCCAGCAGAATTGGGACCAATAACCATATAATATGTAATACAGCACTTCTGTTTCTTTTAGTAGTGACAGGAATTTAAATTATAAAATCTTTCAGCAAGGGTCAATAACCCAACGTTTGCAAAGTCCGAGATGCGAAGAATAAATTTAATTTCAAATAATCAAACACTGAATGACCATCTAAAGTGTCACCATTTTAAACATGTACAGTGTACCAGACTTTATAAAATTGAATATTTTTTTTACTAGCATGTAAATCTTTTTAGAGTCAAGAACCATATTTACCTCGAAATCATCAATTGTGTGTCTAGTTCACTTATTATGTTGTACTTGCAGTTTACTCATAGGTAGATTTAGATAACGCATTTTATAGAATTATTTTAGTTTTCAAGTATTTCACTATTTTTGATTGAGTCAACAACAAGTTATTCAAACTGTCTAATTCTTCTGACTTTTAGTTTAATCTTGCTTGAATTGAAATTTACATACAATTGAGATAAAAATACATTTTGTGTGTTTAGTATTAGGTATCTCAGTGTTTGAAAGAGCAATCTCTAGAAATTGTGCTGCAGTGTTACATATATATTATACAGAAAGTAAGTTAGGGTTTGTGGCGAACTGGTTGCTGTTTGTAATTGCTGAATACCAAAATTCAACAAAAAAATGTCAAAATTGTAGTTTCTTCCGACGCCGTGCTCGTCGTCGAAGCGCTATGATTGTATGCGGGTGTCAGGCGATTGAGGCTTTGATATTTTATTTACTGCTGGCGTGTAGCCTAAATATTTACCTTTAAACTCTTTCAGTTTCCCCTTCCGTGTCATCTCTAGCCCATAAGGACCGTGTGCAATAATTATCTTAACGCACTCTAGTAAGCGCGTACTCGTAATTGGAATAGTGGCGAGTGGCGCTCGGCGCCCCCTAAGGCCACTGCGCCCGTGTGCAACGCACACCCTGCACCGTAGGCAGAGCCGCCTCTGCTCCCTTTCAACGCTAAAGAATTGTCAAAGAAATCATTTATCTCTCTTCCAATTATGAAACTGAAAGGAAAGTGAAAAAGTTATTCAATCTAGCCAAAGTTATTTATTACATATCTACCATGCTTTTAACAGTAGATCAAACAAGATGCTGCTTTTATATTATAAATATTGTGTGCATACATTTAACATCAGGCTGCTGCAAATACTAATAATTTGTTTTAATGTAGACAAAACATACCTATATTCAAATTAATTTATTAGTACACCACCTATTTATTAAGGATAAAAACAATTTTGTAATCTAACATTTGCATTACTTGCCAAAAATTTTTGATTGATTTGCTGTTGTACAGTCTCAGTACGCTGCTCAAGTCTTCTACTGTAATTATTTTTCAATAACAAGTATGTACAGTGAGATTCCAACTTCATGGCATGACGGTTGGGAAGTGGTAACCTGGGCAACTATGCAGGCGGACACTCGGCGCACACCTTAATTGCGTTTAATGCTCCAAGACCTGCGCTAACTTCACAACCGCCATTAAGATTGCACCATAATATATCTACCCACTTTTACGACGCGACGCGGCGCTGGTAGCCATTCTATGTACACCGTTATGCAGTAATATCCCAGGCCCGCAGACCTTACTTATTTTCTGATGGACAAAATATGGACTACTATTTCATCATGATTTGTATAGATAGTTTTTACTAGAAAAGCTTCAGTGTGTAGGTCCAGGCTGGGTTCGTACCAGCAACCTTCCTATACCACCTATACCTATCCAGGCGATTGCTACCGAGATCCTAATGGACATGTTGAATTTTGTAATGGACTTAATTATGTTTCTGGAGCTGCAAGGCAGCGCCATATCTTCACATTATTAGTTCTGTTACGAATGGAGCCTGGTTCTGGAGACTAGTCGTTTTTATTCATAAAGCATTTTCTTTAATTATTGTAATTGAGTCACTATAATATCTATGTATTGTATTTATTAATATTTATAACATTGCACTTAAATGCACGTCAAAACTATACCTTAAAATTTGGTGTTATAAACAACATTTTAATACCTCTTTGAAGCCATTATATACACTGTATAAAGTTTTTTGCACAAAAGTATGTAAGGATTTGGGAAATTTTATGTGCACATGTTCTTAAGTTCTTTTTCGTGATTTTTTGAAGTATTTGTAAATATTTTATCTTTAATGGAGGGACCATATCGCTTTATGTTTTAATTTATTTTTTAAAGTATGACAATTTTATTTTAGTTTATGTGACAGTTTAAGTTGATCACATGCATTTCTGCATAAAGATACTGCGTAGTATACTTTTCAAGAATTTCACAACTTGTTACAACCAAAGAAGTTGTTGGTTGTGAAGTTATTATTTGCCAATTGTAATTGCTTGAATGAAGAAATACTTTATCGCGATTAAGCGCAAGCCGGCCCAAAATTTAAAACCTAACAACTTTTTCGTCTGTACATATTTTTTACAATATTACTACAATTGAGTCTCTAGTTCAGTTATTATTACAGATAAGTGGCTAAGTTAGTATTTTAATGTGTAAATAATGATTTATGTCATAATTTAATTGTACGCTTGAAAAGCTCTCTTGTCATTTTTTCTAGTTTATAAAATTTGGAATAAAACTTTTGATAAAAAAATACTTTGGGTTTGTTTTAATTTCAATAAAATAAAAGGTTTCAATATTGTCAATAATTTTATAACAAATTTACAATTATATTTACAAAAATCTTAATAAAGTAGGAAATATGATGTAACAATATTAATCGTTAGAATAGATCACCACAATACAAAATACATTAGTCTTTTCAGTATCATCCAAAACAAATGTCTTAAATAACATTTATTTTTAAATGGTATATATGGAAAGTTCGTAGTTCTTCATTTGTTTTCAGCACAAGTATAAGTAAGTATAAAAAAGTTTTCGGTGATGGCTTTTCCGGTGGTGACGTTAGTTGACTTTCTCATGGTCCTTCCCGAGGTCTTCAGCCGAGACCCATCACGAACTTTGGTATCTGGTAAGCTACTTGCGGTATTTGCATTATCATAGACATCCTGAAAAATATTAAATTCATTATGAATATTTTAATCGTGGTTACCGAAACGTGGTTGAATAATGACTTATAGACGTGAGGGAGATCAAGGAATTAGACGATCCTTAAATAAAATCACAAAATTTCAGGTAAACTAAATATTTAATAGTAAGTACAGTAAAAACTGTAGTGTTGGACAAAATATTCTAAGCCATTATCAGAAGGATCTATGGTCATCATTAAAGATGACAATCGTGCCCCATTACAGTGGACTCTCGGAAGGGTACAGGAGCTTCTTGCTGGATCTGACGGAGTGGTTAGAATCGCTAAGGTTAATACTGCAACCAATGATATCGTACAGCGGCGATTGGTTAAGCTGTGCCCTCTGTCTATAGAGGACTAACCGATTCTCATTCTGTAGGTGTAAGCTGACCATTATCGTCCTACATCATTTTTTTGTTCAAGTCTTAGTTTTATCATATTCGTAGTTTTTCATTGAAATAACCAGAAAATACCATAGCTATTTTGGTGGGTGGGATGCTCTGTTATCGTACTTATATATTTTGTAATTTTACCTTAGTATAACAGATATTCAAAATCGCGTCATTTGCCTTTGAAATCGAGAGCTTTTTATGGGTAATTTTAAAGTAATGAGGTGCACCCTTGAATGAGGGTTGCTAAGCACTTCCTACCATATAAGACGTGAGTAGCGGGCAATCCCGAAAATAGCTTTGTACATCCACCGCCCGCTTACTACTACGATTGAACGGAGTCTCTCATGCCTTAGTCACAAGATCATCGGCGGTTACTTTATTAAAAAAACCCTTCGTCGCTTCCCGCGGTCTTCTTCCGTGCGGCTCCATCATCACGCTGGACTGCGGTACTAACCCGTGAACCCATTAGCGCAGTGTCGAGTGAAATCATCGACATCCAAAGGTAAGGGAGTGTTTTATACTCGTTACTTACTAATTCCCGTATTCCAGTCTCGTTTATCATCGGCAAATTATTCGAATTAGTCTGACCTAGTTGTAGCAAACGCCACCAATCGTTTTTATTTTGTGTCACCACACACAAAATAAAAACGATTGCATGCTACAGACCTATACATATATTTTTGCAAGCTCGATGTTTTTAAGATTTACCTGATAAGGTACGGTTACGTTACGTAATATTGCGAATTTAGGTTTTATCAGGGTTTCGTTGAAGTAATCAGATTGGTGCAGGCGTTTTTCGGGAACTGCATATCAACTCCCCGTGAGTGGTACCTACCTATATATTCCCCAAATTCCATTTCATTAATTTCCAAACCTTCAATATGTAAAATTTTGCTACCAGCTAACTGCTAAAAGAATGAATTCATACCAACCTTATTTACATTGTCAGCGTCTGTACCCTAAGTGTTACATCCACCACCTTTTATACTTGCTGTACACTAGGACTAGGTCTGTACACAAAGAAATAAAAAATTAAAATAAAAAGCCAAAATACCAAGAAAGTAAGGTAATAATAATAAGTACCATCACAAAGAAAATAATAAGCTTATGTACACGAAGGGCCTTAGTCAGTCAGAGTTGTTAGTATCTAAGATAGAGCAGAGGTAATTAGTTCAATAATATTAATTAAATTAAGTAGGGGTGATATTTTAAGGTAGCCCCCCCCCCCCCCCTCTTAACTACGGCCCTGTGTACAAGTTAGAAAAAAAATGCCATTTGTACGAAATTTATGCTTCGTTTCGATATAAGTATAAAGCGAGGGCTTGTTTAGTTCAGTAATGGGTTAAAATCTTCTATAGACCTAATTTTAGGCAAATCAGGCAAAATTCCTACAAATGACAAACTGTGAAAAATAAGCACAAAGATCGGCTGCTCTAAACTAAATTCAAGTATCTGCATTTTCGCTAATTTTATAGGAGAACAGAATAAGTTTTTTTTTCTTAAAAATCAGTAATAATGAACCTTTTGAAATGTTAGTGTAGGTATGTACTTTAACCTTTATAAAGTATGTCTAGTTTGACATACTTGTTTTTTTTTCTGCTAAATACCTACTTGGTTTAAGCTTTATTTTTTTGTTATAGTTGAGATACCTACTGGAATCATTTTTTTCTTAATAGCTTTAAAACCAAAATGTGTTTTTTTTAAATGTAGAAATGTGGGTCTTTTGTTAAGGAATGAAACAGTGTAAAAATAAAATCGAGGTACTTCATTCGAGCTTAGTGCAGCCGAGATGAGGGTGCATAAGTTTTTCTGTTAACACGCAAGAAATGGGAAACCCATTTAATTATTACATTTAGGTTCCACTTGCACCAATAAAATGTCAAATCCATTTTACACATTAATATTAAGAAATGGTTGAAGTTAATACTGAGGTCATGATTTTATATAAAATTCTTGTAAAAATATTGGTACAAGTGGGTCTAATAATGATTATGAAGACAGTTGATCATACCATACCGCCATAAAAACCACCCTCAGTGCAGGAAAATAACACTGAAGAATACAGTTATTTGTCTTCAATCTTCTGGGAGGTTAATTCCCCAAACGGGCGCTCCGATTTGCGCGTTTAACTCGCATTTAGGGTTACTATTTAAAAATTTGAAAAGTCCTGACAAAAAGCCGGACATTTCGATAAAAGTCCGGACGTTTTAGTCACAAAATGCAAACATCACCCACTTAGTTACAGTGATATTATACGTGTAGTAGCAGACGCTCGCATCGCAAGTGGGGTCTCGTTATTGATTTTTAAAGATTATTTATATTTTGTTTTAAATTAACGAGAACCACATGACTGCAATAAATTGAATTGAATTGAACTTAATAAGTAGTTTTGCTCATATTTCATCTAATTAAAAAATCCGGACAAATTAAAAAGCCGGACAATAGGCAAAAAGTACGGACATGTCCGGACAAATCCGGACGGATGGTAACCCTAGGGGGCGTCCATAAATTACGTGAGGTGTTTTTTTAAATTTTATGCCCCTCCCTCCCCCCTGGTGAGATGTCGTGAGATTTTTTTCAACCCCCTCCCCCATCCCCCAATCTCACGTGAGATTTTTCAAAATGTGGGTTTCTTACTAAAATGCGTTGGATTGTTATTGTTAAAAGAAAAAAAAATGCTTCGTGCTTTTATTATGACTAGTTAAGACTAGTAATCAATATTGCTGAGAGTTATTTCTTTCGAACGAAATAGTGAATGATCTTAATCGTATTACGATTACGCTTAAGATTAAATTTTAAGCATGTACAATCTGGATTAAATGGACCTAAATAGTATATTTCTTTTTGGTTCAATCAGAAAAACAATTGCGTGATATTTGACTCGACCCCCCCTCTCTCCAACGTAAGATATTAGATGAGATTTGACTCGACCCCCTCCCCCCTTTAAACATCTCACGTAATTTATGGACGCCCCCCTACTAGCATTGCACCAGCTCTTAAATAATGTTCAGAGATTCATATTGATAGATATCTGGACAATCAACTGCAATTTTTGGCACATAATGTAGAAATAATCTGATGCAGTACCTATTCGGATAAAACAATTAATTTTTAATTAATAATGCCTAATTAATAAACTACTGTAGGAAGGCCAAAGGGGAAGATCTTCCTCCGAGCTGGGTGATGTTAGCTCGGGGGCCGCGGCCCGACTGATGTTGGTCGGGCATCGTATATATGTAAAATTTGCCTCCGAATTTCATTTGCGCGATGTAGGCTAATATTGATTCCATACTAATATTGATCGCAGTGTAGGTAACACCATCTCTTGAGGATGGTGAGTAATGATTTCCTCCATCCGTTGTATATATGTGGGGCATATAGATGTCGCCGCCACATCACTCCCCTCCGAGACCGGAGGTCGATGGTCAGTGTTTTCAGCAGTCAGTGCGTCAGTCGAGCTTGCAAGTGCCAGTGTGCTGCAGGATGCCCCAGTCTGCGGTGAGTCGAGACGGGTGGGGTGAAGGCGCGTCGCCAGTGCTGCAGAGTTGCTCCAGTCTACGGTGAGTCGAGACAGGTGGAGTGTGACGATGGGTCCGAGCTGCTGGTGTGCAGGGCTGCCACGCCGGTGTGCTTGCGGCCAACAAGTGAGGTACCGGTCGTGGGCTGCGAAGACCAAGTCGGGATGATGCCGTCGGGTGCTGCCGAAGGTCCAGGAAGCGTCGTTGAGAGCTGCGATGGAACCTTGAGGCTGATGCTCTGGCTTGCTGTATAGCTGCTGATGCTTGACCTGATGAGGAAGGGGTATGAGGATTGATGACTGCACTGCGATGGTAGAAGGTTTCTTCTTGCTGCTGCTGTTGCTCAGTCGAGGGTCACCAGTGTAGGAAGGCCAAAGGGGAAGATCTTCCTCCGAGCTGGGTGATGTTAGCTCGGGGGCCGCGGCCCGACTGATGTTGGTCGGGCATCGTATATATGAAGAATTAGCCTCCGAATTTCATTTGTGCGATGTAGGCTTCCATACTAATATTGATCGCAGTGCAGGTAACGCCATCTCTTGAGGATGGTGAGTAATGATTTCCTCCATCCGTTGTATATATGTGGGGCATATAGATGTCGCCGCCACACTACCATCATAGCTTAAGTTAAGACGATTGCTACTAATATCAGACTGTCATTCACACGTTGCCAAGCTGACCTTATTTACGTTGATTAGAGCCACCAAAACTTGTCTCAAAAGGTTGTGTTATTTACATGTTATTTCTGTTTTAATAAATTCATCGTAGTGCTACAATGAGATAATGATGGTGGCATTGCATTGCAATCATCGATTCAAAGAGTTTTGCTAGTTTATCGACTTTCTCTTGCGGGTTATGAGCTACTGAGCCGTTTAGACATCTCAGAGGTGGCAGCGATGGCTGACAAATGTTGTTCTGCACGGCCTTGTTGTCAGTTCGTAGCCAATACGTGCAACGCGGAGGATATTCGTTCTGATGTAAGGTTCTTGCAGAACACAGGAGCTGAGGTTGTATGCTGGCTAACCCTGAAACCCGCTCGAGAAGTTTTACACTATGCATACAGTGGTAACTAACCAGGTGGGCGTTAAGCCTTACCATCAGTAGAGCGGTTGGAAGCTCCGAGTTCCCTTAGTCGCTTCTTACGACTCTTCTTCTTCTTTGTCGTTACACTCTTGGCAGAGTGGTCGTGGCCTTTACTTCAGCGTCATCGGCGGATTTAGTGGAGGTGACCCGCTGCACAAAGCGACGCACCTCAACACCTCCCTCACGGCTGCTTTCCGTGTGCACACGTGTAGAGGATTATTGGCTTTAATTTGGTCAGTCCATCTTGTTGGCGATTTACCGCGTGCTTTGCCTTGCCTTTAACTCTACCCTGATCGACGAGACGCTCAATGGAAGCTTCGCCACTTTGAGACACGTGCCCGAAGAAAGTAAGGATGCCAGCTTGGACAACAGAGGAGAGCCGCTTATTGATGCCGAGTTCTTGGAGAATTGAGATGTAGGTTAAAAATTCTCTCCATGATAATCCAAGCATTCTTCTCCAGAACCGCATTTCAAGAGCATCTACCCTCCGTCTCTCACTTTCGAGTAATGTCCAGGCTTCTGAGGCATACAAAAATATGGCGAAAACTAGTGTTCTCACGAGCCGGGTCTTCGTGGCTTTCGTTATGTTATGGTCCTTCCATATCCTTTTTAGTCTCTTCATAGCAGATCTAGTAATAGCCATACGACGTTTGATATCATCGATGCTTCCGCCATTATAATAATTAACGCGTCCAGATATAGGTACGATTGGATCACATCACACTTATCGATTTGTATAACCTCGGGCGAGTTGTTATTGGCGCGATCGATGATCATCATCTTTGTTTCAGTCTGATTAATTTTCAGCCCGAACTCTCTGCTGACGCTTTCCATTCTATCTAATAGATCTTCCATGTGAGGAATACTCGTTGCAAATAGAGTGGTATCATCTGCGTAGCTTAGGTTTGGAATAGACAAACCTCCAATCGCGACACCATCTTGCCAGTCCTCCAGCGCAAATCTTATAATGAGCTCATTGTAAATATTAAACAGAAGTGGGGAGACGATACATCCTTGGCGGACTCTGGTACTGGGGTGAAACCGATTCGACAGCAATTCATCTGTTCTCACCGACGCTGTTCCATCCTCGTAGAGACGCCTCAAAATGTGTACGACATGTTTGGGTTTACCCATTTTCAGTAAAGTGTTCCCATAGCATAGGCAGGCTTGTTGAATTCTCGAGCCTTTTCAATAATTTGGCGCATTATCAGGATTTGCTCTCTAGTACCTTTGCCCTTTACGAAGCCAGCTTGTTCAGAAGCAATCTCTTTGGACAGGAAGGCTTTTGAGACGTTCATTTAATACATGTAGAAGTATTTTACTTGCATGGGATATTAAAGCAATGAGTCGATAATTGCTGCAAGTTTTCGTAGAGCTTCTCTTGTGTAATGGGATGAAGACTGTATGAGCCCACTCTTTGGGACATGGCCCTGTCTGCCAGATCTTAGTGCATATTCTTTGGAATAACTGGACACCACATTCTCCTGAAGCTTTAATCGTCTCTATATGGATACCATCTCTACCAGTTCTTTCCAATTCTTCAGGCGTTTAATTGCGGCTCCTATCTCATCTTTAAGAATGTCAAGTTCCAGCTCTTCATCCACAGGCTCTGTAGCATCAAAACAACGTGATTGTGGATCTTCAAATAGGGATTGACGGTATTCCTTCCTAGCCTCAGATATTGCATCTATTTTTGTAACTGTTTTACCGTGAGAATTTTCGAAAGCCCAAGTTTAAGAGCTGAGGCTTTTTGTGATAGAGTGAAATTTACGGTAGAGGTCTCCGGTTGTTTGCATGAGCTTCAATGCTCCTACCGCCTTCAAGCTTCGCCTATCTTCAACGAGCGCCAAAGTCGAGTCACCTATCCAGTTTTGTCGTTTGAGGGTTTTTGTAGTCAGTTCAGATTTTTTAACTGCAGTTATTAGGTCTTTTGCTCTATTTCACAATTATTCTTCTTACGACACCCACGGGAAAATGTTTCTCCGTCACTGCACGGATATAAGTAATATAATTTATATAATATATGTATATATTTTTTTTCTAAATAAAACTAGTTTTAACGGGTTAATGCACGAAACTTTATTTATTTATTGACGTTTCACAGCCTTTTCGCATTAGCGTGAATTTGCAGAGCTGGCGAAAATAGCTAGTCATAAAAAGACAATGACAAAAAGTCACGTATGTATCGTAGACGCGGCTATAGTTTTATCAAACTGCTCTGAGCATGTTGGTATTGGAATTAATCTGTATGTAGTGTTTATTAACATGATGTATTTTGAATAGCTAGAAGCTAGACACCTAATTAAGCTTGAAGTTTATAGCAGATAAAGTTATGAATAAGAGAAGCTTCAAAACTTAATGGTTTGCAATATGAAAAGAAACATTATTTTTGATAAATCTTGCTAAGTCTATTTAGATAAGGTTGTTTTTTACTTAAGTGTGGGGTGAAATGAAGAGTATGCGAACTGTAATAAGTTACACGTTGATTGATAGGCCTTGTTAGAGAATTGATTTTTTCATAATATCAGTTTAAAAGAAGATTGTAGTGGTGGGTAGTTAGTTTCCTTAAGCACCAAGTAGGTTTAAAGATATTTATTGGATCTATAAAACGCGGGCCGCACTAGGAGCGAGACGACGAACATCGCTCATTTAATTTACTACTAAAGTTTAGTGGCCCTCATTAGTAGTCTGAATTGAAGAAGTTCTTGACGCTTCGCTTCTAATGTCACCCGGGCTTCAAGTGATTCTGAAACATTAGCAGCAAGTGTTACCTCCATTTGAGTGAGTCTCGTGTGTGATGAGATGAAGGTTGAAGCACTTACGAGACAGAGATGCCTGTGATGAGATGAAGGTTGAAGCACTTAAGAGACTGAGATACCCTGCTACCTCCGCTTAGGTTAGGCTGGTCTGTGACGAGATGAAGCACTTACAACTACAGAGATGCCTGTGATAAAGTGAAGGTTGAAGCACTTATGTGACATCGATGCCTGTGATGACATAAAAGTTTTCTTACGAGACAGAAATGCCGTTATACAGCCATGCGCGCCAGGTCTGAGGCGCGGGCGCAGCGCCATCGATGCGCGCCTCGATGTGGCCGCAGAGCGCGCGCCGGTCGTGCGAACGTCCCGACCGTGCATCGCACACTAGGCGCTTGCGACACTCGCTGTTGCAGATGCCCCGACGGGGGCTGTTCTTCCAATAATGTCTGCAATAAGAATACGCAAAATGATGTTGGAGCTTCCATGGCTATTCGAATTTGTCTGACTTAATTTAATTGCAGTACCTCTTTTCTTATTTTCATGCCCTAATACAGAAGAGAGTTCTCAATAAAGAAAATTCTGTTGTCAAATCTAGTTTCGCAATTACAAACACATATCTGAAATGTCTGTTGCAGATACCCCGACAGTTAGTCAATAATTTCTGCAACAGGAATACTTAACTTGCTGGCTATCACATAACTATTCGTATTTGTCTGGCTAAATTTGAACACCAGTACACCACCACTATATTTAACATGCTCTACAGGAAAAGAAAACTCTCTTTGCTATCAAATCTACTTAGGCAAATCTTGTTCTATAATTTATGAAGACCTGGGTCCAATTTCTATCTTTTTTTATTTTTGCTATCCCTCTCATTTCATAATTGGAAAAGTAGTAAGTATGTCACTTGAATTTGTTTAGCTCTGAAGGGGATAGCGAAAGAGATAAAGTTAGACCATATTCCCTGTATTCACACACGGGTGTCAATGAAGATCATTAAACGTTCAGGTCGATGATTAGGTAGATTTATGGTATTTTTTAATGAACATTGACAATAAGTGAGTAATTCGCACTTGTGATATAGGTTGAAGATGTCGTCGTTGGAGGTCATGTTGTCGATGAAACGATCCCAGTCCTGCGGTCGGAGCGCCGGCATCCGGTAGGCGGCGCGGGCCGAGTACAGCTTGTACCAGATCGGGTAGCCGAACTGGTTCGCCTCCTTCAGATTCATGATCCAAGTTTCGTGGTCTATCACTTGCTGTAAAATTTGAAAAGGTGTTTGTAGTTAGTTCATTTATGTAAAAGGTAAGTAAGTCGCGACTTCATAATTTTTTTAAGAGATGTTCGATTCCACCCGTTAGTAAATATCTATATTGCATACAATATATTTCAGGTACATTATATATTATTACATACTTCTAAGTATACCTACCATGGAACACGAGACAGAGTTTTTTAAACTTGTGTGTATGTTGCAGTTAGATTGTAGATTTATCTGTATTGCAAAACGTCATTTTTTTACGTACCCAATAAAACCGATCTTATTGCCAAGCTGTCATATTACAAATACAAAGCGGCTTCGTTTTGTAATACAATAACTAGCCGAAATGTAATACAGCGGTCAGCGGTATCTTATTGTTTTTTCATCATTACCAGCCTATTTAATGTCGCTACTGCTGGGCCATCGAGCACAAGCACCGGGGACACAGGCCTTCCCAATGGATGGAATAGGGAGATTGGGCCGTGATCCACCACTCGGGCCCAGTGCGGATAGGTGGAAACCTATTAACGACTGCAGATGCGGGCGGGACCAACGGCTTAACGTGCCTTCCGCAACACGGAGGCACTCGAGATAATAAGTTTTAACGGTTTCTATATTTCTACAATCCGCCTGCGACAAATATATACTTTAGAGTTCAAATGGCCAACAGCCGTGTGAAAATGTGTGCAATATAATATTACCGTGGCAATGTCAATGTCGAGTCAACGTACTTAATTCTTGACCTTGTTCACCTCAGTATATTGCCTATTGTCATTCTGGGAGGAAATAGTACTTTGTAGTAACATGCTTGTAACAACTAACATCTTTATTCGATGTCACGGCTTGGTAAAGCTGTACAAGATGTCAAATATGTTTTCCTAACTATTTATTGACTTAAAATACCTGTAGATTGTTTATCTATCGTAATTTGAACACTAATTGCTTCTTAAGCGGAGTTAGGTATATGTACTATTATTTACCGCAGATAATCAGTTTCACCAATCAAGCGATGCATGAAATGAGCATGACTTGCAATGACAAAGGCAAAGGCTAATTTACTAATTTTAACTCACTCTGGTAGTTGCTGGATGATCTCCGTCGACGTAATATATTCTATATCCAAGATTCAAATCATAATATGGTGATACAGAAGGTCCTACATAAGCAATACTGGTTGCTCTACCTGCAAAATGGAAATCCATTAAAAATAACCTTATGCTCATCCCACCCCTGCGTGACGAAGTTTTGGTACTAAAATGTGCTAAAATTAGCATTCCAACTTTGTATTGAGTACGCTCCTTCACATACACAATCGTCTCCCACAACCTTTTTTAGCATTTCAAATTATCGCCAGTCAAGCTATCATCTACGTCTCGCATCTATAGACACGCAGTCCGATAATTCATTACGACAGAACTAATTTAAATTTCGAGTTTAATACCAAAGCCAGCCGAAACTTCGTCACGCAGATATGGGAGAAGCATTACATCAAACTGAAACATAATTTTTAAGTGGGTTTTGTAGCGTCACTTGCCTAGATCATTAGGGTCGTAGAAGACTTCAAATTCGTCATAGTGAGTGTGTCCAAAAAATTGGGCCGTGATTGTGGACTCATATCGGTTGACGATGGCGTAGTAGTTTCTGCTCCAGATCTTCAAGCAGTCGGAGTGACCTGGCGGTATGTGACCAATTATGTGCACCTTCTCGCCGCTAAATTCTGCCGTTTGCAATTCGTATATTAACCACTGCAGCTCCGTTGCAGGGTCCGTGCTGTTCATTAATAGCCACCTGCAACAAGAAACATTTAGGTGATTCTAATATAAATCCTAGTTAAGTACTTTATTATGTCTATCCTACACACTTTTCGTAGGTAAACAGATACACTGACGCTTCTGATAAGAAAGAAAATATGGTAAAGTTTCCCAGTAAATCAGAAAAAGGAGCAAATCTGAAGTAGCGTCTTACTGTTTAACATTAATAATAATACATTAACTAAGCCAGTTTGTTCTTACGTCGTGCAGGGGTACTGCTTATAGATTTCATAGAAAGTTTGACGATGCGTTACGGTATTTTGACAGAATCCGTTAGGATATTTTGTTGCTCCTAAACACCCTAAAGGTTAAATTTGAATTAACCAAGTTTACCAGTTCTTGTTATTGCAGTAGCTGATGTTGAGGTATAATATGATGCGGAAGCTAGGGTTCTGTGCACGAAGACTGATAGAAAGCGCCTCGCCTCACGGTCGGCGACACACCAGGGGCCAATCGCCTAACTATATTGCTATGGCTATCGCTATCGCTTATGATTACATTTTCTTATTTCTGACCGCTGAAGGTTTTGAAATGCCTCGCGTTCGTTTTTTTCTTATGCATTGGTAATAACAATATTAAATGAAATGTGTGTAAGATATTGGAAAACTTTCGTGGGTCAGAAATAACAAAATGAAAGCGATAGCGATAGCCATAGCAATTCCCCCCAGCTGGGAATCACAGCCGCGCCGGCACTACGAGTCGAGCTCGTCATGTAACCACGCTATATTCAGGTCCGGTGACGATATATAAGGTAGCGGGAAACAGAATAGGGTATTTTTTGGTCCTTAACACCCTAAAGGTAAATTTAAATGAAACTGTACCAGTTCTTGGTATTGCAGTAGTTCATGTTGACGAGATATGATGCGGAACCCTGGGCGCACGAGGACAGAGTAGAATGCGCCTTGCCTCACGGTTGGCGACAGACCAGCGGGTAACCACCTCCACCACTGTGAGTGGACCTCGTCATACAACCACACTATGTTCAGGTCCGGTGACGATATATAAGGTAGCGGAAAACAGAATAGGGTATTTTTTGGTCCTTAACACCCTTAAAAGGTAAATTTAAATGAAACTGTACCAGTTCTTGTTATTGCAGTAGTTCATGTTGAGAGATATGATGCGGAAACCCGGGCGCACGAGGACAGAGTAGAATGCGCCACGCCTCACGGTTGGCGACACACCAGCGGGTAACCACCGCCGCCACTGCGAGTCGAGCTCGTCATACAACCACGCTATGTTCAGGTCCGGTGACGATATGTAAGGTGGCGGGAAACTGAAAGAGTTTTTTTTATGTCGTAAGGTGAGCCTGTGGTGTTCTTAGTTTTAGAATCCCCCGGGTACAGCCAAATAATATATCTCTTGCACTTTCAGCAATTCCTAGGCTGATTTCCCATACATTCTGAGGACCAGTAAGCACTGTCAGCTGTGCTATAAGGCATGTATTAAGGGATAGGGGTAATAGAGATACTTATAATTAACCTAATTATTTTTTACGTAACTACAAATGCACGATTGTTGGATAAAGTATAACATGAGAAAAGGAATGACTAATAAGTAAAAAAATAAGTGAATTTCAAAAATAGCAAGCAAAGTCATAACTTCAAAGTATTTATGCTAACCTTTAGAAATAGCAATAACAGCCTCTATGTAATAACAGCAAGAAAATACCATATGATTATTATAGTAATAATTGTTAGAATCAGGTGTAAGTAGAACAAAATTGTATACGTAATTTAAAGACGGTGTATAAAGACCTTCAGTATTAAGGTTTATCGTTTAGGTTCCTGGACAAGTTCAATAATTTGTTATTTTGATTATTAGGGTTTCATTTCTGTTTCTTCGACTTTCACAATCTGTGGCATTCAAGTGCAAAATCCTGTACGACCAACTAGCACTTGATCAGTTATATTATTGCTTATTTTAGGAAAATTGCACTCAACTACTTACATTCAAATTATACTATAGGCGGATGTGATATATCAGATATTATGAATGCGGATACAACTTTTAAACAGAAACAATTTAGAATGTTTTGATCCAATACCTATTCACTGGAGATGCTTCATGATTGCCGAGCGCAGGGAAAATGGGAACCCCCGGGAACATATCCGACATCTGCGCTACAGTCTCTTGCAACACTTTCAAGTTCTCTTCTTTGGTCTGATTCCAAATATCATGCGGTGGCAAATCTCCTGTCCAAAGAATGTAATCTATGTCCTGGAAAAGAAAATTATGATATTGTTTAGTAGCTATAATTATTTACATTTATTGATTATTATATTTCAAATTTTTTGGGGCTATGCAGTCTCAGTGGAACCTGTAGTCACTGTGATCTAAAAGATCTATTGTGATTCGCCATCAAGTTAAAGTATCTCTTTCAGCTCGACTGCTTCCAAAGTACTTAGATAATGTACAAGTTAAACCGCTGAAGTGTTTGATTTAACGCAGGTAGCTAATGTTTAAATAGATAGCTATCTACATATTATAGTAGGTAATTGTTTGCGGAAATTGCACAGTACTTACGGTGTGTGTGTCGGCGATGTGTTTCAACATGTGGTCAATGGTGCGCTTCGGTGTGTCGCATTTGCGGTAGTCTCCCCATCGGCCGGCGCCGCCGCTCGGAGTCAACGCTGGTCCGCTCGATACACGGCAACATAACGGTTCATTGCATTCAGCGTTTGCACCTGTGACATAAATAAATATATGTGCTTGTTTATAAACAGTTATACGCCATTTTGTATCCTTTGCTAGATTAGCACAGCTTCAATTACGCCACACGCGGACCGCGCATCGCATACTATATTATTCTCGAGATACGAAGTGTAAAAACCGAATATGTTAATAAATTCAAAAAGTAACACCTTATAATATTAATACATGTTAGGGTTGACTCAATCTTTCATTAACAATAAAATATTGAAAAAACTTCATTCCAATACATAGTCAAAATAAAAGTTCGTGACTTTTTTGAGCGACACAACACGTTAATATAAACGCCCAAAATTAACATACCTTCAGCGTAATACGGATCGAAGTGTGTATCAGATATTTGCAAGACTTTAAATGTTTGTTCTGTATTCACTGGAACACCAAGAGCTCTCACTGGAGGTTTCGGCACCGGAGGGAATGCAACTTCCCATTCGTGATACGGATTATAAACGTCGCCGCAAGCGTCTCCTATCACGAAACTGCAAATCTCATTGGGACCAATCGTTATCCGTTCCAACACATACACAACTTCACTCTGGAACACGAATTGAATATTAAGAGAAAATTTATTGATATTGGGTAACTCCTAATTTATATGAAACGATAGGTACACCTACCCCAAAAAGTCTCGTTATTCCTTCGCAAACTCTGGCAGACTGAATATTTAGTGATACGCAGAACTGAAATATCATTTTATTGATTTCTTCCTTACTCTTGCCAAGCTGAATGTAATGTTGCAACAGTCCCGCACCGGCCTTGCATGCAGTGCAGGAGACCTTGGACATGACTGAGTGCTCCACTTCATAGTACACTTGTTTCAAGTTTAGGAGTTTTAAAGCTTTTTCTACGAATAGTGGTAAGTTAGTACTTTTGTCGCTGTCCCATAATAAGCGTGAATAATTCCGCTTCAGCGTAGATATGTGTGCTAATAGTTCAGTCTCGTTGGCAGACGGCGGTAGCTTATGGATAAAGTTTGAAGGCGTGAAGAATGGCTCCTCGTCACGTACATTCGTGGTCCAGTTCCAGTTGTCCTTGGGTGGTTTCCATTTTATTACTGGTTTGTGTGCTCTACCTTGTTGTAAGAATATAGGGCTACCTAAAAATACAAAAATAGTTTCATTTTCAGGATTCCAAGTTCAGAAAATTTTAACATTCAGGAAATGTAATCAAAATACAAAATAAGTTTTTCCCAAAAAAATATGAAACACCACTTCATCAATTAGAAAATTCTAAATATCGTAAAAAGTATATATATTTTTTTACATTTAATCTTTATTGTCTTCACAATGCAAATGGCGGACTTAATGCTAGAATGGCATTCTCTACCAGTCAACTGGAAAGAAGGTGCATAGAAAAAAAACGGCAGACAACGAACAGAGTAAACATCAAATCATGATAAAATTGAATTTAAATACCATTTAATACTTATATATTACACATAAATATATATAAATATACATTATATCGACATATATAATACACAGAAACATATACTTAAAAAATAACATATCTACCAATAATATAGCGTGTATGTGTCTCACTTTGCGATAAATTAAAATAATGTCC
The DNA here is from genome assembly GCA_902850365.2 of Chilo suppressalis. Lineage (NCBI taxonomy): Eukaryota > Metazoa > Arthropoda > Insecta > Lepidoptera > Crambidae > Chilo > Chilo suppressalis. Next base: position 16,554,491 of record OU963897.1, on the reverse strand, counting down.
TAAACGCAATCCTTTTTGGGGCATTACGCATGTGTAGAAGAAGTGCATTCCAGAGCCTTATGGCAGAAAGGATGCATGAACTAAAGACAAACCTAGTATGGTGAATGGGTAAATTAAAATTATCATTGGAACGGAGATTTAATGACTGCCGAGTGCTTCAAGCGACGCAAATATTCAGCTCTCAATGAAAACTAAATCTTTGCGCCGTTTGGTATAGAGCCTATGGGCATGGTATGAGCCCATGGGGTTAGGACCCCTCGTTCCCTTTTTAAGGAAATGTCAAAGAGGCGAACCGAAGTGACTGTTGATCAAAAGGCTGGCAGCTATCTTGGTCAACGGATCAGCCTTGCCATCCAACGTGGCAATGCTGCCAGCTATGCCCAATAGGCATTGGGCACCATTCCTGATAGCGGCGCTGGGGGTAATATATCACCCCCAGCGCCGCTATCAGGAATTTTATATTGTAAATTATTTATTTAAGTAGGTTAAGCTACATAGTTTTTAAGTTTGCGTTCTTAAAATGTCTAATGAAAATAAAGTATAAGTATACAAACAAAAACTAAGAAATAGTTGATTTATATCAGTACCTAAAACAAACATCAGTATAATCAAACAGGGGATGAACCTGGGTTTGTAAAAGAGAAATTTTAGTACACGGAGGGAAAAAAATCTTGAGGCGATAAAGCGAACCAAGTGTTCCAATTACCTTGCGACGTATATTTTCCATTTGGCCATACCAACTAAGCATAATATTGAAATAAGTTGGTACTTAACATTACGTTAATTTTTTAAAAATAATACACGTACCTGATATCATAGTAGTAGTTAGAGCTACTATCAGTAGAGGAAGCCATAGTGATCTTATAATCATAACTGGGAGGGAAGAGGGAAATGTCTGTAACAATCAAATTACATCTTTTAATTACAATAAGCTGTTGATCAATGCAGCAATCACTATTCGTAGCATAATAGTGAGTGAACACTTTCATTATTGTTTAACTTTCAATTATACACTTTTTTATCAGTTCGAATTTCATATATTTTTTTTATCTTTGTAACTAACAGCTTTGTGCCTTGACTCATGACCGAAATGAAAACAACGTATAGGTGGAATAAACTAACTTTTCACACGAGTGCTGTAGTATAAAACTGATATAAAAAGTTACACTTTCAAATAGGTTAAAATTTATTTTTCTGTGAAACTGTTGATGCTTTGATCACCGTTATACGACTAAATTGAAAAGACTATGAAAACTATACTCTGTTATCATAACAATATTGTTAGTGTACATTAGACTTATGACCTTTCAGCTCTTGTTCATTAATGCCGATCAATTACGAGCTGTTGTTTCCTTGCCCTATCTAGCTTTGATCGACACGCACACGTATGACGTACATGAGACCAATTTTTATTATTAAAAAGATGAATAATTCAGAAAATTCAGTAGGATGATCTTTGTTATGTAGGGTCAATCAACTATTCCTTGCTCGATGTTACCCTTTTCCTGTCCCATAAGCATAATACAAAATCTACCAAAAAATATACGCTAAAATCATAATTTATATATTCCTAGAAACATTTACAAACATATAATCAAAGAAATATTGAGTTTTGGTTCAAACTAAACAATCTTTTATGGTTGTCCTAAAGACAAATCGATCATTTCGTGATATCACGGAATGTCCTCCGGAAACAGGTCATCAAAACTATTTCCATTACGAAAAAAACTCTATGAAACAATTCTCAGTAATTGAAAAAAATCACTTTCAAGTATGTACTCTGTTAATAAAACATATTGGTATTTATTAAGGTTAATAAAAATTACCAAACTATTTTATTTTACTTGTGTCCCCAAAAATGTTTGCTTAGCTAACGTCACCTGGACCACCGCTAATTTAGTATGCGAAAAAAACATAGATGGCGGCTGAGTACGTTAGCAACAAGGCCGTCTCTCTAAGAAGATGTCGCGTCCTACCGCCATTTTTATTTCAACAAAGGCGTGGCGTCAGTCGGGCGAGTTCCGTAAGTGAAAGTGCGTGTTCTTATTGTCGTTCCAGCGGACAACCGTCAGAATTCCATAAGTACTCAATATTTAACAATTAACTATATTGTACTAGATGTTGTGTCAGCTAGATTTTACTGTGTGAGTAAGGAAAGAGGCAATAAAACGTTATTATTTAATAGGAAGCCAAAAGTTTATAAAACGTCTTACGGACAACCAGTCACTTGGACAACGAAATTGGTGGTCCGTAGGACATTTTGGTTGTCCTTAGGACAAATAATATTATTTTGATGATAAACATCTATAAATTAAATATTTATTCGTGCATTGGTTGTGACTATTGCTTCTACACCAAGAGGGCAGTGGGTTTGAATCCCACACAGTAACTTTTGTGTTAATGAACATGTATCTGAGTTCATCAGATGTTTAGTACCCATAGTATAGTACAAGCTTCGGCTTAGTTTGAGACTAGATGCCTCGGTGTGGTCTTGAATGCCAAGTGCTGAATTTTTTTTTTGAAAATGGGATTTTCGGAGAAAGAAAAGTCGTGACGATACAGAGAGAGGCTTAAAGCGTGCCTATAAAAATTAGCTGAAAGGAAGAGAAAGAACTGAGAAAGCTATCATAAACACAAAAAGTTAATTTCAAGTATGCAGCCTGAGGAGCAAAAGAATGCAGAATTATTTGGAAATTGCGTAAACAGGAGCAGAGGAAATGAATGCAAGTAGTACGAGATGTATTTTTCAATACACCCGCAAGTTCTCCGAATATTTTGGAGGAAAGGTAGGAAAACCCAAAAAAATTGGAGGAATTTGATATACCGCAAGAACAACAAGCAGTCACACCGCCTCCTTCTCCTGCTGTTACGTTGGATCCTGAATGTAAAGAAAGAGGAAGAAAAAAAACGCAGAGATAGATCTAATAGTAAAGAGAAAATTTGAAACTACGAATTGAAGCAAAGATATGGAAGAAAAAATACGAAAAATTTAAAAAGAGAGCTAATCGTAAGAAGAAAGAATTAGTTCAGGTGAAAGAGAATTTAAAACCTAAAGAGAATAATCCTAAGGTAGATTGCGAGGTAGTCTATAAATATAATATATTGACTAATGCTATCAAAGAAAACTACAAGAAAACTAAAGACAGATGAGCGAAAACTGAGTGAAAGAATATGTTTGATAACATGGATACAGCGCAAAAAAATAAAATCATAAAAGCAAAAACAACAACGCGCCATGGACATACAGAACTCTCAAAAAAAGGAATACCGCTGGTAAAAAAGAAACTGTCACTAAAGGCAAAATGAAGATGCAAAAACGGTTTCTTTTGGAGTCTATGAAAAATCTTTTTAAAGCTTTTAAGTCTGAAAATCCAGGAATAAAAAGTTCTTATTTCAATTTAACAAAATAAAGATTAAAACCTGTACATTTGTTCCCAAATTAATGTATTTTTTTGACGACCTCCGTGGCTGGGTGGTTTGTACGCCGGGTTTCATGGTGTCGCAGGCTCGAGAGGTCCCGGGTTCGAATCCCGGCGGGGGCAGATGTTTGTGTCATGAATACGAGTATTTGTACTCCAGTCATGGATGTTTGATATATATTTCTATATAAATATATTTATGTCCAGTATATTTATATATGTACAGTATGTATTCTACCCGTTATCCTAGTTGGCTCAGACCAAAATGAAAAGTAAAGACGGAGTCTGCCGAACAAAAAAGTGAAGTCGGTTTTTTATGTACGTAGTGCATTAGCCAGTGTTACCATAGTCATTTATAATACCCCAATATTAGAAAAATGTAATAACGTTATTTCATAACGTTATAAAATATTAGAAAAAAATATCGTAGGCTTATTCTCTAAACTATACTTCGACTTTTTATTAGATGCAGTAAAATGACGTTTCAAAATGTCATTCCGTAAAATAATGTTGACCGCCGAATTTCAATAGTTCACAGAAAATCTAATCGTTCCATAACTAACTCATAATGATCATACTTAATTCTATTTATTATTCATATAAATAAAAGGCTGTATAAAATCTCAAGTTGGTACTGGTTTTTAGTTATGGTGCTACGATGAGGCTTGTCCGCCATTTTATTTCATTTGTCATTCGCTCATTCGGCTTCTAACTTCTGTTTTGAGTGCACGAATAACTTTGCTTTGCCCACTGCGAGTTGTTTTAGTTATCTTTATTGTTAAATTTTTGTTACGTTATGTTTGTTTTTCGTTATCTACTTTTTCTTAATCGTGTCAGCTTTTTTTGTTTGTTACATCGAAGGCATGGATGCTCAGTTGAGCATATCACAAGATGGAGATACATTTCTATCTCCTAAGAAAAAAAGGCCACGTGTAGCTTTTAGTGCAACCGAGAAACTTTGGGTCAGAAACGTTTACAAATATGTGTTTGAAGTGAAATCTACAGAATCAAATATTGAAGTTCCAAAAACAAGTGAATGCGTCAACAAGGTAGCTGAAGGGCTCAGTTTTCCATTAGTTGTGGTTGAGTACCGAGCTGAGATTTTTGTCACGGAAAGTATTAATTATTAGGAACACGTACACGAAATCTTTTTATACGGAAACGAATAGAACTCGAGAAAAAAATATTGAAATTTAATATTTTTGTAGGTATTGTAAAGTCAATTTTGACAGCCATTTTGATCAGTGCTGCCATTTTTCATGCAGAAATAACATGTTTCTCGTTGTCTGTGGTAAAAAATATGTTTATTATGTTGCAAAATGACAGATGTCCCGCCGTTTTGTGTTTGTTTTGAGAAATGTCAGTCAGTCTGTGTTCGTCGGTAAAAAATATATTTACTTGGTAAATAAGAAATAGTATGGGCTCCACACTTAGAAATAAAGGTAAATGTGGCTTTACAACAATCTTTAATTCAGAACCGACTTGGTCAACCCCGACTAGGGTTGCAACGATATATCGGAATATCGATAATATCGAGACCAAAATATCGATATTTATATCGATATTTAAAATTCATTGATATCGATAATATCGATATCGGAAATTCCAAAATATCGATATTTCGTAGACTAAATTTGAACACAATAATACCTGCTATGACTATCTAAATTGAATAATATCGAAATAACTATTGCTTTGAAATCTCAAGAGCTTATAGATGTATTAAAAAAATCTTGAACCCCAAGAAATATACTAAACTGGTGTGGATTCTGGCATGATTCTGTAAACCTAAAATTAAATTTGACAACAGTGTATCCTTGTCATTCTCTATACAGAATGAAAAGGAGAGACTGATGTTGAATTTAGTTTTAAGTTTAGATAATCATGCCAGAATCGACACCAACGTATATAGTTATAATCGTATACCTAATGGTAACTCATGCACTTAAATAAAATCCTTGCCTCTCTTTCTAGATAATTGTCTACTACTGATTAATTGAAATTTAATATCAGTGTAATAAAACACAAAATAAAATTAAGAATCGTATACAAATCGTAAATTTTTTAAGCTAGCCAAGTCAAGAAAGTAAGATAGATATAGTAATTTTGGAAGCTTTGGGCTTACCCGATTCTGAAGCCATGGGCACGCCCCTGATGTGTGGGAGACTAAGCAATTTACGTATTTGATGTGCGCTAAAAAACCGACATAGCTTGGAAAAGCACGAATGTAGTGAAAACTTAACGAAGGCATTTGCAAATGTCGTCCCACATATGCGGGTTGGCGCATTTGTGCTAGCGAATGTGAGTGATCTGATCAGGATAATAATTTTATTTTTTTTGGTTCCCTGTCGTGGCTGATACACAAACCGTGCGAGCCAATAAAAAAAAATCCTGCTTGGCGCGATTTCATCAAGCGTGTTTAACGAAAAAGCTGCTTCAATGCATTTTTCGAGAAACTCGCCAACAAACATATGAATGTGTCACACTCACCCCGTATTCTAATGTCAATAAAACAAACCAAAAGAAAAAAAATCGATATATCGATAATGGTGTCAATTCTAGCATGATTCTCAAAACCTAAACTTAATTTTGACAGCAGTATATCCTTGTCATTCTCTATACAGAATGAAAAGGATAGACTGATGTTAAATTTAGTTTTACGTTTAGAGAATCACGCCAGAATTGGCACCAATATCGAGTTAAAATGGTCGATATATCGGATATCGATATTTTCCTGACTTCGATATAAATATCGATATTTCAAAAGACTTTGCATCCCTAACCCCGACACACCGTGGTCTTGGTCTGCCCTACCCCTAGAGTGTTTTTTTAGAGCCCGGAGGCGCGTAGGGAGAGCAGCCCCCGCCTGCTGTGACAAAGCCGCAAGCATCGTGCGACCCGTAGCTGAGGCTGGTCAACAAGCCGAAGGTGTCAAGGGGAGTGATGCTTGTGACTTTGTCACGCAAAGGCGGTGGGGCTGCTATTCCCGCAGCGCCGGAGATAAGGCAGAACTACTGGTTCTTACTTCCCTAGTTCTTGCATCCTAAAAAAATTATGATTTTTTAGGTTAGGTTAATTAAAAAAAACATGCATTTCCGTCAAAAATCTTTAGTAGGGGGGGAGTCGGAGAGACCCCCTCCTCCCCCCCCACATCAAAGCTACCCCGAAATTCCACCACAACTAATGGAACTAAATTCCATACCCCAAAACCTCGCGCATTTAAAGAAAAACTTGATGATTTCACATTCACCGCTATTAGACGAATTGTATATCAGTTCTTTCATAGAAATGAATTACCCACCATCGCATAGGTTAGTTTAGCTGTCATCACTAATCTTTTTATTACACGTTAGGTATAAATGCTTTCTCACACCCCATGTGGAATTTTAACCAATTAGATTTAAGAGTGGCTGAACCAAATATAGTGAAGGCCACTCTCATAGATATTGTGAAACAACAAAATCATACTGAGAAATATGCCGTGGACGAGATTGCTGCATAAAAAGGTATCAGACTTTTAAGACTGCCCCCTTATCACTGTGAATTGAACCCCATCGAGATGGTTTGGGCTCAGGTAAAGGGGCACGTCGCAAACATTAATAAAACATATAAATGCAACTTTATTCCAAGAAGGATTCAACAAAGTGACACCGGTTAAGTGGAGTGACTGTGTGTCTAACACTATAAAAGAGGAAGACAAAATGTCGATCATATTATTGATGAAATGACAGACAGATTTGTCATTAGTGTGACCGAAAGCGACAGCGATAGTGATACGGAAAATATTTGATTAATAAATAACACTGTTATGACTTTTTGTTTAATTTTGAATGTACGTCCCGATACTTCCAATGAAAAAGATCAATCCTTTACTATAGTAATAATAATAGAATAAAAAATCATTACAACTTAATATTAAATCTCTTAAACGAAACCAAACTGATCACTCGTTTATTGAAAAAAAGTTAAGTAAAAAAAATACAGATTTGGATATGCATTTTGTTTTACACGACGTAAACCTTTTGTTGTGTAGTACAAATCGTCGCTCTGAAAATGAGTCGAACAAACCACGCTGCGGGAAGCTGGTTGCTACAATGGTTCATTTCTACTCTTACGAATGACTGCAATCCACTTCTCTTTTTAGATTTTGATCTCGATTAGAAATCGTATAAAAAACGTATAATATATAATGTGTATTAATTACATCCCAAAAAAATTATATGATTTCATTTCAAAATTCATTCAATCCATACATTACAGCAGCATCGTGCGACCCGTAGCTGAGGCTAATCAACAAGCCGAAGGTGTCAAGGGGAGTGATGCTTGTGACTTTGTCACGCAAAGGCGGTGGGGCTGCTATTCCCGCAGCGCCGGAGATAAGGCAGAACTACTGGTTCTTACTTCCCTAGTCCTTGCATCCTAAAAAAATTATGATTTTTTAGGTTAGGTTAATTAAAAAAAACATGCATTTCCGTCTAAAATCTTTAGTAGGGGGGGAGTCGGAGAGACCCCCCTCCTCCCCCCCCCCCCCCACATCAAAGCTACCCCGAAATTCCACCACAACTAATGGAACTAAATTCCATACCCCAAAACCTCGCGCAAAACTGGGCCCAAAACTTACATTTAAAGAATTACATCCCAAAAAAATTATATGATTTCATTTCAAAATTCATTCAATCCATACATTACAATATTCGAATAATATAAGAGTATGCTACACAATGTATTTACTAAAATAACGTTACGTTATATTTCACGCTACCCAACAAAACGGTAAACCTGTAACGTATAATCATGGCAGCATTTCGTTCAGGTATTGTTTACAAAGCGACAACCTCAAATTTGATTTTGATTAATTGAAAATATCAGTTTATAACTTTACTTACGTATGAAATGTGATTCCATCCTATTTTTTATTCTTGGAAGATTAGTTTCTACACGTTTTCACTACACAATTCGGCATTTTCTCTAGTAAATATTGTTATTTATTATTACGTCACACTCCGCGCGCCGGGATAGCTCGACTGGGAAGCTAAGGCGTAGTTTCGTTGCATTTTTGTGCGTGTAACTGTGTATGTACACAGCAAGGCGTAGTTTTATCGGCTTCACTTTTTGGTTCGGCAGACTCCGTCTTTACTTTTTATTTGGTTTGAGCTAGTAGGGTATCCCATAACACAAGCCTTTCAGTGCTTACTTTGGGGCTAGGCTAATTGGTGTGAGTGTTAGAAATATTTATTTATTTATTTTGAATTTTATAATTCTTGTTTTTACATTTAACGATTTGATCGTAAAACCACACAGGTCAAAACAATAATTTCTTTTATTTCTTTAGTCACATCCGTTCATCATCATCAGCCCATTTGGTTTACAACTGGCTGGACACATTATGCCTCTTATCCATTAACTTTCACTTAGTTTGTAAGTATTTCTTTTTTTTTCAAAATATAATTTACTTTACTTCTCAGACATCGAATTTCTTTGTCAGTATAATAACTAAATTGTATAAAAATACCCAAAATTTCTCGCCACTTGTAAGTACTTATTCTTTACTTAACTGATGGGTCATCGTTATTTGTAGATCTTCACTCGCCAAAAATATATACTTTTTCATTATATATTTAAAACAAAAAAATACTAATCGTAAGTATTTCTATACAAACATTTTGTCCTAGGTCATAAACAAAAAAGGTGGCTATTACTTTGTCAACCGAGAAATATTGGAAATTACTAAGAATTAATATAAAACTAGGAATGAGATAATTTTAATTCCTCTTAAAAGTTTTCAACGCGGATTCGCGTGCTTGTAAATTATAGCTGCTTAAGTAAATTAGAGGTAATTGCGTTAGGTATACAAACAGAGCAACTCTTCAACTGCTTCCTACAATACGTCGGTTATGAGAACAGGAAGTGAATCATAAAGGATTCCATGACGTCTCTTCTCAGTTAATAGAAACGGGGACAAAGTATTCAGCAATAGTTTAAAAAGAAAGCGTTCAAAAACAACAGGTGCAGGTTGACTTCTTTTTTCTTTGTTTAAATACAAAGCACTTGAAGGAGAACCAAGAAACTCATATAAGTACTTAACGGTAGGATATAATAAGTACATGCATATTTATAAACCGTAATATAGGAATTTATATATTTAACGGATTTTATAAGGAATTTAAATTTCTTGAGGGAAATATTATTTTGCTCATTAAATTTTTGATGAGTGTCTGAATAACAAAAATGTTTTAATATTTATTTTTAGGCAGTCAAGTATTAAACTGTCAAATGAAGACCCCAAAATTTATATCGTGAAAGTTGAAGGTTACGTTCCTTACGTTAAGATTGTAACGTAGAGTAGCTATATTGAATCTCATAATAAATTGACCTCCATCAAAAAAGCCATAATGTAGGTAAGGACTGGCGCTAATCCATAGCGCCTTTCCTGTGGGAAACGTGTAATAAACGTTTTGTTAATTTTCTATAAAACTTTCCAATTTTTGTGTAACCCATATAATGCTTACTAGTAAAATTATAGAGAAAGTAGGTTAGATATAAAATTGGGATAGTGAAGCTCGTAAAATTTATGAGTACTTATCACAAATGTAATTTATGACTTACTTACTTCTAATTTTATTTCTTTACTCACGACTTCTTATAATGTTAAAATGATTTCATTACCTGAAACAATTATTGAATGCAATGAAAAATACATAATGTCGGAATAAAAACTTACACTCCACTAAACTGTTCAACAATACTCTGACATTATTATGTAGGTGTTTCTTTCTGACTTTATATATCTATACTAATATTATAAAGCGGAATGATTTGATTACTTGTTTGTTTGTATTGAAAAGGCTCCGAAACTCATTAGTTCGGAGTACTTTTAAAATCACATTTAGAATCTTACATTATACGTGATGAACTACAGAGTATTTTAAAAAAAAGTTACGGTTCCGTATGAAAACTTCGATAATAAAACCCAAGGCTAAAATATAACCTTATGTCTGTAGGCTGCGGAAGTCCTTGACAGTAGAGCAAAGTGATGATGTACTAAAGTTATATAGAAGACATCAATATCTACAAAAAAGTCAGCGATAGCATATGTCTATCTATTACAGTTTTGTCAAAATTAGAGGTCCCCTGCGGTTTCAACCGCGTTAATTTGAGGAAGAAGGTGAGTTTTTTATAGAACTTTTACAGGGAAACAATTCCGTCAGACATGGTTTCTGAATAACTTTAATCATTTACGCAGCGTACGCAACGGAAGCTCACAAATGGAATATAAGCAACGGGTCCTAAACTACGCAACAAAATTCTCACTATCAGTTAAATAAATTTTCGTGGGATGCTTATCTTTATATATATAATTCTTCTGTGAGTGTGTATGTCACTGAACTTCTCTTAAACGACTGGACCAATTTTGATGAAATTTTTTGTGTGTGTTCAAGGGGATCTGAGAATGGTTTAGATTCACAATTTTGTCCGCTGGACAACCCCTATTTTTTTAGGGCGGTACGAAGTTCGCTGGGTCAGCTAGTCTAATATATAAAATTTTCGTGTCGCGGTGTTTGTGGTCAAACTCCTCCGAAACGGCTCGACCGATTTTCGTGAAATTTTATATGCATATTCAGTAGGTCTGAGAATCGGATGTAATCTATTTTTCATCCCCCTAAATGTTAAGGGTAATCCACCCCATTTTTTTTAAATTTTAGGTATATATATTTTTTAATTTTTTTTATGATACAGCATTAGTAAAAACATATAACCCTGAATTTTCAACCCTTTAAAATCAACCCCTATTTTACCATCGTGATTTTTATTTTTAATAATTTCTATTTTTTTCTCAATTCAATTTGATCTTCGGCCTTCACCGGCCGATAACCGATCAACGATCAATCGATCAGTTATCCCCGCTAGATGTCTACCTGGGTCACCTCTCATCCAGCAAACATCACGGCGTAGGGATGAGAAGGAAGCCGGTCTCCTGTCTTCCGCAATATACAGTTTTCGGTCATTTTTTTTGATTTCATTTGTGTATCGATCGTAGCAGTGACTTATACGTATTATTTTATTTTTTCTGTGCATCTATTACGTTAATTTTACTCTCATCGTGAATTTATTAAAAAATAGATAGTAGCAATAATTATTTTTTCACATTTTATTAATAACTGATAAAGGTCACAATGTTAGTTACCATTCTCCTCCGAAACGGCCTGACCGATTTTTATGAAATTTTATATGTATATTCCGTGGGTCTGAGAATCGGCTACTATCTATTTTTCATATCCTTAAGTGATAATGGTTGTCCACCTGTAACGTAGTGTTCTGAAACCTGCTTTTGCGCCTTCGCGCCAAAATTCAAACTATTGGGTAACGTCGTGTTCTCATATGGGTTAGGAGGAATGTTATTTTGGACAATTTTTTTTTTTATAATGTGGTATTAAAAAATACATACAACCCTAAATTTTCTCTTCTACCACCTGCCCCTATTTTTAAGGCGGTACGAAGTTCGCTGGGTCAGCTAGTAATTATATAAAGAAAGTCTTCATGTATAATACAAGCCTGAGAACAAAAACTATATATAGTCTACACTACGCTCTACACCGAAACGAAACGAGGGCGGGCCATTAGTACTTAATGAACACGAATTTTAATTAGAACACGTATTTCAGATCAGAGTTTTGTTCTTTCATAATAGCACTGCTATGTTTGTAACTAACTATCAACTTTTGAAACAAGAGATATTTTAATAAATTATTGACGACAAGATGACAATTTGCTGTTGTGTGTTTTAATTTTATAAACTTTCATACTTCTTTAAACCAATAAGTAGTGCTTTCTCTGCTAAAGGCCATAAATTGTGCGGTTTCACGGTTTGAATTTTCTCTTAAAATTGCGCCATTCCTTCTTTTTATCAGATTAAAAGCGCGCATAATGTGTATCATGATCATGACGTGATGAAACGATGATGTGACGATGTGAGTCAGCGGATTCTACCGTCTGCGTATACGCGGACGTGTAGTCTCCGTGCACTTTCTCCTCACTTCATTGACTGTTGGAAAGTGACTGGACTGGAGTATTGCACACGTCGCTTGTTACCTGTTACATTGCCGATTTTTTTGCATATTATTTATTATAACACAGGATCCTTTTGAGTAAGGAGTTTATATAATAAGAACATAGAGATAAATCAAGATGAGACCAATTCAATGGAGTGAGGGTGGACAGATTACGTCCTAGTTTTTTTGCTAGGCTGCTACGCACCATAGTGGGAGTACATGCACTTGAGTTTTAACTTTATAAGTAACAAATAACTATAAGAGAAGTAGGGCACGCACTGTGATTTTTTTCTTTTGAATTGAAGCGTCCCGCTGAGTATGCGAAGCAACCATTGTATTACCGAAAAAACTGTCTTTTGGTGTAATAACTCTAACTTTTGATGGTGCTGTGTTTCTATGATAGGGTCAGGTTACCACTCTAGGGCAAAGGATGGGGTCAGGAGGGTAGCCAAGGCTTACTTGAGTTATACTCTGGAATCGCATGTGTCTAGTCTAGGCTATAGTGGGCGTTTATCATTAAGATGGACCGTCTGCCGTATTTGCCACCATTTTTCAATGAAAAAATAATACTCTAACGACAGTAGCCTGACTGTAATATAGTTCCATGGTGTAGTTAAATGTTTCGCTATTTTTGAGCTCTCAAGTTCGATCTGAAGGTCCAAAATTGAATATAATTTTTCTGCAATGCCTCCATCTAAGTGTTATGGTAATTTAGTTTTTTTTTAATTTCTATAATATGTAATGTTTAAAAAAAAATTGTAATCTTAGTTTAACTGTATATTTTTGGTTGGCCAACCAAGGCAATTTTGTCCAGATGTGATGAATATACACAAATAGTCTAATATCAACAGTAGTTATATTTTTATAGCATGTAACTGCTCGATGTTTAAATAAAAAAAAATATTACTAGAAAAAATGCCACGTGGACCAGGCAGCAGACGGGACTCGAACCCGCACCCTTCGCTATCCGGGCGAATGCACTGATTAACAGTAGTTTTTTGTATCTAAGGAAAAGTTCTAGTAAAATTTAACCAGTTCTATGCATGTTGTCTTTTTCAATACTAGTTAATTCAACCAAACACTTCAAATAACTTCTTCCAATTTTAATCTAACGAGATACGAACAATACTATTAAATTCCAGACCAAAACACCATAATGTTTACCAACTGATACTGAACAATTTACTTCATTGTGCGTCATTGTCAAGACTGTTGCTTTATGTTATTCATTTACAAATTATGTACTTGATACAGCATGGACGTTTTAATACGGTTCTTTGTCTCGGGAAACCAAGTAATATATATACAAAGAGATAATGAGTGTCGATTTGACACATATCAAACCGTGGGAAAAACTTTAATCAGGTAAGTATACATATACTTAATGGTCATAGTATAGGCTATGACTCTGCTTAGGGAGTTTCTCTATAAAATTATTTAAATACAATAGACACTTTCTTGTTAATGTTAAAACTGAGAAAAAAAAACAATAGACTGACGAGAAAATAAATTTTAACAGTAACGGCCGACTCTATTTGGTTCCACATTAAAAATTTAAGGCCAAAAACTTTATGGAAGTACAGTTTGTGAGGAATCTTAGCTTAAAATACCTATGTTTATGTTATTTTAGTTTGACATAAATTATATTATTGTACAGCATATTTTATTATGATAGGAACTATTAGCTTATGGATAAACAGATCATTTGTGTTGATACGTGATTTATTGTATTTCTTTGTCTTAATGTTTACAGGCGTGCAAATATCAGAGAATGAAGTACTAAATATACAAGTTTCTTAGATCTTAAATTATTGTAATAATTATTTATTTTGTTCATATGTTGTTGTAACCGTTTATTAGTGGATGAACGCGACTTTGTCTATGTTAAAATAATATGTAGTTTCCCATATTAAAATTCTCTTTATTTCACCATTCTCAGGTTTTTAATGTCCGGAAATACTGCTGGTGACAATATTTTCCACAGCTTTGTCGTCCGCGGCAAAAAAAAAATACATAATAGCAAAGTTTCTGGATAACCACGCACCAAGATGATGGGGGTGAAATTTTTGTCGCGATTTACGATAGCGAAAAGCAGCAGCTGGTATTAATCCGGTACAATTCCTCAGAACACTCCCTGTGATAAATGCATAGAAGTTGCAGAACGAACATACTACGCCTAGGTAAAGCCAAAGGATTAAGCTTATCGGAAAGGTTCTGGTCGTCGACAATTCGAGCGCTCAGCGCTGGATGCGATCCAGAGGCCTCCGCCCAAATATGAGAACATTACTCCATGTGAGGCCGAACCTGTGAGGTGCTTTATAAAGTTGCAGTCGGTGGGACGGTATGAAGTACCCCCTCGATATAATATTGAGCACACCAAGCTTCTTGGAGGCTAATTTGGCCTTTTTATTTACTGTTGTTTTTCGTTTCAATTTATATTTTTAACGAGTACGTATTATAATCGATTTATTTAATTTTTCAATTTTTCGGATTGTTTAAAAAAATGTGTAAAAACATCGGAGTGCGTAATATATTTTACTAACATTATTACCATTGCGATTCTCATATTTTCTACATTATGACTAACTACACCGGATATTACCATCTGTGGAAGATTGCTCTGTAAAGCATAAAGCAACGTGTCAGGCTCAAAGGATTATTCATTTAACTTTCGTTTGGACGACTTCCAACTCGGAGCTTATCCACTTTCACTACCATTGTATCCTTGTGTATCAGCATTCTTTGAGCTTATCGACTCAATAGCTGTATTACGTAATGTAATGATGATCATAAAATATTTTTTTATACTAAGCCTTCCATTGTCCATGCATTTATCAGCGGGCTGTATGTATATCTATTATTGATTGAATTTTACAAATCAGCTATACGCAGTCGGCATACATGGTGTTTTATTATCGCCAGAAGTGGGTTGAAGACGAGGAAAATTTTTAGGTACTACTTAATACGGAATTTTCAGGACATTTTATATAAGCAGAGTATTATATTCTGTTTATAAGCATAACTGAACAAAAAATGCAAATGTGAGTGTCGAGGAACAGTTGGTTAGAACGAAGTTAAAAATAAACATAAGTGTATATATGAAGTATATGTACACTACTACACACAATACGCTAAGCAACAAACTGACTGTTGTAACGGAAAAATCTTACACTTTTTTCTTCTAGCCCCCATCTGACAAGTCCGTGTCGTCCGAAAAAAAACTTCGTTCCGAAAAGCTAGAAAAAACTGAGGAATCATTTATTATTTCCAATTGATAAAGGAAAATATTTTTGACGACCTCCGTGGCCGAGTGGTTTGTACGCTGGGTTTCATGGTGTCGCCGACTCGAGAAGTCCCGGGTTCAAATCCCGGTGGGGGCAGATGTTTGTGTGATGTATACGAGCATTTGTACTCCAGTCATGGGTATTTAATATGGTATTTTCTATATAAATATACTTATATATGTACAGTATATGTATTCTATCCGTTACCCTAGTATCCCATAACACAAGCCTTATAGTGCTTACTTTGGGGCTAGGCTAATTGGTGTGAGTATTGGAAATATTTATTTATTTATGCTAAAAAGTAGTTACCTACTTACGTTCGTTAGTAAGTATCAAGAACTTATTAATTGTTACCCCCACTGAAGTAACTTTACATATTAAAAACAGTTCATACTTCTCTTATGATAGATATGAAGTGGAAGGATGTTAATTAAAACTCTCTCACAAAGTACAATATTTATTAAACTAGATCGACGATCGAAGTCCAAAAGCAACGTTTCATTAAAAGCAGACTCCTTTATTTTTTTTATTCACTTTTTGAAGTGAAACTTCTTTGCGCACCCTTGACTTAGCTTACTCCCCAGCTGGCGAATGCGTTACGCGTTACGAAAAGTGTGTTCGGGCGAGGCGAACGGGAGTTGAGTGGGGGATATAAGCAAGAGAAAGCAGTGCGCGCGCACATTTTCTTTCTCTCTTTCTCTTCTAGCTAGTAAATGAAATATGTATATGTACATGTTGTACACACACACATATACAGATGGAGTTAAAGAAGTTTCACTTCAGTCGTGTGGTGATAAGCACACTCGTTTTTTTTTATTATTTCTGCAAGCTACCACAGTATCACGCATTCAAATGAGACCATCGAATTTAAGAGAGGTATGCCATTTTTTTTAAGATAGGTCCGACAAATGTCTCCACCCCACCTGATGTTTAGTAAAGGTGAAGTCCAGACGCGAAGATAGCTGATACAGCAGTTCTACCTGCTACACCAGCCATCCTCACCCTGCCGGCCTGCATGTTGCTTCTTCACGCCTCTTTTAAAGGATCCCAGGTTGTAAGAGGGAGGGAAGGCAGAGCATTCCATTTACGGATAGTGCGACAAACAAATGAATCACAAAATTTATTTTTACTCGTTGGAATTGTGGCCACAATTAGACGGTGACAACGTAGGCCAGCGCGCGTGGTCCTCTGAAGGAAAGGGGAAGGTGGAATAAGAGAGAATAACTCCTCAGAACACTCGCCGTGGTACAGATTAGTAATGCCACGTCACGGCGTAATTGAAGAGGCTCGAGGTGTTTAGTCACCTCCTCATCGCCTATGATGCGGAACGCGCGCCGCTGTAACCTGTCCAAAGCATCGAGCAAGTCCTTGGCGGAGCCATTCCAGAGGTGCGAGGAATATTCCACGCGGTCCTGCCTACACTTGCGTTTTGTACAACAAGCACAGTTGATCGGGCGTGGAAAAACGCCGCCATAATTTCATAATGGGTTCATAATGGGATTTCTGCTCGGATCGGAGCGCCCGCTTTATAAAAGTTAAATATACTACATACCTTTTGGTGGTCTTTTCTGTAGGTGGATAAGGTTCAGACCAGCTAGGTAAGAATTACTGGAGGGATTCTGCCGCTTTAGCTAGCTTTGCAGGTGGATTCCATTTACAATAAAATTGGATAGTTTTGGAAATTCATATTTTTTTCTTTTTTTACATAATCAAAACATGAGATATATTGATTTCAAATATCACATCTCTCGTCTTAACCCGCTATCATCCCCGTTCATGCCTTAATAAAATCTCATATAAAAAACTATAATGTTAAAAAAAATCTAAGTACAAATCTTTTCATTATTGAACGTGAACATGCCAAGCTAAGCGACCAGTCTAGATTTCTAGAAAATGTATATAAGGCAGTTCAACTTGTTTAGATTAGAGTCTATGGTAGCATAAAAACTACATCGTAATACCATTAGTACTATTAGCGCGTTGCGTTTGCGCTAGTTGGAAAATAATTGTATTTATTAGGATTTAATGACAAAATCGCCTAAAGTCTTTCGTATTAATATTCCTTATCGTGAAAAAAAAAATCGATCAAAGGTTCGGTTATGTGAGATTACACTTAACAATGCGCGTAATACTTAAAACCAGTTTAAGCCTAAGCGTTGCATATAATTGCGTATAACATCCGTGATTATGCTGTACGTGTAATTAAAGATAAATGAGATTAAAGAGTTTCATTTAACAACAGAAAATAAACTCCAACGCAATTATTACGTGTTGTGTTTCTTTTACGAATATACAGATAAACAGTTTTCATAAATAAACTGGACGACATTAGATCTGAGATAGTAAATAAAATTACGCCACGTAATGATGAGGCAATATAGAAAAGTTAGTTCTGTAACCAGGACTTTACGTACATCTGATCTGAAACTTCAACAGACGGTGACATCACCAATTTCGGAGCTTTGCTTATGAAAATCGTTTTGATATACGCATGAAAAAATCACGGACGTTGTATTCGTAGGTTGAAATAAATGCACAACGCATCAACGTGGGTCGTTGACCTTAGAATCATTCGCGAGATGACATAATAAAATGTGCACGGTCACGATGACCAAGCTCGCCTTTTACTTTCTGGACAAGGGTCCTTGCCCGCATCCAGACACCCTTCGTACCGCACATTACATACTTTCATTTAGTTCATCGAACTTACTTTCTCCGCCGTCTAACACTCCTATTGTACTCGTCCGTGGTGTCTTCGGAATGCACTCCGCTCATATTTCATAATTCGACATGTGTTATGATAATACCCTTAGACGTCTACAACACAGTAATAGCCTTGCCGGTTCACTTTGCTGCTTAAAAAAACTGGTATACGTAAAAAGCAGTCCCTTTAAGAGTGAAGGTACTGCATAAATACAAAAGAAAACTTATTTTCTATTACATATCACGACGACATCTGACGTCCCTACTCACAATATTTACAAACCCCGTAGTTAAGGTTCCAAAGCTCGAATCACTTACCCAAATTTATTTGCATCAAACTAACCTTCATTGGCGTTGCTAGGGATTATTCCTAGGAGAGTTTTACTACCATTCATTCTATAATTAATTTATAAACTACAAAGATATTTTTCAACGCACCGATTTCAGGGTGGGCACCGCCCACCCTTGCCACCCCTTAATTACGCCCATGCTAACATTTAAATAGATTATTCTGTTGATTTACTCTAAGTAGAGGAGCAAATAACGACTTCCAATATTCTGCATCTGTTAAGAATACCGTTTTCTTTGGAGAAATTAGTTTGCAACACGCAACACTTTAAAGTCCATCTGAGAATTTACTTTCAGTCTTTGATTTATTTTTACGGTCAATAGAGAACTGTACCGTTTTCACTCTTGCTAAGTTTTACAACGGATCGTTATTGTTATATTTCGTTTTCTGAACACTGACTAATGTGGATTTGACAGAAGCAAAGACAGCAAGCTAATACTTATTTGCAAGACCCATCCCTGCTGATTCGAATAGCAAATTCATTAATGTTTTGTGTGAAATATAAATGGCCGTTCATGGTTTATAATAGATTTTTTATCATAATTATGTACAGACATACACATCGTTTACCTGCTACCTATTTGTTATTTCGACTTGTAGCATAAGTGATTATCTTTATATATATAATTCTTCTGTGAGTGTGTATGTCACTGAACTTCTCTTAAACGACTGGACCGATTTTGATGAAATTTTTTGTGTGTGTTCAAGGGGATCCGAGAATGGTTTAGATTCACAATTTTGTCCGCTGGACAAACCCTATTTTTTTAGGGCGGTACGAAGTTCGCTGGGTCAGCTAGTATAATATAAATTTATCATGAAATGTACTTACCAACATTGATATGTAGGTAGTAAAGTGGCAGCTTGCGATACATTTTTTAAGATTAAGATGAAATAAGTGGAGTCACCTGTTAGTACTAGTTAACAATAATTTTAAAAGATTAATTAAAAATAGGTAATAATTATTATGGTATATATGGGAATATCAACAGCTGATACTGTTGACATTCCCAGATAAAATAAATAAATGCATTTTTTTATTCAAAAATTACTTCCTAGACTCTCCAGCAAATAAATAGGAAAAAGTTATTATTTATTTTATTTATTTATTGTGTTTTTTATTCGCATTAAGTTTTTAATCTATTGCTTATCATAACAATAAATTGATTCATATATTAATTAATTCTCATGTTATTGTTGAAAGAAAAATGTAATTATGAAAATCTCTAATCATGTAATTATGAATATGTAAATTAACACAAACCAAAATATTACGTTGCAAATAAACAATATTATTATTAATTTTATTTACTTAACTAATAGCAGTATTGAAGCATCTTTTGAATCGTCCAATATTTTCCCCTACCCTCATGAGCTAAAAGATTTCAGGACATCTTTTAGCTCATGAGAATAATGGAGCGCAAGAAACTCACAGTATTTAACAGAAGTAGCTACATTTACAAAAAAAAAACATGTCGCTACCAATACCACCAGTCACACACACAGTTAATATGGTTGTGATTTTCTAAACATATACCAAAATAACAACTTATTTACTACATTTAATTGATAACTGATAACGATCACGTTCGACCCAAGATCTGTCAGTTACGATTTTACGCTGTTGCGTACTCTCGTAATTATATTCAAATGAGCCTGGTGGTCACTCAGTGTGCGAAGATTTTTCTCATTTGTGATTCAGTGTTCGAGTCGTGCTGCCGATCTAACTATAGTGCCGTATAAATAGTGAGCTTCACTGTATGGACGCCGGGAAAACGTGTGCGAGTTCAATCATGTACACCAAACATTGTAGTTAACACGAACTGTAGCTATCAAAGGAAAATTTTCACACGCGCCTCGAACGAAGTAAGTGTAGTCGACGAAGTTTCCTTGTTTTCTATAGAAGAAGTAGAGTGGTGTCATAGCATCTAAAGTACATGGGTTATACGAACACACATTGTATTAGATCAAGATTCGTATGACAAAGCTGCTGCCGCATTCCCACTAACCCCACCTCTGTCTTTGTTTGTGTTCTTACGTAGAATCGAATGCGATTCGCTAACACGGTCTCTAACTAACATGATAAAGAAACAAAGCTGTATCTTTTTGTTTTCATTTCAAAAGACAGGCGTTGTTCGCAATGAAAGTAAACTTAATTACGCTCTCAGTATTTACAAATGATATTTTGATTTGTGAGTAAGAAGGTGTGTAACTTGATAAAAACTATCAAAGTGAGCCCCTAAAGGTTTTTAAATCAGTCATTAATTGACCTCGCTGACCTGTCTGACTGATAAATGAGACGACTACTTTAATAAGATCTTTATACTTATAGATGTTTGTAAGTAAACGATTTCTATTGAAGATTATTTAACTGTAGAGTCTGCACCAAATCATAAAAATATTCCTTTGAAAAATGTTGGCACTTGTGAAAATTTACATTTCAAGACCGATGTCAGATAATTAGCTTTAATAAAATTAAGTGACGTAGCCTTTATCCATAATGACGTCAACTCAACTCAACTTATGAACTTATCGGATGGAGTTGTAAGTTAAGTTTTCTAAAATTTGCTTATTTGTTACACTCTTTATTTTTTTGCAAGGACCTTCTCCAAGTATCAGAAACCCAAAAAAAATGCAGAAATCGCTAAAATCGTTCTCAATTTGAGATGGACGTGTTTAAAGGAAATTGCGTATCTATATAACTTAATTAGGTAGCTTCTAAATTGATTTGAGTAAATTTACTTTAACTTTTTGATGAATTCAATAACATTTATGCTCTAAACAACAAGCAGTGATCAATAAAAATAGTTGTTTATACATTTTAATAATAAAAAAGTCAAGATTCTTATAAAATAAATTGTGACAACCTCTTGCCAAAATTGCAGTACTTCGTACATTTTTCTGAGAACGCATTCCACCAAATTTTGTATTATTAGTGTCTACTTCAATTCCTTTTTTTAGCTCTCTGATGTTTTGTAATCTAAACAAGCCAAGCTAAACAAGCCGAAGAACTTAAAAAACTGTGTCGTTTTTTTTGCAAAAGGCTTAAATTTAATAAATTAGCTTCTTGGAGACCATAATATATATCTTTTTAAACAAGAAAATTAAATATATGTTAGGTAGTGCAGCGTAAAGTTTACTTACTGTCTCCACAACACCTCCAATTTGTTCTTGACAACACTTTCACTTGCTACAGAAACACAAATTCAGATTAAAATTTAAACTCATCCATCCTTTATTCAATGCAATATACATATAATAATAATACCTAATTGCAAATTTATTAAACTATTTTTTTGAGTTATTTTATGTTAAAAGGGTGGCAAACAAGCCCGCCTGATGGGAAACGGCCTCAATAGTCTATAGACGCTTGGGATTTGTGAAGTTCTTTTCTTCATAATAGTTTTTTTTATTTATTGAATTATGTACCTATGTAAATCTTTACGTCTACTTACGTTTACGAAGGCAATTATTTGTTACTTTTAACGATCAGCTTGATATAATTATTTTATGTTTACGCTTCAATACATTATTCGATAAAATAATCGGTTTACGAGTATGTACAATGAACGTCTAGGCCACTTTTTGTGCATTCTGTTTTTTCAAGATAAAGGTATTTTGTTACAATGACTAACTTAACCTTGATAATCTTGCTCTACTAAAGGCGTTCTGAACAAATCTGCTTATTGTTAAAAGAAAATATAAGAGAATTCTTATATTGTTAAAGAATAATCCAGTCCACATTTTTTTTAATCATACTTTAAAACATGGTCTTACTTAATAATTGTATGTTTTTTAATTATCTACCTAATAATAATTTTTAAAGTATGATTGATTTCATTCATGAAAAAAGGTTATAATTTTCTATTGTATTAAGTTTATATTGGAAGACCAAGCTTTAAGATAGAATACGCACACAATGCAGTTAATCTATACTAATATTATAAAGAGGAAAGATTTGACTGTTTCTTTGTATTGAATAGGCTCAGAAACTACAGGACTGATTTGAAAAATTCTTTCACATTTAGAATTCTAAATTATCCCGGTTGAACTTAAGCTATAGAGTATTTTCAAAAAAGTTAGGATTCCGTATGAGAGCTTCGACAATGTAACCCAACGCGTAAAAAAATACCAAAAAATAACCTACCATATATCGCGTACGCTGCGGAAGTCATTGACAATAGAGCAAAGTGAATTACTAAAGTTTTATAGAGGACATAAATATCTACAAATAGTCAGTTATACCATATGTCTTACTATTACAGTTGTCACAACTAGAGGTTCCCTGCAGTTTCACCCACGGTAATTTGAGGTAAAATGTTATAGTGAGTCAAACTTAAAAGAAGGACATATGCTGTCGCAAACTTCATTATAGAAATTTTAAAGGGAAACAATTATTTTAGGGTAACTCTAACCGTTTACACAACGTACGCAACGGGAGTTCGCAAATGGAACATTTCTACCCGTTTTTGCATCATTTTGTAGCGTGACATATTATAGCCTATAGCAGTATAGTCTACACCGAAGCGAAGCAAGAGCGAGCAACTATTTTATCAATAGGTATACTTTAAAAAAACCTTTTCATTCGATACCCTTAATGGGCATTGTGAACCCACAAAAAATGCCAGTCCGCTAACGTGGGCCGTGGGCCGTCCGCCATATTGGACTTAGAATGACGTCATATAACTTCGCCTGCACTGTCATCCAAACTAAACGTGTATGCAAAATCTCATCTCAATTGGTTAAAAATACCTGCCGTGCTATTCTGTTATAACAAACTCAATTTTCACCACGAAACATCCAAAGGACATGGTAAAGTTTTGTACGAGCGACTGCCCTGGCAATATACACTTCTGGACACATCTATTGGCCCACCTTGTATTTTCAGTTTCGTTTGGTCCTAGCTAAAATTTTATATTAGGTCGAGCAAAAAGTTTTTATGCAGTTTTGAACCTGGCACATTCACAATTTCATTCAATAGTCTTTTTTGAATTTCGAACACAGAATTTAAAGGAACAAAAGACAATTTGGAGCCTGTTTGTTGATATCAAACAATCGAATACTAAGAAAACTTGGTTTTATTGGTTTAATTCTTGAAAAAGTGATCGATATCTTTGGTTTTGCAACAAACATTACTTATTCTTAACATTAAGGTGAGGTTCTATCAATAATCTATGAATACTTCACCTGAAGTCGCCGCCCAAGCTGTGGCACTTATTCAGGCCGGACACAGCCAAAGAAACGTGAGTGCTCAACTTAATTTAAGTCGATCTGCGGTCCGAAATGTTTATCGGAGGTACCTAGAGACTGGCGGTTTTGTTCGTCGCCAAGGAAGGCCACGATCTCGGGTCACAACTGAAAGGCAGGATCGATTCATCGTGACGACCAGCTTGAGAAATCGTCACCTTACCTCCATTGAGATACAAAAACAAATTCGCGACTTCCACGGAGTATCTGTGAGCGCTCTAACTGTTCGGAGAAGGTTAAAAGAACGCGATATGGTACCACAGAAGCCAGCTAATGGGCCCAAACTAACGCGAGCTCACCGAACAGCGCGCCTTCATTTCGCACGCAGTCATTTAAATTGGACACAGCAAGATTGGAGCCGTGTACTCTTTTCTGATGAGTCTAAAATTGTGTTACATGGCAATGATGGAAGGAAGAAGGTCTACCGACGTAAGGGAGAGCGTTTCGCACAATGCTGCTTTGAAGAGAGGGTTGCCTATGGCGGTGGCTCATGGACTGTCTGGGGCGGTATATCCGCGAGCGGCAAAACTCAACTTGAGGTTGTTACAGGACCACGGCTGCCAACATTAAATGCTGAAAGGTACATTCATGAGTGCTTAGAACCTCACGTGATACCATACGCGGACTATGTGGGCCCAAATTTCCTTTTTATGCATGATAATGCAAGAGCCCATGCGGCCGGCATCGTCAGGGAATATCTTCGGGATGCGAACATCACAGTTATGGACTGGCCAGCCCGAAGCCCAGACATGAACCCCATTGAGCACATGTGGGACGAGCTAAAAAGACGTGTTAGGGCTCGTTAGCCAGTTGCCCAGACGATGCAGAAGTTGTAAACTGCCATAGAAGAGGAATGGGAGATGATCCCTCAAAATTTCATAGAGCGGTTGATAAACTCTATGCCTAATCGTATGAGAGCTGTGGTAGATGCCCATCGAGGCAACACTCGTTATTAAATTAAACCTTTATTTGATAAAACATGTTTTTTATTCAAAAATCAATTGCCTTTAACAAGGTGCATATCCGACTTGTTAGGCGTAGCTCCATGTCGTATGGTATTCTGAATTCAAATTTAAAACAATACGATCGAAAAGATGGTAAAATGTATCAGATTTAAAACTGCATCAACAGTTTTGTTCAATCTAGCAATCATATTTCGGTAGGGGCCATCGAAACCTAAACTCTAAGGTGGGCCAATAGATGTGTCCAGAAGTGTATAAATACTGTACTTAGTAATATTTAATGGTAAATGGCTGAATATTTATAATTTCTATGAAAAAAGGCTCAGGAACTTTTGATAAGGTCACAATCTTGAAAATTATGAGAACTCCTACTATGTCATTACCTTACTACAGTTGATATATATGTTGCCAATTATTTACAGAGTCATTAATTTCGCATTTTCTTAGAACCTTTCTTCCCATTTCTATGATTAACTCTTCACAAAAAGTTTTTAAAGTAAAAATAAATACAAATAATTTGTTATCGTCGGCCTGACAGGAAATCAGTGAAGTTTTATTTTGTCCATTTGCAAAAATTAAAGGATTAATTATCGTACAGCCTTATCTCAAGCCTGATCAGAATAATAAAATCTATTATTTTTTCCGTGGTGAAAAGTAAGTTTGTTTTTATAGAATGCACTGGCTGCTTTAAAATTCAGTTGCGGATAAAATGTTGATCCGAACATACATACAAACAACGCAAGGTAATAAAAGCTTTTAAAAATGCATTGAACTTGAATAATATTATAAAGCTAAGATAGAAATTATTGGTACTCATAAATTTACTCGCAAAGGTACAATCAAGATCGTTGACAATGAATCATAAAGAATGTCTTTGTAAAGTTCTAGCTGTTTTAGATTCTCAGAGCATTACCAAAGCTCGCAAAGCTCCACTCGGCATGCTAAGCATTTGCGGTTTATATGCTGTTTGTCATAGAAACCGCACGATTTTCACTGCGATTGAACGTTGTAAGTACGCCAGGTAAACTTGCAAATTATTTACAATTGACCAAACGTGATATTACGTGGTTTCTTTGAATTGCTTTCACAAATTAAAAGCTTTAGCTTACTGAGGAAAATTTTGAGTGTAAGTAGAGGCGTTCTTAAGTCAACCGAGTCCAAATTAAATAATTATAATGACATGTTATTACCGCGTCACCATTTCCTTGGTGCAAGTGCATTGCGTAACACACTTCATTATTTTTTGGCACGTCTGTGTAGCTATGATGCATACTTATGAATTTAGATTAAAGCGAAAGGCCGTTCATTCTTTGATGAATGAAGTATTAAAAATTACTTGACCTATAAAAAAATATATGATAAGGATGAAGATTATATGAGTGGAAGACATCAACTACTAAGGGATATAAGAAAACTTCCGACCAAATGGGGTACCTAGCCTAGTACGGGGATAAATCATGGGGGTGGGGTAGTAGTGTTTTGAGTTGTATTCAAATCACGAAATCTAAATTTATTGTAGATAATATAACCTATGATATTACCAAAATTGTTCTTTTATAAACTACTTCAAAAAAGGAGGTTAATAATTAAACCCTTATATTCGTAATTTTAGTAGTACTAGTTTTTGTATATTTTTATTGGGCAGGAAAACCTCTCTCGAGTCCACTGGTTAAAATTACATCGGCTACTCTTTAATACGATTCTTATGATCTTCAAATATTCACTTGCTTGTAAAAATCTCAACTCGTGCCAGGTACTCACAGACAGGTTTACCTTCAGGTTAAAGACTCCCTTTTCGCATTAACCAGTCACTGGCACTGGCGAGTGCTCATAACAAGTGTACCCGTTAAAGACTGCAATCTGCACGGAAAATATCCATACTAATATTTAAAATGCGAAAGCGCGTCTTACTGTCTTTGTCTGTTACCTCTTCACGCTTAAACCGCTGAACCGGTTTAGATAAAATTTGGTATATAGATAATTCAGAAATCATCCTTAAAAAGGGGAAAAGGGGGGTGGAAGTTAGTAACGGTAAATTTTTCCACGCAGACGAAGTTATGGGCACTCACTAGTTATGCATATATTTTCATAAAGTGCGGTTACATTGAGAGTATTTGAAAGCGTGGCGAATGCTCAGCTATACTAATATTATAAAGAGATAAGGTTTGTGAGTTTCTGAAGTCGGTTGTAGGGGGTAATATCTGGATATACTAGACCGATTTCTTTAATTCTTTACTTAATAAAAAGCCACGTTATTTGTTAGTGTCATAGGTAGTCTACAGAAAAAACAAAAAATTAACCCGACTTCCAAATCATGAACCAGATATTATTTTTTACTTTTTTAGTTCCATTTTCGATTTTGAAGCCGGTTTTATTTTTTATTTAAAAAAAATATTTCATCCGTTTTAGTGAAAATTACATCGTCAAGTAAATAATAACGGAGAAATCGGTGAACATGCGTAAAAAAACATCGCGCGTGCCTTTGAAATTTGAAGGTTTTCCTCGACTTCCCCGGATTCCACCATCTGATCCTGACTTGGTTCCAATGGGACCACGACAGAAGTGCACTCTTTCGAATAAAAAAAGAATTTTGTGTATAGGTCCACAATTGATGGAGAAATCGGTGAACATACATAAAAAAATAATACAGTCGAGCACAGAACCTTTTTTTTTAGTCGGTTAAAAACTATAGTCTACCTACACCGAAACAAAGCTAGGACGGGCCACTAGTAATTTATATGACACGAGTCGTCGTCATAATAATTCATTAAGAACAAATCTTTCCAAGCATATTTTGCCCAGAGAGATGTGAGTAATTTCGCAAAATAGAAGTTTGTATACATAAACCTAATATTTTCACATAATAATACATTAGAAATAAGTGCAATTTATAAAATAAACATTAGGTACCTAATTATCATGCGTTTGACACACAAAAGTAGAAGTAAACTATTTGAAAAAAAAAATGGTTGCCTGTAAAGTCGGTTTTACGGGCGAAGATTTTACGTGACAACGTCTTTTTCTCGGTAGAATATTTATTGATATGAATATAATTAAATTGCACAATAGGAACAAGGAATTGAATGAAAATAAGAATTGCACAAATTTTAACTATAGAAATATATTTTGTTTACTAAAACATTGTACATGTAAACTTAAACTTAACACGAGAGACTCATCGTAACGTTACCGAGCGTTACACTTTTTCATAAGTGACTCCCAGCCGCAACCTAATTTAAGACGTTGTCACGTCAAAAGACATTGATTTTATAGAATGAAACTCTTTGGCAGAAGAACTAAAAAATCGAAATATGACTATTAAGAGAACTGTGTAGTCAGTAGAGTTGAGAAAGGAACCGTTCAATGTGGACGATCACAGTATTATAGAAAGATATTGTAGAGAGCGTCGTGAATGCATCCAAGTTCGTTTCTTATGTGACTTGTACTGGGAAATAAAAATAAAAATATTTATAGACACTTTTTTAAATAGTTAGGGACTGGCTGAATTTAATAAAATTTAATATTAGGATTTGAATGTTTCTGGTTATACTTCTTAATAGTTTTTTTTTACAAAAATCAAAAAATAAAGAAAACTTAAGATTGAATAATGATGTCATAATAAAGCGGAAAGTTTTGTTTTAAAATAATTAGTTTAAGTTAATTCAAACCCATCATATTCATTTTATTTTTTATTTTGGTAAAAAATTAAGAATCATAGAAGCAATAAATTTGAGGCTTATTAAATTTTATTTTCAACACGTGTTAAAAGTACGAAGTTCGTACAACGTCACACCACAACACGTGTTAATGACTTTCACGATAATTCAGTCACGACAACTATAAAGATTATGTTGGTAGAAAATGTTGATATCATTCCTATATAAAAAAATGGGTGCGTGTACTTATGTAGGCGCGTCAGAAGTTATCCTTCTTTGGCATCGTTTAAAATTAGTTTTTAATTGCATGCAAATAATTAATTACAATAAATTAATAAAAAGTCTGGAAAAGGACACAGTCAATAAAGTTCAGTTTTAATTTGAAAAAATAAATAAATAATCAAAATATTCAATTAAAATCGCTACTGAATATAATTTATTAGAACATATGTGATTTGCACTTGTATGAAACTAAACACGTATTCCGAATATACAAACTAGAAACATGTGGATAAATATTATAAATATGAATACCTATAACTGTTACTTTATTACGAAAAATAAAGATGTGGTTTTTGGTTCTACTACACCAATGGTCAAGAGATGGCGCTGTAGTCTCCTGAATCGCGCTTTGGTTCCGTTGTTCCAGATTAATAAATACTTTTGATCTTATAAATATGAATACCTATAACTGTTACTTTATTACAAAAAATAAAGATGTGGTTTTTGGTTCTACTACACCAATGGTCAAGAGATGGCGCTGTAGTCTCCTGAATCGCGCTTTGGTTCCGTTGTTCCAGATTAATAAATACTTTTGATAGGCCTTCACAATGCAGTCGTTAGCACCCACTAAATAGAGATTCTATTTCTATTTTTTTGGTAGATTTTCTTAATGTGCGGTAAACACAAAAGTAACGCATGAAGTTGGTCGCTAAAGCGACCAACTTCATGCTGTTAAAATTTTGTGTTACAGCGATGCGCGCGCATCTTAAAATTTCACTCTCATCATTTTTTCATAACGCGCCTAAAGAAGTATAACTTCAAAAATTAAAAAATTAAATTATGAAATACTTTATTCAAATTGACTTATTGGAAGCTCTTTTGAATCGTCCAATTTTTTTTCCTACCACCCTTTTAAGTCATCTTTTAGCTGATGCTGAACAGGCTCAAGAAAATTATCAGCATTTAACAGAAGTAGCAAACATTTATATAAAATTATGTCTCTTTAGATTTATAAATCTAGCAGTTTAAGAGCGAACGCGATCTAAGAGATATAAGAGAACTTGATATTTGAAAAAAACTATTGCTGTCACGCATTAACTAATGCAATAGGGACAACAGTAGTGTAAATTGCGTGTAAAAATTGCAAAGTTCGAGGTTCGGCTCTCGACTGTTTCCTCCTCGAAAATTATGCTAAATAAATTATATGTCTACGAAATTTAACCCATAGAATCATAAGTAATAATTATACTGTGCCTCTATGTTTTGCTTTTTTGGAAATGCTTATTGAATCTCCAGACTAGACGTCTTTAGTGATGATAAAATATTGTTTACTTTTGGCATTTTTGAGGGCTTCCAGTTTCTTTGAAACATAAGTTATCGAAAAAAGGAAGACATAGAAGCATAGAATGAGTTAAATTATATTTTATGTATGAAAACCAATTCTGAGTGAGTTGATTGTTAATCAAGGAAGAATCAGTTGAGAACATTTATTTGTATGGAAAAAACATTGCCCGCCTGCCCCCTTTATGCTTAAAATCAAAATATAGGTAAGTATACACTCGGCAAAATTCTTGAGCAACGATCATATAAAACTAACCTGAGCAGTAGCAATTTTACGTACAAAAATAGTTTTGCTCGAGAAGTTTGGCGATACCTATACTAATATTTTGTAATGAATAGAAGCATTTAATGTCCAGAGTTCACTCGCAAAAGCTGAATTACTAGGAAACAAGTGAGATATCACTTGATCTGCTATCGACTGCCACTTAAAACTTGACCCACAATGGACGACACGACACGCTTTCCTTTTGTCTGCTCTTTGTGACGTAATAACATGGCTTCAATAGGAAGCCCCAACCTATGGCCTCAACAATAAAATATTGCGTAATATAGATAAATATATCAATAATAAATCTTTTTAGAACTATTTTTTATTTTGGTGTATTGAAAAAGACAGTGCAGAAAGGCTAGAATAATCTTAATTACACACACAGACAAAAACATAAGTGACAGTTTATTAATGTAAATAACTGAAATAAGTAGGTATACAATAATTCAGACTTTTTTAATATTTATAATGTCAACATTATCTATCTCACAAAATACTTGCATAAATTAATGCTCTTATCAACGGCATACCTACTTAAGATTTAACTTTTACTTTAATTAGTCATGTTAGTAGGCTGAGATGCCCGTTGGGGAAAACTTCTACCTTTCGGAAGACAGCTGTGAATTTGATGCCGTTATCTTGTATGTGCATAAAGTTTTTAAAGCTCCACGTGGTATGTCCTGTAACACTGCTCTACCTCATGCCACAGTCATGAAATTACATAAAAAGAAGTATTTCAGTATGTTGCTTGGTTATCTATTTGCGATTTATAAAGGTCTTCTTACTTAGCTTATACAAGATATTCACCATAAATTTTTAGTAACCCAAGAAAATTAAAAATCGTGAAAATAAACAACAGTGCGACAGCTATGAACAGTAAACGTACTGCACCCCCATACAAAAATATTGATTTTTATCGTTTACAAAATATCGTAAAACGGCACAAATTAGTAAAAAACATACCTGCTATGGAATTATTACCTGTTTAAAGTACGCAGATCCTAAAAGTTTTGAATTTGAATCAATTTATAAAAAATCAAGTGGTTTCGTAATTGCAGCAATAAGAGTTAACGTGGAATTTTGTTTCGAAAAAAATATTTTCATAAAACAAAAAATTGCGGAAATGTAATCTAAATTGTTGTCTGAATTAGCTGGTAAAGTTTCTCAGGTAACTCAAAGTTCACAGTATATGTTATATGTATAGATTTCATGACGCTATCAACCACACTTTATTGCCGTATTTGTAATACCGGGATGCGCGTGGAATCGTATCCACTTATTCTAGCAAAGAATTTATATAGAGATATTATTGGAAATAGTGCATCAATTGATATGCGACCAAGGTATATGCTTGAAATCACACGAATTATGAATTCAATCCACGCAGATTGTGACCGTTAACCTCATTTGGATCACCAGAAAGAAAGTGGTCAACAATAAACCATGACATGAATCGAGGCGAGAACGAAAAATTACGGTTTGACGCTACTATTACCAAATGTCTCAATATTTGAGATATTCTGTTTTGTAAATACCTTGATTACAACATATTGAGTAACCTTTGACCTATTCTATTAGAGCAACTTATTATTATTTTACTTAATAATTATGATATATAAATCAGACAGACGTAAATAAGGGCTTAAGATGATGAAGGGAGACGAATGATAGCAAATATAGTCAACCTCTCATTATTCAATATTATAATTGTATAAATAAAGGAGCAAAATTATAATAGGATATACGTATATTAGTTTTATGCAGTTATGCTAACAATGTTATTATTTTCACCGTAGTTTACCAGAAAAAGTATTTACTTTTATCGAAATAATTATCTATTTAGTACCTACCTAAGAATCTACTCGTTAATGTTATTTTGTTGAGATTATTGTCGACGGGTATTAATTTATTGAATACCTATTCAGGTATATACTTACTGAGGTCGTGAATGATAAAAGAAATGTTATTGACCTCATTATAACTTAGTCGCATCTTAGAATAATATTTAGATGACTCACCATGTCCCTTAAAATGTACCTTTGTTCGATATTTTTTTAGTCTCTACATTTTATCTTACCTGCATGAAAGGCTCTCTATTATAGTGCTGTAAGTATTTATAGCCGAATAAGCATCTAGCAATGACTTATGCCATTTTCTGAGATTATTGCCAGATATCAATATCCTTTTATGTATTGGTCCTTTTTAGGGGCTGGGTATGCGTCACGCATTTTCCCAACAATAAAAAAAGGGTTCCGTAGTCCTGACAAGTAACCCTTAGAGCAGTGGTTCTCAAACTTTTTAAATGACGGAACCCTTTTGGGAAGCAAAATACTTGATGGAACCCTACAATAAAACAATTATTTTTATAAGTGTATTCTATATTAATCAGCATAATAAAAGTACAATGTATCCGTTACTAATTATTATTTACTTCACCACTTGGTAAGGACAATAATAGAAAACATTAAAAAAGAAAAAATCTAACTAGTGGGAGGTATGAAACTGTTTTTTATTTTTCATCAATTGCTTGATATCAGGTTTGATGGAAGAAAGTTGGAGTCTCATATCAGCTTCGGCGTCCAGTCTATTGCGATATTTTGTTTTCGTGGCTGCGTAGGTAGAGAATCCTGTTTCGCACAAATATGTAGTTGGGAACGGGAGAAGAATATCCAGAGCCATTTGGCCAAGCATTGCATATTCATCTTGGATTCTGCACCAAAAATCATTAAGAGGCGTCGTTTTGAACAATGACTCCATACTTGTGTCTGATGACATTTCTAAAAGAGATTCATATATCTCATTTGACATGTTTTCAGGCTTTTCCAAGTTGGGTAAAAAAGGATTATGAATCCAGGAGTTCACTTTAATTTTTGTATTGTGTTCTTCGGGAAAATACTTTTCAAAAGATGCGCGCATCGAACTGAGATATTGGACCAATTCTTCAAACACATTATCTTCAAACATTTCTGAGTCGTTTTCGCTAACAAACTCAGTGAGTAACGTAAAACTTTCTATTTCTTTCTTACCAATGCAAATGATCCAAAAATCTAATTTTCTTTTAAAAGTAGTTATTTTATTATAGGCCTGAAACACTGTTGTCTGTTTACCTTGCAATGATAAATTTAATTCGTTAAGTTTTTGAAAGATATCCGCCATAAAAGACAATCGGAACAACCAAGTTTTATCATACAAACGGTCCTTCAAATTAAAAGAAGTATCTGCTGAAAGAAACATTTGTAACTCGGCTCTAAGTTCAAATAGCCTTGTTAAAGTTTTTCCCCGAGACAGCCATCGCACTTCTGTATGGAGCAGCAGTGTTTTATGTTTGCTGCCATAATCTTCACACAATAATGAGAACAATCGGGATTGTAGTGGTCGTGATTTGATAAAATTAATTATTTTTACCGCTTCATCCATAACTAATTTTAGATTAGACGGCATTTGCTTCATCGCAAGTGCTTGTCTATGCAGAATACAATGACTGGAACTACAATTAGGCGCTTTATTTTTCATTCGTGACACTGCTCCTGCTGTTTTACCTGTCATCGCCTTGGCCCCATCTGTACAAATGTCAATGCAATTGTTCCAACTGAGATTATGTTCTTCAAAAAATATATTTATTTTATTAAAAATTTCTTCCCCGGTAGTGTTTGTAAGCAGCGATGAACACATAAGCATGTCTTCTTCAAAAGAACTTTTATATGGATATCTCACAATAACCAGCAGGATAGCCAAACCAGCGACATCAGTCGACTCGTCCATTTGCAAAGCGAATCGTGTATTTTGTAGACGTGTAACTAGTTCTTGTTTGACGTAGCTTGCCAGATCATGGATTCGTCGTGAAACAGTATCGTTTGATAGCGGAACAGTAGAAAGATGCTTTGCAGATTTTTCATCAAGCATACATTTTGTTATGTCTAATACACATGGTTTTATTAATTTCTCAGCGATAGTGTGCGCTTCACCTGCTTGTGCAATGCGATAGCTAACTAAGTATGATGCCTCCGTGGCCTTTTCGTTGGTAGTTTGTGTTACATGCATCATATTTTTTTGACTTTCTAATAACTGATCTTTTTTGCGAACAAAAAATTCTTTATTCTTGTCTTTAGTCTCGGGGTGTACGGTTTCTAAATGTCGACGCAATTTGGCAGGTGCCATGGAACTATTAGGAAGCAGTTTACTACAGAGCATGCAGAGAGGTGAGCCGTTGGAATCAACAAATCCGAAACTGATATAAGATTCATCATACTTCCTTTTTTTCGTCTTTGAAACCGTCGAGCTTGACGTCGTGGCACTCGTGGCATCATCTTCTGGATCGGTGATTGCTAAATTCTCCGCGCGCATTGCTTTTGAACATTCAGCGTCATTAGAAGATGTTGTTGGAACACGTTTAACACCTTTAAGCCAACGTTCCATTCTTCTTTATTTATAATGTTACAAGTCAGGATAGTGGGGTTTAAATAATGCACAATCGTTACTGCGTATAAGAGACTAAATTTAGAACCTACAGGGAAGAAATGTATAAAACTGAGACAACAGAATACAGCAGGCAGTAAAACAATGAACACCAGTTTCTCGCTAGCGAGCTTGTAAGTAGGTAGTAACTTATCGCTCCGAACGCTAATCATCAACTGACGACGCCAACGCGCGATCGCCGCTTTTATACTTAGTCCTAGACTCGATCTCAAATATTCTCGAAAATACTCGAGTCGGCACCTTTGATAAACAAAAAGCAAAAATAAAAACAGAAATTTAAAAATAGCGTTGTAAACAATATCGACTTTATCCTTTGAAGTTAGAGACGAAAGTCGCTAGTTGACAACTATAGCGTCTAATTCAGAGGCGGCTTTTATCAAAGAGACTGAGCGCTTACAAGTATACTACCCGCTCGTTTTAAGTTTGCCGCTGGCGATAGGTATGAGTGTATGACGTTCGAAATTTTTTATTTAATTGTAACAATAAAAATTGTGTACGTTAGATATTTGGGTAAAACTATGACACATTATAAGTTTTGTTGTCACGTGGGGGAGGGTACGCGCATTCCACAGACCGGCAAACTTAGAGCGAACGCGTTGTACAAGTATAAAATTGTTGAGACCAAACTTATGAGATATTGTACCAGCTAATGTAACACAAGCTTATACAAATACAAATAAATAAATAAATAACATTCATAGCGTTTTGTCTCCGCGCGGCCGCGGAGTCCGCACAGCCGCGGAGCGACCAGAGAGAGGTGTTTTGATTTTTTTATTTCTAAATTCTTGCGGAACCCCGACAGAGGTATCACGGAACCCTAGGGTTCCGCGGAACACACTTAGAGTATAGCTGCCTTAGAGTTTCATCATTTACGTCTCTCTGTCCGTTCCCGGTTTTGCTTGAAGACAGTTAGCACTAGAGAGCTGTAATTTTGTGGATATATATATATGCCTGCGTGATTGATATATATATATATATGTATATCAATCACGCAGGCAAAATGGTATAATAAAATTTTGAAAAATATTGTTTTAGGCTTGCTCCCCTACATGTAACCTGGGGATGATTTTCTTTTTTCATCACCTACCCTATCGTGTGGGGTATCTCTAAAAATTACTTAGGGGTTTCTAAGACTGCTTTTCGATTTAGGGATCCATTTGCTGAATATTAAACTTTAAAGTTCCAATTTTTGTTCGAGTACGGCGCCCCGGCGAAGGAGAGGCGAGACTCTCCTCTAAAACCTACAGTATTGGTCTAACTTTTCGTCAACTTTTAAAGAAAATGATAAGGGTCAAGATAGATTTGTTACATTTAGAGTAATAGTCGTTCAACTTTGGTTAAAGAAAATTTCTTACCTATTGAATTTTTTTGGAGAAAACATGAATAGTGACATAGATGAAGTTATTGTAGCGTAAAATCTTGCATTGAAAAACCAAATCTAAAACAAACTATGTATTTCACAATAAAATATGATTAGTTCCAAAAAGCTACCGCGAGTACCAACGGCAACGGCTTCTGAATCACGCTATCGTTACGTTAAACAAAAATTAATATCGAATTGATTTTTTGTTTGAGACACAGTTTGACGTTGATTTAGATATTTTATTGAGATACGTAGTTTGATATTAATGGTTTTTTTTAATTTCCTATACAAAAAATATAGACTCCTGCTCAAATATAAGTATGTTATATATATGATGGTAATATATATGTTATAAAGTTACAGATACGTCATACACGCTTCTAATTTGGAAATACGAAAGTCAGGTAATTGCCCGACTTGCATTCAGTCGGGCACGTTCTCGCCGCAACTATAGGTACTTCGTTATAAAGTGTAAATATTTTACGGTTTTCCTGACAGAAAGCCCCATGTGTCTTTTAAGATAGTACAAAAATTACACGGAAAATATAAGAGACAAGAAAAACGTGTCATTTCATTCGTAAGTACAGTTGTAAAATAATTTATGTAAAAATATTTAGTGATTACTTTTTTGACAGTTGCTGACACCGTGTTGTCACGGGGAGACTAAAGACCGAGATGAAATCTGCTTCATGCTTCATTTAAGAGTGAAAGAGACTACTTTAGTGTGCTCTATTGGCAACTGTTGCCACGGGAACTAGGGAAGATGGGGCGGGGACTACTTGTGCCATTGTAAAATGCAATGATTAATGTAAGCTTCCATCTAGTTGCAATTTCGAAAATTATAAAAGTACATTATTGTCCTTCCAAAAAATATTATGGGGAAGTCAGTCAGTAAGTCACCTCACTTCCATCGGTTAAAAGTAGAACAGTCAACTAATAATAACAGGTTATAAATCGTATGTAATTAATGTAAGTAGTAATTAATTATGCAAACTCATGAAATAATTTTAAAATGTGATTGTAAATTTCTCCTCGTAATCTCCCACAGAAAAGTAACAAATACACTATTATATAAAGTTAATAATACAAATAGACTCATTTACAAGTAAAAGATTTATAAGAGTACGGCGGCGTCAGAACTTCTAGACGACTACATAAGTAACTATCATATTAGTATTTTAGGATCTTTGCAACAATAATGACGTAGGTATATTTTCTCTTCCTACAAGATAATTATGTCTCGCCGAAAGCAGTGTTAATAATTTAGAAAAGCTAATTACCTACCTAATGCTTACGTTTAATTATGTAATAGGAAAGTTGACTAGACAGTGGTGACAGAATTGAGACTTTTCTCTAAAAATATAACATTGAAAAAAGTATACAAATACGGTGTGAAAACTATCGAGGGTTACGAAATGATTTTAAGTATTTTTCATGTTAATATTATATTAAAGTGCTGTTAAACTAAGTTTACATAAAACATTTTCAGTGCTGAAAAATGTGACACAGTGAAGAGATTAGCAAGCAAGCGTACATCTGCACGAAAACGTTATAAGTATTGCTACGAAAATCAGCCGTAGTTCATCATATTAAATCTTCGCTTATTTTTAAATGTACTCATTGTAAATCTTGAATTTAAACATTCGAACATTAAACTTCGTAACTATATTATATTTTAGTAGGCCCTTATAGAGTTTAATAGCACCTGGGTTAGTTCGATCAGCGATTAGGTATAATATCACTGTGGCCGGTCATATGAAGGGAGACCAAAAGTTTTGTTATCTGAAATTACTCCGTGCTTCGGATCTGCAGTCGTTAAGAACAACAGATTCACACTAGGATCCATTATCTTTACACTGTCCACAGGGAAATCCTGAGCACCAGTAGGGGGGACTTTAATAGGCTGGTGATGAATAGACCCTAAAGTGTCTTGTTTACGATATTCTGTGTTCGGTCAATCCCTCACGTCAAAACGACTTTCATGTAACTTTTCTGTTGTATAATACCGACAAGCCCACGTTACAAAATGTATTATTTACAACTTTCCGTGATCATTTACCTCTAACATTGAACATTTCATTTATCTGTTGCAAAAGCAAGAGAAACATTTGTTATTGGACTGTCACAAAACTAGCAAGCAGGAAGTAAAGTGGATGAACTAACACTCGGTCACTCGATGATTCGATGTCGTTTCAATGGGAAGTGGGACAGCTGACTCTCTGACCTACACGTGAGTACATTTGTTTCCTTAGTACTTTTAATGTTATTATGACACAGATAAAACTTTAATGC
Organism: Chilo suppressalis; assembly: GCA_902850365.2. NCBI lineage: Eukaryota > Metazoa > Arthropoda > Insecta > Lepidoptera > Crambidae > Chilo > Chilo suppressalis. The sequence goes on along the minus strand of OU963897.1, from coordinate 16,515,862 downwards.
TTATAAAAACAGATTAAGAGAAATCGTATGAAATATGGGAGCATTAAATATAATTAAATTAACCACTTTCCACTACTAATATAGATAATTTTCTATAGTATATTCTCACCTTAACACAGATTATGACCGGTTCCACATGAAGTCCGTTCAAAGGCGAAGAATATCTTGGGCTGAATCAATGTGCAAACAATAACATTTCACACTGTTTTCGTATCGGACGAACAGATACGTCGTATTCACATTCTAATCACTTGTGATTTCGAAAGAAACGGCGCGGCGGTAGGGACTACAGACGAGCATACGGATCGGTACGTGTAAGAGCACTAAAGTTTATACGGCGGGCCGCAGCTCGGCAATTACTCGTCGCAGCGGGCGAGGAGGTGGGCGAATGGCCACTGACCACTAACCAACGCACGCGGCGCGCGCAGAGCGAGAGTGTGCCTGTACCTCCGCAGATTCTCACACTGTGACGCGATGCTCTGCTGGAGACCCTGATGAACAATCAAAGAAGCTGATGTTTCGCAGTGTATGGCCTATCCAGATACTTTAAGTATCTACAATCAATAGACATCAAACTCCTCCATCACAGCTCAGGCTTCTATCAAGCTTAGTCCATCACGGGATAATTTCTTTCTTTTATCAACATCATACACGAAGCTACATCGCCTAAAACTGTCGATAACTTCATAAACTACAAAATCTTACATTATTTGCGTAGACTGCAAACATTTTACCGTTATATAAACGATGTACGGAAATTTCACTGCAATTGTTAGTCCAAGCTGTCTTTTGTTTTCTTAAATAGGTAAAATACGAAAAAAAAAAACACTTGAGAGGCAATTTTATTTTAAATTGTCACTGGGGAGAACTCAATTAGCACAAGGATTTTTTTAATCTTTTAAGTGAAAATTCTTTTTCGAATACAGCAGGAAATTTAAAGTGGAACCTTTTACAAAAAATACGGTACGATCAATCAATCTTCATATTAAAAATTTAAGAATTTTTTTGTTAAGCTTTCAAGACAGGACTCGAACCTGCATCTTCCGCTGTTCGGACATCTTCTTATTATCATACATCTATATCATGGTAGTAGTCCTGATACGACAAACTAGAAAGAAATCTAGTCATGCCATGAATTCTCCAGGTATTTACTTGTTTTTTTATTTGCGATGCTTAGCCATCGTATTTCCAATTACCATAAGCTACTTAAACACACTTACATTTTCATTGACTTTTCCTCGAACTCACGAAAAACCGCTGTTCACTACAAACAACTACTTGCCTTTATTTTATGACCTTTGCATGCTTTCCATATTCCATGGAAAGGTAATAACAGTGAGCGTGACTATAAAAAGTCATGCTATTTTATACTTACTAGCAATCTAACCCGGCTTCACACGAGTAAAATTATTTAAAGTATATTAAAGTATATAAGGATGTATAGGATAGTAAAAGGTATAATATACATAAAAATAGATCCCTATTTCTCTTGGTCATGCTAAAATCTAAGAACGATTGAACCAACATTATTTACTTACATATACTTTATATATATGTGTGTGTCATTTATCTTCTTTTTTTTATGTTTTCTCTTACTTTGCGGGAAGTTATTAGGTATAAAATAAAAAACTTGCCGAAAATTTTTAAATTTAATAATAATTCACAAAAATTTTACTCGATAGATGGCGCTGCAATTTCATTTTGGGATTTTTTTTTATAGTTTTAGCAGACAGATGTGTCGGGCCCGCTATGTCTAATCTATACTTATATTATAAACAAGAAAGATTTGATTGTTTGTATTGAATAGGGTCCGAAACTACTGGACCGATTTTCCCCCCTGCGGTTTCACCGGCGTTAATTGGAGGAAAATGGTTATAGTGAGTCAAACTAAAAAGATGGACATATACTGACGTGGCCATTTCTATAGAACTTTTAAATGGGAATAATAAAATCTTGTGATACATGATTTTTATCTTACTTTAACTGTTTACCGAGCGCACGCAAGATTTTTTCAAATCTGACCAGTATTTCCTGAGATTAGCGCGTTCTACCAAAAAAAGTGAATAAATACATACAAGCCTGAGAACAAAAACCATATTCACGCTACAGCTGTACACCGAAGCGAAGCGGGAGCGGGCCACTAGTCATCATAATAAAGCTTGGATATGTAAGTAACTAGTTACAAACATGCTTTTCAGAACTTCTATGGAGAATTAATCCAAAAAACTACATTCATGCAACGCCTGTCTAGATAATTTTAAACGCAACACAATAAACCGGCCAAGCGCCGGAGAAGCAATAAAAAGGTTCCGTACCATAATTTAAACTAGATCGAGCAAAAAAGCCAAAGAAATCGCCTTGTTTTATATAATTCTCATATAGTGGCCACTGTAACGCGCATACTGTGAAAACTTGTGTACATGACATATTGCAAAAGAAAGACATCAATGTAAATATAGAAAAAAGAGAACAAATAATTTACGGGTGATTTGAGGTACGTGACGTTTTTGCATTTTCTAAGAAAAAAACATAGTCTTTTTTAAAACCATTTCTTTGAAGGGAGATATTTCGATTCAAAATAAGGTTACTTTTTCGATATAAAATAAAAATAAGGGGGAAAATTAAATTTATGTTGTATCCAAAAACATGTATAGCGTTTTTTGGTCATAAAAAGGTAAGTTTTCCGTTTTCGTGAAAATCTTTTTTTTTGTGGGTAACGAAATTAAAAATAAACAAAAAGTGAAACGCTTGGTCTAGGGCATGCCCGGGAGTGGATCCACCAACCTCTCTATCTTCTCAGAGACAGTGGGACGAGCCGCTCTGTTTGCGTTTTCAGAGTGATCTTTTAGCTTCTTCTGAAAACGCCACTGAGCGTGCTCGACTACTAGCGGTCTTTCAGGCAGAGTCTGGCTACTGGCTGCAAGCTTTACCTTCAGCCAGTATCGGGACTTTGCTTGACAAGAGCACTCTGTCTCTGGCAATATCGCTTCGACTTGGTGTCAAGACGAATCATCCCCACCGTTGTCGTTGCGGTGCTCGCGTCGGTGAGTTGGGTCACCATGGTCTTTCATGCCAAATGAGCGCTGGCCGAGTCTCCCGCCACGCCTGCATCAATGACGTCATCCGCAGAGCTCTTGTCGCAGTCAACGTGCCAGCGGTCCTTGAGCCTAGCGGCATCTTTCGTGACGATGGCAAGAGACCTGACGGAATGACGCTCATTCCGTGAAAGCAGGGTCGCCCTCTTGTGTGGGACGCAACTTGCGCGGATACGCTTGCTCCGTGCCACACAGAGAGCACCTCCCTTGCTGCGGGTGCGGCGGCGGACTCTGCTGAATGCTCTAAACGGCGCAAATATTCAGCTCTCAATGAGAACTATATATTTGTGCCGTTTGGTGTTGAGACCATGGGCCCATGGGGTCCAAGCGCTCGTTCCTTTTTTAGGGAAATATCAAAGAGACTCACCGAAGTTACTGGTGATCAAAAGGCTGGCAGCTATCTTGGTCAACGGATCAGCCTTGCCATTCAACGTGGCAATGCTGCCAGCCTATTGGGCACCATCCCTGACGGCGGCGATGGGGGTGACTTATTTTTTATTTTGTAAATAGGATGTTATTTATAAGTAGGTTTAGGTAATTTGTATTTAAATATTATTTATTTCTGTACATATATAATTAAAAAATGAACAAAAAGTTGGTTTTTTCGATTTTTTTCACCCTTAAAAAAAACAATACTCAATAAAACACGGGGTTGCCGAATCTTTCTACCGGTTTTCTGACCCGTACACAGGGGTCCGGATCGTTCACTGCCGGCGCGGCGGCTGGCGCGCTAACGCAATCAGTTGGACCCGAACTGGGGCACGAAAGTATTGAAATCTGCGATCTCCTTTGTATCTGATCTATGTGCCTCTTAATAAGTTGACCGTTTTCCCGAGCTACACTATAATTACGGGAACCTATTTTTTTTTCTATTTTACCCTTAGACCATTTATCATCCCCCGTGCCAAAATCTCTAACCCATACCTCCTCTCCTACTTCAAAACTACGCGGGACCCCGCCGGCATTTTTTATCTGATTTTCCTGCGCTTTTTGTGCGTTGGTTACAGCATTATTATTCTTTGCAGTGCAAAGAAGATCTAATCTAGATCGTAAATTTCTATGTTGCAACAACATAGCTGGTGTTTGACCAGTTGAACTATGAACCGTGTTTCGATATACAAAAAGATAAGACTGCAGCGCTGTGTCAAAATCAATTTTTTCGTGTAAAGCTTTCTTTAGAGCTTTTTTGCAGAGCTTTACCGCGTTTTCAGCTGCCCCGTTCGATGACGGATGGTACACTGGAGTGAAGGTGTGGTTTATACCATTATGTTCCATAAAATTACTTATTTCTTTGCTAGTGAATGGGGGTCCGTTATCAGACACTATTTCTTTCGGGAGACCAAATCGAGAAAATATTTCCCTTAAAACTTTAATTACGTCCCTGGCTGTCTGGTGAGACATTCTATACGCCTCAATCCATTTTGTTGTCGAATCCACCGCTACAAAAAAAGTATACCCGTCAAAAGGTCCCAAAAAGTCTATGTGGAGTCTACTCCAGGGCTCGGCGAGATAAGGCCACGGGCTAGGGGGCGCGTGCGGCGGAGCGGGCGCCTCTAGCGCACACACTACACACTCTCGGCAAGTTCGCTCAATATCCGCGTCTATTCCGGGCCACCAAACGTAACTACGAGCTATGCTTTTCATCTTTACTATACCCATGTGTCCCGTGTGCAGTTCTTTTAAAATACAATCACGCAGCTCGGATGGTATTACCATCCGATATCCCCACATGATACATCCCGAGTCTAAATATAATTCATTTCGCCTAGAAAAATAAGGTTCTATGTCCGATGCTGGACATTTATTTGGCCACCCTGAACGTAAAAACATACTAATTCCCGTTAAAATTTTATCCTCTTTAACTTTTTCACAAACTAAATCTTTTGTTATTGGTAAAAAATCCTGAACAAAATTTACATATGTTATTACTTCCCTTTCCACACAGCTGTTTTCGATAGGTAGCCTAGATAATGCATCCGCGCTATTTTTTAATGTCGGTACATACTCGATATCATATTGATACCCTGATAAAATAACTGCCCATCTCTGTAACCTGCTGGCCGCCATGGTAGGTATACCTGCCTTTTCACCAAAAATACTGACGAGCGGTTTGTGATCAGTCTTTAACAAAAAATGCCGGCCGTACAAATATTGATGAAACTTTGTGACACCGAATATGATAGCCAATGCTTCCCTTTGTATCTGTGAGTAGTTTACTTCAGCCGCACTAAGCGTTCGGGATGCATAAGCGACAGGTCTTTCGCGGCCGTCGCGCATCCTGTGTGATATGACCGCCCCCACCCCGCGTGCACTAGCGTCCGTCGTCAGAATAATTGGCAATCCTGGGTCATAATGCGCTAGCACCTCGCTTGAAACTAGCAACTGCTTGACATTCGTAAAAGCCTCTGAACACTGATCCGTCCAAACAAACTTAGAATCTTTTCGTAACAACTTATATAAAGGAGATAACAGCATGCTTATATTTTTTACAAATTTAGCGTAGTACATTACCAAGCCTAAAAACGAACGCAACTCGGAAATATTTTTCGGGACTGGTGCTTTATTAATCGCACTCAACTTTTGCGGGCAAGTATGTACACCCTCTTTACTAATTACATAACCTAAATAAGTCACCGATTCTGCGAAAAAAGTACATTTCTCTTTTTTTACTTTTAACCCAAAACGTTTTAACCTTTCCAAAACTTGGTATAATGTTTTTACGTGAGAATTATTATCGACTCCTGTTAAAATCACGTCATCTAAAAATACCCCTACTGTAGGCATGTCGGCAAACATTTGTTCTAATTTCCTTTGAAAAATACCCGGACTAGACGAAAGACCATAGATTAATCGGTTATATTTAAAAAGACCTTTGTGTGTATTGATCACAGTGTACATTTTAGAGGGTTCGTCAAGTTCAAATTGTGCATAAGCCTGCGACAAATCTATTTTCGAAAATTTTTCCCCCCCATGTAACTTAGCCAATAAATCTTCTACCTTAGGTAAGGGAAAACGGTCCACTTCTAGGCATTTATTTAATGTGATTTTATAGTCACCGCAAATCCGTATAGATCCGTCCTTTTTTATAACGGGTACAATTGGCGTGGCCCAGTCCGAAGTGTCAACGGGCGCGATGACGCCGTCCCGCTCCAGCTGTTCAAGCGCCCGCTCCACTGGCTCACGCAGCGCGTAAGCAAGCGGCCGCGCGCGCCGGAACACGGGCCGCGCGCCCTCGCGCACACGCAGCGACACCGCACCACCAGTGAAACGACCCAGACCCTCTTCGAACACATCACTAAATCTGGAAATTAACGAATCCATACTTAATGCCGTAGTACTAGTTCTAACAAAATTACAATGTAAATCGGCAACATTTAATCCTAATTCGTATATCCATTGCCGACCCAACAAAGGATTTTTGCCTTGTTTCACAACAAACAAATCTAATGAGACACATTTATTTCTGAACTTGACAGTCGGCCTAATTTTCCCGATCGGAACAATTTTAATACCAGTATAAAAGCATAGCACTATATTGGTTGTCAATAATGGTAAATCATTAAATTTACTTTTGTAAAAATCATAGCTCACACAGGAAATAGCACTTCCGGTATCAATTTCCATTTGGATATTTTTATTATCTACTTCAATACAAGTCATTAGAGGCTTATAAAAATCATAACTATAAGTACTACTAAAATTATTTATATGTACCTCTAAAGGTTGCACAGCATCCTCCTTGCCCTCTTCATTTACCTCCATAGTATGTACTGTAGCCCTCCTCCGCAAACGTGGACACACTTTTCTTAAATGCCCTTCTTCGTTGCAAACTCTGCAGGTATACATTAAGAATTTGCATCTATTTGTATCGTGAGCCGCTCCACACGCCCCGCAACTGCCCGTTTTATACGCTGATGAAAACGCTCCCGCCGCCGTCTGTCTATCCCGCGCGGCCCGGGCATCGTAAACTCGCGCATCCCTTCGGCCGGCACTCCACTGCGCGCCATCACCGAAGCCCCGAGCACGCGGCCCGCGCGTGGCGGTCACGTGATGCACCGTGTTCGACCGGCCCTCCCGCTCGCCATTGCTGGTGTGCGTGATCTGCACTGCCGCCGCGTCCTGCTGAGCCGCCTCCATCGATACGGCGATTTGAAATGCCTTCGTAAATGTCACCGCTTCTTCCACGAACAATCTTTGTCTAATATTATCATTATGCAATCCACAAACAAACTGATCTCGTAAATTATTTTCAATCTCTTCGTTGAAGTCACAGTACTTTGCTAATTTCTTTAGACCGGCCAAGTACTCCGCGATCGTTTCGCCATTGCGTTGCATCCGTTGACGAAATTTGAATCGCTCCGCTAATATGCTCGGCTTCGGTTGAAGGTAATTCTGCATCAAGGTAACCAGTTCGACGAATGACTTTTTTGCAGGTTTACTAGGTGTACATAATGTTACCAGTAGCTCATAACTGCCGCTGCCCATCACCGTAATCAACGTGGGCACTTTGTGTTCTTCTTTGACATTATTCACAATAAAATACTGCTCCAATCTTTCGACGTATAATGTCCAATTATCCACCTGGTGGTCAAAATATTCCAATTTCCCGACTGACATTTTTCACTATTTTAAACTTCCGCACTAGGGTTTCGTAACTCGTCGCCAATGAACTGTTTGTGAGTTGCCGTAATGAAAACACGTTCGTCTTGTACAACGGTTTATTCAAGAAGGAAGGATGACACCTTATAAAATTATAACGAAAACAGTTGTGGATACCTTCAATATAAAATATTAACTTTGTTGACAAAACCAATCTTATTACTTAGTATTAAGGTTGAAAGTAATTTATAACATCTCTAATACATACATTACAGTTCACCCTCTCCCGACCTGAAATTGCCGGTATTTTTTTTTCTCTTTTTTCCTATACATTATCTTCATTCTCATTATTATTTACAAAGGCTTCTGCAGGCACTGCGGACAGCAGAGACATTATTTCGTTTGACACTTTTGAGTACGGAACCCTACACTAGATTATAAATTTATGATAATTCTTCATATACTAATAGAAAATAATTGGCATACAGTGTCGGAATTTGCAGATTTTGTAAGATGAGATACTTTACTATTTGCATTGGAAACTCTGCAACTAATGAATTCTGTTTTTATTACACTCACAGTCCAACATCGAACACTATTGCATTGTATTGTAAAAATAGAGCGCTGCTAAATCGCGAGCGTTTTATATTAAGGAAGAAAATAGAATTAAAATATGAATCGTTTTCTATTTTGGAAGATTGATCCCTAACTTAAAAATATTTAATCAAAGAATAGTTACAAATTATTGCTTATAGGACTCTAAATTATACACAAATGCTTGAAAACCATTATTATTAACATTTTGTTTGTATAACTGCTTATGTTATTTCTCCAATAATGCTTCTTAAACATACATAGATAACTTATTTAAAAGAGGTAGATAGTATATTTTCTATTTTCATAGTGGATTTTCTTCTCGAATTGGAGGGTTTGCTTAAGGTAATCGTTACCTACAAAAGATCACAGGGAAATATCCCTAACTTCAAGTTCTACGGTTTAGGGCTTAGAGCTATTATAAGTAAGAGGCGAGACTTGGTTCCACTCAACTTTATTTGGAGCTCTGTTCTTACAATCTTGTAGAATTTACTTAGCTCACGACTTAGCGCGAGTATGAACACAGCTGAACTTACTGCTTGTCCAGGGATCTGGATCATTTATGTAAAGAAATGGTAAACAAAAAACACTTCTACATATTTTAGGGGAATGGCACAAACAATTATCTTAATAGTTAAGGATTAGGAATGGAAGGTTTACAATAGGTTATATGGCTTACAAATATAATGAAGATTTATCTTAATGCCTAAGGATGAATACATATCCTAAACAACAATGTAAAAGAAGGGTAATAAAATATTAAGGCTATACAATACAAAAGAAACAATGATAAGGATATAATATAAATGGGTTTCTGCAAATATTTACAATAGTAGGTAATGATTTTGGGATCGTAGATGGCGTCCAGATGGTTGACCCTGACAGTCATTGGGGAATGGCGGGAATGTTGGAGTTATGGTGTGATAACATAACAGAGCACCACGAGGTAGGGAATAAAGAGTTATGGTAGGCAACGCGTGATTGCCAATTTCGCTGTCGCAAATGCCTTTAAGCCATGGTGGTCGCTTACAATCAGTACATAAAAAAGCCCCGTAATATAAAAATAATCAACGGACTGACTAAAAGAGTCTGTATATCAAATAGTTTTAGTTTGAGATGCCATCAATAAATAGAATAAAGAAATAGATGTTAACAATTTGTTAGTTGTATTTTTTGGAGAAAATTTAAATGTTTTAACTCTGTATCTGCGCAATTGTTAATGCCACTTTAGTGCTATAAAGTGTAGCATGAAAGTACCACAAAAAAAATTCACTCACATTACAACTACAATAGGTTACATATCGCCAAGGGCGCCGAAAGGAAACAGATGTTCATTCGGTTGCTAACATAAAAACGTGTCACTCTTGGGTGAGCACGGGTCTTGGCCACTGGTACACCATACTCCACCAACCCCATGTGTCTGTCCTGCCCTACCCAAGGTGATATTCATATAGTGCATCTTTGTCGCACGTTGTCGTGCCACAGGGTGCTGTGCTGGTGTAAAGTTGTTTAGACGTTGTCAGCGGCAACGGTAGTACAATACAAGTCACGAGACTACACGGCCAACGGACGTGCACCATAGCTTCCAATACTACTATATATTTTATTTTTAGTGCACCTTCGTGAGAACATATTAAATCCACTGATATTGCAGCAGCGAGTGTGTAAGTAAAAGTTTTATTACCTTATCTCATTCAATTTGTACTGTGACCTTAGCATCAGCTGATCACAGCACGTTAATTATTGTGACCTAAAGAAGTGCTAAGTACAAATCAAACACATATAAAGTATCTTAGAAATATCCAAACTATTACTATTTAAACGGAACTGTACGACTGTAAGATAAAATTAAATTGCCGTTAATTTCTCCAAGAACTGTGTTATTGCAACCTTTAAATATATATCAAAATCATTCCTATGACTCGTGGAAGCAATTAATTCATAAAGTAGTGTGGAAAAGTTGAATTTAACAACTATTTTTTTTTTAATTTTAACGATGAGTTAACAGACAAATATGATAATGTGGAAACTAAGTAAGTAGTAGCAAGGCAATCGTCCAAAAGAACAGTTGTTTATAATGTGAGAGAAATGTTATCTTCTCTTGGTAATTTAAGTCAATATTGTATTTTATTAAAGGTGTTATTGCATGCAAGGTTTGCACATTTGTATTAGACACAGTAATCACAAACTAATTAATATTTTTGAATATTTAGACGTTTAATTGGCTTTTTCTCATTTTAAACAGAAATTTATCCACTTGTATTAAGAAGTTACGGTCTGTAATGAGTTTAAAATACTTATTTATGTCCTAATTTAAGTTAAACGAAAAAGTTTGAAGGTTTCTACTAAAATTTTGTTATCCATGCAGGAAAGCATCTACTTCTTAGACAAATAAAACTCATGCATTTTAGGGTTTCGTACCTCAGAAAGAAAAAACGGAATCCATATAGGATCACTTTGTTGTCCGTCCGTTCTCAGGAACGTGGGGAGGTATCAAACTGAAATTCATATAATACTCAGGTCTACTGTCCCTTATATCTGTGCACAAAAAAACTTCTTAGCCAAAGCAATCAAAAGATACAGCCGTTTATGCCGCAAATTTTGGAAACTCGCACGGGAATCAAAACCTACAGGGTACTTCCCGTGAACTTAGAATCTTGAAATTTGGTCTAAAACGAAGTAAGTAACGTCTTATAGTACAGATAGAGGAAAAATTGCGAAATCCGTAAATTTTTAGTTACATCATATTATAATAAAAAATATTTTTTAATAATTATTACAATATACCTACAGGTTTGTACCCTGGGTGCGCGAGTACCTTGGCAGGTTTTTTAGTATAACGATGATTTGGTTAAGAAGTTACTAAAGCTATGTATAAATTTGATATAAAAACAAAGTCCCCCGCCATGTTTGTCTGTCCGTATGCTTTCAAGTGAATTTTCACTATCAGTTAGATAGTTTTTCAATGAAAGTTTATATCCAACGCATTTTCTGAAAAAAAAGAGGAATGAAGTAGAAATGAACTTAGAAAACCTCAATTTTGACTTGCTGTGAAAACAAAAGTCACCCATATACTTTCTGATGCTATTTGCTGCTTTTCTTCGCATATACACACATCAAAAGTGTCTAGGGATCAACATATATTTTTGCAATAACTTTTCTCCTGATTGATATTAATTAAAATTTTCTTTAAGGATTCATCAAATAAAGTGTTTTCGTTTGTCACAGTAACGATAAACCAAGTCACCTTTGCATTAATAAAGAAATTTGCCATTTTCCTAATAAAGGGATTTTTGACATTTGAACCACTAACACAAAAGTTCGAAAAAAAGACTGAAATAACAGTTTTCTCTAAAATTTTATTGGGTAACTTAAACAATTAATAATCCGTATTTCTACCGCGAACACTAACAACACAAGAACATCGGTTTGGCATACTCAAAATGAGTTCATCCAAATCACGCTGTGGAATGGCCGCCCATGTTCGTTGCAACAACAAAAAAAGGTCTTCTTGCGACTGGATACCCTCCATATTCGGCAGAGCTCTTCTCTGTAGCATATCCCATGCATGCTCAATCGGGTTCAAGTCTGGCGACTGAGCAGGCCAGGGCAGGACATTGATGTTAGCTGCGGCGAGAGTCTGTCTTACAACTCTTGCGGTGTGCGGTCGTGCATTATCATGCATTAACTGAAATAAGGGACCGATTTGCACTTGTAGAGGAACGATGACGTCTGATACAATCGTCTCAGCATAAATTTGAGCGTTGAGGTTGCCTCTGATCCAAATCAACTCAGTTCTTCCGCCGATCCAAATACCCGCCCATACCATGATGGTTCCACCACTATAAGGATGGACTTCCTGGCAGGATTTTAATCGCTGTTGGCGTCCAGGGGTTCTCCAGTGTCGTATACGTCTTGTATCCGGTCTCATACCAAAACGAGACTCATCAGAAAAGCACACGAAACGCCATTGTTCTTCTGCCCAATTTCTGTGTTCAAGAGCCCATTGATATCGAATCCTACGATTGTGCATTGCTATAGGTGGTACCCGTAGCGGTCTTCGGGAATGAAGGTTCACTTCATGCAAGCGGTTTCTGACTGTTTGGTCGCTAATTAAGTTCCCTGAAGAGTGATGAAGCCTCACGGCTAACATCATGGCGGTTATTGTTGGAGCTCTTCGAGTTAAGATTTGAATGTATCGGTCTTGTCTCCGTGTGGTGCAGCGATACCGTCCTCCATGGCGCTCAGCCACGGTACCAGTGCTTCGGTATCGTGTCCAAAGTCGACTGATAACACTCTGACTTGTATTCAGAGCTAAAGCCACAGTACGTTGCCGGGAACCAGCTTCTATCATTCCCACGGCTCTGAGCATTTCTTCCCTGCTTAAATGACGTCGCCGCTCCATAATAACGTTGGTTTTAATCAGTAGTAGGGAAACAGTAGCACTAATAATGTCTTCAATGCGTTGTATGTTTTTATAGGGAAAATATTGACAGCTGATTTTCATCTTTTACTCGAATTTGATTCACAGTTCCTGATTCAAATTATGAAATGCACCAAAAAGGATCCATATAAATTTATAAAATCATAAATTTATTACAAAGCCACATCTCAATCTCAAGAAATCCGCATAAAAATGCTTGATCCCTAGACACTTTTGATGTGTGTAGTTCAAAAAAAATTACAATTGTGCAAATAAAATCTTTAATATACCTAGTCAGGTCATAAATCTGTCACATGTTTAATATAAAAGAATTGAAACGAGTTTATTCATTATGTAGCCATTTATATACCAAAATGAACTTAACAAAACATAGATTCTTATGACAATAAAGTTTATTCAAAATGACCTCCGTGATTTTGAATACAGGCCATCAATCTGCGCGGCCAGTCGTCTATCGCAGCACGAACGAGGTCCATGTCAATATCGGCGGCTGCCTCAATCAAGGATGTCTTGAGTGACTCCAAATTGGGATGAGGCTTTGAGCACGCCTTTTCCTCCAAGTGTTACCATATCTTGTAATCTAACCGATTCAAATCTGGACTGGAGGAGGGCCAGTCTTCGTGCCGGTTGAAGTCGATTTCACGCGCCGCCAGCCAGTCTTGTGTGCTCTTCGCTCTATGAGCTGGCGCAGAATCTTGTTGGAATACCCAGTGCCTTTTAATGAACATGGTATGAGAAACAAGTACCACAAGGTTCGTCAGGACTGTATTTTGATACACAACTGCATTCGTTTTTACACCTTTCTCACAAAAATGTACCTCTGTTAAGCCCCAATAACAAAATCCCAACCATACCATGAGCGAGGATGGAAAATGACCTCGTTGGACACGCGGAATACGGTTGCTGGCTTCTTCACTACTGTGTGCGTACACCTTATCATTTTGTTTGTTGTAGCTCTCTTCTACGGTAAAAACTTTTTCATCCGAAAAAAGAATTTCCCGATATTTTTTTTCCCGCGTACCGCTTCAACAAAGCGCGGCATCTCTTCAGTCTCAGGTCCATTAGACGAGCATTCAAACGATGTCCTTTTTTTCGATATGCCCGAAGCCCTAAGTCTTCATTTAACACCCTTTTTACCGTGGGTCTGCTTAACCCCATCGGGCGAAGGGCCAACAGTCTCTGCTTACGTTTGGGATTTCTTTGAATTCGCGCCTTCACAGCTTTTATCACTGCTGGAGTCCTAACAGACCGAAGGCGACCACTTCTTGACCTGTCATCTATACTAGAGTCTTCATTGTATCGTTTGATGGTACGATAAACGAACCTTTTGGTTTTATTAAAATTTTTCAGTATGTCAAAAATTTGAATTGGCGCGTAACCGCAACGATGCAACGCAATAACTGCAACACGGTCTTCTTTAAGCATCCTCTCCATATTTAAAAATGAGTAAAATTCTAAAAAGTATACATTTTTATTTTCATGAACAATTCGAAATTCGAATTCAATAAACTTTTTTGTGGCCAACATTCTAAAAGAAAAGTTTTTACTGTGTGACAATACTTATGACCTGACTGTGTATATTGTAAAAGTAAATATGAAATTAAACAGATAATATTAGCCGTCATGCCATAATAAAAGAAGAAGAAGAAACAGATAATAACACACTGGGTTATCGGAAAATCATATGATGAGACTAAATTTTTTTTAAGTTAATTATTTATCACGCATACATAAAACCGCGCGCGCGCACAAATACAAACACACACACATGCACAACTTAATGATTTCTATTTTAAATTTACTTCTACCATAAATAAATAAATATACACACCTATTTGGTTTAATGGAGTGCTTTTAATTTGTATCGAGGGTTGAAGGCCTGTCCTCGTAGCATGATCACCACAATTTAAATTATATCACGGTTTTATCGCGTCTAACTGTCAAAATCATAGTAATTTGACAATTGAGCGTGATAAAAATGCGTGATATACAATATCGCGGTGCTCATGCTAGAGGGGCTGGTGTTCGAAAATACAGGTAGACTACTGCCTAGTTTAGACTCCAGTCTCCCACAGGCGTATGTATGTATATTAATAACCTATGCATACTATGATCTGTTGATGTTTGTGGAGAGATAGCCCCAACACAAACTTAAAAGAACCCATAAAAAACTATGTTCTTAAAAATATAACTTTCAACGTGAAACATTACCTTACTAAGCTATGTGACTCTACTATAGTCTTAACTAATTTAAATTACGAAGACCCTTTGATATCAATTACATCGAATTAGTTACAGTTTAGGGTGACAATGTAGGATACTTACACCATACTACGTGCATCGGATTATGGTGCATGTCTAATTAATTACAACAACATTTGAACCCGTAACAGATGTTAAGTTTCTTATTCCACGGGCTAGTTGCACAAAGAGTGTGTACCTACTGAACAGAGTCAGTTAAAAAAAGCTGCCAAGTGCGAGTCGGACTCGCCCATATAGGGTTCCGTAGCAACAAGTAACATAATATAAAAGTACTTGTAGTTGTAACTTTGATCGATGTTTTAATAATACTGTATTTTTTTAAAGTGATTTGTGATTTATGACGAATTAAAAAAAACTACTAACTAGTTTACTACAATTTTCAGTGAAAGTTTGCATGGTAATGTACAGCATATATATTGTTTAGTTTTATCATTCTCTTATTTTAGAAGTTACAGGAGGGGGACGGGCCACACATTTTACCACTTTGTATGTGTCTCTCGCGCAAACTATTCAGTTTAGTAAAAAAAAATTAGAAATACCTCAATATCATTTTTGAAGTTCTCCCATCTTCTTACTAAGTTTCAACACTATAGTTCTTATAGTTTCGGAAAAAAGTGTCTGTGACACACGGACGGACAGACAGACAGACATGACGAATCTATAAGGGTTCCTTTTTTTGTCATTTGGCTACGGAATCCTAAAACCGCCTATTCTAGTCGGACTCGTGCACAACGGGTTCTGTACCGTACATACAACATTCGGCATTATTTTAAAATACCAAGTAAAAAACAGAAAAAAAACACTTTTATTGTATGGGAGCTGAAATATTTGTTTTTTATTAACACGCTTTTTATTAGATCGACTTGTAACGAACTATGTAGATATGTATTAAAATCTAAGAATCTGAAAAAACGCACTTCTTATTCTTGTATCACCATGAAACTTGGCAATTATATGTAGATTAGATGTCAATACAATATTATGGTACCATCGAGCTGGTCTGATGATGGGACTGGAAGGTGGCTGATGGAACCTTGAACTGCCTGAAACATATGGAGTTTGTGGTTATTAGATTCTTCTTAACATATTCTGTTCATTTCTCCTGATGACGAGGACCTGACAATGGACTGGAAGGTGGCTGATGGACCTTGGACTGCTTACTAGATAAAATATCGAGTTTGGCTCATTACATTCGTCTTAATATTTTCTTTTTATTTCGTTTAGAAGGGTCTTGTCAATGGTAGTATTGGTTATATTTCCGAGATTATTTGGCCACATTTTCGAAATGTATGAAACTGATATACCTACAATCAAAGTGAATTTTGGTAAAGACGGCGAACAACTTATTAAACCCATAGGGTTACAATTCTCAACTATGTATAGCTGCGGCTTCAAAAGTGCCGCAGCTATACATAGCCGGGAATTGTAGGCGTATGCTTCCTGTTATTTTAAGCTGGGCATCGACAGTCCACAAGAAGGTTGTACGGTGGATCACGCAGGATCACATACTTTTGCGTCTGTTGCCCAGACTTAGTCGCTCTAAGTAGAGTAAAATATCTTAATGGTCTACTGATCGAGGAACAGGACTGTTCCAAGCTAACAGAAAAAACGCCTTGCAATAGTGCAACCTTATCGGAGATGGAGAGGATGCGTATTTAGTCGCAATTAACTCGTTCTATGTTTTGTAATAAACTTAAAGAGAAAAATAAATTAATAGTTTAAAAACTAAGAACATGCTTTTATTTACTGCACTAAAAAGCCAAAAATATACAAAATATACTGTATGTTTACTTCATTAGGGCCTTAGAGTAAGCCATGTTTATAGTTTATTTTAACATTATTTAACTAAAAAAGCGCGGGGCGCTTTTCATTGCAATATTTATCAAATCAATTAATATTTTGTTTATTTTTGGCTTTTTAGTGCAGTAAATAAATGTGTGTTTTTAGTTTATTAAACTATTAATTTTAGTATTGGTTATAGCAGCATGCGGTAGCAGAAATACATTATCTGTAAAAATTTCAACGGTCTCGCTATCACGGTTCATTAGATACAGCCTGTTGACAGACAGACAGAGAGATGAATATTGGAGTTATAAGGTCCCGTTTTTACCCTGTGTATGGTACCCTAAAAACTTATTATTCTGAGGTGAATGCTCCAATACGCGACTGAGAATGGCAATGGTGGAATGTGCCAGTACGCTCGCGTAGGTAAAATTAAGAGAGGTAAGGGTTAGCGGAATTTCCCCTTGCATTCAAACGACCGTCTGGGGTAGCAACCAAGACCACGAAGTGTTGTGTTTCTGTTGGTGCTTTTGATTTAGGGCATCTCATTCTCAACATGCAATCCAGCTCTCGATTTCATTTTGTCGATTCAGTTAACGCAATCGCAGCTTCGATTTCATTTCATAAAAATTTCGATAGTTGTTAAATATCTATTACTGGCTGCTTCAACCAACAGTCATTACGATTTTTTGCCATGTAACGACTTAGGCCTACTTGCAGCAAATTTACGATTCTAGATTCAACTAAAATTAGATTTAATCCATATAAAAATGTCAAAACGTCAATGTCAATTTGAAACTCTTATATATATAGGTTAATAAATTAAATCGAGATTTAGCAAATATGCTGCAAGTGGGCCTTAATACTTAGCATACTGAGATTTTATTTTACAGAAACGCCCTACTCACTTCACAACTAAACTTCTCTCACAATTAATGTTAGGCAATCAATTAGCAGTGTTGCCACCTTGAATTTTTTTAATACGCCAAGTCAAAGGTAAAATATCGCCAGATTTCAAAAATTTGGATTTTTTAAAATACACCAAAATCCGCTAAATTACAATTACATCTAAGACAAAAAGAACAAAAAAAATGGCAATATTGTTTTTATTTACTAAATTATAACTTTTCCGAGCGTTACCTTAGTAGTACTAGAGAATGAAATAAAATTAGGTAAATATGTATTTACATTCATTCTTTATAATCAAGAAATAAATATTGATATCGTTTGATTGCCGGATAGAATTTGCATTTTTTGTTTGTACTTTTTTGTTTCTGCATTTCTTCTCAAATTTACTACTTGTGCTAATAATTCTGCTTTACAAAATGCACAAAACGCCTTCGCATCAACACCTGCTTAAGGTTTAAGCCAGGTTTGGAATTCGTCGAGTGATTCCCATTCTTTTCTATACTAAGTAAGTAATTATTTTTCTTGAATAGAATTTCCATAATAACATATAATGGAATACTCTAAACATACAGCTTCAGGAGTTCACACACTGTTACAAACGTTTCTATCAAATCAAACTTTTACACTTTTAAAGAACACAATGAACGTGAACCTAATTTCTGAAACATAATGAACGATTAAAGGAAGCCCTTAACAGACAAACGCGTGTAGGAATTCCCCTGTCACAGAGTAAGCATAGAACATTATGAAATTCCGGAAAGTTAGGGGATTTCCCCCTTAAAAATATGTTGCTAGATTTCAAGTTAAAAAACCACTAAAAAACGCTAAAAAAAATATACCCGCTAGATCATGAAAATATACGACTAGAAGCCGTGAAAAAGCACCAGTTCTGGTGGAAAACCCACCAAGGTGACAACACTGTCAATTAGTTGTATAAATGACGAATCTTAAAACTATTGCAAGTTAGCAACCTCACCCTAATAAATTTCAGGTTCTCATTAAGTGCAACTAATGTTGTTACTATGGGCATGAGATTTATTTAATGTAATATTTTTCCTTATTTTGCCTACTATTTTTGAATTATAAAATTATAATTTCCTCTTTTCAGGTATCAAATTATACGCATACTATGAACGCCTGACGCACTTTACATAATGACATTGTCGAATGGCATTGATGACTTTCTAGGAACAAAGACTGATATATTTGATGATTCCAACTGGGAAACGTTATATTGTTCTCATCTATGGTCGAATAGCCATTTGAGAAAAGCAATTTTAGGAGCACCATGTTCCAATAAAAGAGTTGTTAAATATTGCTACACCTGTAAAGGAAAGATAAGAAGATATGAAATTCAACCTTCCGATGATAGTTTTCTACCAAATAATCATTCTACTCCAACACGAAGTATACAAACGGGAAATCCTGGACTGCCTTTAACCATCTCCCAAGAAAGTTCTCTAAACGTTATATCTTTAGACCTTTCAGGTGATAAATTAGTATCAAAAGGCAATAATACTTCCAGAAATGTTGATGATAACCCAAGCATTCCAACAATATCGCGTCAAGTTGATTCTAGTTTTCGCCAAAAGTTTACTTCCTATGATATGCGTACCAATGAAATTAACCAAAGGAGACTGAGAAAAAGCCTTAAAGGCATCGGATGTATAGTTAATTTAGCACTTAATGATAATGCCGTAAAGAAAAGAACGCAGATACAGGCGTGCTCAATAAGTGTAATGATATTAGCAATTATAGTAATAAGCTTTGTTCTAGTAAATTTTACCAATCCTAATTATACACGTGCAACGAGTATAGAAAGTACAACGGTAGTGCCAACTAAAATTACAGATTCAAATGAAACATCATCAGCAATTATTAATTTAACTACAAGACCCGCAATTGCAACAACATTGAGTGTAACAGATATTACTGAAACTGTAAAAGCAGAAACGATAACTGAAGAAAACTCGTCACTAATCGTAAGTGTGATTTCTAAGATCCGTAAAAATGTCCGAACTTTTCCAAAAGACATAAAAAAAGAAAGTTTAAAGCCGAAGGAGATCATAAATAGAGATGTATCACAAAGATTTTGCTCGTGCCAAACAAATGAAGTTTGTATGTTAGATGAGAATAGTGGTACTTCGATTTGCCGCAAGGCGATAGATAATGAAGATCCAACAGGTATGATAATATTATTTTTGTACCAAAAATGCGAATGGTGCTATTGATAGAATTTAAAATTTTATAAATGTTTGCAGGTTGTGGAGGACTATGTGCTATCGAGACAGAAGCTTGCCAATTAGTCGATCGACTGCGCGGTGTACGCGTTTGTAGACTTTTGTCTTTGGTGACATGTTCGCCGCAGGAGTGGCGTTGTCGGAATGGTCTCTGTGTGAAAGCTGATCAACGATGTGACGGTTCCATTCAGTGTTATGATCGTTCCGATGAAATGCACTGTGGTGAGCTGACGATATTTGTCAAGAATACAGTACCAATTAATATTGTCTATATAAAATGGGTTTAACCATACTCATGATGTAAAGTAGTTTTTTGATATACTTTTCAAGTATATGATCCATGTATGCTTTTTCCAGATTGTGATTTAACGAAACAATTTCGGTGTGGTCATTCCATATCGTGTTTTTCGAATACAAAACTTTGTGACGGTATCATTGACTGCTGGGATGGGTTCGACGAATTAAATTGTACTTCCGGTACGTATACAATTAAATATGTTAACTTCATTAAGATTGACCTTCGTTCCTTGTCTTTTGACACACAAACTATAGAAATTGGAATGCAAATGGTATTAATACCGTTCAGCTGCTCGAAAAACTGGGTTATGAATGTGCTCACTCAGACCTAACGGGTCTTCCTATATCGACTTCCTCTTTAATGGAAATCCATTAAAGTAAGAAAATTATTTACACTTCTGTATATAATACATACTTACGTTACATGATAAAAGGATGGAAAATAATTCGATACTTCTCTGTTTTCAATAACATTTTAAGATACGTGCTTATCTTTTAAAGCAGCAGGGAATTAGTGAAATAGATTATGAGGTTCGCGTGTGGAAGTTAACATGATCACTACAATACAATGCATTTTCACACAGTTTGACTTTGAACTAGAATGAAGTCCGTACTTATGTTAACAATGTAGTTTTGCCTTGAAAGAATTGCGAACATTGGTTAATCGAAAGAAAAGATTTCAAATCCATTTACAGTTTTGAATATATAATTTATCTGAAAACAAATATAATACTCGTATGTCTGTAATTAGTAGTTCGGTTATAAACCCAACTACTAAGAACTAATTAATGGTAATTTGAACATCAGAGCCTCGCGTCACAATTAACACGAGCTTCAAGCCGATTAAGCCCAATAAGGGCTAACCGGAATATTAATAGCACGTGTAGCATATATTTAATTGTTAATTAGGTATATCACAGTAGATCATCTTAATCGGGTAATGATGATAATTGATAAAAGCTAAAACTTTTAATTTCGGGGTAATCGAGATGATGTATATGAAATACTGGATCGAAATAATATCCCAAAGATTTCACGTTATGGTAAGTACTCATATAGCGTTTATTTAACCCTCCAGAATTATTATTAAGGCATAGGCAACAATCATAGAGCAACACGGCTGACGCGGCCAGAACAAGAGATCACTTAATTTTGGCGTAGGTACCGTACCTAAAATGATGACCATAGAACCCTATACTGTGCCTTCGCTCTGCTTTCACTCGTCCATCCATTTGACAAAATGTTAAATTTCAATCATTTAAGCCAACATGCACGGATGCCCATCCATCCAAGAAACGTGAATTTTGCTGTTTTTTGTTAGACGAAGTGTGAAAATCTTACGAAACCGTTTGTTTGAAAATATGACTTGCATTGCGCCATTTTTTACTAGTTCTGATGAAAAAGCGAACGATATACTTACGTAATAAAAAGTGTTAATATATGGTCCCTCCAGAATTATTATTTACTAGCAAACCAGTGAACCAAATGTTCACCAAAAAAAAAATGTATTTCATTAATTGAGAACTTCGGAGATTTTGTGTGGTTTCGTTTGAAATAGAAATCACGTGATTTCTCGAAAACCGAAAGTGCTACGTTACTCACATCCGGTTTGTAGACTTATCAGACTATTCTTAACTTATAACTTAAACATTCTCTATATCTATCTCTTACGGTTTGGCCGCTGAAACAGCACCACGGACGGACGGACGGACTTGTCTAATAGATAAGAGACTAGCAAACCAGTGAACCAAATGTTCACCAAAACCTGATTTAAAAAAAATATATGTATTTAATTAATTGAGAACTTCGGAGATTTTGTGTGGTTTCGTTTGAAATAGAAATCACGTGATTTCTCGAAAACCGGAAGTGCTACGTTACTCACATCCGGTTTGTAGTCTTATCAGACTATTCTTAACATTCTCTATATCTATCTCTTACGGTTTGGCCGCTGAAACAGCACCACGGACGGACGGACGGACTTGTCTATTAGATAAGAGATGCCGAAACTAGCTTAGGCCTATTTGCGATGCAGCTATAATTACCAAAGTATGGTAATAATATCTATAGCTATACCAAAGTATATGAGACAGTTCTGTAATTTCTGTGTATACCTTCTACGTTTCTGCGTTATTGTCGTGTCTGGTCATAAATAATTTCACCATGTTTTTTTAATTATAAATAGATAAATCAAAGAACTTCCTGACATATAGGAACGTGGTTGGACAGAAGTAGAATTTGTAAGTACACACCTTTAGGACCGACTTTTGCGACTTTCACACTTTTTGAATTAGTTTTTGGAATTTCACCTCATATTGTTATTCCATATGTCAATATTGATTGACATAATGGAATTGTTGTTATTTCTACTTCTACTAAGCGATTTTCCAATCTGCTTTATTTTAAAAGATCCTCAAAGTCTAGGTTATTTTTAATTGTAAACACTTACATAAAGAAATCCCTCGATATCTTACGTACCTATATTGATTCAGGGCTCTTATTGTATTATTAAATGAAACTTGACCTACTTCGTTTCCTCTTGCACATATTGTTGCTCTTTAGTCATCCTAAATTCCTTTGTTAGTAAAATACCTTGATTTCTTTGCGGCAACTGTTTAAGTCTACATACTTGACATTGTACCTTTGTGTTTTGCACCCATTCCAGGTGGGAAAATAGCAGATGCGGTAGAAATCGAGCCGCACTAATCAGCCTTACCTTACTAGCTTAAACCCAATTTTCCTATATTACCTTGTGTGTTTTCTTATCTTACCTGCAGCAGAAGGACAGATTTGCATAAAGGCAGATATGTACTGTCGCCGTCAAAAAAAATACAAACCCTATTAACCATATTAGCAATTTGTAACCTCCTTGCTTTATATATCTAAATGGCCACCTTTAACTGTCATAAATAGTCAAGAAACGAATGGTGTAGAGGGATGGAACTGGAGGATGAATACAAAAATACATGCGAAACTTGACTCTTCCTGTTAATTCAGCTATAAAAAAAAGAATACTTTCAAGATCTCAAGTTAACCAGCAATAGCAAACCACAAAAACGTTATTATCTTACTACTCATAAGAATAAAAAAATTGATCAAGTTATCACGAGTTTATTCAATGACAAAATTTCTGCAATAAAATGTTTGCTAGGTTTGGCCGAAGTTACAAAGACCAATTAATTAATTCGTGATACAGTATTAAGTAATATTTTCTAATAAAATTTTATGAATTATAACTATTCAATTTTATTATAGTTTTCTGTGTGGGTCTGTACTTCTGCCTTTATGCAAATCTGTCCTTCTGCTAATCTGGGAAATTGCTATTCCGGCATATTGCTTATCTGTCCTTCTGTTACCGAGCGTGTGTGGAGCTCTTTTAACTTTCCAACGGGAACTTTGCAGCCCTCTGTAAGGTGGATACTACTTTTTGTGCCCTACCTCTCTTAAAAGACGATCTTAGCAAAATCCATACTTACTAATATTATAAAAGTGAAAGTGTGTCTGTCTGTCTATTACTTTTTCACGCTTTAACCCCTGAACCAAATGAGATGAAATTATATACAGAGACAGTTTGAGTCCCTGGGAACGACATAGGATATTTTCTATCCAAGTAATCATCATTGAAAGCGGTAAAAAAATTTCACGCAGACGAAGTCGTAGACACCCACTAGTAATATCATAAGTTTCTTATTGCAGGCTAGAACCAGACTGATTTAAGTCATTTCAATTTATTTTTTCAGAGTGTCCAGGAGACCAGTTCACTTGCACAAACGGACAATGCATAATATCATCAAGGTTCTGCGACAATCTGGCTGACTGCATGGACGGCAGCGATGAGCCTCACGGCTGTGATGGAGGATGCAGCGCCCAAGAGTTACGATGCGCTAACAGCCGATGTGTGCCGCGAGCGGCGCGGTGTGACGGCCGCGACCACTGCGGTGACTCTAGTGATGAGCTACACTGTTCCTAGTACCTACTTTTAGTAAACTAAGTTTTGGAGTAAAGTTTATTGTGATTATGAACATTCAGCTAATATAATTTGTGTTTGACGTAAATAATGTGATTGATAGTCGGTCATGCCATGACTTGCGCTATTGTGATTGTGAAGTGTACTGCTAATAATAGGTCCTAGCACTTCCACTTTGCCGCGGTATTTGAGATTTTTTAAATAGGAAAATATGCTGCCTTGCCCTTACCGTACTTTTTTTTTGTCTGGGAAATGCCTTACGAATCCTTCAACCACTGGGCGAGCGAAAAAGAAGGTATGTGGGCCTCCTCCCTGTCCCCTTCAGCCAGCCCTGGAGCTCGCTCAAGTGAACAGGGCACTACCTACGCCCTGAACAGGGCCACTAGAAACTAGACAATACTCCTGCACCGTCACCCGACACGCGCTATGAGGACCGCGGTCCCCCTAGAGCATGCCGAGAGGGCGGGTGTGGTCGCGGCACCCACCTCTGAATGGCCGCGCACCCGCCAGGTGTGCCCGTACCGTACCTGCCACTCTACGCCACGCCACTGAGTGTGTTTATTAACTCTAACTGCTGGCTGCAATTTTGAAGACTTTACTATTGCAGACGAACACAGTAACTTTACATCAATTCAAAATTTGTAAAATCGACTCTACTCAAAGTTAAGCTTCAACTGTTAAAAATAAACAGATTAGTATTGTATATTTATTATAATGTGCTATAATTGTTTTTGTACGAGTAACTCTTTGCAAAATTTTAGTTCCTATTCTTAATCTAGGTAGGTAGTAAAATATTGCAAGAAAGTTAGAGTTCGAAAAAAAATTCCTAGGCATTTATAATCATTTTTTTGCCCCTCATTCCAAGATTATAGTTATAAATAAAGTATAGGAGTGAAATAGGATATGGTAGCATAGGTACATTTATGGATCGACGATCAGAGGCCCAAACACGGACTTTGACAGATCCGTAACGTACAGTTATAGTCAAACTTTGTATGGAAGGAACCAAAAGAACGAACAATGAGATTTAATAATACTTAGTTTAATGTATTTGCCTGGAACAATGTCTAGTAGTAGTATCAGTAGAACCTAAACAGTTCCACAACTACGAGAAATAGTAATATAAAATTCCGATAAAGATTTATTTAGGTGCTTACTCAAAGTGTTATGATTCCCATTCGTAGGTTGGCCAAGTGGCCTGGGCAACTGAAATCCATTCGTGCGTTCGTTGGGCCCGGCCGCCCGGTGTGTACCCACCATTATAAAAAAGTTTATCAATGATTCCTGCCTTACCTACTGTCCATAAGTCAATTCATTGTAATTTAAGTACATTATAATGATTTAGGGCATATACATTGTATCTATCTAAGTAAGTATAAGAAATATATTTTATTGGTTTGCTCATGAATATCATAAATAATTTGTGTGGAATACCGTCCAGATGTTTTAACTGTTGTGGTCAGTGTGTTCCACCTGCAATTGTTGAGAGTTAAGCAACTTTCACAGAGGCTGGTAACTGAATGGGTGATTAAAAGTTGTCCGTTTAGCGTTTCAGCTATAATAGCAACCGTTAGCACCACCGAAATAAATTTATTTCTGTCGTTTGTCAACGACAGAAATTGGTGTCCCAAGAACCAACCCCAATTTCCACTGGGCTCGGCGTAATAGGCTTTGGGCCTTTTCCTGTATGTTTTGCTGAAGTAGGCCTATAATATTCCAGTGTATGTCCATCAGAAAGGACGATAATAGGTACTAATAATGAAAATTATTTATAGATCGAGAATTTTACTAGATTATTTCATTGGTCTAGCTGATAATGCTTTATACAAAAATATAAATTATTTATAGATTTATTTTAATACCTGCCTTTGGACATTCGTCGTTTCACGCGTATAGAATCTTTGAGCGAGCGGTATGAAGTGTACAGAAAGACAGCAGTGAATACTTGCTCAGTGGACAGGAGAAACAGAATATTGTCTTTTTTTTATATTCGAGTACTTACGAGTAAACGTGTGAGTCGTGTAAAAGCAGCAAACAATCCCGAAATTATAACCAAAGATTATCATTAAATTATTAGTATTAATTAAGTAGGTACCTAGATATTATTATTTTACCAGAAAAATAAAACAAGTAAAATTTTTTAATAGTTTTATTTTAAAAAGCTCCTATCATTTTCATAATATTAACCCCCAAAAACAATCGTAAATAAGAGAGACAAAATGGTTGGTTGGGGCCACCATGAGGCAAATACTAAAAGGCATTGTAAACTAGTTATTGAGTGAATTGGCCAAAATATAATAATAAGTGTCACATAAGACGGGAAAAAATCTCCCATCTGCGAGCCATTTTGGTCTGCACTGCATAAACAATAAAAGTTACATGAATGTAATGTAGAGTGAAAATGTATCTGATCTCTTAAATAGTTTTAAAAAAAAGCCCGTGACATCATATATCTATTTTTAATGTGTAAACCATTACCGCTAAAATAGTGAATCAAACTAAAATATTATTTGATATCTATTTCCAAAATGTACATTTTGTATTAACTTTTCTTTATGATGACTATGACACGTTTATATCTTTCCATTGTGAACTTTAAGGTGTAAGTTACAAAGTTACCATACGAAAATAGGAAAAAATAATGTTTAAGGGTTAATATTTTTTTTTAATTTTGGGCCAATGTTGGCCTTAGAAGAGGGTTACTTTAGCTCGTTGAGTTTTCTCGGCGAAAAAAACACATTTTAAGCCATGTTGGGGTTAAGTAACCCTTATAACGGGTCACCATTCGCATACTTAATACAAAAATGGATGTTTTTTCCCAAAAATAATTTTAGTTAAATAATAAAAAAAACGAATTTATTTTTATTAATCAAACGTGAAACGAAACATTGACAGTAAAGCTAAATAAAATATTTATACTTTGGTAAGTAATTAAATTAACTTTACAACAGGAACTTTGTAGAAACATAATAAAATTGTAACATAACAATTATTTTTCTTCAGTGCCGCTTGTTATATTACTGCCGCTTGTTGATGAAGATAGGGTACGTTTTGGTTGCTTTTTCGTCTGTTTTTTATTTTATTGTTTTGCAAACCGGATGGCCCTGCTTCTATCAGATCAGCAACGCAGATGGATTGCCAGCAAGAACATAAAGTTTAAAGAAAATATAACTAGAAAAAATTCCACGCGGACCAGGCAGCAGACGGGACTTGAACCCGCACCCTTCGCAATCCGGGCGAATGTTACATGCTTTAAAATAATAAAAATTATAACTATAATTGCTATTTCTTCTTTCAAATGTTTAATACTTGTAAAAGTATTCATTTGACATTGTGGGTTACCTATAATGCGAAGAGATGGCGCTGCCTTGCAGCTTAAGAATGGCTAGAAGAATTTCGACGCGGTCCGTGAGGGCCGCGGTAGCATAATTGGTCAGTGCATTCGCCCGGATTGCGAAGGGTGCGGGTTCAAGTCCCGTCTGCTGCCTGGTCCGCGTGGAATTTTTTCTAGTTATATTTTCTTTAGATTTAAACATCAAGCAGTTACATGCTTTAAAATAATAAAAATTATAACATAAAGTTTTCTTTTTTCACCAACTTTTTTTTCAGTTCACATGAAACTAGTAGATGCATGTGAAAAGCTCGAAATTTAGAAAACAAAAACCTATAAAATCTAGAACATACGAGTAAATTATAAAGTAGCGTTAAAATATGTTAGCTCATTTAAAATACATATAATTAGTAGATTGAGGTAGTTAAGAGCGTCTTGAGATTACTAATTTACGCTAAATTTGTTTGTGTTTAGTAGGTATAGCTTTATTCTATTATTTCTAAATCTAAGGTTGACGGGTAAATTTGGCCTAAAAGACAAAGTTACCCAAAAACATGGGCTAAAGTATACCTCCGTATCTTTCCCTAAATATAAACAAGTAATTTTGTGTAAAACCTTTTGAATTTATCATCAGCGTACTCCCATAAACACGTTCAATAACGTTAATTATAGAAAAAATAGTAAACTTACCAAAAACCACAGTTTTACGAGACAGTTTGCGCATGAACTTGCGAACTATTTCAGTTACAAAAATCCCGCGTAACGATGACAGGTTGATACAGGAACGACGTCGGTAAAACAACACCACACTACGCGCCTATATGGCCATCTGTGATTTTCAACTGAAACTATTACGCTCACCCAAGAGATACTGATGTGGCGGCAAGTTCAAACTTTTTTTTGATTTGGGTCAAAGTTACCCGCCCGAGCTAAAGTAACCCTCAATTGCGGTACTTAAAAAAGTTTTCTTACCATCTGTCCTAGCGAACTTCGTACCGCCATTAAATAATAGGGGCTGTGAAAATTTGGGGATGTACCTATGTATTTTTATACGATGTAGCTAAATGTACCTATCATAAAAAATAAAAACAAAAAAAAATGTCCAATAATAAAAAAATTAAAGGTTGAACACCCTTAACAGTAAGAGGGATGAAAAATAGATGTGGACCTATTCTCAGACCTATTGAATATGCATATAAAATTTCACGAAAGTCATTCGAGCCGTTTTGGATGCACACCATGACACGAGAATAGGCTAGTTTACTCATGTCAAATTGTATTAAATAAATGTTTATTTCTTAAAGTATTTAGTCTAAGGAACCTTAATATATCGATTTCACTTCATAAAAGCAGAAGATTGCTGTAGAAATTTAATTTTAAAAAATATTTTTTAGTCTATATTTTTTAAACACTAAAAACGCTGTTCGCCACACCCGCCATGATTTTGACGTCTCTTCTGGTAAACAACTAAATGTCATTCGCGTGTTACTGTAGGTGGATTCTTTCGTCTGACTAAATTTATCATAAAACACTTTTAACTTTAGGAAAGAAAAAAACAGTAAACTTAGTTTTTTTTTGACAAAACTAATTATGGATGCCGGCTTTGTGAAAGCAGAAAGCACAAATCTGCCAAGAATTGACGCATTGATGGTTGGTGAATTTGTTGCACTAAACCTCGATTTCTGCTCTGCGGAGCAGAGAAACGACAAGGCATCTATGTAAGTACAGTGCATTTAGTATTACAATGTAGTAATAAACATAAAACTGATACAACATATGAATAAGTGTAATAAAGTTGCGTAGGTTAATTTCTTTCGACAACTTTCCTGGAGTCTTCAAGGATGTGTTTTTATATTCTCGTACAATACAGTAATGATAATTACTTTATTTTTCGTGGTATTTATTAGAAATCATGTTTTTGTTTATTATAAACTCAGTTAAAAGTAATTTTCTACGTGTTTACGAGTTTTTGTTTACGACAGTTCACGTCATAGCATAGATAATCTATAGACTAAAATGGCCGACAGCGTTTTTGTATGTCCATGAAAAGTCTATTTTAAAATTAAAGATTTGTAGCTTTCTAGGTTTAAAAAAAATGCAATACATTTTTTTTCGGTCTAATAGAACATTAATTAACCATTTAAAACCTTTTTCCAAAAAGGGTCAACTAGCCTATTTTATATATTAAATCATACTATTTATATTTACTGCTTTTAATGTGAGGAGAATATGAGGATAGGAGAAAGCCGCCTTGGGCGAAAAAACTACCTTAATAAGCTACCGTAACAACTGGTACAGTGCCTGGCACACTAGGTTTAGAGAATCATGCCAGAATCGATACCAATATTGTCGTACAGTTTGTCTATAAAGTCGTGACATTAAATGATGGCGCCACCACTAGTATACATGTAGCAACCCTATACAGTCTGACCAAAATGATTTTGATACTAGCAGTTCATTCAAGTAAAATAGGTTATTAATAAGACACACTATACAGTCGTATTTTGTTTCTGTTTTATATATAGTAGGTACCTATGCTTATAAAAAGTTTAGCCAAGCATATTTAATTGAATCAGAATAAAATTATTATAGATAAAATAGTACTTTATAGTGTAAAAGTGTGTAATGTTGGTGATTACCGCTGAGGTGCCATTGAGACCCGTTAGGTAATCATCAATACACACAAGTATCATCATACGACGTTTTTTAACACACTTATTAAGAAAATAATACTAAAAATCATTTTATAGTATATAAAAAGTTTATATAAAGAATTTGTAAATGTGCAGTTACTAAAATTAGTGATAGGTATCTTCACTAAAAGCATCTGGCCATGGTTCTTTATGTGACCATTTCTTTTTTGGTCGCCCTTGCCTGTTTTCCCAGGAGTTTCAAACTTTCCATCATTCTTAAAATCTTCGTTGACTATCCGACTCTGTGATTTTATTGAAAAAAAAAAATGTAACGGATTAGAAACAATAACTTATTGACATGAAGCAATCAATTCAAAATTGGTAGAAAACCTGACCGAGTTTAACCATAATAACGTATCAAAAGAAATGGTCGCACTACAATATTACCTATTTACATTGTCAATCTAAGCTAACCTAAAAATGTGCAATGTAAACAATGCCTTTTTTGGTCTCAAAATCGTAAATTGAGTAAATTTGTAACTTCAGGCAGATAACAAACAAATAGACGATTACATACCCGTCATAGATGCTGTTCGCCCATAAACATCATCCAAATCCCACAAAATTCGTCCAGCTTGGTAGTCTTCGAAACATCGCTGGAAAACTTTAAAAATCACTTCCCGCGTACCACTCCGATTTACTTTACTCATTTTTATACCTTTCTGCGCAGTTTCGTTTTAATTTATTACAGTTTAATCCAAACAATAAAAAATACACAAGGAAAACTGTTCCACAACTGGAACTCGATGACAGCCCGATGTACATAAGTTTGGTGTTGCCAGACACATGAATAATGTTAGTTTCTCAAACATTCATGTCATGACTTTATAGACAAACTGTAGTTTTGGCAATGATGTGGAGCCCGCTTAATGACTATATAATCACAAGTCTCAATGCTTATAGGGTACGGGTACGGCCAAAGTGCACTCAGATTCAGATTCAGATTCCGAAAACAAGCGCGAGAAATAAACAGTGTAGTTAAAGCAGGTTGCCTGCTGCCACTATGGCCACCCTGCTTTAACTACACTGTTTATTTCTCGCGCTTGTTTTCTGAGTCTGAATCTGAATCTGAATCTGAGTGCACTCTGGCCGTACCCATAGAGAAAATAAATGTTCTGACATTCAAGTTCCTGGGTACGGGTACGACCCGTACCCTATAAGCATTGAGACTTGTGATTATATAGTCATTAAGCGGGCTCCACATCATTGCCAAAACTACAGTTTGTCTATAAAGTCGTGACATGAATGTTTGAGGAACTAACATTATTCATGTGTCTGGCAACACCAAACTTATGTACATCAGCTGTCATCGAGTTCCAGTTGTGGAACAGTTTTCCTTGTGTATTTTTTATTATAATAATAATAATAATAATAACTTTATTTATTTTTCTCCAACAATCTACATGTTACATCTTATAATTAAAAACAATATTTGGATATTTCATAAGATTGCGAGAGACTGGTACCTGAACTAAGCGAAAGCTTGTATCTCAGTGCACCAGTACCCTCCCCTTCGTAAGGTGACCGTTTTATCTTATCTTAACAAAGTAAGTTTCTACATATAAAAATACCTGTAGGAGAATATATAATATACCACATATATCCAAATAACGACTTCATTTACAATGATCGGTACTAGAGCCAATATAAATTTGTATTAAGTTAATTACAAAGCACATTTTTATGGAAGAAGCAAAGAGTTATACGTTGTCACAGTTAGTATAATGGATTTTCAAAACCACTACTAGAAAAGAACACTACGCAAAAACACGATTTAAACCTAAGTCACATACCATCATACAATTAACTTATATGCACTTGCCCGCAGATTGTTACTTTACAGCTTCAAAATCAGACAGGTGTATTGACTTGATGAAGTGATAAAATAAAACTAACAACTATCGTAGGATATTTTATAGTGTGTGCAATATTGTGTTTTCTACCCAGACATTTACAAACCTCCAGAAACGCTCCGAATAATTTAAGTATTACTTAATAAGTTTGTTATTACAGGATTGAGACATAACTATCTGATCGGGAGTAGTAGTTTTTCGGTATCATCATAGTTAATTTTTTGCAAGAAGGATGTTACTGAGAGTTTACAATGATATCTATCAAGAGCGAAAATATTGAGTTTCTTTTGAAGTCTATTATACAGAAAAGGCCCTAAGAAACAGAAAAATCGACGTGGATAATATGTTTTAAATGACAACGAGCGTACAATTAGATGATTACGACGGGACTGAGTGGTAGGGGAGAGATAATCAATAGCACGATGCTGCTTAAGAATGGTGTACAAGATAAAAAGCTGGCGTACTGACAATAGCTCACAATATTGAAAGAGAACATGGGTAGGAAAACGGTAGGGAAGGAATGTGCATACCTTAAGGAGGGCTCTTTGAGCTCTTTCCAGTCTAATCATATTGGTTTTCGCAGAACCGCCCCAAGAGGTGATACAATATATCAGGAGAGACTGGCAGATAGAAATATACACCCTCCTAATTATGCATGGGTCAGCAACAACGCGAAGTTTTTTAAATACGTACATTAATTTCCGGATTCTATCCGCTGTAAGATTAATATGAGCCTGGAATGAAAGTCTGTCATCGATAAGTACACCCAGATATTTAACTGTCTCAGATTTATTTAGGTTTGGACATATACAGGCCAATTTATCCATAGTTCCATGATTTGAACAGGAATGAGCAACAATTGAGAAATTGCTTCTGGGTTTAATGGTTGGTTTTTTGATTGAAAAAGGCATATATTGCGTTTTTTGGACATTAAGGGTAAGTCGGTTTGATTGTAGCCAGCAGGAAACAAGATCGAATCCAACTTGAGCTACTTGATAGGTTTCCTCCCAGTTATCAGCTGAAAATATAAGGGCAGTATCGTCTGCAAAGGAGACGATCTTACAGTTTGGGATGTTGAGAGAACAGAGCTCATCGATATAAACTAAAAACAGGGAGGGGCCTAGGATGCTACCTTGAGGGACACCATATTCTATGTGGAGGTCGGAACTAGTTGTACCATCTATTTTCACCATCTGTCTTCGATCCGTAAGGTAGCTTTCGAAAAGTTTCAGTTGATTCCCTCTTACTCCCAAGAATTCTAGTTTTCTCAATAAGAGGGGAATGGAAACCGTATCGAATGCCTTAGCAAAATCGAGTAGGATAGCTAAGCATTTCTGTCCCCGGTCAAGGCTTTCAATTACAGTGTTTGTAAAATCGTGGACAGCATCTGCTGTGGATTTCCCGGAACGGAAACCATACTGCCTGGAGGAAAGAGCCGAAGTGGTTTCTAGGAAACTCTTGAGACGCGAATTAATAATCCGTTCAAGTATCTTAGAGAGTGATGGTAGGATTGAGATTGGGCGGTAGTTATTTGTGCAAGACCGATCCCCAGACTTGAAGATCGGATGCACTATTGCCCTCTTGAAAGCAGTCGGGAAAACACCAGCATTCATACTGATGTTACATATGTGGGTGATTATGGGTACAAGTATCAGTTTGTAGTGTTTTAATAAGGCAGTGGGTATGTCATCCCAACCCACAGCACAATCCCGTTTTAGCGAACCAATAATAGATTCCACCTCAGCGTCGTTGGTTTCCAATAAGACAAGGGAATCTAGTCTAGGGGATTTGTGTGTTAGTACTTTGGAATAAGTGGGCGCTGTTGGAGTAAGGTTCTCAGCAAGCGTCTTTCCAATGCTCACGAAGAAAGAATTAACTGTATCCACTGATTCTTTTGGGGTGGGCTTAATACTTAAAAGGTCAGTTGCAGAAGATTTCGTTTTGTTCATATCTGTTATTTCTTTAATCGCATTCCACAACATTTTAGAATTCTTGCCTGCTTTATCTATACGATCTCTGTCATATTCTCTTTTGACTTTTTTTAATAAAGTATTACAGTAGTTACGATATCGAACGTAAGTAACCCTCAATGCATCGTTTTGTGGACTATTTTTAAGTTTTTTGTGCAAGCTGTCCCTGTTTCTAACGCACCTTAAAAGACCAGGGGTTATCCAAGGTTTAATAAGTTTGCGTCGCCTTGAGAAAGACAGAAAAGCAGAATTTTCTAGGATGGCAGTTTGCAACATATCGATGAATGAGTTAGTAGCCAAATTGGGGTCTGTAATCTTGAGTATAGGGGTAAAATCAATGGCCTCCATCCGTTTCGTAAGAGACTGATAATTTATTATTTTTGTCTTAGTAGGAGGAGTAGCTTGTCTGGCCATATGAATGGCAAGCAACACAGCTTCATGGTCAGTAACAGAAGAATGAATAACGAGGGTTTGTGCAGGGTGGGTGCTCTTCATGATGACATGATCAAGACATGCTTGGTTACGAGTAGGTAAATAATGAGCTGGTAAAAGACCGTGATGTGCCAAAGTATTTAAATATTCGTCAGCGTTTGGATCTAAGAAAGTGGAGTTTATGTTAATATTTATGTCAGCCATCAATATCACATTCCTATAATTATTTAGTGGAGCCAAAATATTGTTAAGAGATGTTATAAAGTTCTGAGGATTACGAAAACCACAAGGACGATAGACGGCTAACAAAATAGTATCTTTGTTTATTTTTAAGAATAAACAGCTTGCCTCTGAGATGCTGGGTTCAGTGATGCTGATTCCAGGTAATTTGTTACTAATGTAAACTATTACTCCGTCGTTTTGATTCAGAGGGTTGGTGGATGCGTATGAATTATATCCGGGTAGGCTAGGAATTACAGGTGTCTTTTGCAACCAACATTCTGTAAGTATTAATATGTCAATTTCGACTTTTATGCGATGCAGTAGAGTGGTAAAACTAGTTAAGTTAGCGGATATGCTTCGTACATTTTGTGTCAGTATCTTGATCGAGTTACAATTTTTTGACATAATCGAGTGTACTTCATGAGGATCACAATCATGCGAGGAGCTAACAGATACGCTATCAATTTTATTAATAAGGTCTGTATCACAGTTGAATTTTAATGTAAAAGGTCACTAGTACATCAAGGAGACATAGCAGGGCGCATAAATAATGTCCTATTTCACACAATATTTTTATTACATAAAGGTAGAACTGTGTTAGAAAAACAGTCATTACGTCATTGTGGACAGAAAAAGCATGACAAGGCAAAGTGAGTATAAAGTAGAATTTGTTTTTTGATCCATAGCATGAATTATGCATGAATTTATGCATTAAAAAAAATGGTTGCCTGTAAAGTCGGTTTTACGGGCGAAGATTTTACGTGACAACGTCTTTTTCTCGGTAGAATATTTATTGATATGAATATAATTAAATTGCACAATAGGAACAAGGAATTGAATGAAAATAAGAATTGCACAAATTTTAACTATAGAAATATATTTTGTTTACTAAAACATTGTACATGTAAACTTAAACTTAACACGAGAGACTCATCGTAACGTTACCGAGCGTTACACTTTTTCATAAGTGACTCCCAGCCGCAACCTAATTTAAGACGTTGTCACGTCAAAAATACAAATGGAAGCATGCAAAACATTTGGTATAACGGGTAACAGGGTACAAGGTACAGATTTACTATATTATATTCCATATTATTTCTGTTATTTAGATACATAATGTAGATATTGTGGTATTTTGTAGTATAATTCATTTTAATATAAATATAAGTACAAGTATAATAAAGAAAAAAAATAAGAAAAAAACGTTATTAGAGATAACAATGCACTAATTAAATGCGTTGAAATATAATTTAGTTTTTTGACTTGATCTCCAGAAGTTGTAATTCGGATGAAACAACAATAAGCTTGGCGTTGTCTTCTTTTCTCCAGAGAACCCTCCCGTAAGCTGTCCAACAGTGCTTGAAACTTTCTGCCTTAGCAAATTCTCTAGCTGCATGAAAAAGTTTGCGTGTTCGAGATGTCAAATGTTCGGCAATGTAGATTTTCCGGGGCGGATCCTCCATCAGTATTGTTGTATTTAGTTTACTGTTTGACTGACGATTATACTCCTTGTAAGCTTTTAAAATGTAATTTTTCGTGATTATCGAATTAAGAGTAACTAATATGGTTTTATTTTCCGATTTAGAAGGTAGTACCCGAATATCATATAAGTCCGAGTGCACTATCTCCACAGAAAGTTCTTTAAACACACGGGATGTTATGTCAATGAGTTCCTCCTGGGTCATTCGTTGTTTTAATGATAAGTTTCTGATTTCCAGGGTACTTAAACGAGTGGTTCTGTCAATATCATCTAAATTGTATTCAATTTTTGACAGACGCTCGTCAAACTCCTTTGATTTAGTTTGATAATCATTTAATTTTATATTCAGATCATCGTATTTTTGTGATAAAAAATCAATAGACCTTTCAATTTCCGCGTTCGAGGCGAGCAATTCTCCATTTTGTTTTTTAATTTCATACATGCAAGACTGTATATTAGAGAGCTTTTCATCAGTATCCTGCCTCCAAGCGGTCAGAGTATTGATAAATGAGTCAAGTTTCGATTCACACTCAGCCTCACAATCACAACGACGTCTTTTGTTTGATCTTAATATGTTATTATATTCATTAGGGCTCGTTGAGTCCGTATTTTGTTGCAGGTCTGGGGCAGAGCCATACTGCGGTTGCTGTGATTTAACCGGAGTGCGCATCATTTAGCCTTTAATAATATAAATACAACTTCACCGACAGTGAGTAGCCACTGAGTAATGTTTGACTGCGTGAGGTGCGGTTATTAGCGCAAAAAACTACGCTCCTCCCTTTATTATCTCGCCACTGCACTCCTCCTCCTTAAAATCTGCTCTTGAGCACTAGGGCGTGGCCACTCGTCAACTAATCAGTGTTCAATGTCGGTGCGGAAGGTGAAACGGGTGATGAACGACGTTACACAATATAGTGGTATTACTCACATGCAGTGCGCTGTCCTTTTTTAATTATACTTGTTGCGCTCCGCGCACTACTGTTAACCTGGTACGCGCACTTCACTTAATACAATAAAATGAATTTTATAAAAATATTTATGTAAAAATATGTTTACGGAGGATCTTTAAACACGTCTGTACGGTCAGACATCCAAAGAGGAAGGATTTATTGTTTGGATTAAACTGTAATAAATTAAACTGAGTGCACTCTGGCCGTACCCTATGGGTACAGTGTAGTCGAAGGGTACGGCCAGAGTGCACTCAGATTCGGATTCAGATTCCGAAAACAAGCGCGAGAAATAAACAGTCTAGTCTAAGCAGGTTGCCTGCTTTTTCTCGCGCTTTGTTTTCTGAGTCTGAATCTACCCATAGGGTGCGGCCAGAGTGCACTCAGATTCAGATTCAGATTTCGAAAACAAGCGCGAGAAATAAACACTGTAATCGAAGGGTACGGCCAGAGTGCACTCCTGATTCCGATTCAGATTCAGACTCAGAAAACAAAGCGCGAGAAAAAGCAGGCAACCTGCTTAGACTACACTGTTTATTTCTCGCGCTTGTTTTCAGAATCTGAATCTGAGTGCACTCTGGCCGCACCCATAGGGTACGGCCAGAGTGCACTCAGTTTAATTTATTACAAGCGCGAGAAATAAACAGTGTAGTCGAAGGGTACGGCCAGAGTGCACTCCTGATTCAGATTCAGACTCACAACCTGCTTAGACTACACTGTTTATTTCTCGCGCTTATTTTCGGAATCTGAATCTGAATCTGAGTGCACTCTGGCCGCACCCTTAGGGTAGATTCAGACTCAGAAAACAAAGCGCGAGAAACCCTTAGGCACCCTTAGGGTGCGGCCAGAGTGCACTCAGATTCAGATTCAGATTAAGATTCCGAAAACAAGCGCGATAAATAAACAGTGTAGTCTAAGCAGGTTGCCTGCTTTTTCTCGCGCTTTGTTTTCTGAGTCTGAATCTGAATCTGAATCAGGAGTGCACTCTGGCCGTACCCTTCGACTACACTGTTTATTTCTCGCGCTTGTTTTCGGAATCTAAATCTGAATCTGAATCTGAGTGCCCTTAATCCAATGATGCCAGATTGAAGTATTAATCCGCTATATTGGCGGAAAATATTGGTCTTGGCGAAATTTTGGCGTAATAGTTGACGGAAATAAATTGAAGTTGGCAATTTTCTGGCGAAGAGGATAGTACAAGAAAGAGGGATGGAGAAGTCTCAAAATGGAATTTCATAATATGTGACATAATTGCCAAAATACATAATGTTGCCAAACTTACTATTATACAGGGCGTCCCACGGCTACCTCATATGGTGGGAAAGTATATTAAATATTAAAGATAGGATATTTTACTGAAAGAAGACATCATTTCATTTTTAATAATAACTAGAACTGCATTCACAGATTTTTTTAAAATCGACTACTACAACTGGGAATCAAACTCGTGAAATTTAAAAAAATATAGAAATATATTTTATGATAACCAAAAATAATCTTTATGATAAACCCTTTATCATAAAGATTATTTTTTTAATAAATAACATAGCATTTTAAATGAAAGGAATGCCTTATTACGTGATAAAAATAATAAAGTGATATACAAACTGTAGTAACTCAGTTAGAATGCGATTGGCTGAAATTTGTAAAAATAATAATTCGAAAATGGAACACATACATTTTCAAGCGTCTGTACCCCTAGCACGAACCATTATTGAATTCGAATGAAATGTCAATGTCAAATTTTGTATGGAAACTTATTCGGCAACGCCACAAAGTACGTAACGAGAACTAAAATCAGTACACATTTGACAATGACATTTCGCTAAGGGTACTGTTCTTTTTTTGTGTTTTTCATTTAAGTTAAAAACCGGGTTCTCTTAATACATTTTTACAAAGGGAATCTAAATACGGAAAGATATCTAGAAATACTTAATATTTTAAGAGGTGAGATCAATAATCTTCCTGATGCAAATCGACGAAATCTCATTTTCCAGCAAAACTGAACTGCTATAATAGCTATCTTCGCGTCTGGACTTCACCTTCACTTACATCAGGTACATTTGTCGGACCTATCTATAAAAAAAATGGGTGCGTGTACTTATGTAGGCGCGTGAGAAGTTATCCTTCTTTGGCATCGTTTAAAATTGCAGGCAAATAATTAATTACAATAAATTAATAAAAAGTCTGGAAAAGGACGAAGTCAATAAAGTTCAGTTTTAATTTGAAAAAATAAATAAATAATCAAAATATTCAATTAAAATCGCTACTGAATATAATTTATTAGAACATATGTGATTTGCACTTGTATGAAACTCAAACACGTATTCCGAATATACAAACTAGAAACATGTGGATAAATATTATAAATATGAATACCTATAACTGTTACTTTATTACAAAAAATAAAGATGTGGTTTTTGGTTCTACTACACCAATGGTCAAGAGATGGCGCTGTAGTCTTCTGAATCGCGCTTTGGTTCCGTTGTTCCAGATTAATAAATACTTTTGATATTATAAATATGAATACATAAAACTGTTACTTTATTACAAAAAATAAAGATGTGGTTTTTGGTTCTACTACACCAATGGTCAAGAGATGGCGCTGTAGTCTCCTGAATCGCGCTTTGGTTCCGTTGTTCCAGATTAATAAATACTTTTGATAGGCCTTCACAATGCACTCGTTAGCGCCCACTAAATAGAGATTCTATTTCTATTTTGTTGGTAGATTTTCTTAATGTGCGGTAAACACAAAAGTAACGCATGAAGTTGGTCGCTAAAGCGACCAACTTCATGCTGTTAAAATTTTGTGTTACAGTGATGCGCGCGCATCTTAAAATTTCACTCATCATTTTTTCATAACGCGGCTAAAGAAGTATAACTTCAAAAATAGGGCTCATAACAGTAGGAGATCTGCCGAGTTTCTTAATGAACACTTTCCTTCCTGGGTCGGGACAAATAAGATGGCCAGCGAGATCCCCAGATCTAACCCCACTGGACTTTTTTTGTGGGGTTATATAAAAGATGTAGTAGGTATAGAAGAACTGGTAAGACAGTGTGCAGGAGTTACAATATTAACTCAGACGTATTATTACAAACATTCACCAAGCTTAATAATGAAATCGACAGACAGAGAAAACATTAATAGAGTGAGAATTTGCACACAACAAATCGGATCACATTTTGAACAGTTGATACATTAAATTATTATTGACGTGACAACGTCTTAAATTAGGTTGCGGCTGGGAGTCACTTATGAAAAAGTGTAACGCTCGGTAACGTTACGATGAGTCTCTCGTGTTAAGTTTAAGTTTACGTGTACAATGGGCCCAATTCTGGCGTGCCAACTTATATCTAAAACTAACTAAAATTAGATATAGAGTTGTCAAATTCAATTTGGTATTCTGTAATGACACACTATCTCTAAATTTAAAATTGACGTCGCTAAGTTATTCAACTTAGATTTAGATGATAAAATGGTATTCTGAAACGTGTTCTAAATGTCATATTTTCTCTAAAATTAGAAATGTCACACTAAATTTAAGAAGGACCTACGGAGGTCCTCTCTAAATTTAAATGTGTATAATCTGGCCAAATAGTAGGTAAATGATTGATGTACTTAAGTTTTGAACTTGTTGTTAAGGTTGGTTATGGGTTTATTTCGTTAAAATAAGCCATAAATTTTATACAATAATGAACGACGACGGTGATAATAATACCTATATTAGCTAGATCTTTTATTTTTTTTAAAAGGTAGATAAGTCTATTTTACGATGCGGATTTATTATGAGCCTATTAATGTGTCATGAGCCACCACGCAGGCCTAATGCGGCTTAGTGGGGGCTAATGACTGCAGATGCAGCGAGCAACAACATAGAAACTCGATTTAATACATTTTTGGTTGGTCACCCATCCTAAGATCGGCCATTGTGGAAGTTACTTAACGTTCACGATCGCAGAACGAACGCGTTACACTTGCGCTATTGTGGTCCTTCGTAGGTAATGTATACGTATATCTTGTATAAAACACTAAATAATTTAAGGTAAAATCTTTTTTAACATAAATAAAAATCCACTTCATAGGTATAATATAAAAAACAAGCTAAAAAGGTAAGACATCTATGTGCTAATTCCTTAAGTAATACCTACAGTCCCCACTCATATCTAAAGTACATAGTCAAATAATTAACAAATAATAGGTACCTATGGTGTCAGCGATATGCATTCCAATCACCAATTCCAATCCAAATGTTATTTTGACTTTAAATGTAGGTACTTTAAACTTTAATGTATTTTGTTCCTTTGTTTTCAGTGGTTTAGTTTTTATGAAGCCATTTTTAATATTTGTTGGAAATGTTTTTATTTCCCACTTTTTATAAGCTAATTATAACCTAAGACGAAATAAGTTCCTACGGTTTGTTTGCTTTTATACATCCGAAAGTACTTGGCATTCACCAAATGATTAATTGGGATTTGGGACGATATCGCCAAAACTGATAGAAACAAAAAAAGATAAAAATAGGTTACGTTTCGTTACATCTCGGATTCTAAAATAAATGAGTACAAAATCTTCACAAAACAGCCGAAGGGATAATAACAACCTCTGACCGAAACCGAAATTTATAACCGTAGGTTCCTAGGAAATTTTCAAGGATGATATACGTTAGACCGTGTCGGCCGTAGCAGAGTTAACTAATCATCATCATCAGGCTATTAATGTCTCCATTGCTGGGGCACAGGCCTTCCCTATGAATGGAATAGGGAGATTGGGCCATGACCCACCACGCGGGTCCAGTGCGGATTGACGGGTGCTAACGACTGCAGATGCAGCCGGGACCAACGGCTTAACATGCCTTCAGAAGTACGGAGAAACTCCAGATAGAAGATTTTTGGTCACCCATCCAATGACCGACAACTGCAAAAGTTGCTTAACTTCAACCTGCGCCATCGAGCTCCTCTAGTTAACTAATATTAAATAATATATTTTTTATGGATTATAGATACATTCAAGCTATTCCGTGCGGTAACCCACTGACAACCAAGCACCAAATGAAACGCTCCAACGCTCGGAAAAAACTTGGTCCCGCTTCGGCTCGGCCACGGCCCGTTGCATGAATACAGCGCGCCGGCGCGGTGCCGCCGGCCAATCGTAGTGATACCTCAGACAAAACAGAAACGTTTTCCTCGGACGAGTACACTTACCCTGTTTACTTTATCTGAATGATTAGACTGTATCACGGCGCAACGGTACCTACCTAATTGCTCGGTCGAGGCACGTCTTTGTAATTTACAGGTACGGGACCGTCTCGGTGACCGTGTTACGGCTGAAGCTCGGCTCGGACTCGACACGGTTAGGGACACGAAAATAGTATCGATACTTTGTGGCATCGAGTACTTTTCCTTTCGATACCGATACTTTTGTACTCGATACTTGGTTTTCGATACTTCAACTAAATAACTAAACTAAAAAAAGTATCGATACCTTTAAAATTTTGGATAAGCGCCTTATATTGATGGCAACGCCATCTAGTGGAATCATGGCAAACCTTCTAAAACATTCGATTGCGTTGATATAATTGGAAGCAGAAGCAATCTAGTGTGTCCTGAGACTTACGTACTTGAGTAATTCACGTTTAGTTTTGCAGTTGATTATATTAACATTACACGTTTTTAAGAGTATCTACATTGCTTATAAGGTCCTATGAAATGTACTCGATACTTTGAAGTATCCATACTTTT
Source organism: Chilo suppressalis (assembly GCA_902850365.2). Classification (NCBI taxonomy): domain Eukaryota; kingdom Metazoa; phylum Arthropoda; class Insecta; order Lepidoptera; family Crambidae; genus Chilo; species Chilo suppressalis. The sequence continues at coordinate 16,473,009 of OU963897.1, read as the reverse complement.
GTTTCAATACTTTTACGAGTACGATACTTTTTTTCCGATACTACTCATGAGTACAGTATCGATACTTTCTATTCGATATCGTGTCCCTAGACACGGTCTATCGTCACTGATCATCCTTAATAGATTTGTTAGGTAGCTACCAAAATCTAGTCGGTACCTATATTTAAATTTAATTTTAAAAGTGGCGGCTTTCCCCATCCTTTTGCCAAAAAAAACTTAGGCATGCTCTAAGAAAAAATATGATTCCTAAAGTTCTCCCCGCAGATTTAATTTTTCCAAGTTTATATTTTTCACCAAAACAAGGATAAACACTCCCAATCTAGAAACCCTAAGTACCACAGAGTAGGCAAGTATTCACTCTTTAATATTGATTCATAATATCTCATACAGTAAAATAACAAACTTATGTTAAGTTTTCATATTTCAAAGATGATGAAGAACAACAAAGAATTACTGAAATAAGTCAAAATCACTGAATAATAAGTATTTATTGCTAATTTGAGTGAACCGATAATTACCGGTTCAATGCTTTTACCTAATCTGTGAATTCAATTTAGATGTTCGTTTTCAGCTGTCCACTTGTGATCTTAATTTAGTTAGTTCGCAATTTCAGAATACCAATTCACTAAACCTAAACTAAAATTAGCTCTCTAATTTTAAGTTTAGGTTTAGAGAAAGTAACGCCAGAATTGGTCCCAATGTTTTAGTAAACAAAATATATTTCTATAGTTAAAATTTGTGCAATTCTTATTTTCATTCAATTCCTTGTTCCTATTGTGCAATTTAATTATATTCATATCAATAAATATTCTACCGAGAAAAAGACGTTGTCACGTAAAATCTTCGCCCGTAAAACCGACTTTACAGGCAACCATTTTTTTTTTTCTTGCACCGTTTCGTTTATTATTACTTTTTGTTGAATATTTTTTAAATAAAACGTGTAATTTTATGACTTTTCTTTCATTTAAAATACTATGTTATTTAGTAAAAAATAATTGTTATAATTAACTCTTACGATGGCTATCTTAAAACATGTCGTGTTTTTTTTTCGAAATTTCACGAGTCTGATTCTCCGTTATAGCAGTCGATTTTAAAAAAATCTGTGAATGCAGTTCTATTTATAATTAAAAATAAAATGATGTTTTCTTTCGGTAAAATATCCTATCTTCAATATTTACTATACTTTCCCTCCGTGTGAGGTACCCGTGGGACGCCCTGTGTAGTTAAGCCTTCTTTTTGTGTTTATACAGGCAAACCAGCTGGTAGTCTACCTAATAATAAGTGGTCAATACCGCCCATGGACACTTGCAACACCAAGGGTACTAAACATGCGTAGCCGGCTCTGAAGGAAAAATAACATTCGTCCATGTTTACGAGTCACTCGTTTATGATCATGAGTATAATCGTAGCGAAATCCTGTGTCCATGCCCACGCTTCTTCATACAGTGTCTACCCTATATATATTCATCTTCCATTTTTACTATACTGGGAATTCCGTGGACCTTAGGTGAAACAAAAATATACATAACGTTGTCTAATAAACATTCAAAGCTAAACAATAAAACACTGTATAGTATTGCGTGAACGAGAATCTTTGGTGGCATGATGGCGCGTGAACTTCAATAAGCATGAATTATTAAAAAAATAGTCACACCAATTTTTCTTTAGTATCGTATAGTATTAAAAGTAAATTAGAAAATCACTTCTGGTGACCCTGGCATCAGTGCTCCTATTTTAGCGCTTTGGGCGCTAGAATTAGCGCTATCCTGGAGTGGTTAGCTCCTATGAAAAAAAATAGTGCCTATCGGATAATCTGGCGCTTTTTCATTTAAGTAACAGTCTATTACCGATAAATTGTATACTTCGGGAAGCCCCTCTATTATTTTTTTTATGGCAGAACTACATTTGTTTGTCATCTTGTGTTGCGACGCATCAGAGAGGTATCGGTTTCATATAAATATTTAGTACGGTTAGAACTAGACTTGTGTTTCGCGATGTGCCGACACCACTAGCATCACTATATAATATATAATATACGGTTAGACCACAAAATAATATTTTGCGGTCGAAACCGCTCTCACTCGTACCTTTAACCGTACCTACTACTAAATGTATGAACCGATATATCTCTCGTCACCACAACACAACAAGTAGTATTATTTCTGACATTAGTTAGTGGTTTTCTTTTCATTCATTCATGTTCAAAATTTATTTTGACGCTTTGGTTGATTTTTGTCTATTTTATAAATAATACAAAAATGAAATTAATTTAGCGCATAATCTAGCGCTTTTTTAAAACGCGTTTTTCTTAAAATCTAGCGCCTATTATATAATTTTACCGCTTAATCGGATTTTTGATCTGGCAGCATTGCCTGTACTAATATAAAAAAAAGAAAATCCGTCATGTTTCTTTTGCTGTTTTGCGTCCGCGTCATTAAAGTCTACCATAAAAATAACTTTTAATATTGTAGTCCGCAGACAAAAATAGCCATAATTTTTAATTAAACAATGGCTGATAGTGATGACGAATATGATCGAAAACGGCGCGACAAATTTCGTGGTGAAAGGGGTGCTGCAGAAGGAAGTAGCTATCGAAGTAGTGATCGTCGTGAAGAAAGAAGTCGCGGCCGTGACGATTGGTCAGAGAGGTAAGGTTCATCACATCGTGAGTGAAGACGCAATGTAACTAATCCTATATTACCCTTCTACCTACCTACAAATATTGATGCATTTAAAATATTTCAGATCCCAACCTCAATCCTTGGAACCTAAAATTCCTTTCCACATCACCAAACCTACAAAACGTACAGTAGCAAGTATCATAAGGTAGATAAAAAAAATGATTTTAATTCCATTAAAATAAGTTGTTTAATTAAATATGGATATTTAAATAGCAGTCCTATGTACATAACATAATTTATCTAATTTAATCCTGTAAACAAAAATTATATATTGTCATGTCGATGACATTGTTCAAATGCCTCGTAACTAACAAAACACAAATTTTACCGGTGAGTTTTTTTTTTTAAATTAATTACTTAATGATAATGTGTAGTACTGTAATTTATATATAATTGGATCGTAAAATTGATCTTGGTATTGATTTTACATATAGACTAGCAGTTCACAAGTTAGTACCAATTAGGAGTTATTGATTTCAAAAATGTCCATGTGAATATAATTAATAAAATGGAATAAGAGTGCTTTATTAAATGAAAGACATGAGTAAATAATGCAGTGATCATTATTAGATTAATATTACAGTCAGTTTTCTGGCAGCAGTAGTCATAGTAGAAAAGATATATTGGTAGCAAAAGTTTAGAAAAAGTAACTTAGGAGATATCTGTTTAAACAAGTTAAAATAAATCAGCAGCATTAAGCTTGAATTCAGAATTTTGTAGGTATTTGCAATTTAACAATTATTTTCTTTATTATGTAATTAAGTAAGAATTATTTTATTGGCTACTTGGTAAGTGATATACCTTCAAAGCAGATAGTTGCTCTTCCTCACGTTTGACAGATTCCTCTGGATGATACTTGATCTTGAACCTAGGAAATAATATGATTCATTCATTATAGATTGTCCGCACATACTGCAATTATCTAGTTACTAAAACTAAATCTCAAAATACATTAATCATTTTCTATATAAAAATTAGAATAAATCCATTCAAGGATATATAACTACAACATTTACGATATTCAATACCATTTCATCATTTTTATATGGTATGTAATGTCCAGTTTTTTTCTATATTCAACATTTCATTCAGAATGATTTTAAATTATTTGAGTATAATAAATGAGAATTCATGTTCAATATGTCAATTTGCAACATATACATATACATTTTGTTAAAATTTGCACCATGTAGGTGCAAATTTTAAAATATTTGCTAAATTTGAATTCTAAGTTGAGTGGCATAGATAACTTATTTTGACCCTGATTGTCAGACAGGAGGTATTTGAACATTTTGGTCGATATGCTAGAATAAAATCATGTAATTGTTCATACAACATCGAAGTGAAAAAAAACGTAAATTGTTAAAAAGAATGTAACTGCTTTTTGGCTCCCAATGATTTAACAGATTTTTTTGGTGGGCAGATCTCGAGGAGGTCGTTCTGGCCCAGACTATAGAGATTATCGTGGAGGAGCTAGTGCAAGTCGAGGATACTCTCCAGTGAGAGGCGATGGCCCACCAAGCAAGCGTATCCGTCCTGATTGGCCCGTTGAAGATCGAAGATATGGAGGCATGCCACATGATTCATATGGGTCATATGGATGGGCTCATGATCATTTTGGGCCTCATCCTGCCCATCAAGGTTATGGCCAACCTATGCCACCAGTGCCTGCTAGGTATGCTCCGTTTTTTTTGTTTTATAATAATATTTTTGTCTGATAATTCAGTAAATGACTATATACTTTTAATTTATCAGAGATGCTGTGGTACCAATGGGGCCAGCAGAAAACTCGGGAGCAATGATGTCCTTCAAGGCTTTTTTGGCTGCCCAAGATGACTCCATCACTGAGGATGATGCCATTCAGAAGTACAATGAATACAAGCTTGAATACAGGAGGCAACAATTAAATGAGTTTTTCGTTGCTCATAAAGATGAAGAATGGTGTGTATCTATTCGCCTTTATAAATCTTTTTACAAAACAGTAAAGCTCAAGTCTTTATTAAATTTAATTACCTACTTGTTTTGCCAATTTGAAGTCAAAGCTTAAGAATATTGTTTTTGTTTGTTTGTACTTTGAAAGTTAATTACTGTGATATTATTTGCTGGTATCTAAAAAATTCTAAGCATATCACAGACAATGATAAATTATATTACTAATACTTATCTATCACAAATCTCATCTTCCTATTCCTTAATGAATATGTGCTTAGAATTTTTTAAGTATCATGTGCAAATCTTAACATAACATTTTTTCCCTACAGTCTACAGCGTATCCTCGTGGAACGTATTGCTGGACAACATTGAGAAAACATTTAATGAAACTTTATAACAATAATAATGTGTGTGTAGCTAGTTAATTTCGCGTTGACCCGTAGCGCGCAATGCTACAGGTTTCGTTTCTGTTAGGGGTAGGGCTAACATATTCCACATTGAGAAGTGTGGAACAGGTGAGATTCTGAAGATTTTTCAATTATTACTAACTCATTATGTTTTTTTAGACAAAGCAATCTGTATATCAATGAATTTGTTTTTGTTCACTTGATATTACTATATTGATTGTATATGTTGCAAATTGACATATTGAACATGAATTCTCATTTATTATACTCAAATAATTTAAAATCATTCTGAATGAAACGTTGAATATAAACTGGACATTACATACCATATAAAAATGATGAAATGGTATTGAATGTCGTAAATATTGTAGTCATATATCCTTGAATGGATTTATTCTAATTTTTATATAGAAAATGATTAATGTATTTTGAGATTTAGTTTTAGTAACTAGATAATTGCAGTATGTGCGGAGAATCTATAATGAATGAATCATATTATTTCCTAGGTTCAAGATCAAGTATCATCCAGAGGAATCTGTCAAACGTAAGGAAGAGCAATTATCTGCTTTGAAGGTATATCACTAACCAAGTAGCCAATAAAATAATTCTTACTTAATTACATAATAAAGTAAATAATTGTTATATTTTTAGAACCGTTTGAATGTATTTTTGGAGCTACTAGATCATGAAGAACTAGATAAAGTCACAGTAGACATTGATAAAACTGATAAGTTGATACGTCTCCTGGACACGGTGGTAATCAAACTCGAAGGTGGTACAGAAGATGATCTAAAAGCACTGGATGATCCTCCACCACAAGAAAATGCTAATTCAAATGATAAATCAGGTAGGTATTTATTAATAGTAATGAATTTTCTGTTACAAATGTTCAGTACCCACTTATTTTACTGTTTAAATTTTTAGGTAAAACAGATTCTGATAAAACAATTGTCATTGATGTTGATGCAGTTAAAGTAAAAGAAGAGAAAGATGAATCAGAAAAAAAAGAAAAGGTCTGTAATAGGTTTAAAAATACCTTTGATTAATTGTTTAACTTGAATTGGTAGAGTGGGCTATTCCGCAATCAAATCTCCACCATTTGCATTAACACATCTGCTGATGCTTCTCCTCGATCATAACCCATGATGCATATTTATGAGACTAATAGAGTTCAATCACAGTTTATGTAGAGCTTATGGTCAAATATTTTCGTTAAGCTTATTAATTGCCATCTTCAATTTCTTATGCAATAACAATCATTAATTCTCAATGTGTCTTTAATGGTCTATCTATTAAGCAACATTGAAGAGAAAGCATTATAATCTCACATCCACTATGTTTCTGACAGTAGTAATGTCCTCTCTGATTGAACCCTTCATTCTGCACTAATGCGTTTCTACAACTAACAGTGGTCATTGGGTTTTGTTGTTATTAACACTTCTAAAAAATGTTACTTGAAAGTAACTTGGTCACCAGGATAAGAAAGCGGAATCGCCAAAGCCTACCGAGCCATTGACAATGGCGATCGATCCTCATCTGCGTCAATTGCAGGAACAAGCGAAGCTGTTTTCGCGTTTCAATTCCGAGCCGCAGCCAGAACCCGAGGAAAAGGAGCCACGTAAGTTTGTTTTTATACTTTAAAACATATCTTTCATAGAATTATAATAGCATTTTTTTACAGTAAATTCTTTGTAATATATTACCCGCATGTTGTAATTATGTCATAGTAGTTATTTAAAACAGTACCAGCAGAATTTAAATTGACTGTAACTCCTTAACATGAGGCACATGAATATTGCATTATCTGTAATGTAAATTCTGTTTAAAAAATATTTACATATTTCTGTGTGCAATGATGTCACGAAAATGGCGATAGGAGTTTAGATAAATATTATATCAATATAGGAATGCTGACGGGGTAAAGTAAATAAAATTCTATTTAGTCCGTCAGTTACATTAGCAATAAAAAATGGACATGCGCCAACACACAATCGCGAGCCGTCTTCTGGCGTGAAAACACATATGCACTCGTATCATGCGCGGACTGTATTAACCGTGTTATAGAAATGACTAAATGTGTCTAAATTTTAAAAAGTGGGCTTTGCCTTAGCAATTTTGTGTGCAATAAACTACAAAAAACAACAAAAAAAAGAGAACGTGGATGAAGCGTTGGTTAAAAGAGCGATAATTCTCAGCCATTCAAAGTTATTGGAGTTTTTGGACTTTAAGGATATTCATAACTTCCTAAGAATACGTGCGCAACCGCCGACTGCCACAGTGCAAATGTCTTTGGTTGGATGTAATCCGCCGGCCAAATAGTTGTAATCCACGCGCTCCAACCGCGGATGGAAACACGCGCCCGTAATCCAAGGACGTTGAAGGTCAAATCAAAATTTGGATTACATCCATCGTCTAGATGGATGGCAGCGGGCAAGGTCACCTTAGTTGGGACCCTGGATCACATCCGTCTAGAATAGACTTAAAAAACAGACTAAGTTAAAACTGTACCAAGCAGTGACGTCATGCGACATTTCAAATCAATATATCCCTGTAATGTTTAGTTTATGTGGAAAAAGAAAAAACACGCGTCCAATACTTCTTGATGATACTGACCTGACCTGATAGAAGAAGAAAAAAAGTTTGTCATTATCGATATTATTGAGTTGTGTGACGTACGAATTTTTTATTGAATTTCGACTTAATTTTCAGCGCCTCCTGGTTCGTCTTCTAGCTCGTCGTCTTCCAGTTCTTCCTCTTCGAGTTCGGAAGATGAGGGCGAAACTAACACTCGACGCAAGTCCAAGTCTAAATCGAAGACCCCAGAAAAGTCTCCTGAAAAGACGGAGAAAGCTGCGTCACCTATTGTTGAGAATGCAGTTGAAACAGTAGAGAATGATAAAGACAAAGAAAAGACTCCAGAAAATAAGTCGGAAACTGTCAATGACGCCGTCGCCGAGAAGAAGGAATTGCGAGCACTGCATAAAACTACATCAATATTTTTAAGGAATCTGGCACCAACTATTACTAAAGCCGAAGTTGAAGCTGTAAGAATGCATACTTCCCCAATATGTTTAGGATTTTTTCGACAAACATTTCTACAAATGTTACTTATCCATTTTCAGATGTGCAAACGATATGGTGGATTTTTGCGCGTCGCATTAGCCGATCCGTCGCCGGAGCGACGTTGGTTTCGACGCGGTTGGGTCACTTTTCGCCGTGAGGTCAACATCAAAGACATTTGTTGGAACCTAAACAACATCCGCGTAAGTTGATTTGAGAAAACAGAGTAAACAAGTGATAAAGCCGACTAATTGGCCACTTTGTAGTCAGTGACAATCGCCAAGAGAAAAAAAAATACCTCTATTTCAATCTAATTGAATATTTACTGTTAAAACATTGTTAGGAGGTACAATTGTGCTTCGAATACCTCTTTCATTGTTATATTATTATAACTACCTGCTTTTATTATTGTTTAAGAAATGATAGTAATAAAAATTGACATAGTGAAAGTCGAAATAGTGTTCGACCCTTTACTACTACATTGTCGCCCTTGAAATAACTAACCCCTTTATAAATTATAGCATTCTTTTATCGTAGCGGAAATAATTGATGTTGTTATAGTTACGCGAGTGCGAGCTGGGCGCCATAGTGAATCGCGACCTTCAGCGCCGTATCCGTCCCGTATCTGGCGTAACGTTAGAACGAGCGGTGATGCGTGCGGATGCGCGATTAGCCGCGCGACTGGCGCATTTACTCGACACGCGCACGCATCTATGGGATGTTGACGCAGACTCGCAGACAGCCAACGATAACACGAACAACTCCAACGCCTGTGAGGTAACTACACGCTGCCTTCATTGTGAAGTATGCAGCCGCGTGATTGAAGCATTTACTCAACACGCGTACGCATATATGGGATGCTGACGCAGAATTGCAGACAGCCAATGATACCACAAACAACTCCAACGCTTGTGAGGTAACTACATTATATTTATACTGTGTGACACAGCAATCAAAATGCAGGTGAACAATTAATGTATAAATTCACATTATGTAATGAAGGGTGACTTCATGAATCATCTCTGAAGTCATTTTTCTTCGTCGTCGTCATTTTTGACGACTTTGTAAATGATAAAACAGGGAGAAAAAAACAGCCCTTGCTGAGTTTCTTGCCGGTTCTTCTCAGTACAAGGTCTCCCACCGTAGATTTACGAACCAATGGCGTAGCTTCTAGACATTCATATGTGCTTGTAACAGCCTAAACTGAATAAATGATTTTGATTATGATTATTATGATTATGATTACATGCTGCCTTCATTGCGAAGTGCGCAGCCGCGTGACTGGGGTATATACTCAACACGCGCACGCATCTATGGGACACTGACGCAGACTCGCAGACATCCAATGATACCACGAACAACTCCAACGCTTGTGAGGTAACTGCACGCTGCCTTTATTGCGAAGTGTGCAGCCGCGTGGCTGGCGTATATGCTCAACACGGGCACGCATCTATGGGACCCTGACGCAGACTCGCAGACAGCCAATGATACCACAAACAACTCCTACACCTTTGAGGTAATCTTACTGTCTTTACCTGAAGCGTTGCATTTTTCTGGTGTTGAAGTGTGCGGATCCACGAATTTTTTGACTGCTCGATAAGCGCACCCATATAATATGGGGCACCAACACTAACTTATGCATTTGTAAGATATACAAAATAGGGTATTTGATAAGTTTGAGAAAACGATCTCACGTTATTTACTAATGTTTATAGAGCCCATAAAAAGTGGATATTCATCATTATGTTGTGTATTTCGGTAAAAAAACCAAATGCCAATCTCTATTTTCAAGTTGCCGCGAAAAACGTATCTCTGGACAATATGGCGTCTCTCTGGTGTGTGACGTCACACGACTGTCATTAAAACGTCAAACCATACAATCAAATGTCACTTTAACTGGAAGTTTACTTGCGTCTGACGTCATTTTAGGCTCCACCAATCGCAAGCGTTTTGGGTCACGTGACAATACACAAGAAAACTATTATCTTTATGGTGGGTTTTTAGTAAAATTATGAATATTTTTTCAATAAAAATAGTAAAAACTCCTGCCAATATTCATTCTAAATACAGATGCAAATAAAGTGCCAATTGTTAACTTTATTTTTATACTGTCAAATACCCTATTCCAGTGTCCAATGCGGAACTGATGCAGGTCTAAGCGTTTGACTTTTGTGTTCACGAACTCTAACTGCAAGAACCGCTAATGCAAATACCGCTAAGTATGCATGGTAGGAGTAGTAGTATACTACGTTGTTCAAAAAGTATCGCGAATTTCATGTTTTTTTAAGAATTATTTATTTATTCATGAATATCTATTTTGTCCCCTTCAAAGTAATCCCCATCAGACATTATACACTTGTGATAACGTTTTTTCCAATCCTCGAAGCATTTTGAAAAATCATTTTTTGTGAACTTGTTCAGCTCCTCCTTCGATGCCATCTTTATCTCTTCAATCGTGGCGTAGCGTCGTCCTTTCATGGGCCTCTTCAGTTTCGGGAACAAGAAAAAGTCACAGGGGGCCAGGTCTGGGAAATACGGTGTCTGCGGCATTATTAGAGTGTTGTTTTTGGCCAAAATTTCGCGCACAAGAAACGATGTGTGAGCAGGAGCATTATCATGGTGCAAAAGCCAATTTTTGTTCTTCCACAAATCCGGGCGTTTCTGGCGGATTGGTTCTCGCAAATTGCACATTACTTGAAGGTAATATTCCTTATTGACCGTTCTACCCTGCGGCAAGAACTCATGATGCACCACGCCCCTGCAATCGAAGAAAACTGTCAGCAAAACCTTCACATTGGATCGAACATGGCGTGCTTTTTTCGGTCTTGGCTCGTGCAGCAGCTTCCATTGGGATGATTGAGCTTTGGTTTCTACGTCATAACCAAAAACCCATGATTCGTCACTAGTTCTGACTCTCTGGAGCAAATTTGGGTCGTCACGGACAGAATCCAACAATCCTGAGCAATGTTAATGCGATGCTGTTTTTAGTCGAAATTGAGGAATTTTGGTACGAAAGTCGCGGCTACACGTCTCATGCCCAAACTATTGGTAATAATCGAACGGCACGAGCCAATCGATATATTTAGGTCCTCAGCAACTTCTCTGACGGTGATTCGACGATTGGCCAATACTATTTTCTTTACTTCATCAATGTTTTCGTCTGTTGTTGACGTGCTCGGGCGTCCGGAACGCTCTTCATCGCTCACATCTTCTCGGCCCTCTGAGAAAATTTTATACCACCGATAAACGTTGCTTTTGTCCAAAGTAGCTTCGCCTTATGCAACAGTCAACATTCTGAATGCGTCCGCGCACTTTAAGTTGTTCTTCACACAAAATTTGATACAAATTCTTTGATCCATTTTTTGGATTAGACGAAAATCGAAGACAAACTAAAACACGCCCACGCACAATAGCTGTCAAAAACTGACTGGACATTCAAAATGGCCGAAATTTTCAACATAAGTGAGGGTCATGAGTACCAACATAACGCCACCAAAAGATCAAAAATCGAACATACGTAGCCCGCGAAAATTCAAAATTCGCGATACTTTTTGAACAAACCTCGTATAAGCACATTTTTATAAAATGACGCTGTCATTCTCATATAATCATGAAGGTAAATTGTTAACCACAAATCAAATAAAGAAAGAAGGTTAGCAGCGTTTTTGCTACTGCATCTTGGAAGGCATTACTAGAGTTACGCAAGGTGTAATAGATAAACGAACACCATCTTTGTTCTAGAACTTCAGTCTCAACTCCAAAAACCCGGTGCTCCACAAAATAACGGAACATTTAATTGAAGAAGCGTCTACCGAAGAAGAGGAGCTACTCGGCCTAGAAGCTTCGTCGGAGATAGCTGCTCAGGAACAACCGGACCCGGAACTAATGCGCGTGTTGGATAGACTCGTGCTGTACTTGCGTATCGTGCATTCTGTTGACTATTACAACCATTGCGAATACCCGTATGAAGATGAGATGCCAAACCGTTGCGGCATAATGCACGCACGCAGCGGACCACCAGCTAATAAGGTGAAAAAAATATAATGACATTGATGTCGATTCTGGTATGATTGTCTAAACGTAAACTTAAATTGCAACTGTGTATCCTTGTCATACTCTATACAGATAGACAAGGAGAAACTGATATTAAATTTAGTTTTAAGTTTAGATAGTCATGCCAGAATTGACACCATTGTGATGATAATAAATAAATATTATTTTACATTTTTACAATTTACCTAAACCCAACTGTTAAATCACATTGAATAAACAATTAAGTATTTAACAAGTAATATATTTTTCATACACGTGTTTAGTGTAATGCTTATAAAGAAATTATATACTTACCACTACTACTACTATACTTTATAAAGAATGAAAAGGACAGACTGATGTCAAGTTTACAAATAGCAAACACGAATAGCCAAGTGAAGCGCTAGCATACTACTTTAACTTTGATCAGTTTGCATTGACATTTGTTTTGTTTGTAATGTTGATGTTTAATATTGATTTTATATTAAACATCAACATTACAAACAAATGTACAGAAAATCATGCTGATATGTAAACTACTTTGAGATATTTTAGTTAATAGGCGGTTATGTCTATCCTTACACAAAAGTGTTGCTAAACTCTTTCTTATATTTTCATTGTTTACAACAGCCAGCGCAGCAAGAAGTACAAGATTACATAAAGACCTTTGAAGGCAAGATGTCTGCTTTCCTACAAGATATGAAACCACTTTCGGATGAAGAGTTACAAAAATTGGGGATAAAGGTTTGTATATTGTTTATAAAGCCAATTTGATTGGAGAAATGTTTTCAAAGTTTATTATACTGACTGGCAAACATTATAATTTTTAGGACCCTGATGTAGAAGTCGAGAAATTCATTCAATCTAACACCCAAGAATTATCTAAAGACAAGTGGCTGTGTCCACTAAGTGGCAAGAAATTTAAGGGTCCCGATTTCATAAGAAAACACATTTTTAACAAGCACGCAGAGAAGGTAATGTAATACATTTTTATTATTTTATATGATGGCAAACTTTATTTTATATTTGATCTTGAGTTTGATTAAAGTATGCCAAGGAAAGGTAGAAACCTTGTAAGAAACACCAAACTGTGGAACCATCCATATGTGATGATATTAACTTGATTTATGCCCCATATATCGCCAAATTTAGTACTATCTATGTTTGTTTTGAAAATCTGAACAGCATCACAACAGGTGTAACGAGAATAAAAATCTTCCATACTAAAAGTATTGAGATTTGAAGCGTATCAAGATCGAATTCAACTATTCCAATTCGATATTGGTTCGTGCTAAGCGTACAGAGTGCGTTTGAATTACACTAAATGGGACTTGCGTTAACTTTACAGCCAAGCGAGTGTATCTGTTAAGTTAGCGCAAGTCGCGGCACACACGTGCGCGCGGAGATTCATTGCTTGAAAACTTATGCATAATGATGGTGTTTATGAAAGAAGAACGGCGAATGTAGGCCCAAATGTTTTAGAAGCCATTTAATGATAGAAACATTAAAATTTTAAATAAGGGGGACTTACAGTAATTTTTAAAAATAAGCTTGCATTCAGAAATAAAATAATTATGGTTTCTATATCGAAACATCACGTTATCCATAGCAATAATAAAACGCGAAAACAGTGTCGTGGTTCAGTTCCGGCTTATGCAGTAGTTTTCACTTTAGAATAATATTACAATAGCAGCTTTTGCTTCACTATAATTATGTAACTAAATTATTTAAATTATTTGATAAATAAAACAAAAGAAGTTAACGTCATCAAAAGAAAGAAGAAAATACTTTATTTTTAAACATTCATCTAATATATCGGATAAACGGATATTGGTTTTTTACTTCTGTGAAACGGAAAATATTTTTAAAATCTAATGGCAATGTCTGTAAATTTTTTGTTGTTTTGTCCGTTTCTGTGTTTATTTTACGTAGAATATTTAATTGTGATTTTTTTGTCTATGATGTCGCGTTTTTGAAGAAAATATGATCCAAAGTCGTGAAAATCACATTATAAATACATCATTTAATTATATACTTTCGTAAAATAGAAACACATAATCACTTTTATTATGAATCCTACTACTTATATCTTTTTTGTGCTAGCTTTAATTGATTATGTCTAATTGACTTTTTTGTTAGTCTTATTTAGCAGTACGAAAATCTATAAATATCATTCGTGAATGGTTCCTTGAAATCTGTGTCTCAAATTATATGGAAGTTCGCCATTCTTCTATAACTAATCGAACGACCATTTAAATCCATAGATAAAGACATTTGCGATTTGACGGATGATTAGACCTTTAGTCTCAGTGCTGTCAGCTGGTACCCGTCATTCCAGAAAACCTTCATTGTATTCGCTGCTAATTTTACAACCTATTTGCGAACGGTTAGGGAGTGGGATTCCTTACCGAGGTCTGTTCTCCCGGACCAATATAATCTGGACATCTTCAAGGCCGGAGTGAGCAGGCATCTTTTATGCAGGCGTGTCCCATCCTAGGCTTCATCATCGCTTTCCATCAGGCGAGATTGTGGTCAAAGCCTTGCCTATTAAGCATAAAAAAAACAACCACTGAAAATTAATTTTAAATGGATTATTACTTTGAATGTTATTATTACTTGTTTATTGATTTTTTGTCTTTGATTGACATACATTTATTGACCTAACCCTAAATGTATTTTATATTTGATTCAAGTATAATAAGAATAAATTTTAAAATTATATTTTTTATTAACTATTTAAATTTTTCTAATAAAATCATCTTAAATTGTTTCCCTATTGTAATTTTATCAATTTTTAAATTAATATTTGTATACTTCATTCATTATAATTTGCAATGCTCTTGCAGGGCTCATGTTTGTGAGCTGTTATTAGATTTAAGAACTGAATGTAACCAACATGAAGAAATAAATATTATGTCTATGACTAGAATGAATTGCACAATACGTTTCCCGCTAGGTGGATGAAGTGCGACGCGAGGTGGCGTACTTCAACGCGTACGTGCGCGACGTGCGCCGGCCGCAGCAGCAAACCCCGCCGCCGCGCAACCCGCCCGCCGCTGCCGCGCACGCGCCCCCGCCCGCGCCGTACGTATTCACCCGCCCTTTTTTTTTGTTCTTTTGACGATGTGAAATCCCTTGACGGACCGTACCGTGCGCTAGCGAGGCGCACGCATAGAGGAATAAGAATAGAGTAGGGTAGATATAGACTACTACAAGTGGAAGTATCCCTCTAATAGAAAGAGAAAGAAGATGAGAGACGGAGCGTATCTCGGCCCGAGCCGTACATTGTCGGTTTTTGTCAATGTTCTAAAGTGCCTCACTGCATGCAGACAGTTTGTTGTAAGCCGTGTTAGGCATGCGAAGTCGCTCGATGCTGGGTCAGCGTCACCATGGTTCGGCCGAGGCGCACGCGGCTTCCTCGGGCAAATAAGTATAGACCGAGGCAGCGGACGGATGGATTGGCAATTTGTCTACGACGCGACCTTAAGGCCGAGTGGATTTATTTGTATTGTTTATTTTATTTAGGCATGCTAACAGTCACACATATTCATACATCATGATTGAATCGGATACTATACAATTTTCTTATATGCAGACCAATTATAAGCATACACAACAATCACAATAAAGTTAATATACAACTTGATACAATTCAAGAAATTGACCTGATCACAAATATATATATTTTATGGATAGACTGAATTAATTTGCGTTAATTTATTCAAATACATAGACAAAAGAAGAACAGATTATTTTGTTATTTATTTATTTGTTGTACCAAAGTGCTTCAGCATCTTACCCTTAAAGGTATTAAAATTTTCTTCAGATTTGTAAGAAGGGTACTTTGTTGCGCAGGTACGGTGGCGGGCACGGTGCGGGCCCCACGGCGGGGCGCGGCTGGGGCTGGGGTGGGTGGGCCCCTCCGGCGCCCTACGCGCCTCGTCATCCGCGCTTCTCGCGCCCCAGGTAACCAACCACTGCCATACAGTGCGACCGAGATCTTGTGGCGCGTGCTCGAAGTTAGAACAAATTTTTGGAGTAAAAATAAAGACGTTATATTAAGCCTTTTATATTTTCTAAAAAATTATAATGTTTCCTAAGTGATGAGATTTTATGTACCTATTTTATTCTTATTTCACCAGCAGCGCCCCCCTGTCAATGCCATAAAGTGTCACAAGATCTTGGTGCAACTGTACATACCGCTACACCACATCCCACTACTGTCATAGCACGCTTTGATGGACGTTTTGACTCATTACAATAGTAAGGTTTGTGTTACGGAATACTAGGGTAATGGATTTAATACATAATACTGATACGTATATAAGTATATTTTTTAAAACAATGTTTTAAATCTAAAGAAAATTATACTAGAAAAAGATTCACGAGGACCAAGCAGCAAACGGGACTCGATTTTCTAGTATAATTTTCTTTTGATTTAAACAGCTATAGTTTATCCACTTTTAGTCCAGTCAGTATTGTCGCGAAATCCGTTTTTCCTCAAACAGCTGGAACTATGCTAAAAAGTTTCTTAAGATAGTAAAGAACACTTTACATAGAGAAAAAAATGTTTCCAACCCCGGGCAAGGGTGAAAACCACCCTTAATAATCTATTTTTCCAATTATCTCAAAAAGTATACGAGATACGGAAAAAAACTTCAAATGAAAATTGTAGATCTTTTTGAAATCTACAAAACATTATTCCACCCTCTTGCCCCTATTTTCAATAGGGGAGCCAATAATCGAAGTCAAAGATTCAATACTTAAAAAGTTAAAGTTAGTTAAAAAAGTTATCTTTGACTTCGATTATTGGCTCCCCTATTGAAAATAGGGGCAAGAGGGTGGAATAATGTTTTGTAGATTTCAAAAAGATCTACAATTTTCATTTGAAGTTTTTTTCCGTATCTCGTATACTTTTTGAGATAATTGGAAAAATAGATTATTAAGGGTGGTTTTCACCCTTGCCCGGGGTTGGAAACATTTTTTTCTCTATGTAAAGTGTTCTTTACTATCTTAAGAAACTTTTTAGCATAGTTCCAGCTGTTTGAGGAAAAACGGATTTCGCGACAATACTGACTGGACTATTGGCGTGAGAAAAAATGTAAACAAAGAATGCGAGGTTCTAAAACTTATGTCAGATGTAAACTAATGTCAGAAAGTACCTACTAGTCAATGATTAGGTATAATATATGTAACCTATAATTCGTTAACAACTTTAAACTTAACAGTAAAAAATAACAACAAATAAAACAAGGAAATAACAAGAATTAAACAAATAATAATCTGTCTTATTTGTTAATTTCTTGTTATTTCCTAATATGCACGCTCGCGTCAACAGGTTTAATCGGGAGAGTAAAGATGGCTGACGTAAACCAACCCCTTTACAAAACAGAACACTTCAACATAAAATACTTATATGTATCATGTCTACTCTTCAATTTTCGTCGTATTATAATACGTCTTAAGTTTGGGAATAATTTTGTTTTTAGGCCTTTTTCCATGTCAACTTAAGTTGTAATACTTAATCTAATACTTTTATCAGCAAAATAAAAAATATACGAATTTAGATGTGTATGTACATTAAATATGTGTAAAATATTTTTTTTTGTAAATAGTATTTAATATTTACTTTTGTCAAACATGACTTTAAAAAGAATCTTTTTTATGGTTTGTTTACATTAGGTCTCACTCCAATGTGAATTGACAAAAAATAAATAATATAAGTTTTTGAATGATATATGTTTCATTACCGATTCGATAAATGTTATGACTAAAAGCGCGTCTCTAATGACAATGAATAAAACAATTATTTCTTTTGAAATTAAAAACTAATTTCAAATATGAAACTATATGGGCGCACTAACGTCAAAACGGCCATCATAACGTGTCGCTACTTTAAGTCCATATACCACACACAGACTGTTATGCATGCCGCTACAATACTTCCACTACACCCATACCACACACTATACCCAGACTAAGGCTCGTATTACGGAATGACAACTATGTGTTGATCTTTACTTGAGTACAGTTAGAAAGGGATATCGCTATATATAGCACATAGCGACATCCCTTTCTAACTGTACTCAAGTAAAGATCAACACATAGTTCATTCTGTAATACGAGCCTGAGACATCTATGCATGCCGCTACACTACTCACACTACACCCGCTATACATAAAGAATTGATTGAGCGTTCCCAGCCGCTACACTACTTCCACAAAACCTAAAATACTCATAGAATTTGATTAAGCAGTCCTTGTCCAATTAAATAAATCCTGCTGCCAATAGTTTGTATAGGTAGGTATTGGCTGCATCATGGTTTTCTCTCTTACTAAGAGAGCTTTATTTCATGCGATATTCGCTCAGGCCATTCTCTATGTCTATGCATAAACACTATTTACACGCTTATTTCTCACCCAGTAAATTTACGTATTCCATACTATATGTACGGAAACGAGCAGTACCCTTAGCACGAACCAATATCAAATTCGTAACGTTTGCGAGTCCGAAATGTCATTGTTAAATATGTACTGATTTGTAGTTTTCGTTGCGTACTTTGTGGCGCTGCTGTTCAAGTTTCCATACAAAATTTGACATTGACATTTAGCACTCGCAAACTATTCGAATTCGATAATGGTTCGTGCTAGGGGGTACAGTACTAACTTTTTTGTCGGAGTAACGATCGCCATGTTGTCGTCCGTTACTACGGCCAATGATAGCTCACTTTCTCGTATCAGACACACTTGTCCATCCTTGTAAGCCGAACTTTATTTTACAAGCTTGATTTCGTGAACAGCTCAGACCAAATAAAAAGTAAAGACGGAGTCTGCCGAACCAAAAAGTGAAGCCGGTTTTTTATGTATGTAGTGCATTAGCCAGTGTTACCATAGTCATATAAAACACCCCAATATTAGAAAAATGTAATATCGTAAGCTTATTCTCTAAACCTCTCGTGAGCCAAAGGTCATGCGCCGTTCTCACCTACAATCCACCTACTTCTTTATGGACCGCCCGCCCGCTGGGTGGGAACGATTGCATTGTTCTGCCGATTTTTTTGTTATTTTGTAAAAATACCCTTCACAAACGTATATTTGGATTCTCCATAAAATTTTCAATAAAACAGTGTGTACACTATGCGTCATGTCTATAATTTATTTTAATTACATTATGGTAAACTCAGGAAAGATAAAAAAAAAAAAAAATATTTTCAAAATTTGTAAATTATAAATCCAGGTTTTTGTACATATAGAATGTACTATATATAAATGAATGTATATAATAACTTACCAAATACAATTATAAAATATAACACGCAACAGAAAAAAAGGGTCGTGTTTCAAGTGTTGATAAAAACAAATGCGAGATCCAAGTGCCTTGATTTATGTGTTGACGTTTAATTATGTTGGATTGTTTATTTTACTTTAGTTACAAGTCTCGGATGGAATAGGTTTGTTCATTTTATAGTTTCAAGCACTCGCAACAAGGCACTTGAAATCGCTTACAAATCAGTTTCTTTTATTAAAATGTACATGAAATTTTCTATAGAATACACAAAATATAATCACTAGTTCCTATAAAAGAACATAATAAAATAAATCAACAAACATCGCGAATTTTGGGTCAAAAAGGCCATTAAAAAGTAGAGGCATCTTAAAACGGTGTGCACATTAAATGAGGCATTTTTCTAGTGAGCACAGTTGCGGTGAAGGTTGAGTTTAAAATTAGCTAAGTACCAAATTAACATTATTTTTACTATTGTACTAATACTTTTATTGAACAATGATACTTAATTCAAGTAAGTTCGCTTTAATTTAGTAGCATAATACGGCAAAATGGGGAAACTGAAGCAAGTAGTTCTACCACAACATGATAGATGGTGGGACTTGTACAAACAATAAGCAGTTAGCAAATAAATTATTGGAATCTTTAAAATATAAATTAATCTAAGTAACCATAATAATAGTAAAAAAAATACCTTTGGATATGCATTTTGTTTTACACGACGTAACCCTTTTGTTGTGTAGTACAAATCGTCGCTCTGAAAATGAGTCGAACAAACCACGCTGCGGGAAGCTGGTTGCCACAATGGTTCATTTCTACTCTTACGAATGACTGCAATCCACTTCTCTTTTAGATCTTGATCTCGATTAGGAAATCTTAAAAAAAACGTATAATATATAATGTGTATTACATCCCAAAAAAATTATACGAATACATAAAGAAAAAAGATAATAAAGATGTTTCGTGTAATTGTTTATCCATGCATTACAATATTCGAATAATATAAAAGTATGCTACACAATGTATTTAATAAAATAACGTTACGTTATATTTCACGCTACCCAACAAAAGGGTAAAACTGTAACGAATAATCATGGCAACATTTCGTTCAGGTTTTGTTTACAAAGCGACAACCTCAAATTTGATTTTGATTAATTGAAAATAGCAGTTTATAACTTTACTTACGTATGAAATGTGATTCCATCCTGTTTTTTATTCTTGGAAGATTGGTTTTTACACGTTTTCACTACACAATTCGGCATTTTCTCTAATAAATATTGTTATTTATTATTACGTCACACTCCGCGCGTCGGGATAGCTCGACTGAGAAGCCAAGGCGTAGTTTCGTTGCATGTGTGTGCGTGTAACTGCGTATGTACACGGCGAGGCGTAGTTTTATCGGCTTCACTTTTTGGTTCGGCAGACTCCGTCTATACTTTTTATTTGGTCTGAGGTGAACAGTATATAAAAACGACACTGTGTTCTACCGTAGGTAGAAATCTGCAAACGGTAAACTCATCTGCTATCTAGACTCCACTCAATCCAATCACCATCGGGCTGTCGTTTATGCTTAGTTAACATTTTAAATGTGTATCAATACTGTTTCAATAGTATTAATTTTATTGTTGATAGAGTACTTGTTACTACTTATTGAATCAAAATACTATGTTTGTTTACTCGTTAGTTATTGTTTTACGTTGATATTTTGAGGTCTATTGAAAAGAGTTTTGTGAAAACGAAGAAATATTGATACGCGATTATCTTATTTATTAAGCAGAACTGACACAATAAGAGGGAAGTGATATGAAGTGAATGTTATAATAATATCAAATCTTTCGCATGAAATATTACATATAAATTAACTGTATCTAAAGTTACTTATATATAGAGATGGAAAAAACGGCTTATTTCTTAAAAGCGTTTAAACGTTGTACTTTTTAAAATAAGCGCGCTTGAAAAAAAGCTTTTTCGTTTAAACGCTTATTAGCTTAAACGTTTTAAAGCATGCGTAAAAAGCGCGACGTTGTGTTGTGTTTTCGTTTAGGTATATCGTTTAAAAAAGCGTGAAAAGTTTATTGTCGTTTTTAATGTGTATAAGTGTTTTATTGCTTCTTATTAATGAAATTTTTATTAAAAAGTTTTTTTAAACCTAATGAATTGATTGGCATTAAAAACGAAAGATTTTCAATTGAATTTAGATTTTATAATAAACATTTTTATAATAGTCAATGAACTTTCCTTCGAACTTTACAAGCTTAGGACTGTCTGGAGTTAATATACTCGTGATCCAGGCGTACTTAAAAGTTCATTGATTTTATATACATACTTTTAACTATTTTATATGCACATTAAACCAATACACGAAACGCATTACAAGCAAGCATGCAAACACACCGTACAACACCCACGTGCTCTTACCCCGTCACAGTGACAAGCGTACTGCTTTTCGACTTCGTTTAATTAAACGCTTTTAACGAAAAAAGCGTTGGTTATCCGACTAAATTTTAAAAAAGTGCATTTTTTTACGTCGCATTATAATAATTCGCATGCTGTATTAACCGGCTCACAAAAGATGGCACGCCGACGCGGCGCTGTAGTCGCGCATTCTATGTCTGTGATATTGTGAAATATTTAGTCCCAAGGAATTCCGCGTACCCATTTTTCGATACTGTAGTGGACTAGAAGGATCGAAGTATGTAGTTTCCTGGCAAAAACACAGATGGCGGGATTTGCACTTTTTAAGTATAAAATATACTTGCACTTTTTTAAGTGAAAAGCTTACTCACACTTTTTAAGTGAAAAGCTTATAACGCTTATACTTAAAAGCGTGCTTACAAGCTTAATATTTTAAGCGCGCTTATTTAAGCGCTTTTCGTTTAAACGCCCACCGCTACTTATATATCGCTAATATATATGATTATACAAAATGGGAAAATATTTCCGTAGCGTAAGGGTAAACTTTTGGTGTAGGCATGTACATATTTCAATCAAAGACAGCTCGCAATAAGTGCCACTTCAAAATTGACCCTGTCGTCTTTCTCATTAGTTTTAATAAACATATAACATTTATTGTCATACGCGTCATCATAGTAAATTAAAGTACTACAAAAGCAAATTTGAAATAAAAGTAAAAAGAGTTATAATATCGGACTTATTTCCAACGGGACCGAATTTTATTGTCGAAGGGTAGATGCTCGACTAACGAATGATCGTATGAACTACTTACAAAGTAGAACTTAGCTTGAACTGGTGTTTTCAACAACTATAACTCGAAACACATAATGTTCAAATAACGATGGTTCGTTTGAACTATTTATTAAAATATCGATGTTTGTATCGCATAGTGAATAACGGTTTTTGAGATTTTTTAAGGAAATTTATTAATATCGCAATACACCTTCATTCATAATATATACGCAAAAGCAACTTTATCTTTCTGTCAGTACATATTCCGCCTAAGCTACTGCAAAAATCATAATGAACTTTTGTGCTTTTTGTCACCTAAAGTAAATTTTGAAATGGTCGAAATCTATGATAATGTATAGTGAAACATTTATATACTTACATACAGACGTAGTCATGAGCACTAGTTAGTAAAACAATCGTTTTTTATAAAAAAAACTAATATTTTTTTTTGTAAGTAGCAGGATATTCAATATTAAATAATTATATTTGGCAATAAAAAAATCAATCGTGCGACCACGGAGTCTGTTATCGAACCAAACGTCACGAATAATGTTAAATAATTATAATGAAACGCGCTTGATTCCCGTTCAAAAAGTGTATTATTAAACTAAGTGACCCTTGCTTCGGTTCAGTAAAGACTACACTTTATGTTCTCGGGCATGTATTATACATATAAACCTTCTTGAAACACTCCATTTAAATGTGGTGCGTAGTTTAAAAGATCTTAGCTTACAGACCGCTGTCTGTACGACTTTGTTTTATACTATGTATAAAGCAAAGTCGTACAGACAGCGAATAAAGATAATTGATGAGTTTAACAATATAAGAAATACTTATTTTATATTAGAAGATAATATTGTTAGCATAGTTTGATTATTAGCAAGAGGGCAAAGTATTTTTAGATTTCTTCTATTTAGCTTTAAATATAACTTATAAAGTTCTCTGTGCGTCGTGAATGTTAATTAATTAATTAACCTGGAACAGTCTGCTTCTTTTGAACAATCGTCAAACCAGCAATGTGTATTTCGCGTAAAAGTTATCCGAAATTGCAACAGTTCGAGCTATGCTTTTCCGTTAAATAATTCATTCGAGCAATCGTCCATAGTACTTTATAGATCATCTGTATTTTGATTATAAGGTGCGGGCCCATTTCTCACTAACCAACGCATGTCGACGTTTATATTAGAAGTAAATATTTAGGAGATTATCTTATTAAAACTTTATCTTTGAGTTTTTAATTATACAATATCAAACATTACTCTATAGTTCACAAAACAGAATCGAATACCTACTCTAACGAAAAGCTCAAATTAGTTCACAAACCAGAATCGAATACATACTCTAACGAAAAGCTCAAATTCTTGAATCTTCCTTTGAATTGACTTTACATGAAATTTCTCTTAATATTACATTGCACATTTTGTTTTTTGTGGATTGTGACCTGAATAAATCATTCACGCTTTGAAAACGATTCGATTACTGTTTGCATGACCTTAACATTTTGTTTTCTCATAGGATTGTGTTTTGGTTGTGATTCATAAATGCGCTTACAAGCCTGATTGTCAGCTCAGGATATTTAAATTCTATTCAGAATAGAGTTAGAATGTTAATTACAATAAGGAATTAAGATTCTTCTCTCTAGATCCGTAATATATTCTAATTCATTAGAAACATTCTCTTTGCATCGAAAGAATATTAAATTCTAAATTATATTCTTCTTAACTATAGAAATTTAAGAAGAATATAATCCAGTGACTTTCAATTTTTAAATATAGCCTTAGGCATTGTCCTAATACAACGCGATAATGCGATCATCGCGCGTTTAAACGACGCGACCATCGCGTGATCGCGAACTGGGTGTCCTAATAGAACGCGAATACGGAACGGGTTAGCCCTGCCCCTCTCCCCGCTTCCTATCGACGCGACGCGATCATCGCGCGAACTTCAGTTAGGACACCTATTCATCATTAATAGGTTTGATTGCGCGTAGAATAGATTTTTAAACATTTTAGTCGCGCGAATGCATCGCGCGATCGCCTATTAGGACACCTATTCTAGATCAATATCGTTTGATCGTCGACTCGTACGATGATCGCATCGCTCATTCGCGTTATCGCGTTGTATTAGGACAATGCCTTACATTGTTTTTGACTACGCGATCATCTCACGGAGCTCCGTGTATCGACCGATTTATCTTTTTGCTACGTTTCGGCCATTTTCGTGTATATAGGGTATAAAATATTGTTGTATAAAACTGACAACCTGGTTTTACCGCATGGCTGAATTCGTGAACTTTTAGCCCTTAAAAAATTCTGTCCACTATTATAATTCATTTCCAATTTATTTGAGTTGTCATTGTTGTTCAACTGTTTCTGAGTGGAAGGAATAATTTGCAGGGAAAATGTGGATCGCTCCCGGCCTATTATTACATACAACGATCTTGACTTCCCGGACAGTGGTGACATATTTTAGAACGTGACTTAATTATTGTGTCAATGACTGTGCAAATAATTTTTGTAGTATTTTTCCGTGAAGCATTCCATCAATGTCATTATTTTAAAACATTAACTTATTGTAAGTCATTTTGAATGTACATATTTGCCTTGAAATGAAATATTGAAATTGTATAACCGTATATATATTTGAAAATGTACTTTCGATTGTTGTTAAAAATTACTCATGGATACCACCTGGTTACTGCCAATTAAAAATAAGAAACATAATGTAAAAAAATAGTACAATCATTTAAAGGATATTGTATCCCATACGTTATTACGTATTTTTATATATTTTTTTACTTTCAATGTTTATTTTATTCTGTACTTACTGTTCAAATATTTGTATTTGTTTTGTGTATTTTTTTTTAATTTGTGCTGTAAATGATAGGTACATAATTTTGACAATATTGTTAGTGCATATTTTATATTCACAATTTTGGTAAAATAGGCATTACAGAAATTTAATTTTGTTTACGTGGATACATTATGTTTAAAATATTTTGAAAAGACGTCATAATTGTAAGTCATAATATTTTTTTATGAACTGTGTTAAAAATGTTTTACAATATTAGCAATACAATGTCATATTGTATATTATAATAATAAAAGTTCCGGTAAAACTTTACAGCTTAGCGTTTCCTTCGATTATCCTGTTTTCTTATTTTCTTCTTATAAGCATTAGGTTAACTAACACACCGGGAAGCTGAGATTTTTGGCAAAATGTAACGGTCAAAGCGGAATGCGTTTGAGATGTTTGAAGTGTTGCGAGTGGCTTTGTTTGACACAAAAAAATGGAATCTTACTATGGTGTTGATTGTTAAAGGGGCGGTGGTGCCGAGTTCCGCGCGGTCATACACTATCGCGACTTGGACGCCCCGCGCGAACCAGACGAGTTCGTATAGCGAGGAACCAACGACTTGCCAAAGGACTTGCATATATCACATTTTATATTTTACCGCTAATTTGTAAATAAATTAGTTTTTCTTTTTTACAGTAGATACAACAGTTTATAAAGAAAACTGTCACAAAGGCCATAGGTGAATGTTAGTTTGAAATATATGACTTTTATCAATATCGTATCTTTTACTGATAATAATAACATACCCCAGAATATGATTAGTTAAAAAGAGGAGATAGTTTATGCGCCTACATCAGTAATAAGGTGAAAAATCAGACATTAACCTTGTTTGTTGCCACAGCAAAAAGTAAACTTAATGACTTGAAATGAAATTGACAGCGAGATGTTACAATCTATCCGCAAATAAACGTGCTCGATTTTGATGATGACCTCACTAGAAGGTTAAATATTATTGATGTCTTCCACGAAGTTCCTACAAAACTCGCCTTGTGCACAGGAAAATTAGTAACGGAAAGGTAAAAATTGTCATTTGATTATTAAAGGCATTTTATTTTTGATGACGAAGGTTAATATATTTTGAATATAGTTTCGATATATTTGCAATAACTTCCTAATTATTTTTATGTTGTTTAATTGTTTCGTTGCCTTGTGCCTATAGGTATTGTTTACTTACAAAAGTTTAGGGACCTTGACGTTTTAAAATGACTGCATCATGTAGGTAAATACTGTCTTATTTCTGTTAGTGTAACTTTGCACTTATCGTCGTTATCGTTGTAATCTTAAAACGTCAATGTTAATACTTTACAATAGACTCATTAATTTTAAAAGCTCGCCGTATATGATAAACGTTTCTTGTCAATGTCAACTTTGTGTGTAATGCATGTACGAGGAGTACAAATATAGCTTAGAATGCGTGGAGAGTATAGCATGTGAACGTCACCCGGATATCTGCGTCTGCGCATGCTCACGAGCGGCGACCTCTGTCTTTCCATGGATCATTGTTGTGTGCGTAAGTTATACATTAGATGACAATAACATATTAGTTTCATCTAATAACTTAGGTCTAGTGTTACCGCTTACCATTTAAATAAACATCTTTTTTTGGACATAACTTATGCTCGTTATTTAACAGAATAGCAGTAACGTGGCAATTTAAATTCACTTATTCGTAATGATTCTGAATGCCATACTGATAAGTCCAGGACAACTCGCACCATTTAATTGCAAATTATACTGTATTCGCAGAAAAGAGCCAGAGCACACTTTTCTGCCATTGACCGGGGTACAATGAGAGCCCTCTGTGTGGTGTGACGCAGTTTTTCAATCCAGTCTTTTGTAAGCAATTGGCTGATAAAGAAAGCACTCTCTTACTACGTCCTCCTGTAAACAGAGTTACCTAAGCGAAGCTAGTCTTAAGAATATTAGATAACTAAATATTAAGAACGACTTGACCAATTTGATTCATCTTTTTTTTAAAGTTTCTAATACTTTGTAGAAGGTTTACGGCTTACGAAAAAAAACTTAAAACGCAACCTAATGGGTGGCCGTATCGGCCATACATGCAGGATTTATTCTGATCCAGGGTATAATTAGCAGAAGTTTATTTCATCTGTTTTACAGAAATATAGAAAGTCGCTATCATTTTCTGTGGATTAGGACCTATGTGTGGGATGTCTGTCATAAGTTTTTTTTTCTATTTGTAATCCATGGACTTATAAAAAAAGGCGGACAGAGTCCCGGTAAACAATAAACTGTGTCGCTCAGAGTCGGCCAGGTCACTGTACGTACAAGCCGGCACACATTCACACAATAGTCGGCCACTACGCGTGCAAACGTCAAAGCAGCCGACATGTTACTTGGAGATAAAAATAAGCTAAAAAAGATATCTTGCTTGTAAAAAGGTCTTAAAACCGTAGTGACCGAAAGAAAAAATATCCAGGAATCACGTTTCATAGGTAAATGAATAATTGAATCACTTTTGACGTGACAACGTCTTAAATTAGGTTGCGGCTGGGAGTCACTTATGAAAAAGTGTAACGCTCGGTAACGTTACGATGAGTCTCTCGTGTTAAGTTTAAGTTTACATGTACAATGTTTTAGTAAACAAAATATATTTCTATAGTTAAAATTTGTGCAATTCTTATTTTCATTCAATTCCTTGTTCCTATTGTGCAATTTAATTATATTCATATCAATAAATATTCTACCGAGAAAAAGACGTTGTCACGTAAAATCTTCGCCCGTAAAACCGACTTTACAGGCAACCATTTTTTTTCTAGTTTTTAGAAATCGAAATCAATTTTAATTCTCAGGACAAAATGATCTAAAGTCCAGTGTTGCCAATGTTCATGTAACCATATTACCTAAAATATGGGAAATTGGGTTGACATTAACTTCAATCTATTATTTATTATTCTTTATTATCAGATTTCCTAAAGAAAATGTAGTATGGAGAAATGACTGGAAAATGAATGATTTCCAAACGATATGTAGTAGTGTCATTTTTAGTCTTAATTTTGAAGCTCAAGACTTATATACAACTAAAGGAGGACTCCGGTGTGTTATTACGTACCTATGCATTACATCAAAAACTTGATTAAAATTTTTAACCGACTTCGAAAAGAAGGAGGTTCGCAATGCGTCATATTTGTTTTTTTTTATTGTTGTTCGCGCAGATCTCCGAGATTCGTGGACCGTTTATGATGATTCTTTTTTTGTTTTAATCAGTTTACTAGCGAGATAGCGGCATATTAATTTACTGGAGATCTGATGAGTACTTTCGGAAGAAAACAATGGAACTCCTCAATTACAAATAGTACTCAATGGGTGTTTGTTTATTTTAAGAAATATGAAAAAGTATGCAGGCCAGGCTATCTATAATTAGTTGATTTACCCAATATTTAGAAAATTCGATACATTCTAGAATTTCTAATGAGTCCCGACTGTTAAAATAACTTTGTTCCTTATTAAACAGAATTCTAGACTACTGGACTTGTTTTTTTCTTTTTAGTACATTTTTTTTATTTTCGACATTTTAATTTCATTTTTTTTAATTACACGAGTTGTAATTAAAAAAAATGAAATGAATTATTTTCTAAATATTCTTTTAAAACCCTTCACTTTGATATCTCGCTTGACGGGTTATAAAAATACTTTTACTTTTTTTTTTCAAAAAGTTTCATTTTGGCGCATAAAATCTGTTATTTTGATTTTTTGAAATTTTAATATACCCAGTGCCACTCACACAATCACGACGAATCAAATGACACCTCACATGTCAAAATCCGTCAAGACGTTCAGGCTGTAGGGCGTGCCAAATTATTGGACATACATACATACATGTATACATACGCTCGAAAAACATTATCCTCCGCAGTCGGGCAAAAAGTAAAATTTTGAACAATTAGAATATTTTCATCTTTTTACTGTGTTTTATTGGTAAAAAATTGGCTAACCTAGCAACCCTACAATTCACTCACTCATCAATAGCCGCCGCCATTACGGTGCCTCAGTATTGTCTTAGCCGAAATTCTGTCCGCCTTTTTTTATACGTCCATGTTGTAATCGATAACGGTGAGATAATGGGAATGGCACAGTACAAGGGTAAGGTTTCTGTTTTTTTTTATACAAACGCGTCTTAAAATACTAAATATGGATAATTAAATTATAACAATTGAACGAATGGCATTGAAAAGTTTATCGTTACACCCCAAACACCCTCCACGCACCAAACAGGCATCATGTGGACGTTCAGTTGCGAAGACGCCCATAGAAAGAAGAAGAAAAAATCTGTCAGTCGTCCTCGTCTGTGATGAGCCTTAAACACGCATGATCTTCAGGCGGATGCGGTTACACAACTGAGCGACGATTTATCAATACATACTTGCGTACATTCATAGATGGGTTTTAAAATTATATCTGTACTGTAGGCTACACCGCAGGGTATAACGCTCAATACGAACGGAGTGACATCATTATATGCCATTTAGGTACGACAGGATGTAAATGTTTTGAATACATAAGATGCAACCGAGAGAGGCCTATAATAAAATTCCTGCAAATGACATGAAAACGTAGTTGCATAAAAAGTAAGTAGTCGCGAGTCTTCTGGTTGATGTAAATTATCGACAGGGCCGGTTTTAGTAGGACTACCAGAGCCCTGGGCGAGATTTCTGCAGCGCCCCCTAAATGTAATTCAAACTCATACGAAAAAAGGCAAAGGATATAATGAAAATACCTACTAATACAATTTTACTTTTCTAGTCATTAGCGAAATCATTTTATAAAGTTATCAATGTTTATGTTTTCTGCAATTTTTTTTTTTTGATAAAGTTGCCAAGTTTGTCAATTTGGATTGAGATAAATCCGTGGATGCTTTTCAGAACAAGTACCTTAGTGTAAAAAAAAATGGGTGCGTGTACTTATGTAGGCGCGTGAGAAGTTATCCTTCTTTGGCATCGTTTAAAATTAGTTTTTAATTGCATGCAAATAATTAATTACAATAAATTAATAAAAAGTCTGGAAAAGGACACAGTCAATAAAGTTCAGTTTTAATTTGAAAAAATAAATAAATAATCAAAATATTCAATTAAAATCGCTACTGAATATAATTTATTAGAACATATGTGATTTGCACTTGTATGAAACTCAAACACGTATTCCGAATATACAAACTAGAAACATGTGGATAAATATTATAAATATGAATACCTATAACTGTTACTTTATTACAAAAAATAAAGATGTGGTTTTTGGTTCTACTACACCAATGGTCAAGAGATGGCGCTGTAGTTTCCTGAATCGCGCTTTGGTTCCGTTGTTCCAGATTAATAAATACTTTTTGTTACTTTATTAGAAAAAATAAAGATGTGGTTTTTGGTTCTACTACACCAATGGTCAAGAGATGGCGCTGTAGTCTCCTGAATCGCGCTTTGGTTCCGTTGTTCCAGATTAATAAATACTTTTGATAGGCCTTCACAATGCAATCGTTAGCACCCACAAAATAGAGATTCTATTTCTATTTTGTTGGTAGATTTTCTTAATGTGCGGTAAACACAAAAGTAACAGCATGAAGTTGGTCGCTAAAGCGAATTTTTTGTGTTACAGTGATGCGCGCGCATCTTAAAATTTCACTCTCATCATTTTTTCATAACGCGCCTAAAGAAGTATAACTTCAAAAATAAATATGTACTGGGTTTCTCTATGGTAAGGTCGAGAAAATCGTTTAAGATGAATAAAAACATTGATTATGTATTTCCAAATATCGCTATTTATAGATAATAATTAATGTTTTTGAACTGTAGCAACTTATGAATCAGTAAATAAATATAAAATGAGTAAAGAATACTCAGTAAAATTATAGTAGGTATGCTGCAAAAGTCAGTCAGTTTAACTGATATTCTTTGGAGAAAGGCGCCCCGTCGCCGCCCCCTTATATATGACACCCTGTGCGGTCGCCCTAGCGCGCGTCCCCCGAACGCCGCTACTGATTATTATCGAAACTTATTCGATTTCACATAAGACATTAAAGTCTATAAACTTATAGGTAATGATCAGAACAACAAACATATTTTTAGAACAAAATACGTACATTCTAAAAATAATACCGGCTGGCCAAACATGGGTTAGGTTTTTTTATTTAAATCTTATGTTGTTAATTGGGGATATGAATTTTAATTTCTTATTATGTATTCGTTATTAGGGAAGGTGGCCTAAAACTACCTGAGGCCAGAGGCGGCGTAAGGCGTGGGCCACCGCCTATGGCCTCGCGGTACAAGGGGCCTCGCGCCTCAAAAATGTTTATGCATTGCTTAAAAGCGATTTTTTTTA
Source organism: Chilo suppressalis (assembly GCA_902850365.2). Taxonomy (NCBI): domain Eukaryota; kingdom Metazoa; phylum Arthropoda; class Insecta; order Lepidoptera; family Crambidae; genus Chilo; species Chilo suppressalis. Next base: position 16,441,241 of record OU963897.1, on the reverse strand, counting down.
TTATTTTATAAAATCCGTCTTCAGGTCGCCACAGAACAGGGCCTCGCGAAATCTGTCTTGCCCACATCAAATTTAGGTCTTGCCCCGCCACTGCCTGAGGCCGCCTTTGATACAACCAGAGGCAGAAACGTGAGCCAGGGGATAAAGCGTAGAAAGAATTAAGAAGTAGAAACAAAAGAAGGCTTATCGAGAAAAGGAAAGTTGTATTTTTTATATTGCATGGGATGGTGACAAGCAGGCGGGCCCCGGGAAGACCAGTTAATGAGAGGAGCGTCCTCTCATCAACTGGTCGGGCCGGGCATAGGTTAGGTCAGGTACCAAAACCATGCCAAATGGAGCGAAATTTACTTGCTTGTGGAGGTCTCTCTCACAAATTTTGCCAAAATGATGGTGCGTAATATAAGCAGGAAGTCATAAATGCACCAAATCCGCACTGTGCCCGCGACAACAGTGACATGATGATTATTATTATAAGCTCAGCTTGTGCACAGTATACCCAGGTGTGCTATCTTGAGCAAAACAAGCTGACCCAAAAAGTACGTCACAAATTAAGGGGCAGGGAGAGAGTCGACGAAGTGTGACAAGGGGTGTGAGAAGTCCTAAGTTTCGTGACGTCACAATTCCAAATGTAATTCTTTTGAACATTATCAAAAATCTTTAAAATATTAAGAACTGCATGGGTTTTAATTTCTTTTGATGGCTTATTTTCGGAACTAGTTTTAAATCTTCTGTTTTCATATAATAATTTCTATTGCTGGCAACACAGATATTTGTAAATTAAAAAGTTATGTTGTTTCCGTTTCCCTTTTTCTCTCTGCATCCCTTGTTCTTGTGCGATTCAACGTGCTTTCAAAAATAATTATAAAATATCGTATCTCTGCAACCGGTGGTTTTCTTTGCAACCAAAAAACTACAGTCCACCACTCCAAGAGCGAAACAATTTCTAGATGCAAAATAAGTGGCGTCACACCAGGGAGGGTGGACTCACAATTGTGACCAACTGTGACAAGGACGGGGGAGGGGTGAAAAATCACGAAATCAGTGTGACATACTTTATGGATGAGCCCTTTTTACACCCTACTGTCCTCCTCGTCCAAATGACCCGATAAGTACCTTTTAAAAATCAACTGTCATACAATTAGGTAATAAATGTAGATCACAGCAGGATCTCCACTCTAAATGGAGCCCCCAAGTAGAGAAGTATCTTCTCCACTGACAGCAGAAGAAGATAGCAGCGAAACAAATAACACTATTTTATAATGCTGTATGTATTCCTACAGTGAGTAAGTTTGTCAGAGCCTCACAGGAAACTTATTACCAAAATTTACCAAGACGCTAAGAATTAATTATAAGCGTCTTATATTTACGCTTTGAAATTACCTATTGGAACAGATAATCACATCTAGAATTCGTAACAAGATGAACCTAGATGTTCGTCTGCAATAAGTTGGTTTTCTATACAAACTACCAACCCCCTTTTCACCCTCTTAAAACTTGATTTCTGGGGTAAGTTCCGTTGCATTTAAAAATAGCTCATATTACCCTATATTCTTTGTTTAGAATGATGAGTCAATAATTTTACTATTTTCTAACTTACCTCTTTTCAGGGTGTGCGTTATTTTTAAGTGAAACTTATAAAATCGACTCAAAATTTTTCGTTCATCTTTAGCATATCGCACTACATTTTAATTGCTATTAAAAATTGAGATTATTATTAAGCAACTACAGTTCAGTGGTAAAATGCTCGCCTGCCACGCAGGCAGCCCAGGTTCAATTCCCAGCAGAGCAAACACTTTTCTTTCCGTTTTTTATAAGCCGGAATAATATCAACTCCGAATAATTTTCCAATAATTTCCTGTTAAACGCCTACGATCCGGAAAAAAATTGAGGTGATGTAATACAATAAAAGTTTCGCAAAACCAAGGCAATTTTTATGTTATACGTTATATACCTAGTCAGGTCATAAATTCTGTCCCATGTTTAATATAAAATAATTGAAACAAGTTTGTTCATTATGTAACCATTTATATACCAAAATGAACTTAACGAAACATAGATTCTTATGACAATAAAGTTTATCGGCGGCTGCCTTAATCAAGGATGTCTTGAGTGACTCCAAATTGGGATGAGGCTTTGAGCACGCCTTTTCCTCCCAAGTGTTGCCATATATATATATATATAATCTAACGGACTCAAATCTGGACTGGAGGAGGGCCAGTCTTCGTGCCGGATGAAGTCGATTTCACGCGCCGCCAGCCAGTCTTGTGTGCTCGCTCTATGAGCTGGCGCCGAATCTTGTTGGAATACCCAGTGCCTGTTATTGAACCTGGTATGAGAAACAGGTTCCACAAGGTTCGTCAGGACTGTATTTTGATACACAACTGCATTCGTTTTTACACCTTTCTCACAAAAATGTACTCTGTTAAGCCCCAATAAGAAACTCCCAACCATACCATGAGCGAGGATGGAAAATGACCTCGTTGGACACGTGGAATAAGGTTGCTCGCTTCTTGACTACTATGTGCGTACACCTTATCATTTTGTTTGTTGTAGCTCTCTTCTACGGTAAAAAATTTTTCATCCGAAAAAAGAATTTCCCCATATTTTTTCCCCGCGTACCGCTTCAACAAAGCGCGGCATCTCTTCAGTCTCAGGTCCATTAGACGAGCATTCAAACTATGTCCTGTTTTTCTTCGATATGCCCGAAGCCCTAAGTCTTCATTTAACACTCTTTTCACCGTGGTTCTGCTTAACCCCATCTGAAGGGCCAACAGTTTCTGCTTACGTTTCGGGAATTTCTTTGAATTCGCGCCTTCACAGCTTTAATCACTGCTGGAGTCCTACCTAACTGACTGAGGGCGACCACTTCTTGACCTGTCATCTACACTAGAGTCTTCATTGTATCGTTTGATGGTGAGATAAACGAATCTTTTGGCTATATAAAAATTTTTCAGTGTGTCAAAAATTTGAATTGGCGCGTAACCGCAACGATGCAACGCAATAACTGCAACACGGTTCTTCAAGCGTCCACACCATATTTAAAAATGAGTGAAATTCTAAAAAGTATACATTTTTATTTCCATGAATAATTCGAAATTCGAATTCAATAAACTTTTTTGTGGCCAGCATTCTAAAAGAAAAGTTTTTACTGTGAGAATACTTATGACCTGACTGTGTATATAAGGTACCTGAGTCGAACTTGACCACCTTTAAGTTTATTATACTTCTTTTGTAATAATAAAGCTAAAATAAATGAGTTTTAGCATTTATCCATAGAGAATGGCTATTCATCTTTACAACAAAGCCAAAAAATACCTTGATATTAACGATATATTGTATTTTTCAAGAGTTATAAAAAGATAGAAATTGGCCATATTTCCAACCAGGGAGGTTAATGTGTCCATGCGTGTGGCCATTGTACTGTATGAAGATACTTGTTTAAAAAACTTCTGAATAAACTGAACTAAAAATCGATAATATGTTTTTATAGACTACTTACTAGCTGTCCCAGCGAACTTCGTACCGCCATAAAAAATATGTGTTGTCCGATTCTCAGACCTACTGAATATGCATATAAAATTTCACGAAAATCGGTCGAGCTTGTTCGGAGTAGTTCAATTAGGCACACCGTGACACGAGAATTTTATAAATATTAGATTTAATTTTTAGGTGAGGTTTTGTTTAGCCGACGTACCTACAGTACCTAACTTACACATTCCCCAGTTAATTAGTCATAATGTGAGTTGCGAACCGAGAACAATAATAAGCATTTAAGTAGTTTTTTTTCCTGTGTCAGAGTTACCCATGAAGAGCTGTCACTTACCGAACCGGCCGGGGCGGCCGCAGGGACCGCGTGTTTCCCCACACATTTCTAAGCAACAAGCGAATGAACAAGAATTGCATTAAATTTAAGAAGCCCTCCTCGTGCTCAATTATAATGCGCCGCGTGTTTGAATATAATAAATATGATAGCGTTCTTATGTACATGGGAAACAACCTACGCGAGCACAGCCTCTGATTCGTGGTAAACGCCGACTGGTTTTTTGTTCTATTCCGGACAAGTTCTTATTTGTGTATCGGTTTATAAAGACAGAGAGCTGTGTTGTAATAGCATTGTGTTTCGGGAGCTTCGCAAATATGCAGCTCGCGGTGTTGTGTGTAATTGTGTTTGTTCAGTCGTGCTTCGTAACCGCAACCCCTCACGGATATGGAGTAAAGAGTGGTGCTCTAGCGAAAGGTTGGTGTTAATGAACTACATATAAGTATGATCAGATCCCTACTTTAATAATTATAGTGAGTCTGCTATGCAATTTAGGAGATGCTTTAGGTACCAAAGGGCAAACGGCCCCCATTACTTATCCTCCATTGTCCATCCATCCGTCTATCAGCAGCAGACAGTATCAAAATTGTTAAAAATTTTACAGACGTGATTTCTTTCGGTATTTTTAATCGACTTTAACAATCTCAATAGGTACTTATTTCAAATGTTATTAATCTTGTAAGTACGATGACACGGCACCCTTCATGTACAAGTTTGACACTTCAAATGTGGTGGATAGTTTATTAGAAGTTGTTGACTTCTTGTTGCGTTTGAGCGATCAAATAGAAAATGTGTCTGATGTTGTTATCTGCTAGATTACCTACTATTTATTTATTTAATAATATGAATATTGAAAATTCGATGCGATTGGAAAGAAGAGAGGGATTTGCAAAGTCTATATCGTAAATGAAGAAACTAAACAATCACTAAAAATTACTGAGAGGACAATTACCTCTACCACACGTGCGAAAATAAACCTCTCAGGTATTTTATAGTATTAGATATCAAACATAACAAGTCTTATTAGCATAATAACTTTAACGAGTTTTTCCTCCTAAAACTTAGTTTGAAGGTCTTTGAAACTTTTTGTTTTAATGATAAGTGTATTGTTTTAAAGATATTTGTATAATACCTTTAATTTAAGTTTTGTTTTGTTTATAGCTGATGCTAGTGCCGCAGCCGGTGCCTTCGGTGGATTAGATCCGGTACCTCATGGAATACCGATTGGAGCTGGTTTCTCAGGCAGTTATTCAAAATCTGCGTCATCCAGCTCTTCCTCTTCCAGCGCTAGCTCCAGTTCCAGCTCATTCAGTTATTCCGGGTCTGTTTTTCCCGGTGTTAGTGGAGGGTGTTCTACTGGCGCTTGTCAAAACAGTGAAACACATGATAAAAATGCATATACCCATGGACAAAATGGGGCAACGGGAACTGTAAATGGAAACCAAAACATAAACTATAACCAAGGCTTTCCCGTGAGTGCTGGTGCCGCCGGTCAAGCAGGTGCCACGGCGGGCTCGGAACTAAATTTCGGAAATCATAGAAATCCTTTATGCACAGGAAATAACTGTTTTCCTAAGGAATGCAAAGGTTCTGATTGTAACAATGTCCCAACATCAGGAAACAACTGTGAATCTGGCAGGTGTGAACAGCCACAATTTGTACACCAATTATCTTCATCATCTAACAATAGAGATAATAATAACGGGTGCACATCTGGACAGTGTGATACTTCTGTAGAAAATGGATCAAAACCTTCTAATTTCAATGTGAAAAAAGGATATTCATCCGATAACTGCCGATCTGGACATTGTGCGTCTTCAACCGTTGGACACGACAATAGCCCACACTCTGATGAAACGTCTAAAAGTACGACTCCTAACTTAAATAGTCCAGTAAAAGGCACATCTACGCCAGATAATGAAGATATTAATGTGAATTTTGCAAAGAACTCGAATTCGAATTATAATTACAACAATAATAATCAGGAAAATGCAATCGGAAACAATGGAAAAACTACGCATTGCGCTTTTGGGAATTGTGCACTCAATCCTCCTTTGAGCACGTCCGGCGACACTCCCTCATATTCTCCACACAAGACCGATACATCCAATTGTAATTCCCCTAATTGTAAAAATGATGTTTACAATCATGCTGCAGCCGCCGGTGGTGTTTCAGCTCCAGGCTACAATAAACCTGAAACTCATTTGACAGCTCCTAAACAAGAACCAACTTGTGTATCACCATATTGTAAACCGACTGACTCTGTCCCTGGGTACCACCCACCTGGTACCGTTATACCAGTGTCTGTTTCTCAACCTTATATTCCTTATGACAACAAAAAACAATTTAGTTGCACTGGTGGGCACTGCGGAAATAGTCAACCAAATTCATACATTACTCCGTCACATCCTATTACTCCGATTGCCAATCCACCTATATCTGACTTTGGATCATCTGGTCATAAATGTTCTTCACCTAACTGCGCTTCAACCCCTCAACACGTTTTAAACCAGAGCTCTCATAATTACAACGGTGGTCAAACGTCCACTTCCCATGCCTTATCAAGTTACAAGCCAACAACATCATCACAAACACCATTTGCGCCAGAAATTAATACCCCAGCTATTGTTCCTGATAAGAATTCTGGTTACCAACCTAATCAACCGCATTACTCCTCTCCTGTGCACGAGCATACCAATCAAGACAAACCAAACGCATTTGGAGCACCAAAACAAGACGAACCTCTCCCGTCATTTGTACCATTAAGTCCCCCAAGATCTCAGCCTTGTAATGGTAACAGTTGTCCCGGAGAACTTACAATAAAACCTAATTTTGGCGGTAATACAGTTCCAACGCAGACAAACTATGATCATTTTGGATTACCTCCTAAACCCTCTATTTCTAGTTATCCCTCCGTAGCTTCTATAGCTCCCGTCCATCAACCTTCAAACACAAACAAACCAGCACATGAAAGTCATGATAAACCTTATACAGGTGGCTTTGGAGGTCCACCAGGATTGTTAAAACCAAACGATTATAGTTTACCACATTCTGTACCACTTGATAAACCGGTAGTGGGCCAACAACCTTCAATGGTCTGTTCAGCCGGAAATTGTGATAGTGCATCTAGTCACGGGCATATTAATGGAAACTCAAATGCCGGAGCAGTAGTAGGTAGTTTTGGAGGTCCACCAGGACTGTTGAAACCAAACGATTATAATTTGCCAAATTCTGTACCGCTTAACAAACCCATAGCAGGACAGCAACCATCAGTAACTTGTTCAGCTGGAAATTGTAACAGTTCACCAAGTGAAGGACAGATTTATAACCATGGAAACTCAAATGCCGGATCGGTCGTAGGGAGTTTTGAAGGTCCACCAGGACTGTTGAAACCAAACGATTATAATTTTCCAAATTCTGTAACGCTTAACAAACCCATAGCAGGACAGCAACCATCAGTAACTTGTTCAGCTGGAAATTGTAACAGTTCACCAGGTCAAGGACAGATTTACAACAATGGAAACTCAAATGCCGGATCAGTCGTAGGGAGTTTCGGTGGTCCACCAGGGCTTTTAAAACCAAATGATTTTAATTTGCCAAATACTGGGCCGCAGAATAAACCCATAGCAGGACATCAACCTTCAGTGCCATGTTCAACTGGGACTGGAAATTGCCACAGTGCACCTAGTCAAGGACAGATTTACAACCATGGAAACTCAAATACAGGATCGGTCGTAGGTAGTTTTGAAAGTTTACCGGGTTCATTAAAACCAAACGATCATAATTCACCAAGCTCTGTATCGCTTAACAAACCCACAGCAGCACAGCAACCACCAGTGCCATGTTTAACTGGAAATTGCCAAGGTGCAAACAGTCACGGACAGACTTACAATAATGGAAACTCCAACGCCATCACAACCGTAGGTAGTTTTGGGGGTCCACCAGGGCTTTTAAAACCGAACGATTTTAATTTGCCAAATACTGTACCTCATAACAAACCCGCAGCAGAACAGCAACCTTCAGTGCCATGTTCCACCGGAAATTGCCATAGTGCACATTATCAAGGACAGATTTATAATAATGGAAACTCAAATGCAGCGTCAACCGTAGCTAGTTTCGGAGGTCCACCGGGGCTATTAAAACCAAACGATTATACTTTGGGAAATGCTGAATTTCTTAACAAACCAGTAGCCGGACACCCTTCAGTATCGTGCTCCAGCGGAAACTGCAACAATCTTGCCGCTCAAGGACTAGTAAATAATGGAAATTCAAACAAAATATCAGCAACGCACGGTACGACAGCATGTGCAACGGGTAAATGTGGTTTCCCAAATGGAAGTGGTGCACATATTTTAAATGGTGCTCATGCTTCCGCCGGTGCTGCAGCTTCTGCGAACGCAGTTGTCTATACAGGAGGTTTTGGAGGTCCGCCTGGTTTTCTGAAACCATATGACGATGGAAATGTTAAAGCTGCACTAGCAAGTTTAGGGGGCAAACGTACGCATATAAACGTGGCTCCCAGTGGTATTTCTGAAAACGGGCCACATTCAACCCTAAAAACTGGAGCTGGAAGTATTGCTCAAGCATTTGCGGCAGCTGGAGCCAATGCCGGAGCATTAAGTAGTCATCCCAGTCATTATAATCACAACGATGACGGAGAACATAAAACGGGACGTGGTTGCAGTGGAGACTGCTCTGCGAGTGGCGATGGATCACATAGCGGCGGACCGAATTCATATCTAGATGGTGGCTTTGCTGGATTGAGTGCAGCAAAAGCCGGTGCTGTTACTGGAGCAAACGCTGGATCAATTGGATTCGGAGGCAGCTTTGCAAGTAGTTCTGCGAGTGCACACGCTTCTGCAGGAGCTGCTGTAAAAGGTGAGTTAATGCCAACTGTAGAGACCTACTAGAAACCAACATAAGCTAAAGAATTTTTTAACAATAACGAAACCAGAACCAAAACTTGACCTAAATATATAACTATATAACATTACTGTTTTTCATAATTTACGTGCTATTGCCTTGTAAATGGTTTTTAAAGTCTGTAGCAACTATAGAACCTGTGGCACAGGTTACACTTATTAAAACCTATTTCAGGCACCAGGACCTCCTAAATGGGGGATCGTATATTTTATTCAACACTTATGTTTATTTACTGTATTGTTTCAGGTTATGGTCGGAGATAAATTCTGAGTTGTAATTATTACAAATGCAATTCTCCAAAACACAATGGAAAATTCAAAAAGACTTCTAGTTATTAAAACTTTATTGTGATACTTGCGTAATGATACATTATGTAGTTTTAAACATACTAATAAATCATTATCCTATGTATATTTAGATTTAAGATGTATTATTTAAAATATAAATGTATAATCAATCTAAATCTCTACGAGCTTTTAGTTAAAAATTGACCTTAATAAATCTAGATAAAATACCATTGACCTAACCTTTGTTTCTGTTACAACCTGCTTGTATTTATTCTACAATAGAATATCTGCTCATCTGAGGTGAATGGATAAGTATTATTTATATCTCTTGATTATGGCTATTATAGGAAAACAAAGCGGTTACGATGATTGCCCTCGTTACCTCTATACGTTACCGCTAACCTTCTAAGGACCTAAACAGGCAGTACGTCCACAGAAACGTTCGTAAATCATTTGAAACGAGTCATATATCTGCTGATACAATCATACACTCATCCATTGTTCACGAGCTTCACGACCATGTAAAGCTGAGTTCATACAAGCGAGAATAAATTGCCATAGATAGGGCTGTCATTAATCACGTGAGGCTCGAAGGGGGGGGGGGGGGGTCCATAAAAAATCACGAAATATCATAAGGGAAGAGAGTGGGGTGTAGTATGATATCACGTGTAAATACACGATATACGATAAACTTATACATGAACATTATTTAATGAACAGTATCCTCGGACCACGGATTTACGTGGTATATATATACTGCTCATTAAATAATGTTGATGTATAAGTTTATCGCAATTCTTTCATTATTTTTATGTATGGCACGATGAAAGATGAAGTCTGAGAGCGAAGCGAAGAAAAAGTATATAGTGGCTTTTAATTTTTTTTTAAGTTAGTCAAAATGTAATAAATATTGTTTTAGAAAGGTTTCTATTAATTTATTTGTTTTTAATTTCTTAGTATCGAGGTATTGTGTATAAAAAACCTTAAAATGGTGCATGCCAATACGAATCAACCGAGCTCAACTACTATAGGATTCCTTTGTTTCTTAACAGAGTTCCCATATTCATGTTGCGACTGTTAAATTTCAGAAAACGACAAATATTACGTTGCTGGCTTGGCTTCAAGATTGATGATTTTTATTCTGTAAACAATAGGTTAGGTAGACGCGGCTAGCTTTAAATTTCTTTAGTAAGTATGATCTAAGCTTAAGGTGGACGGATGCTGGTAAAAAATTAATAATTCATGGACATTATGTCACACTGATCGCATCAATTTGCAATCATTATTTATGTATGCAAAATTATATTAATATAAAGTAACACATTTTTTGTACAACTCAGATGACTGTAACAATGACAGCACAATACCTTGATATATAAAAACAATTTATGTAAATTAGTATAGGTAAATATACCTATAGGTAGTTATATGCTTTAGCCTTTGGACTGAGATCGGAAAAACCAAACAGAATTCTCCATTCCAATATTGCTGCTTTACTGTTAAATCAGTTAGGGCTCTTTCAATTTATGCGTTTCTTGACGGCCTGCTGCCTGCGGCAATGCAAAAAGTGCGGACATGTCCGGACTTTTTGCATTTTGTCCGGACTGTCCGGCTTCTCAATTTGTCCGGATTTTTTTAATTAGATGGAATATGATTAAAAATACTTATTAAGTCCAAAATATCAAATAATTCAAATAATCTTTATTAAGTTCTTATTAATTTAAAACAAAACATAAATCATCTTTAAAAATCAACAACGAGACCCCTCGTGATGCGAGCGTCTGCCACCACGCGTATAATATCACTGCAACTAAGTGGGTGATGTTTGCATTTTGTGACTAAAATCAAAAATGAAATGTCCGTCTTTTTGTCAGGACTTTTAAAATTTTTATATAGTAACCCTAGGTATTGTTAATCTGATCGTTGCCGCCACTGGCCATTGATCGTGGCTGTTTACTGCACGAGGTGCCTAAGAAGAGCTTCAAAGGAAGCTAAAGTGGCATCAAAAGCGTGTAGCTCCAGCCATATCCGCCTTTGCTGCCTGAAATGGTGATTTGCAGTAGTCTTTTGTAAGCTGGAGCTCGAAAGTTATTTCCTCAGACGGATGCTCCAGTTCGAGCTGAAAGCCACTATGCCTAACATCTTTTAAAGATCTGTAATATTTGCGTTTCTGAAAATTTATTTTGTCGGGATTGCAAAAGGCGCTGATTCAAATTTTGGGCCGAATCGAATGGTATTTTTTAATAGTCCAGTCGGAATAAACATGAGACCTATTCTAAGACACCAGCGCTTAGCCAATTTTTTCCTAGATAGTATAGACCCCCACGAATATGCCCTCCATTTGTCCCCGCTAGAACGCGTGTTTTGTAGCCAGGAAAATTGTTTAAGCAAAGAAAAACCGGTTTTTTGAATTTTTTTGCTTGTAAACGGGGATTTTGAAATTTTTTTTGAATCAAAGTTGTTTATTAGCTTGCCCTCTACAAAATCAGTTCTATGAAAAAATAACGTGAGATTGTTAGTTTAGCAGTAAATTGCAATTATGTCGGTTTTACGTTTGCAACAATTCAACATGTTATAATAAACATTTTGATTTCTAAAGTAGTTTATCATGTGGGTAACGCCACTCCCAAGAGAGTCATGTAAAATTTATCGACCTGTGTCGTAAACTTTAGCAACAATTCTCAATCTCCGAAAAAAAGTACTTGCCTGTCCCGTCTTTCCCAGAAGGCGCACAGCGGGGAAAAAAATTCAGGTGATTCGATTCACCAAGAATTTTGAGGAATCGATCGAGTAGAAAAAAATCGTTAATAAAAATGTTCGTTTTTGGACGATTTAATTTTTTTTTAAAAATTGACGTAGAATATTTTTTTTTAAACTAATGTATTTTTCTCTCCTCAAAAAACTCAAAAAAACCGGTTTTTCTTTGTTTAAACAATTTTCCTGGCTACAAAACACGGGTTCTGGCGGGGACAAATGGAGGGCATATTCGTGGGGGTCTATACTACCTAGGAAAAAATTGGCTAAGCGCTGGTGTCTTAGAATAGAAGTCGGTCCAAATTATGGCTATTCCGACTGGACTATAAGGAAAATATAAGCGTACGCGACATCTAATAAGTTTAGATTAGACTGCGTGTTCGTCAAGGAGGACTGACGTCACCGGACCTTTTTAACCTGTATGTCAATGGATTGATCGAGAGACTCAGAGGAGCCAGGGTTGGCTGCCATGTTGGTAACGTATGTGTTGACACCCTGAGCTACGCCGACGATATGGTTCTTCTGAGTCCCTCGAATAATGGACTTCGAAAGCTTCTTTCAATATGTGAGTCCTATGCTGGGGAACATGGATTGAAATATAATGTGGCTAAAACTGAAGTCGTTATTTTTCGGAACGGAAAAGGACCGGTAAACGTTCCACCGGTGTGGCTGTATGGTTCGCCGATTCGGGTTGTAACGAGGTTCAGATATCTGGGTCATATATTGAATGGACAGCTCAACGATGAGGACGACATGGAGAGGGAGAGAAGGGCTCTTGCGGTGAGGTGCAACATGCTTGCAAGGCGGTTCGGCGGATGTTCGAGAGACGTCAAGATAATGTTGTTTAAGGCGTACTGCCAAACGTTTTATACATGTCAACTTTGGCTGAGATATACAAAACGTTTGTTTAATGTGCTGCGAGTCCAATATAATGACGCCTTTCGCATCCTGCTCAAAAAACCGCGATATTGTAGTGCCAAGGAAATGTTTGCTGAAGCAAATGTTCCCGATTTTTTCTGTATCCTCAGATCGCGGTCCGCTTCGTTCTGGGAGAGGCTCCGTGAAAGTGGGAACTCCATTCTCCGCAACATCCACGATGACGTGGACAATGTATTTTTTAAACATTGGAATAAATTACATCGTTTTGGAAATGACAGTCTGAAATAAACATTCAGCAAGTCCTATGTTATTTTTTAGGTAATTTTATAATATACACAGTTTTATTTTTATTTTTTATTATCAATTTTGTCATATGGGTCTTTTGCCTGAAATAAAGAAATTATTATTATATTATATTCTTATATAGGCATATAGATATAGTGTATGACACTAGAAGACGCGTGCGTGTGTCAATTTACATTAAATATAGATAAATAAGCAGACTAGATAGGTTAATGCTGTAACTACTTACGTATGTAAAGCCCACCAACTTTTGTGGGGAGAATCCACTCATACGACCTTCACGTGTATTACTCAGTCGCAAGTATTCAATGTTATTTAAGCTACTACTTACTCACAACATATTTAAAAAGCTATTTATAAAGCTTTTTATACATCGCTCCTTTATTAATAAACGAAAACTAAGTTTGAATTAGTTACGCGTTTGTTTTAGTTAATTCAATAAAAAATAAATTAAAGTTAAATTTATTTTTCTTTCTTTCTTTTCTTAAAAGACGAGACACTTTTCTATTTCTAGTCTAGTCTATTTTCATCGGATTACAAGTTTCATACGAGTGACGTAAACTTTTTTTCACATCATAAATTATTTGTAGTTTTAAGGGTTCGTTACACAAAGCCAAAGACTGCCTACGGAACACTAACCCTACTACTAAGCTTCTGCTGTCCCTTCGTTCATCCGTCTTTCAGCAGGCTGTTATCTGATAATTCGGAATAGTAGTAGTAGACTGATTCGCAGATCTAACGCAATAGGGTATATGAGCTTTGTTTTTTTTACCCGGCTGCGCAATGCAAGAGCGCGAAGCGCGACGCGCAGACAGGGTATAGTGTTTAACAGTCTATATATGTATGTTTGTTCCTTTGTGGCAGACTAGAGACCAAACGCCTGGACCGATTTTGATTATTCATACATCAATCGATTCGTCTCAATCATGGGAGTGCTACTAAAGATATGATAGTAATCAAAATTCAATATGGGCAAAATTAGGCGCCATATTATGACGAAGTAAAAAAAATAAGTTGACAAAATATGTCGAGTGGGGTATCACTGTCTAGATAATCAAAAATCATAGGTTCATAACACCATTTTTCATTTTATATGATTGTTTAGGATCTACAACGCTTTAAAGTTGTATATTAACCACTTAAGCTTTTAATTTCAATCTTACGTTTGTATGGATTTTTGTTACTCTTTCACCTAAAAAATACTGAATGGATTTTAATGAAACTTAACAGTTATATAGCTCATATATGATAATTACATAAATATAATAATTTATGTAGTTATTGAGTGAATTGGCCAATATATAACAATAAGGTGTCACGTGAGACGGAAAAAATCTCCCATCTGCGAGCCATTTTGGCCTGCACTGCAAAAACAATAAAAGTTACATGAATGTAATGTAGAGTGAAAATATATCTCTTAAATAGTTCTAAAAAAAAGTCCGTGACACCATATATCTATTTTAAATGTGTAAGTCATTACCGCTAAAATAGTGAATCAAAACTAAAATATTATTTGATATCTATTTCCAAAATGCACATTTTGTATTAACAAATCATTTTTTATCAAAACAAATACTTTTATCGCTTTTGATATTTAAAGACGATAAACTTTGCTTTTTACACTATGTCATTTCAACAAATATTTAAAAAGTTACAACGATGACAAAGTGATAGCGCGGTGTACTATGTAAAAGAAAAAAAAGGGGGTATTCGCAGTATCTGATCCTAAACGAAGTACTAACAATAAAACTGTGATACAGTTCCTTCTTATTAAATGATGAAAAATATATTATCATAATAGGTATTTATGATTATTGAATTTTAATGAAAAACTCAGAATTTTACTGTTTTTCATTTTTTTAACGATATTACGTAATGTTACAAAAAAGGTTTACTTAATATAATGACAAATAACCCATTTTTTGCTAGTAAGTACATACTTATTGGAATCCCTGTATTTATTAATCAGCTCGCGATAATATTGGTTTTGTAATAATTCTGCAAAATTCAAAGTAAATAATGTAGATTTTTATAGGTAAATCACCCCTTTCATCACCCTACGCCTATAAGTATTGCGATGTTGTAGCTAAGAACCAAGTTCCCATCTACTTCTATATGGGAATTCATTATATTCGATTTAGCTATTAGGGCACGGAAGCGCAACAAACAAACTCACTTTCGCATCTATAATATTATATTATACTTACTAGTGATCCACCCGGGCATTGTACGGGCGAAATTTATTTATCGGGATAAAATATAGCCTATGTTACTCGGACAAAATGTATTTAAATAAAGAAAAATGTGTTAATAAATAATATAAAATAGCTACCTTATGATGAATTAATATTTGAAACCGGTTCAGTAGTTTGAAAGATTATTTGTTACAAACATACAAATCTTGCCTCTTTATAATATTAGTATAGATAGTTAGGATAAGATAAGTATTTAATTGATGAAAAAGATTTAAAAAAAAAAGGTAATTTTAAAAAATCAAAAAACCCGACTGCTTAATTATTATACTTCAAATAAAAACTGAAAAGAAAAAAACAAGTCCAGTAGTCTATAATTCTGTTAATAAGGAACAAAGCTACTTTAACAGTCGGGACCCATTAGATATTCAAGAATGCCTAATGGGTCCCGACTGTTAAAGTTCCTTATTAACAGAATTATAGATTACTGGACTTGTTCTTTTCTTTTCAGTTTTTATTTGAAGTATAATAATTAAGCAGTCGGGTTTTTTGATTTTTTAAATTTACCTTTTTTTATTACACTATTCAGTTTGTCTTCCCGTCCACAAACACACAAATTGACATCATTATTCATAAAATACTTTAAATTCTAATCGACAGCCAACGATACAGTTTTTATTCATCCTATAAAGTTGTATTTATGCTTAAACGCTTCTATTGCCTAAAACATGAGACGAGACCCGCGAATAGATTCGCATCGCACGCATTTGGCTAGATACCTATTGATTTCTGCAGATTTTTTTTCACATTTCTCTGAATCTTCGAGTAGGAATTATGCGAAATAAAACAAAAAAATATCCCAAAGTAGCTGAAGCACTAAAGTAAGGGCAATGGCCAAAGAAACAAATATCGTGCCGAAAATATACAAGACCTTCAGACAACATAAAAATAATATTTTTTCTACGTTCATGGGTTTTGACTCCGGTGCGTCCGGCCGACCAGCTTTCGGCCCAGATTTATAGTCTCACAGCGCACAATTGTAGTGTACTGCCTCCCGGGACTTCTTGCGATTGCCCCATTCTTGAAAGAACAGAGCCCACAAGAACTTCAAATAGATAACTTATATCTGCAAAATATCTAAAACATATCGCTAACCGTAGGGTTATAAAAGCCGCCCTTTGCCACCTCCTTTTAGAGTATTGTATTACAGCCTGGGACAGTGTTGTCAAGTCTTACATGCTAAACCTAGAGCGAGCCCAGCGCCTTATTAAACGCGCGCTATCCGCAGCGCTAGTGAGCGATTACCTTTATTTTTTACACGCGAAATCTGGCGCATTCCACGTTTTCCTTAAACCTTAGATCTTAAACCAGTATAGAAAAATGAACAGAATGAACGGTTTAAGAAAATAAAATTACTGAAAGTGCATGCAATAACCTTCATATTAAGTAACCCTTGGTGCGGACTCGCGCACCGAGGGTTCCGTACAAACTCAATTTAATACCTCTACGCGTTCATGAGAAAAGAGGTAGTAACTTTAAAACTTTCAAAAATATTTTTTATTATTATGATGTAACTAAAAATTTATAACTTTCGCAATTTTTCTTTTATCTGTATTATAAGACGTTATTTCGTACCAAATTTCAAGATTCTAAGTTCACGGGAAGTACTCTGTAGGTTTTGATTCCCGTGCGAGTTTCGAAAATTTGCAGAAATTTGCGGCATAAACGGTTGTATCTTTTGATTGCTTCGGCTTAGAAGTTTGATTTTTTCACAGCGCCAAGGGACACATGAGTATTAGATATGAATTTCAGTTTGATACCTCCACGCGTTCCTGAGAAAAATGGTCTTGACAGACGGACAGACGGACGGACGGACAACGAAGTGATCCTATAAGGGTTCCGTTTTTCCTTTTAAGGTACGGAACCCTAAAAAGAAACAGAAGGTACATTTGAAGGTTTTGATTACAGCAGAATTAATCTTCTGCTTTTCTTTTTAAATATATCCACTACTTCATTCACATCAATTTCTAGCCCATAGTAAATATTCATGAGAGCCAAGCAATTCAGTCTGTTTTTACCCTTTGTGTTCTGCAAGTAGTTTTTAAGTCTCCGCAGGCTTGAAAACGTCCTTTCTGGTGAAGCAGTGGAAACGGGTATGGTAGGCAATATTTGTAACAACGTGTAAATATTTGGATATAATTTTTGATTGCACTTATCTAAGCATTCCAAAGCAGATTTTGGAGTAGGGGAAGTGATAGTCACAACTGCTTTCCACACTTCAAGTTCTGCTTTGACAACAAATGTACTTCTTTCGGGTAGCACTGCCGAGAGTGGGAGCGCGAGTGTGATAGAGTGGGTGGAGATATATAACAATACCGTGCCGATACGAAACGAAAATATACGAAGGTTACCGAATGCGATAGGATAAATGACGACGCGCGGCGGCTGGTAGTAGAGGACGAATCCAAAATACATTATTAGTGTAATAATAAGTAATTACTAATTATTACACTAATTAAATAAGTTATACCGCTCGCCTCTCCTTATTTTGATATTATTGATGTTGATATCTTAACTTTTCGGGGGGGGTTTGAACCCCCAAAACCCTCCCCCTGGCTACGCCCGTGAATTCAACCACATACTCGCGGAGTAGAATACGCTGTGAACAGTGTTATTTTAACCGCTTTAGTACATCGCGCGAATCTATGAGACAACATATATTAGCACGGACAGACAATGCCCTGCGCTCCCTCTCCATATCTGCATCGTCCCTAAGGTAATCGGTCACCAAATGTCCTAGGTACTTAAACTGCACTCTCCTAAAAGGAATACCATTCAATGTCACTGGTGGTATGAAATCTAGATAGACACTTGGTACCAGCCT
Organism: Chilo suppressalis; assembly: GCA_902850365.2. Taxonomy (NCBI): domain Eukaryota; kingdom Metazoa; phylum Arthropoda; class Insecta; order Lepidoptera; family Crambidae; genus Chilo; species Chilo suppressalis. Next base: position 16,423,199 of record OU963897.1, on the reverse strand, counting down.
TAAACAATGTACTCAGTCTTTTAAACATTATATAATAACCCATGCGCAGACGCATATGATTCACACACAGGTTGTAGTTTTCTTAATGCACCAACAGAGGGAGCCAGGAGTACCATATTGTCGGCATAACTTAAGTTGTTTACACACAAACTATCTACGAAACAACCCACATGCATACTGCTAAGTCTCCCGATCAGTTCATCCACGTACAGACTAAAAAACAGAGGAGAGCTTAATCCACCCTGCCTCACTCCCTCGTCAATCTATACAAGCCCGGAAGCTCCCCTGCCCATCTCACACTGTTCTTCTGCCCCAGATACCAATACCTAAACATAGATACCAGCTCTGGCGGTAAACCTGTATCTTTCAGCTTTCACCATAAAATATCATACGAGACAAGATCGAAGGCCTTCAAGAGATCTAAAAAGCAAACATATACTGGAGTCTATCTGTCCGTATAATACTTTACAATGTGCTTTAAGCTAAGAATTGCAGTCTCAGTGGAAAGTCCAGAGCGAAACCCAAACTGTACGTCCTGTAATTCAACATGTTTGTTTAAGTAACTATTAAGCAAACTATCAAAAACCTTAGCTATAATTGTAGCCAAGGAGATGGGTCTATAGTTAGATTTGTCAGATGAATCCCCTGTCCTACTTTTGACTATGGGTACCACCAGAGTCCGCATCAAATCTGGAGACAGGTACGAATGACACAAACACAGATTGAACAGTAAGGCTAGAACTCGTGGAAGATGGAAACCAGCATGTCTCAGGTGCACGATGCTGAGCCCATCATGCCCCTAAGACTCCCCCCCCCTTAATTTTATTAATAGGCAGTTTGATGTCAAAAGCAAAAATAATTGTTGTTAACCCTGCCCCTTGAGCCTCAACAATGAGCTCCCGACATGGTGGTCCCAAGGGCAACTTCACTGTGAAATGACTTAAATAAATTGGCAATGTCTTTGGCATTGGAGACACCGTCGCCGCTCACTGGAATGCCAAGAGTAGTATTTAATCTATTTTTTCATTTCCAAAAACTTTTAAAATCGGCTCTGCAATGATGTTAAGCCATAGTCCAGTTTTATTTGTTCCTGATGACGCTGACATCATCTAAGTTAACCGTTAAAAATCTTACGAGCTTCAATGGCACTCATGTAAGCGTCGGTCACATACTTGTTCCAACCAGCCAACTTATGTTTATGTTTACTTTTTTTATTATTTGAAATGTATTGCTAGCAGATCGACTTAAAATATTTACAATGTTATAATGTAATGTGTTTATAATGTATTATCATAACTAGGCATAAACTCGCTAATTCGTTAATTAACGAAGTTAACATTTCTATTAACGGATTAACTTTTAAGTTAACTTTAAAAAATGTTAACGGACTCGTTAACTTTCGTTAAATTATCCTAAGTCCGTTAATTGTTAATCCAGTACCTACTATTTACCAAAAAGATACCGCAAGCACCGCGCCGTGTCGCGTTCTGATATGTACGTTCAGTGTTACCAGACGGCCATTTCGCCTTTCCTCCAAAACTAACCCGATATATCCACAAAATACAGTTTTTTTGAAAAAAAACCCTCCAACATGCAAAATATTTATTAAAAATACAATATTTACTACATAATATATATTTATGCAACATCATCCATTACTGGATCAACATCTTCGTACGCGTCGTCTTTCCCACTCCTTTGTTAATCATCTTACATAACTTGGTTTTAATAATGCCATTATTTTACGAAGGTACTCGTATAAACAATTAAAAGGACAAATTATCAAATTGTGACTTAGCAAAGCAAAGATGATATATAGTGTCGATTCGATTTGCAGTTTAAGCTAACTAACTACCTTTAACGACTGCTGACTTGCTTGACTTGACTGACCGAGCGCCTGAGCGAGACGGAATGGACCGAAGAATACTTTTTTAAGTGGGCTTTGGACTTAAGGGTCCAAATGGGGTTCACTGATTGAACACAGTTCAGTTTTCACCTGAAGTTCCGGTTTATATGGCTAGAAACTTACGACAGCAGTCAATTGTATTAAATATAATACTGCTATACCCTCGAGCGCTGCAGTTGAACGTCTTTTTTCCACCACAAAGATATTTTAATGCCGAAACGAATCTCACTCTCACACGAGAACTTCAACATACTAATGTTCATGAAGGGGATTATCCACATTGTGCCAATGATTAAATTACACGCTTTTAATTTTGGAACGAAGTTCCTTACGGCAGGCTTGGAGGGGATAGGGATTTTGCTGCGCGACCGAACTGAAAAAAATGTGATAGTAAAACCGTAAGAAAAAATCCGTAGAAAAAAGTGCGTGGAATAAAACCGTTAAATGAGACGTGCGCAGGCGCGACAGTCGCATACACAAGCGAGTTTGCAATTTGCTGCGCGACCGAACTGAAAAAAATATGATAGTAAAACCGTAAGAAAAAATCCGTGGAAAAAAGTGCGTGGAATAAAACCGTTAAATGAGACGTGCGCAGGCGCGACAGTCGCATACTCAAGAGAGTTTGCAATTTGTGTCGATTCTACATTAGCCGAAGGAACTTCGTTCCTACCTGGTGTCCCAAGACACCACATCATTTCTTTTTTTTATATATACATTGTCTTTTTTGAACCTAACCTATTAACTTCCAGAACCCAAAACAACAGTTTTTGTCAGCAGATCACTAACGCAACGATAAAAAAAATGCAAGTTTTATCACGTGTTAACGGATTAACGATTAACGTTAACTTGCGTTAAATCTTCTGAAATGTAGCGTTTTAACGTTTAACGAAGTTATTTTTTTTTTAGTAACAGATTAACGATTAAACTATTTGATTAACGGTGCCCAGCTATATGTATTATACATTATGCAATTTATTTAATTACAGTTTAAACTCTTATTTGATAAAAGTTAATTCGAATCACGTTATAATGCAAAAACTTGTTAATGTTTATCTACTGCTTCACTACTATATTTTCCCCATAAATGCAATATTTATTATGCTCGACGGAGGCAAATTGAGGTTTACTTTCGAGAATAGTTCACAAGATTTATATACATTGACTATTTCGTTGAAAGCTGAGACAAAAAAATATTAATACTAATTAATTCTAGATTTTTAGGCACTCGTAATACTTAGTTGTTGAATATTCAGCATTTGTGTAACAAAACTTGGAAATAATTAGTCAAAGGTATGAAGGTGATGAGCGATAGAGAAATTATAAATATACTCTTCTGATTATATCATCAAATATTCAGTAAAAACCCAACTACATATCCTAGGCGTGCCTAAATAATTTTATAAACACCAAATCGAATCATGAATTTTTTGATGATATCATTCATAGCTATATTTTGACCAAAATATCAATATAATAGTTCCCAAAACTTTGTAGTGGATAGAATAACCCATTAATTAATTTTACTTACCTACCTAAATTTATTTTGATTGAACCGGTTGATGCTATGAATGATCTAAGATCAAAACCAGATGCTGCTTACATTAGTATTAATTCAGCAAATAATAATAGGCTAATTGGTGTGAGTGTATGAAAAAAAAACAATGAAAGTTTACTCGAATTAGAAATTTATACATTGGAATTTTTTTTTGTTCTTTTTAAAGAAACCAATAATGTATTTGCATGTAATATTGACAAGACACCGTAGTATACGATTTCTCTTTTAAACGTATTCAACACATATTTTGAATATGACTTGAACCATTATTACTTAACCTTTTAACATCCATACAGGGGTCGTAGCTGCGTAAGGTAATCGGGTCAAGAAAGAGAAACTTTTTTTTCATTCATAGTCTATTTTGACACTCAACCATTATCTTTTTCTTACTCGAGAGAATTAAGTTCTTAGGTAGGATCACTAAATAGGTAATGAAGAGAGCTCTAGATATCAAATTCTACTAAGAAAGTGATAATTTTGCTGCATAAAATTTAACAATAAATTATTTGTTCACATTTTTCTTAGAATACGGACATAATTCAATAAGTACTTTCCATGTTTTTCTGGTATACTAACACATATTATTTACGGGTAATTGCTTAGGTCAAGGGCGGATCCAGCTTTTTACAGATTGTGAAGTATAGATTGTGATGTGGGTACAGATGGACCCAGCTCGGGGGGGGGGGGGGGGGGGTACATTTTGTAATTTTATAAATAAGCAACTAAATCTGAATATTCCGGTTTCGCTGCGGCTGTTGAGATTTCAATTAATTTCGTTCATAGAAGGTGAACCTTGGAGAAGGATATAATGTAAGTACTTTTTGCCGTAAAATATAACAGAATTGTGTTGAAAAAGAAAAGATATTTTAATGAATACTACCAATTTATTTTCAAAAACCCAGAAGACGAAAGAATGACTCTTCCCAGCAAGGCTATTTTGCGGCTATTTCAAATGTCCCCGTTTAGGTTTCCCCATTAAGAGGGACACGCGAAATAGCCGGAATTAAGAAGTGAAGACGTCCGAGTCCCATCTGCTGCCTGGTCCGCGTGGTTTTTTTCTAGTAAAATTTACTTTAGAAAAAAAGCTCAGCTTAGCTTTTAGCTTAAACAATAAAAGTGAAAATGTTTTAAAAGAAAATGCCTACTGGGTCCTTCCCTTTACATCGGATCGTGCGTGCAACGCACACTAAAATCACTGGGTGCTTTACTGCGCCTAGTCACATTAGTTCTATTTTCGCGTTTGACGTTTTGTGTCCACTTCTAGATATGACTGCCTTTGCATATAACCATTTCTGGTTTTTACCATTTCGGATTTTGATCGGATCTGATATTTAAAGGATACGGTTTAGTTACAGACGACTAGACACCTAACTATACGTAAGTATATCACACCGCTATTCCTAGCACACACACAAACATATCCACTAACTTTAACCATGCAAATTGGTTTGTAGAAGAATTTTGACAGATTTGTATCATATAAGGAGCTATTGTGTAGGTAGCATACATAGGTACGCTAAGTCTATCTATTTGCATAATTTCATAACCATAATAAGTACCTAGCTTAGTTGGCTGACTAGCTAGAGGTTTCAAATTCTTGCTTTAACTATATCAACAATTCGATCTTTTAAAGTGATTAAGTCTAATTAGAGAGATAATAACAACTTAGTATCAAATTGAAAAAGTATCCCTTAGTGATGTCGATTCTGGCATGATTCTCTAAAGCTAAACTTAAATTTGACAACGGTGTATCCTTGTTGTTCTCTATACAGAATGAAAAGGAGAGACTGATGTTAAATTTAGTTTTAAGTTTAGAGAATCACGCCAGAATCGACACCAATATGTACTTTATTTAATCTTATAACTTACGTAGCGTATTAAATCTTTTAATCGAGATCGGCTTTTGTATTTGCGCAACTCTTCATTAAAAGCTTCTGACGAATAAATCCTATATAAGAAGTACCTAAGTAGGTAGGTCACACAAATCTACAACTTTTGTGTCGTAACAGCAACAGATAATGTCAAAAACTGTAAGTACTTAATCCTCTAAACAAATTAACCGCCTTTTTACAACGCAAAGGTCAAAATACTTGATCGAAGCGCTACCAATGCCATATTAGCTTAATAGTTACTTGCATACTCGTAGCTACACATACAATCATTTTGACGTGACAACGTCTTAAATTAGGTTGCGGCTGGGAGTCACTTATGAAAAAGTGTAACGCTCGGTAACGTTACGATGAGTCTCTCGTGTTAAGTTTAAGTTTACATGTACAATGTTTTAGTAAACAAAATATATTTCTATAGTTAAAATTTGTGCAATTCTTATTTTCATTCAATTCCTTGTTCCTATTGTGCAATTTAATTATATTCATATCAATAAATATTCTACCGAGAAAAAGACGTTGTCACGTAAAATCTTCGCCCGTAAAACCGACTTTACAGGCAACCATTTTTTTATACCTCTAAAAGAAACAATGCTTATTTCTATAATCATTCTCAAATTTTGGTGCAATTCCTTATATAAGCAGTAGCAAAATAATAAGAATTCAAAAGCTTACCTTACAAAGTAGCTTTTAAATTAATTTAGGTATTTTACTATGATTGTAGTTATTTATTTCTTTAAATATGTATGTGCATCGTAACATATTATTACATAGATATTTAAGTTATGTGTTCATAATGTTTATACTTATATAGGAATGCGTTGATGTAGGTATTAAATAAATTCTTTCTTCTTCACGCCCTATGATCGCAAACATAGTCGGTAGCTTAAGTGGCTTTTGACCCAGACTGACCACTTTCCTTAACCACATTTCATTCCAACTTTATTATGAGCAGGGCCTGTACCATAAACTCCAAAAGCATCGCTCAGAACGAGATGCTGCTATAGAGCAGCATAGGCTGCACAGATCAATATATATCGATCTTTGTTCAACAGTCGGAATTAAATCGTGTTTTGATTTCATGGTAGAGGCCCAGTCCCAGATAATGCGATTAGATAAATATAGATAACCAAATTACTCAGACATCTCAATTGTTAAAAAAAGTTAGTAATTATATAAGCAAGGCTCGATTGATAAATAATCATGGGCATTAAATCAGAAGTGCGAATGATTTATTGTTTTTTTTTTCTCTGTATAATTATATCCATAAAAGGACATATCTTGTTCGGCAACTCAGATAATTTATAATGGTAAAAATAAACAAAAACAAAACATCTTAAATTCTTATAAAAAAAAGTTGCGTCATGTGCTTGTACGTAATGTAGCTTGTCCGCATTCAGTACAAGTAATAAATTATGGCCAATTCTTTATTTATAGCCGATATAAATACGACCTTTAGTTATTGAAGAAGCTCAGTACCGGAATATAATTAAGAAAGATGAACATTGTGAAATACAAAAACTTGCTTACATATTCTTCATTGATGAACTAAACTTGTATCAAACATGATTGTTATCAAACTATGCGTAAACCAAATATTTAACATAGCTTACTCACACGGTTTGTTCTAAATAGATTGTAAGTCAATCTAGGTTAATAGTTCCAATAAGATATCAAAAAGTAAATGTTTACCGTTTTTTTTTCTAATATACGAATAAATGAATCGAATAGTTTCTTATCTAAGTAACTATAATTTGGTACTTAAACGCCTTTGTCGTACGGTTAGTGTTAAGCCAGCTTTGTATTGTGCAATGTTTCGCAAAACATCAGCCGCTGCGATGGACAATGCCGTGACAACCCGCAAGACAAATACTTGTTATCTTATGAATAATGCCGATAATGTTGGGCAAACAAGCGCATTCGAGTTCCACTGCATTTTTCACGAAAACTTATCATTCACAGGGTGTAGGCACATGAACGGTGTGATGCCTAATGTTTTTAGAAAACTTGGCGTCCTCCTAAGTCGAATGGCTATACTTTTTTATGATATCGCTATCTCTGAGGTCTTCCGTGTTTAATCCCTGTTCGGACGGACAGTACAGACTTGTTAAAAAGTTCCTTCACTACCTTGTGGGTACAGAACCTTACTTTTCTTTATTGTAAAAAAAAGTATCCGGAATCGTATCGCATCGTCAAAGTTTCTATGAAAACCAACCTACCGGGTGTAAGAACAAACTAGCTCATTTCACACAAAATTTGACGATGACGATACGATTACGGAGCTGTCAGCTACTTGGGCCTCAGTTCATCAGGGAATTTAGCAATGGTGGCCAATGTTGATAAGTCTCAAACGCTGGTTGAAAAGTGTGGTAGGCAACTGAAATTTTGACATGATGAGAATTTCTGTTACCGCATAATATGAGAACAAATATTAATATTTAAAAAAACCTAATAGATACTCAAACTTTTCAGAGAATTAGGGATTTGGTCCCTCTGTACATGAAACGTTGGTAATAATCGCGTTTTTTGTTTAATGCTCACAGTAAAATCTTGATGGTACAAAACCCTTCGTTAGTAAGTCGAATTCCTCTCCCGATAAGTAGAAGTTTTTTTTTACAAAATCAAAAACAACACTGGGTATTTTATATTGTTTAAATCAAATTGAAAACTATATATAATATCGTTATTTCGTTAAAGAAAAACTTTCCTAGTTATCAATAATTCTCTAAAAAATCTCTACATTGACAACTTTTATCAAATAATAATAAAATTTATAAATAATATTGTCACCAAAGAATAAGTTGTGATTATACGCCAAAAAAAGTTTCACTCAACTTGGTACTTTATTATTTTCAAACACCGCTTTTTGTGTCCGATTGTGTTTACTTAGGTGTGACATTACTCAATTTCTCCTTTTCGATTTCAATACGAAAACGTGTATCCGCCGTGAATCCATTACATAGGTGTTACGAGATGGATGCTTGTTGTGCTGAATTACACATGCAGATTGGAAACAGCCTGTGCGTGCGCTGTGGCAGCGGCGGCGGCGTCGCGGGCGCACGACTCACCTAGATGTCTCACCTATTGTCCACGCGGCGCTGGGCGAGCCCCTACCTCGCATTACCTCACACATCCAATATTGGGTTACGAGAATTTTACTTCAAGGTCCCCTTTTGGAACAAATAGAGGTGGTATAAATACACAGACGAGCAACAATGGGGCGCAGTTTACGTCCAGTCCGCGCGATAATGAATACATCCTTCGTACTACTGCTGTGCGGTGTCGTGGGTAGGTGAAGTGACAATGAAAATTATAAATTTGTGTTCGTTCATATCATAACATCAGTGTTAAATTTCATCTTCTCATTGGTATAATTTTTATAAGATTATCATCATCCGCCCGCCATCATTAATGTCCCCTCTGCAGGGGCACAGGCCTTCCCTAATGGATAAAATAGGGAGACAGGGCCGTGACCCACCATGCAGGCTCAGTGTGGATTTGTGGGTGCTAACGACTGCAGGTGCAGCCCGGGACCAACACCTTAACGTGCCTTCCGAAACACGGAGGAGCTTAAGATAATAAGTTTTTGGTCACTCATTCAATGACCGACCATTGCAAAAGTTGCCAAATTTTTTCACGATCGCAAGCCGAATGCGCTAACCACCTCCGCCATCGAGCTCGTCGTCGCTTTTATAAGATAAGAATCATTAAATAATACATGTGTTTTAGGTAGTGCCTTAGGGTACTATCCGCAGAGGGAAGCCGCCTACAACACTGGCCCAAATGACCCCTATCCGGCGGAAGTTGGTTATCAGTATCAGGAGCCCTCACAGAGACTCTTCTGGGGCAACTCGGGCAGCAACCAAGTCGGCGGCACGGGCCTCTGGGCGATGCTGACTAACAAGTTCCCGTTCCTTAACAACATGTTCGGAAGGATGGAGCTACCTTCGCAGGAGTACGGCGTTCCCGGTCAACGATTCGCGTCCCAATACTCGATTCCAAATCAGCCTGTGTCTACACAGTACGGGGTGCCGGCCAGATTCCAGCCACAGTTCTACCAATCTGTGCCGTATTACCCGCAGCAGTCGAATCAATTCGCCCCATCTGCGCGTGACGTAGGATTAACTGACGACGCAGTCATAATAACTCCACCCCAAGTGCCAATTCAGTCTCCTGTACCTGTGCCTGCGCCCGCCCCTGTTCCAGTTCCCTCACCAGGGCCGGCCCAGGGATACCAATATAACATACCTCAACATAGATTAGAACTCCCTCATAAATAATTTTTTATTTGAACACAATCTAGTATTCAATTTGCTAGTGTTACCCACTAACGTGTGATAAACACGTATTACATTTTTACTGTGCGCCGCGTAAAATAATGTGTATAAGTAAAACGAAAAATGTTTATGCAGTAGCATAACATTACGGGTATTATTAAAAAGTAGAATATAGAGAATGCTCTCTACTTTTTTTAAAAATAGTGTAATAACATCAAAATATATTGTATTGATATAATAAATAAATAATACAGTCCAAAGACAATAATATTAACATTTTATGTAATAAAAAAAACTAAATATATATAATGTTTTTATCCACCCTGATGCGACATAAAGTTTTTTAAATTATACTTAAATTGATAACAACATTCAATGATTTGCATAAATTAAAATTAACATAAAATAAGAAATATGTTATTTAGTCGGAGACAGATGTGTACTGGTCATAGTAGCCATTTCCAGTGGAATCAACTCCTACAGAAGAGCTGGCGGTAACAGAACGCCCCAGGATTGGTCCAGCTTGCCGACGAGACTGCCCAGCGCTAGAATCAATATCGTTAGATTTGGTTACCTCTATTGTTATTTTAAGCATTTAACTGCTAGACTCATAAATCTTAAAAAATACTAGATAAAAATTGATCCTGCACCTTTCGCTTCCGGGCGGTCGCATTAACCACTTAAGCAACCGAGACCTTAGCCTGGATTGCAGTAGGTGCAGGTTCGAATCCTGTCTGAAACCTGGACCGAGTGGATTTTTGTAGGAAATATAATCTTTAGTTTTAGGTGGGGAAGTCGAACCATCATTCAAAATTGTATTTAAATTTAGCGCAAAGAAATCGTCACATCGTTGTTCAAGACACCAATCACAACAAGACAGTCTAGCATGTGAGCAACGTACGAATTGACGTTTTGTTTGCGCTAAATTTAATTACAATTTTGAAATATGGTTAAAGTCTCCTACACCTGGGCAAGTCTCCCGGTTTCCCCCTACATTACATGGAAGCGACTTAATTACGCATGCAAGTGTGGAACACATTAATGCACACATGACAGAAGTGCTGCAGAACGCAAGCAGAGCACATTAAGAAAATGTTATTAGAAAAATTCCACTCGATCAAGGTTTCAGGCATTATTGGTCCCGTATTCCTAACCAGCAAACAGCAACAAACAGCTCAGGTAGTCGGAGGAATAAAACCTTGTCCATCTGGTTGGTCATTTAGGAATCAAAGTAACTTACTTCTGCTTCGCTAGTACAGTTCACTGAACAGAAGCAAACATTAATATATGTGGCCGGTTAGTATATTTGGTTCCTAACTGACCACCCAGGTGGACAGCTCAAGAGGTCGGACTACCGTGTCGTTTGGATATCCGCTGTTCGGTATCCGGGCGGATGCACTAACCGCTATAAAAGGCAAAGGTTCGAACCATGCCTGACACCTTAAACCTAATGACATTTTGGAGTTCCCTTATTCACTGCAGCGATATGACACTACAAAATAATATTCTTTGTCTGCGGTATTCTATAAGGTGCAGATTATAACCCCAAATGAGCGCTGAAATTTGAGCGGAAAATCCGTTTAAAACAATATTTTGTCTCTACTTTACTAACCTTTAGCGGTAATCTTACCTTCTTTAACTAGTAGTTTTTCAAAAGTAACTAATATCTCTTTTCATTTTCATGCCTGTTGAAAAAGCAGGAAAAATCCCTTTCTTTCCAGTTCCCTTGTTTTTTTTATTCGAATATTTGCCAGTACATATACATTTTTTTTCAGTAAAACTGAAATATTTAAGCCAATAGACTATTGGCAATCGTACCAATCAAATATTGTTGCCGAGAAGATGTAGATGGATCTATTATTTTTTACCTATTTGTTCCATATTTCACCATATTTGGTTCATGACCATATTTAAGAATATATCAATAAGACTTGTGTTTCTTTTTAATTTTCATCATATCAATAGAAATTCGAACTAATCCTGTTTCGATTCAGAAGCTAGTGTGTTTTTTGGGTTCCGTACCTCGAAAGGAAAAAGTGGAACCCTTATAGGATCACTTTGTTGTCCGTCCGTCCATCCGTCTGTCAAGACCTTTCTCAGGAACGCGTGGAGGTATCAAGCTGAAATTTATATTAAATACGCAGGTCTACTGTCTCTTGGGGCTGTGAAAAAATCATACTTCTAAGCCAACGCAATCAAAAGAGACAGCTGTTTGTGCCGCAAATTTCAGTCAGATTTTCCAAGGCGGATCATCCGCGGCTGTTTCGTCATACACACAAACACACCAACATGAAAAATTAGGTATATCACAACACAATATCAATCACACAGATTTCTATACTTTAGCTAGTCTAGCCATAAATACTGTTACATAAAAAAAAATATCTTTTTTTGAACTTTATAATTATTTTGAATTTAGCACACGTATACGTATATACGTATCGTTTTTTTTTTAATTTAAAAAAACCATTTAACATATTTCGTCGTGTTCATTATCAAATTACAATATGGAATGCACAAAGTGGGTATGGAGAGGACGGTCATATTCCAGACACTTCAAAAGTTTGGTATCAGCCGTTCATTCGTACATCGTACTATCAACAGATACAATAACACTTCGTCTGTTGAAGACCAGAAAAGATCGGGGCGGCCGTGTGCTGTTAGAACTACAAAAGCTGTTAATGCTGTTAAAGCCAGAATTCGTCGAACCCCCATTAGGAAGCAAAAAATCTTATCGCGAGAAATGAAGATTCCCGCTAGGACTCTGTCGCGTAGTGTATATATTTTGTGAATCTGTCACGTATTATAACAAGACCTGAAGCTCGGTGCTTATCGTCGATATACAGCACATGCCCATTTTTTTTGTTTTTTTTTTATACCGCAGGTAAAAAATCTTTTTACAGACGACGGCGCCTTTAAGAGGCACACCGCCGAACGGACCTCACACCTGGCTCCCGCAAGTCTTACGGACCCCCCAGTGGCTACCCACCGAGGACCCCGCAACTCTTACGGGCGCTTTACGGCATAATATCCGCTAAAAAAGTCCTGCGACACTGCTTAGTGCGGAGCCGCAGGGTCCCCGTTAGGGACTCTACCACGGCTCCGACCCAGCAGCTTCCCGGCCTCGCCGGGGCTCCACGGCAGGGGTCTCCCGCGGTATTTCGGGGACCCCGCAGACGTGCGCAGGTAGGCCCGCGCGTGGGGACTGGGTACGCGGCCTACTGCCCACCATACCGCCCCCCATCCGCTGCGGAAAGCTGTAGCCCTCCGCCCCCCCCCCCCCTTGCAGACAGAACCGCATGGAGAGGGCCGCCGTTCCTGGGAGGGAGGACCGGGACGGGAAGAGTAGTTCTTCCCGTCCCTCTCCTCCCTCCCGGTCGCCCACGTCTCCTCGCGTCTTTTCCCAAATGGGAGAAGACGGGGGAAGCGCGGGCGACAACATCTGCGGGGGGTCCGAGCGGCCGAGGCTACTCGGACATCCCCATACAGGACATGCCCTGCCATCAATCTTTACAATTTAAGAGAGTGGATCGATCAAAATGCCTTCTGTCGCGATACGCAGGTGAAACGCACAGAAATATCCTCTTTACCTTTAGAACACTACAATAAGCAAAATTATAAAGTGTACGTTCACACCTAAGAAACAAATATGTACGTTCACAGTTCTAAAGAAGCAGCTCAAGTGGTAGGAAAGGCACAACGTTGTCATCATCCTGCGTCAGTGGTGGTTTGGTGGGGCGTGTCTTTTATCAAGGAGTTCCAAAACTACATTTTTGTAAAAAAGGAGTGAAAATTTCAGCCAAAGTGTATCAAGATAGTCTTGGATCATGTTGTGAAAACTCGCAGCAATACACTTTTTAAAAATACCTTGGACTTTCCAGCAGGATTCTGCACCTGGTCACAAGGCACGAACTACCCAAGCCTGGCTTCTGAAACCAACGTTCCGGACTTTATAAGAGCTGAAGACTGGCCCTCATCTAGTCCAGACCTCAACCCTTTAGACTTCAAATTATGGTCAGTTTTAGAGGACATGGTCTGCTCTAAGAACGACACGGCGACATTGAGTCCTAAAAAATCTTTGGAGCAGGCAGAGGCGAAATTTCCCTTGGAGACAGTGCGTAAATCCATAGATTCGTGGTCAAATAGATTAAAGGCCTGTATTATGTCAATATATGTAGGTATAAATTTTAATAATATTACATTACTTCATTATAAAAAAATGCATTTTCAATTGTATCAGAACTTATGGCTGGACTATGTACACTGAATTAATATTTTTTAATCACCTACGTTTGATTAAGTTCCTTATAAACAATAACGTAATACAGTAAAAGCTTCTTATTCACGCTTCCTTTATTCGCGATTTCATTATTCGCGGATTAAAAAATTGTAACCAAATTCCCATATTCGCGGCGCACATATGTATTAGTTAGAAGTTCCGTCATGTCTTTTGGGAAGAGCCGCTTAATGTGGTTTATTGACTCCTATCAAGTAAACAAGAGACGTGTTTACTTGATCACAATTTTTGTAATGAGTTCCGCTGTGTTCCAAAATTATAATGTCGACGAAAAAAAACATAAACGGTAAAATAACAGTGTTACCGCTTAAAGTAAGAGTTCTATAAAAAGGGTTTAAACCTGATAATAATGAACCTCAACTTCAATTAAATTAATGAATTTAAAATATTGTTTTTTTGCCACCTCGGAACGTATCCCCTATAGTCTTGTATAAAATTACCACTCCACATTCACAGTTTCTGTATACGCGGCATATTTCAGGAACGTATACCCCGCAAATAAGGAGCTTTTACTATAAATTGATAGGCTATCTATATAGACAGGTTATACGCCAACATTAATGCATTTCAATCCAGTCGAGCATTCGAACGCTCGGCTAGATTCGGTAATCTTCGTCTGGAAACGCCGCGCGCGGTTTTTTGGCAATTGCACCGTGCATTTTGCCAGTGTCTACCTACTGCGCGGTTTATTTAAAAGTTATCCCATGGCCCAACGAGTATTCGGAATACAAACAAGATGGATCATGTGCGAACCTCGCTAATTAATAAGCTTAGCATAACGACATAATCTCATAAAGATGGTGTTCAACTTGTGACATATTTTGACGAACTTCGTGAAGGAGGGAAAACACCGGTTTTGAAGGTGTCGCCTGCTAGGGGGTCCTGGGTTCAAATCGCAGTGAGGCGTTTGTACCTAATTTTCATTTTATTTTATTGATAGGTCCGACAACCCCATCTGATGTTAAATAACCCCGTCCCCGCAATACCTCGGGAGACCCCTGCCGTGGAGCCCCGGCTAGGCCGGGTGGCTGCTGGGTGCCGAGACGTGGAAGAATCCCTAAACGGGGATCCCGCGGTTTCGCACTTAAGCAGCTTAGAGGGTATTCGCAGGGTTTTTTAGGGCATATTATGCTGTAAAGCGCCCGTAAGAGTTACGGGGTCCTCTGTGGACAGCCACTGTGGGGGCTCGTAAGGTTTGCGGGAGCCAGGTCCGTTCGGCGGTGTGCCTCTTAAAGGCGCCGTGTAAACAGAGTTTTTGCCTGCGTCACAATAAAAAGGGGGGTCTAAAATGGTAACATTGGGTAAAACATCCAAAATATGTTTTGTTTAAAAATTCTCCACTATGTCAAATACATAATGAAGTTTTATTACCTATGCCCAGCATACTCAAGAATGCCAAAAAATAGTACGCAAATAGTGCCCGAAGGAAAAATATAGTGCTCTTATACTTAATAAGATAGAGACTTAGTTTGGTGAGTATACTGTGCATAGGTTACGCCCAGCATACTCACCTCCGTGTGAGAAATCTATGTAAGCTATAACTATAATTCATATGTCAAGAATAGTGCCCAAATAATGCCAAAAAAATAAATTCAGTGCCTTAATATTTCCAAAGATATACGCCTTGTTTAGTGAGTATACTGGGCGTAGGTATTGCCTTGTAGACACCATAGTATTCTTAGGGTAATCCCTAGTCGTAAAATCTAAAAGTAATCTTTAGATTCTAAGCTTCAATGGGGCCCACAAATTGATAAATTGTCAAATAGACTTAGCTCTGCAGCATATGCCGTAATGAAGATACGCCAGTTAACGGATGTAGATACGGCCAGATTAGTGTACTTTAGTTATTTCCATAGTTTTTTTTTTATTAAGGTAGGCAAATGACTCTACCCCACCTGATGTTAAGTGGTAATAAAGTCCAAACGCGAAGATAACTGGTACAGCAGTTATAAACTGCTACACCAATCATCCTCACCTTGCCGGCCTGCAAAAATGCTTCTTCACGCCTCTCTTAAAGGACCCCAGATTATAGGAAGGACGGAACACTTGCGCGGGTAAAGAATTCCACTTACGAATAGTACGACAAAGAAATGAGTCACCAAATTTCTTTGTTCGTGTAGGAATAGTGGCCACAGTAAGTCGGTGGCAACGTAGGCCAGCGCGCGTGGTCCTCTGAAGAAAAGGTGATGGAGGGATAAGGGAGAATAACTCCTCAGAACACTCGCCATGGTATAGTCGATAAAATGCGCTTAATGATGCCACATCGCGGCGTAATTATAGAGACTCGAGTTTCTTGGTTACCTCTTCATCGCCAATGATACGGACAGCGCGCCGCTGCAACCTATCAAGGCATCGAGTAAGTACTTAGCGGAGCCATCCCAGAGGTGCGAGCAATATTCCACGCAGGACCGCACTTGCGTTTTGCACAACAAGCACAGTTGATCGGGCGTAAAAAAAACGCCGCACCTTGTTCAGGACTCCGAGTTTGCGTGAAGCTGTTTTGATCACGGTTTCGATGTAGTCCTTTGGATTCAGGTCTGAGCGAATTTCCATACCGAGCATGGTAACGTTGCTCTTTAGCGCCAGTGTTGTGCCCTGAAGAGAGGGAAGGGGAAGGAATGGCGATGTTTTTGCCATGAAAGCGCAGGCCTGAGTTTTCTTGGCATTGAACTCAACCAAGTCGCTGGTACCCCATTCGGAAATGTGGTCCAAAGCCTGATTGAGTTCAGCGACAAGATTCTCCCGTTTCTCCCTAGTTTCTACCTGCCCAGCCGCTGCATGTCCAAAGTATCTCGCATGCACTGTACTATCGTCTGCATAGCAATGAATATTCGCAAGTAGATCAAATTAATGATATGCAGCAGAAAGAGTGCAGGGGATAAAACGGAGCCCTGAGGAACACCGGCATTCACTGACATGAACTGCGAACTACATCCGTCTGTAAGGACACGAATTCTACGTTCACGCAGGAAGTCAGCTACCCAGGCGCTGAGCTGAGCAGGCAGACCGTATGCAGGAAGCTTTGAGAGAAGGCTTTTGTGCCAGACCCTGTCAAAAGCATTGGCGATGTCAAGGCTAATAGCCAGAGACTCTCCCCGCTTGTCTATAGCTTCACCCCAGATGGGTGTCACGTACGCTAGAAGGTTACCCGTCGATCGATTCGGCCTAAATCCGTATTGATGGTCGTGAATTAGAGAGTAATCTTCTAGGTAGCGGGTCAGATGGTTATTAAGGACCCTTTCTAAGACTTTACACAACACTGAAGTGACAGCTATCGGTCGATAGTTAGCTGGGTCTAAGCGGTCCCCTTTTTTGGGCACCGGTTGCACATTGGCATCCCTCCATGCCTCCGGCACACGCCCCAAAGAGTAAGAGAGTTGGTACAGGCGCGTAAGCACGGGAGACAACTCCGCTGCACAATGTTTTAGCACAACTGCTGGGATGCCATCGGGTCCACTAGCTTTCTGGACGTCGAGTGATTGCACGAACATCACGCTGCTTGATTTTATTATCAGGCATCGTAGTGCCACAATGAGGAAGTGTAGGTGGCAGTGCATTGCAATCACTGATTCGGGAGTTAGCCACAAAGAGTTTTGCCAACAAATCAGCTTTCTCTTGCGGCTCATGAGCTAGTGACCCATCTGGACATCGCAGAGGTGGCAGCGAGGGCTGGCAGAAGTTGTGCTGCACGGCCTTAGCCAAACGCCAAAAACTACGGGAGCCCGTAGGGTGCGTTAACAATTCGTAGTACGTGCTACACGTTGGGCATCCGCTCTGATGTAAGCCTTTTTGCAAGACTCGGAAGCATTATTATAGGCAGCTTTCAGTGAGTCAACCCCGAGATCTTTAAGAGCGCGGCCTCTGGTCCAAGCGCGATATGCCGCCTGCTTACGAGAAACAGCATCAGCACAGTCGCGATTGAACCAGCGGTTACGTGTGCTCTTACTGATGAGATCAGAATGTGGAATGTAATACTCTATTCCCATTAAGATCTCCTCAGTAATAGCAACGGCGCTGGTCGATAGGTCCTTTTCACTGAAGCAGCGCTGCTTCCAAGGGATGGACGCAAAGTAGTCGCGCATACCATCCCAATCTGCCGACCCATAGTGCCAGACCCTGCGTTTGACCACCAATGGTCGAGGGGTTTTGGCCTGTGGCACCTTGGCAGATATCAGGCAATGATCTGATGAACCCAGTGGGGCTCGAACCACAACCTGATACTCCTGCGGATGAGTCGTAAGCAGAAGGTCTAGCAAAGAAGGCGCTTGACTTGCTATATCTAGGATCCTGGTGGGCTGATCAACCAGTTGTGACAAGTCATGCGTGAGAACGAATGCATGGGCAGAGATCCCTGCATGGTCAGTTTTAGAGGAGCCCAGCCACAAACCATGGTGGGCTTTAAAGTGCCCCAAAAACACCAGTTCTGCGTTGGGAAATTGCACCTGGGCATCATCTGCTGCCCTACTAAGGTGGTCAAACAGTCCAGTTGTCTCAGCGTTGCCGGTGTGGGATCTGTAGAGGCACACGTAGACTCTGACCAAAGGACCAGAGTCTACATGTACCGCCAACATGGAGAAGGAGGAGTCTATCAGGCAGCTCAAACGCCGACAACAAACATCCGCCCGAACATACAGGCATACGCCGGCTTTTGCTTTGAAGGATTCTTCAAGCACGTAGCCGGGATAATTAAGGTAGCCTGTGTCAGCGGGCGGATCAATTTATAATCTTAAAGTTAAGGATTGAATAAGAGATAGGTTTAAAGAATTTGGAATAATGACTATCTCCTATCTCATCACAATACACATACGAAAAATTATTACTTGTAAGAAAAAATATAATAAAGTCCCAAGTAATATCCAAGAGTTAACCATAAATAAATTCAAAGATAGTATAAAATATTTTATATTTTCAACCATTAAACTCAATATCGTTGATAAATCTGCTCGATTTATAAATTTAAAGAATTTTTTTTCTTGAAAAAAATCCACTCTGACAACTTCTCTGAGAGAAAAATTATACTAAAAAGTATATTATTGTACTAATTTTCATTATATGCACTTTATATCCGAGTGACACCGGCTATATTTTATCCCGTGAAAATAAATTACGCCCTGGCACTTCCGGAGCGGATCACTAGTATAATACACTCCCGGACTCTTGAATCGAGCCACCTTAAATTCCCGGGCCTAAAAATACACAAAAAATATACAATATAACAAAAAAGTTTTTATGCATTTTTAATGCTGGCATATTTCATCGTCTTTCCCGTATGTATTATTCCAAATTTGAATTTTAGAATAGAACAAAACCCGAGCTTGGTCACTGATTTGAAAAAAATAATGACTGTTGAAAGTTGCTTTTGAAGCAATTTAATGTCGATTTGGTTTGAATTTTTGCAATTGTTGTAAACCAAAGTTTAGTTTAGTTATTTTTCTATAATTTGAACCGTTTTTGGCTATAAAATTATGGATACTTCACCTGAAGTAGCCACGCAAGCTGTAGCACTTCTTCAATCTGGGCTAAGTCAGCGAGATGTGAGTTCACAACTTCACATAAGTCGTTCCGCTGTTCAAAGAGTGTACCACCGATACCTGGGGACTGGCGGCTTCGTTCGGCGAACAGGAGGACCTCGTTACCGAGTGACAACGGCGAGACAAAATTCAAAAATTCAAAATTCAATATCGTTTATTTAGTCTAGGCTGTTACAAGCACTTGTGAATGTCGAAAAGCTACGCCATCGGTTCGCAAATCTACGGCGGGAGACCTTGTACTGAGAAGAACCGGCAAGAAACTCAGCAAGGGCTGTTTTTTTCTCCCTGTATTATATACAGAGTCGTCAAATTGAAAAATTACTTCAATATGAGGTAACTCATAAAGTCACTTTTCATTACAAACAAAAAAAAAATGCAAATAATATAAAAATTATGACTATAAATAAAAAATTAAAATATGTAAAAAACAAAGTTTAGGAATGACGTGTCCTACCGTTTAGGCAAAAAAAAAAAAATAATAATAACCGATTAAAGTTTAGAACAACGATTAATAGTAGTACCCAGTGAATTAAGAGCAGACTCATCTCCGCTGGCAGCACCCGTTCACGAGCATGACGCATGAACCAGCCATCGCTTCGCTCAACCATTTTTTAGGGAACGCAACGACCCGCCTCACACGACACCACCGAAGAGATTTTTAAGAGAGCATGACTACTCATAACCACACATGGATACTATGTTACTAAAATAGAAAAAAAAATACATATAGGTACCAGTGTACATTATTATAACAAACTATAAACACAACGGCAGGACACATGCATGTGATTACCTAAACACTGTTGTCGACTCTGGCAATACTCTCCCAACCCAAAACCAATCCAACATCAGTCCCCCCCTTTCAGTCTGTATAGAGAATGACAAGGATACACCGCTGCAAAACCAAGTTCAGGTCTAGAAAAACATACCAGAATCCACACCGCCATTAAATCTTTATCAGAGAAATAATATATGTTCACTTACATTTTGATTGCTGTGTCATACAGTATAAATACAAGTTGTGTAATGTAAAATACAATCAAAATTTAATAATAATTATCATTACAATAATAAAGTAGTATAGAGCAGACTCATCTCCGCTGGCAGCACCCGTTCACGAGCATGACGCATGAACCAGCCATCGCTTCGCTCAACCATATTTTAGGGAACGCAACGACCCGCCTCACACGACACCGCCGAAGAGATTTTTAAGAGAGCATGACTACCCATAACCACTAAAACCAATCTGCAAAATGGTTACTTAGAGTTAAGGTAATTTATCTGTACGACACTGCAAACAAATACAAAACAATTTTGCAGTTACAGCCATGCAGTTTTGTCATTCAAGTATTCTTTAATAGTATAATAGCCTTTCTTAACTAAACAACTTTTAATGTGACATTTGAACTCATTTATGGGTAACTCAAGAACAGCATCAGGAATTTTATTGTAAAAATGTATACCTTGACCCATAAAAGATCGGTAAAGCTTCTGTAACCTGTAGGCTGGCAATGCAAGCTTGTTTCTATTCCTAGTAGTTAAAATTGTGTACGTTACTGTGTTTGGTATACAAATTGATATTATTTTTAACGAGGAGTATGCAATTGTAAATGAATTGAGAAGCAACAGTCAAAATTCCAATTTCTTTAAATTTTTCTCTAAGAGATGTTCGGCTACTCAATTGATAAATAGATCTCACAGCTCTTTTTTGTAAAATGAAAATACTTTCAATATCAGCTGCTGTTCCCCAGAGTAAAATGCCGTATGATAAGATACTATGAAAGTAACTAAAATATACAGTCCTGGCAGTATCTATATCAGTAAGTTGTCCTATCTTTCTTATGGCATAAGCTGCTGAACTAAGTTTACCAGCCAAAAGCGTAATGTGATGACTCCATTGCAGTTTTGAGTCTATCGTTATACCCAAGAATGTAGTCGAGTCTACTAAATCTAATTTTTCATTATTTAATTTAATTCCAATATGCTCAACTTTTACATTAGGTAAGGAAAATTGAATACACTTGGTTTTATTAGCATTTAGCTTTAGATTATTGACATTAAACCATTGCAGAACTTGCGAGAGAGCATTATTTACATCGTCATAGTTGTTTTTGCGCCTGTCAAAGTTAAATAATAAAGATGTGTCATCAGCAAATAATACAATCTCACACAAATTTTCCACAAAAAATGGCAAATCATTTACATATATTAGAAACAGGAAGGGACCTAAAATTGAACCCTGGGGAACGCCCATTTCCACATGAGATCCAGATGATCTAACACCATTTACCTCTACAGTTTGTATTCTGGAACTGAGGTACGACTGTATTAATTTATATGCAGTACCTTTGACTCCATAATGACTCAATTTCAATAACAGCGTGTGATGATCAACGCAATCAAAAGCTTTGGATAAGTCGCAGAACACTCCAAGGACATTCTGCGACCTCTCCCAAGCCTCCAATATACTCCTTACAAGTGCAACACCCGCATCAATAGTAGATCTACCTCTAGTAAAACCAAATTGTTTCCTATGCAAAAGTTTATTAAGGTTGAAATAAGGCATCAATTGTTCCAGAATAATTCTTTCAAATATTTTACTAAGAACCGGTAATATTGATATAGGCCTATAGTTTCCAGGGTCATTTCTATTTCCTGATTTAAAAAGAGGTATAACTTTACTGTATTTCATTATATCCGGAAATACTCCTTGATCAATACAGTTATTAAATATATCAACTAGATAAGGAGCAATAACGGGTATTATACTTTTAATAACTTTAGTAGAAATACCCCAAAAATCACTTGTATTTTTTTGTTTAAGAGATTTAAAACACTTAATAACATCAATAAAACTAATATGTCTGAACTGAAACACGTTATCACACCTAGGTACATATTTCTCGAGCAAAGTCTTGGCAGCCACCGATGAAGAACTCAAATTAGATGTAGCCACCAAAGGAATATTAACGAAATATTCATCAAAAATATTAGCGATATGTTGTTTAGATTTTATTAAAATGTTATTCGACTTAAGTTCAACAATATCGTCACGTGACCTTTCTTTGCCTGTTTCACGATTTATAACATTCCACGTTGTTTTGATTTTATTATTCGATTTACATATTTTATTTTTAATAAAATTAGATTTGGCTGTTGCACATACCTTTTTAAAGGTTTTAGAATAACATTTAACGTAATCAATAAAACCTTGTGAATGATTATATTTTCTTAGATGATACAATTCATAAAGTTTGTTTCTACTTTTATAGATACCAGTCGTAGCCCAGTCACAGAACTGTAACTTCGGAGTAAGTTTCGAAGTTTTTAAGGGAAAAGCCTTATCAAATTCATTTCTTATTAGATTAAAAAGATCCCCAAAAAGAATATCAGGATCATCATGTGTCCATGGGATATGAGAAATACTATAGTCAATGTTTTTTTGAAAAAATTCTAACCGGTTTTCTGTTACTGGTCTCAATTCAATCACTTTAGATTCATTTGTTACATCTATTTTATATTGTATTTTTAAGCCATAATGGTCAGATGTAATACTATTAAAAATGGATTTATTATCAGGAGTACTATCTGTAAATACGTTATCCAAACAAGTTGCTGAATGTGATGTCACCCTAGTAGGCTCAAAAAATTGATGGGTCAAATTAAAACATTTGAATAATGATATTATACGTACTGACATTGAATTTTGTTCAAGAATATTAATATTAAAGTCACCGCAAACAACCAAAAACTTATTTTTCGACTTTAACTTTTTCAGTACATCCTCCATTACAGATTCAAAAATGTTAAAATTACCTAGAGGGGGTCTGTATACGCATACTATTATCATCTCATTTAATTCCACACAAGATAGCTCAATGCTACGTTCAATTGAAAGGCCAGCTATATCCTTTCTATCCTTACATTTAATATTTTTGTTAACAAAAATCAATGAGCCGCCATGTATGGCTGTCCTACGAACATAAGCACTCAACAATTGAAAGTTGTTTATGTGATACGACATTTCACAAAGCTTGAGCCAGTGTTCTGTTAAACATATAATGTGTATGTCCTCACTTTTTGAATACAATTCTAATTCTAGGTCTTTGCCAGCCAAACCTTGTATATTTTGATGAATAATATTAATAACTCTTTTATTAGGTTTGGCTTTTGTCTTTAAGCTCAGTTTAAAACTGGGCTGGTTAAGTTATTAATAGAATTAATATTTCTTTTACTAGAAATACTAACACTATTTTGTCGAATACAGTTAGTTATACCATGTATAACCGTATTTTGTATATTAAAAGCTAACAAATTAGCTATCTGGGTCCTATATTTCTTTGCGAGATACATAGTATCTGTAGTCAACTTAAAATATCTAATATATTTATTTATATCGAAATATAAAAATACGTCACTATGACTATTAATTAAATTATAAAGACTTAAATTTAAATTAAAGATGCGCTTATTCTGTTCCCTAGATAAGTTATGTGCATATGGGAAAGCGCTAATTATTATTTTACAATTAGATTCAGATTGAATTTTCAATAAGTGCTCAACACTTTTTGTAATGTCCCGCATTGATAATCTGGAACTGTCACCACACAAAAACAGTAAGTTAGTATAACTATCCACATTATGGTGGGTCAAGTTATTTACAATTTCATGAAATGATTTTCCAGGAGTACATATATTTATAATGTTTTCATCACTGGAATTTTTAATTAATAGTCCTAGCCCCTGACCTAACTTGTCTGAGAATATCATTGTTTTATTTTTATTCAAGTTTTCAGAAAGCGCTGGCTTGAAAGGAGAGTTATTATATGTTGTACCAATTGTTTGTATATAGACCGATGAATGACCAGAAATTTGGGAAACTTGATTATTATCTGTATTTACATTTCCTTCTAATGATAATGTCAATGATGATTGATTTGAAGAACCAATCAATTGACTTTTAATCAAGGAGTCATAACGTTCTGCGTTGAAATTGCACAGTTCAACTAATTCTGTTGCAGATTTTATGTGCTCAGTTATTTGACTTTGTGCACTAGCATATTTATGTTTCATTGAATCTAACGAATCATGTAAGTTTTGAATTTCTAATAGTAATTTCTTTGTATCCCGGTCATACATCTGCCTACTTTCATGTAATTTTGTATTATATATGTCAATGGTATCCATCAGGTTAAGTTTTTCCTTTCTAAGAGCTATATTTTTATAAAAACAATTGTTTTTTTTGACAAGTTTCTCAGTTTTTTTTATGAATTTACTGATTTTGATATATTTTTTTAATTTTTTTACACTTGTTATACTATTATGTGAAACCTTAGTACTAGCTACAGGCTCTAAATTTAAGTTCATGTTTAAAGGTAAGTTTAAGGGTCCTCCGGGAGATGCCATTAGTTCTTCAAATAGGCTTTGCGTGTGTGCAGTTTCTTGAAGTTGCTGAGCTTCTGTATACTGAGCTATTTGATCAATACATTGTCATATTATAGATGCGAAAGTGAGTTTGTTTGTTACCGTTTCGTGCCGTATATGAATTTACCTAGAAATAGATGGGACCTTGGTTCTAAGCTACAATATTAGGAGTAGGGTGATGGAAAGGGTGATTTACTTATAAAAGTTTATATTATTTGCTTCGAATTTTGCAGAATTATCCTTTATAATTACAAAACCAACATTATCGCGAGCTGAAAAATAAAGACAT
Organism: Chilo suppressalis; assembly: GCA_902850365.2. Taxonomy (NCBI): domain Eukaryota; kingdom Metazoa; phylum Arthropoda; class Insecta; order Lepidoptera; family Crambidae; genus Chilo; species Chilo suppressalis. The sequence continues at coordinate 16,398,034 of OU963897.1, read as the reverse complement.
GGGAGTCCAAGTATGTACCTACTAGCGAATAATAGGTTATTTCTCATTATATTAGGTTACATTATTCGTAACATAAAGTAATATCGTAAAAATAAACTTTGAAAACAGTACACACTACTACAACACTAAATTTTTCAATAAATTTTAATAATCATTAATACTTTAAGATAATTTTTTTTTCATCATTTAATAAGAAGGAACTTTATCACAGTTTTATTGTAAGTACTTCGTAAAGGATTATGATACTGCGAGTAGCTCAATTTTCTTTTCCTCCTAGGTTTGGTCTACGTTTATAAACACCAAAATTCATCAAAATGTTTACTCCCACCATTCCCGCATTCTACTCCTGCATAGTAGTACCTACACCACGTTATCACTTTATTATCGTTGTAACTTTTTAAATATTTGTCGAAACGACATAGTGTAAATGGCTAAGTTTATCATCTTTAAATATAAAAAACGATAAAAGTTTTTGTTTTGATAAAAACAAATTGTTAATAAAAAATGTGCATTTTGGAAATGGTATTTTATTTTTGACTTACTATTTTAGCGATAATGGCTTATACATTAAAATAGATATATGCTGCAGGGGACTTTTTCGTAGAACTATTTGAGAGATACATTTCCACTGTACATTATATTCATGTTATTTTTTATTGTTCTTGCAGTGCAGGCCAAAATGGCTCGGAGATGGGAGAGTTTTTTCGTCCTATGTGACATTTATTGTTATACTAGCTGTGCCTCGCGGTTTATTAGGGATATTTTTCCGCAGTAAAACGTAGCCTTTGTTTTAATCCAGGGTGTCAGCTAACTGCAAACCAAATTTTATTAAAATCGCTCCAGCCGTTTAGACGTGAAGAAGTAACAAACATACACACTCACAAACTTTCGCCTTTGTAAAATTAGTGTGATTCTGGCCAATTTACTCAATAGCTACATAAATTATCATCTATGTATAAGCTATATTATTGTAAAGTTTCATTGAAATCCATTCAGTATATTTTGGGTAAAAGAACAAAGATCGTAAGATTAAAATCAAAAATGTACAACTTTAAATCATTGTAGATCCTAAACAGTCATATAAAATGAAAAATGGTGGAAAGGAAGGTGAAGGAACCTAAACATAATTTTCGATTATCTAGACAATGATATCCCACTCGACATACTTTGTCAACAAATTTTTTTTTCTTTCTCACATGAAGGCGCCTATTTGTTTCCATATTGAATTTCAATTACTATCATATCTTTAGTAGCACTCCCATGATTAGGACGAATCGACTGACGTATGAAAATTAGGAAGAATCGATTGAATCAACAAAATCGGTGCAGGCGTTTCGACTCTACTGTGCCACAAAGGAACATACATACATATATAGACTGTTAAACACTATAGGGGAGACCGAGGGGAGTTGAAAACAATTATCACATTTTGTTACATACACTAAATAATATAGACAGAAATCATATGATATTATTACCAATCAATAAGTCATACACTTACGAATAATTAACACAAAGAAATTGTAATTGTTAAATATTGTGGTGAAAAATCGACTTAACCGTAACCAGTTAACTTGTTTTCACTCCCCTCATACCGAGGTAAGATGAAACAGGGGTCGAGGAAAGTTGAAACATATGATCTTCAGGAAGTATTAAAGGCTGTTAAATAACAATGACGATATAATTTGAAGGTATTTATTAAAATTTAACTTTTCAAGTACCAATCAAACTTTTTTAATAATATTTTGTACTGATATCAGTTATATTAAATATCAGTCACAAAGTTACTTCTTCTGCTGCGAGATCATATATTTCGCGACTCGCCATACCTCTGTTAGTCTTTCGTTTATAATCAGTAGGCATTCTGAAACAAGATAAACAAATTAAATAAACAAAAAAACATTGTTTTGTGCCCGTTATTTATTGACTGCTGCCTCATATAAAATTGAAAACGAGGAGAGTTGAAACATCTTGTTCCAAATCTCCTCAGTAAGGAAAACCACGCAATTTTTATTTAACCCACAATCAAGATTCAAATACACAGAAATCAATTGTACCAAACATATATATTAAATCTTTAGTTAATCAACTTTCGAAACATATATTACTTAAACCAAAATACAAAACCTCTATCAAAATATAAGCATCGTAAAAAAAACGTTAAAAACTTACTTTTCACGATTTTAGTCACATGACACGCAGAACTCCAGCGACTTCACAACCACGCGACTTACGCCACCAATGCGAAAGCCCGCGGACAGAACTTGAGGGAAGTGATTGAAAAGCGACGTTGCCAACTCGCTAACGGGTTTAAGTTCCGAGAAATCGGTACTGTTTCAAATCACCTTTGTTTCAAATAGTCCCTTGTACTCCCCTACCCTGTCTGCGTGTCGCGCTTCGCGCTCTTGCATTGTAAAAAATGATTAATGGTGTAAGTAAATGACAAATTTTCGATTAAATATAATGTTTTGAAAAGCACACAATGCTTGATTTATTACCGATCCTGCTGTTATAAGTTCTAATAATAGGTGAGTAATATGAATTTCATTAGTCGACACGTTTCGTATACGGCAACATGTTACGACACGTATTTTTAGTTATCTTTATAACTTTTAATGTTATTGAGAAAATATCATCTTCAGAATCATTTTACGACAGATTTGATTACAACGATGATAGCGATGTTGTCGATTGTGTGAGAAAAGTAATAAATCCAATTAAAAATCATAATGAACAGCCATACAACTATGTAACAATTATTAACGTGACTAACTCCGTCGCCAAAGCTCTACACAATACAAATCGCAGCATCTTGTCTCGTTCTTTTTCTTGGGATGGCTCAACACGTTTTAACTCAGTGTATTTAATCATGGTAATTGACTACAAACAATTAAGAGCTGGTCTAAAACTCGCCATAAGGGATAGTTTTTGGAATCCTAAAGCTTATTTTATTATAACTATCAAAGATTCAAATGAAATACAGCGAGTGGCAAATTTTTTAATTCGTTATCATATCATCAATTTTGCCGTGATTAATAAACGCGACAACAAGGAAATTCCAATTATATACTCTCTTAATAAATCACTAGACTCCTGCAACAATCTCGTAAATAAAAACATACAAACTTTTTCATCGTGCTCTGCTTACACCAATGAAAAAATATACGACTATAAACCTAAAAGAAGACTTAAAAATTGTCACTTTAAGTTTATATCTCACGATTACTGGCCATTCATAAACTTGAGCGGTACTAAAAGGAAAGGCACAGAAGACGTTATACTAAGGGCATGGAAAGATACAGATAACGTGTCAGTAGAGTTAATTAACTTTGGAAAAACAGGCGAATTTGGGGGAATTCTTCGCAATGGTTCATTCTCCGGGATGCTGCGCTTGATACAAAAGAGGAAAGTAGAGGGAGCCATTGGTGGATATGTGATTGATCTCGGACGATCTATACAATTAGACTATACCTATCCTTATGAACTTGATCATCGACTAATGATTATCCAGACCGCAAAAGAGTTTGGCATTTGGCGGGCAATGATGAACAAGTTCTCGGCATTGTTAATAGTAATTTTTTCTATCTCTATGGTATTTGCAATAATTCTAACTTGTTATTCCGAGAAGAAAATGGGCATATTTACTAATATCATAATCGTCGTAGGTTATATTACGAACAACATCAAGAAAATTAATACAAATTCGAAACATGGACTTTATATTGTCGTAATAAACTTACTGTTAAGTAACATTTTGTTAACTAACCTGTTTCAAGCATACTTATCAAGCGTTATAACAAATCCACCAAAAGAAAAGCAAGTCGATGACTACGGTGAAGTGTTGAAGAATTATGAAGCACATTTCCATGGAAGGTGGAGTACCTCCGCTGATCACTCAAACTACACCCATTGCCCTTCGAAACTAGACTGTCTTAAGTTAGTGAAGAACACGGACCGGAATATATATACAACTCTAACTGAAACCGAATTTTCCATACTTATATGGAATATTACAGACTACGACGACAGGTTGCCTCTGTTTAGATTACACGAAAATGTTGGCACATTATTAAGAACGATAATTTTTGAAAAAGGATCACCAATTATCCATCCTTTAGATATTTTTATTCGCAAACTTTCATCGGCAGGGCTAGTACTAAAGCACATGGATTTTATTATATATGATGAAAAATTAAAAGCTCTATACAGGTTGAACAGGCAAGTGGGTGAATCAAAACCTTTTACGATTGATGACATAAAACATCCGATCGTTGTTCTTCTTAGTGGATACTGTTTATCTTTTATAATTTTTATTTGTGAAATAGTGTACTGTAAAATTAGAAACTAAGCCTAAAGTGCTATCACAATAATGAAATAAATTCGTGATTTATCTAAATATGATACACCTGTGAGCTGAATGAGATTCTGTAATAAATGACAACAAACAGTAAATTACATTTATTATTATTATTACCCACAAATATTAGTTACAATAAATAGTGTCTTCCGGCAGTAGCAGGTTAGGTGCGCCCGCGCCGACGCCACATGCTACTGGTGGAAAAGCCGCACAGGATGGATTGGTGTGCCGACACCGTGTTGTTAGTCTAGGTTACTGCACAGCCGCCTTTAGTGCCTACAAAAAACAAACAATAGAGTTAATCACCAATGAGATTGCGCTGTCGAAAATGTGGTATTGATATTTTGTGTCAATGTTGGTTTATATGTACCTATCAGTTCCTAAGATACAGACTTTTTCAACAAACAATGCCAACTAGATGTGGATAGGTACTTACGTACCCTCGAAATTCGAATATTTTTTTTATAGGAGGCGCAACAAATTACCCCCTCCCCCACCTGATGTTAAGTCATATTCTAGTAAGTATTATATTATTCCATCGACTTTTCAATTTTTTTTTCTGTTTTATAGAGTATTTTTAAATGTAAGTTAAAGGTGGCAGGCATCCACAACCCTGATTTTAGATGTAATATAGAAAACAATTTCGATTTCGAATTTTGAAATAATAAGAAAGGTTGTGAAAATTGGACTACAAAAGCAAAGGACAGAAAGACGTGGAGCAAAATGGAGGAGGCCTTTACTCGATGAGGGGTCCATAATGACATGCATTAATAATTACTTTGACATTCAATTATCATTTGGAATTTGAATTTTATTATTATTATTATTACTTGACAATTGTATGAAATGAAATTTTTAAAATGCTAATTGTAATCTAATTTATGGTATTAATTGTTGTAATATTTTATTATTTCATGCATGTACTTATGAATAATTCTATGATATTTATTACTTGTACATTATGGAAATAAAGAGGCTATATTATTATTATAGAAAACAAATATCTATAATGCGATTCAACTAAGAATAGGACCGACTGGGCGCCATATTGGGACGTCATAGCTGTCAATTCAAACCAAATAGGTAGAGTGAGCAAAAAAGTTTTTATTCAATAAAACTTATTAACTAAGATTAAGTGAGAAAAAACATCAGATTTTTTATTAAAATTAATTTACTAAGATTGAGAAAAATCACAACCAATTTTTAATAATATTTCTTTAATAAGATTATATGAGAAAAAACATTAATCAGAATCTAGCTCTTCAATTCCGCTCATCTCTGCATTACCGCCGGAGTAGTTATGAATAATCATGCAGGTCACATACGAACATGCATCCTTTATGTAAACGAAAGTTTTAAACTGAGTTTCTGAACGCAACATAAAGTGACATTTGGTTGACGATTTAGGTTATCAATCATTCATAGCCAAAGCTCAATAAAAGAAAAAAAATATCAACCAATATTAATTATCTATATTTGTTATTGTTTGTTTAAAAAAAAAGAGTGCTAAAAAAGTGTTCCGAGTTTTTTTTGCAAACCGTACTTTTCAAGCGACATTTGACAGATGGAGGTCATTAGCTTTCCTATTCTTATTTGAATCGCATTATAACGTGTTTTTGAGCATCTATATTTCTCATTTTCTCTCCGTGACTTTCATTCTCGGTTTAAAACCACCTATTATATCTAGCTTTTTTTCCATGTGAACAAATATATATAATATACACAAATAATATTACTGAGTGTGTATTTGCACTCCCTTACAGCTGTCCTCAGGTAGTAAAATACTTCTGCGTTCGAAAAGCAAGTGTCGATTTATTCTGCCTTTTTCATTTCTATGCTTCTCATAACTTATAGAAATAGTTGATTTAATAACTTCTCATAACTTAAAGAAACGATCGTATATATTTTTTTAAACATTTTTCAACAAAACAGATGATTAATGCAACATCGTCATAGTAGCAGAAGTAATTATTTTATCTCTTATATTATATTTTCAAAAATTATTCTAGTCTGCAAGCTAAGTATTTTGTTTTTTATATAGGTATTATAATAATTAGGAAAAAAAAACTCTTAAATACAGCAGGAAAAACTTCTACCACTTGCATTTTTTATATATATTAAATACAACCTATTAAGCATATCCACAGAAGCGATAATATCTTTTATAACACATGCGTATGAATTTTCATGAACAAAAGATGATTAACATTTTCTTCAAACATTTCTAATATTCCAGAAAATCAACGCATAGTAAAATCCTTGTGATCAAAAAAGCTACAATATATTAACTCAAGCATTTTTCGTATCCCCAATATTTTTGCAGTTATTTTAAAGAAAATGGCTTTTTTACGAAATTGCGGAAAATCGTTTTTCACTTTAAGCTTTTTTTTTTAATTAAGCATTTTAAATTATTGTTGTTTAATATATAAAGAGAATCGCGGAGGGGCAAAGATCTATTTCAATTAAGAGAAGAATGTAGGGACCGACCTTATTTTTATCATAACTCGCTCAATTTTAATGCTAGAGACTGAGAACCTTTTTTTTTGCCAAGATACTCGTAGATGATGCGGCTGCAGGAGCTCGATGGCGCAACTGTTAGCGCGTTCGGCTGCGATCGTTGAAGTTAAGGAACTTTCGCAGTGGTCGGTCATTGGATGGGTGACCAAATATTTACTATCTCGAGCTCCTCCGTGCTTCGGAAGGCACGTTAAGCCATTGGTCTCGGTTGGATCTGAGTCGTTAGCACCCACCAATCCGCATTGGGCCCGCGCGGTGGGTCATGGCCCAATCTCCCTATTCCATCCATAGGGAAGGCCTGTGCCCCAGCAGTGGGGACATTAATAGGCTGATGATGAGATGATGCGGCAGAAAGTATGCCACACCAGCCATCCTCACCTAGCCGGCCAATCCCCTACCCCGTGGAGCCCTGGAACCTTACTCACCAGCAGAAACATAATATCATCAAAAGGTAGTATTATTGTATTGTGGTCTTCAGTAGGGTGAAGGTTGCTTCCCCAGAGAGAAAAAATTAGATGCGTCCTGCCCAGGGCCGTCTTTAACCTATTGGAGGCCCTGGGCATATTAGGATATGTAGGCCCCTATGACTTTGATGTAGATTATGACTTGAAATGGAGCGAGTCATACTGATGATTTTTCTTTAAAATGTATATGTGCTTAGTATACCATTATAAGTATATTTAAATTTATCTAAGCATGCTGAAGTCGGAAAGCCTTATTTTTCGGCGAGAGTAGAATAGCTTCGCTTATGTAAAAGCTAATAAGTCGGTATTGTAGTCAGTAATTTAGGTTCGATTTCATCTATTTATATAAGTTTTTTGGTAATAAATATTGGTTATCGTTTCGTGATCTGCCAGTAACTAGGGACTTTGTATTTGATCTGGGGCCCCTATCGATCGCGGGGCCCTGGACACTTGCCCAAAGTGTCCACTGGGAAAGAGGGGTCTGGTCCTGCCTCTTTTAACCGCACTATACCATGCTATTATAAACTTAGGTGTAAGAAAGTGACATACAGAGCTACTTACGCATAAGTATATTATCTTAATATTGGATTTATTTTTAATAAATGAACATAAGTCCTACTCGAGGAGCTGGATGCCGCAGATGGGTAGCGCGTTCGGCTGCGATCGTTGAAGTTAAGCAACTTTCGCAGTGGTTGTTCATTGGATGGGTGACCAAAAACCTTCTATCTCGAGTTCCTCCGTGCTTCAGAAGGTACGTTAAGCCGTCGGTCCCGGCTGCATCTGCAGTCGTTAGCACCCGTCAATCCGCACTGGGCCCGCGTGGTGGGTCATGGCCCAATCTCCCTATTCCATCCATAGGGAAGGCCTGTGCCCCAGCAGTGGGGACAGTAATAGGCTGATGATGATGAAGTTCTACTCAATTAAAAGTACCCGAACCTATATTCTTGAGATTAAAAAGACGTGTAATTTAGTGGTTCTTAATTTTTATCAAAACAGAGCCATCTTGGTGGAACTCGATGGGGTCGTATTTTATTGCATTCAGTCAGCGATTGTGGAAGTTAAGCAAGTCTCGCAATGGTCGGTCTTAGGATAGATGAACAGAAATGTTAGTGCATTTATCCCGGTTATATCAGCAGTCGTTAGCACCCCCTAATCCACACTGGGCCCGCGAGGTGGGTTGTGCCATTCTCCTAATTCCATTCTTAGAGATGTGCTCTATCAGTGCATTAATTAGTTGATGATAAATTTGTAATGACAAAATGTGTTTTATTGACTTCATGAAAATTGCTTTATTTATTAAATATTAGTTTATCATATTTATTTTATTTTAAACTGTTTATAATTGATTCAAATCATGGAGTTTAAACAAAACTTGATACTGTATGAGGAAAATTTCAAGAAAATTAATACACAACGATTTATGTGTGTACCATAAATCAAATTTGTTATCTGTATTTCTTGTCGAAATACATGATTATGTAATTGAAAAGAAAATAAATGATTGCTTTAAAAGTCCAGAGTGCCCAAATTAATGGATTTATTTATATTAGAAACAGTTCTAGAGCGTGACAAAATAAAGGAAGAAATCTATAAAACTTCATCAAGTTTTGTTTGATGGCAGACGGAGGGACGAAAGAGGATCATTATCCTCTTTCGTCCCTCCGTCTGCCATCGCGATGTATCACCTGTCGTAACCCGTACAAGCTTGCGCCCGCGATTTCGTCCGCGTTATAGTTAGCCTAACATTATCCAAGATAATACATGGCTCAATCCAGGTGGTAAACTATATGAGTCCCAAATTTCGTTTAAATACGTACGGGCATTTTTGCGTGATTGAGTAATAAACATGGCAAATTTGCATGTGAATTTTACTCAATCACGCAAAAACGGGCAATTGGCATTATAAATACATTTATTATATTAACTAGGATCATAAACCGTGATAGATCCATACTCGCATTCAATTGTAAAGCTGACATATGTATATTTCAACAATATGTATTGTGACTCTCTTTAAAGAAAATTTCCCTTAAAAAAACGTTACCATGGCGGTAAGAAAAAGCTATTTTTTTTAGTTATAAAACGCACACATCGTGTATAAGCCCGACTCGCATTTATTATGGAATAATTTTCAGCAAATCTAGCTGCTACCATGGATCACCTAAAAGCGTGAGAAGATACAATCTATAATACTAACTTCTTAAAGGTTATTATTTTAATTAATTCATGATCGTTATCCGTATATAGATAGATAGATAGATAATACTTTATTGAACACTCCATATAATAAATTACAAAGTTTGGACATTAATTTAAATAGGTGGTCAATTGGCGGTCTTATGGCACATAGCCATTTCTTCCAGACAACCATAGGATGGAGAGACGAATTTTAATTAAAATTACAAGACTAAAATAAAAATTCAAAAAAAAGAAAACAAAATCTAACCATAATTAAAATTACTGTTCATATTAAATAATAGAAACTGATAAAAATTCAAATAAACAATCAAGAACATACATCGCTACATAAAATAAAATACACATTTTTAATAAACTTAATAATAATCATATGATGCAAGCAAGAACAGGGAGAATGCATGGGAACACAAACAATTATTGTAAAAGGAAAAATTCCTTTATCTCACTTTTAAACTTTCCTATAGTCTGTGCACGTCTAATCTCAACAGGAAGAGAGTTCCAGAGGCGCACAGCTTCAACACAAAAAGAATATTTATAGAAGGAGGTATTGTGTACAGGAGTTTTAAGGCTCAGATTCTCTGATGAGCGTAACGTCTGGGCATGGGAACTGTGGAGAAAACTGAAAAGTTCTTTGAGATAATTGGGGTAATAGGGATTAAACAAAATATTGTAAAGAAGGGAAAGTATATGAGTATCCCGGCGACGACGAATTGAAAGCCACTTGAGTTGAGAACGATACTGGGAAACGTTATCATATTTTCTTAAACCAAATATGAACCTGATGCAGAAATTTTGAAGGCGCTCAAGTTTATTTAGCTGGTCCTCCGTAAGGTCAGGATAGCAAGCGTCAGCATAGTCAAGGACTGGACGTAACAAAGATTGAGATAGCATAATTTTAGTGGCAGTAGGTAAAAAGTTACGTAGTCTTCTTAATGAACCAGCAGACGCATACAGCTTCCGACTTACAGATTGTAGCTGTGGCTCCCAGCTTAATGTACTGTCTAATATCACTCCCAGATTTTTCGCCGTAGTACTATAAGGTATATCAGTTCCTTTGAATTTTACTTTAGGAAGAGCAATCCAGTTAATTTGTCGGATATCATCAGTAACCTTGACTAAAGCATTGACAGTGCTATGGCCAGGACGGAAGCCTGATTGGAGTGGATTAAGGAGACTATGGCGAGTAAGGAAATTATTGACCTGTTTATGAAGGAGACGTTCAAGCACTTTGGATAAAAAAAAGAAGAATGGATATAGGACAAAATTCAGAGAGGACTTTAGGGTTCCCTCCTTTAGGCAAAGGGGCAATCTGGGCGTCTTTCCAAGCAGAAGGGAATGTAGCTTTAGAAATTATACTGTTGAAAAGGAAAGTTAAGACTTCCTCCGTAATTCTCGAACAGGGGCCTTTATTCTTACCGCGATAGCTTTCATTTTATGCATAGGCAAAAGTGTAGTCTTTTTGTCACATCGTTTATCTTTGAACGAGGAAAGAATATTGTTTTAAACTTTCATAATCATCTTCGTATCTGATATTTTAGTAATAAGTGGGATGGTGCCTTGTTTTTTGCGAGGCCTGACATTGCTACGTCATCATCGTACTTGCAGCAGCAAATATACTGACGAATTGAGAACCTCCTCCTTTTATGACAAGGTACTTTGTAGCAAACCTTCTGGTAACTATAACGTGGAAAGTGTTTCGCTCGCTAAATAATTAATGCTGGGTTAATATTATTTATTTTAAAACAATCACCTCAAAACGTTGGGGTTTGAGGCGCCGTATCCTCCGATGAGGGGGGGCGCCCAGCCTCCTTCCGAGCGCGCGTTAGCGTTGGCATTCGCACTACCGCCACCATCTGTAACGTGCAAGAAAAACCTTGTACATTTTTTGTTAAATTAAAACTAGTAAACCTTGCAGCTGTCCTGCTTGATAAAATAATAAAAATAAATCTTTAAACCCAACTGTAGCGCCATCTATCAGGAAGACTGGTGTAATTTAAGTTTTCATAAATTTACGAATTTCATGCGCAATTTCCTTTGTGTAATTGTTAGAAAAACCTTCAAAAAAGCATTCTAATACATAACTTAAAAAAAGATGGGTGAAATCAGTAAAATCATTTTCAAGTTATGGCGTGACCAGGGGAAATAGGGATATATTTTTAAGAGCTGGAAAATACGTCGAGATTCTCAGTCCAAAGCATATATTACATAGTAATAATTTACAAGATGACGGATGGCCTGACAGCAACATCTCAGGGTCGCCAGTTGGATAAGGTACGCTAAAAGCTGTTTAAACATCAATTAAAAACCCAATAAGCATTAAAACAAAAGTTAAAATTAAATAACCTACTTAGAAAGAAAGAAAAAAATTGGGCAATGTGTACCTACTCTTTAGTTGTTGTAATGAAAGTGGATTTGATCGAAAGTTTTTGTGAGAGTCTACCTACTCTTGAGTGGACCGTTAGACCAACGGAGCTATGTACCCAGCACCAGGGTTATCAACTTGTTCAGTGAAAACAAATTAACAATACTTAAAGAGATTGCAATTAACCTCTTTTCCAGTAATGAAAAAAGTTAACGTTATTAAACTTTTGTTACGTTGTTCCTTAAATATATATTCATTAAAGTAACTGAATAAATTTGTTACTCCAAAATACATACTTATTGATTTAAAAATTTAATCCTTGATTTGGAAAATTCTCCATTCGCTTGAATTAGGCAAAAAAGAAGTAAAATTAAATATTGTTCAAAAGACTTGGACATTTTATTTAATAATTTAATTTTAATGTTACCAGTGTCCCGACAGAAATAAACCACTATTTCAATGGGTGGAAGCTGGAAACATCGTAAAATTTCCGCAATAAAGCGTAAGTTAGTTAAGCGATGCTAAAAAATCTGTACTAGTAGTCCGTAGAAGTCTAAGCAAAGAAAGTAGGTATCGTATAACTGTTGATAACCTTGATCGATAACCAAGAGACTTCCCGAGACAGTCCCGTAAGTAAAACTATTACCGTAATCTACATACGAGTATAAGAGACTGATCGCGCATATCAATATTAACTGCGTGTTTTAAGTATTTTGTATGTATGGTCGAGCAAGCCGTGCACGGTATTTGCCTCCATGTGCATTTCACGCCGACGAACGTGACGTGAAAATTATTTTAGTTCAATTGAACCAGAACTAATTCTCCCAGCTACTTTGATATACTTTCCTACATGGTTTTATTTACAGTAAACAAATATTTAAGTGTATTTTTCCATGAATATGATTGTATCATATAGATCATAATATTGTAATATGATCCAAATTATTTTACAAACTTCTATGAAGAATTACCTAAATATCCTGAAAATCTCAATATCAACATCGATTTTCTACGATTTAATAACACATTCTCTGAAAATACACATTTTCTGACCAAGATTTCACCATTCTTGCTTTTTCCATAGGATGAAATTTTCAATTGCTTTTATTTATTGTTCGTGAGATTTTGTAGGTATCATTTTTACATTATTTTAACTTTTAGTCCCTAGGGATAAAAACACTATTTTGGTCCCTGTAAATAACTAGCTCTTTTCGAATAGATGTGATAAAAAGCTATTTTAAAACTATGATATCTCAAGATTTATTAAAATCGACTGAAGTCCACAACCATTTTTAACAAAATAAAATCTTGTGATGAATAATGTGTTCATTTTTGATAAGGAATTATTATTATGTTTAAAAAAACACCTACGTAGATAATTCATTATTTTGAACAACCTTAAAATATACACATAATTATTATGCTATCGTGGACCTTTTTTTAGAACCTTTAAAGGAGAACAATTTCTTGATGATGATTTTTGTGTACCTTTAAACGCAGCGCACGCAACGAAAGCTCTGAAAAGGAATATTTTTTCCCGTTTTCGCATAAATTTTATATTAGTATTATTAAGATGTTATATAGCCTAAAACCTTTCTTGATAAAAGGGCTATCTATCAGAACAAATATTGTGACGGTTTTTTGCAAATGAATAATTAATTTCTGAATTTATTTTACAAAACATTGGACATTTACAGATCGATCCATATTGAATAGCTTCTACAACTTTTGTACACAACTTATTATTATTTTATGGCACCATGACTGAGTAAAATAGAAAAAACCGTTTTTGGCCAGCTTTGGGCCCAAGTTACTATGAGCCCCCGAGGTGTCAGTTATTTGCAATTTGGATTATTGAATTCTACAAAAAATTATCTTTCTTTTACACACTCATACATATTTTTGTTTACTGTACCTTCACTTAAGGGTCAAATTCGTAGACAGACTGCACTAAAGAACATTTGAGGTAGAATGTGAGTGGCATTATTTGCTTTTAACCTTTTATGAAAATATTTATAGTAAGACGTGTAAATTGATTGAAGGTTAAGTAGAACCTTTGTGCTGTAATTTTATTTTAATTATAAAAGTATTGTATAGGGTAACCTTCTAACGATGAAAAAAACTCTACTGATTACGTTTATATTCGCTGTGTGTACAATAGAATGAGAGCTTAGAATGACGCCCGTCCATGAACCGTTTGCTTTAAGCTTCACTTGGAGGCCTCGTGTAATTTATTACCGTAATGGAGTTTTCCATATTCTTGAAAACTAATATTTTTTTGTTAATTATTATGAAAGTCTCCATAGATACACGTAATATCAAAATTAACTGATCAGTTTGTCTGTGACACATACATTGCGTGTAGTTATTAAAAAAATACTTTCGTAGATTAAAGAAAACGCGAATGAATGATTATATTATTGATCTTGTATAAATCTGAAATTTTATATTCCTGGCTTTTGTTCGAATGCCTTTCCCTTACGCCGGTTCATGCACTATGTATGAATACAATTTAAATACTTACAGGCTTCAGCGTTAGCGTTGGCATTTGCGCTCGCGCCGCCGTTTGCATACGGGTAGGGGTTGAAAGACCGGCGCAAGCGGCGCAGTGGCACGGGCAGCGACGCGTGACCCTCAGGGTCGATGGTGTAGTAGGCTCGTGGTACGTAGTACTGGCCCCCTGGATGTGAATAGGAAACTTATCAAAGACCAACGTGGATTTTAAAATCAGCAGCCTATTAATGTCCCCACTGCTGGGGCACAGGCGTACCCTATGGATGGAATAGGAAGATTGGGCCATAACCACAGATGACAAATTGGTAGGTGCTAATGACTGCTGCATAGAGGCGGCGCTCGAATTCCACCGAGTGGCCCTCTACCTCCGCGCCCTCGTACGGGACTACCTGCGGGACCGGTCAGTTCTCTACGAGGACGCGGAGGGGCGCGTCCGTCCAGTCGTGGACAGTGGCGGCGGGTGTGCCCCAAGGTTCCGTTTTAGGCCCTCTATTATGGAATCTGGGGTACAACTGGGTCCTGCGTGGCTCGCTCTTGCCGCGAATGGATGTCGTCTGCTTCGCGGACGACACCCTTGTCGCGGCGAGAGCGAAGGAGTGGGAGGAGGCGGTCCACCTTGCGTCGGTCGGCACCTCCATGGTCGTCCGACGCATCCGCCTCCTGGGGTTGGAGGTGGCCCTCGATAAAACGAGGGCCATGGCGTTCCATGCCCCAAGTCGCAGGACCCCACTGGGGCTCCGTGTCCGGGTTGAGGGGATCCAGGTTCATGTCGAGATGTACATGAAGTATCTCGGCCTGACCCTGGATCCCCGGTGGAGGTTCGAGGAGCATTTTAGGCTCCTCGCTCCCCGGCTGTCCTCCCCAATGTGGGAGGGCCGAGGGCGTCGTGTCGTCGACTTTATAATGGAGTGATAAGGTCGATGGCACTGTACGGAGCCCCGGCGTGGGCGGAGTGCCTTTCGTCCCGCACAAAGGCCCTCTTACGGAGACCACAGAGGGTCATCGCGGCCCGGGCCGTGCGGGCTTACCGCACGGTCAGCCACGGAGCTGCCTGCGTCCTCGCAGGTACGCTCCCGTGGGAGATCGATGCCCTGGTTCTGTCCCAGGTGCATCGACACAGGCCGCGGCGAGAGCGCGGGGCGAGCGGCCCGTTCGGGAGGAGATCGAACGGGTCCGCACCCAGGCGCAGAGGGAGGCTCTGCGCCGATGGGGCGAGGCACTCGCCAACCCAGCCGCTGGCCACCGGACGATCGAGGCGATCCGTCCGGTGTTGGAGGAGTGAGTAGGGCGCCAGCGGGGCAGCCTCACCTACCGCCTGGTGCAGGTACTGACCGGACATGGGTCTTTCGGCCACTACCTGCACCGTGTCGCCGGTCGGGAGGAGATGCCGCGGTGTCACCACTGCGCCTTCCCCGACGACACGGCCGAGCACACGCTGATCGTGTGCCTGGCCTGGCGAAACGAGCGCCGCACGTTGATGGCGGCGCTCGGCGGAGGACCGCTCTCATTGCCAAGTATGGTTCGAGCCATGCTTGGCAATAAGAGGGCATGGAAGGCTGCCGTCTCCTTCTGCGAAGTTGTGATGGGGCAGAAGGAGGCAGCGGAGAGGGAGCGGGAGGAGGATGCTCTAGCCGCTCCCCTCCGACGTAGACGGGTGGGCCGAAGAAGGCTGGCAGCTGTGACTGCCGGTCTTCGTCGGCCCTAAGGTGGTCTGGGCGCAGCTTGGCCGCCGCGTGCCCTTGGTGCCATTCGGCATAGGCCACCCCGTCTGGGGATTGCCTAGTACCCTAGCGCAATCCCCCAGAGGCGTGTCGCCCAGTCCACTCGTTGGGTCGGGCCAGCCTGGGGGCGTCCCAGTGAAGTGGCGTACACTAAGGTGCGCCGATCCTGAGACTCCCCCATATGGGCGTAGGAGGATACCGGTGGTTTTTAGTGGGTAGGACCGGCGTTGTTCCGCGCCGGGGAGTCCCACACACGCCGCGCGCCCAGCCAGCGCGCGGTACGGTGCGTAAATGCATTTTCCATCGTCAACAAAAAAAAAAGGTGCTAATGACTGCAGACGCAGCCGGGACTAACGGCTTAATGTACCTACTGAGCGCTAGATTAGCACGGGCGTAATTAAAATTTTATTGTAATGCGATAAAAGCTCGCTGATGCCACTCAGCCATTAGCATCGTGATATGATAAATAGCACATTTTTATAACGCTCAATTGTTAAATTACTATGGAGTTTGACGGCTAGACGTAAAAATGTGATAAAATATATATAGTGGTGGTTATGCTACGGGGACAGAAATAGGTAATATTTTTTTTACTGATGAGAGAAGCCCAGCATAATACTCCTCCCTCCGCCTGATTTTAAAGGTGTATGAAGATTAGCTGTCGATTCGCTTCAAAATAAAACAATACAACATGACACATTTACTAGCATTTAATTTAATTGACGTCTCTGAATTCTGTCGTCAATCGTATTATTAATCTCAGTTTTTTTTATTCAAATATAATTAAGGTATTTTTGCAACAAAAACCGAGGTAACTAACTGCAGAGTCTTTTGCTTTGATGGATGTTATTTCTCGTTTTAAAATACTACGAATAAGCATCCTAACTCAATCGTACATTACATATTATGTTAGTTTTTAGTAAAAAACGTTAGTTGTTGTAGAAGTATGATTTCACCAAAATTTAGGTGAATAGAAATGGGAATAATAAAATTCTCAACAGTCTTAACCATAAGTACCATGAACTATCGACGACATACCCTAACGCGACTACGATTGTTAAAATGAGACAAATATGGCTGCTTATATGAAATGTATAATGTATCCCGCTTCAACCGCTGTTTTTTAATCGTATGAAGAAGTCATCACATCATTCATGTTGATGAATCAGGAAAAAAGACAGCTTCGGACCTGCATTATTCCCTTCTTAGGGGATGAACACATCATCCCCCCACGGGTGAGTTTTAGTCCGTAAGAGTCTCACATAACCCGGCAGCCGGCTGTAGGGTATCTATGAAGATTTCACACCCGCTCCTCCACCTGGGAGGAAACAAAAAAAAAACAGCTTCGGACCCGCAATTAACTTATTACTTTTACCGAGAAATATCTCTTTCTTAGTAATTTCGAACAGCATTTTAAGTGGCAAAAAAACTTGATACGCAAAACGTAAAGTTGAGATCATCGATTTGGTCATGTTTTCGAAGATTGCCCCTGGCTAAATGGCCTCACAGAATCGTGATCAACGAACATTGATGCAGTCAATTAATCACGTTTTTAAGCTACAGTTCCGCTTAACCTAGTCACACACACGCTGAAATTAATCATCCATATTTATCTTTATAATACTTGAACATTACAAGTAAATTGTATTGCCAATAAAACTACATAACTAAATATAAAATAAAATCATAAGTAAGTATTTTATTCGTTCGCTCACATTTAGGTAATACTTCTAGTATCTACTAACTCACAGATTAGTTAACATTGACAGCCTTTATAACGTAGTACTAAGAGTGATATTAAAATGCATCCCTGGCACATCTAGGACCTTGATGGCATTAGGCCACTGATCTTAAATTATAGCAACTGTTACACACGTGCAGTAGGGTGGAGCGTCAAAAAAAAATTATTATTTTCAATATTGAATAGCACTAGAAAGTTGCATTACATTCTCAAATATACAAAAAAATTAATAAAAAAAATATTGGAAGCAATTTTTAGCTCTCTACTGCCGCTTGAAAATTGTGAAAAATCATCAAATCAAGGCTATTTATGAAGCATCATTATGATAAGAAATGAACATTTCTTTTATTGTTATTGTAACTCATAATACCTTAGAATTTACAAATTTTATTTACAAAAGCCCAATGTACTGATAAACTTAATACAAAGTTTATAGTAATACGTCCAAGTGAAGAAAATAAACAAAAATCGCAAAGATCTTTGTAAGTTGAGCTGCTTACATTAATGATGTAGCATTTTTCTTTTTTTTCTATGCAAATGACAAAGAGCCTTCTATTTCTAAAGTATTCGATACAGTGGCAATTGATCTCATAGAAATGTGGACTATGGCTTCATTACCAACCGTAACCATACAGCGTGTGAAACAAATGTTTAAAAACAATTAACGATATGTACTGTATTTTTTACGCTATCCAAAATCTAAACAAACTGAAAAGTTTATAGTAAAATTAGAGACAATAGGAAAAGCGCTAGAAAACTGTACTGATCTCGCTGTTACTAAGTTTTCTGCTATCTTGTCAAACATGCCTGTTTTACAGAAGGAAACTGAAAGTAGTCTGAGTACAGATCAGAAATATTTATACCAAATCTGTCAAGCAGTAAGCAGCGGATCATGTTCTCAAGATTTGTCTAACAGAAATCCTGGAAAAATGGCCCATTCACGTTGGTTAAAAACGGCTAACAGAATCTTGAGACTATATGTGGCCACACCGAATCCGTCACGACAATTAATTGAACTCACAGAATATATTGTAAAAGTTTATGCTCCTGTGTGGTTTTATATAAAGAAAGATAGTTCATTTAAAGAAGGCCTAACTCACGACTACAAATTAATTCAAATTATTTCTCTCGATGTTTGAGCTCCGACATTAAAAAGATTATTGATCCAGTTATACAAAGAAATTAATTTTTCGTACATCCTAAAAACCTCTTATTAGCAATGTTTTACGACAATCGGCCACATGTAACAGAATTGGGATTAATGCGAATAATCACAGCAAGAAAAAATTCAAAACTTGGGCTAAGAATATTTAAAGTTCCGAAGATAAACTATGATGCCAATAACTACACTAATATGATTTTATGGAGCGAGTCACAAGTTACATCACCTCCAGTGCTAAAAGATATCAGTGACAAAGAACTGCAAGACGTGGTTGCATCAAACTCCAATATTACATTGGAGTTGTCGGATTATCCTTGTCACACACAAGCAGTAGAGCGATGTGTCAAGATGGTCTCTGAAGCATCGATTAGTGTAGTTGCCGAAAAAGCCAGAGATGGATTTATTCGTTCTAAAATAAAATCCCATACAATTATGCCATATTTTGAAACAAAATAAGATTTAAAAATACTAAAAAAAAATAGTAATTTATAGAATTTTTTACAATTTCGACACATTTTTCTTTCAAATTTCATGTTTTTTGCTTAATAAATATTATAATTCATAAAATGCATGTTTTATTGTTACCTTTACTCTAGAATATAATACGATTTTGATTTTTGTAATGTTCTATGCATGTTTAATGGTTTACCTAATTTAATAAAATTATTGCAACTTTGAGCTTAGGTAGAGGGCTAAAAAATATGTCAAAATAAATAAATAAAACTATATTTATATATAATTTTGCCAAATGCAACTTTTTTCAGATATTCAAAATCAATTCGATGACTTTTTTTTTCTCCATACATTGACGCTCCACCCTAACGTGCAGCCATTGGTCACGGCTGCACCTGCAGTAGTACGGTCCTACGAACCGTGTTCTAAGGTGATAAACCGTGTGGTAACCGAGGACCCGGATGATAAGTTACAGCTCTTTTCTTCTATTCTTCTTCTTTCATTTTTAATGACTCAACGGGGATTTACCCATAATTCCGCCAAATTCACGTATAGCCACTACACGACAGGGATTCCTTTCTCCTAGTCTATCCACAGAGAAAGCTTGTGTCCCGGTAGGGGGGAAATTAGCAGGCTGATGATGATGAATAGTCACTCGCGTGATATCAAATTATTCCTACGTTCTTCGAACGAACTTACTTGACATACAAGTATTTTCCAAGCAAGATTTCGCAAATATAGTGGCTGTCGTACAAAGTAATTTTTTGGATGTTACCTGTGTTATAGACATATTTTTTTACTTTCAGTTAAACATGTAAATGCATGAATAGAAATTTCTTTTTCAGACAATAGACAAATGGTCTGCAAATAGGTCAATGTTTTTCTGTTAGTTTACAGTACAGGGGTTCCGTTAACATGAACTCAAAATCAGAAAATCATCTTTTAGTATTCTACAGTATTTGAGATTCAAAATAATTAAGTAATTGATCCTCAACCGATCATACAAATGTTACTTCTAGTTAAATCACTAAATAAAAAGTAATATTGCATTGTTTTGAATAAGCTTTAAAAAAAATAGTAATATTTGTATGATTGGTTGAGGATCAATTACTTAATATGAATAATATAAAGAGCACCAATTCTATTGGTAAAAAGTGCGTTTGTTCGTACAGAATAGCACTGAAGAACTTTTTCTCAAAACTTATATTTCCTAGTTCGTAAGTTGGTAAGTAATTCTTATATTCAGTTATATAATTCTAAAACAGAATCTATTACTCTTAAACCAAAGTCTATTAAGTAATTCTAATACGAAGTTTATAAAGTTAAGTCACAAACTTTTAATTGCTAATACAAATACTGTTTGCTTTTCTGAATTCTCAAATATTACGAGTAATATGCAATAACACATATTGCACTGGGAATGCGTTTGCTAAGAACTTGTTAAAATTCAAAGCGAAACTGAGAAGAACAAACAAACGAACAACTGCGAGTGTACATAATGATGTCACGTCCCTTACAAAAAGCTTGATGATGGTAGGTACAAAAGCTTCCATTGGAACAGTTTGAAAATTGCCAGGTTGATGCCACTTGGAAATGCATTCCCAGTTCGACACGGGTAAACAAAAAAGTAAAGGGCACTAACCTGCCAGAACAACGGCCGTCAATGCCACCAAGACGAAAAGAATAGCGCTCTGCATACTGAACAAAGTTCCTCAAGCGACGGACGTTGTGAGAAAACTGGCTTCTGTCCGTCCACTCGCACGCTTATAAAGCTACGGCAAAATATTTCTGCCGCGTGCATCGTCGCTATAACGGTCAGCGATGCAAAAACGCGCCATCGAACTGAATAGGCAACAAAAATTGACAATTATCTGTTTCAAAAAATAAATTATGGACTACAAATTAGGTAGGAGATGTACATAGGACAGACTATGTCTGTGATAATAACCTTAATCAAAGCAATGCCAAATCGGACTTCCCTTGAAAGTTAAACTAAAATGAAAAGAGCTTTATTAATACTTGCGCATTTTTATTTGCATTAGATACTTTTCTGAACTAAAACATTATATACTGACCCCCACGCCAAAATCTATATACCTAACAAATAGAAAAAAAACGAACATGTGCTGTTTATATGCGATAGAAATGAAACCTACAAAGATGTGAACACGTAAAACTCCATGACTAGGTACGTTGTAAAGACAACATCTGTATTAAAATTCAACTCTCTAGGTCAAAATTAAATAGGTATTTTATACTTTTAAATTAAATCAAATTTTATATGACTAGTGGCCCGCCCCCGCTTTGCTCGGTGTAGAGCTTCGTTGTATATATGTAGACTATAGTTATTGTTCTCAGGCTTCTATTATACACAATGACTTTCTTTATATAATTATAAACCTTTTCTGAAAATTTATTTAACTGATAGTGAAAAAACTTTTTGCGTAGTTTTGGACCCGTTGTATAGAATGCACCATCGCTTTGATGTTAAAAAAGTGTGTTCTCCTTACCATTAAAACAATTAAATAATAAATTACCATTAATACCTATCTTGTTTTAAAAACTCTTCCGTTTCATCGAATCTCAAGTCACAACTACATTAAACAAGTTTTCACTTCAAAAGAAAAGAATGCAACAGCCCTCTTCAGATAAATAGTTCTTAAAAAAGATTTTGAAATATGTTAACGTGGGAGTACTATCATTATAGCTCATACTCATACTCTTTAGATAATTATATTCAATTCTTTCGTTTTCTCCCGTTAAATTTGTGTACAGAACTTAAAAGTTTATTTTATATCATTTCTTGTTACATACAGTACATGACGACCGCCGTGGCCGAGTGGTTTGTACACCGAGTTTCAAGGTGTGGCCTACTCGAGAGGTCCCGGGTTCGAATCCCGGTGGGAGCAGATGTTTGTGTGATGAATACGAGCATTTGTACTCCAGTCATGGATGTTCATTACCTATTTCTATATAAATATACTTATATATGTATTCTATCCGTTACTATAGTATCCCATAACACAAGCCTTGCAGTACTTACTTTGGGGCTAGGCTATAATAGAAATATTTATTTATATATGTAAGTATATACTTGAATAAATAATATAAAAAGATTTAGTACTTGCATTTACTTTACTTGGTTAAACTTACATAATTACACGACTGCCAAAGATTGTAATATAATGTATTTGTAATTAAGATTCGTAAAAGAAGAGTAACTTTAAAGTATTAGTAGTGCATGGTTCAATTGGTTTCTCATACAAATTTCCAACCCTTTTTCACCCTTTTTCACCCTTTTAAAGGATGATTTCTGGGATAAAAAGCATCTTACGAGTATGTCCTTTTTCGGGACTCACGCTGAGGTAACAAACAGACATGCACATTATCGCATTTATAATATTAGTATGGATGTAAGTACACATAATCCTTGTTTATTTTCTGAGTGAAGTATTAATGTGAAGTGCTAATTATAGTACTAGGTAGCAACAGAAACAATAGGTCCATAAGATTCACCCGTACTTGTAAGTTATGAATGATTCAATGGACTTGTTAATACTGTTATGAGTTATTTTTACCTATTGTGAATAAATTTTATATTGTATATTAAATTGTATAGTTCATATTACCTATTAATACCAGTGTCATCTATGTCTGTCATATATATCTGTTTGAGTGGGAATGAATGGTTTAGTATCACGCACACTTACACCCGTAGGTGATACTGCAGATGTATTCAGGATTTTTTAATATTATTCCTAAGGAAACAGGTATGATCAATCATGAACGGCAGTGTATGGCGGATCCGTTAGGTATTTGATATAAAATATTGAAGATAGGATATTTTACTGAAAGGAGACATCATTTTATTTTTAATAATAATTAGAACTGCATTCAACCAGGAATCGAACTCATGAAATTTTAAAAACGAGCGAGCCTAACAGTAGTCGCGTATGATGTGTAACATTTGAAACCTCACCTTATATTAGTAAAAAAAGAAAAAACCTACTACAAAAGAAATAAGCCATTTGAACATTATGTTCTAAAATCAAATCAAATAGCGCGTGCTTTCGCGACTTCCTGTTACACACTTCCGTATCATTTCACGAAATCAATCTCACAAATTGCGGGAAAGCGAGAGGAAAGATGTTACACATCAAAAACATGTATTTCATGATTATTGTCATAAGGGGTAATCATAAGGATATTTTTTTTCCTAAATAACATAGCGTTTTAAATGAAACGAAGAACATGAGTTTTATGTAAAAGATTTGGTTTACAAGAACCGATACGACAATGGACTTAGTACTTAAAGACTGGCAGAGTGAGGAAAATATATATCATGCCCTTATGACAATACTACAAGGTAGAAAGAGACGCAACATGATGTACCTTAGGTCCAATAAAGTAAGAGCTAACATCGTCTTGTCAAGCCGTAATGTGATAAAGTTTATTAGGAAATTCTGTCAACTAAGAAAACTATTGTGCTTATACAATGCAGTTTGTGTTATGGTATCCTTTGTTCTAAGCAGCAAGCATATCTTGTTGAGAAAACTACAATATCACTCACAAATCCAATGGGCTTACTATACCAACTATCGAATCATCTACATCACAATATAACAAAACCCATTATCAACTTAAAATGTAACAAATAAATAAGTGAATAAAAAAAAACACCGATACGCACACATGCACAATTAAATTTTTTGGAACACTTGCGATAGGCACTCTGTCTATCTTCACATCCCATAGATACGACATTGTGCAGGAGGTAGACGTATTATTTCAAACATTCACCACGCAAAGTTAAGTAAATCGCCAGGCAGAGAAATTATTATAATATGAGACTTTGTATACTTACTACAGAAGGGATTACATTTTGAACATTACATATTTTTTTTTCTTCCAACGAATCGTTTTTATTGTAATTTGTGTTCAATAATTTTAAATGAAATAAATAAATTATAATATATAAATATATGTACATTTATAAAATTAACATTATATTTGTTACTAGCGGCCGCCCCTGACTTCGTACGCGTGGAGTTAGAAGGAAATAAAGGTTCACAGCTCGTTCCCCGTAGGCGATAGCGTGATAATATGTAATATATTGACCCGAATTCTTAATAATATTCGTGCCAAATTTGAAGGAAATCCATGCAGTACTTTTTGAGTTTATCCCCGACATACATACAGACAAACACAAAAATTCTAATAACTATATTTATGGCTTCGGTATCGATTGTAGATCACATCCAAGTATTCTTTAAAAAAAAACTATGTACAGTTTTGACTTTCCTACCATTTTATTATATGTATAGATTTTTACCCGGCTGCGCAATGAAAGAGCGCGAAGCGCGACGCGCAGACAGGGTTATGTGTTTAACAGTCTATATATGTATGTTTGTTCCTTTGTGGCACACTAGAGACCAAACGCCTGGACCGTTTTTGATGATTCATACATCAATCGATTCGTCTCAATCATGGGAGTGCTACAATAGTAATCAAAATTCAATATGGGCAAAGATATGATAGTAATCAAAATTCAATATGGGCAACATTAGGCGCCATATTGTGACGAAGTAAAAAAAATAAGTTGACAAAATATGTCGAGTGGGGTATCACTGTCTAGATAATCAAAAATCGTATTTAGGTTCCTAACACCATTTTTCATTTTATATGATTGTTTAGGATCTACAACGCTTTAAAGTTGTATATTAACCACTTACGCTTTTAATTTCAATCTTACGTTTGTATGGATCTTTGTTACTCTTTCACCTAAAAAATACTGAATGGATTTTAATGAAACTTAACAGTAATATAGCGCATATATGATAATTACATATATATAATTATTTATGTAGTTATTGAGTGAATTGGCCAATATATAATAATAAGTGTCACATAAGACGGAAAAAAATCTCCCATCTGCGAGCCATTTTGGCCTGCACTGCAAAAACAATAAAAGTTACATGAATGTAATGTAGAGTGAAAATGTATCTCTTAAATAGTTTTAAAAAAAAGTCTGTGACACCATATATCTATTTTTAATGTGTAAGTCATTACCGCTAAAATAGTGAATCAAAACTAAAATGCAGAACGCTGCAGCCAAAGAGGCGGCTGCCAAGAAAACAGCGGCACTTCTGAACGTATTCCCGCTATCCCACACTAAACGCTATCTGAAGGAAAGGACCGTGAAACGGCTCCGCAAGGAGCAGTCACAAAGTCGTTCTTCCAAACCATCGCCGAAATAACGGAATTTCGAACAGTTGTCAAACCTTCTTTTTCTGTCACACAAATTCTCTCGGGCCACGGTTACCACAAGGCCTATCTGCACAAATATAAAATAACACCCGATGATTGTTGCCCATGTGATAACCACACTAAACAGGACATCACACACATCTTAAAAGATTGCCCTATATTCCACTGCACCAGAGCTGAATATGAAAATTACTGCGGATTATACAAAATTGAACCATACAACTTACTGGAAACAATAAAGAGCGAAACAGCCACTTGCAAATTCATCAAACATCGACTCAATAGTTTCACAACTTAAGCGCATCAATGGTACCTAACTGCCACATCGACTAAAAGCATAAATACATAGCGGCGGTTTTGGATCTGTATCCAATTGCAGAATCAAAACTGACCATGATCACAATTTAAACGTTAACTTCAATATATAAATATATATATTTGTTCCCTTATAAATATACAGAGAACCATATATTTAACATTACACATGAAAAAAAAAAAAAAACCTCCACGAACTCTGCCATCACCTCGCTGATGCGTTTCGCGAGGGCATCCGCTTTGGTGGGGCTGTCCGGACCTGGAACCACCAGGAGTTTGGTCCCCATCCGGCTTTCTCGGATCTTGAGCCCTCACTCAATGCCTACATCCTGGAGCCTCATCTTCCCCCTGGCCATCTCCAACACCTTGGCATAGGTGACCCCTCCCTCCTTCGCGGCCGGAGTTAGCCTCAGGGTCACAGCCGCGGTGTTCGGCACCCTTATTTTCGTCTTCCCACGCTCCGGTCGCAGTGGCCACTACCCGGGCTACCCAGGGTGCTGGCCGAGAGACCCCTCGGGTGATTTTTTAGAGAGGTTGTCTTCCTCGCAGTCCCCGGCTCCAAAGGAAACAGTTCCTTTGCAGACGGCGGCCCTCGGCCCCGCACTATGTGCAGGGTTACGAGCTTGACTCGACTGCCGCTACCCGGGATACCCAGGGCGCCAGCCGAGACCACCACCGGGTAAGTTTTTAGAGAGGTTGTCTTCCTCGCAGCCCCCGCCTCCAAAGAAAACAGTTCCTTTGTAGACGGCGGCCCTCGGCCCCGCAGTATGTGCAGGGTTACAAGTTTGACCCGACTGCCGCTACCCGGGATACCCAGGACGCCAGCCAGGTCTCCACAGCTGGGTATGGTCCACGCCGGCCGAAGCCGGTCCCCCCCATCCGCCACCCGGGGGGACGCGCCCGATAGCAGACCCAGCCAAACTGCCACGGGACATCTATATGGCCCTGGTGGTAAGGTGGTAAGGTCTCTTACCACCAGGGTCAAGACTAGATGGACCTCAATTTTCACGTTAATCAACTATACTATGTTCTCTTGAAACACGAGATTCATTCTGACTCTGTGATACCTATTGTATAATATTTATCTATTTAAAGGTTATCCAACTATAAAAATTATAAGTTATGACTTATCTGTTGTGATGACGTAAGTATATGCATGTAATGTTCATGGAACAGAAACATTTCAAAAAATAATGCAGCCAGTAAGTAAACAATAAGACAATACGAAAATAATTCATATTTCTTATATCAGCTCTTTTCAGTAACTGTTTGCGAATGTCCCTAACTCATTAGTTAAATAATACTTACGTACGAGTACCTACATGTAATAACTATTTTGTTTCATTGCAGTGATCTAATCTTTTTGCGGGGATTTCATAGAGTGCAGTTGGCGTCTTTTTTTAATTATTCTTAAATTTGTTCATAGTGGATATTGTGAAATAAAATTGGTGTGATTTTGTGTGGAACCTTCCGCGCAACTGAATAATTAATGGAATCTTTAAATTATACGCTATTCCGGTCAAGTGGACGTGAGAATTTTATGGTAGGATTGACTTCTTCCTCACAGAAGCTTATCGATTTATATTTCGTGCCAAACACTCCAAGAAACATTAGAATGCGTCACACCCACATTCTAATGTAAAAAAAAGGAAGATTAATACAAAATAAAGACGATGGCTGCATGGCTTTGCCTTTGCCTTCCTCAATAGAGAATAGAACTAAAAAAAATCTTTTTGCTGCTTTTTTGCTAGGACTTTTTGGCGGGATCGGAGAGCGTCACATTAGCAATTTTGTTTTTCTAGTTAAAAATTATGTTGTAGCGGATGTTAGTGTCTAATAATGGTGGATTATTAACCACTAAGTGTTCGGGAACATGCACAAGTGTTGGCAAGTAAAACAAAATAGCGGAAAGTGTCTTTCGACGTTCCCTCAAGAAATCCACGGGGAGGTTCCAGTAGATCCCCACACATTTACTGAAACATAGGGAAAGTGGGAATGACTTGACTGCCACTTACTTTGACTTGATTTATTACTTTGACCGTGGTCAAACGCGGTTTACAAATTCTATAGCACTGGTGAGTGATATAGAATTTGTAATCATTTTAACACTTGACATTGGCTAAATGCACAAGCCGTGCGAAGCCATTTAGGAAAAAAAAGGGATTGCAAAAGAATATGTTGATTTTGTTAGCTAAATACTGTTGTTTGTGAATCATAAAACATTAAAGTGATTAAGAAGACATACGCGCTATGTGTTTCTTGTGTCATCAACGTCTTTAAGACATTCACGTTATATTATAGATGTTTGTGTGATAAATTCGAGCATTCGTACTCCAGTCATGGCTGTTAAATATGTATTTCTCTATTAATATACTTATATACTTATGTATCATTATAAGTATTCTATACGTTACCCTAGTATACCATCACACAAGCCTACAGTGCCCTACTTTGGGGCTAGGCTAAACCCCCCCTTCCTACGCTGAGAGAGACCTCCCATTTCCATGCCGTATTTACATTTTTCAGCATCGAGGAGCAAGTCAAAACAACCTGTGAAAAAAGAATAATGCATCAAAATAATTTTCAAGGCAATTACTTTTATTATTTAATTGTTATCGCCAACCATTTAATAAGCAATCTAATGGTGCATTTGAAAACTAATTCACGTTCCAATTAAGCATCAGCATAATTCGGCATTGTGCGCCACTGAGTCGCATTATGCTCTGTAATTGGAAAACCATGTAAAGCAGAAAAATACCAGCAGGCATTTTTGAAGCTAGCAAAACTGAGTTCCGGTCCACAGAACAAAAATTGGCCGCTGGTCGCTTTCTCTTTCGCGTTGTCGACCTCCATGGCCGAGTGGTTTGTACGCTGGGTTCCATGGTGTCGCCGACTCGAGAGGTCCAGGGTTCGGTTTGTGTGATGAATACGAGGATTTGTACTACAGTAATGGCTGTTCATTATCTATTTCTATATAAATATATATGTATCAGTTTATGTATTCTATCCGTTGCCCTGGTATCACATAACACAACCCTACAGTGCTTACTTTGGTTCTAGGCTAATTGGTGTGTGTTGGTTTTTTTTTTATTTAACAAAAGCAAATACTCTGCGAGTTCAACTATGATTCGCACATGACCGTCTTTTTATTAGTAAATGTTTTATCATCTTAGCTCTTCAGTAATCACTGCAATGAAACAAAATAGTTATTACATGTAGGTACTCGTACGTAAGTATTATTTAACTAATGAGTTAGGGACATTCGCAAACAGTTACTGAAAAGAGCTGATATAAGAAATATGAATTATTTTCGTATTGTCTTATTGTTTACTTACTGGCTGCATTATTTTTTGAAATGTTTCTGTTCCATGAACATTACATGCATATACTTACGTCATCACAACAGATAAGTCATAACTTATAATTTTTATAGTTGGATAACCTTTAAATAGATAAATATTATACAATAGGTATCACAGAGTCAGAATGAATCTCGTGTTTCAAGAGAACATAGTATAGTTGATTAACGTGAAAATTGAGGTCCATCTAGTCTTGACCCTGGTGGTAAGAGACCTTACCACCTTACCACCAGGGCCATATAGATGTCCCGTGGCAGTTTGGCTGGGTCTGCTATCGGGCGCGTCCCCCCGGGTGGCGGATGGGGGGGACCGGCTTCGGCCGGCGTGGACCATACCCAGCTGTGGAGACCTGGCTGGCGTCCTGGGTATCCCGGGTAGCGGCAGTCGGGTCAAACTCGTAACCCTGCACATACTGCGGGGCCGAGGGCCGCCGTCTACAAAGGAACTGTTTTCTTTGGAGGCGGGGGCTGCGAGGAAGACAACCTCTCTAAAAACTTACCCGGTGGTGGTCTCGGCTGGCGCCCTGGGTATCCCGGGTAGCGGCAGTCGAGTCAAGCTCGTAACCCTGCACATAGTGCGGGGCCGAGGGCCGCCGTCTGCAAAGGAACTGTTTCCT
Source organism: Chilo suppressalis (assembly GCA_902850365.2). Lineage (NCBI taxonomy): Eukaryota > Metazoa > Arthropoda > Insecta > Lepidoptera > Crambidae > Chilo > Chilo suppressalis. Next base: position 16,367,987 of record OU963897.1, on the reverse strand, counting down.
TTGGAGCCGGGGACTGCGAGGAAGACAACCTCTCTAAAAAATCACCCGAGGGGTCTCTCGGCCAGCACCCTGGGTAGCCCGGGTAGTGGCCACTGCGACCGGAGCGTGGGAAGACGAAAATAAGGGTGCCGAACACCGCGGCTGTGACCCTGAGGCTAACTTCGGCCGCGAAGGAGGGAGGGGTCACCTATGCCAAGGTGTTGGAGATGGCCAGGGGGAAGATGAGGCTCCAGGATGTAGGCATTGAGGGAGGGCTCAAGATCCGAGAAAGCCGGATGGGGACCAAACTCCTGGTGGTTCCAGGTCCGGACAGCCCCACCAAAGCGGATGCCCTCGCGAAACGCATCAGCGAGGTGATGGCAGAGTTCGTGGAGGTTTTTTTTTTTTTTCATGTGTAATGTTAAATATATGGTTCTCTGTATATTTATAAGGGAACAAATATATATATTTATATATTGAAGTTAACGTTTAAATTGTGATCATGGTCAGTTTTGATTCTGCAATTGGATACAGATCCAAAACCGCCGCTATATATTTATGCTTTTAGTCGATGTGGCAGTTAGGTACCATTGATGCGCTTAAGTTGTGAAACTATTGAGTCGACATGTTTGATGAATTTGCAAGTGGCTGTTTCGCTCTTTATTGTTTCCAGTAAGTTGTATGGTTCAATTTTGTATAATCTGCAGTAATTTTCATATTCAGCTCTGGTGCAGTGGAATATAGGGCAATCTTTTAAGATGTGTGTGATGTCCTGTTTAGTGTACAGCTGTTCGAAATTCGGCGATGGTTTGGAAGAACGACTTTGTGACTGCTCCTTGCGGAGCCGTTTCATAGTCTTCCTGCCACGCGCTCAGGGTCCTTTCCTTCAGATAGCGCTTAGTGTGGGATAGCGGGAATACGTTCAGAAGTGCCGCTGTTTTCTTGGCAGCCGCCTCTTTGGCTGCAGCGTCTGCTAATTCATTTCCCACTATCCCCACATGGGCTTTGGTCCAAATAAATCTTATATTTGTTTCTTTTTCTTGCAGTCTGTAAAGGCTATGGTGTATACTATTTACCAGAGGATCGGTGTTGCTTCGGTCTTGGATAGCTTTTAAAGCGGACAGTGAGTCCGTAAACACCGAAACCTCGGCATGGTTTCCCACAAGTGCCCACTTTAATGCGCGATCAATTGCAAACAGTTCAGTGAAAAATACACTGGCTGTTCTGCAGAGCTTAAATTTTCGGACGATGTGGGTGTGATTTGGTAGCATTATAATATAAGAGGCGCCAGTCTCTCCGGTGTCTTGTTTGCTCCCGTCGGTGAAAATACTGGGTGCATCTGGGTGTAACAGTTGGTCAGTTTCTTCTTGTGTGGAGACTTCCTCGAAGTTTATGGTGATTCTTTTCGCTGGGTGCAAAAGGTCTTTCACCTTGACTCTTCTATGCATCCTGATGTCATCCGGTAAATCCGGGGATAATCCTGTTTTCTTTGCATTGTGGATTGCATGGGCTTCCTCAACTACGAGATGGAGAGGCGGAAATTGAGCCAGAGCCTCCGCCGCTACCGCCGATATCGTGTGAAATCCTCTAATCGCCCTGATGGCGAATCCTCTCTGAAAAGATCTGAGAGCCCGGCGCACAGAATGGAACTTGGTGGCCGTACCCCAAATTCCTGCAGCATAAGTAATCATAGGAACTATGACCTGCCGGTATATACACTCGACGTTTTCGGAGTGTATGCCCCATGTAGGTCTGACAAATTTACATAAAATATTAAAGATTTTAGTGGCCTTCTTTATTACGTAGTTAGCATGTTGAATGAAATTCAATCGGTCGTCTATGATTACTCCCAAAAGCTTGATTTGGCTGGCCAGGGATATATCAGAATTACCCATCTTAATTTTGCTTTGCCTGGCTTTAGCAGTGAAGGCGATTGCCTGTGTTTTTTCAGGTCCAAATTGTAATTTAACTGTTTCTCCCCAGCGGCCGATAGCGTTGAGGCATTCCGAGGCTATGGTTTCCACCTCCGCCATAGACCCACCCCCCACTATGAGTAACACATCGTCAGCGAAGGCCTGGATGTCCCCGGGAGGAAGAGGTGTAGAAAGGAGCTCGTCCAGTATAAGATTCCAGAAGATAGGGCCGCACGCGGAACCCTGCACGCAGCCCTTGGTCATTGGCTTGGAAGCTGTACTATTGACATAAGAGAGGGATACCTGTCTATCTGTAAAATAGCCCTGCACAAGTTTATATATATTCTTGGGACAATTAATGTGTTTCAGGCGCTCAAACAGGGCAGGCCACCACGCATTATCGAAAGCCGCTTCGATATCGAGGGATATTGCGGCTACCTCTTTCTTTCCGAATTTTGCGGTTTTGATGGTGTTGAGAGCATTTTCTAGCGCATCGACTCTGGATACCTGCTCTCTGAATCCATATTGATTCTTGTTCAGCGATTACTCTCGTTCGCATAGGTATGTAATCCTTTTTATCATTAACTTTTCCAAAGTTTTTCCGAATACAGGGATAAATCCTATGGGTCTAAATGAATTCAGTGAGTCAGGGTTCGTTTTGTTGGGTTTGGGGATAATCTTTACAATGGCCTGCTTCCACTCTTTAGGGAAGTACCCCGTTGTGAGGCATCTATTATACAGAGCCGTGATGAAGTCTGGCAGCGTTTCGAAGACCTCGCGGCAAATATCGGCTGTGAAATGATCGGCTCCGGGGGCCTTTTTGGCGTTGATTTGAGAGAGACATTCCCGCACCTCGTCCGTCGTGAATGGCAAGTCGTCTGTCGTGTCAGGTGCCTCCGACATCGAATAACGTAGCCGACGGTGGTGGTCAAGATTGTCGGGTGTATCATCTGGGTAGAAGTGCTGTAATAGTGCCGATGCAGTATTCGTTCCGCTATCGGTGTATGCGCTGCCGCACTTCAGGGTCCGTGGTGGTTTTCTTTGGGGTGCATCCTTAATGATGCGATTCGTGACTGCCCAGACATTCTCCTTACCTTGCGCAATGCAGAACTGCCGGAAATGTTAGGTGGACGCTTTAGACAGCGTCTTCGCATAGGTCTGTTTTGCATCCTGATAGGTCTTGACAGCCTCCGTAAGAGGTTTCTTAGCCCTTTTAAGGTCATGTAACTTGTGGTGGAGCCTGATACAATTCTTCTTTTGCTGTTCCAGCTCGTCAGACCACCATGGGTTAAATACCTTCTGACCCGACTTATGTGAGAGAGTATTGTCGCAAACCTCCTGTATGATTGCCGTAAATTTATTAACAATTCTGTCCAAATCACTATTAGAAGTGATATTGAAGTCCGTTTGGGCTAGCTCGCTCGTTTTATTGTTGACCTCCTCCTTGAATGCTTGCCAATTTGCTCTGGATGTAGAGTATTTATAGGTGGAGTTACTCTTGATTCTTTCTGGTCCATGAGGCGTTTTAAGTGTATAGTCAATTGCATTATGATCTGAGGTTGGGCAAGCTTCGCGGTTCACTTGCCAGTTGATGACGGAGTCTGCTAGATTTTGTGTGACATAAGTGACGTCAACAATTGACGAATACACAGCGTTATTACAAACTCTCTCAAAAGTCGGTTCTTTACCCATGTTGCATACCGCTAAATTGTGTGAAGCCATAAGAGCCACCAAGTCGCCCCCGCGGCTGTTCATTGTGTCCTCTCCCCATTCTTGATGGCTGCCGTTGACGTCGCCACCAATCAATCGTAAGGATGCGCCAGTGGAGTTTAGAAAAGCGCTCAGCCGATTTACAGTGCCGTTGTCGTCTGACCTGGGCTCAATATAAACCGATACAATATCGAGGCTTTTATGTCCTAGACTGAGGCGGATGACGGCAAGATGAGAGCGGCAATAGCCGGTGTGGTGAGTATACACGCTTCAACGCGTGATCCGTTGGAGAACTGATAGATATTTAGTCCGACTGGAGGTTTCATCTCTAAGGACGCACCTACATACGGTTCGGAGATAAGTGCGATATCGTATTCCTTCTTAACAAAATAGCCGAAAAACTCCTGCTTTGTTAAATAGCATCTCTGTAGGTTACACTGGATAACTTTAAGTTTCGTGGAGGTTGGCAGGCCGGAGGGGGTGGCCGACCTGCGGATTGCCGGGCTCGACAATCCGCAATAAAAAAAAAATGGCCATATAGATGTATGTCTTAATCAGTCGTTTAGACCACCGCAAGGTAGGGTGGATGTCCCGGTCTCAAACCAATTAAAGGAAATTATTAACTTTAAAATGTTGCTATATAGCCTAACTGCCTATTTATTGCTAGTTTATTTTTTATATTGTAAGTTACCTAGTTATTAGTTGTATGTGGGAAGGAAAATATTTGATTTCTTTTTGTTTATTTTATTATTCAAGATAATCGGTATAAAACTGGGATGTACCCTAATTTGACCAGCCGGCCCCGGTTGTTATCAAGATTTGTACCAGAGGTTGACCATTTATAAAAAAGTGAAATAATAACTACATTCACAATTAAAAGCAGACGTATTTTATAATCAACTTTATGGTTTGTTCTTAGGACTAATTGAGATCAATAAGTAAATTAAATTAAGGTCAGTCTCAACAATCACAATAGTAATTCTTAAATCTAAATGGCACATTTTCAAATCACCATAAAATAACGAATCATAACTTCACTTAAACTTTAAACTTTTTAAACAATCTAAAGTTTTGGTTAAGTAATTCTTTGTTAATATCACTTAAATATTTTTTTTAACAATTTTTTAATTGTTAAAAAAAATATTTAAGTTTCATAATTAAATTCACGTAATGATTCAAAATTAAAATCTGCAAAATTAAAAAAGGAATCAGATCCAAAAAGATACTTGGCCATTTCTGGTACTTTATATGAACTTCTATTATTAATTGACACAGGAGCATTAATTTTCTCCACTATGCTGTCGTTAGCATACCAAATTTTATCTTCTTTATCTGGCCATTTAAAAGTATTAGAAGTTGATATCACCATCGTACTAACTTCTTTACTCTTTTGGTCAATATTTTTGACAATCCCGGGAAAATACTCCCCTCGTTGTTTACTATAACATATGATCCTATTTCCTCGTCTGATCTATCTTTATTACTGTAATTAAATTGATCAAAGGTAAATTATCCTCATCGGAATCAGAATCAATTCTATTCTGAACTCTCTTTTTTACTCTCTCTTTCTCAACCTTTTTCAACTCTTGTAACTTCTTTTTTTCTTCTCTTGCTAATTTCCTATTTTCTTTTCTTCTTGTTCCTTATAAAAAGTAATTCCTTACAAAAAATCCAGTATTGCATCCACTCTACTGATGTAACTGCATCTGGCAATCGCTTTCTATTGAACCTTTTACTACCACCTTTTTTTAGTGGTGATTCTGCAAGCATTGTGCATTCTTTTTCAGAATTAAAGTCTCGTTTATTATGTATATTTGCTGTTGATTGAGGATCTGACAAGTTGCAAGCATTATTATTAATTCTAAATTCTTTTTTGGTGGCATATTGTAGCTAAAACAAGAAATCAAAACTCATATTAAGAGTTTGGTCAATTATAGGATTTGTATGCAGTACCAATGTCAAACCACTGGTCAACTAATGGAAACGTAAGCAATTTACTCCGTTAAAATTGATAGTCGAGTTACAACTCATATTCTGGACATGAAACTGTTAAAAAAAGTAAAAAAAAGAGTACCACTTCAGTGTACAAATCGTTGACCAATTGGTCAATCACAGGAGCACCTAATCAAATCATGTACCTTTTGTTAATCAGTAAAATAACTCATAAAATATATCGTTTGCATTTGAAATTAATTTAAAATCTTTATAATAAATCTAAAGAAAAGTTTACTAGAAAAAAAGATCACGCGGACCAGGCAGCGGACGGGACTCGAACCCGCATCCTTCGCTATCCGGGCGAATGCACTGACAATTATGCTACCACGGCCCTATTAGCCACGTCGAAATTTTCCTAGCCTTAAGCTGCAAGGCAGCGCCATCTCTTCGCATTGTAGGTAACCCACAATTTTTATTCTAGTAAACTTTTCTTTAGATTTAAACAGCTAGCAGTTAAATGCTTAAAAAATAAATAAAATCATAATCTTTATAATAAACATAAAATGATTACAAAAAACAATCATCCGAACAAGTTCATTAAAAAACAATACTTAATAAATTAAAAGTGTTCTTACCTTTCTAAACATTATCCTTACTATTCTAAACTATAATGGCGGCTGAATGGCAACTGTCAGCGACAAGTCAAAACAAAATTAAATTGTAGCTTTCACTGGTTGTCTCTTTCTAGTCGTAATGTGATTGGTTGATTTGTATTTTTATTTTATACTGCTACCCCCGTTTCGTGACAGGTCTTTATCTTCTCTTTATTTATATATATTTCTTAATTATTTTATATGTTCTTTCTTATTCTAAGTTATGCTTTAATGATAACATTTCTGTTTTACTCATTTCTTAAATTCTTGTATCTATTTTACATACATTTCTTGTTTGTTTATATCCTATGACTTTTACATTTTTGCTTCCTTATATACTTATTTCTAATTTTTATTATACTTATTTTATACTACATTGATTTGTATTAGTACCAACAAGATGTAGCCAATATGAAATGAAACGCTTAATCGCGGGAAAACTTAATATTAACACTCAAAGCCGCAAGTGGTCCACAACCGGTGCGTGGTCAACTATAGGGTCAACCATCCTACTTAATAATCTCCGCTATATTAACTCCCTTAATGAAGTGACAAGACTGCGGTATATAACATTTTATAATCCTCACTAAAAAGTGTGGATAAAAAAGGTAAATTTAAAAAATCAAAAAACCCGTCTGCTTAAATATTACTTAAAATAAAAACTGAAAAGAAAAAAACAAGTCTTGTAGTCTATAATTCTGTTAAGTAAGGAACAAAGCTACTATAATAGTCAATACCCGTTATTGAAAAAAATCGATCCATTCTTGAATATCTGATGGGTCCCGACTGTTAAAGTAGCTTTATTCCCTACTTACCAGTATTATAGACTACTGGACTATTTTCTTTCTTTTCATTTTTTATTGAAATTATATTTAAGCACTCGGATTTTTTTTATTTACCTTTAAATACAAACACTTTTCCTCGCTACGCGTCCTCGCACGTCTCTGGGGGAAACGTAGCCCAATTCCGCAAGAGAGGTAGGGTAGAAGGTAGTAATTGGAACGCACCTAGAAATGTGCGAGGACGCATAGCGAGGATTGTAAAAAACCAATAGAACTCCTAACGGGGCGGTTTATAATCTATAGCTTATGCTACTTAATCTTTGCTAACCGCACTGTTAAAAAAACACGCAGGGGAAGATGATACTTAATCTGTGCCACCCCCTTGAACAACGGGGTCGGGGCTACCAGGGTCGGTGGAACATGTTTTCCCAACCGTCCCGTTAACGGGGCGGGACGACCGGGGTGGATGGTACCGACTCGTTTTCTGCGTTCCCGCAGCCGTACATCCAACGCGCCTCCGTCTCCTCCCCACACAGGCCACAAACACCAACACTACACAGCTAGCATAGTTACACACTAGCTCAGCATTAGGGAGGCTCCGCACCCGTAGGATAAGAGTGCGAAGACCCGTTCTACACACGACACGCTATACCAGGTACAGGTACGTACCTGGGCGTTTTTCCCCGCCCCCCACGACAACGGCTAACTAGAGCCGAGGTCCGAGTCTCAGAGACGCTCTCTAGTTGAGCCGACCCCTCAGGTTCGAGTGGTCTTGAGGTTCCAGACGGAGGAGACCCCCCCCCCCGTGGGGAGATACCATCCGCCTGGAATACCTCTAGAGGCACTCGCCAATTATCGGCTTTAGGTCCCATAAAGATCTCGCCGTCCCCAAATCCGGTGACGCTGTAAGCCACCTGCGACCAACCAGCATACACAGTTAAAAAAAATGGGTGCGTGTACTTATGTAGGCGCGTGAGAAGTTATCCTTCTTTGGCATCGTTTAAAATTAGTTTTTAATTGCATGCAAATAATTAATTACAATAAATTAATAAAAAGTCTGGAAAAGGACGAAGTCAATAAAGTTCAGTTTTAATTTGAAAAAATAAATAAACAATCAAAATATTCAATTAAAATCGCTACTGAATATAATTTATTAGAACATATGTGATTTGCACTTGTATGAAACTCAAACACGTATTCCGAATATACAAACTAGAAACATGTGGATAAATATTATAAATATGAATACCTATAACTGTTACTTTATTACAAAAAATAAAGATGTGGTTTTTGGTTCTACTACACCAATGGTCAAGAGATGGCGCTGTAGTCTCCTGAATCGCGCTTTGGTTCCGTTGTTCCAGATTAATAAATACTTTTTGTTACTTTATTACAAAAAATAAAGATGTGGTTTTTGGTTCTACTACACCAATGGTCAAGAGATGGCGCTGTAGTCTCCTGAATCGCGCTTTGGTTCCGTTGTTCCAGATTAATAAATACTTATGATAGGCCTTCACAATGCAGTCGTTAGCACCCACTAAATAGAGATTCTATTTCTATTTTGTTGGTAGATTTTCTTAATGTGCGGTAAACACAAAAGTAACACATGAACTTCATTATGTTAAAATTTTGTGTTACAGTGATGCGCGCGCATCTTAAAATTTCACTCTCCATCATTTTTTCATAACGCGCCTAAAGAAGTATAACTTCAATAAGAGATTAGACAAATCCCGCCGTGTACGGGTGATCACGTCCTAAGCGCGCCCGCAGCGTTCGCGTTTACTTAAATTAACTATTTAGATTATGTAATGGATGGTGACTTCAGAAGTATCTCTGGAGTCATTTTTCAACTTGACGACTCTGTATATTGTGACTGTAAATACAGGGAGAAAAAAACAGCCCTTGCTGAGTGTCTTGCCGGTTCTTCTCAGTACAAAGTCTCCCGCCGTAGTTTTGCGAACCGATGGCGTAGCTTCTTGACCTTCACAAGTGCTTGTAACAGCCTAGACTAAATATATGATTTTGATTTTTTCACAATCTACCTGAGTTGCGGTCCCCGCAGCCTCGGCGGGCACGAAAAAAAAACAGATATAATAGAAAAGGGAAAATATTTTTGGAAGATGCGATTTTGTGAAATTAATAACTATTATTAGGTACATTTTGAGGGAGCTGTTAATAAAGAAAAATGTTTTCTTACAAAATTTATTTTGAAATAAAAATAACATCAAGCTTTTAAAATTGACAATGTTCACGAAAATTATATAATAATTTATGAGCATAATTTTACATTAGGAAGAATAATTTCATAGTGTACTATTTCGACAAGACCGTAACAATAAACATGGATTGAATCTCATGATCTAACACAACACTTGGCCAATCTTATCTCCATACAAAAACTGAAGTATAATTTCAATAATAATAAAATTGAAGAGCACCAAAAGATTGTCAGATAGAAAAATAATTCAATTGTTTAATACACATTAAAATAAATTTCATGTAAGCAATAAAAATACAGCAACCGTATAAAAAATAAAATAAGAATATTTTCAAAGTGTTAATCTGCACTGGAATCAATGAAATCGTTTATTTTAAAATTAAAAATAAACAAAATGCAAAGTAAAAATGGAATTTTCTCATCATTTAATGTGTATATAACACAGTTCTCCATAATCCTTATTCAATATATTCATATAAACAACATATTAACCTAGACTTTTATTTTTTACACTTTAGGAGATATTTTACAACCCTGTATCCACTATACTTTAAATGACAATAGTATGTTACGCAGTCTAAACGGGTTTATGTCTCGATAGATTCGTCGTCACAATCGACTATTACAATAATTTAAACTATGATAAACACTGTCGACAATTGAGTCATATTCATACACATGTACACACAGATACACTCATTCTGTTAACTTCATTGCACTTGGGGTAAACTTAATGTTCAAACTGCTGCTGTTACTTTAGAGTTAGTTGTTTGTGCTTAGACATGGGAGGAAGAGAGAGGGATGAAACAATAGTTTAGTGGAAAGACTGAATAGTTACGAGAAACAACCTAAGAATATAGTTTTGTGGTTGGCTCACTTTGTCTTGGCTGCTGCCCGCTGTCGCAACGTTTTGTTTGTGTTCTGGTCCACCTCGGGCAAGTCGGATTCCTCCACTGGGGCTTTCTTCACTGTTACAACAAAGAATCACATGTAAATACTAGGCTGTATGTAAAATTACATCTTCTTTGTATTTGGATATACACTCGACTGCAAATAAATTAAGCCACTTGCTACCATGGAACTCTGATTTGATTTTCTCAAAAAGTATAAAACTTACAACTATCAAAATTATAACTACAGAAAGTGCGTTTCGTGGTGATTAAAATGAACTAGAATTTATTGAGATTAATCAATTAATTAACTTTTTATTTTAAATTAGCAGAATTGTGGGTATATCCCCGTTGAGCCATTAAAAAAGAAAGAAGAAGAATTTTTATTTAAAAAAAGCCAAGGAAGAATCGTTTTCCAATTGTGGTATTCGGAAGTAACAAACGAAGCAAAAATACTCATGTCTGAGAAAACTATGGAGAAAAACTAAGGAAGTGATAAGAAGTATCAGACAATCTTAATTTTATAAAAAGATCGATAATCGCGACTTTATTAAAAAATTAGCAAATAGTTAGCATTGTTGTTCTTGCTTGATTACAAAGTAAGTTGATGTTACTTTAGAATAAATTTTTACTCATATTAATAATTATGAAACACACTTTCTGTAGATATAGCTTTAATAGTTGTAAGTTTTATACTTTTTGAAAAAATCGAATTAAAGTTTCAATGTACTAGCGGTTGGCCCAGTTTATTTGTAGTCAAGTGTATGATACCGGTAGCGGATCTAGGCGTCTACTTGTCTCTAACTTATTTTTTTTTGTGTTCCCCTTAAGATAAGGGTTAATGTGTCATTCATAAGCATTACTTATAGCTTTCTCAACTATGAAATGAATGGGATGGTGGAAAGCGAGTGTTCCACAATTCGGAAATTGAGTTGATACATCAATAAATTGAAAAGTGGAATTGGTTTCTAGTAAACAAACCATAACTATTCTAAAGTTTAGTAGCATAATGAAGTAAAAGAAACACCTTTTTCTTTTTTGGGTTTCTCCTTTTTTTCCTTCTTGGGTCTGGCTTGCGCCTGCTGGCGGGACTCTTGTCTCTGCTTAATCGTCTCCGAAATAAAGTTGTACATCAAGTACACCTGCAAAATGAACATTTAAGATAAAATAAATTACCGATTGATTTTTAGAATTTATATTACTATATAATACATAGAAATAGATCTATATAAATATAATTATATATGTATATGTAGCCAATTTGTTATCCTAGTATCCCATAACAAAAGCCTACAGTGCTTACTTTGGGGCTAGGCTAATTAGTGTGTATTGGAAATATTTATTTATTTATGTGAACGTCGAGTTGCGGAAACACCAGTAGCAGGAAGAAGAAAACTAAAGAAGCATATACTATTACTTTTTTTTGTCTGGGTAATGCCTTACGCATCCTTCAACCACTGGGGGAGCGAGAAGAAGATATGTGGGACTCCTCCCTGCCCACTTCAGCCATCCCTAAGGCTCGTTGAAGTGAACAGGGCCCTACCTACGCTCTGAACAGGACCACTGAAAACCAGACAATATCCCTGCACCGTGTCACCCGATCCGCATTGCTAGGACCGCAGTCCCAGCAATGCGGATCGGGAGTGCGGGTGGTGTTGCGGTACCCTATTCGACTGCCGCTCAAAGCATATACTATACCTGGAATGAGACTAGCACTGATAGCGCGGCGTATCTCAAAGGCAATGGCGCGATTCCCGCCAGACCGAAGTGGAACGTGAGAACGCCCAGCACCAACGAGCAGAGACGCACCGCCACGAATATAACGCCGTTCACCACGCTCAAAACTATGCAAAAGCAAAACGACAATATGAAACACAAATCTATACATATAATAAAATGTACGTAATACTTGGGGTGTGATCTACAATCGATCCCGAAACCAAAAATATAGTTTTCAGAATTTTTGTCTGTTTGTCTGTATGTATGTCCGGGATAAACTCAAGTACTGCATAGATTTACTTCAAATTTGGCACGAATATTATGAAGTCGGGTCAACATATAGGCTACATATTATCAGGCTATCACCTACTGGGAACAAGCAGTGAACCTTTATTTCTAATTATCTCCACGCGTGCGAAGTCGCGGGCGGCCGCTAGTAATTTAATAGGGATGATGACAGGGTAAAGTAAACGAAATTCTATTTAGTCCATGGATTACATTATAAAAAAACAAAGAAAAATTTTGTTTTCTTTTTTCAATTATCCAAAAAATTACAAACTAAAGCGCGTCAAAGTTTGGGAGTGCGGGCTCGTGACGCCAACTCTAAGTAAAAATATTAGACTTCAATACAAGACGTCAAGCGACATTTCAAATCAATATATAAATATCTTTGTAATTTTTTGATTATGTAAATAAAGAAAAAATAAATTTGTAAAATTTTTAGTCATCATCCCTAATATGAAAATTTCTATTAAAGCTTCATTCCCAATAAAGAGTTTTAATTAAAAGGCAACATTTATTTTTAATTTGCAACTTTGATCTCTCTCAATAGAATAAGAATACAAAATTTAATTAAGTTTGTCTACACAAACTTGTATGCAGACTATCAATTAACAGTACTGTATTGAACATAAATATGTATGAACATTCTCTATGTAAAGATTTATGTGGTTATTTATAAAAGCAAAGAGATATGACGAATTATGAGATATTGGGCATAAAGTGAAACTTACATTTGTCTAAGACATCTTCACGCTCTCCCCTCAGAATAGTGTTGAGACGGTAGCTGTGTGCAATAAACTCGCCGAGTGAGTGCAGCACAACAAGGCTCACACCAACACGTTGGAATCTACAAATCAAATCATATTAATAAATAAATTCACAAAACAATAAATCATGATTCACATTTATCAAGTTGAAATACACAATAAACTAAAAAAGAAGAATATTACTATATCAAAGGAAAAACTTACAATAAAAAACATTACTAGAAAAATTCAAACCTGACTAGGCATCAGACTACTGTGCTAGTATCAAACCTAAATAAATTAATATAAAATTATAGTTTGTATACTAAATCAACTTACTTGAATCCATAAGCAACTGCTACAAAGGCAAAAGCAGCTGCTGCATGCCTAATACGACCAGCCCATTCATCTTTCTTAATGCGTTGGAAGTACAGCTCAGGGATAGAGTGCAACCAATATGCAGCTTGCACAATCCACCAAAGCTTCAACAAGAAACTCATTGGGTGGTCTGGGTAACCTGAAGAGGAGATGGTTGTTATGATAGTATACCTTTCAATTCTATTCTAATTCTACTACCTATATAGTTAAATAGATTATGTGACTTATGTATTATTATTATTAATACATAAGTAAACTTTAGTCAGGCAGGCAGTTGAAACAATTGATAAATACTTGTATCCTACTATATATATACCTATATATATATAATGTAACGTGTTAAAAACGTCACATGGATCTCCTTCGCTCGAAGAGCGAGATAGAAGATTTTTTTTGGTTGTCTCTCTGGTCGTTTTTATCTCGCGCCCATTTTCTGTAATCTGTGCACTTTTGAATAATTATGTTGCTAAATTTATCGAGCAGTGGGCTGAATGGACGTTGTTCTCTTTGCCTACCGCCAAGACAAACTTAAGAAAAGAACTGTCACTTCACTTCACGACCAAAATTTTTACGAGAAACATGTAAAAATCATAATCGTAATTTTTCACATGATAATTCATTAGATTGTCAATTATTTTTTAATGGTAAGTGTTTTTCCAAATTCGAAAAGTGTTTTGATTCATATATTTCAATGATTTACATTAGGATTCATTTCATTTCTTTTTCAGATGAAACATTTTATATCATCCATACAAAATGGCGTTGACCATGTTTTAAGCTTAATTTAATTGAAAAAAACGGTAAGAACCTTAGAGATTCCCTTAGATTTACATTTTTCCTTTGTTGTGAGCCATGTGCTAATTTGAGGAATGTTCGTTTTCAGCGAAAAGCGTTTTTTTTTATATATGGAATTTTATTTGGATATCGTATCCAAATCACGATGTTTCCCGTGATGTGGAGGTGAACCCATGGGATGTAACAACGGCCATCCTTTACATATTTGCAACACCAGACATATTTAACTACAAAGATGCAGCAAAGTCGGTAATATTCAAATTTATGGTTGTACCAGCACCCATATTAAAGGTAAATTTTCATTTAATTCTTGGTAGTCATAGTGTAGAATAGTTTCTAAATTTAGCAATAACCCTTTTGGACGTAAGTAATTTTGCAGTAAATTTAAATAAATTACAAACCCAAAATGAACATGGATTTGCATTAGACTCCCCTTTGCGATTAATAGTTTGATGCTTTCCCGGCTAATATGGTATAATAATGTGGTAGGTCTGGCGCCCGAGTATTCTATTTAATTAATTTCGGCTTGTCCATTTCTCTCAAACTTTTTATTTTTTAATATTACAATGATGTCGATTCTGGCATGATTCTCTAAAGCTAAACTTAAATTTGACAACAGTGCATCCTTGTCCTTCTCTATACAGAATGAAAAGGTGAGACTGATTTTAAATTTAGTTTTAAGTTTAGAGAATCACGCCAGAATCGACACCAATATGTACTTTATTTAATCTTATAACTTACGTAGCGCCACGCCACTGCTTTGACCAGTTCACTATTCAAGTAAAATCAGGCTGAAGCCTTTCATAATCGATGAGTGGATGTGCAAATATCTTTTATCATTCATAAGTTCATGAACTTGCTTTTATAAAATTAATTTGTTTACTGTTAAATATCTTTTCCAGCTGATAAGATAAATGTGGAGATCATACAATTTGTTATGTAAGAGATAAATTAATTTCTTCATATTAGATATATATTTTTATATAAGAGCACAAAATTATATGATTGAAATTGTACAGAAGTTCAATGATTATTAGGTGATTTACCAGATTAAAAAAATATATTAATATTGAAAACAACAATAAAAATTTACTAATCTGAAAACACTCTCAAACATAATTATTTTACGGACTCAATAGTACATAATTAATCTTACCATCCCATAACTTTGATATGTTGAAGACAAATCCTTCACGCAGAATAGCATCACCTCCCCAGAAAAGTGTCACTAAGTGGAATACAACCAGCTGTCCAGATTCATTGAGGGCACTCAATCTTGATTTGGATAGGTGGAATTTCTTTGATATTTTCTGTAGAAAGCAAAAAGGGCTTAATAGTAATGAAAGGCTTATTCATTAGGTTTATATCAAAGTTAAAAGATTGAAAGTACACTAACGTCAAGGAAGTATTCCTGAAGGATGGCATGCATAACAATACAAACAAGTGAGTAGAAGAAAACAGCACAAGCATCTTTCCATCCTGCCTCATAAGTAAAAGGCTCTCCTTTGGGTGCTTCTCTTGTAGGTTCAACTCCACTGACATTGTGATGAAGACTGATAAATAAACTTGCAACAGGGCTCGTAGACTGTAATGAAATAACAATTGTAAGGAAAATCGTATAGTATAAGTACGTGTACGTGGCATTCACAGTTAACTTACCTGCACCATCAATCCAACCAAAAAAACCATAACCACACAGGACACTATGTCCGCATGGTTCTGAATGACAAATTCATGACTTAAAATAGGTGGGTTCTTGTTAGATTTCCTTCCAATTGCTGGTTTTACACCCATTTTTCTGGCAATAACCTTATTCTGTAATCGTATGTTATGATGGTGAATCGCAAAAATGGAATAATTTTATAAATGAAAACTTTTACATATAAGTAAATTGTAATTGATAATAGAAAGTTACACGTACCAATACGAAGCTAATAAGATTTTTTTTACCGAAACAAAAATATTAAAATCTGACAGCAATCGCACCGACGTGACACTTTCACTTGCTACGCGATAAAACGTCAACTCGAAAGCGGTCGTTTTGTTGTTGTGTTGGCAGGCGGATGTGCCAACTTTGTTTATATTTAAAATACTATTATAAACTTTTCTTCGATTTTATAATAAAATTAGATATTTTTAAATAATCGATCATCTGATATTGAAATTTTGTTGAGGGAAAAAATAGCTATGCAATGTTATACATTATAAATTAACAGTTGTCGACCGGAAATAGTTTTACGCACGTTGGCATTTCACAGATTTTGGTCATGTTTTAGTTTTTTTTTTTATTGAAAATTTCCATTTCAAATAAGAACAAAGAGTTCAAAATCTATACAGCCTAGTCTTTATTATTAATATAATCTTCAACATGGTCCAAGCCCTGGCCAAAATTTGCAACATACATGGCAACTGTTGAGGAAGTAGATCGTATAAAGGAAAGACATCAGCTCGTAATATTTAGTTTATGTAGCAATCACATTAACATTTTATAGATTGACCATTGATGTTTCTGCAAAAGATCCTAGTATGAAGTCACGGTGACGGTGATTAACATTTCATTTGACATTTACCGGTTCTCTAAGGTAGTTTTCCAATTACAGAGCATAATGCGACTTAGTGGCGTACAATGCCGAATTATGCTGATGCTTAATTGGAACGTGAATTAGTTTTCAAATGCACCATCAGAGTGCGCTAAGTTCAGTGTTGAAACAAAAAAAAATCAATATTTGTACCTTCATTCATGTTTATATTTAATTTTTTAACACAGTTTGAATTAACTTTGATTATTTAAAAAAAACTATAATGAAACGAAAGTTTTAATAATTTTTCAACAATAAATAATATTACTAACGATAACATATAAATAAAACATTTCGATCAATGCCAACTTAAAGAAAAAACACTTGTTATTTTTCTATCTCTGAGTTGGTACGATTGCACACATCACACGAAAACATTAGTTTTAAGAAACTAATGCTTTCAACAAGAAACATTCGACGTTAAGCATTATGCCGCATAATGCGCTCTAGTGCTGTAATTGGAAAACTACCTAAGATTTATAAATTTATTTTTCCCTAATGCCTTGGTCAATATATCCGATAATTATTTTTCTGTAAGAACCTTTCTATATTAACAATACCTTTTTTCTCGTAGTCATATACGAAATGGTAGCTTATGTCAATATGCTAACAATTTTTAACAAAACCTCCCGATCTTTGACAACACAATAGTCCCGTTATTGTCTTCGTAAATTTTTACCGAGTCCCTAATCTCAACCCCTAAATCACATAACACACCTATTATCGAAAGTACTTCTTCAACACAGTCTGCCAAAGTATAATACTCGGCATGAGTTAAATATCTTGACACTATTTTCTGATCATGTGCCTTCCACAAGATCGGATTATTAAAGAATTCCTGTCGTCGAATTCCTATCAGATTTATCTGAGGCCCAATCAACGTCAATTTAAGCGTCCAATTGTCCTTCATATTCGGCGTTACAGGTAACACTTCATCTTTAAGTGTCTCGTATGCAGTGAAGATATTTGAGAACTCGCAAGGCGTATTTAAAATGAGTATCACTCTATAATGCGATTCAAATAACAACAGGAATGCTAATGACCTCCATCTGTCAAATGTCGCATGAAAACTACGAGTTGCAAAAAATCTCGGAATACTTTTTTAGCACAAAACCAATCATTTTTAAACATATAATAAAAAATATTGATAATTAATATTGGTCGATCGGTCGGCTATGGCTGGTTGATAACCTAAATGTCACATATGTTGCATTCAGAAACTCGATTTTAAACTTTCGTTTACTTAAAGGATGCTTGTTCGTATGTGACCTGCATTATTATTCATAACTACTCCGGCGGTAATGCAGAGATGAGCGGAATTGAAGAGCTAGATTCTGATTAATGTTTTTTCTCACATAGTCTTAATAAAGAAATATAAATAAAAATCGGTTTGTTTTGTTTCTCAATCTTAGTAAATTAATTTTATTAAAAAAATCTGATGTTTTTTCTCACTTAATCTTAGTAAATAAGTTTTATTAAATAGAAACTTTTTTTTGCTCACTCTACCTATTTGGTTTGAATTGTAAGATATGACGTCAAAATATGACGCCCAGTCGGTCCTATTCTTAGTTGAAACAAATTAAATGCATTTTGGGACCGACTCGAGTAGTTTACGCTATAACATCTTAGAGCATACACCACTGGAGATGGCATGGGCGGGCGAACCCCTTCGTGAAAACATGGCCACTGACCATGAACGAAAACTAGTTCACGGCGCGACCGTTACCATTTTGGATCGATCTGCCACTTCAATCCTGCTGAAACATGCTGTTTCCTATAATATACAAGTATTTTTAAATTCTAAAAAGTTTGTATTCTGGAATAAAATTTAATTAAAAGAAAAAGTTCGAAATCTCAAATGAATGACAAAAATAATTGGTAGAAATTCATATTTTCCGTCACATGAAAATGAATGAATGGTATTTTTAATACTGGAAAACATTTAACCAGATTTAGGGTACGGCCACAGTGCATTCAGGATCAAAATCAGATTCAGACTCAGAAAACAAGCGCGAGAAATAAACAGTGTAGTTTAAGCAGGGTAAAATTAGTAAAATTCTAAAAAGTAATCGAATTCAATAAACTTTTTTGTGGCCAGCATTCTAAAAGAAAAGTTTTTACTGTGTGACAATACTTATGACCTGACTGTGTATTTGCTATTTCTCCTCTAAATTTAATAGTGTTATTTCTATTTACAATACATGAAACGCTTAATAGATCTTTTTTATATTTGGAACATAATATACACAGTCAGGTCAACTCAGGTCATAATTATTGTCACACAGTAAAAACTTTTCTTTTAGAATTCTGGCCGCAAAAAAGTTTGTTGAATTTGAATTTCGAATTGTTCATGAAAATAAAAATGTATACTTTTTAGAATTTTACTCATTTTTAAGTATGGAGTGGACGCTTGAAGACCGTGTTGCAGTTATTGCGTTGCATTGCGGTTACGCGCCAATTTCAATTTTTGACATACTGAAAAATTTTTATATAACCAAAAGATTCGTTTATCGTACCATCATATGATACAATGAAGATAACAGTGTAGATGACAGGTCAAGAAGTGGTCGCTCTCGTTCTGTTAGGACTCCAGCAGTGATAAAAGCTGTGAAGGCGCGAATTCAAAGAAATCCCAAACGTAAGCAGAAACTGTTGACCCTTCAGATGGGGTTAAGCAGAACCACGGTGAAAAGGGTGTTAAATGAAGACTTAGGGCTTCGGGCATATCGAAGAAAAACAGAACATTGTTTGAATGCTCGTCTAATGGACCTGAGACTGAAGAGATGCCGCGCTTTGTTGAGCGGCACGCGGGAAAAAAATATCGGGAAATTCTTTTTTCGGATGAAAAAATTTTTACCGTAGAAGAGAGCAACAAACAAAATGATAAGGTGTACGCACACAGTAGTGAAGAAGCGAGCAACCGTATTCCGCGTGTCCAACGAGGTCATTTTCCATGGTTGGGAGTTTCTTATTGGGGCTTAACAGAGGTACATTTTTGTGAGAAAGGTGTAAAAACGAATGCAGTTGTGTATCAAAATGTAGGTCACCTACACGGTGGTCAGACTTAGTAAAGTCGCTCACTGGCCTATCAATAACCAAGGCTATAAAGACTGACGAGGACAGGAATACTTACGTGGAGAAGCATAGTATATCAGGTGGTCAACATTCAAGCTAAACACGACCTTCAGCAATGAAGATAGCGACTAAGAAGAAGAAAATATATATTACCAGGATACGACCAGTAGCACGGGAGTATTGATGAAAATATTGCGAAAACGGGTATAAATATTCCATTTGTGAGATTCCGTTGCGTGCGCTGGGTAAACGGTTAAAGTTACACAAAAATCATATATTACGGAATTCTTCCCCTTCAAAAAATCTGTAAAAAAGTCCACGACAGTCTATGTCCATATTTTAAGTTTGACTCACTATAAACCTTTTTCTTCAAATAAACGCGGGTGAAACTGCAGGGGACCTCTAGTTGTGACATAACTGTAATAGACATAATTATGGTATTGCGGAGTTTTTTGTAGATATTGGTATCCTCTATAAAGCTTTAGTACATCAGTACTTTTTGAGCCAATTCGTTACAAACATACTTACATACAAATCTTTCCTCTGTATTATATTAGTATAGATATATATACGTGTAAAACTCTCAGGTAAAGCAACCAATAAAGTTCAGTATATCGTCTTCCGAAACGACTTCTCCAGCATTTTTCAACTCATTGATATGTTTTTAAAATATTTGTTTCTTAGGTTTTCACGCACATCACTCATTAAATAAAACTAGTTTTTACGGGTTAATGCACGAAACTTTATTTATTTATTGACGTTTCGCAGCCTTTTCAGGTCTGCATCGTCAGAATAATGATTTTTTATTTAAAATTGTCGAGCTACCTTCGAAAGACTTATATTGAGGGTTCGGTTATTTCATTGGAAGATTTTTAAATTTTATTGTCTATGTATGAATTTATTATTTAATTTACTTAATAAAGTATTTTATTCAAAATTCTTGTTTGTAATTTTGAGTTTATTTATTTGACCCTAACTACCGTAAACTACCACCGGTTCCAAAATTGGGAGACCTTCCTGAGAAGAATCGGCGAAACAAACTCAAGAGAGGCTTTCTATCTCCTTCTTATGTTAAATTATGCAAACAAAAAGAACTAATAGTATCTGATGGTCTTGCAGTGTGTGCTCGGGGTTGGGATTTTATCTCCTGTATAATAGGTTCCCAAGCTGGTGGTATATACCAACCATCTTCCCTATTGAAATTTGGATATTTTTTAATCTCAATAGCCTCGCGCATCATTCGAGGAACGAACCGCCGCTCAGCTGCAAGGATCTGTGGTCTATCAAATCTAATGTAGTGGTTTGGTCCCCCTAATGCATGTTCACACACTGCAGATTTATTTTCGCGCCTATGTTTCATATCTGCGATATGTTCTTTTACCCGAGTCCCTATACTCCTCTTTGTTTGCCCGATTACCGAGTACCGAGTACCTCAATGGTGACTCACACCATCACCCGAAACAATTAACTGCCGTAGGAAACTCTTTGTTTCAGAGAGCACGGGGTGTCTGTGACGAACAAGACCTGGCAGCTGAACTTCAGCATGTCGAGCAAGTACTGAAGGATAATAACCTGAATGTACCACGCCGCCGTCACAGTCGCGTCAAACCTAGCACAGTCGACCGACAACCTGCTATACTACCTTACATGAAAGGAGTCACTGACAAGATTGGGAGGATTCTGAAGCGTGCTTCAATCAATACATACTTCAAGCCGCCAAAGAAGATCAACCAGTTTCTACGACCTGTCAAGTGCAATATACCCTTTCAAGTTGCTGGTGTCTACAAACTTGAATGCGACTGTGGACTCTCCTACATCGGGCAAACAAAGAGGAGTATAGGGACTCGGGTAAAAGAACATATCGCAGATATGAAACAAGGCGCGAAAATAAATCTGCAGTGTGTGAACATGCATTAGGGGGACCAAACCACTACATTAGATTTGATAGACCACAGATCCTTGCAGCTGAGCGGCGGTTCGTTCCTCGAATGATGCGCGAGGCTATTGAGATTAAAAAATATCCAAATTTCAATAGGGAAGATGGTTGGTATATACCACCAGCTTGGGAACCTATTATACAGGAGATAAAATCCCAACCCCGAGCACACACTGCAAGACCATCAGATACTATTAGTTCTTTTTGTTTGCATAATTTAACATAAGAAGGAGATAGAAAGCCTCTCTTGAGTTTGTTTCGCCGGTTCTTCTCAGGAAGGTCTCCCAATTTTGGAACCGGTGGTAGTTTACGGTAGTTAGGGTCAATTAAATAAACTCAAAATTACAAACAAGAATTTTGAATAAAATACTTTATTAAGTAAATTAAATAATAAATTCATACATAGACAATAAAATTTTAAAAATCTTCCAATGAAATAACCGAACGCTCAATATAAGTCTTTCGAAGGTAGCTCGACAATTTTAAATAAAAAATCATTATTCTGACGATGCAGACCTGAAAAGGCTGCGAAACGTCAATAAATAAATAAAGTTTCGTGCATTAACCCGTAAAAACTAGTTTTATTTAATGTTTTTAAAATGTTTGTATACTACCTATATCGTCGCCATCCTTAAATTTTGTTTCTATCAATTTGTTTATCATTGGGTCATAGCAAGATTCATCGTCCTAGGGTCAAATACTAAGTCTATAATTGGGTCCAAGTGCAACAGCGACCGCCGATTTCAAAAAATCTAGTAAAGCGGTGTCTTTATTTCTTTCATAAAAAAGGCTATAGCGATATTGAATAGTGAAGTGCTCTTTCTCGCTGCGGCCGAGCAGTCAGTCCAAGACACGCAACACGCTATGACTTTCGTACGCAACTGGTCTAATGTATCTAGCGCTCTTACCACTCAGCGACTATGTCAGGAGGTGTCAGTGACTCAGCGTACGGGTGTTTTCGGAGTCTTCTTCTTCTTTACAACCATAGATATTACAACCTTCTTCTTTGGAACACAAAAGTTGACAAAGTTCGGAATATTATTCAGTATACTTTTACACAAAATGTTAAAATATTGTCAAGAAGGCATCTAATTTATAAGTAAATTGGAGGCGCAATTAAAATAATGCTTGTTCTACTTCATAGACGAATGATTGATATTCAGTCGTCGAGCGAAGCGAGACTAATTATTAATCTATGTTCGGCTTAGAGCATTTTATGCTTTAGGATGTCCGGTAGTGGCCACCACACTATCGGCCTACGGCTTCTCGTTCGGGGCGTGTCGGCATCTCCTCTTCTAACCTGACACCATCCTGAACGCTTACTTTAACATTATTCCAAAATGCCATCACAATTTGTTTTATCTTAATTTTTTTCTACACATCATACACTCTCGTACATTTTCGGACGTGAGGTAAATGGTGAATTCATCCTAGCGCCGATTCGAAGCGAACTTCAGAAACGCAACAAAGTTAATTCACTTTTATCTCCGCAACGTACCTACTATTCCTTCTGTGATAAAAAGAAGACGAGCACTCCACTATTATTATCAGTTCAGAAGGATTACCTATATGAATTAAATTGCGGAAATAAGGGTGATTTTGCTGTTACTGTTTCTAAAATTCGCTTCGCGCGCCGCTAGTATGTATTGACCATCGGGCAACCGTTCTCTCAATAGAAGCTTATAACTTAGAACATAAGGGGTTTGTAATGGTAAGACACAGTCACAGACTACAGAAAGAGGTCCTCTTTCATGTTCTGTGGCCTCCCCCAAGTAATCGGCCATATCTGCTGTCTGTATGATACGAAGCTAATCTCTAAATAAAAATCATTATAAAGCCAGTTTGTATTCATTTTATTAATTATAATTTAAATAATCTGCTATAAATATAGCATAATGTCAGAACATTTATAATTTCCTCAAATTTTAAATAATTTCACAAACTTTCAAAATACTGTTAGTAAACTTAAAATATAAAAATTCAAAATCCTATATTCATAGACACAAAGTTAAGCAGTGATAAAATTTAACAATAGCTAAATAATTTATAAATCAGTTAGTTATTTATACTCCGGAAGGATAAAACACTTATTGCTTACACATTTATTTACCAAAGTAAAACATGAATCAAAAATAAAATAAATAAATTGATCTAGAAACAACAAACACAGCCGTTAAGTTCTTATACTTTCCCCTAATAACTTTAACAAAAAAGTGTAAAAAAATATCAAAAATTGTTATAACTGTAAATTAGAATTCAATTTCATTAACACTGGGACTGTGGCTCCTAATTCACATATAATTTTAAAAGTACATCTAAGGTTACGTTAGTATAAATAATGATTTTTATTTAATTCCGCACATATATGTCTTTCTGTGCCACAGCAATATTTTTGTGAACTAATAACTAAATTAATCTGTATATTTCTATAGAACAATTTACGATAACTACTACACAATTTAATACTACTAATTATCTACTTCTAAAATGCAACATTTTAGAATCTTTTATCCACTAACAGGTGTCTTTATAAAGAGCCTGTGGGTTATAAATCTACAAGATAAATGTAGTAGTTCGGTTTCTTAATGATTGACCATAGAGACATACACATAAGTACATATACTATGAAAAGGTCTTTATGAGATATTATGAAAATTTAGAACCTAAAATGGACTGTCCTGATAACACACCGCTGAGTGAGAATCATTTATCTTGTAGCTTAAAAATTAATATATTCAATTTCTTTAAAATCAAAGCAAAAAAAGCTATGAAGGTAGAGAGTTTAAATGACACATTCAGAGTCGATCTCGCCTTGTTCGACAGTCATGTACATTCCTTCTTCCTCGTAGGTGGAGTCATGTTTAGCAAGAATACGAAGTAACGGACGCAGTTTCATCCACCACTGATGTTTCGGTATTCTCTGACTATAAAAAAATTAAGGTATTATCGTACACACACTTTTTACGGGCGTATTATTCGCTCCAACGAAGATTTTCTGCTCCACCGATGGTATTGGGTAGTGGAGTATGTCCACCGGTATTTTAAGGTGTCTTCTACTCAGGTTCAGGGGGTCTTGTCGAATTCCGATGGAGCAAATGTTTGTATGATGAATGCAAACATTTACTTTTGTACTTATCTCATGGCTGTTTTATATCATCATCACCAGCTTATTAATGTCCCCAACTGCTGGAGCACATTCCTTTTCAATGGATGGAATATGGAGATTGGGCCCTGACCCACCATGCGGGCCTAGTGCGTATTGGTGAGTGCTAGCGACTGCAGATGCAGCCGCGACCAACGGCTTAACGCGTCTTCCGAAGCACGGAGGAGCTCGAGATACATAATAAGTTTTTGGTCTCCCATCCAATGACCGGCGAGAGTTATTTGACTTCCATAATCGCAAGCCGATAGCGCTATCCACATGCGCCGTCGAGTCTTATTTTTTTTTAAATATGATGATTGGAAGATGGGCTTTAAAAGCTTTATAGGGGAGCTTGCAAAGACCATTTTGAATTTTTGAACTATTTGAGCCATGTTTGTTTTAGACAAAGTATGTAATTTTTTTTATCTAACTCTTATGACTTGATAAAATCCGAATCCGATCAAAATAGTACAATTAGAACGAAGTTAGTTAAAGTATCATAATTTGATAAACAGGAACTATTTTCAATAATTTGTGAGCTATTTGCATAAATGATATCTCAAAAGAAAAATAATAACCAAGCTTGTTTTTGAAAGCTTTGAATCAAATCAAAAACATAAATGTGAAATGAGAGCCAAGTTAAATATTATGATATATGCCTTGGTTGTAGACTTTAACAAAAAAAGAAGTGAGATCTAAATGGGCGCCAAGTTCAATCCTGAAATTTATTTATAACTATAAAAATATTTGATAACAACTTAAAATATGATATCTTTTTATAACTTAGGCTAATTTATTGAAGCCTAAGGTCTGACTTGGCTAGTTCTCATATACGAATTATTATTAAGTACCTCCTGAAACAGTCCTATTTTCGACGAATAAAATAATAACTTACAGCTTTAGAACTTGCTACGGCTTTTTATTTGAAATTTAAATCATTTATGAAAACTAGCCAAGTCAGACCTAGGCTTCAAAATATTATCCTAAGTTATAAGAAGGCATTATATTTTAAGTTGTTATCAAATGTTTCATGTTGTTATCTATATATATAAAAATGTTAAAAACCCGTTTTCCGTTGTCACGACATAACATGAAAACGGCTTGACCGATTTGGCTGTTTTTTTTTTTGTAGTTTTCTAATACTCTGTACAAGGTTCTTACGGAAAAAAATATAAAGAAAATCCCAAGGGGATAAAATAAGGAATGAAAGTTTGTATGAAACTTTATCAATTTTAAACCGATCGGGCTGAGACTTTGCATGCAGGTATAAGAAGAATCATAGATGAATGTCATTGTGTATAATACAAGCCTGAGAACAAAAACTGTAGTCTACACTTCAGCTCTACACCGAAGCGAAGCGAGGGCGGGCCGCTAGTTATAAATAAATTTCAGGACCGACCATTGAACTTGGCACCCATTTAGATATCACTTCTTTTGTTTTTGGAATCAACAACCAAGTCATATACCTAGTCAGGTCATAAATTCTGTCACATGTTTAATATAAAATAATTGAAACAAGTTTATTCATTATGTAACCATTTATATACCAAAATGAACTTAACAAAACATAGATTCTTATGACAATAAAGTTTATTCAAAATGACCTCCGTGATTTTGAATACAGGCCTTCAATCTGCGCGGCCAGTCGTCTATCGCAGCACGAACGAGGTCCATGTCAATATCGGCGGCTACCTTAATCAAGGATGTCTTGAGTGACTCCAAATTGGGATGAGGCTTTGAGCACGCCTATTCCTCCAAGTGTTGCCATATCTTGTAATCTATCGGTCTCAAATCTGGACTGGCGGAGGGCCAGTTTTCGTGCCGGATGAAGTCGATTTCACGCGCCGCCAGCCAGTCTTGAGTGCTTTTAGCTCTGAGCTGGCGCCGAATCTTGTTGGAATACCCAGTGCCTGTTATTGAACATGGTATGAGAAACAGATTCCACAAGGTTCGTCAGGTCTGTATTTTGATACACAACTGCATTCGTTTTTACACCTTTCCCACAAAAATGTACCTCTGTTAAGCCTCAATAAGAAACTTCCAACCATACCATGAGCGAGGATGGAAAATGACCTGCGGAATACGGTTGCTCGCTTCTTCACTACTGTGTGCGTACACCTTATCATTTTGTTTTGTTGTAGCTCTGTTGTAGAAAAAAGAATTTCCCGATATATTTTTTTTCCCGCGTGCCGCTTCAACAAAGCGCGGCATCTCTTCAGTCTCAGATCCATTAGACGAGCATTCAAACGATGTCCTGTTTTTCTTCGATATGTCCGAAGCCCTAAGTCTTCATTTAACACCCTTTTCACCGTGGTTCTGCTTAACCCCATCTGAAGGGCCAACAGTTTCTGCTTACGTTTGGGATTTCTTTGAATTCGCGCCTTCACAGCTTTTATCACTGCTGGAGTCCTAATAGACCGAGGGCGACCACTTCTTGACCTGTCATCTACACTAGAGTCTTCATTGTGTCGTTTGATGGTACGATAAACGAATCTTTTGGTTTTTATTCAAATTTTTCAGTATGTCAAAAATTTGAATTGGCGCGTAACCGCAACGATGCAACGCAATAACTGCAACACGGTCTTCTTTAAGCGTCCACTCCATATTTAAAAACGAGTAAAATTCTAAAAAGTATTCATTTTTATTTTCATGAACAAATCGAAATTCGAATTCAATAAATATTTTTTGTGGCCAGCATTCTAAAAAGAAAAGTTTTTACTGTGTGATAATACTTATGACCTGACTGTGTATAATATTGAACTTGGCTCTCATTCCACATTTATGTTTTGATGGGATATCATTACTTTTTGTACAGAAATTATTAGTAGATACTTATCCATAATGAAGTTAATATCAAATGGATTTTGTCAATACTAAATCTCAGTAAATAACGTAATAAATACGAAAGTCGACTTTATTCTTAGTTATAAGTGGTTTAAAACTGATGTTTGGATTAAAAAAAATCAAGGTGGTATTCCACTCATGTCATATTCACCTGAAGATCCAAAACTCCCAAAAAAATCCGATTAATTTTAATTTGTTGATTCTTACACTATATAAATTATAACAAAATGATAAAAAATTAGAAGTAAACAAGGGGTGGTTAGTGGCAGAAAATCGGGAGCAGTGGCGTGCATTAGGGGAGACCTATGTCCAGCAGTGGACGAGCATGGGTCGATGATGATGATGATGATGATGAAACAAGGGGTTAGATTGCATAAATATTATTTAAAAAAAAATGTCAAAAATTAATTTAACATTCAAACTGCTCAGTTTACCCAAAGTGGCTACTTTGGGTTTTCTTACCAAAAGTCATTGGGTCATTAGTCAAAGGCATTAGGTTAAAAAAAATACATACTTTGTCCATGACCAACACGACTCTAACTAATCATTCAAAATGGTCTATCTATGCAAGCGTCCCTTTAAAGCTGTGCACCCATAATCCAATCATCCTATATATTTCTAGAAAAATATACTCATCTATGTATCAATAATGTTTTTCTATCCATTACCCTAGTATCCCATTACACAAGCATTACAGTGCTTACTTTGCTAAAATCTAAAGCTCGGCTAAAATTGGTGGGACTTTTAAAATATTCATTATAATATCTAAGTGTTGCTCCAATTACTTTGCTTTAACTGTTACTTACGCGAAATTAGTTTGGGCCTTCAGGTCTTCTAGTGGGGTAAACTTGTATTGGCGTTTGACGATGCCCAGTAGGCAGGCGGTGTCCGGAGTATCGGCGGGTCCCTTTTGCAATGCTTCCACTAACCAACGGAGGCATTTAGCCGCCATTTTTGTTCCCATGTTGCGATCAAAAGGTGTGGGAGAACCACCTTGTTGCATATGCCCTGCGTTGAACGTAAAAATATTAAAATGCCGAAATCGACTGTCTTGTCGATGCCATTTGTAATTTTGCAGGCGGATTGTAACTTTCACCGTATTACATTTCGGCTGGCTGTATTTTAATTTTCAAATTAATAAAGTATATATAGGTATAAATAATAGTGCTAAATGTACAATATGTCTGCGAAATATATACAAAGGGGATGTTCTGTGGAGGAATCAAGATACTTAATTTCTGATCACCCATCCTAAGGTCAGTCACTATAAATCGTGTCATTAAGGAAAGGAATCGCAAATGACGACTTAAGACATTCTGTCCCCCTCGCACATGCTATCCTAAGTAACGGGCGAGAGAGACAGAATTTCTTGCGTCGGCATTTTCGATTTCTTTCCCTAATGACAAGACGACGACTTAAATTGTGCTTTGTTTCCTCACCGAGTACATTCATCCGGTCGTGAACAACCCCTTGCTCTCCTCGGAATAGAGGCGGTGGATGAACTCTATCTGTATTTTAGTTGTCGTTGGCCTTCTCTTTGTGCTAGCGGCCTCCTAGGCCGCTTTATGCATTGCTGTTAAATCTGTATATAAAATAAAAAATGTGGTTTTGTTTCCTCACCGAGTACATTCATGATGGCCGTGAATAAACCCTTGCCCTCCTCGAAAGAGGCAGTAGATGAGCTCTGTATTGTTGGCCTTCTCGTTACGCAGTATGTCTATTGTCTTGTTGTAATAATTGTAAAAAAAAATTAGATTTTGTTTCCTCACCGAGTACATTCATCCTGGCCGTGAACAACCCCTTGCCTTCTTCAGAATAGAGACGATAGATGAACTCTGTATTGTAGTTGTCGTTGGCCTTCTCGTTACGCAATATGAGACCGCGCTGAATACCACCAGTCATTTTTGACGCCATATGGTAAACGTCTTGTTGTAAATCTTTGATTGAGAATTTCTCCTCGTATATGTAAGCTGCGTCGGCACCCCCAGCCAAACCTGCAGATAAGAGGACAAAATTTTACTAGAAATAAAAACTATACTCGACATAAACATAAGACTGGATTTAAAACAGCACCCTTCGCTAAACAATACCTACCACACAATATTCAGACTCATTAAATTGATCTAGGTACTTACTAAAGAAATTTGATAACATTGAAGATATTTATTTAATACAAACAAAATTATCCAAGTTAACTCACCTGCCAGGGTAGCCAAATAGCCGCAGTAACCACCCATGGTTTCAATGACGAAGACACGACGTTTAGTGCCCTGCACGATATTAATTAGCAGATAAGTTTTTATTAAATGATTACGCGATGTGTGTGAACTGTGTGGTAATATGAGACATACGTTGTACGAGCATACAACGATGATACGCTCGACGCATTTTCCGTTAGATATGTACCGACCCTTAGGCTTTGGTCTCCTATAAACGCCGTAGGCCGCGTACAACGCCACGCCTTACGCCGCGTCACGATGCTTTTATTGAAATGTATTGTTGTGGTCTGGTCATTCATACGCCGACATCGGTGTGTGAACGCCGTAGTTGGGCTTTCGGACGCTTTGCGCCGCGTCTCTGATTATTTCAAGCCATTGCAGCGTGAAAGTCGTATTTAGCGTCAATACAAACTGTCGAAATTTGACGAACACTGACGCCGACGTTCACTGTTTTGAACGAGACGTCGTCGTTCGCGATTGATACGTATTGACCACCGAGGCTGTGCTTGGCGTTCAGACGTTGTTTGAAACATTTACGCTAAAGGCAGACGCAGCGTGTAGCTTTTAATGGGAGACCGTAGCC
Source organism: Chilo suppressalis (assembly GCA_902850365.2). Taxonomy (NCBI): domain Eukaryota; kingdom Metazoa; phylum Arthropoda; class Insecta; order Lepidoptera; family Crambidae; genus Chilo; species Chilo suppressalis. The sequence goes on along the minus strand of OU963897.1, from coordinate 16,337,609 downwards.
TTATATGCGGTTTCTAGTGAGGATGCTCTGTGATAAAACCCCATCATCCTACAAAGCTTGTAATAAAGGTTCAATTAAATATTTAATATAAATAAAATTGTGATTTATATATTATCGTATAACTCGTGTCATTAATGAAAGGTATTGCAAATGACGCCATAAGATATTCTGTGTCTCTCGCACAGGCTATCCTGAGTAACGTGTGGGAGAGACCGATTGTCTTGCGTCATCATTTGCGATTTCTCTCTTTAATGACAGGAGTTTTACCTGTGCAGACTGGCGAATGCGGTCGCAGATCTCGGTGATTTCGTTGAGGGAGGTGTCGGCGCCGAGCGAGAAGTCAGTGCCGGGCACGTTGTTACTGATCGTGGATGGGATCACCACCAGTGGTATACAGAACTCGGGGTACTGGGAGCGGGACTCGTAGAGTTCTAAGCCCGCTTGATATGCCTGAGTGAGGGATAAATAAATCGCATATTAAGCTTCTTAGAGAGCGATCTATGATCCCCTTAGGGGTTCTTATGTGTATCAGTTGTCGATAGGAACTCAGTTAACCCTTGACCGAGGGTTTTCGAAAGAGCGGGTATTAGGGGCGCCTATAATTAATTTAAATTAAATTCCTTTAACATTTGAGTACCTCATTGTCTTAGTGTAAGTTTTTGACCAGTGTGTGTTGCTAGAGATGACTAACGGAAGCGAAACGTGGTCGCTTACTATGGGTATCATAAGAAGGCTCAAGGTCGCACAGCGGGCAATTTAACGAGCGTTGCTTGGTATTTCCCTGCGTGATAGAATCCTTGGGGAAGGCCTATGCTCAGCAGTGGGTGTCGTACGGCTGAGATGATGATGATGAACAATTGAATAAGTACTTATTTGTAAGTGGAATGAGTCCAATTATTGTCTTTAATTGTAAATGTTGAATGCGCGTGGCACAGGACCGATCGATGTGGAGATCCTCGGTGGAGGTCTACGCTCAGCAATGGGCGTCGTACGGCTGAGATAATGATAAAGAACATTTAAGTAAGTACTTATTTGTAAGTGGAATGAGACCAATTATTGTCATTTTGATTTGTCACGAGATGTCAGCGCCTTTGGTTATTAAATGGATAACATTTTGTGTTAAATCAGGTGGCAAGGTAGAAGAAGACTCGGTGCTGGAGGTGGGTGGTTATCTTCAAGAGCGCTAAGGCCCGTATTATAGAAAGATTCTGTAATACGGGCCTAAGAGTCTCCCGGCAGTTGACGGCGACAACATTATTACTAAACAAAAGGTTGGCTACTCGGAGATAGCCGTCGCTTATTTTAGATTCTATTAACTTGTAATTATTATTATTTTTTAAGCATGTAAATGCTTGATGTTTAAATGTAAAGAAAATATAACTAGAAAAAAATCCACGCGGATCAGGCAGCAGACGGGACTCGACCCCGCACCCTTCGCTGATGACCGCGTCGAAATTCCTTAAGCTGCAAGACAGCGCCATCTCTTCTCATTATAGGTAACCCACAATGTCAAATGAATACTTTTACAAGTATTAAACATTTGAAAGAAGAAATAGCAATTATAGTTATAATGTTTTTAAGCATGTAACTGCTTGATGTTTAAATCTAAAAAAATATAACTAGAAAAAACTATACTATTAATTTTATAGATTTATTGGACTTTGAAGGCCGAGAGGGAGGAATGGCAAGAGAACGAACAAAATGATTTCAGCGGCAGTTCTCCTTTTTTATGTGTAAGAGAGGTACAAGTGCCATTTTGGTCAATGTATAGAATTCTGCAACTAAATGTCATTAACTATAACTTGTCATTTTTATTGTAAATGTTGTCAGTGACTACAAAAAGTGTCACGTATCTATTCGAATTTACTATTTGTAACTTTGACAGCAATATAGATGATATTGCTGTCAATATCATGCATTATAGGCAATGAAAAGGAGACTGCTTTCAAATTCACAAATAGCAAATAGTCATGTAAAGTGCCGACATAAGAGCCTCCACTACCTTAAGCGGGAGCGGACGTCGCCGCATAGACCCGTTTGGCCAATTCCCCTTAACGGGAGTGCTATAGCTAACGTTATCGCTTACGATTTCATTTTGTTATTTCTGACCTCCTTCTTCTGAAAAAACCTTCGGCGGTCAGAAATAACAATATGAAATCGTAAGCGATAGCCATAGCAATCCCATTAGGCGATTGACCCCCGGACCCGTGTTCCGTCGAGGACTCGCCAGTACAATTTGATCGCACGGGTGAGCAGTCTTAAATAGATTATGTTTGTTGATAATACTTAACTATATAGCTACAAGACGACGTACACACGAGCAAAAAATATAGCCAGTTGAGCGTGCCCGCCTCACGTAGAACTGCTCAATGAAAATGACATGAAAGCTCGAGCGCAGAGCGGACGTCCGCTCCGTGCTCGAGCTTAAGACAGTGGAGGGTCTAAGAAGAAACACGGCTCATTGTTCAGCACCCTTGTTGAATTTGTTTTCACAAACAAGATTTTGTTTTACGATGAATAAAGATAAGCAATTGAGAGGTGCACATAATGATATGAAAAAATGATTAGTAATTTTACCTCAAATCCTCCAATAATAAGCAATCCCTGAATATGGAACTGCTTGATACGGGCCGCTATCTCCGGCTTCTTGTCTCCGGGCAGAGTACGTTTTGTGCCAAGGAAAGCTCCCCCCTGGGCCACCCAGCCAGTGACGTCAGACCTGTTTATAGTAATTGAATTTCAGCTAACCATAATTTTACTAATATAATAAATGTAAAAGTTTGTAAATTTGTTACTTAATTTTGCAAATGACACTGACCGCACGATACAGGATTTCTTTAAATAAGAAAAACCAATTTCTCATAATATTTCGTTATTAGATAAATATACAGTGGTGGTCACATAATTAAAGACACCCCTAATTGACCACAAACAACTTATATAATTTTAGCTAATGTTAATAACATTAGCTAAAATTGGTATTTAATCCAGTTTAATTGTTATTAAACTATACACGACGTTGTATTCTTACAATGTGGGACAAAAACTAGTTGTGTTCGTTAGTAGTTTAGACACTGCTCACTATGGGAACGTAACACAAACTTTTTTAACGTAATAATAGCTGGCCAGCTAATTAAAGACACTCGATTTACTTAGAAGAAATAGAAAAAAATATTGTTATATTTGAAATTATCTTTATTACACAATATTCCTAACACATTTATAAAACTTTCCGGTACGTATCAATATTTGGTCGTTGCCTTTGGATGAAACGACAGCACGACAATTCCAAGCTTCTCTAAAAGCTGCGTAAAGTTGTTCGATGTTTGATGTCCATTTTGTCGCCATTGACTTCTTCACCTGGTACCACAAATTTTCCATTGGGTTTAAATCAGGACTGTACGGGGGCCAATCCAAAACTGTCACGGACTGGTTTCTTAAAAAGTCTTTTATTACTTTTGCAGTGTGTTTCGGATCATTATCCTGTTGGAAAGTCCAAATAACTGGTAAATTTTGCTCGGCATAGGGCAGCATGGCTTGTTCTAAAATATTCTTGTACTGAAAGGAGAATGCTCATGGATGTATGGACCACCGTACAATGGTGGCATCAATAACGGTCATTTAAAAAAATGTTAAATGACCGTTTATTATTCAAATTAGTATGACTAATTGGTATTTTGAAAATAAAAACAGGGGTTTTAAAGTTATTGTAAAAACTGTGACATAACCTCAAAACCTTAATAAGCCTATTTAAAGTTAGGTTTACAGCTATTTTGGGTAATTTTTTAATCTGTTGCGTTATTTTTGATCAACTTGTGTCTTTCACACAGTTTTTCCAACCTACTGCATAGATTTTCACGACAACACAGATTTCAGTGATGGCAGATTTACAATATGTAGGTATAGGTAAAAAAAACATCAATATAGGTATTTCAAATCACACATAATCTTCCTGGAAAAATCATCTAAATAAGGCGCCGGAGCAGTAACGCCATTGTAGCGACCCCAACTTAAAAACCAAACTACAGTCATTATATGGGCACAACAGCCCACGGGTTGTTTACCAACAGGACAACTGCAATAATAACCTTTTATAGCCTCTAATGTGTCTGCGAAGGCAGCATCTCTACTGATAAGTAAATATGTGTAATACGTACTACTGCTTACCTGTCTGGATCTAAACCTACCTCTTAAGTAATAATTATTTAGACCTAAAACAAGGGAAATATCATCTACAAAAAACAAATTCAGACAATTTCTAGCTTTTGTCATGCAACGTTCTAATGTAGCTAGCTCTAGGTTTATTGAAAAGAGTGGCCATCGTTGCTATCAGCAGTTATTAATTTAACTAAATAAATGAAAAAACTAAGCAGCGTTTGGCACTTGATCTACTAGATTTGGTATACAGTTGAGGAAATTATAAAACTGTTCAGACTTCATACCAAGCCTATAATGACATAAATGAGTAGACATAATTGAAACACTAGAAAAATCTATTTGTAATTGGCTGCTCGCTGCATCATAATCATTAATTATCAAACTGTGTGCCAGTAAAATCTCTCAATTGAGATGTTAATTCATTATTCCGCTCAAGTGGACGTGAGAACTTTATTGTAGTGTTGACTACCTCACAGAAGCTTATCGAAAAAGCTAACTCGTTACGTTTCGTGCCAAACACTCCAAGAAACATTAGTGCGCCACACCAACATTCTAATGTAAAAAAAGAAGATTAATATAACTAAAAACTAGGCTGTATGGGCATTGTTCTCTTTGCCTTCCCTAAAAAGGGAGAATCTTAAAAAAGTAAAAATAAATAAACGTCATATATCCGGCTCAAAATATAAACAGTACCAAGACTAATTATTCTTCTACAATTATTCCCTGTTCAAAATAGCCATTCTGATAGACCAACGTACATATAAATTAAAGAAAATAATTATCATATTATTTTTATCTTGATGCGTGAGACAAAGCTGTACCAAACATGGGTATTCTCGTTTTTCCATGTTACCTTCTAATTTCCTGACAGGTCCAACACCAAGTCCTGAGAAACAGCCCCAAACTTTGATATTTCCGCCCCCATGTTTAACTACTTTCTTGGTATACTTTGGATCCATTTCTTTGTTCGGGGGGCGTCTAACATATTTTCAGTTTCATCGGAGAAAAGCACATGTTTCCATTCTCGTTCAGTCCAGTGTACATATTTTTTAGCAAATGCTAATCTTGCTTTTTCAAAAGTGGCACCTTCCGCGACACTCTTCCGTACAAGTTTGGCTCACATAGTCTCCGTCTTATTGTTCTTGCTGACACACCCTTCAACCCTCCTGCACCAAACCACTCCGAACGTATCAGTTCTGAACGGATCTTTTTTTGCCAACAACACCATCTTAGAGTCTTCCCGCAGTGTAGTTTCTCTTGGTCTCGGTTTTCTTGATTCGTTTTCACTCGTGTTGAACTTCTTGAAATGTTTTATAGCATCCTTATAACAGTTCAAGTGGTATGCTATATCTCTGTAATGACCAATCTTTAATATGAAAGTTGAAAATAATCTTCCTAGTGGACGAATCGCAACTCTTGTTTTTTACCATATTGCTGGGTTTAAAACGCATTAATGTTAAATAAAAAATTAGGTTTTATATGTTATATCGACGTTTCATGAAAATACGCGAAAAAACAAAGATATACAGAATGCAGTTTTTTCTTTATTTTTTTTAAATTCAGAACATAGCTTTTACTGTCTTTAATTCTAAGCAAATCGAGTGTCTTTAATTAGCTGGCCAGCTACAAGTACGTTATAAAAGTTTGTGTTATGTTCCCATAGTGAGCAGTGTCTAAAGTATTAACAAACACAACTATTTTTTGTACCACATTGTAAGAATACAACGTCGTGTATAGTTTAATAACAATTACACTAGATTAAATACCAATTTTAGCTAATTTTAGTACAATAAGTAAGTTTTTTGTGGTCAATTAGGGAGTGTCTTTAATTATATGACCACCACTGTATTTACTTGGTCTTATGCTATATTTTTAGAGCAAAAATTCTGATCATCTTCTCTCGATTTTCTCAGGCTCATTTTTTCTTAATAATTAAGAGAAATATTATTTATTCAAGACTTACTTTAGAAAAATATCAATTAAATGGGTTAAAATCAAGAAAATAATATTTACTTGATGACCTGTACGTATTTTTGTCTTATACTTAATTTGTTGACTCAGCAACGAAATTAAATACCCTAGATACACCACATGCGCTCAAAATGTGTCACAATCCAGAAGTGCTTGAACTTCACTCAATCACTTCTTGGTTCAAAGTAACGTTCAACAGTCCGTTGAAAATCAACATGCCGCAGTGCTCCGTGGAAAAATGCAAAAAATAAATACTTATAGTACGTTAAGTGTCGTTTTTTCGACATGTTTGTTAATTTAACATATTTAGCTAGATCGAAGAAGTTACATATTTCAACCCGCAGTGTTAAACTATTCACATCTAGAGCACCACAGCAGTACCCAGACATATAACAGGTTCTTGTGATGGGTCAGCAATTGTTGACAATGCATTCATGATGTTATTATTTTAAATCCTGCTAAACGTAAATGTAATGCCTATAAAAAACCAGTTCATGTATGTAGGGTCCATTTCAATAGCACCACTGTGGACCCAGTGCTTTTTCCTTTGGCTGCCAGACATTTGGAGCCGAGCCTTTCCACAACTAAGACAGGACCTCCAGAAGGTTCCTTTATATTAGACCACCTGCACAGGTGAAAAAGATTGTGCCTCCCAGGCTTGGCCGCGTGGGTGATGACCAAGTAGCTATTTACAAAGGTGAATTAAATTTATAAAATAGCAACTGATGCTCTTTCATCTTGTCAACCTATAAATCTCATCAACAAATGGATATCAGGGTGTTACGCTATGATGTAACACTAATGCTGTTTTATAGTGATATATTTCTAAGCAAAATGTTCATTTTTGACAATACAAGTCTGCTGTCCTTACTTGTGATATTTTTTTGATGAATAGTATAGCAAACACTTTTATTTACAAAGCCAAAATCTACATTGCAGGCTTGACCTTAATAAAAAAATAAACAAAAATATGTCTCTGATATGGGGTACACAATAATTACGTAAGTTACACATATACGTTTACAAACAGATTCACCAGGATCCAATTATTTCCTTGATATTGCCAAAACGATTTAGATACAGAAATAATTTAAGCTAGGGTTCTAAATAACAAAATAATAATTTGGCCTAGATTTAGACAGTAAGTTGACACATGGTCACGTCCTCAGTTAAATGGTTATTATTGCATCATCCAGATGCAAATATTCTTCCAGGTACTAACACATTTTTTATGTCTTAGAATTTTGATGTAGCTTTTTTATATTGTTTTTTTTTTATGTTTTTCAAATTTTTAAGGTACCTGCTTAATGCAGTACAGCCTATTGATTCTGCCTATTCCATTTTCAACAAATTGTGCCAATTTAAAATACCATTTACCACATGTAACTTTTTAAAAGTTCAATAAATTTACGTTCAGAAAAGTTTACGACATTTTATTAAGATCATTGGGTTTCTAGAGGTTTAAATTATGATCAATTTTCTAACCATTGTATACAATAAAGGGGTCCATTTCGATAGCACCATTGTGGGCCCAGTGCTTTTTCGTTTGGCTGCCAGACATTTGGAGCCAAGCCTTGCAACAAGTAAGACAGGACCTCCAGAAGGTTCTTATATATTAGACCACCTGCACAGGTGAAAAAGGTTGTGCCTCCCAGGCTTGGCCACTTGGGAGATGGGAGCTATTTAAAGCAAAGATGAATTAAATTTATCAAATAGCAACTGATGCTTTTTCACCTTGTCAACCTATAAGTCCCATCAATAGATGGATATGAATGGATGGATGGATAATGTATACATTATGTACGTGTTTACACCCCTTTCCTAACATAAAATTAAAAAGAACACTTGTTACGACCTTTTTGGGGTCAGCGAATTTCTTATAATTTTCTGATTCCAGTACAAAAATCATCTCGAGATACTACATTTTTGAGGTCTGCAAGTTCTGTATACAATGGCTGTAACTTGAATAACCTTATTTTTAGCAATAGAAAGTTATTGGTTTGCAGTCCACTCAATACAAGTTTTTATTTTATAGTAATGGTGTAAAAATCATGTTCACACGATTTACCGTTAAAAAGATATGATCGAATTTCCTTATTTTTTGGCTCTGGTGTAAAGTTAGGTTTGCCCGGGTTACGCCCTTCTTGTTTTCCGTCGTCGATGTATTTCATCGCTGCCGGAAACCGACTACCAATTTTGAACAGTCTGTCTCCTTTGTATTTCTTTCTTTCTATTCTTCTTATTTTATTATATTCTTTCTTTCTTTGTACATAAGATACTGGCTAGTAATTCGTCATAATTCATTATAAAACATATTCCACAATAAAGCATTTGTTTATTAAGTTACAAGATAAACAAGGTGAAGGCAAGTATTTGAGGTCATTTCATTGAATGATTTCATCATGCACATGACATGACAGCCTCACATTAATTTATACGTATAAAAACGCTTCAAGTAACATGAGGAAAATAGTCATAAGAATTAACAGGCGATTCACCTCTTTCGTTTATCTAAAGATACATCGAGTTATGCAGTTATTTATATTACTGTGACTCACAACGAAATTTCAATATCTACTTTAGTATGGAAGCTTTAAAACATCCTGTAGCAGCCGCACTTGAGCTCAGGGTAAATACCATCAATTAGTATCTCATCAATCTTATTGCATTATAGTATGCAGTATTTGATCAGGGTTTTAATACAGACTCCTGAACATGCTTCGTTACCTTTTCATTCTTGCAAGATTAATTTCCATAACTTCCATTTTTTAACTTATGGTAGATAGATAAATATCCTGTTATTTATATACCTGTTATTTCAATTGACGTAAAGCACATTTTGACCAAAATGAGCTATGAGTTCATTCTTACTTTTTTTTCTCTCTTTCTTTTCTGTCTAATTCTCATAGCAATACTTCCATTAATAACGATTTTTGACACATTGAAAATGGTAAAAAACGTAAAGAACTTTATAATTATATTTTGTTTTTAATAGCCCAACCATTTACTATAAATAAAGCTAAATGTGACTTAACCCTAGAAGGCTCAATTTTTTTTGTATGGGTGACAAAAATATATATGATGTCATTAGTGGCTAGTAGTTAGGGAAAAATAATAAAAAAAATAATAATTGCTTATTTTACTGGAAAATCATTTTTTTATTTCGGTTCCATATATGGTACACTGAGCCTTTGCTATACTTTTTAGTTATGAACTAGAACATTTGAATTATTTCAGAAACAGTTTCTTTTTTGAATCTATAAAATAAAATAACCCACAAAATGAAATAACTGATTATAAATAGTTAAAAAATACCTATTGATGAAAATTTCTGAAACAATTGTTCTCTTTATTTAGGCAAAGTTCTACTCGACATTTTACACAAGATATGAAGGTTTATCCCTTGCAACCAGGATATTTGCATCGTTGTCTTTTTTCACCCCAAATAGGAAAATGCTCAAACCCGTCGCGTCTCACATCACGAGGAGGTAAGATCGCTGTATTAGGCTTTTTTCTTTTATTTTCAATTTCATCAGACAAAGAGGATGGTCTACCTCTCTTTTTGTTCATGGATCGCCCACACATGCTTAAACTTTTCCCTACTTCAAATTTGAAATCTTTCTGTTTTAAGGAGGTTGGCGTATGGGTCTGCTCCCCAACTCTTTTGTACAGTAACCAGCTATTGATCAAGTCCCATTTTATTGTCCTAATTTTTATTTTAAATTTCCCTAGGAACGAATCTAGGAGGTCCACACCGCCCATATGCTGGTTGTATGTTTTGATAATTTGGGGACAATTTATTTCAATATACTTTTTCTGTTTCTTGCAGTATCTTTTTACTGTTTGTATTGGCTCTTGGCCCACATAAGACGATGATAAAACTACTGGTTTGTTATCGTACCACATAACGGTGACGATTTCTGTGTTGTCATAATTTGTCACCCATTCTTCTGAATAACCTCTCTGAACCTTGTCTTTTTTTAGATCCTTTAGGGTAGGTATTTTGAGATCATTTCCTAGACGACCTTTATTGACAGTTCCCAGTGATTGAATTCCTTCTTTGGCCAAATAAGCAATCAGTTCTGGAGATGTGTAATAATTATCAAAGAATAATCTGTAATTTTGATTCTTAGGAATGCACCTAGCTAAACGCACTACGATATTTGAATCTTCCTTCTCCTTTTGGTGACAGATACGGAGCCAGGAGCTCTGGTTCTATTAGCCAAGTCTTTACTGTTCTGAGATGATGATCGTCTCGGTGCCCGTGATTGTGTAACGGTACCTGCAGTTGATCCTGAAGTTATACCTGAAGTACTAGGCTGAGGGTCTGACATTTCTGGTTGACGATTTTCGGTATCCATAGCATGAATATCATCGTTGGCAGGAGACGATCACTGACGCCTTGGCGGCAATAATGAAGATTCTTGTCCCTAAGTGATTCAGATAAAAAGTTTTGGATAAACTGAATCTCTTCATCACTATCAGCGTCAGAAAATTCTTCTTTATCCTCACTACCAGAAGGAATATTTAAGCAGTCTTCAATATCCTCATCACGTAATCTTCTTCGCGACATGATCTGTATAAAATCAAAGATATTCATAAGAAAAGGTATCGTAAGTACGTATTATTAAAAACGAGCGCTAAAGCTCAATGTACCATATGTGGAACATAGATAAACATACAATTTGCTAATTTGTTAACTGTAATAACAGAAAAAAATAACTTACCTTTGCAAACCATACACTTATTACAACACACAATATTTGTTTCGAAGTCACAACTATTCAGTTACTATTTATTTTAAAATAATTTATCCACACGAACGACAAATGTTGCACTTACATTCAAATTTCTCACTAAGTTCAGAATAACTAGAACAGTACTGACATCTATACGTAACAGTTTGTATTACACACTTGCGATATACCTGACAGATTTATCAATATCGCAAGAAACGTCGCTGCTAGTATTTTGATAGGTGTAGGAACCATATTGATGGTTGTCCCGCATATGGTACTGGGAGCCTTGTAGGGTTAAGTCAAAGTTTTTAATCACTTTGTAAACATAATAGGGCGTAAAGCACACTTTTTACCCGACTGCGCAATACAAGAGCGCGAGGTGCGACGCGCAGACAGGATATAGTGTTTAACAGTCTATATTTAAAATTATGTTCTTTACTTTGCTTAAATTTTGAGAGCATAAATATCTTTTAAAATGGGTATTGTGTGTTGTGTATTTACCTTTTTAAACGTTTATGTCAATACAATCTCCACCTTATAGACCGGGAGCTGGTGACAGGTGAAGATTCCACGATTTTGTCGTGCATGCCTTTTTAAGGCGCTTTTCCTTATGAAGAGGACGCGCGGGGTTTTGGCCCCTTCGCTCTTCATATGGAAAAGCGGTTTTCTTTGTGTAGCGGATTTTCGTGTTTTACCGTGATAGTATACTGCATGCCATTGTAATAAACGGAAGTTTAAACAAATTAAAGCTGTTAAAATTGATGGCATGCACTCCGCTGTGGCCCAAGATGATCATAGGATTTTGAAAACCTGAACAAAATTAAAGGGCATTTCCGTGTTTTGAAATTGCATGCCGATATAAAGAATGTAAGTTTTTGTAATAAACACACTCTGGAAAAATTGGCATGCACCCCTCGTATGATAACATTATTTTGTTCCTTAGGTACCAACATCGATTTTGTTTTCTAACCTAATAATGAAATCTCAACAAATATAATTTGAAATCTATTTCAGAGATTGAGATGTAATAGATCTGAAATCCCGGCAAATTTTGAATGTCGGTACAGCAGCATCAATATTAATGAGTGTTGCAGCGCTGCCTGGGTGCAGGCAGGTAGCTCTACTATACTGACCTCCAAAAGGTCCTTCATTGACGACCTCCGTGGCCGAGTGGTTTGTACGCCGGGTTTCATGGTGTCGCCGACTCGAGAGGTCCAGGGTTCGAATCCCGGTGGGGGCAGATGTTTGTGTGATGAATACGAACATTTGTACTCCAGTCATGGATGTTTAATATCTATTTCTATATAAATATACTTATATATGTACAGTTTATGTATTCTATCCGTTACCCTAGCATCCCATAACACAAGCCTTATAGTGCTTACTTTGGGGCTAGGCTAATTGGTGTGAGTGTTGAAATATTATTTATTTATTTTATTTTATGAAAATTAAATGAGCTTTAAGATGGATCTCCTGTTTTCTTAACAGTTTTGCTAACGGCGATTGGATAAACTTGATTTGGTAACACGTTTTGTTAGAAAATTGGCGCAGGAGGCTTTACGTCTATAGTTTAGGAATACTTTTCGGGCTCTTCGTCTTTTGCCATTTAATTTTCCCATAAGAACCATATTGTCTATGTTGTCGGGCTTTCTCCGTGCCATATGACCAAAGTAACCAAGTGCTACGATGATGATTGCTACTATATTTAAGACATTTAGAACTAAAAAATGCCGATTTATTCTTCAGACTATTACTCACATACTCATTTTAAGACATTGACAACACACGTTATTTAAAATGACTTGTAGGCTATGTATGCTTCACCACCTAATCAACAAATAAAGTTAGTTCTTTAGAGACTCTTCAGACTGATCTATACGATATATATATATGTATATGTTATAGGCCAAGTGATTAATGCGGGCAGTATTCATAATGCCAGGGCAGTATGAATGAATGAATGAATGAATGATTTATGTAGTATGAATAATGCCCAGCCATATCGGGCCAAGTGATTAATTACAATCTAAACTCACCTATTTATCACATTGCCCGATCATTATTAATAATGCCGGACGGCTCGATAAGTCACTGTTTGAGATAGCTTGAATTTATCGCTTGGACCGGGCAGTATGAATAAGTTCAAAAAGTTGCTATTGTCTCGCCATTTTGTTTGTTTTGAGATCTTGGTAAATAAAAATAGAAAAGGTAAATGTGGCTTTACAACAGTCTTTAATTCAGAACCGATTTGGTCAACCCCGACACGCCGTGGTCTTGGTCTGCCCTACCCCTAGAGTGTTTTTAGAGCCCGGAGGCGCGGAGGGAGAGTAGCCCCCGCCTGCTGTGACAAAGCCGCAAGAATCGTGCGACCCGTAGCGCCTGAGGCTGGTCGGGATTGCTATTCCCGCAGCGTCGATCTTAACGATGTTCCCGCTGATGAAGCCTTCGATGCCATCATGGATGCCGAGCACGTTGTCGCCGTGATAGATGCAGTTGCGCACCGCCGCGTTATCACTCAACAACAGAAGTAGAATGTAGACTGATATTCATCTACACAGTCAAATGTCAGTTACTTACCAGTCCATCTTAACGATGTTCCCGCTGATGAGGCCTTCGATGCCGTCATGGATGCCGAGCACGGTGTCGCCGCGGTAGATGCAGTTACGCACGAAAGAGCGCACCGCCGCGTTCATGCCGCACGCGGGCGCGCCCACGTGCATTAACGCCAGTGTGTAGCCTTCCTAATAATTACATTAATATCATAAGATGTTGCCCTAACGGAGAAGTATACGCAAAGCTCAACATAGATAGCGCTGCAAACGCTTGACCCAAACCACAGCCGAATATTGCAGCAGTCAATTTTTTAACTAATTTTTTTGTTGTTAAAATTATGAAATAAGTGGTGAAAATGTATTATTCAACATGATCTGTAGTACAGCTGAAAACAGTGTTGAAAAGAAGAGGAGCATCTGTGCAAGGCAGAAAAGCTGATCTTGGAGAAAGGTACTGTTTCTATTATTATTGTAGAATGCTCATTCTTGGTACATAGATGCATTTACCATGATTATTTTAATAGTTCATGGATCTCAGTAACTTTTAGCGGGCTCATTAGTGAAAGCTCTCTTATTTTTACATTATTCAGACATCAAGACAAGCTAATAGGTATGTATTTGATAGAAGTTTTGGGTCAAGCGATTACAGCGCCCCTAGTGGCCAAATTTTACAGATTTCTTGTTCTGCGATGCAATCTCATCGTGCGATGAAAATAATATACCTGTGCTCGTGCGACAGCTTACTAGCTGTATTAGGACACTTCTGAAGAAATCTGTATGTTTGAAAATCATCGTACGACGAAAACGCATCGTGTGATCATTCCATCGTTGCCAATTAGAACGATGCCTTAGGCGTCCCCATAAGGCTCACAGTTAGCGACTGACTCTGAGCGGCGTATCGGCCTTAACTCAATGTCAAGTAAGCGGCGAACTCTTGGGATATGAAAATTCTTTATCTCGAAATGATCGTTGATTTGGAAGCAATAAATAAAGATAAATAAAAATGCTCAACGTGTAGCTTCGACCCACTCCAATGAGGATGTATACGCAAAGCTCGACATAGATGGCGCTGAAAACGCTTGGCCCTAACCACAGCCGAATATTGCAGCTGTCAAATTTTAAACGTGTTTTTTTGTTGTTATAAATATTGATTAAGTGGTGAAAATGTATTCAACATGGTCTGTAATACAGCTGAAAACAGAGTTGAAAAGGAGAGGCAAGGCAGAAAAGCTAATCTAGAAGAAAGGTACTCATTCTATTATTATGGTAGAATCAGTGGCAGACTAAGCCCGTCAGAGGCCCGGGGCGGCAAAGATGAATGAGGCCCCCAGCTTTAAAAAAAATGTAGATTCTTATGTTAATTTCGTTAAAACCAGTCTTGTCAAATTCACCATAACTTTGTATCAGATTGTCAACTGCTACAGCCAGAGCGTCATCTGAAGCTTCTAGCATAGACTTTGTTTCAATAATTTGGAAAATGTTTTTGATTTGTTTAATAGCACAATTCGAAAATTCTTATATAAAGCGATCTATGCATTCATACATTGACCGACGTATCTCTTCTTGAATTGATAATCCAGCATCATGAGCTGATTTACCCGGCATCGTTCTTTTTACCTTCACTTTTCCTGGTTTCTGGATGTTGATGAACCACCTAAATACTTATTCAAGGAGTCTTGTTTAGGATTTGATCAGGGTAACGTGGAGGCATTTGGGGGCCCCCAAAGATCGGAGGCCCGGGGCGGGCCGCCCCTTCCGCCCCCCTGTTAGTCCGCCACTGGGTAGAATGCTCATTCTCGGTATATAGATGCATTTTTCATGATTATTTTACTAGTTCTTGGATCTCGGTAACTTTTAGCAGGCTCATGAGTCAAATCTATCTTTTTTTGCATCAGTCAGACATCTCATTGAGTTAGGTTACCTCTGGCTAAAATGGAAAGTTTAACATCGGGTTTTTTTACAGACTTGAGGCATATGACCACAATTTTAATTTTGGGTGCAGTTTTTTCTGATCAAAATGTAGACATCCAGATGCAATTACCTGCCCCAGATACATACCATGATGTAAACATCAGCTCAGTTTTACCCCCCTTTCAAAGCATCATATAAAATTTTATTTTAGTCGGTAAGCATGCAGTATTCTCACAACAACCAGGAACTGCACAACCCGGATTTTCTAATTTGTTTAATAGAAAGCTTAAAAAGAAAATAAGCTAATAGGTATGTATTTGATAGAAGTTTTGGGTCAAGCGATTGCAGCGCCCCTAGTGGCCAAATCTTGCAGATTTCTTGTCCATTGATTCCGCGCGGCGACGGCGCGTCGTTATGAGCTAACTAAGCGGCCGACCGCGAGCATCGTTCACTGCGACTTAGCCTCTACCTGAATGAGTCTTAAAGCGAAACGCCGCAAACTGCGTCCATTTAAAACCACTCCATTTAAAATATATAGGAAGGCGAACTAAAGGTCAGCCTCTAACTGTCAGCCTAACACGCATAGAGCCTATGCTCAGAATGCGTGCAGAGTGCGGGAGCCCTGGGAATCCACACAAAATTCCACAGGGGCATCTACATATAAAGAGCTTGTGCAATGCAAGTCTCACCCTCCCACGAAAAACCGATAATGCTATAGCTATCCCTGAAAATTGAATTACTTGATGCCAGTCGCTATCGCAGCCGGCCCATTGGTGGCTGTTAACTATTCCAGATGCAGCCGGGACCGACGCCTTCGCGTGCCTTCCGAAGCACTGAAGAGCTCGAGTTAATACATTTGTTAATTCGATCATTTAGATTTTGTATGGTCTGCTAAGTGACCAGGATATTGGTTAGGCTAAGATCACATTCCATTGAGACTCACTTGATGCTAAGAGCCAAGCTACTCGCTTAAGAGTCTAATCGTAGTAAACAGGCGTATTGCAAACAATCGCAGAATGCAAATTACCAAGTCATATATTAATTGGTAATTTACATTGCTCAGTTCGTAGATTGTATTTACATTTGCAAAATTTAAATACAATCTAGGAACAGTGAATAATTTATAAATAAGTTTTATTTCATTAGCTTGAAGAAGATTAAAATATTTTGATCTTACAGATGGTTTTCCGGCCGCATCGAAGGCTTCCTTGGGAGGCTTTAGCCGCGTCAACATTTTGTAAGTCTCCAAGTTGCGGGCAAAACTGCGCCCGCGCAGTTGTACAGCCAAATCCCAATTCTTATCCGCCATAGCCTAAACCAACAAGAATTTATTAGTTACAGTATCTAAATACTACAGTATCTAAATATTTCGAATATATAATATATAACGAATTTTTCATTTTTGGTTGATTGACAATCAACCAAAAAATTACGAAATTAAAGTGCGGCAAACTTTGAGAAGGGGGGGGGGGTACGTGACATCCCTTCTAAGTAAAAATTGGACCAAGACGTGACGTCATGCGACATTTTTAATCAATATATCTCAGTAATATTTTAATTAAACGAATTTTTAAAGAAAAAATACGTGTCCAATACTATTTGATAATAACATCTATCTGATAGACGAAGAAAAAAATTTGTCATCATCCCTAGGGGGCGTCCATAAATTACGTGGGATGTTTAAGGGGGGGAGGGAGTAGAGTCAAATCTCATCTAATCTTACGTTGAAGAGAGGGGGGGTCTAGGCAAATATCACGCATTTTTTTTCTGATTGAATCAAAAAAAATATATACTATTTTGGTCCATTGAATCCAGATTGTACATGCTTAAGATTTAATCTTAAGCGTAATCGTAAGATTACGATCATTCACTAATTCGTTCGAAAGAAAATAATTTCATTCATATATTCTATTGTAAAAAATTTATTACACTTATAACTCTCAGCAATATTGGTTACTAGTCTAAACTAGTCGTAAATAAAAGCACGAAGCATTTTTTTTTCTTCTTACAATAACAATCCAATGCGTTTACGTAAGAAACCCACATTTTCAAAAATCTCACGTGAGATTGGGGGATGGGGGAGAGGGTTGAATAAAATCTCACGACATCTCACCAGGGGTGGAGGGGAGGGACAGAAAATTCAAAAAAACACCTCACGTAATTTATGGACGCCCCCCTACAAGACAACGCGTGACTTAATGAAGCATTCAATTATTTTTGAGTTTTTAGTAAGGCTGTTAATTCTTTATTTGTAAGGAAGATCATCACCAGACTATAATGTCCCCACTGCTGGGGCACAGGCCTTCCTCATGGATGGAACAAGGAAATTGGGCCATGAACCACCACCAGTGTGGATTGGTAGGACTTAATGAAGATCAATTTTTCATAAAAATTACAAATTATTTTTTAGTCAGCGGTAAATTACCTGAGCGACAGCCTTTGTGCGTCGCACGCACTCCATAAGGGGAAGCCTCACAGCTTGGTTGCCGTCCAGTGTTACAACACACGGCTCCGTGTCAGGAGTGGCTTCCATTAGAGCCATCACAGCTTCGGCACCCATACGACAACCCTAATACCAAAGTACAATTGGGATAAAGAATCAATATTGTAGTAATCCTGTAGTTTGTTGCCAAACACAGACCCCCTTAAACGAAGAATAGTTAAGCTTGGATTAGTTACTCTATGTTTTGTCTCTGTTCGTTGAATTACAAATGGCACTTGAGTGATATGAACAAAACTGGTCTAAGCTTATGTACTCCTTGTTTATTAATAAGGGAGAGAGAGCGCCAGCTGCAAACAATCTGGTACTATTAAAGTTTGACTAAAAAAACAAATTCTCCTCTTTCTGATGACCTGTTGTTGTGACCGGTTTCTTTCGTCGGACTAAAATATATCTAAAAACTCTTATATCTTGTAGAAAAGATTAAGTTTATAGGTTTTTGGACTAAATTAATGCTGGACGCCGGATTTGTGCAAGCAGAAACGGCAACACTCTTTGACTTAGTAGGTACGTTCATAACCATGAAAATTGTATTTTAAAACTAAATATTATTCAATGAGTACTTACATCGAAGTGATCTTTTCAAAAAGAAAGGACTTTCAGTCGATAAAGTTAGAGGATTTAGCAAGTTTTAAACATGTGTTCATGTGTAGGTATGTTTATTTCTCTAGGTAATTTAAGCTATAACTTTTCTGGAGTCTTTAACGATGTGTTTCTACATTCTCGTATAATTCAATCACGATAATTTATCTTTTTCGTGTAATCTATCAGAAATCATGGTTTTATAATATTGACTAAGATAGGTAATTTCCTACGAGCTTGCAAGTTTGTTTATAAATATTTCGTCGTCATAGCATAGATAAATCTATATACTAAAATGGCTTACAGCGTTTTTTATGTCAATGAATCAATCAAAAATCTATTCGGACTCATCGCATCTCGGAGATATGCGCGGACAACAATAAGAAAACATGTAATAACGAATTGAGAACCTCGGTGATTTTGATGTCGGTTAAAAACGAACATTACGTTAAACATTGTATTTGTAAGTCAATAAATTTTCATTTTTTTGTCATTTTAAAAAAAAAAATTGTATAAAAACAAACACATTTTTGCAGAAAAGCTTTTTATTCATTATAATTCAACCCCATCCATTTTCCTAATAAAAAAAGTATTTTGACTGTTTTTGAATACGCATGGACAAATGCACATGCATTCGGAGTCTTTTGCAGTGTCCCCACCCTGCGGGGTCCATACAAAATCTCCCATGGACTTTTATCTAGTGATGTATCATATTTGTTATTTTCGATGTTCTGATTACTTCCAATAAGATGTGACGAGAAATATGGCCTTGGCTTATATGGCTTAAACGTATTCGCATATGAATCAGTAAGTAAATGTAATACATAGTTATAAAATGTACTATGTATTACATTTTCATTACTTTACTAGTGTATAATATTTCCGACTCAATTTCAACAACAGATTTTAATGGACGACTATTTTATCATTGAAGTCAAGATACATTTTCTTAACCCTCGGAGACAATTGCGTGCCAATTGACTCGTCGGACTCGGACAAATTGGGCAGATGAGAGCAATAATAAAAAAGCGTAGCTATACCTAACTTTTTTGTCACGAATATTCTACTATTAATATATTCATTACATCATCAGAATTGCAGTGCCACTTTTAATGTAAATTTTCCACTAGAATTGTAACACTTGTTTTGAGAAGTAACTACGACCCTATAGTTAACGACAGTGGAATACTTAACTACCCTTTAATGGTGAGGAGTTGTGTTTTGTTGGTGAGTAAGGTTCAGGGCTCTATAAGAAGATTGAGCTTAACCCGCCAAAATTATGGTTGGAGCGGTACACTGTCCATTGGGTATTACCAATACAATACAGATTGGTTGTGATGTGGTAATTTGCTTTGTATAAAAAAATGTTTTGGGAGCGGTTTATAACTGAAGTGATAACTATACTGTAGCGGCGATTACCTCACAAAAACTCATCTCATCAACGACACCCTACACGATTAGGGCAGACAACAAAATAAATTAACATGTCTAAATTGTCCACTGTCGGTGTGACTAATATGTATATCCATGTCATATAACAAATTTCTAAAACTAAGAGAAGCTGTGCTAAGCTGCAGACAGACGAAAGCATGGACTAAGCGAAACTATAACAGTTTCTTGTTGATTCGGACCGGAACTTCCTAAACATTGAGCATGATACAAATTCAAACTGATTTACTATTCAGTAAATCGATACCAGTTCAGCCGTCTAAAAATCCCTGACCTACGGATAGACGTAGCGATACTATAAGGGTACCTTGTTTATTCGGATTAAAAACTGAAAAATAGTGAGTAGGTACAATGCAAGTCAAACGTGCCTACATAAAAGTTAAATAAAAAAGCAATGCTCACCAGAATTCTATCGAATGCGGAAGGTGATCCACCTCGTTGCACATGACCGAGCACGGTGATGCGTGTGTCTTGATGAAGATTGTCGACCACCACCTTCTTCACGAGTTCGGCGGTGATCGGCTTACCTTCGCGGTCTATCGCGCCTTCCGCTACGATGATAATGTTGAGACGCTGTCCAGATTTCCTTTCCTATTCAGTTAAATAAAAAAAAATTGCAATGTACAACAAAAACACTGAAAAACAATACCAAGATGCCTATCCAGCTAGTCCAGGAAATGAAGCTCAAAATAAGGCAAAACCTCGCATTTTTTTCGTTCTACATCGATTTGCATAAAAAATTGAAATGAGGCTCATCTTACCCTCTCCTTAAAATCTATATCATGTCGATGGGCGCTGCTCGTTTTAAAGGGAGAAAATTACCCCTAATTGTCAAAACTAATGAAATAACATTTTAAACCTTAAGATTTGGTTTGGATGAGTTCAATAATGATTGTTTTTAGCTTTATAATACAATTTCAGAATATTTTAACACTCAAAAATCAACGCTTGTTAGAGTTTACTCTTAGATTAAAAGAAAAAGGAAAGATACGGTACACTCATACTAGCATCAAATAACACGTCTGTAAATAACCATTCAATCGAGCGAGCGAGACAGAACTGTACGATCAACGCAGCACGAGCGAAACGGCGAGTCCGCGTCAGAGTCCAACCGGCTGAGCTATATTGTTGTCCATTTCTTGATAACAAAATGGCGATTACGTAAATAACATTCACAACAATATGTGTCTTTTGATAATTTTTTTTTTACTGTTTTACGAATGAAAACTGTTGCCTAGGCATCTGTTAAAGCATCCCAGGTATTGTTTTATCTTTTTAACACAGAATAAACGCAATTTTGTTATATTGAATGCAGATGCAGCGTGTTTGAATGTCGAATTGTGACTAAAGCGAATTGTGGTCATGCACCACAATTGCGGATGAAGTTTTGAGCCGCGAGTGCCGTATCTTCCCTTTTTGTTAGAGTTCCATCAAATGGCAAAAAACGGAACCCTTATGGATTCGTCATGTTTGGTTCAAATTGGTTTGAACGAGATCTAGTAAGTAGTTTTTTTAATACGTCAGAAAAGTAAGCCGCAATTTACCTTTAAAAAAATACACTATTATTAAAACATCCAGCAAAGATAGAACGAACTACAAATACTTTTATATAATGTTACTTGCTGCTGCGGAACCCTTTACTGGAGAGTCCGACTGGCACTTGGCCGATTTTTTTTAATCTAGGGAGATGCCTATTATGGGAAGCACTTTTTAGTAAAAAAAACCGATTCCGGGAAATTCCAATTTAAGTGTGTACCTACTCCGTGAAATCTAATAAACCCAGATTGATACAAGTTACAGTATCTATGTGCGTATTACATAAAAATATTGTGTAAGATGTTTGTTAAATTAAATTTATGTTTTTGTTTTTATTCCACTCCACCATTTCTCTTACATCTTACAAACACACATACGAAATTAAAAAGTAACTGTAAGTATTAGTTATGCAATCTAGGAATCTCAGGATTTTATTTTTAATAAAATATCCTAAGTATACGCTTCCATAATTTGTTAGCCAAAAAATATCTGTAGGCCAATATGCATCCGATTATCCCATCTCTACTCATTAACTACCCCTTACAACATTGCAATTCTTTAAAACTAATTTAATATTTAGATATGAATTGGATATGCTTAGATATAAATACGAGAATTACATACAAATTACCTACATACATGCTAAAAATAAAACTTAAACAAATGCAGATAAAAAGAAGTATTTTACATTTCATAATTAATATAATCATCGTCGTGATCGTCGTCGACTCCAAATATTAATTTGACTAAAGATAAAAAAGGAGTTTAATTTTTACTTTTCGGCGGTTTAATTTTCTTTTTTAAAGTATTGGTTTATTTTAGATTTTTTGTGGCTATAATTTTTGTAATATACAACTCGGCTTCAAAATCTGTGAGTGAACAATCAATTATTCCATGTTGTTCCTTAGGTTTGGATTTTTTTTTCAAATTTATTTGACACCAATTTCGGGGTATAATTTAATTAAAGAAAAGAAGAATAAAAATTTCAACAATCCCTTTCCAATAAAGAAAGAATTATCAAAATCATCCTACTTTGTAAAAGTAACTCACTGATTAGAATGTGTGACCACACATTCTAATCAGTGAGCAATGAATCGTCCCGTTTTCATACCCTTAAGGTATGGTTTTTTTCGAAATTCATATGGGACCAACTTCGGTATTATACCCTTTCTAATAAAAAAAAAAGAATTATCAAAATCGGTCTACTTTGGGAAAAGATATGCGTGGTCATACATAAAAAAAAAACAAATATACGCGTCAACTTCAGAACCTCCTCCGTTTTTTTCGTCGGTTTAAAATAACTCTACATACCTAGACACAAGAGCAGAGCTTTCTTCCCCTCTGTATCTTGAAATAAATGTGAAATTTGGAATGGGACTGCGAAGTATACCAGTTAAGTAGATTAAATTATGCTCGGAGCTATGTTTCTCCTTATCATTGTAATTTTAAAAAACATTTTTGTTTAATGTAAGATAGTGAGCACCTCACTCTAAAATATTTATTTTCTGGAAAATCCACGCAAAATATTTGTAATAAAAAAAAGCTACAATTAGTGTTCTATATTTTTTCCGAAACTAGTATTTTTGGAGTTATTTTGAAGAAAAGCGATATTTTATTCAAAATTGCGACAAATCGTTTTTCACTTTAAAGCTCAAATTTTTCTTGAATTAAGCTTTTTAAATTGACAAAATTTCTAGGATGTATTGATAATACATATATAAAGAGAATCGCAGAAGAGCCAAGATCAATTTTAATTAAAAGGGTAATTAGGAGGTTGTTTTTTGAAGTTATACTTCTTTAGGCGCGTTATAAAAAAATGATGAGAGTGAAATTTTAAGATGCGCGCGCATCACTGTAACACAAAATTTTAACACCATGAAGTTCGTCGCTAAAGCGACCAACTTCATGCGTTACTTTTGTGTTTACCGCACATTAAGAAAATCTACCAACAAAATAGAAATAGAATCTCTATTTAGTGGGTGCTAACGACTGCATTGTGAAGGCCTATCAAAAGTATTTATTAATCTGGAACAACGGAACCAAAGCGCGATTCAGGAGACTACAGCGCCATCTCTTGACCATTGGTGTAGTAGAACCAAAAACCACATCTTTATTTTTTGTAATAAAGTAACAGTTATAGGTATTCATATTTATAATATTTATCCACATGTTTCTAGTTTGTATATTCGGAATACGTGTTTGAGTTTCATACAAGTGCAAATCACATATGTTCTAATAAATTATATTCAGTAGCGATTTTTTATTAATTTATTGTAATTAATTATTTGCATGCAATTAAAAACTAATTTTAAACGATGCCAAAGAAGGATAACTTCTCACGCGCCTACATAAGTACACGCACCCATTTTTTTTAATTGACTTTATCATAGGAAAAAGTAGCTACCATCTTTATTTTTATCATAACTCGCTCAATTTTCATGACTGTTCCTTTTTTAAATGAAAGGTAAAATTTATATAGTTTCAAAAAGATTCTACATAAGTTTTCCTCGTAAAATGCACAGATTTCCCGCTATTTGACTTTGAATCTTTCAAATTTAGTATTTTATGAACAAAAGCTAATCATTAACAAGTCCTAGCTCGGTCCGCATTGGTTGCAGGGAAATTATGCTAAAAGTTATTTTTTTTTGTTTTATTAAAACCTATAATTTCACTCTACAGTTTTTTTGATAAAAGGTAAATTTTCCGAGTTTTCGTGAAAAACCCGTTAAAAACGACGATTTTTCGTCGCAAAACTGTTAAAAAAGCATTAGTTGTACGAAAAATTATAATAAAAATATTACTTACTCAGAATATTTTTTTGACGGATTTTTGTAGTTAAAAAGCATGGACGTATAAAAAACTTTTTTTTATAAGTCCATGGTTAAAAAGCATATAAATACAAATGATTGATCTCGCTACGAAGTAATAAAAAAATTCAACTCCCGAGATGGGGTGGCAATCACGCCCAGTATCAAGCACCTCTCGGCATGATGTATATTTTGATCCTCGGGTTATTCGCCAAAAAATTTAAGCAAATCTATGTATGACAAAAAAATTGCAACTTAAAATGCTTCCATTTCCTAGACTAAGTGTATTTTGCAAGTATAACTTAATGAATGCATGCATAACAATTTTACATTGCACAATAATTTTTAAAAAGTTTTACCTTAGAAATATTAATAATTCATATCCAATATACTACCAATCTGTTAAATGATAAACATAGCTAATCCAAACAACTAACCTATTATGTTTCACATGTAAATAAGGTATAATGTGAAAATAAAATGCACAGAAGGAAGAGACATTAAACAAAGACCAATATCCAGGTACACCTCAAGCACAAGAGAACATTCAACAGAATTATTAACACAATCTCAAACATGTAGGAATCATGTGTTCATGTATAACTGAAAAATAATAGAAAATACGTGCAATAATTATATTGAAATGTGAAATGAAATAGCAATTAAGAAAATAAACCCACACTATAAGCAGAACATGAAAATAAATAATATATCAATTGGACATAAATAATTAAAAATCAGCTTATATCTTGACTAGCTATTGACAACATGTTGGTATTGAAAATTAATTACTACACAATTAATATTATCTACTAACTTATTCATAATGAGTTAATACGGCATGATTTTTAGGATTGTTAAATCTTAAAGCAGCTGTTACAATGTTTTTAATAATATTAGATGATTTTGCAATAGCCAAATGTAATTAATTTCCCAAGATAAATTGTAAGATATTGTGCATTATAGATTTTCAGTGCCACTCAATTAAGCCTGCGTACCTGCTGTAATCTTTTGCAAAGCTTTTCAACCCAATTATTGGGAACAGGATCCTCTGGAATGAATACTTGGTCTGCCTCACTTGCCAGAGCAGCTACTAATGCCAGATAACTGCAACAAGCAGTATCCGTGCATAATGGATCATGCATAAATGAGCCCCATCAATTAACAGGAGAGGAAAATCATGGTGTGATTTAACATGGATGGATACAATAAAACCATGGCATAGCAATGGAGATTTAAAATCCAGTGAAATGACATAGAAGGCGAACCTGCTCCCATACAAATTAAATGAGATCCTTGCCTCTTTTATTTTTGAACACAATTTTTGTTCCCAATTGGGTGGCGCTGGGTCTTCGCAAATAAAACAATAAGTGGCATCTGTACTTAGGGCTGTGAAAACTGCAAGAAAACTAAAGGATGTTCATGTTATGGAAGAAAAATAGGGAAGAGAAAAACTGTTCTAAATGTATTTTTTTACAATCAACAAGGGCATGGTGTGCAATTGATGTTTTCTCTTGCCTGTTCTAGCTTATCACATAGTTTCTCTTTCCAGTCATGAGATGGCGGAGCTTCAGGTATAAACACATAATCTGCTTCAGATGCCAAGGCAGTGACCAGAGCAAGATATCTAAACCAACAAACTTTTATTAAAATATGGTTTAGGTTGGTATCTCTTTTACTATTCGAAATGTGTGTAAAAGTATGTATGTAATTCAAGCTTATATCAGTTAGGAATGATTCTTTACTGTTATAAACATTTCACAAGACACACCTTATTGTATTGCAAAAAATTAGGTTAAATAAGAAAATATGAAATTCAGGTAATCCTTACCCACAATGCCTGCCCATGACCTCCATAATGAAAGTACGCTGGTGAGAGTATGCTGTGCTTACAATGGCATCAATAGCTTCAATGATGCGATGCAGAGCAGAATCTGTGCCTATAGTCATATCTGTACCACAGAAGTCATTATCAATGGAACCCACCTAAAAATAATATGTATTTATAATCTCTATGTTGGTTAAATTTATATTTGTAAATAATGGTTGTCAAAACTAACCAGAGAAAAAAACTAAGATATTATCTAAGCAGTTAATTCGAACTGCTGAGTTAAAATGTATAAAACATATTTTTCTCTAGCAAAGAAATATTAAAAATTTTAAAGAGAAGCAAATTTCAAAACTCTAATTATTGTTTGTAAAATTAACCAACAGTGATTTAAATGCCTACATAAATAAAATAGTTTCATGGATAAATAATATTGATACTAACCATTATCAATATTTGATTTTACTGATACAAAATATAAATTTATTTTGTAATTAATTATTTATAATCAGTATAACATAGATGTATTAAGATATATACACACAAAACTATCACAATATCCTATTATAAATTATCAAATAATTACCATTCCAGCAATATGCAAATGCTTGTATTTCTCTCTTTGGTCTTGGGTGATCTTGTTATTTGCAAGAAGCTCATCAAGCAAGTTTGACCATTCTTGGCGAAATAGGTTAGCACCAGTGAGAGAGCCATCACCACCAATGACCACCAAGTTAGTTATTCCACGGGTAACTAAGTTGTAAGCAGCTTTTAAACGGCCCTCCTTAGTCCTGATTTGTAAAATGCATGACTCAAAATGAAATATCAAAACACATTAGATTTATCTGACAGCCAGCACGGTATAAAATGATTTTCATTAAAAAGACAGTCAATAATTTCAACTTACATGAAATCCATACAGCGCGCAGACCCAATGATTGTACCTCCTTTGTGGATAATAGTGCTCACAGACGACCAGTTTGCCTCTTCAATATTGTCTCCTCCATCTACCATGCCTTGGTATCCTTCGCGTATAAAATAAACTTTACATCCTAAATAGATACCCATGCGCACTACAGACCGCACTGCGGCATTCATTCCTTGGGAGTCGCCACCACTGGTTAATACTGCCAAACCCTTCCCTTTATGCGAGCCCCGCTCGATAAACCTCTGTGTACCATTTACATCCATGGTAAGGCTGAAAGTTTCGCGGTGTCTGAAATGTTTCACAACTAATTATATGGTTGAATATCCTTTGCTTAAACTACAATTACACTATCAATTGTTATACAAATCACACTGCAAAATGTACTTCTAAATTAACTGTTTTAACACACCAAAATATCCCAGTAAGTACGCTACGTGAATCTTCAATTTGAACTATTTGAATCCTGTGAACTTCACCAAGGCTTATCAAGGTGACCTTTCAATGACAGATAAATACACAGATTCCATAACAGATTCAAGTGGTGTACGAATGGTATGAAATCGTATTTACAATAAACACACTTCGATTTATGGTAGCAAAACGCATAAGTTTCAAAAATATTTCAAATCCGCAATTGTTTTTTTGCACTTGCCTTGCCTTTAAACTAAACGTTTATTTTATTTAGCTTTAAATTTTTTGTAGTTTTTAATTGTAATCTGGCAATTCCGTCCTAACCACAGATTACAGAAGGTACAATAAATACAAATAAAAACATCTCCCATTTCCACTCTATGGGTGCGGCCAGAGTGCAAGTTAAAGCAGAGCCGAGATAGGAGTTTAAAAAAAATACTTTATTTTATAACTTAACCTATAGGTACAACTATTGGCAGCTCCGCGATGGAGGCCGGTTGATATAATAATAATCTAATAAAATTAAATATTGAACGGATGTGTGTTGCAGTGTCAGCGATTCAACGTATGTGGAAATTAATCTGCTGACGCTGTAACATGAATTTAAAGAAAAACAATTTAATTAAGAAATAGCAAAAATTATAGTTAAGGCTAGGACTACACAATTATATTTTAGGATAGGTATACACTAATTATTAGGGGTTTTATCAATGTGCACACATATAACATGCACTCAGATTCAGATTGTGAAAACAAGCGCGAGAAATAAACAGTGTAGTCGAAGGGTACGGCCAGAGTGCACTCCTGATTCAGATTCAGATTCAGACTCGGAAAACAAAGCGCGAGAAAAAGCAGGCAACCTGCTTAAACTACACTGTTTATTTCTCGCGCTTGTTTTCGAAATCTGAATCTGAGTCTGAATCTGAGTGCACTCTGGCCGCACCCTATCACCCTTTTCTACAGTTTGTCTATAAAGTCGTGACATTAAATGATGGCGCCACTAGTATGCATGTAGCAACCCTATACAGTCGGACCAAAATGATTTTGATACTAGCAGTTCATTCAAGTAAAATAGGTAATTAATAAGACACTATACAGTCGTATTTTGTTTCTGTTTTATATATAGTAGGTACCTGTGCTTATAAAAAGTTTAGCCAAGCATATTTAATTGAATCAGAATAAAATTATTATAGATAAAATAGTACTTTATAGTGTAAACGTGTGTAATATTGGTAATTACCGCTGAGGTGCCATTGAGACCATCATACGACGTTTTTTAACACACTTGTTAAGAAAATAATACTAAAAATCATTTTATAGTATATAAAAAGTTTATTTAAAGAAACAATTTGTAAATGTGCAGTTAGTAAAATGAGTGATAGGTATCTTCACTAAAAGCATCTGGCAATGGTTCTTTATGTGACCATTTCTTTCTTTGGTCGGCCTTGCCTGTTTTCCCAAGAGTTTCAAACTTTCCATCATTCTTAAAACCTTCATTGACTATCCGACTCTCTGATTTTCCTGAAAAAAAGTAAAAAATATGTAACGGAATAGAAACAATAATTTATAATTTAATGAAGCAATTAATTCAAAATTGGTAGAAAACCTGACCGAGTTGAAACCATAAGAACGTATCAAAAGAAATGGTCGTACTACAATATTACCTATTTACAATGTCAATCTAACCTAAAAATGTGCAATGTAAACAATGCCTTTTTTGGTCACAAAATCGTAAATTGAGTAAATTTGTAACTTCAGGCAGATTATTACCAACAAATATTTACACGATTACATACCCGTCTTAGATGCTGTTCGCCCATAAACATCATCCAAATCCCACAAAATTCGTCCAGCTTGGTAGTCTTCGAAACATCGCTGGAAAACTTTAAAAATCACTTCCCGCGTGCCACTCCGATTTACTTTACTCATTTTTATACCTTTCTGCGTAGTTTCGTCTTAATTTATAACAGTTTAATCTGAACAATAAAAAACAAAAGGAAAACTGTTCCACAACTGAAACTCGATTACAGCTGATGTACATAAGTTTGGTGTTGCCAGACACATACATAATGTTAGTTCCTCAAACATTCATGTCACGACTTATAGACAAAGGGTGCGGCCAGAGTGCACTCAGATTCAGATTCTGAAAACAAGCGCGAGAAATAAACAGTGTAGTCTAAGCAGGTTGCCTGCTTTTTTTCGCGCTTTGTTTTCTGAGTCTGAATCTGAATCTGAATCAGGAGTGCACTCTGGCCGTACCCTTCGACTACACTGTTTATTTCTCGCGCTTGTTTTCGGAATCTGAATCTGAATCTGAATCTGAATCTGAATCTGAGTGCATTCTGGCCGCACCCAAACTGTAAACGAGCATCTAAATTGAATTCACAGATTATGTTAAAGCATTGAACCGGTAATTATCGGTTTACTCAAATTAGCAATAATTACTTATTATTCAGTGATTTTGACTTATTTTAAGTAATTCTTTGTTGTTCTTTATTATCTTTGAAATGTGGAAACTTAACATAACTTTGTTATTTTACTGCAGAGAAATTATGAATCAATATTAAAGAGTGAATACTTGCGTACTCTGTGGTACTTAGGGTTTCTAGATTGGGAGTGTTTATCCTAATTTTGGGGGAAAAAATAAGAACTTGGAGAAAATAAATCTGCGGGGAGTACTTTAGGAATCATATTTTTCTTAGAAAATGCCAAGTATTAATTAACTAGATGAGTTCGACGGCGCAGACGATTAGCTCGTTCGGCTACGATCGTTGAAGTTAAGCAACTTTCGCAGTGGTCGGTCATTGGATGGGTGACCAAAAATGTTCTATCTCGAGTTCCTCCGTGCTTCGGAAGGCACGTTAAGCCGTTGATCCCGGCTGCATCTGCAGTCGTTAGCACCCGCCGTCGCGGCCCAATCCACACTGGGCCTGCGTGGTGGGTTATGGCCTAATCTCCCTATTTCATTCATAGGGAAGGCCTCTGCCCTAGCAATGGGGACATTAATAGGCTGATGATGATTAGTTAAAACTGCTATGGCCGACACGGTATAACGGGAATCATCCTTGAAAATTTCTCGCATCGTTAATTCACAATCCAGCGCATCTATCTAATACCTACTCGTAGGTACCTACCTACCTATGGTTATAAATTTCGGTTTCAGTAAGAGGTTGTAATTAACCCCTCGTCTGTTTTGTGAAGATTTTATTCTCATTTATTGTATAATCCGAAATGCGTAACTTATTTTTATCTTTTTTGTTTCTATCAGTTTTTGGCGAGATCGTTCCAAATCCCAATTGTTCATTTGGTGAATTTATAAAAACAAACTTTACAATTACAAACAGCAGGTACTATTTCCTGTTTGGTTATTTTAAGAAATATGATTAGCTTATAAAAAGTTGGAAATAAAAACATTTCTATGTAATATTAAAAACTGCTTTATACAAAGAAAACCACAAAGGAACAAATAAAACGTCAAAGTCTAAAGTAGTTACCTACATTAAAGTCAAAACAACATTTGGATTGTGTCGCGCAGAGACTCTGTGGGCATTCTGTGTTGTTGTCTTATTCTATCTTTATACCTAGGGCAATGAAGTATATTAACTACTACCAAATACTGACACATTCTTAAGAGGTTCAACCCGAAACCACACAGAACCACACGTGTTTCATCGTCTGCCTACAACCCACACCAACAGGGTGTACAATGGACTGAGACAGACCGCGATTATTCATACTTTCGGCATTGAACAATTTAAACATGTTACTATACTAGTGCAAGTTATATTAATGTTTCATACCTTATTCTGTCTTGTGTTAAATTTGCTATAGATATCTGCTTCGCTTATTTCAATTTATTCCCATCGTCAATTGTCAATATCATCAAGGAACCTGTATAGAGAAATTATACCATGAATCTCAGAGTTGAAACACTAAGCATGATAATACCTATACATTATATGTACACACACATCAATATTCACATATACATTCACGTCGATTTTCTACTCATTTTACATAACATTTCATGATTGGCATAGGACACTTTCAGCGTATCCTGTTTGATTATCATAAGTCTTTGATCAGGAAGCCAAGGTGTGTCAAGCAACCCTCGCACACACTCTCTTTGGCCTCCCTTGTTCATCGTGGAGCCAAGGTGTGTCAAGCAACCCTCGCACACACTCTCTTTGGCCTCCCTTGTTCAGTCCAGTGCACTCTGACTAACATCCCGCGCAACACCCGCAAGTGTCGCCAGTACAATCGCCAATCCATGTTACAATTGTACTGCTCGTATCATAGGTAAGCCATTCCTCTGGCTAACTTCATCCCGCGCAACGCCCGCAAGCGTTCGCCAGTACAATCGCCAATCAATGTTACGAAGGTACTGCTCTTAATATAGGTAAGTCCCTTTTTTGACTTATCAATCGACACGTGAAATCATATTATACACATCACATGGGCAATAAATAGTAATTAATTGAGTCGGGGAAGATACTTAGCTCTCATATCCAGAATCTCGCAAGCAGCACACATTTCAGCCGGAGTTGAACAGGAAAAGAAAACTTTTCTGACAGGTAAAAAACCGCAGAGCTACGGACCACAGATTAAGTATTAAAATTCGGTTAATGTTACTCACCACAGATTACAGGATTTTGTTGCCATATCCAATATTTACATTTGGCGACTTGGTCACGTTTGCCCGTCGCGACAGATTGCAATTGGTGATTGGAATGCATATCACTGACACCATACCTATTATCTTGTTAATTATTTGACTATGTACTTAAGATATAAGTAGGATCTGTAGGTATTACTTTTTGAATTAGTACATATATTTCTTACCTTTTTAGCTTGTTTTTGTATGAAGTGGATTTTTATTTATGTTATAAAAGATTTTGCCTTAAATTATTTAGTATTTTATACAAGATATACGTGTACAGTACCTACGAAAGACCACAATAGCGCAAGTGTAACGCTTTCATTCTGCGATCGTGAATGTTAAGCAATTTTTACAATGGCAGATCTTAATATGGGTGACCAACCCAAAATGTATTATATCGAGTTCCTATGTTGCTGCTTGCCTTGCTGCATCTGCAGTCGTTAGCCCCCACTAAGCCGCATTAGGCCGTATACAGAAAGAAAGCCGAAAGCCGATCGGCGCCGATTAGCGCCGATCGGCGCTTATCGGCGCCTATTGACGCTGATCCTTTTTCTATGGACCGGCGCCGATAAGCGCCGACACGCGCTGTTCCGAATAATAAATAATTTGTATTTGAATTATTATCCTTAGATTAAATCAATCTAAGTTATAATCTTTTTATAAATCTAATAACTTTATCTTTTATTAACTAAGCTCTAAAATTATTTGTTTCGTACTTACCGAATGGTGACAACAAGTCTTTCTTCTGGAAGGATTGGTTGTTTATGCCAATTGCCCCAATTTTTCATCAAACGGTTTTTCACTAAATCCAAAATGTAATAAAATGTTTCTTGAATCATTCTTGTATATGTATAAAATCTTTGTTCATCAATTTTTTTTTTTTTACAAATAAATGATGGTATTCTCCGAAACGTTTCCTTTCTCTATTTATAGGATGTATAGCTGTTTTTCGCATTTTTAAATAAATATTTTCTAACAAAACCAAATCATCGTCCGATGAGTCCGACATTTTGCTTGATCTGCTTTAATCGGCTTCCTTTATGTAGGAAGGATTAGCGCCGATCGGCTTTCGGCTTTCTTTCTGTATACGGCTTTAGGCCATGACACATTAATAAGCTTATAATAAATCCGCATCGTAACATAGACTTACCTACCTTTTTAAAAAAATTAAAAGATCTAGCTAATATATTATTATCACCGTCGTCGTTCATTATTGTATAAAAATGTCTTTTTTTAACGAAATAAACCCATATCCAACCTTAAAATCAAGTTCAAAACCTAAGTACAGCAATCATTTACGTGATATTTGGCCCCAATTATGCACATTTTTTAGAGAGGACGTCCGTAGGTCCTTTTTGAATTTAGTGTGACATTTCTAATTTCAGAGAAAATATGACATTTAGAACGCGTTTCAGAATACCATTTAAGCATCTAAATCTAAGTTGAAGTCAATTTTAAATTTAGAAATAGTGTGTCATTACAGAATACCAAATTGAATTTGACAACTCTATATCTAATTTTAGTTAGTTTTAGATATAAGTTGGCACGCCAGAATTGGGCCCAATGTCCTCTATACACCCTACTTGCTCAGTGACCCTACCCTAATCTGTGATCCAAAAGCATAAAAGTCAAGAGTGAATTTAGTGTTAGATTATTTACAAAACAAGTATGATTATATCTACATAAAATGTATTTTATTACCAAATTAATAAAACCATTGTTATAAATTTTAGCGTTGATTAGAATCGTGTTTTGATTTCTAAAGTTATTAAACATAGACGCACAATGTCTGCTGAATCTGATATGGAATATTCGGACAATGATGGCGATGATTATGACTATTACGGGGGGCAAGATGACTGTGACATGGAAACTATAGATCGAAGCAAGTCTGATCCTGAATATTTCTTGTATTCATGCCTTAAGGTTGAAGAGGTAGAGAAATTGTTGAATGAATCGATTGAATTGCTCAGCAACAGCCTTCAAGTCACGCCTTCACTTGCCAAGGTTTGTTCTTAGTTATTGTCATTAAAGTCGATCAATAGCACAGTTTTTTTTAAAATCTCAATTTCTATAAAATATTCTTGCCTCAGGTGATGTTACATACTTACGAATGGAATGCTCAAGACATAATAAATAAATATAAAGAAAATGCAATCGAAGTGTTGGTGTATAGTCGTGTGAAACCTCGCGTACCAACTCTACAAGGCAGTTCAAGCCGTACTGCTTGTGCCGTTTGTGCTAATATTCCACCTATCCACAACTACAGTGCTCTAGCTTGTGGTCACTATTTCTGCAATGATTGTTGGGCTATGCATTTTGAAGTACAAATTATGCAAGGTAAGTTTTTAAAATGATCTACACTCTTCATTGTATTCTGAATCTAAAAAATGTTGTATTTTATTTATTTATGAAGTTTGTGTATTAGAGATATGTTGAAAATGATGGCATAAAGATGTTTGCTTACTGTTTGCTCAAATTTTTTTTTTGAATATGTAAAACAAAAAAATATAATTTCATTAAAAAGTGTGCATGGACCATATTATAACACACAACCAAAAACACAAGACAGTATTATATTTTATACTGTCTGTGTTTGGTGATCTTGCATGATGTTTATTTATCTTTAACAAAGTTTCTACAGTGATGTTCCAGGTTTAACAGTACATCACCAAATAGATAACAACTGTAGTGTTACACTGAGCCTTATCCATAAAAAATAATAGTTAAAAAACATGATTTTGCTGCCATAATGAACTGAAAAGTAAAAAACAGGTAGAAAAAACTCATTGCAATAGAGTAATAGGAGAGGTTTCCAGTCTGCAATAACTGTTTTGCATTTGTAAATGTACAAGGTATAATTTTAGTTCCTGCAGCACGAAAATGCCACTGCACAAGCAAGTGGCATTTTTTTTGTTCTTTAATCATTACAATAGGGATATCAAATTAAAGGGTTTGTTGAGCACATTTATAACTATATAATTTCTATCCTATAAATATCAGAATAGAAACTCCCATAACCCATTTTTAAAAGCATTAAACTACCAAAATAATATATAAAAAACCTAATTTGAAAGTGCTATGACTTATTTGAATTAGTTACATTTTATTTGGCAAAGCAGTTGTTATTTATATATATATATAATTTGTGCATGTTATGTGTTGTCAGAAAATAATTCTTCTCTCTTTACTTGTAGTTGCTCTGGTTGACTTGTAAGTTTGTGAATGATTTGTAAGTTTTTCATCCTATATATTAATTTAAACATTATTATTCTAGGTGTATCCAATACAATACAATGTATGGCTCAAGAGTGTGAAGTGAGAGCTCCTGAAGACTTTGTATTATCCCATGTTCCTAAACCTACATTAAGAGAACGCTATCAACAGTTTATGTTCAAAGATCATGTTAAGTCACATCCTCAATTAAGATTTTGTCCAGGTCCTAATTGTCAGGTATTACAAAAAATATTTAAAATTCTAAATTTATTGGTGCATTAGGTAATTGAAACTGATAGTTAAACTTTTATGTATAGTGGATCTTCAGAGCATGGGTTCGAGAAGGACCCCGCAGGGTTGAATGCCATGGCTGTGAGTTGCTCACTTGTTTCTCATGCGGTGCCCCACATCATGCTCCAACTGACTGCGCTACTATACGACGGTGGTTAACTAAGTGTGCAGATGATTCAGAAACTGCTAATTATATCAGTGCACATACCAAGGTCAGAAGATATTCGTTTTCTGATACTATTTTTACTTTGTACATTTAATAAATTTAACGAAACTATATTTTCAGGATTGTCCAAAATGTCAGATATGCATAGAGAAAAATGGTGGCTGCAATCACATGCAATGTGGTGCTTGTAGGCATGATTTCTGTTGGGTTTGTTTGGGGGATTGGAAAGCGCATGGTTCTGAATATTATGAATGCAGCCGTTATAAAGAAGACCCAAATTTGGCTAATGATAGTCAACATGCCCAGGTAGATACAATATAGATTGTTTTTTAAGTAATAGTAGTAATAAAATGCAATTCAATTTAAGTATTGGTGATTATGGCAGAGTCTCAATGTGTGACGATTATGCCAATGTTTAGTTTGAATTCAGCAAACTACCAGACCAGACTGTTAATAAATGTTATTTGTGTATGTAAGGAGTGTGTTCATTATAACAAAATTAACATTTTAGGCACGTGAGGCACTGAAAAAATATTTACACTATTATGAGAGATGGGAGAATCATGCGCGATCTCTAAAGTTGGAGGAACAGACTTTGGCAAATCTCAAGAGTCGTATAAACCAAAAGGTTAGAATTTTATCTAAAACGTGTGCCAGTATTGTTGAATACTAGTGATAAGAATGGCCCAGCGTCCATAATAACGACCAAAATTTCCAACTTTCAGGTCATGGCTGGTGAAGGTACATGGATTGACTGGCAGTATCTTTGGGATTCAGCGAAACTTTTAAAACGTTGTCGATACACTCTACAGTACACTTATCCTTTCGCTTATTATATGGAGGTTGGCCCGCGAAAAGAGTTATTTGAATACCAGCAGGTGAACATTTTAATTTTAGGCAATTTGTCAAAATAGTTTACCTTAAACATTGAGTGCCGTTTTCAACTTTTCGACAAAAAAAGTAAAAGTCTATCGACGTAAAAGGCGTTTCCGAAAATTGCTGCTTTTATGACCATTCAATGCTAATTATGACGGTGCGTCGTTGAGGTGTAGCTATGAATGAGCAAGGTATATATGGCTTGCAATTTTGTTGAATTTTTTTCATCCCGCATTTACATATTACTGCGAATTGAAATCAAATTAAAAACTCACGAGGCGAATGGCGAGCCGACCTCGCATATGTAAACAGTGCGCTCGCTATTCGCCTCGCGATTCGCGCGTTCGTGTTGGGAGCGGTTTTTTCGGACGTGAGCCCTTGACGTGCCCTTTGAGGGCACGAATGGCGAGCACGAGCTGTGAATGTTTACACATTCACCTGCACTCAGTTGACAGCTGGCGCCCGACCCAACAGGACGTGTAGACAAAGTGAAGTCTCTCTCCACTTCACTTTGTCTACACGCGAATGTGCGAAAGTGCGAATTTTAGAATTCCTAGACTTATTAAAAGCAGGACTCATTTAGAACCCAAAACATCGCAATCATAAAAATAGACAAAAGATAAACGATGCATTATCTTTTAAATATTACTTAGTAGAAAATATGTATAATTTACCATAATGTGTACATTAAATTTTTTTTGCACATTTACATTTCTCTATTGTGACACGCTATCATCTACCATCGTCGACGGTTCTGTTTAGGGTTTCGTACCCAAAGGGTAAAAACAGGACCCTATTACTAAGACTCCACTGTCCGTCTGTCTGCCACCAAACTGTATCTTATGAACCGTGATAGTCTAGCTATCACGGTTGAAATTTAAAATAGAATAAAATAAATATTTAAGGGGGGATTGCTCTATTTAAATAACAGCAACAGGTAGACGCTAGTCACAGAATGTGTAGTTGCATATTCACTTTAAAAATAATTAATTAAAATAAAATAAATATTTCGAAGAGCTCGATGGCGCTTTCGGTGGTCGGTTCATTGGTTGGTCATTGGATGGGTGACCCAAAACTAATTATCTCGAGGCACAGCTTTGGAAGGCACGTTAAGCCGATCCTAACCAATCCGCACTGGTCCTGCTTGGTGGGTCACGGCCCAATCTCCATATTCCATCCATAAGGAAGCCATGTGCCCCTGAGGTGGGCTCATTAAATAGGCTAATGATGAAAAGAAATATTTAAGGTCGTCCCATACAGCAGATGTTTTTTGATCAATATTATAGTATCTTATGTTGTTTTTAGGATATCTATTATCTATACATATAATGAAATGGTAGGAAAGTCAAACTGTACATTGAATATTTTTTTAAAAGAATACTTGGGGTGTGATCTACTATTGATACCAAAGCCAAAAATATAGTTTTCAGAATTTTTGTCTGTTTGTCTATATGTATGTACGGGATAAACTCAAAAATGACTGCATGGATTTACTTCAAAATTGACACAAATATTATTAAGAAGTCGTGTCAACATATAGACTAAATAAATATTATCACGAAACCACCCCTAAGGGGGTAATACGGGGGTTGGAAGTTTGTATTAAAGTCCTATGTTTTTGAAGTAAGAGACTTGAAATTTAACATGTATGCTGTATATATGGTGTGGAGGTGTACTAATAATGTATCTTTAGAAATAAACCCCCTTTTGGGGTTAAAAAAGTATGTGCAAATTACTATATAACTCCACGCGTACGAAGTTTTCATCCGTGCGGTGACGGAGAAAGAATACAACTCACCGCCCCTTCTCTTCCCGTGGGTGTCGTAAAAGGCGACTAAGGGATATCGGAGCTTCCATCCGCTCCTCTGGTGGTAGGGTGCCTAACACCCGCCTGGTTTGCTACCACCGTGCGCATGGTGAAAAACCCGTGAAGTGCTTCTCGCGCGTTTCGGGGTCAGCCAGCGTACAACCAGGGCTCGAGTGGAGGTTGTCGCGACGGATTCGGTCCAGGGCGAGGCATCCGTCGAACCGATGCCGGGAGGACTGCATCGACCCGTCGGCCAGGGAGACCCGTAGAAACGGCTGTCCCGCTGGCCGCCCGTGGCACAGTACAGGGGCCCGAGCGTTCCTAACCAGTTCGCGAGGCTGCCCCATCATGTCACGCATAATCTCGGGGTGGACCGTCGTGCCGGTTGGTGACCGGGGCGTGGGGTCCCGGCGGCCACTTCCGGGGGGGTGCGGGGGCCCTTCCGTCCGGCGGGTCGGCGTATATCCTCTGCAGGCAATCATTCGGGGAAACATGCCTTCCTAATTTGCCCGGTCTTGTCGCGACAAAGTCTACTCGTTTCACGTCTCTTTTTTACTTCCATAATGGCAGCTCTTAAAACAAAGTTTGGACGTTCAGCGGTGCACACCCCCACGCCTTCAACGCTGTTTGAGGTCGAGTTCTGCAACATACGCGGACTCCACTCTAACCTCAATGCTGTCCACCACCACCTTGAGACAGCACGGCCAGCATTGTTGTTCCTGACGGAGACACAAATACTTCCGCCTGCTGACACAGGCTACCTTAACTATCCCGGCTACGTGCTTGAAGAGTCCTTCAAAGCGAAAGCCGGTGTATGCCTGTATGTTCGGGCGGATGTTTGTTGTCGCCGTCTCCGCTGCTTGGAAGATCCCACCTTCTCCATATTGGGGGTATACGTCGACTCAGGTCCCCAGGCCAGAGTCTACGTGTGCCTCTACAGATCCCATACTGGTGATGTTGAGACAACTCGACTTTTCGAACATCTTAGTCGGGCAGCAGATGACGCGCAGGAGCAATTTCCCAATGCAGAATTGGTGTTTTTGGGGGACTTTAATGCTCACCACAATTTGTGGTTAAGTTCCTCGAAAACTGACCATGCAGGGATCTCTGCTCACGCGTTCGCTCTCACGCATGACTTGGAGCAACTGGTTGATCAGCCCACCAGGATTCCAGATATTTCAAGTCAAGCGCCTTCATTGCTAGACCTTCTGCTCACGACCCATCCACAGGGCTATCAGGTTGTGGTAGGAGCCCCCCTGGGCTCTTCAGATCACTGCCTGATATCTGCCAAAGCGCCACAGGCTAAACCTCCGCGTCCAACGGTGGTAAAACGCCGGATCTGGCACTATGGGTCAGCAGATTGGGACGGTATGCGTGACTACTTTGCGTCCGTCCCTTGGAAGCAGCGCTGCTTCAATGACCAGGACCTATCGGCCAGCGCCGTTGCTATTACTGAGGAGATTGTAATGGGTATGGAATACTATATTCCTCATTCCAATCTCATCAGTAAGGGCACACGTAACCTCTGGTTCAATCACGACTGTGCTGAAGCTGCTTCGCGTAAGCAAGCGGTATATCGTGCTTGGATCAGAGGTCGCGCTCCTAAGGATCCCGGGGTCGATTCACTAAAAGCAGCCTACAATATTGCTTCCAAGGCCTGTAAGAAGGCATACATCAGAGCGGATGCCCAGCGCGTTGCACGTGTTGGTCACGAACTTATAACGCATCCTACGGGCTCCCGTAGCTATTGGCGTTTGGCCAAGGCCGTGCAAAAGAACTTCTGCCAGCCCTCGCTGCCACCTCTGAGATGTCCAGACGGAACACTAGCTCATAAGCCGCAGGAGAAAGCCGATTTACTGGCAAAACTCTTTGCGGCTAACTCCCGAATCGATGATTGCAATGCACTGCCACCATTATTACCTCATTGTGGCACAACGATGCCTGATATCAAAATCAGGCAGCGTGAGGTTCGTGCCGAATTGCAATCACTCGACGTCCGGAAAGCTAGTGGATCTGATGGCATCCCAGCAGTAGTATTGAAAAAATGTGCAGCGGAGTTGTCTCCCGTGCTCACGCGTTTGTACCAGTGCTCGTATTCTTTGGGGCGTGTGCCGGAGACTTGGAGAAATGCTAACGTGCAACCGGTACCCAAAAAAGGGGATCGCTCAGACCCGGCAAACTACCGGCCAATAGCAGTCACCTCAGTATTATGTAAAGTCCTAGAAAAGGTCCTTAACAACCATCTGACCCGCTACCTAGAGGATCACTCCCTGATTAATGATCGTCAATATGGTTTTAGACCGAAACGATCGACGGGTGATCTTCTAGCGTACTTGACTCATATCTGGGGTGAGGCTATCGACAAGCGGGGCGAGTCGTTGGCTATCAGCCTAGACATTGCCAAGGCATTCGACAGGGTCTGGCACAAAAGCCTTCTCTCCAAGCTTCCGGCATACGGTCTGCCGGCCCAGTTCTGTTCTTGGGTAGCTGACTTCCTGCATGAGCGTAGAATTCGTGTCCTTACGGATGGTAACAGTTCGCGGTTCATGTCAGTGAATGCCGGCGTTCCCCAGGGCTCCGTCCTATCCCCCACTCTCTTTCTGCTGCATATCAATGACCTAATTCCTCTTGGGAATATTCATTGCTATTCAGACGACAGTACAGTGCATGCGGGGTATCTCGGACAAGCAGCGGCTGGGCAGGCGGTAACCAAGGAGAAACGGGAGAATCTTGTCATTGAACTCAATCAGGCTTTGGACCACATTTCTGAATGGGGTACCAAGAACTTGGTTGAGTTCAATGCTAAGAAAACCCAGGTCTGCGCTTTCACGGCAAAAACGTCGCCATTCCTTTTATGTCCTTCTCTTCAGGGCACAACACTGGAGCTAGAGAGCAGTATCACCATGCTCGGTATGGAGATTCGCTGTGACTTAAATCCAAAAAATTACATCGAAAGTGTGATAAAAACAGCCTCACGCAAACTCGGAGTCCTGAACAAGGTGCGGCGTTTTTTCACGCCCGAGCAACTATGCTTGTTATATAAGACGCAGGTTCGATCTTGCGTGGAATATTGCTCGCACCTCTGGGATGGCTCCGCCAAGTACTTGCTCGATGCTTTGGATAGGTTACAGCGGCGCGCAATACGCATCATAGGTGATGAGGAGGTGTCTAAACACCTCGAGCCTCTTCAATTACGCCGTGACGTGGCGTCACTAAGCGCGTTCTATCGTCTGTACCACGGCG
This sequence comes from Chilo suppressalis, assembly GCA_902850365.2. NCBI lineage: Eukaryota > Metazoa > Arthropoda > Insecta > Lepidoptera > Crambidae > Chilo > Chilo suppressalis. The sequence goes on along the minus strand of OU963897.1, from coordinate 16,295,978 downwards.
AGTGTTCTGAGGAGTTATTCTCTCTTATTCCACCTTCCCCTTTCCTTCAGAGGACCACGCGCGCTGGCTTACGTTGTCACCGTCTAACTGTGGCTACAATTCCAACGCGTACAAGGAAATTTGGTGACTCATTTATTTGTCGTACTATCCGTAAATGGAATGCTCTGCCCGCTCACGTGTTCCCTCCCTCTTACAACCTGGGATCCTTTAAAAGAGGCGTGAAGAAGCAACATGCAGGCCGGCAGGGTGAGGATGGCTGGTGTGGCAGGTAGAACTGCTGTATCAGCTATCTTCGCGTCTGGACTTCACCTCCACTTAACATCAGGTGGGGTGGAGTCATTTGTCGGACCTATCTATAAAAAAAAAAAAAAAAAAAGTCGCGGGGGCCGCTAGTAATTGTATAAGCTCAATAGATATAGCGCGCATGCCGCCCTTATTTCAAGTTCTCCATGTCCGTGTGCGAGTGTCAAAATGATTCACCCCGCGAATGTGTGACCCGTAGCTCGTCACGGCACTCTGTTTCGTCGAGTGACGAGGCGAATGGCGAGCACGATTGTGTAAATCCGTAATAATTTTCTATGTATATTTCTAACACTCGCATTAATTAGCCTAACCCCATGGTAAGCACTATAAGGCTTTTGTAATGGGATACTGTGGTAATAGATAGAAATTCGTATTACACGGACGTGACAGGATACTTTAAACTTTTAATATGTAAGGATGATTTTAGGCTCAGCTTGAGGCAGAAATTGAAAATCTGTCTTGGAAGGTGGAGCGTGCAGAGACTACTGATCGTGGAGACTTAGAAAATCAAATGGATATAGCCGAAAAGAGACGTACAACATTACTCAAAGATTTTCTAGACATAAATGTTGCTTCTAGTAGCAGTAAAGTATAAATATTGACCTCGAACTTGCATTTTATATTCACAAAATATCCTCAATCAGTATGTTGTGTATAATGTACTTGTAAAAGCTAGATTTTTCTTTCTGCCAAAGTATATTTATTAACACGAATTTGCAATAAAATAGAGTAATAAAAATGTTATTTTTATTAATATATATCGCCTCCCAATATTACTTATGGTATAAAAAATGTACCTACCTACACTATCATTACTTATAGGACATCGGCCAAATCATATTTGGATCAGAGTTGAACTTCCAGAATAGACATTTTTACTAATATTATTAATTAAATATAAACAGTTTCGGCGTGTTGTAATTGATATAATTAAAAGCCGAGTAAAAAAAACTGCATTGACTACCTTAAACACCGTATAAAATAAAATCTGCATGGTCAACCTAAATAGGTACTCATTCATAATCCCATCCTCTACTGTCAGATGGTCATAATACTATCAAAGGGCTTCACGCACTATCCATCCGTGTTGGATCCAGTGTGCGAGACAGCGCTTTACATGTAATAGAGATTCTGTCTGTATCTACATCATTTTTACGTGGATTGCGATGTCTCGCACATTGGATCCAGCAGGATGGATAGTGCGTAGCGCTCTTCACACAAGTTAAATTATAAATAAATAATATAATAAATATTTCCGACACTCACACCAATTAGCCTAGCCCCAAAGTAAGCACTATAAGGCTTGTGTTATGGGATGCTAGGGTAACGGATAGAATACATATACTGTACATATATAAGTATATTTATATAAATACATATTAAACATCCATGACTGGAGTACAAATGCTCGTATTCATCACACAAACATCTGCCCCCACCGGGATTCGAACCCGGGACCTCTCGAGTCTGCGACAGCCATGAAACGCGGCGTACAAACCACTCGGCCACGGAGGTCGTCAATTCCAATTCAATTAATAACTTAGAAACATAAAACAAAAAGAGAAGATACGGTACGCTCATTAAATTAAAATATGCTTCGACTCTACTACATAAGCAACTCTAACACACGCATACTTCTTTAAATAAACATTCAATCGAGCGAGTGAGACAGAACAGTACCCTTAGCAAGCAAATCGAATATCCAATATCGCTTGCGAGTCCGAAATGTGATCATCAAATTTTGTATGGAAACGAACAGCAGCGCCACAACGGACATAATGAGAAATAAAATTTAGTACACATTTGACAATGACATTTCGGACTCCCAGACAGCACACTATTCGAATTCGATATTGGTTCATTATTGTACGCTTTGTCAAATTTTGTATGGAACCACAACGGACGTAACGAGAACTAAAAATTAGTACGAGAACGAGATAAAAGACCCCTGTTGAGACTATCTCACCTAGCTTGTGTTGACCTTACCTACTATTTCAAAAACAGGACTTAATCTAGTCCTGTTTTTTAAATGGTAGACCCGGTGACGCTCTATACGTCATCTGCGACCAACAGCATCCACTCTCAAAAAAAAGGACTTGACCTATGCTTATCACCGATAAAGCGGTACCAGTGAGAGATTTTAACAGAGTTCTTTTATCTATTTTTAGTAGGACCAATGGGTCATCGAGTTTCAGTTGTGGAACAGTTTTCCTTTTGTATTTTTTATTGTTTGGATTAAACTGTAATAAATTAAGACGAAACTACGCGGAAAGGTATAAAAATAAGTAAAGGAAATTGGAGTGGCACGCGGGAAGTGATTTTTAAAGTTTTCCAGCGATGTTTCGAAGACTACCAAGCTGGATGAATTTTGTGAGATTTGGATGATGTTTATGGGCCAACAGCATCTAAGACGGGTATGTAATCGTGTAACTATTTGTTTGTAATCTGCCTGAAGTTACAAATTTACTCAATTTACGATTTTGAGACCAAAAAAGGCATTGTTTACATTGCACATTTTTAGGTTAGATTGACATTGTAAATAGGTAATATTGTAGTACGACCATTTCTTTTGATACGTTATTATGGTTCAACTCGGTCAAGTTTTCTAGCAATTTTGAATTAATTGCTTCATGTCAATAAGTTATTGTTTCTATACCGTTACATATTTTTTTTACTTTTTTTCAGGAAAATCAGAGTCGGATAGTCAACGAAGGTTTTAAGAATGATGGAAAGTTTGAAACTCCTGGGAAAATAGGCAAGGCCGACCAAAGAAAGAAGTGGTCACATAAAGAACCATGGCCAGATGCTTTTAGTGAAGATACCTCTCACTAATTTTACTAACTGCACATTTACAAATTGTTTCTCTAAATAAACTTTATATACTATAATATTAATATTATATATAACTTTTTATATCATGCGTCGCACGCGCTAGCGAGTGGTTGACTCACGTGTGTGCTAATTGCAAGTGTCCGTGATGCTAGCGTACCCATGATCAATATACGGTTTTTCGTTATGCCATTAAATACTGCGTAAATAGTGCCAAATTAGTGTAAAAATAAAAAAAATAGTGCCTCTTTAATTTAAGAAATAAAGACCATTTTTACTGTGTACGCTACCATGACGTCAAGCTAGCGTACCCATGGCCGACCCCAAGAACGGCATATATTTAAGCAACAAAATTGACACACAAAAATAGTTCGCAAATAGTGCCCTGGCTTTACAAAATTTCATAATCAATACTCTTAAAGGACCAAAGATATTGAACTAAACATTCTTAGCTGGCGTCAACCTGGGCGTACCCATAATAGTTCTCATAGAAAATTAACTTTTCTTGTTATCAATTCTATATGTATAAATAGTGTGTCAAATAGTGCCTCTAACAGTAAAAGTATTTTATGTTAATTCGCAGTAAAACGAGAAAAGTTCATTTTCTATGAGAATTATTATGGGTACGCCAGGTTGACGCCAGCTAAGAATGTTTAGTTCAATATCATTGGTCCTTTAAGAGTATTGATTATGAAATTTTGTAAAGCCAGGGCACTATTTGCGAACTATTTTTGTGTGTCAATTTCGTTGCTTAAATATATGCCGTTCTTGGGGTCGGCCATGGGTACGCTAGCTTGACGTCATGGTAGCGTACACAGTAAAAATGGTATTTATTTCTTAAATTAAAGAGGCACTATTTTTATTATTTTTACACTAATTTGGCACTATTTACGCACTATTTAATGGCATAACGAAAACCCGTATATTGATCGTGGGTACGCTAGCATCACGGACACAATTGCAATTACCTTAAGAGCACGGCAAAATATCGTCAAATATTGTAAAGTGCACGGGTTGTAATATAGTGATAAACGAAGTGTTATCGTTTGTATCTAATAAAATTGATATAATGGATGAGGAAAGTATTAATCGAATTTGTGTAAGTGCCTTCACGGAGACTGAAATAGTCAACGCAAAAAACTTGCTGTATGACTCGATATCGACAGCAAAGGGTAAGAAAACTCGAAAAAGGGACGGGAAAAGGCTACGTGCTATAGATGGCATCATACATTTATTGAAAAGGACAGATCCAGAAGAAATACCAATTTTTGTTGCACGGGACCTTCATAAACTTCCGCCCGTGTTATTTGATCACGTAGACGTTACTCGGTTGCTTAAAGATATTGTTTTGCTAAAAAGTGAAATTACCGAAATAAAGGGTAATTATGCTTCAAGTAATCAATTGGCATTGTTGAAAGCGGATCTTGAATGTTTGAAAAATGCTGCCGTAATTAATAATTTTCCATGCAATGTCAATATGAAGAAGCGAGGCGCATTCAGAAGTGAAAACTGCGATTATGTGGAGGTAATAGTAATCCGATAGCATTAATGCCAGATTCAATTGAGCAAGAAAAAAGGAACAATACATTGATCGCCGCAAAAGGAGGGTGTTTGTGAAAAATCTGTAGTAACGGCCGCGGTTGCTAACAGGAGAAGCTCGCTGCCGCCGCCGTCGCAAACCGGTTCGATGATGAGTCATTCAAAACAGCTGTTCGACACAACAATATCTAACGCATCTGAACCGCTTCCAGTACAAGCGCCTATTACTTCTTATAATTCTGAACAAGTGCAACCAATTCGGACGATGGCGGACATTGCTCGCACAGGCGAATGGAAAAAACAGCAGCCTAGCCATGAATGGATTTTGGTACAGAAGCATAAACTGAGGAATCGCTTTATTGGTAAAGGAGGAGCAGCAATTACGAACTCTGAAATTAACTTTAAGGCCGCAGAAGTAACTTTTACTTTTACACCATTGTATGTGTATAATGTGTCAAAGAATGTCAATACAAGTGACATTGTGAGCTATATCAAAAATAAAACGGGACTATGTGCATGTGTGGAGAAAAACACAATGAAGCTAGACAAAGATCATAATGGCTTTAAGGTGTTTGTGCCCAAGCATAAATTGGACATTTTTATGAGTGATGATTTCTGGCCCGAAGGTATAATTTATCGTCGATATATAGATTTCAAACAGAAGAGAGCACCGAGAAATGACTGAATATTAAAAATAAATAAAAATGAACACTACCACAACTAAATTAATTACCTTTAATTGTAAAGGTGCATTTCGATCAATGGACTGTATCCGGAGATTGTGTCAAACTGCGGATGTGATTGCCCTACAAGAGACTTGGCTCCTACCACATGATATTCCATCTCTGGTTGATATTAACCAGGATTTTGCCTACACCGGAAAGTCAGCCGTCGATACGTCGAAAGGCATACTGCGTTGAAGGCCGTACGGCGCGGGCGGTGTGGCCATATTATGCCCCCCCCCCCCTGCCCTCCGTTAAAAGAAAAACAATAAATTTTATTACAATTGTAAACATAAAAAGGACATGTTAATTCACAAAGGACAATGGGCAAAACGCACCCAGCTCCGCCAACAATGTAATTAGTATGGATCGATAGATCTGTGAAAAACTAGCTTTTTTTATTATGGCACCAAAAAAAAATATCTTGGGAGTCAAAAGATATACACGTGGGCATCTTCTATGTTAGGGGTTAAAGTTCCCGCACATAGTCCTTAAAGAGGACCATTGTGTGTAAGTCATAGGGACCGGTTACACACGGGCATATTTTAATATCTAAAGAAATTCATTCAATATCAATAGTACTTTCGTTTTATAATATTAGCCATAATAATATGAGTCATATCTTACTGTACAACTAGATACAAAATACTATACAACAAAGCCTACCGACCATCCTGCTTGCTTGCTGCTTGCACTTACTGAGACGCCTCAAAACGTTTAACAGGGTATAGGGGTTGAAGGATGTGATATTGCAGTTGCCGTTGCAACTAGTCTACTTGTATGCAGTTCTATGTCTTACTTTTTGTGCGCTCCCTGTTATTTCATTGATATTTAACTAACCCGCTTTAGAAATAGGAACACGATTATCGTCGCGTGCGTCATTATAATCGTACGAGCCAATACAAAATCTATGGATCAATTTAAATGCTTTCTTTTACTTGACATTGGCTGAATGAAAAAACCGTGCTTGCCACAAAAATAAAGAAAGTGCTCGTTCGATTGCTTCGCGCCAAAAAATTCATACGAAAAACCCACGTCATACTGGCGCCAACTAATGACGTGCATTTTTCTAAACACTCATTGGTTTTGATAAACTGGAATCATGTTTTCTCCGAAGAATCGACAAGTTTGTGTGATTTGTGGACGCTCCGTTTTACGTAGAAGACGATTAACTATAACGAACAGACTACTAATTTGGAAACAACCCAACCGCAAGATACATTATTAATAACATTGTACCAAACTAAGTACGAGGACATAACATCACATTATCATTATACTTAATAAAGTTCTTTATATTTTATTTTATCTAGTATACTTTTTTAATATTATTTAGCGTGTGATAGACTAAGTAACCTAAGACAGTCGTTTACTTCAATCATTATAGTAAGGATGCTTATTGAGCTAAAAGTCCCGATACAAATCCTGGTCAGGACAATGCTTGTTTATGTGTATTGTGTAGAACAAGGCCTTAAGCAACCGAAAAACTGAACTTCCAACTAAGTAGGTAGTTGGATTTTTTCTTCTAAGATAGCTATTTAAAGAGTGTAACCTTAAATTAACGCTACTCGATTAAAAAGACTAATTCGCGAAAACGTCGAAATTACTTGACTCTGGTTGGTTTACCTTATTGTCTATACAATGACATACTATGGATGAAGATAATTAAAAATATTCGAAATGAAATAATGTTTCATAATTATACCCCCTTTTTTTACACTTACCAATTAGCCTAGCCCCGGAGTAAGCACTGTAAGGCGTGTGTTATGGGATGCTAGGGTAACGGATAGAATACATAATTATGTATTCTATCCGTTACGTTTATAAGTATATTGATATAGAAATACAAATTAAACATCTATGACTGGAGTACAAATGCTCGTACTCAGCATACAAACATCTGCCCCCAACAGGATTCGAACCCGGGACCTCTCAAGTCGACGACACCATGAAACCCGGCGTACAAACCACTCGACCACGGAGGTCGTCAATTAATATATCCGTCCTATATAATCGTCCTTGTATCTTTAAATATTATGTTCGTTATAGTTACTTTTACCTATGGAATTGTACCTATTTAACTTAAAATAACTAAAGACCCCCGGGATGGAATTTGATGCGCTTTGGGACAGATGATCATGACTATAATACCTTTCAAACAAATGTAGTTAAAGCCGTGGCGGACGTGGGTGCAGTGCCCATGCAATTTTGCCCATTGTCCTTTCTGTATTATGTAGATACTCTTAAAAATGTGTAATGTTAATATAATCAACTGCAAAACTAACCGTGCTTAATTCAAGTACGTAAGTCTCAGGACACACTATATTGCTTGTGCTTCCAATTATATCAACGCAATGGAATGTTTAAGAAGGTTTGCTATGATTCCACTAGATGGCGTTGCCATCAATATAAGGCTCTTAGTCAAAATTTTAATGGTATCGATACTTGCCAAAAAGTACTCATTTAGTTGAAGTATCGAAAACCAAGTATCGAGTACAAAAGTATCGGTATCGAAAGGAAAAATACTCGATACCACAAAGTATCGATACTTTTTTCGTGTCCCTAAACAGTGTGCGTCTCGCTGCAGTCAAAATGGAGCTACACGATAAGGCGGTGTTGTTATTCTTAGTGTACATGCCTACAGATACTAATGATAACCTCATAGAATTCATTGAGTGTCTAAGTGAAATAAATGCGATAATTGAAAATAGTGATGTCCAATCCGTGTACATACTTGGGTATTTCAACGGGCACCCCGGTGAGTTATTCGCTTGTGAACTATTTAATTTGTGTGCTGAACAATCTTGGTCTTGTATAGACACGGAGCTCCTTCCTTCGAATACTTACACATACATAAGTGATGCTCGCGGATGTAAGCGATGGTTGGACCACATCTTAGTGACTGACTCCTCACGGCAATCAATAATTAACTGTGTTGTCTTATATGATGTTTATTGGTCTGACTATATACCGTTGCAAATAGAATGTAATTTAAAGTTGTTAAAATCTAAATATGTTTCTTCAAGTAAAAATTACTCTGGTAATAAGATTGTCTGGGGCACAAGGAATTTAACTCAAAGAAATAAATATTTTGAAGGTTTGTTTCTTAGGTTTTCACGCACATCACTCATTAAATAAAACTAGTTTTTACGGGTTAATGCACGAAACTTTATTTATTTATTGACGTTTCGCAGCCTTTTCAGGTCTGCATCGTCAGAATAATGATTTTTTATTTAAAATTGTCGAGCTACCTTCGAAAGACTTATATTGAGCGTTCGGTTATTACATTGGAAGATTTTTAAAATTTTATTGTCTATGTATGAATTTATTATTTAATTTACTTAATAAAGTATTTTTATTTAAAATTCTTGTTTGTAATTATGAGTTTATTTATTTGACCCTAGCTACCGTAAACTACCACCGGTTCCAAAATTGGGAGACCTTCCTGAGAAGAACCGGCGAAACAAACTCAAGAGAGGCTTTCTATCTCCTTCTTATGTTAAATTATGCAAACAAAAAGAACTAATAGTATCTGATGGTCTTGCAGTGTGTGCTGGTTTGGTCCCCCTAATGCATGTTCACACACTGCAGAGGGGGACCAAACCACTACATTAGATTTGATAGACCACAGATCCTTGCAGCTGAGCGGCGGTTCGTTCCTCGAATGATGCGCGAGGCTATTGAGATTAAAAAATATCCAAATTTCAATAGGGAAGATGGTTGGTATATACCACCAGCTTGGGAACCTATTATACAGGAGATAAAATCCCAACCCCGAGCACACACTGCAAGACCATCAGATACTATTAGTTCTTTTTGTTTGCATAATTTAACATAAGAAGGAGATAGAAAGCCTCTCTTGAGTTTGTTTCGCCGGTTCTTCTCAGGAAGGTCTCCCAATTTTGGAACCGGTGGTAAATTACGGTAGTTAGGGTCAAATAAATAAACTCAAAATTACAAACAAGAATTTTAAATAAAAATACTTTATTAAGTAAATTAAATAATAAATTCATACATAGACAATAAAATTTTAAAAATCTTCCAATGAAATAACCGAAAGCTCAATATAAGTCTTTCAAAGGTAGCTCGACAATTTTAAATAAAAAAATCATTATTCTGACGATGCAGACCTGAAAAGGCTGCGAAACGTCAATAAATAAATAAAGTTTCGTGCATTAACCCGTAAAAACTAGTTTTATTTTGAAGGTTGTAATTTAGAATTAAAAGAATTTAATTTTCCTATAGCATTTAGTAATTGTGCGGATAACAAATGTCTTAAAAAAGGTTGTAGACTACTTTTGGATAGTATGTACGATAAAATTGTGTTAGTAGTAATAATTACAGTAAACGAAAGTGGAAATATAAAATAGCTTGGAATAAGTATGTTAGAGAGTCTCACAGGAGGGCTCAGGAATGTTATTATAAATGGTTGTTGTTTGACAAACCAGATAGTGGTTGCATTTATGACGACATGTATAACTCACGTAAAATATTTATGTCACGTTTAAAATGGAGTCAAAATAATTCCCAACAAGTTAAAATGGATTTATTGGCTGACCATCTCAAAGAAAGGAAGTTTCATCAATTTTGGAAATGTACATTATTTTAAGTGGCAAGGTGAGCCTTCCTGTGAGTGTCGCTGGCTGTTATGAGCCACTTGAAATTGCAGATGCATTCAGTCGTAATTTCAGAGTACAATCTTCTTTGGGCGCATGGTTGCCGGAGCTCAATGCTGAATGTCAAAATGCCATGCCTAGTGATCGCTTCTCCGCCAAGGAGGTAGCGTTTGTGCTTAAGAACATGACCAGGGGTAAATCCCCAGGCCACGATGGCCTCAGTGTTGAGCATCTGCAAAATGCCGGCGTACATTTGCCTAGAGTCTTGGCAATGTTTTTCTCGCGGTGTCTGAATCATTCCTATTTACCTGATAAACTGATGTATACTATTGTAACACCCATTGTTAAAAATAAAATGGGTGACATATCGGAACTGCCAAATTATAGACCAATTTCATTGGCCACTGTTATTACGAAAGTTTTGGACAGTCTGCTTGATAAACGCTTAAACAAACATTTACATTTGCACGACGCACAGTTTCGTATCAAATCTGGGCTGTCAACTGAAAGTGCAATTTTTTGCCTTAAGCAGACTGTTCAATATTATACGGCTCGAAAAACACCGGTATACGCTTGTTACCTGGACCTGTCGAAAGCATTTGATTTGGTATCATATAATATACTTTGGCAAAAACTAAAATTTGAAACCAGCCTTTCTGATGAATATATATCGCTGCATAAATACTGGTACAGTGGTCAAAGAAATAGTGTTCGATGGGCGGGTGCCTATTCTAGTGCATACAAGCTTGAGTGTGGCGTAAGACAGGGAGGAATAACCTGACCGCGTCTTTTCAATCTTTACATCAATGCGCTCATTGGGGAGCTCAGCAGCACTGGTGTAGGTTGCCACATAGACGGAGTCTGTGTGAACAATATTAGTAATGCTGATGATATGGTGCTGCTGAGCCCTTCAGTGGGTGCTTTGAGAAAATTATTGGGAATTTGTGAACGTTATGCAGAAGCTCACGGGCTTAAGTATAACGCGAACAAAAGTGAGTTTATGGTATTCAAAGCTGGGACAAAATGTATTAGTCCTGATTTACCTGTCAAACTTTGTAATGCAAATTTAAAGAGAGTTTTTCAATATAAATACCTTGGCCACTGGGTTACAGATACGTTAAAGGATGATATAGATATTGTTAGGGAACGTAGGGCGCTGGCAGTTCGATGTAATATGCTGGCTCGCAGGTTCGCACGTTGTACAAAGCAAGTAAAAATTACACTTTTCAATGCGCATTGCCAGTCTTTCTACACGTGTAGCCTGTGGGTCCGATTTACGCAGAGGGCTTACAGCGCACTACGGGTCCAATACAATAATGCTCTCAGGGTGCTGTTGGGTTTGCCGTGGTGTTTTAGTGCCTCAAGTATGTTCGCAGATGTGCATATTGACGGCTTTCATGCCATATTCAGAAAACGCTGCGCGGCACTGCTGAGCAGAATACGTGGCAGCACCAACAGCATCCTGTCGGCATTGGTTGACAGGTGGGATTCTCCACTGTTGGAGCGCTGGTTGCATTTGCATGCGAAGCCCCCGGGCCGCATGTAGGGGGTGCTTTGTGTTCCAGCAGGGGATGATCGTATTATTTTATTTTATTTGTAATCTATTTTATACTTTAGTAACATAGTTTTTAAGGTACATTGTTACTAACATTCTATGGACTGTATATTGTCTGAGAATAAATTATTATTATTATTATTTCCTTTATTTCATTAAATATACATACAAAAATATATTTCTAAATATTATTTTTTACAGTGTATAACATTAAAAAAATAACATTTAAAAATACAAAAATGTAGTTCCCCATCGGCAGCAAGATCAAGGTCCCTGCTACCGGTGGTTAAGGATCCAGAGACAGGAACCTCCTCACTATACGGGCCGTGTCCAGAAGTACTGCCTTCTGCATCTGACTCTTGACCCAACTACCTAATGCGAGCCTCTTAAGGTGTTTATCGAGGCTCTTGGCTATCAAACCATGGGCAGATATGATTATCGGCACAACAATCGCTGAATCAATGTCCCACATGTCAACAATCTCGCGAGCTAAATCAAGATATTTGTTTTCTTTATCTTTTTCAGCTTTTACAAGGTTTTCGTCATGGGGGACAGCGACATCAACAACTACTGCACGGCGTTCGTGTCGATCTATCAATACAATATCGGGCTTAGTAGCCACAATAGTCCTGTCTGTAATGATAGATCGATCCCAATGTAATGTGGCATGGCTATTTTCAAGAACCTGTTCTGGAGCATACCTGTAGTAAGGAACCTCAGATGCTAAAAGATTGTATTTCAAAGCAAGTTGTTGGTGTATTATCCTGGCCACTTGGTTATGTCTGTGCAAATACTCGCCATTTGCGAGACGAGAACAACCGGAGATTATATGCCTAAGGGATTCACCTGGGCGATGGCACGCACGGCAAACATCCAATGTGCCATCCTTCAGTATAAACCTCCGGTAGTTCTTCGTCATCACAACCTCATCCATAATTGCACAGATAAAACCTTCGGTTTAACCAAAAAGGTCACCGTAACGTAGCCAGGATACTGATGCTAATAAATCTACGTCAGGCCCATGGAGAGCCCGGTAGAATCTGCCATGCAACTCCTTGCTTTGCCATACAATGCTGCGATCCAAAGTACTAAGTACTACAGGTCTGCGCCAGTTTTCTTTTGCTAAAAATAGAGGAGTGAGTCCATTGTCAACAGCAACTACATCTCTATGAATCCCCATATCGACATTAAGAAAATACTCCCTTAGATTGTTTATCTCGCGGTTATGTAATGTCTTGGCATTTAGGAAGCCACGACCACCACACTTCCGCGGGATATACAATCTCATAGTCGAAGAGCGTGGGTGATGCATACGGTGTGCTGTTAACAATGTACGAACTGTTCTGTCCAAGGCATCAAGTTCAGTTTTAGTCCATTTAAGTATGCCAAAGGAATACATCAATAGCGGCATTACCCAGCCATTATATGCACGAACCTTGTTTCCGCCCGACAAAAGACTTTTAAGAACTTTTGACAGCCGCCCCAAGAAACGCTCACGTAATGACTGTTTCATGTCAGCATCGTTGATGCTTATGCCTGTGGCATACCTAAATATTTATAGGTTTCATTTACGGAGAGAGATCTAAGGTGAACTGAATCCGAGAGTTGTATACCCGCGGATTCCACCACCTGACCACGCTTTACATGCATGATTGCACATTTGTCCACACCAAATTCCATTCTGACAGCATTACTGAAATCTTCAGTAACCTTCAGTAAGGCTGTCAAATGAGAACTGCTGTGGGCAAAAAGTTTCAGGTCATCCATGTAAAGCAGGTGTGATATTACTTGATCATTTCTCTGTAAACGATAGCCTAAGCCTGAACTCTCGAGTAGTGTACTCAGAGGGTTCAAGGCCAGGCAAAACCACAATGGACTCAGACCGTCGCCCTGGAAGATGCCTCGCTCTATTTTTATAGGATCGCCGTTACCCAGAGTCCGTCGAGATTCTGGATAGAATAGGACCGTTCTCTACTGTCGCATACATGACATCAAGAAAGTGCGTAGAGTTGCATTTATTTATACAGTTCCAGCACCCTCATGAGCCATGAATGCGGTACGGAATCATACGCTTTCTTGTAATCTATCCAGGAAGTCGACAGTCTTTTGGTTACGGCGGACCTGTTGATTAATAGCCATGTCAATGAGGAGTAGCTCCTTAGTACCACGGGCCCCATTCCTACATCCATTTTGAGAGGCGAACATGATAGAATTTTGATCAATATGTTTACTAATCTTAGATCTCAAAATAGATGTAAGAATTTTATAAATTGTTGGCAGACAGGTGATTTTTTGGGTCCGTAGTACTACCAGATTTATGGAGCAGATGGGTTATGCCTGTTGTCATAGATTCTGGAAGCGACCGCGATGATAAAGCACGCTGGAATTGAGATGCTAAGCAAACGTGTGAGCTTGGTAACCATTTAAACCAGAAATTGTGCAGTCCGTCCGGGCCTGGCGATTTCCAGTTGGGTAACGAACGAACTGCACAAACTACGTCTTCGTAGTCAATGGTTACAACATTCATCAGGTAAAAGCTCACACGATCGCTCTACATCCGTCATCCACGCGCCATCAGAATGAGTGACAGGCACGGACCAGATGTTGCGCCAGAAAGAAATCATGGCCTCACCATCCGATCGATGCATATCAATATCACTCTGATTCGAACGCTCCCAGGATCGATAAACACAACGTTGATTCCTTTCGAACATGCGGTTCTGAGTAAAACGACTCACTCGTAACTTATACCTCCGAAGGCACGCCTCACAAAGCGCATGTCCCTAGGGCGGGTGTTGCCCTACGTGAAACAGCTGAGCTTACCGATGAGTACCCTAGCCTCGCTAATACGGCTCTCAATCCTGCACTGCCAGGCTGGTACAGCCTGTCTAGGGTGTGTTGCTATGTCAGTATTTGGGAATTTGACATGCGCCACACGACAAGCCGTAACAGCCGCACAGTACAAGATCGAATGACTATTAGCGAGGTCTTCGCTACTATCAATATAATTTGATAATAGCGAATCTAAAGCACACATTAGCGCCCTATTTTTTTTTGTGCATAGGGTAACGCGGAAGCCGAGGTCTAAGACGCAACGGAGTGGATCGAAATTCCCGAACTACATCCTCGAAAGTACTCCTCAATACATCATTGTGTTGGGAACTTACAGTAGTAATTACATCATCCCTGTCATCACCATCAGCAACGTCAGCTTGTAATGCTGTTAGTTAGTTAGTTAGTTTTTCAGGGCGGTTTCCGCACTTAGTCCTAATTGTGACCATTGTGCGTATCTCATAAACATTCCCGCTTACTCCAGCCAGCCTATATCGGTCCAGAAGGAAAGCAGCCTTGATAGACTGCTGCAAGCTTCCGGAAACGATTCTGGTGACTGGAGAAGTCGTGCCCGTTGGTCGGCCACACTCCTGCATTCCATGATGACATGCTGTGGCGTTTCTTCTGCCTCCAGCATCCTCTGCATAGGGGGCTGTCTGTAACTCCTATTGTATATAGGTGTTTGTTTAGGGGACAATGACCAGTCAGGGATCCTATAATCCTGCGAAGTTTGCCCCTATTTAGTCTGGTAAGGGTGCGGGCAAAACTTTTATTTACCGCCGGTACCGCGTTTTTCGTTTGCCGGCATCCTTCACCTGTTTTCCACTCCATCAAGTGTGATTTATGAGTTATTTCACGCAGCCACGTTTTAATTTGGGCCTGAGGTATGGGCAGCAAAGGCTCCGGACCATACATCTTTGTGTCTCCCCTCTTAGCCAGTTCGTCTGCTGCGTCGTTTCCAATTGAGCTGCTGTGTCCTTTTATCCATTGCAGAGTTACCGTGTTGTTAACCGCAATGGATTGAAGTGCCTTGTGGCACTCCATTACTAGGACAGAGTTTATTGTGTTGCTACGTAGGGCTTGAAGCACGGATGCACTGTCAGAGATGATCTTGATGTTATACTCTCTGATATCTCTGGCTGCAACCGCCTGTGCCGCTCTGGTAATGCCAATACATTCCGCCTGGAAGATTGTACTTTGTTTGCCTAAGGTTGTAGATATTTTAATATTCAGGTCGTTTGAGAAGACACCGGCTCCAGTGCCACTGTTGGTTTTGGAGCCATCCGTGTATATCCTAACTTCCCCGGCGCCGGAGTAATCTGCCTTTTCCGCGGTAAGTTGGATATTGTATCTTCGATCAAAGACGTGTTGACTTAATATTCTATCCATAGGTGCCTCCAGGAGTGGGATCTCCTTCGTGCACTTTTGTAGAATATTGGAGTGTGTTGTTACAGTATTTAATCTCCATAATCCTAGAGACTTTGGGACGCAAGGGGGCCCACACAATATCTTTAGGGTCCCAAGCCAACCTCCCCTGCAAGCGGTGCGTCCTGCTGTATAACAGACGAGGCCCTGGCGAAACCACCCACCAACCCGCACTGGACCAGCGTGGTGGGTTATGGTCCAAACCCCCCCTACATGATAAGTACAACATTGTCCCGGCCCCCAGTTCCCGGTAGCCCTGCTATTCCAGGCCAAGGCGGCGGTCTCGGTTACGGCAGGGCAGGGGGTGCTAAGAATCTCCGGGCTACGGTAGGCCGCCAAAAAAAAATACTAAACTTGGCGACATATAACGGTCGCACGCTACGGCTCGACTCTCATCTAGCACAACTGGAGGAGGAGCTGAAGCACATAAGATGGCACGTGCTCGGGCTGAGCGAAGTCCGCAGAGAGGGCGAGGACACGCTGACCTTAAAGTCTGGCCATCTTATGTACTTCAGAGAGGGAGAAAATCCGTCACAGGGCGGCGTCGGGTTCCTGGTCAACAAAGTCCTCACTGACAGCGTTATTGAAGTCTCCAGTGTGTCGGCGAGGGTTGCGTACCTCATTATAAAATTAACCAGAAGGTATAGCCTAAAGGTTATACAAGTGTACGCTCCAACGTCGACATACTCGGATGATGTCGTGGAAGAGATGTACGAGGACATCTCTCGAGCCTTACACACCACCACCAAGGCTCACTTTAACGTTGTCATGGGGGATTTCAACGCTAAAGTGGGAGTACAGACCTGCGGCGAATCGATGTTAGGATCATACGGCTATGGGAGTAGGAATCATAGGGGGCAAATGCTCGTCAATTTCTTAGAACGTGAGGGGCTTTTCTTAATGAATTCGTTCTTTAAGAAACAGCCCCAGAGGAAATGGACGTGGCGGAGCCCCGATAATATGACCAAAAACGAGATTGACTTCATCATATCGGACAAGAAGCGCATATTCAGAGATGTCTCAGTGATCAATAGGTTTAAAACTGGAAGTGATCACCGACTTCTAAGAGGCACTCTGAATATCGATTTTAAGCGCGAACGTTGTCGATTGATGAAGTCCACGCTCCGGCCAAATCTGCTTCAATCGGCCGTTGGTTCTGACGCATTCCAACTGAAACTGGAAAATCGATTCGCTGCCTTGGAAACCACAATTGACGTTAACATCGACGAGGAACTCGACCAAGTGGTAGAAATCCTTCGGGACGAGGGTGCGAAGTTCTGTAAGCTGGGACGTACGGGCAAGCGGTCTAAGCTTTCGAAAGGGACTCTGGATCTAATGGACAAGCGGCGAAACGATCCACTAGTCACTTCGTCAGAGCACCGGGCTCTGAATAAGTCCATCTCCAAGCTGATAAGGCGTGACCTCCGACGCTCCAATACACTCTTGATACAGAGAGCAATTGAGCAGAACCGGGGGTCTAAAGTCTTCGTACAACAGCTTGGAAGGAGCCACCTTACGAAGTTGACTAAAACAAGTGGAGAAGTCGTCACGTCGAAACCGGAGATTCTTTCGGAAGTTTATACTTACTATAGCCAGTTATACACGTCACACTCGCCCCACCCTACGTCGGATGAGAGAGATTTAAGAGCCACATTAACCCGCCATGTGACGGAGGATCTCCCCGACATCGACCTAGAGGAGATCGAGGCGGCTCTTGGGCAACTTAAAAATGGAAAAGCCCCGGGGGAGGACGGAGTCACAACCGAGCTTCTGAAAGCTGCCGGCAAGCCGGTGCTGAAGGAGCTCCGGCGTATATTTAACTGTGTTCTTTTCTCCGGGAGAACTCCAAGGGCGTGGCACCGGAGCTTGGTCGTATTGTTCTTTAAGAAAGGCGACAAGACCTTACTGAAGAACTATCGACCAATTTCACTCCTGAGCCACGTCTATAAATTGTTTTCAAGAGTCATCTCGAATCGCCTTGCACGAAGACTTGACGAAGCTCAACCTGCGGAGCAGGCTGGGTTCCGGCGGGGTTATGGCACCATAGACCACATTCACACAGTGAGGCAGATTATACAGAAGACCAAAGAGTATAACCAGCCCCTGTGCATGGCGTTTGTGGACTATGAGAAAGCGTTTGACTCCGTCGAGACCTGGTCTGTTCTTGAGGCCTTGCAGAGGTGCCAAGTTGATTGGCGATATATCGAGGTGCTGAGATGTCTGTATGACGCCGCTAATATGTCCGTCGTACTCCAGAATGATCAGACCGAGCCTGTCCTGCTGCGCCGTGGTGTGAGACAAGGGGATGTAATATCCCCGAAACTCTTCTCCGCTGCGCTGCAGGATATGTTCGGAACGCTCAACTGGAAAAGACGTGGAATTAATATTAATGGCGAATACATCTCACACCTCCGATTCGCGGACGACATCGTCATCCTGGCTGAAACCCTGCAAGAGCTACAGGTGATGGTGAGCAGCCTGGCTGAATCTTCCAAACGCATCGGTCTCCGGATGAACTTGGATAAAACCAAGGTCATGTTCAACGAGCTCGTTGATCCGGGACTGGTTGCTGTTAATGGAGTACCTCTTGAGGTTGTTCATGAATATGTCTATCTAGGACAAACGCTCCAATTAGGCAGAAACAACTTCGAGAGAGAAGCCAATAGAAGAATTCAGTTAGGCTGGGCAGCATTTCGTAAGCTTCGTCAAGTCTTCTCGTCACCCATCCCTCAATGTCTCAAGTCGAAAGTCTTCGACCAGTGCGTCCTCCCAGTTATGACATACGGCGCCGAGACGTGGACACTCACGGCTGGACGAGTCCACCAGTTTAAAGTCGCTCAGAGAGCTATGGAAAGGGCTATGCTCGGAGTATCCCTGAAGGACCGCATCAGAAATGATGTAATCCGACAGAGAACCAAAGTCACCGACATAGCCCACCGAATTAGCAAACTGAAGTGGCAGTGGGCTGGTCACATTAGCCGCAGAACTGATGGACGTTGGAGTCGGAAAGTTCTTGAGTGGAGACCGCGACTCGGTAAACGTAGTGTAGGACGCCCTGAGACAAGATGGGATGATGATATTCGTAGGCTGGCTGGAGTGGGCTGGATGAGAGTAGCACAAAATCGGGAGCAGTGGCGTGCATTAGGGGAGACCTATGTCCAGCAGTGGACGAACATGGGTTGATGATGAATCCTAGAGACTTTAGTCTCAAGGCTGCTGCTTTCGCCTCTTCTTGTATGACCAGGTCCAATGATCTTAAATTCATGAGGTACTCTAATGCAGCCGATGGAGTTGTTCTCATGCATCCAGTTGCTGCTACGCTCGCCAAGCGTTGTAGACTTTGGAGTTTGGATTTCACTGTGGTCAGTTGGGTCCTGGGCCACCAAACAACTGAACCATAGGTTATAGAGGGCCTGATGACTGCTGTGTATAACCAAAGGGTGATCTTTGGACTTAGACCCCACTTTTTACCAACTAGTCTTCTACACTGATTAAAAGCTATGCAGGCCTTCTTTGTTTTTAAATCAATATGACTCGCCCAATTCAGTTTGTTATCAAGGATTACGCCCAGATATTTCACTTATGTTGATAGGGAGAGGTTGGTATTAAACAGTTTTGGTAACTGTAGTTCAGGTAGCTTCCTTTTGTTGGTGAAAAGGACTAGCTCTGTCTTGTTCGGGTTTACTGACAAGTGATGTTCGTCACACCATTTCTCTACAATCTGAAGGGCTGAACGCATAACCTTGCAAAGGACATTTTCAGCGTTCCCATTTATCAGAATTGTTAGGTCGTCCGCATAACCAATAGTAGTGTATCCTCTGTCATTCAGACTCCGTATGAGACTGTCCACTACTATGTTCCAGAGAAGTGGTGATAGGACTCCCCCTTGTGGGCATCCTCTGACTACCTTCGCACGCGTGGTAGCGTTCCCCACTATCTGAACCGCCCTTTTGCCAACCAGTTCGGTGATCCAACCTCTGGTGACTTGGTCCACCTTGAGTTTTCTTAGGGCGTGGTTAATGCTGTTGTGCATCGTTTTGTCAAACGCACCTTTTATATCTATGAAGGCTGCCAGTGTTGAGATTTTATTTGTAATGCTGTAATGGACGGAGATAGATTTGCCGCCTGTGATGCAATAGAAATGATGTGATTACTTTGTATCTCGGTACGGAGCCGATCAAGTCATCCAATAAGTGACCCCGTTGAATGGCCCGCACCTGATCCGATAATCGTTGAGCCGAAACGTTGACGGTTGGTTCAAGAGCCTGAAACAGAGAAAGCATCCGAGCGCAGTACGTAAGATTGGTTCCTGCCTCTGTTGCCTCAAAATATGCACGCATGACACTTTCGTTTATGGAAGTTGTCCATCGCATGCGGTGCCGGGAGCGGGGGCCCTAACCGGAGCCGATTGCCCCACAAGCCCCAAACCCTTCGGTGGCCGGCCTCTTCTTCGACGAACTGGTGGTGGCGTCGCCGGAGGAGAGAAGTACTCATCACTATCGCTCGACGCAACTGCAGGTGTCAGCCGAAGGGTACTCGGTACTGAGACTGTTGCCGATAACTGCGAGGCGGAGCGACGTGACGAGTCCGGTGGTCTCAAACATGCTGTTTTGCTCCTCGTCAACATTGTAGATTCGTTTCCATTCTCTGTTGTTGTGTTTCATTGAATTTGTTTTGACATTTTCACATGTCATCGGAATAATCATGTGTGTGAAAAATTTCCCTTTTTTATTTCTATTTCATTTTTGGTTTTGTAATAGATTAGATATTGAATTGAAATAACTGTGGTATAATAAATATTGTAAGACGTATTTTTAATTCGAAATAAAATATTATAATAAATAAGAGAATTTGGAAAGAATGTGTTGTTGTTGTATATTATTATTATAAAATGATTTTTAGTATTATTTTCTTAACAAGTGTGTTAAATAACGTCGTATGATGATACTTGTGTGTATTGATGATTACCTATACTTCGACTTTTTATTAGCTGCAGTAAAATGACGTTTCATAATGTCATTCCGTAAAATAATGTTGACAGCCTAATTTCAATAGGGATGTGATTAGGTTCACAGAAAATCTAATCGTTCCATAACTCATAATGATCATACTTAATTCTATTTATTATTCATATAAATAAAAGGCTGTATAAAATCTCAAGTTGGTACTGGTTTTTAGTTAAATTTTTGTTACGTTGTATTTGTTTTCCGTTACCTACTTACTTTTGTTAATCGTGTCAGCTTTTATTTCTTTGTTACATCGAAGACATGGATGCTCAGTTGAGCACATCATAAGATGGAGATACATTTTTATCTAGTTTTTACGGGTTAATGCACGAAACTTTATTTATTTATTGACGTTTCGCAGCCTTTTCAGGTCTGCATCGTCAGAATAATGATTTTTTATTTAAAATTGTCGAGCTACCTTCGAAAGACTTATATTGAGCGTTCGGTTATTTCATTGGAAGATTTTTAAAATTTTATTGTCTTTGTGTGAATTTATTATTTAATTTACTTAATAAAGTATTTTATTTAAAATTCTTGTTTGTAATTTTGAGTTTATTTATTTGACCCTAACTACCGTAAACTACCACCGGTTCCAAAATTGGGAGACCTTCCTGAGAAGAACCGGCGAAACAAACTCAAGAGAGGCTTTCTATCTCCTTCTTATGTTAAATTATGCAAACAAAAAGAACTAATAGTATCTGATGGTCTTGCAGTGTGTGCTCGGGGTTGGGATTTTATCTCTTGTATAATAGGTTCCCAAGCTGGTGGTATATACCAACCATCTTCCCTATTGAAATTTGGATATTTTTTAATCTCAATAGCCTCACGCATCATTCGAGGAACGAACCGCCGCTCAGCTGCAAGGATCTGTGGTCTATCAAATCTAATGTAGTGGTTTGGTCCCCCTAATGCATGTTCACACACTGCAGATTTATTTTCGCGCCTATGTTTCATATCTGCGATATGTTCTTTTACCCGAGTCCCTATACTCCTCTTTGTTTGCCCGATGTAGCAGAGCCCACAGTCGCATTCAAGTTTGTAGACACCAGCAACTTGAAAGGGTATATTGCACTTGACCGGTCGTAGAAACTGGTTGATCTTCTTTGGCGGCTTGAAGTATGTATTGATTGAAGCACGCTTCAGAATCCTCCCAATCTTGTCAGTGACTCCTTTCATGTAAGGTAGTATAGCAGGTTGTCGGTCGACTGTGCTAGGTTTGACGCGACTGTGACGGCGGCGTGGTACATTCAGGTTATTATCCTTCAGTACTTGCTCGACATGCTGAAGTTCAGCTGCCAGGTGTTGTTCGTCACAGACACCCCGTGCTCTCTGAAACAAAGAGTTTCCTACGGCAGTTAATTGTTTCGGGTGATGGTGTGAGTCACCATTGAGGTACCTATCAGTATGAGTCACTTTACGATACACAGTATGGCTTAAACTTTGGTCAGGATTCCTGATTAATAAAATATCTAGAAAAGCTAGTTTACTGTCTGCCTCTAACTCCATAGTGAATAGGATGTTGGGGTGTATAGAGTTAAGGTGATTTAAAAAGGCAGAAATTTGATCTGTTGGGAGGATTGTGAAAGTATCATCTACGTACCGCTTATATAGCCTGGGTGTGACAACAGCCTTTGTGAAAGATTCATACCAATTTGTCAATGAGATTAGAGATCAACGTCTCATGGACAATGAAATCATGGTCAGTTTTGGTCTACAAACTTGAATGCGACTGTGGGCTCTGCTACATCGGGCAAACAAAGAGGAGTATAGGGCGCGAAAATAAATCTGCAGTGTGTGAACATGCATTAGGGGGACCAAACCACTACATTAGATTTGATAGACCACAGATCCTTGCAGCTGAGCGGCGGTTCGTTCCTCGAATGATGCGTGAGGCTATTGAGATTAAAAAATATCCAAATTTCAATAGGGAAGATGGTTGGTATATACCACCAGCTTGGGAACCTATTATACAGGAGATAAAATCCCAACCCCGAGCACACACTGCAAGACCATCAGATACTATTAGTTCTTTTTGTTTGCATAATTTAACATAAGAAGGAGATAGAAAGCCTCTCTTGAGTTTGTTTCGCCGGTTCTTCTCAGGAAGGTCTCCCAATTTTGGAACCGGTGGTAGTTTACGGTAGTTAGGGTCAAATAAATAAACTCAAAATTACAAACAAGAATTTTAAATAAAGTACTTTATTAAGTAAATTAAATAATAAATTCACACATAGACAACAAAATTTTAAAAATCTTCTAATGAAATAACCGAACGCTCAATATAAGTCTTTCGAAGGTAGCTCGACAATTTTAAATAAAAAATCATTATTCTGACGATGCAGACCTGAAAAGGCTGCGAAACGTCAATAAATAAATAAAGTTTCGTGCATTAACCCGTAAAAACTAGTTTTATTTAATGAGTGATGTGCGTGAAAACCTAAGAAACAAATACATTTTTATATCCTAAGAAAAAAGGCCACATGTAGCTCTAAGTGCAACTGAGAAACTTTGGATCAGAAACGTTTACAAATATGTGTTAGAAGTGAAATCTACAGAATCAAACATTGAAGTTCTAAAATCAAATGAATGCGTCAACAACGTGGCTGAAATCTTGGAATATCCGTCCGCACTGTTTATTCCGTTTTAAAGGAGCACAAGGAGAACGACTGGGAATCACCAAAGCCTCCCGAAAAACTTGGCCGAAAACTTACATTTAAAGAAAAACTTGATGATTTCACATTCACCGCTATTAGACCAATTGTACATCAGTTCTTTCATAGAAATGAAGTACCCACCATCGCAAAGGTTAATTTACCTGTCATCACTAATCTTTTTATTATACGTTAGGTATAATATGTTTTCTCCCACCCCATGTGGAATTTTAACCAATTAGATGTGGCTGACCACTAAAAAAAATACATTTGAACCAAATATGGTGAAGGCCACTCTCATAGATATTGTGATACAACAAAATCATACTGAAAAATATGCCGTGGACGAGATTGCTGCACAAAAAGGTATCAGACTTTTAAGACCGCCCCCTTATCACTGTGAATTGAACCCCATTGAGTTGGTTTGGGCTCAGGTAAAGGGGCACGTCGCAAACAATAATAAAACATATAAAATGCAAGAAGTGAAAACTTTATTCCAAGAAGGAATCAACAGTGACACCGGTTAAGTGGAGTGACTGTGTATCTCACACTGTAAAAGAGGAAGACAAAATGTGCCACCTCAATCATATTATAGATGAAGTGACAGACAGATTTGTCATTAGTGTGATCGAAAGCGACAGCGATAGTGATTCCGTAAATGATTGATTAATAAATAACATTGTTATGACTTTTTATTTATTGTTTAATTTTGGATGTACGTCCCTATACTTCCAATAAAAAAAACAATCCTTTACTATAGTAAATATAATAGAATGAAAACTCATTACAACTTAATATTAAATCTCTTAAACAAAACCAAACTGATCATTCATTTATTGAATGATTCACTTACTCACTTAGCTACATCCCTATTTATTTTTCTTCAAAAAGCGGTAACCCACAAAACGTCATTTTACTGCAGCTAATAAAAAGTTCTACTTTAACGGCTCTGGTCTCAATGTGTCGTGGAACCTTTTTTTGAAGATGCAGGCAGCATAATTTAATTTGAATTTAGTTTGACATGTTAGATAGATAGACAAAAAATTATTGTGTGTCATGTTTTTTCCACTGAAGTAAGTTTTTATAAGTTTGTGTTTTTATATTTTTTGTACGCTCTAATATATATTTATTCCTGAACTTACAAGCGTTTTCTTAATAAAATAAAGAAGTTCGGGGCAAGGCATAGCGCTGGTTAATATTCACGAACATTTGGCGACAGTGAGAAAAGAATCTTAATACGATGGATAGAATACGATTGGAGCGTACGTTAGCGAGGAGACGGTTCACAATAACGTCCAACAAGCTGGAGGAATATTTGGACAATAAGGAGACGTCTACTCGTATTCTAGCGGATTTCAGTAAGTTGAGTAAAGAATACAACCAGTTGGCAGACATTCAAAACCAGATCCTCAATTTATTATTAGACTCGGAGATCCGTGATGAAAAGCTTATAGAGAACGAGAGTGATAGCGCTGGTGAATATGAGACGAGGTGGTATTATCTTGAACAAAGAGTAAAAGAGGTCACAGAAATGATGCATGACAATAGGAGCAGATGTGATTCTAAAAGAACAGAATGTCACGAATGAGAGCATCACTGAAGATGGTATGTCTCGTCATTTACGTTTACCAAAGTTGGAACTGCCTAAATTTTACGGCGAAATTAGCAAATGGATTACTTTTTGGACGCAGTTTAAAAAGATTGATTCAGACGACAAGATTGATTTAGAGGACAAATTTCAATATCTAATTCAGAGTATGGAGATTGGATCTAGTGCTCGGGAGCTAGTTGAAAGTTTTCCTCCGTCAGCAGAAAATTATCCAAAAGTGCTAGAGCAGTTAAAGCAAAGATTTGCGCGTGACGTTATGTTATCATAACGTCACGCGCAAATCTTTGCTTTGATCATATCTAATAAATTCTTAGCGCCATGAAAGTTCGTCCATTGTCAATTATTTGAGCACTACCGTACGGGAGTTACTTCAGCTCACTCTTGCACAAGCTAAAGGTAAGACTAGCACTGCCATAAGGCCTCTATATGATAGAGTCATGACTCAAATCTTAGCGTTGGAATCACTTGGATTTACCCAGGATAAATATGCAGCATTATATACATTGGTGGAATCTGCGTTGCCAGCCGACATATTACGGGCATGGAGCAGATCACATATGCAGACGGAGAAGGGTACTCAGTTGTCAAAACTACTGAATTTCATAAAGACGGAAGTAGAAGCGGAGGAAAGGATTAATGTAGCGAAAAACAGTTTCACCAAAGAGTATGCAGGTCCATCAACATCATGCTTTACAGCCGCTAGCAAG
This sequence comes from Chilo suppressalis, assembly GCA_902850365.2. Lineage (NCBI taxonomy): Eukaryota > Metazoa > Arthropoda > Insecta > Lepidoptera > Crambidae > Chilo > Chilo suppressalis. Next base: position 16,270,184 of record OU963897.1, on the reverse strand, counting down.
AAAAATAAACCTAATGATATAAAAAGTCAAACTGACATGGACCACCGCGTAGAGAGAACGCAGACTTGCATATGGTGCGATAAGCAGTCGCATTGGAGCTCGGAATGTTCGTCTATGGTATCGATGTCGTTAGATGAACGCAGAAATTTCTTGAAGCGGAAGAACGCATGCTATATTTGTCTGAGGGTTGGTCACATGGCGAGCAAATGTAGAAAACATGTGAAGTGCGTTGCTTGCCGAAGGAGACACCCATAATGTGTGAAACATTAAACAATGCTGGTGGCAAAAAAGATGAAACGACGCACAACGTAAATAACAAACAAGCTATGTTAAATCAGTTTGCAGCAGCTAAAGTAAGCACAGTACTTCTACAAACGTTGATGGTGAATGTAATGCACGAAGATAAAACAGTGAGTGTACGAGCTTTGTTAGACTCGGGCGCTCAAAGATCGTTCATAAAGAAGAGTATAGCGGAGAATATGAACCTAGAGGAAATAGGGAAGCAGGAGATGAGTCAAACACTGTTTGGTGGAGTGGTTACTAAGAAGCAAATACATAAGGTATATGAAGTGCATGTATCAGATATTAATCGGAGCTATGAAATGAAAATGGAGATGCTAGAGCAAGATGTAATATGTGGTTACTTACCAAAGCTAAGGCAGGGTGAATTAGTATATAAGTTACAGCAAAAAGGTATTCACATAACTGATTGTGAGAGTGATCAAAGTGAGGTCAGCATATTAATAGGTTCCGATGTTCTAGGGTCGATTCTAACTGGACGATCAGTACGAGTTGACAGAAATCTGCTAGCAATGGAGACTAAGCTAGGAAGGACGATTCAGGGCCCTGCAGTGGGCGTATATTGCGCTAGTGGAGTACCGGTAATTGCATTTTCTTGCTCGTATGACGTCGACGACCTATGGAAATTAGAAACGTTAGGGATCACTGATGATAGTGAAGTTAAGGCACAGAGTAAGATAAAGGCCGATGTAGTACGTTTTTTTGAACAAACGATCAAGGTTAACGATAAACGGAGATATGAAGTTATGCTGCCATGGAAAGATTCATTCGGTATTCTTTCCACGAATTTTAATATGGCGGAAAAACGTGTTAAGTATACCACGAAAAAATTGAGTAAGTTAGGTATACTATCAGACTATAGTGACGTTTTTCAAGAGTGGTTAAATAGTGGCATTATAGAGGAGGTTATTAATGACAATAAAGACAGAGGTCACTATATGCCACACCATGCAGTAGTTAAGAATTCGAGCGCAACGACAAAGATTAGGCCAGTTTTTGACGCGTCTGCGTCTGATAAAGGTGGCGTGAGTTTGAATGACTGTGTAGAAAAGGGTTGCAGTTTAATAGAATTCATTCCAAAATTGCTTATATATTTTAGAAAAGGTTTATCGCCAGAAGAGGAAACATTAGGGTAATCTATAGTGACAATGGGACGAACTTTCATGGCGCTAAGAATTTATTAGATATGATCAATTGGGAGGAGGTAGCATCTAAGACTAGTATAAACAAATTGGAATGGCGTTTCATACCTCCGCAAGCGCCATGTTGGGTAGTGTTTTGGGAGCGTATGGTGGGCCTAGTTAAGAATCTCATACGTCGCATGTTAGGCAAGGCAAGTTTGACTCAGGTAGAGTTGTACACGGCGTTATGTGAAGTAGAGGCAGTCATCAACGCTGGTCCCATCACATATATTTCGGATAGTGCCGAAAACTTAAAACCACTCACTCGTTCCATGTTTATAAATAACAGTAAAGGCAACTAGAGTAGTTTAAATCTTTTAGACTCGAAAGGTTCGTTGGCAGTATATCCAGAAGTTTGCAAAAGACTTGAGAGTTCGTTTCCGAAATGAGTACCTTTCAGCGTTAGTCAAAACGAAGAGTAACGACACTTGCAGGATTTAAAACATTGGGGATATTGTCTTGATTGGGTCGGATGGTTCAAAAAGAGTGAACTGGCCTTTGGAGAGAGTTTTAGAAATTTATGAGGGTAGTGACGGGCTATGCCGCATCGCTAGGGTAAAGACAGCTAATGGGGTACTAGTTAGGCCACTGCAAAGACTTTACCCGATTGTGGTCTCGGCGTCATACGAGCAAGAGTCTACACAGCCCGGTACTGGTGGTGAACCTTGTACCGTGCCTCAGAGTCAAACTGAGACTTCGAGGGTCTCACGTACTGGTCGTCCCATTAGGGCTCCATTTAGGTTAGATTTGTAGATATGTATAATGTGATTTGTTAAGGCTATTGCAGATTTTAATCAGCAACGGCGGGAGTATGTCGTGGAATCTTTTTTTGAAGATGCAGGCAGCATTTTTTAATTTGAATTTAGTTTGACATGTTAGATAGATAGACAAAAAATTATTGTGTGTCATGTTTTTTCCACTGAAGTAAGTTTTTATAAGTTTGTGTTTTTATATTTTTTGTACGCTCTAATATATATTTATCCCTGAACTTACAAGCGTTTTCTTAATAAAATAAAGAAGTTCGGGGCAAGAATAGCGCTGGTTAATATTCACGAACACAATGGCACCTCAGCGGTAATCACCAAAAATTACACACTTTTACACTATAAAGTACTATTTTATCTATAATAATTTTATTCTGATTCAATTAAATATGCTTGGCTTAACTTTTTAGAAGCATAGGTACCTACTATACATAAAACAGAAACAAAATACGACTGTATAGTGTGTCTTATTAATTACCTATTTTACTTGAATGAACTGCTAGTATCAAAATCATTTTGGTCCGCCTGTACAGGGTTGCTACATGCATACTAGTGGCGCCATCATTTAATGTCACGACTTTATAGACAAACTGTACGAGCATCCTTGTACCATCCACATTGTCAAGTTGGCAACACTGATATGTTTTCTTCATTTTTAAATTTCTTTTTTTTTATTCATTGGCAATATTTTCTATTTTTTTTTAATTTATTGGCAATGGATACATTGTCCTTATGCCTACTTTCTATTTCTCTATGTCCAATGTTGCCAGATATACTGATTTTATCCGTATCCATACGGAATTTTAATATTCAAACCGGATAATACCATACGGATATTTATGTCAATTATCAGGCATTGCAAAGAGTAGTCTCTTAATTGTCAGGAAAATGCAAAGTGTAGTCTCTCTTAATATTACTAAGAAAATTATTTTAATTAAAGTGGAAAGTTATAGGTATATTTATTTGAACCTAGTATATACCAACAAAATGCATTTTTTGTGATTAGCAAAACCGAGGCAGCACTAGTATAGTACAGAATATAGTTGGTAGGTACAGAGTATGTTTGGGGAATTCCCTAAACATATTTTGGTTGATGGTTTTTGACAATGAGAGAAAGAGAAAGTTAATAGTGTAGTTTTCTTTAAATGCAAACAAAACAACATATTTTGTTTTGCTATGAATTAAATAATTGTTTCAGCTTCTCTATGACTTCGATATTATTGTGGTAATTTTGTATTATTAAGTAAGCCTGAAAATTAATTCCAAAAATATTAGAAAAAAAAATACTTAAGATGTTTATACAAAAAAAAATATTTTTCCCGTTTGGTTTTTCTTTTCCTGACAAATTGATATACAAATTGATAAAAGCGCTCTTAATTATATCAATCAAAGGTATATTTGTTATGGAATTGACTAGAAACTTCGTGGATACTTCCCATACGGATTTCATACGGAATTTAACAATGATAATACGGGAACACCGGTTTGAACATCTGGCAACCCTGTCTATGACATTCATTCTCTTTCATGTACATGGAGGTTTCTTTATGTCAGTCAGATTCAGATAGTGAGTCAGTGTGATGCCAAAATGGCCACGACGAATGATTCGAAGGCGCCTTTGCGTCAAGTTAAAAGAGTACAATTTGGTATATTATCACCAGATGAAATCGTAAGTTTATGTTTATTGAGTGTCTGACAATGTGTACAAATTTTAAATAATATTTTACAGGAAAAAGTTTACTATCATGTGATTTGAGGAGTCGCGCAGTTGTTTGTTTGGCTTGCACAATATTATTAGATTTAATTGAATCCTAAACAATATTCTTTTAGAAGTTTGCCTATTTGTTTGAGTCGTTGACATTCAATTTTTTTAAAATGATGGTTCGATTTTTCAGCGACGTATGTCTGTTACCGAGGGGGGCATTCGCTTTCCCGAAACCATGGAAGGAGGAAGGCCGAAACTGGGTGGCCTTATGGACCCTCGACAAGGGGTGATAGATAGAAGTTCTAGATGTCAGACCTGTGCTGGAAATATGACAGAGTGCCCAGGGCACTTCGGACACATTGATTTAGCTAAACCAGTTTTCCACATAGGCTTTATTACAAAAACGATTAAAGTATTGAGATGTGTGTGTTTTTATTGTTCGAAACTACTCGTCAGCCCTGTAAGTTAATTTAGTTGTATTTGAAATCTGTTGTTAATTCTGGATTTCTTTTGTAATAACATTTCTGTTTGTAGACTAACCCAAAGATTAAAGAAGTTGTAATGAAGTCAAAGGGGCAGCCACGCAAGAGATTAACGTATGTTTATGATTTATGTAAAGGCAAAAACATATGTGAAGGTGGTGAAGATATGGATATAGGAAAGGAAGGGGAAGAAGGTAAAAGAGGCTCAGGACATGGAGGCTGCGGTCACTATCAGCCTTCCATTCGGCGACAGGGATTGGATCTCACTGCAGAATGGAAACATGCTAATGAAGATACACAAGAGAAGAAGATCACAATCACTGCAGAACGTGTTTGGGAGATACTTAAACACATTACCGGTGTGTACTATTCAAATATCATAAATACTTAATGTCTTATTATATATAAATCATAAGAAATGCATACTGTGGAACCAGTCCTAGGATTTGCAGTGTTTCTTTTCATGGTGTCTGTTTCCCTATTTGACCCAATCATGATTCCATGGGTTGCTTAGTAGTTCTGTATCATGACACAAATAATAAAATTAAATTCTTTTCTGCATAGTATGAGGGTTTATATTTCATATATTTTTTATAATTGTACATATAGTTATAAAGCTATATAACTAAATCATAAATTCATGTTTCTTGCAGATGAAGAGTCATTTATTCTAGGAATGGATCCAAAGTTTGCAAGACCAGATTGGATGATAGTGACAGTACTTCCAGTCCCACCATTATCTGTGAGGCCAGCTGTAGTAATGTTTGGTGCTGCAAAAAATCAAGATGACTTAACTCATAAACTTGCTGATATAATAAAAGCTAATAATGAGTTAACACGAAATGAGCAATCAGGTGCTGCAGCACATGTGCTAGGAGAAAACATTCGGATGTTGCAGTTCCATGTTGCCACTTTTGTAGATAATGATATGCCAGGAATGCCAAGGTAATAATAACTGAAACCATTCATAGTTATTCAAAGGGTTAGGAAAAAGCTCATTTAGTCTGTGAATGTGGAAGTTAAGCAGATTTTGCACTTGCCATTTGTAAGATGGGTGATCAAAAACTTATCTAGAGCTCTTGTTTCAAAAGCCAAAAAATTTGTTATACTGAGATTCTCCATGATTTTAAAGCCATGTTAAGCCTTTGGTTAGCTGAATCTGCAGTTTTAGCACCCCATTTTGTCATCAGCTCAATTTTATTCTGCAAAAATTCATTAATAGGTCATTCTTATTAATTTCAATACACAATGGTTAAATGGAAACACATTAATGGTTTATCACAGACAAAAAAAACATCAATTTGTATTAACAACACATTGAAATTAACTGAGTTTTTATGTTGTACAATTCTATTTATAGTTAAAGCTTGTGTCCGAGCAGTGGGGACATGCATAGGATAATAATTACTGATTGTCAGGTATATAATAAAGTACAAATTACTTATAGGGTCAGAATGTATCAATAATGGTATTCATGAATTACACCTAAAAAGTAACATTGACTTTTTCATACTTGCATTTATACTGTAAAATTATTACTTTGTCTTTTAGTGAGCAGATTTATATACATTTAAATTTATTTTGCTTAACTCAGAATGTTTGGGTGTTATTTTGTATGTCATCACAAGCCAAGTAAAGCTCCATTAAACAGATGCTAATATGTGTAGGGTGTAAGCAAGCTAGATAGTTTCAATATTAATATTACTTAGCTGGAATTTATGCAAAACAATATAATTGATATTTCTCAGGTTTAGCACCAACACTATTTTTGCAATACCTAGATATTTGGGATTATTTTGGACTCTAAAAAGCTTAAAGTTTTTATGCTGGCTGGGAAGGAACATGCTCCTTATGCAGAACATTCTTGGGCTCTCATGAGTCCATTTCATCTGTGCTGGATATATCCATCCACCCAAAAAGCATATCTCTAGCCTGTCCTTGACTGAGCTAGGTTTTGCCAAATAAAACATTACCTTGTAGGGTTCCGTAATTGCCTATCACAAAATACAAATAAAGTAAACTTAAAGATATCATTTTATTTGCTCGCACTTATGAGCTTATTCATCGTAAGGTACTGCAGAGCGTGATTCGAAGGTTGAATATTATTATTCAATTAAAATTATTATTACCTACTTTTAAATATATTTTTCTAATGGTTCATGAATTTATATTTTGGGACCTGACGATTAACATGGTATATTGTTTTAAACTTTCATGGTCACTAACATTATAGCTACTAACGGGATTGTTACCATGTACCTTGTTTTTTATGAGTCTCCGATATTTCGGCACTGTTGCAAGCGCCATGATCACGGAGTAACTGAAGTAATTGCAGGTAGATGTTATTGGCAGACATATTGGTCTACCCTCTGACGTCGTCTTTTACTGCGCTCGATACCCGTACCACTGGTCATATTTTCACTATTCACTCGCACTTGTTCCCGACACACTATACTCACAGTATCAGATCGCGGAACAACCCTTTTTTTGATTTTTGTGGTTTTTACACATACGGACCACTGGATTCCAAACATTTGACAATTTAAACCCATCCTCACGATTGAAATTCTTGTGTTTTGTTTATTTCAATCGCTTCCCTGATCAATCTTGGTATGTAGTGGCGTTCTGTCGAAATAATCCACAAATTATTGCCATCAGTTATCCTTATGAAAATAGTCTTTGCGAAAGATGCTTTATTTTCACAATCCCAGACTTAATGGCTAACCACTGACTGTTCCATGGAGGTTCTCATAATAAACTATATTAAGTTTCAAGTTAAAATAAATCACATTGGAACCAAACATTTTTCTTAGATAAAAAGAGTCCTTCTGTTCTGTGTTAATTCATAGATTTTTCAGAACTCATTAATATATTATATATGTTTAAAAAAATATTTATATTTTTAATTTATTTTCAGAGCAATGCAAAAATCAGGTAAACCACTTAAAGCTATCAAAGCTCGGTTAAAAGGAAAAGAAGGCAGAATCCGTGGCAATCTCATGGGGAAACGTGTCGACTTTTCTGCTCGTACAGTAATCACACCTGATCCAAACTTGCGTATTGATCAAGTGGGAGTGCCCAGGTCTATTGCTCAGAATCTAACTTTTCCTGAATTGGTTACACCATTTAATATAGACAGAATGCAAGAGCTTGTTCGTCGAGGCAATGCTCAATATCCAGGCGCTAAATACATTGTACGCGATAATGGCGAAAGGATAGATTTGAGGTTCCATCCTAAACCGTCAGATTTGCACCTACAATATGGCTATAAAGTTGAGCGCCACTTGCGTGATGACGACTTAGTTATATTCAATCGTCAACCTACTCTACATAAAATGAGTATGATGGGTCATAGAGTAAAAGTACTGCCTTGGTCAACATTCCGAATGAATTTGAGCTGTACATCTCCATACAATGCTGATTTTGATGGAGATGAAATGAACTTGCATGTCCCGCAATCCATGGAAACTAGGGCTGAAGTAGAAAATATTCATATAACTCCTCGTCAGATTATTACACCACAAGCTAATAAACCCGTTATGGGTATTGTACAGGATACTTTAACAGCAGTTAGGAAGATGACAAAACGTGATGTGTTCCTGACAAAGGAACAAGTAATGAATCTCCTCATGTTTTTGCCAACATGGGATGGCAAAATTCCTCAACCATGCATTTTGAAACCGCAGCCTCTCTGGACAGGCAAACAAATATTTACTTTGATCATTCCTGGAAACGTTAACATGATACGAACTCATTCCACTCATCCTGATGAAGAAGATGACGGGCCTTATAAATGGATTTCACCTGGAGATACAAAAGTAGTGGTAGAGCATGGAGAACTACTTATGGGCATCTTGTGTAAAAAATCTCTTGGTGCTTCTGCCGGTTCGTTGCTACATATTTGTATGTTAGAATTAGGCCACGAAACTGCAGGCCGCTTTTACGGTAACATTCAAACAGTGATAAACAATTGGCTACTGCTGGAAGGTCACTCTATTGGTATTGGTGACACCATTGCTGATCCTCAGACGTATCAAGAAATTCAGCGCGCTATAGTTAAAGCTAAAGATGATGTAATAGAGGTGATTCAAAAAGCCCACAACATGGAGTTAGAACCTACCCCTGGTAATACTTTGCGTCAGACATTCGAGAATCAAGTGAATCGTATTCTTAACGACGCTCGTGATAAAACCGGTGGTTCAGCTAAAAAATCTCTTACTGAATATAATAACCTCAAAGCTATGGTGGTAGCTGGTTCCAAAGGATCCAATATTAATATTTCTCAGGTTATTGCTTGCGTAGGCCAACAAAACGTAGAAGGTAAACGAATTCCGTTTGGTTTTCGTAAAAGAACCCTCCCACACTTCATTAAAGACGATTATGGTCCTGAATCTAGAGGTTTTGTAGAGAACTCGTACTTGGCCGGTTTAACTCCGTCCGAATTTTATTTCCACGCTATGGGAGGTCGTGAAGGTTTGATTGATACTGCTGTAAAGACAGCCGAAACTGGATACATCCAACGTCGGCTGATAAAGGCTATGGAGTCTGTAATGGTGCATTACGATGGTACCGTACGTAACTCCGTTGGACAACTTATTCAATTGAGATATGGTGAAGACGGTCTTGCGGGAGAGACGGTCGAATTCCAAAACTTGCCTACAGTGAAATTATCAAACAAAGCCTTTGAAAAGAAATTCAAATTTGACCCGTCCAATGAAAGATATTTGAAGAGAATCTTCAATGAAGACATCATTAAAGAGCTGACCGAATCAGGCTATGTTATAGCTGATCTTGAGAGTGAATGGGAGCAGTTATGTAAGGATCGTGAAATATTGCGTCAAATTTTCCCAAGCGGTGAATCAAAGGTCGTGTTGCCATGTAATTTCAAGAGAATGATTTGGAATGTTCAAAAAATATTCCACATCAACATGAGAATGCCAACAGATTTGAGTCCAATTAAAGTTATACAAGGAGTCAAAGATTTACTCAAAAAGTGTGTTATTGTGGCAGGAGAAGATCGTCTTTCAGTACAAGCTAATGAGAATGCTACTTTGCTGTTCCAATGTTTAGTACGCTCCACTTTATGTACTAAATTCGTTTCTGAGGAGTACAGACTTTCAAGTGAAGCTTTTGAATGGTTGATTGGAGAAATTGAGACACGTTTCCAACAAGCTCAGGTGAACCCTGGTGAGATGGTAGGCGCATTGGCTGCTCAGTCGCTTGGAGAACCTGCTACCCAGATGACACTGAATACTTTCCACTTTGCTGGTGTGTCTTCGAAAAACGTAACACTTGGTGTACCGCGATTAAAGGAAATCATCAATATTTCGAAGAAGCCCAAGGCTCCTTCTCTTACAGTTTTCCTTACGGGAGGAGCGGCTAGGGACGCCGAAAAAGCTAAAAACGTTCTCTGCCGTTTGGAACATACTACATTACGCAAAGTTACTGCAAATACTGCAATTTATTATGATCCAGACCCACAAAATACAGTTATTGCTGAAGATCAAGAATTCGTTAATGTCTACTATGAAATGCCCGACTTTGACCCGACAAAGATTTCGCCATGGCTTCTTCGTATCGAATTGGACCGGAAAAGAATGACAGATAAAAAATTGACTATGGAGCAAATTGCAGAAAAGATTAATGCTGGTTTCGGAGACGATTTGAATTGTATTTTCAATGATGACAATGCCGAGAAACTGGTATTGCGTATTCGAATTATGAACAATGAGGAAAGTAAATTCCAGGACAATGACGAGGAGACTGTTGATAAAATGGAAGACGATATGTTCCTTAGGTGCATTGAGGCAAATATGTTGTCTGATATGACCTTGCAGGGTATTGAAGCTATAGCAAAGGTGTACATGCACTTGCCTCAAACGGAAGCCAAAAAGCGAATCATAATTACGGAACAGGGAGAGTTCAAAGCTATAGCAGAATGGTTATTGGAAACGGACGGTACATCGCTAATGAAAGTATTGTCTGAGCGCGACGTTGACCCAATCAGAACGTTCAGTAACGACATTTGTGAAATATTCCAAGTACTCGGTATCGAGGCCGTGCGTAAATCAGTAGAGAAAGAAATGAACGCTGTACTGCAGTTCTACGGTCTATACGTGAACTACCGGCACTTGGCTTTGCTTTGTGACGTAATGACAGCGAAAGGTCATCTTATGGCCATCACACGACACGGAATCAACAGGCAGGATACTGGCGCTTTGATGAGATGCTCCTTCGAAGAAACTGTTGATGTACTTTTGGATGCGGCTAGTCATGCTGAAGTGGACCCGATGAGAGGAGTTTCGGAAAATATTATTATGGGCCAGTTACCAAGGATGGGAACAGGTGAGTTGAGCGTCATTAAGGAGAAAGCGACATGCGGGCAATTTTTGTTCTGTGGACCGGAACTCATTTTTGCTAGATTTAAAAATGCGTGCTGGTCGCTTTCTGCTTTAGATGGCGATAATTATATAAATAATAAAAGATATTAGCTTGAAAATTATTTTGATGCATTATTCTTTTTTCATAGGTTGTTTTGACTTGCTCCTCGATGCTGAAAAATGTAAACACGGAATGGAAATGGGAGGTCTCGGCGTAGGAATGGGCGTCGGTGGCGGAATGTACTTCGGCGTAGGAACGCCTTCTATGACGCCGCTTATGACGCCGTGGTCGACACAGAACACTCCTGGATACGGAAGCAGCGTGTGGTCACCGGCTCAAGGTAAAGTTTCTGCAATATCATCATCATATTAATGTCCCCACTGCTGGGGCACAAGCCTTCCCTATGGATGGAATAAGGAGATTGGGCCATGACCAACCACGCAGGCCCAGTGCGAATTGGTGGGTGCTAACGACTGCAGAAGCGTGCCTTCCGAAGAACGAAGGAGCTCGAGATAGAAGATTTTTGGTCACCCATACAATTACCGACCACTGCGAAAGTTGCTTAACTTCAACGATCGCAGCCGAACGCGCTATCCACTTGCGCCATCGAGCTCCTCAACACAGTTGCAATATGTATTTTTGATGCCTTATTCTAGTTAAATTTGTATAAACATGGCCAACATATATAACTTCAAGCATTTCTCTTGGTTTTGTCGGTTGATTCCCAGTTGGCCCCGCGGGGATTACCATCGGAGGCAAAAAAAACCCTGAACATTTATTCCCAGTCGCCCTCGCGAGGACCGTCACCAGAGGCTAATGGAAATGAAATCATTGCTCCCACTTAGTGTTCTTATTCCCATTTGCCTCGGTGGCAATCCCCGCGGGGTGTTTGAATATACGGATCTGTCAGTGGCATTAAAGTTATCATTAGACAGATACAGAAGTAAGTATATTAGGCGCATATTAATGACGCTACCTTTTATATAGTCTGGTTCAAAGTTATTGTTTAAAAAAAACGAGCGAGCCTTACAGTAGTCGCGTATGATGTGTAACATCTGAAACCTCACCTTATATTAGAAAAAAAAACCTACTACAAAAGGAATAAGCCATTTGAACATTGTTCTAAAATCAAATCAAATAGCGCGCGATTTCGCGACTTCCTGTTACATTTCACGAAATCACTCCCATAAATTGCAGGAAATCGAGAGGAAAGATGTTACACATCAAAAAAACAAGTATCGTGTGCTCATAGACTACCGAAATCAGAGCAAACCATAGCGACATGTGGGTTTCCAGGTCAATTATATACATATTTGAAAGAAGTTTAACCTTGTCGTTTATTGTTGCAGTTGGTAGCAGTATGACTCCCGGTGGGCCCTCGTTCTCGCCGTCCGGGGCTTCAGATGCATCCGGGCTATCTCCTGCATATAGTGCTTGGTCCCCACAACCCGGTTCCCCAGGCTCCCCAGGCCCCCCGCTGTCCCCTTACGCGTCCCCCGCCGGCGCCTCTCCGTCCTATTCCCCCACTAGCCCCGTATACGCCCCCGCTTCACCAAGCCTCACACCCACTTCACCCCACTACTCCCCAACCAGCCCATCTTACTCGCCGACCTCCCCCAATTATTCTCCCACATCGCCCATTTATTCTCCCACTTCGCCGAGTTACTCTCCCACATCGCCAGGATACTCCCCCACATCGCCATCCTATTCCCCGACGTCACCTAGCTATTCGCCTACTTCGCCGAGTTACTCGCCCACCAGTCCAGCGTACTCGCCGACCTCACCGAGCTACTCGCCGACGAGTCCTTCCTACTCGCCGACAAGCCCATCCTATTCGCCGACCAGCCCATCCTACTCGCCAACGAGTCCGGCGTATTCTCCCGCGTCTCCAGGCTATTCTCCATCTTCGCCTAGCTACTCGCCGACCAGTCCAGTGTACAGCCCGACATCGCGTAGTTATTCGCCATCGTCGCCGAATTACACATCACCCGGATACTCTCCGACGAGTCCTTCCTACTCGCCTACTTCGCCGGCTTACTCGCCGACTTCTCATAGTTATTCGCCGTCATCGCCGAAATACTCGCCGACGTCGCTCAATTACTCGCCCACGTCGCCGTCGCTATCTGGCGGAAGTCCGAACTATTCACCGACGAGTCCACAGTACTCGCCGTCGGGTTCCCAGTACTCACCTACGAGCCCGGCATACTCGGCTTCGTCGCCGCAACATCCCAGCAGTACGCACTATTCGCCATCGTCCCCGAACTACTCCCCTTCATCACCCAACTACTCCCCGTCGTCGCCCGGTTATTCCCCCTCCTCGACCAAATATTCGCCGACGTCACAAACGTTCACTCCCGCTTCGCCGAACTACTCACCTTCTTCGCCAGCATATTCGCCCACATCCGCTGGACCCACAAATTACTCTCCAAACTCTCCTAATTATTCTCCTACATCACCCTCTTATGACGATGGCGATGATTAATGTGTTAAAATATGTTTATAAAATGATTGAAACATATCTAATTAAAAATGACAGTCATTCTTTGGAATTATTTGTCTTTAGGACATTAACAAATTGTTAAAGATGTGATGTATATGTATGGTCTCTTTTAAGTTGACTTAAGAGTTCTAATCGTCAGAGGTAAAGTAAATATATCCTGATAGGCATACTCTATACTTTTGAGAAGTGAATTTAGCTTATCTTTTTGGGTTCGACCACGATATAAATTATTACTTTCAATTTGAATTATTGGATACATTTCTAAAATGTCATTGATTTTTGAAATTCAAGATTTCGGCTATTTTAAGTGAAACAAAAAAAAAAGAAAATTAATAGTATATTTTATATTGAATACCATAAGTTTAAATTATACATTTAGTTTCTTTATGTGCTTATACTCGATTACAAGAAAATACAAAGATTGTGAAACTGATTATTATGCTCATAAAATATTTTTGATTACCAAATATTGAATGTAAAAATTCTGACTGTGTCCTGTGTTTGTTTGGTGTTTCTAAATTTCATTCGTGACTCGTATACATTAAGTAAATTTCAAACGTTTTTAGAGCAAAAGCAAACAGAGATTGGTAAGCCCATAGACAGAGTAATGAACTGCGCGTTCCCTAACCACCTGTCAAGTAAAATTGGGCAGATAAGTGAGGAAGAGGCACAGCGCCTACACTAGAGTCCGCAGTAGGCTTCCTATTCACAACCGGCTCGCAGCCGACGCCAATGCAACTGTGTGGCCGTCGACCCGTGGCGGTCGTCGCCACGTGATCGCCATGTCGTCGCCACTTCGTAGCCTCGTCGTCGTTACGTCGACGGCTGGCGCCGAAGATGGCGGTTGCAGTTGCTGACGACGGCAGCGAGCCGCTCGTGTGTCTGAAGCTTTACTAAATTTTGTTTGTATTCGAAATCGCCAAGGTTTCCGGCGTACGTGCGGGGTAGCCGCGTTTTGATTGAACACGTCAGAGTGACATCACGGTAGGATATCAAATTTCTTAAAACAATGTCATGTATCGTAGTTCATAGTTCGTCTATGTATTGGTTGTATCATCTCTTTCTAGAGAGTTGTTTATTTCATATACTTCTTTATTTTATCTAATTAGAATAAACTGAAAAGGCAAAGGGTACTGTGCCCATACAGCCATCGAATGTTGTTAAAATGCCGACCATAGACGGTTGTTCAGTGATGGGAATTATTAGATAGCGTTACCAAAATAAAATCATATTTGAATGGTCAGATTAAATATAAGTAGTTTCACTTAAAATTTTGCTCTTAAAATGTTAAGAATGAACCATACAAAATGGGCTAAATATTATTATAAAGTAAATTACTACGATTTACTACAAATTGGTTAAAATTTAAGATTTGTTTTAAAAACTTGTCGAGCTCTTTGTACCTACATGCAGAATCAATAAGGAAGTGACTTAAGGTCGATATTCATTAGACAGTGGGAAAATGCTTTGGTTTGTATTTATCATTCGGTGTTTAGTATTAAGCGATTTGATTTATTGATGTTAACTTAGTGTACAATAATTTTATAAGGAAACAATTTGTTTACATAATTATGAATTAAAAAATAAAATATTAATAAAATGTCATACTTAGTTTTTTTTTATATTACTGCTTATTTTAGATAGATGGATGTAGGTATTGCTTTCCTCAATGGTGTCTACCTTCTAACAAAGTATATGCTGTACGGTGTTCAATGAGCTCCTAGATTGAGAGTGCTGAACCTTATGCCAGCCATACACACTATGAGAAATCGTTACGATTAGACTGTACCGTCCGAACGGTACTGATAAATCGTAGCGTGTATGTTATAAAACTGCACAGTTTTCTATACGTACGCCATGTACGATAAACTGTTATGGCTGGCATAAGGTCTGTGAACTTTCTGTGTTCTGTGGTTGGTCCCAATGGGGTATCTTACACTGATCATTATTATCATAATACTTGGATCGCAGTATCATAAGTTATACAGGTGATACTGCTATACGGCGTTTTACCACAGCGGTGACACTGTCTGTACGTGAGAGTTCCAGCGTCAGTGACCTTGAGCAGGAGCGTGTATGCGCTAGGGTTGAACTTGGAATTTAGACTTGTGCTAATGAATATTTATGCATAGTAGGTTATTAAATGTAAACTGATTCAAGAATACTGGGGTAAATAATGAAGGATAGGTTTGATTTTATAATCAATTTTTAATCATTTAATGTAGGTACTATAACAAATTGCTAACTTTTATATATTTTCTCCTTTTTCGATTAGTTTTATAATTCTTATTATTATCTAAATAATAATTATTATCTAAATAGCGTAGTCAGTCAGTGCGTGCAATGCAGTGCAACGCTATTATTTTACTATTTCGCTACTGCCATCCCTTCGGTCGAGGCAGTCGGCGACTGCCCTCTCCACGCCCCGCGCGCCGCGCAACGCCCCCGCGCACCTCCAGACACCCACACATAGCCGCGGGCGATTTTACGAGCACACATGCTTAAGTGTCGCTTCTTTTCGCGTAGTGTATATATTCTGTGGTTTTACACAATAAATCATGATATCGTGAAATTAGTAATTTACCCCAATTAGTAGCATAAGTCACGAGTCGCTAACCGCGGCGGATGGCGATCGCGCGGATCCTAATTTGTATAGGCGTATAGACTAGTGATGTGCCGAGTCGGTTATTTTTGGTATTCGGGTATTTTAGAACTCGTTAAAAAAAAGATTCGAATTAGGACTCGAGTCGGAAGACTCGGACAGATATTCGAGTACTAACGGTATTCGAATACTCAGTCGTACTGTTACAGTGAAGTTAGTAACGTGATGTGTTTATAAGTCGGTGCAAGTTTGAACGTATTTATGTTTCCTAATCGGCCGATCAGTTAAATGAGATGTTAAAAGAAGTTTAATTACATATTTGTTTCTTATAAGTAATTACCTATGTTAATTAGTATATGTTTCTTATAAGTAATTACTAGTGTCCGACCGAAACTGGTTTTCCGGCCGAAACCGAAACCGAACATTCGGCCGTGGCTTCAGTTTCGGCCGAAACCGAAACTCACGTGGTCAAGTATAAAATTCCTTAAAATACTGAAATTTGGTCCATTTTACCGATTATTCTTAGGGATGTCAAAAGCTGAAAAAAATATCGATATATCGGTACATCGATATTTAAAAAAAATATCAATATCGGCTTCGATATATCGCGGAAAAAATATCGATATATCGGACCAATTTTCCCAAAAATATATTTAGGTCAGCCTAGCACAGTAATAATAGTTCAATACAAATTATAATTAAAGAAAGAATTATTACAGTACCAAATTGCCGCTACACTACATGACTGTACAGTATCTCACGAAATATGACACGCGGAGTAATAATGGAACGAAAATTATCTCCCTAAAAATAGACCCTATTTCCGAATGATGAAAATGATTGTAGGGCCTCTCAGCTGCCATCTTTCGTAAACAAGACTAGACAGTCGCACACTTCCACAGAATATAATGGAAATCAGCACAACCAATTCACCAGCGAAACAGATTTACAAATAATAGACAATACTAAATACAGCATTCAGTCCAGATCCAGATCCAGAGATCCTGTCACAATTTATCCAGATACTAGTTAGATCGTAAGCCGCTAATAAATAAAAAAATATCGTTTTTGATACGAATTTCGATATAGGTTATTTTGTATCGATGTATCGATACATCGAATCAAAATATATCGGCAAAAAATATCGATATATCGAACAAAAAATATCGATATATCGATACATCGATATATTTTCAACATGCCTAATTATTCTGCATTAATTAGGGCATGAAATGGAAACACAGTATTTTAATTTTGTTCTTATCAGTTATTTCATATAATATAAAAAAATATTAAAAAAAAATACAAATAAAGTTCTCATAGCAAAAGGAGATTGCTCAGCTTTCATACATGTTTGGCCTAAAGACCAATAATCATGAAAAATTGTTTCCTAGATTCGAAATTATATATAAATTACTGTAAAAAGTAATATTATTGACGGACACCCCTGAGAACTTCTATAAACCATATACACTGAACATATTAAAATAATAAAAAACTAATAAGTTATATAGGTAGTAAACTAGGTAAATCAAGCCAAGTACCGAAATTATGGATTAGATTCAGGTATATAGAGCATGTAGATTAACTGATAGTTGCCTGTTTTTAAAGTTAATGCATAAGAGTAACTTTTAAAATCAGGTGTCTTATATGCATTTCCGGTTATAATAAGGTACTCTGTGACAGAAACTGTGTGATGATTGTGAATGAGCCACAGATTAGAGAGAATTTTTCAACTCTCGTTAACCAAAGAAAGCTAAGAGGTTTAGGTTATATAGCCATATATTCAGTAGCTTCATTTTTTTGTGATTGTGTGTGTGATTTTTAGTGTATCACACCTTATAATTTTATTTATTTATAGTCAGGCAACGCAGGCTCATAGATACCTTAAAGTCTAAACAGATTATAATGTGTTTATGGAGGTGTTTGGCGAAAAATGTATGGCAATAGACTTTATGATGTCGCCTACCATCTATAATAATTGTCGGAGCACATTTTCATGTAGTGAAAATGATAATATAGTTGTGGATATTAATACCACAGTGTAATAAAAAAATATTTATTTTATCGATCTTTACAAAATAGTTGTTTTTATGTTATATAAACAACTTCGATCAGTCTTTGGCTGAATGTTACTACACCCATAGCCATTAAAAATGATTCATATGTTTTCCAAACCGGTAAAATGAAAAGTCCTTTTTAAAGTGAATATATTATACAAAGGTGTCCGTTGAAATCTAATGACTGTAAATTAAATTACAAATTACGCCAAGAATTACCGTGTATGTCAATATTTTTTGTGCATTTGGGCCAATTTGAGCAATCTCCCTTTTATCAGCTTTATCAATAATCAAATCACTAATTTTTACTGTTTCATTAAATACTAAGTATTGGTATTTTGAAATCTTATTAATACTTTGGTTTGTATTTGTACTTAGAAGAATCATAAATCTCTTAAAAGTTCCATCATAACATAACCTCTAAAGAATGTTTGCATCGGGCGATAACGCACTAAGTTGTGTGTGCTACGGAGCTATCCGAACGACGCACGAGAATTCCCGATCAGGGCCGCCAGCGTCCGCCAATGCGTTGCCGCGAGAAACGAAGTTAGGCGAGCCTGCACGACAACTTCCGTAATCAGTTTCGGTTTAGGCAAAAGTTTCGGCCGAAACTGCCGCCGAAACTTGATTTTTGGCCGAAACTCGGCCGAAACCGAAACCGAACCTTCGGTCGGACACTAGTGATTACCTATGTTAACGAGTACAGACTCGAGTACTGTGGATCCAAATACAATATTTCGAGTACTCGAGTACGTGAGTACCTGCTACGTATTCGAGTCAGCCTGACTCGGCACATCTATCGGTATAGACAGGTACGGCAAAGCACTGGAATCCGCGTAATCGCGCGGTTAACTACTCGTGCATTGTAGCTGTAAAGCACGTGACCAGGAACGGATTTAATGCAGGCAGGGCTGTGGCCCAGGAGCCCTAACAAAAGAGGGGACCTCAAAATAGAGATAAAAAATTGATAGGTCCAAATGCCTTAGTAGCTGGGTATACTTATTTGAGAGCTAGTTGGCGCAAGTGGTTAGCGCGTTATGCTGCGATTGTTGAAGTTAAGCACCTTCCTCAGTGGTTGGTCATTGAATGGGTGACCAAAAATTTACCACCTCGAGTTCTTCCGTTCTTCGTAAGGCACGTTAAGCCGTTACAGCTGCATCGGCAGTCGTTAGCACCCACAAATCCGTACTGGCACACCTGCCCTGTCTTAAATCCGGTTTTGATTCCATCCGTATTGATGACCTGTGCCACAGCAGTAGGGACTTAATAGGCTGATGATGAGATGATAGAGGAATTTTGTAGCCGTTCTGCCGTTTCAGTTCGGCCTACGCTTTTAACAACATTGTTTTATGATGTTTACCTATATTGACTATATACTAAAACTAGGCGCCTAAGAACGAGAAATTATTTTTACCCATGGCGCACTCGGGTGAACAACGCGGTTGGACCACTGTGAATAAAGGTTAAGAGGCATATTACATCTCGACTGTGATTTTTGCGTAAATTGGCGTTCTTAATCTCAGAAACAAATATACATTAACAATTTCGATCTATTGAATAGTGCAGAATAACTATTGGCCTAGTTCGTAGCGGCCTCGCTTTTTGTAAATTTTGCTTAACTTTTTAGAAAGAAAGAAAGAAAAAAGAAGAAAAATAAATTTATTTGAGACAACACACACACAACAAACAGAACAAAACACACATATTTTTTTTTTGTCTCAAATCGGTCCCAACTCAGCATGTGCTGATGTTGCCATCAGCGCTGGTTTTAATTAAATCCAAATTTGCAGAGAAACATCTACATCCATTGCGAGAGTGTTAGCGAGTGGACGCGTAGCAGTGTTACTCCTAATTTATATAGCAACGTGCATAGAAATATCTACCATATTGCCTTTGTATTGAAGTAATAGTTGAGTGTTTGCAGTTTTTTTTATTGTTCATAAATACCGGCTGATAATTGCCGCGGACGGACTGTGCAGGCTGAGGTAGGCCCCACCTCACTTTGCCAACAAGGGACAAGCTGCGAGCGATCGTTATCTCTGTCTCTCTTTGCGGCGTGCGACCATTGTTCCTGTTATCTAAGTGCATAGAATTTCGCTTGTCTAGAAGTGGCACTTCGGAAAAGAAAGAATGCTGCGCTCCCCTGACGGTTGCTACGGCTCGAATCCGGATCTTTCTTCTTCGACTGGCAAATATACGCTACGCAAGCGCTCACATGATCAAGAATTTCAGGATTCTTTTAAAGCATTTACTAATAATATAATGACCACACTTAATGAGTGGAAAGCCGACTTAGAGAGGAATTTTTCTGAGGTCAATAGCAATGTCAACAACATTATTAAAAAGGATCTCACAATGTTGACTGAATCCACTAACGAGATGAAAACAGAAATTAGATCAATTATTCATGATTTCCACACATTTAAGGTAACTTTAAAAGATATGGGAGATAAGCAGAAAACTTTGGAGGGTGAGGTATCCGTGCTGCAGACGTCTATGCAATTTATTTCTGATCAGCAGGATGAGACTATGCAGAAGATAGACTGCTTTACCGGCTATATAAAGAAAATTGACTCACTAGAAAGTGAGTTGAAGGTCATAAAATGCCAAAATAATGCACTAAGAGCAGATATTAACGCATCAGAGCAGCGGGAAAGATTAATGAATTTGGAGATTTTAGGAATACCAGAATTAAAGGGTGAGAATTTGATGAACGTAATTGTGGAATTAGCCAAAATTGCTGGTATTGATCTATCTATGGAGGATATTGTACACGTGCATAGAATTACACCAAGAATGAAGATACAAGGACGTCCACGAGTTATAGTTGCTAAATTTAAGACCCTTCTCATTAGGGATAATATCTTATCCCAGGCAAGGAAAGCTAAGCTGAACACGACTATGTTACAATTTGTTGGAGAAGGCAAAAATATTTATGTTAACGAGCAATTGACATTTTTCAATAAACAGCTTCTAAAGAAGACCAAAGAAATTGCTAAACTTAAGTTGTACCAATATGTATGGGTAAAAAACGGAAAGATTTTTACGAGGAAAAACGAAGTCTCCCCGGCTTTGGTGATACTAAAGGAAGAAGATTTTATGAAAATAGTGTAAAAAGAAGTTCACTCTTACTGTTGTTTGTTGTTGTCATATGTCGATTTATGTGCGTTTTTTGCGTGAATATTTGTCCTATCGTATATTTCTTAAAGATATTCAGAGCTACAGATCCATGTTTAGTTAAGAAACTGTTTTTGCTAATATTTTCACCGATTTATATAGTTAATGTTAGTGTACCCTATTTTGATGTCGAAACTTATTCCTTCTTATACAAATATGACTAACAAATTATACCATACACGTAACATAATATGTATCCAAAATGTTATTTCTGCATTCATTTTAATTGAAATACTAATATCACATGCCTACATTTATTTTATTAATTATATATATATGAATATGTTTATATTTTTAAAATACCTTCTGGTGCACAATGGTAGTTCATCACTTATATGTTATTCTGCCTATATAAATAACGTTTTGCTAAATACCTTGAACGTTAATTTTGTGTCTATTATCCAAATGTTAAATCGGTCGCGTGCTGTTATTGGTAACTTGATTCTTTGCGTAATGTTAATGTCGCGGGTTAAAGCAGTACTTGTCTTATCGTATTTTTATTGCAGCCGTGGGGATTCTGATAGAATAAATTACATTCTACCTTCGCTCGAAGGTAAGTATAGTGCTGATCGTACTATTGTTTTAAACATTTGGTTTTTGATACGCTATAGGCGAATGTCTTTTTTATATTGTTTAATTAATATGTATAATTTAAATTATAGGGACATTCGACGGCATAGCTAAACTATGCAATTATTAACCACTTTAAGAATGGCTTTACAAACTTTAAATATTTTTTATCAGAATGCCCGTGAGCCCGAAGAACAAAGTAATATACTTAAACAAGCCATATTACGTAACGACTTTGACATTATTATAATTACCGAAACATGGTTGTGTGATGGCATTTTTGATGCTGAATTATGTGATGGTAGATACCAAGTCTTCCGTAAGGATCGCGATTTAGTGGCTACTAGAAAAAAGACGGGTGGGGGGGTACTAATTTTGGTCCGACATGAACTGAGCGCTGGTCGGAGTGAGATAGATATACAGGCGTGTACCGAGATGCTCACAATTAGTTTGCCCATAGGTAGGGTTAATTCTGGCCGGCATCGCTTGCATATTAGTGTAGTATACATCCCTCCTGACCCACTTCGTTTACAAGTGGATACAAAAGCAGTTGCGGATGCTATTACCTCTGATGTGTCTGCTTCAAGCGGTGACCAGTTTTTGTTAGTTGGTGATTTTAACCTGCCATGTATCTCATGGAATAACAACTACCCGAATTATGTTAGTTTAGGTTGTAGCAATGTAAAGGATGCCGCGATAAATTTAGTCGAAAGCTTAAGTTTACTAGGGTTTACTCAATATAATATGTTTAAAAATTACTATGGTAACACCCTAGACCTGATTTTCTCAACCTTACCTGTTATAGTAAATACTTGTACAGACATCCTGGTGCCAAATGACCGATCTCACCCTGCGTTACAGCTGGAACTTCTAGATATAAATATCCCCCAACTAACTAAAAATTTTGCACCCAAACGTAATTTCGGAAAAGTATGACTGGAACACTGTACTGCCGCGCGACGACCCGGACACAGCCGCAAATAAGTTACACGAAATTTTGAATGATTGTATAGATAGGCACGTGCCATCTTACAATGTTAACTGTGGGAAGGTTACCTATCCTATATGGTATAGCAAGCAATTGATTCGTATAAACAAAGAAAAAATGAAAGCACATTCTAGGTGGAAAAAACATAAAAGTCCTTTGGATTACGATGAATTTTCTCTTCTACGCAAAAGACAGCGGAAAATACAGCATGAGTGTTTTAATTCATACATACATAAGACTGAGCAGGCCATAAAATCAACACCGAAAGCATTTTAGCGGTATGTAAAATCTATGCGTGGAGGGTCCAATTATCCGAACAAAGTAACCTATGGGCAGGACTATTTTAGTGGTGGTAAAGCAATATGCGATGCATTTAATACTTTTTTTCGTAGCGTTTTTGCGGAACCGTCATTAGGAGGTACTGTGTTACAACCGGATGATGTTAGTTCTGATACATTAGCTGATGTATGCATTACATCAACCGAAATTGAAGCTGCTGTTAAAAGACTGGATGTTGCAAAGAGTCCTGGTAGTGACGGAATACCTCCGATTTTTGGATAAACTGTATTAAGTCATTACTACAACCAATTTCTATCATATTTGAAAGTTCTCTCCGTTGTGGTGTATTTCCATCAATTTGGAAAAGAGGTCATATTTTACCATTACATAAAAATGGTTCTAAAACTAAAGTTGAAAATTATCGTGGCATTACAATACTTTCCACTATAGGTAAACTCTTTGAAAAACTAGTATATGATGCTATTTATCCATTGATTGTTAAAGGCATTCTTGACAGTCAACATGGCTTTATAAAGAACCGCTCAACAATTACAAACTTAACATGTTTTACCGGCTACGTATTAAAAAATATGGATCATGGCGGTCAGGTTGATATGATCTACACAGATTTTGAAAAAGCTTTCGATCGTGTGGATCACGTCATCCTGCTCAGCAAGCTACACGCCCTTGGTATTAGAGGAAATTTACTCAGATGGATAGAATCATATTTAAAAAATCGATCCCAGGCAGTTGTTGTAGGTGGTTATAGATCGGACTTCATCACTGTACCCAGCGGCGTGCCCCAAGGCTCTCATTTAGGCCCCTTGTTTTATAATGTATATATATACGATATACCAAAATATATAAAATTTTCTAAGCACTTAATGTACGCAGATGACATGAAAATATTCTGTTCAATTAGAAGCTATAATGACTGCATTGAAGTCCAAAAAGATTTAGATAATTTAACTAACTTTTATAAACTCAATAAAATAAACATTAATATAAAAAAATGTCAGTGCGTGCATTTTACACGCAAGTTAAAACCTATTATATATCCATATTCATTTGATGGTTTGTTAATTAATAAATCGTCTGAAATTCGTGATTTAGGTGTGCAATTAGACGAAAAAATGTTGTTTTCTAATCACATTGGCTCTGTAACTAATAAGGCTTTTAAAAACTTAGGCTTTGTCTTACGCTCATGCAAACCATTTAATAACTTATTCACATTCAAGTCAGTTTATTTTGCTTATGTCCGTAGTGTACTTGAATATGCTAGTGCAGTATGGTCGCCTCAATATATTATTTATATAAATCGTCTAGAAAAAATCCAAAAAAAGTTCATTAAACATCTGAACTATCGCTTCCGTAAGCCTTTTGACTCGTATCAAGATGCGTGTCAAAATTATAATATTCTTAATCTCAAGGACCGTCGCAATCTGCTAGATATGAGTCTCCTGTATGACATTGTTAACGGACAGATAGACTGTATTGATCTTGTTGAGAGTATTAAGTATCGTACGCCTAAACGTCGTACACGACACACACCTTTACTTTACGTTCCTCCATGTTCCACAAACTATGCTAGAAACAGCCCATTGGCACGACTTCCTATGACTTATAACATCCACTTTAGTGAATATGATATTTCTTTACTATCTAAGACAACTTTTAAGAGGGCAATAACTTCCGAATTGATGCCTATCTGATGCACTGTGATACCTAGTGACCAAATTTTAGTTCCGTTTCTGGTTCTGTTTGTGCCCACGTCTGGTTGGGGGACCCATTGGTTGGCGGGTGTCGGCTGGTGAGAGATCAATTATAATTATATTGTAAATGTGTGTTTGGTTTCTCATCGCCCGGCCCTGGTCGCTTGATGGGTTCTTGCAATCTGTCGTTGTTATTACTATGGATTAATGATGGAAATCTTGCTGCTGTTTTGCTTATTGTTTTATACATTGTCTCTGTTAAACTAAAGGACTTGGCGATGCTGATGTTTTTGTGCAGTTGTTGTTTTGTTTAATATCACACTTATTATTGATTATAAAAGAAAACCTGTAATTGGTCTTACCGTAATTTATATTAGTTATAGAAGTACTATTTATAACACTGTTGGTTTTCTCTTAATAAATAAATAAATAAAGAAAGATTTTCATAGAATGCGCTAAGGCACTTTTTTGAGCTCCTGGATTGAACTACTGTTCTAAGCAAATTAAATAAAAAAATGAGAATGTTATCTTCTATATAGTCGTATAGTCCGTAGCAGCCTTAGAATTTTGAAATATCTTTGATTTAATATAGAAAAAAACTTTTTCTAAACCTAAAAATCTTCGAAAATCGCTTAAAGTTAATTGCGATTTACTCCTATTTACGATAATATTACTAAGCAAAATTTATACCAGAACAATTGTTACTTCATGAGGAATAAAGACTTTATAATTTTAAAGCATGAATTTATTCACTTATTTCAATTAACACGATAAATACAACTGCAAAATTACTACAAAATGCGATGCGCCGGTCGTCCGAACTCAGTACTGCGCGAGCGCTCCTCAGCGTCGGATCTGTGTCAAATTTTTGCCATAATCGATCGAGCGTCAGAGTATAGTGCGACCAACAAGTTTTGATCAGGTAAGTATAATTCTTTTAAGTGTTTGTTTTATATGGAATCTACATAGCATTGTGTTCAATTATTCTTTTAATATTAATATTTATTTTATTATTTTTGGCATACCATACATATATAATATTAACATATAATAAAAATGTAAACGGGCCAATTTTGATTTTTTTTTAAATTGTCTTCTTATGATTTTGATGAAATTTTGTTTTTGTATTGCTATTCGTCCTCTGTAATAAATATTATTTTGACGATAGGAATAACTAATTTGGAACCATAGCAGCCCAGCCAAAGTGTAAGAGATACAAATGTAGACACAATGAGTATTTTGTAATGACCTAAAAATCGAATGTCTGATGCACCTGATGTGAAACTCTATCAACCCTGCTAAAGTATAAGAGATATTCATCACTAATCATTTATAATGTCACTGTTTCAGAATGAATAACTTCTCTGCCAAGAAAACATTATTATTTCCGATGGATAAAGAAAATATCCCGACATTATCACTACTGTATTATTGTAATGATAATTAATTGATTTTTAGGAGTATTGTAATGATAATTAATTGATTTTTGACACAGCAATCAAATATAGGTCAACAACTACATATTATTTTTCTATTTAAGATGTAATAGTGTATAGGATATCACATGCATATGTCCTGCAGTTGTGTTTTTTGTAATAATGGACACAGGTACTTATTTTTTTTTCTATTTGCAATCTAGTATCCATATGTAATTGGGAGTAGTCATGCTCTCTTAAAAGTCTCTTTGGCGGTGTCATGTGAGGCGGATCGTTACGTTCCCTAAAACATGGTTGAGCGAAGCGATGGCTGGTCATGCGTCATGCTGGTTAATGGGTGCTGCCAGCGGAGATGAGTCTGCTCTTGCTACATTAAATGGGGTCCCAAGGAGCTTCAATGGCGACCTCGAACAGGGAAGCGCAGTGTCGGTAGACCCCTCACGAGGTGCAGTGACGATATCAAGTGAGTCAGGGGGACCTACTGGATGCTTAGAGCGCAGAATCGTTTCTTATGGAAATCCCTTGAGGAGGCCTATGCCCAGCAGTAGACGTCCGTCGGCTGATAATGATAGCGTTATATTTGACTGTAATCGTAATTTTTTATTATGTCTTAAGTGTCCTACACGGCATTCTTAAAGTATGTGTTAAATAAGTATATTTAAAGTGTTAGTATTTTTTTATATATTTTATTTGTGTTTGTAACGGAAAATGACCATGAATTATCTCATATTGAAGTCATTTTTAAATTTGACGGCTTTGTATATAATGGCAGGGAGAAAAAGAGCCCTTGCTGAGTTTTTGCTGGTTCTTCTCAGTACAAGGTCTCCCGCCGTAGATTTGCGAACCGGTGGCATAGCATTTCGTCATTCACAAATACTTGTAACAGCCTAGACTGAATAAATGATATTGAGTTATAGTTTGATTCGTTACAAGAAAATCGTTTTATTTTTGAGGGAGTACATTTCTGACATCTGTGAGTTACTCGTAACAGGGTATTCCTATTGGCCACCTCATAGCAGGATACCGCGGTGGCTAAGAGTAATATACCGTTATAATATGACTAACTGACAAATGTCAAGAACGCATTCTCTCAGCGGGCAGGTTATAATATGATGAATCTGAAATAAGATCATGACTGTTGCTTTTTCACACAAAAATCATTAGATCGATTTGATTGAGATTTGGCAAATAGGTAGTTCTGACTTAGGGTGTTTTATACTGACATGTAAATAATCAAACATAATAGTAATATATTATATCTATAATAATATATAAATAATAATAAATATCTAATCTTTTATTTTAATCTAAAACGAAAAACATAAAAAATAAATTTTGTTTTGAACAAATATCATCTGTCTTATTTATGGTATCATCTTCATTTAATCTGTTTATTCACATATGAGACCCTCCATGGTACTCTAAAAATGTGCGGGTATAGCGATAACGAATTACTACATAGAAATACTAAAAATATACAAAACTTGGAAAAAAGTATCAAAATCGCTTGGTCGTAGGTTCAACACAGTATTGTAAACTCGTGACCTTCAATGAGTTGTCGGGAACGCTTGAAATACCCATTCTCGCAGAGTGCAGATTTGTAATAGGGCTCTTAAGTACTTACTTTTTTTTTAACTTTACGAGGACACATGTATGCAATTAGCGATAGCTCACGCACATGCTAATTTATCTTACTTGGTTTCAGTTAATTTAAAAGAAAGAAAGAATTTTATTACGCCCTGCCTCAGCAAAGTGCCACAGCGACGCCAGGGCCCGCTGCGGCATATTCTAGCAGGGCCTAAATTTAGTATTTTCGTTTTTAAAGTCGTTACTAATCGTCTGTAGTCGTCGCAGGCCGGATTTCAACCATTCGAGACTCTTAGTTTGCCCATCCGTGGGATAGAAAGATAAGGAGAAAGTTTGTTTGTCATTTGGTTATTATGGGTAAATGAAACAGTTTAAGTGCATATTTATCTAAATTTATTATGAAAACTGAAACTAAGATCAATACTTTCATACAAAATTCTGTATACGGAGTAAATGTAAAATTAATTTAGGATGAATGTGACAATCGGGACATCAGAGTATTAAGTAGGTACTCACTACTCCTTCGTGGATACCTACACATCTTAATGGTCTATGCAGCCTTGGGTGAACTCTAAACTTTAATTGATATTTTTTATAGCTACACAAATCTATAATTTTCCTATTAATGATTGATGATCATTTACACTTTGAAATAAAACAAAAAATGGTCTAGAAATTAAGTGCCTACACGTAGAACCTAAAGCTATACTCAGTACCTCCCTATGTATGAATTTATGCAAATACGGGGTTTGTTAAACAATTTCTGCTTTTGATACAACATGCCCTTAACAATTATTAAAATATAAATAAAGATAATAAAATATTAAATACATTCCTCCTTCCTATAGAATAAAAGGAAAGTACCTGCGCAATGATTAGTTATTCAGGAGATGTTCCAAAAATAATTATAGGATCGGTGTAAGATTATTTTTAACTTTAAAAATGGTGGCAACAATAGTACAGTCAATCTGTCGAAAAAAATATCGTTTCAGTGAAAAAAAACCTAAAGGGTAAGTCTTGTTTTTTCTGTTGCCAAATGACGTCAGTAAGCCACCTTGGCGATGGGCATGTTCAACTTGTAGGCGTTTTTTGAAAAACTCAAAAAAACCGTCAAAAATTTTTTGAAACGCATTTTTCTTGTTTTGTGTGCATTTTAGAAACTTTTTTTTCGACCATAATTGTAGAGGGCGTTGAGTGCTACAATTTATGTTATTGTTGCAATCTCGTACAACAAAAAATGCGCATTGTAGGTGGCGCTAAAGTCTCAAAAAAAGTGTTTTTTCACTTTTTCACCCTGAAAATATCATTTTAATGGAAAACTTTAAATGGCAAAGTTGTTTCGTACATAATTACCAACAACTTTTGTATAAACATTTTTTTTGTATTACTTTCCGTTTTCAAGTTATAAATTGCGCAGGTATGAAAAATCCAATAGAGCGGTTTTGGGCAGTTCAAGTACACATTTGCAGTGCACATTTCAATGTACGTTTTACTATTTTTATTTTTTTTCATGATTGAAAAACAAAAAAAAAATAAAAATAAAATAAAAATAGATTTTTTTTTATTTTTTTTTCATGTTTGAAAAATAAATAGTAAAAACGTACATTGAAATGTGCACTGCAAATGTGTACTTGAACTGCCCAAAACCACTCTATTGGATTTTTCATACCTGCGCAATTTATAACTTGAAAACGGTAAGTAATACAAAAAAAATGTTTATACAAAAGTTGTTGGTAATTATGTACGAAACAACTTAGCCATTTAAAGTTTTCCATTAAAATGATATTTTCAGGGTGAAAAAGTGAAAAAACACTTTTTTTGAGACTTTAGCGCCACCTACAATGCGCATTTTTTGTTGTACGAGATTGCAACAAGGACATAAATTGTAGTACTCAACGCCCTCTACAATTATGGTCGAAAAAAAAAAGCTTCTAAAATGCATACAAAACAAGAAAAATGCGTTTCAAAAAAATTTTGACGGTTTTATTGAGTTTTTCAAAAAACGCCTACGAGTTGAACATGCCCATCGCCAAGGTGGCTTACTGACATTATTTGGCAACAGAAAAAACAAGCCTTACCCTTTAGGTTTTTTTTTCACCACTCAACCTACAGATTGACTGTACTACAAGCATATAGTGGCTTGCTTGATGGCAAATGGCAATGACCACACTTTGCCTAAACATATCGATCGATCGAAATCGAAGAGTTCATTTGTATCGATTATATGTTTAACACAGTAAAACACAGCTTTGTTCTTTCCACGACAGACGGAACAAAACTACCGAGGCGCCTGTTATTTTTTTATGTGGTTTGGGACATCTCATTGAACACCTTATAGGCAAACTATTTACATTTAATAGCTACATAATGATGTATGAGTAACGTGTTAAAATACAAACTTACAACTTATGGATCAGTAACTATTGTGCTTTAATTTTTCGACCACAGCCATGTTAGTATTTTTTTATTAATCTAATTTTATTCCTTATTTATAATATTTCCTATGTTGTAACTCGCAAATAATAACAATGAGCAAGAATAAGAAAATATTTTCAAATCCGTGTTTCCATACACTGTATCCAATATAATAATCATAGGCTTGTATCTAAGCCTACCTATAGGTATAAATAATAAAGAGCATTATAATTCGCGACAAGAAATGGAAGCCATTTAGGTAATTTATTTTAGTCCTTGTAGAGCGAGGAATTGGGTTTATTTTCCTCTGTAAATTTCGATGATTCGGTCCTGGTCCACATATTCGAAGATGTGGGGGGCATCCATCAGGATACCAACTGTGCCTGCTGTGGTGACTATGAAGAAGATGTACAGCTGTAGCCTGTCGATCACCATGGCGACATACTTCCAGTCTTCGCGAGTCTGCAACGATATTAATAATGTTAATTGGACGATTAAGAAATGGAATATGGCTCACCCGTCTGTGAAAACATATAATTTAAATCATATCAAAGGTCTCAGTGAGTAAGTGAGTTTTGAACAAGAGAGCTCTATAATTGTACTTCTTCTTAGAGCATATATCAATGCTCTAAGTTCTCCTCAGCACAATCATAAAATTTCGTTTCGGGAAAGGTAAAAGCGCTGTTTAAATTGTTGCTTATCGAAAATGAAAGTAGAAAAGCTGTAAATATAGAATAAGTCGATTTATGGTCTGTTTTTATGAATTATATCTATTTCTTGCCATTAATAGTTTTACCTGGATGTAAAGGTCCTCATTTCGCAAATGCTCCGCAATAAATTCGACTGCTTCTGTAGCTTTCGCTGCTTCGGGTGATAGCAGGAGGGAATCGGAGCTCTCCGATTCTCGCCTCTCTCCTCCGAGGCCGAGGCCGCCCAGGGCACTACCCAGGCCGCCCAAAGCTCCCATCTCCCCACCACCAGCTGCGCGATTGATTTTGCAGTTCGGATGGTGATGAAGGTCCGACAGTTCCATTGCCTCCATTTTGCTCTGCTTTGCGCCGATGGCACTAAAATTATATACCAGGATATTGTTATTTCATAAGGAAAATATAGACTAAAATAGGGCTGATGTTGGAAAACAAAAGCTTGCATCGTGCGGCATCGAATAGATTTTTTTTATTATAGTATACTATTACTAGTATTAATACAAATAACACGTAAAAATTGGGAAAAATCAAAAGTCAAAATATAAACAACCTATTGCTACAAATTATGTATACAGGTTTTATAATAGCCGATAATTTTTCAGAGCAAACAGGATGAGAGGAACAGGATGAAAGCCATTCGAAAATGAAGGGATAACATATTAAAAAAGAGGAAATACAACGGGAAGGGTAGGGGGTGACTTTTTAAGGGGGGAAACAGCAAGGGCGTACCCAGGATTTCAGCTAGGGGGGGGGGGGTATATTGAAACAAAAAATCATGAAAATTGACTTTTATTAATTAGTTTGATTATGACACAAAACAAAATATTAAATATATATAATAATCATAATACACATATATTAATTTAAAAGTAATCTTCTCGGATTTGCCGCCGAAAATTTGTCTAAGACAGTCTTTTGAATAAACTCACTGTTTTCTTTTAAATAATTGCGATGTACGCTCATCAGACATAAACCCGTAAGCCTTTCTTCACCCATGGTGCTTCTAGGCCACGTTTTAACTCTTCGAAGCGTACTGAAGGACCGTTCTATGGTCGCCGTGGTGCATGGGATAGTGCTTAAAATAATCAATGCCTTTCTGACAGCAGGGTAAAAAATATTGGCTTCGTTGAACTACTTCTATATCCCTTAATTGATCATCTGATAAAGCATTCTTCATCCATAAATTATGCCAAAGGTTCAGTTCTCCAGTGATATCCAGGTTATAAAATTCTTGGAATGATTCTGCGTTCTTGTGTAAGTCTGTAATGTTGGTTTTGGTCATATACAAGGGATGTAGCTTACTTAAAGCAAACGCCGGAGTATTTTCTTGGGAGAATCGAATATTCAACGATAAAATGAGTGAATCAATGTATGGTATTATCAGAGAACGCCGCCAATATTCGTTATCATTGTCAGATGGCGGATTACTTCTATGGGTTTGCTTATGAGCAAGACGTGGAACCGAAATTTCTATGTTCAAACCCATTGCAACAGCTCGCGCTTTTTGAAGCATTTCATTACTTATTTTATCAGGAAATTCGCGGTTATTTCTGAGAATGTCCTTGATATTTTTGATGTGTTCCCCCACCGAGATCATGTCGATCGATTTAGCTTGAAGTGCGTTAACTACTGGTTCTAAAACTGCTGAATATTTGGCTATTGTTTGTAGAGCAACAATAAACACTGGTTTTGTAACGGCTGAATGCAACTGATATGCAGATTTTCTGGTGGCATAAATTCCCTCTACGGATAACGTTTCTAGAGATTTCACAAGCTCTGGAAAATGTTGAGAAAACTTTCTGATTGATTTATATTTTTCGGACCATCTCGTCTCACACAATCGTGATAGGTTTGGAGCGTAGTTTCGACGAGTAGTCGATTCTCTGAAAAACGTTATAACATGCTTAACAGTGGCGACAGTATTTCTAATTTCTGGCACTGCGTTCGCATCATTCACAACAAGGTTGAGTTTGTGACTTGAGCAATGAAAATATAAAGCACGAGGATATTTTTTTCTCAAAATGGCTTGTACGCCACCCTCTTTCCCTGCCATTGTAGAACAGCCATCGAATCCAAACCCTACGCAATCTTCTGTTGGGAGGTTAGAACTAATCAATAAATTGTCAATTGCTTCGGCAATTGCTAAAGCATTTTGTGCTTTTAGTTCAACGAATCCTACAAATTCTTCTCTGATTTTCCTTTTGCTTTCGTCATAGAACCGCACGCCTATTGATAGCTGTTCTTTGCCAGCTACGTCTGCTGTTTATCCTCCTCACTTATTATATTCTCCTTAATAACTTCGCCACATAAATTAATCAATTCGTTTTGTATTTTTGACGATGTGTAAACTGCATTGCGACGGCACTTTTCCAGGTGACTCTTTAATTTGTCGTCCCCTGAATTGATTCTCAACTTTAATAAATCTAATAAAACGCCCTCATCTGCTTGTTTTCCCCTAAGAGGCATATCATGTGTACCGCAAAATACTACACAAGAAATAATTGATGACAATATTTGTCTGTTTTCATCGATTGCTTTTTGGTGTCCACTTTGCAGTTGGATGTCTACAGGAACATTTTCAAGATAATTTTTTGCAGCATTTGTCGCTTTTAAGTGAAGGTTGGTCGTTGCATGCTTTCGGCAGTCTTCATGCATATTTTTGAACTTTATATATGGCCTGACCATAACTGATCCCAAAATTCCTCTCAGAGTGCTGATGGGCGGAGGGAACAAAACACAATGCTTACAAAGAGCGCCTTTTAGTCGCTTGGAATATACTAGCCATGGTGCATATTGATCCAACCAAGCATTATTTAATTTCCTTTTCAAATGGCTTGCATCACTTTCAAAATCATTTTCATGATAGCCATCGTCCACTATAATTTCAGGATCGACGTTGACGTCATAAGTTTACTGGGATGTCGATGGAGAAGAATAATCGGCAACAGGTTGTCATTTTCATCGCTTCCTCCACTGTTATTATCCCGACCTTTTTTCTTTTTTCCCGTGTTTTCCCTAAAAAAAGGATACACAAACATAATTACTCTTACGGTGTTTAGGCATAGAACGAAAAAAAAATTATGTACCACGTTTTTAAAGCGGACTTACCAGTATAAAATAATATTTTCTAATGCCGTATAAATTGATCTAAGCATTTTAAATTATAATTAAGCATAAAAAGTAGCAGTCAATGAGAAAGCTCTTCTAACATGAGATTTCTCAACGACTGGTACTTTTTACACTTTTTATCGTTACCTATCTTATTTTTTTTCTTGCACCCCACGTTTTTCCTTATACTTTTTAGTCCGTTTTAAAAACGTGGTAAGTATATAAAAAAAAAGCTGTTTTTTTTAAATGTGTATTTTTTTAAACTTTCAAACAAACAAACAGACAGACAAGAAAATAATCTAATATTGTATTGTCATCCACTTCTGACCTACAGTCAAAATTTCAAGTCTCTAGCTCATCGGGAAGTTAGTTTAAAATCAATTGAAAGATTTGTACCGAACAGACAAATAGACAAGAAAACAATCTAATATTGTATTGTCATCCACTTCTGGCCTACAGTCAAAATTTCAAGTCTCTAGCTCATCCGGAGATCGGGAAGTTAGTTTAAAATCAATTGCCAGATTTGTACCGAACAGACAAGAAACGGACCTAATAAAAACGTAGTAATAAATAAAGATTAAGATACCTATAAAAACATCACATTCAAATATCAATTACTTCCTATACACTTACAAGAGAGCCCCCCTTAAACAAATCAAATAATCATATTAGGTACATACATATGTGTTTTGTTTTGACTCACCTTTTTCAAAGAAATTCTTGATATCCATTTGACGGAGTAAATCTTTCCAGTTGTTGCGCAGTAAACGTAAATCTCGTGTCGCCGCAACTAAACTATAAGACTCTTTTATGGCGCATTAAATATTCGCTCGTATTAAACTCCGAACTAAATTGAATTGTATTCGAAATTTCGAACTGAATTGCCTTGCTTTGCCTCACGATCGCGCTTATATATTCAAATATTCTCGCTCCCGAAATACGTAGAAAATACTCGACTCTGTTGCCATCCTTGTCTCATACTTGCTATCACTGTCTTTACTTTCCAGAATAGTCCATGCTAGAACGTTCTTCTTTACTGGAAAAAGCACTGTCGAGTGTCGTCGTCTGTAACTAGATAGCGCTAGCGCTAGACGTTGTTTTCTCCAAATTATATTCGGCTTTAATCCTAGATGGCTCTGATTATCTCGTCGAGAGCGGAAACTATGAGATACGACGGTTTCGCGGGAGATATAAATTATATTGCGTCGCTATTATATCGAATGTTGTAGAATATTTAATTATAGATAAAAAAAAATCAAAATATCTGATTGAAAAGATGTTTTGTTTCCAACACTTCATATTGCGCAGAGTAGGTAACACGTTTTTAATTCCCACTTGCCAGGAAAATTGACGTTTATTTTATCTTCTAGAGGGGGGGCAGCTGCCCCCCCCCCTGCCCCTACCTGGGTACGCCCATGGGAAACAGTTTATCGCGATTTACGAGAAAATTACAACTTCTTTCGAAATAAAAGTATATGTCAAAATTATTAGTAATCAAAAGATCTACAACTTACATATTTGGGTCGGTCGTGTGTAGGGTTACCATCCGTCAGGATTAGTCCGGACATGTCCGGACTTTTAGACGTTAGTCCGGACGTTGTCCGGATCTTTAAACTGTCCGGACTTAATAGGATAAATAAAAGTAAATAATGATATAAATACCATACCATGTAACTAATTAATTAATGGTACCATTCTGTGCCTAAAAAGTCCGGACTTTTTTCGATATGTCAGGGTTTTTGTCAGGACTTTCGAAATTTTCTTTTTTATTTTTTTATCCGTGCGGTGACGGAGAAAGAATACAACTCACCGCCCCTTCTCTTCCCGTGGGTGTCGTAAGAGGCGACTAAGGGATATCGGAGCTTCCATCCGCTCCTCTGGTGGTAGGGTGCCTAACACCCGCCTGGTTTGTTACCACCGTGCGCATGGTGAAAAACCCGTGAAGTGCTTCTCGCGCGTTTCGGGGTCAGCCAGCGTACAAGTGGAGGTTGTCGCGACGGATTCGGTCCAGGGCGAGGCATCCGTCGAACCGATGCCGGGAGGACTGCATCGACCCGCCGGCCAGGGAGACCCGTAGAAACGGCTGTCCCGCTGGCCGCCCGTGGCACAGTACAGGGGCCCGAGCGTTCCTAACCAGTTCGCGAGGCTGCCCTATCATGTCACGCATAATCTCGGGGTGGACCGTCGTACCGGTTGGTGACCGGGACGTGGGGTCCCGGCGGCCACTTCCGGGGGGGTGCGGGGGCCCTTCCGTCCGGCGGGTCGGCGTATATCCTCTGCAATCATTCGGGGAAACATGCCTCCCTAATTTGCCCGGTCTTGTCGCGACAAAGTCTACTCGTTTCACGTCTCTTTTTTTTACTTCCATAATGGCAGCAGCTCTTAAAACAAAGTTTGGACGTACAGCGGTGCACACCCCCGCGCCTTCAACGCTGTTTGAGGTCGAGTTCTGCAACATACGCGGACTCTACTCTAACCTCAATGCTGTCCACCACCACCTTGAGACAGCACGGCCAGCATTGTTGTTCCTGACGGAGACACAAATACTTCCGCCTGCTGACACAGGCTACCTTAACTATCCCGGCTACGTGCTTGAAGAGTCCTTCAAAGCGAAAGCCGGTGTATGCCTGTATGTTCTGGCGGATGTTTGTTGTCGCCGTCTCCGCTGCTTGGAAGATCCCTCCTTCTCCATATTGGGGGTACACGTCGACTCAGGTCCCCAGGCCAGAGTCTACGTGTGCCTCTACAGATCCCACACTGGCGATGTTGAGACAACTCGACTTTTCGAACATCTTAGTCGGGCAGCAGATGACGCGCAGGAGCAATTTCCCAATGCAGAATTGGTGTTTTTGGGGGACTTTAATGCTCACCACAATTTGTGGTTAAGTTCCTCGAAAACTGACCATGCAGGGATCTCTGCTCACGCGTTCGCTCTCACGCATGACTTAAAGCAACTGGTCGATCAGCCCACCAGGATTCCAGATATTTCAAGTCAAGCGCCTTCATTGCTGGACCTTCTGCTCACGACCCATCCACAGGGCTATCAGGTTGTGGTAGGAGCCCCCCTGGGCTCTTCAAATCACTGCCTGATATCTGCCAAAGCGCCACAGGCCAAACCTCCGCGTCCAACGGTGGTAAAACGCCGGATCTGGCACTATGGATCGGCAGATTGGGACGGTATGCGTGACTATTTTGCGTCTGTCCCGTGGAAGCAGCGCTGCTTCAGTGACAAGGACCTATCGGCCAGCGCCGTTGCTATTACTGAGGAGATTGTAATGGGTATGAAATACTATATTCCTCATTCCAATCTCATCAGTAAGGGCACACGTAACCTCTGGTTCAATCACGACTGTGCTGAAGCTGCTTCGCGTAAGCAAGCGGCATATCGTGCTTGGATCAGAGGTCGCGCTCCTAAGGATCCCGGGGTCGATTCACTAAAAGCAGCCTACAATATTGCTTTCAAGGCCTGTAAGAAGGCATACATCAGAGCGGATGCCCAGCGCGTTGCACGTGTTGGTCACGAACTTATAACGCATCCTACGGGCTCCCGAAGCTATTGGCGTTTGGCCAAGGCCGTGCAAAAGAACTTCTGCCAGCCCTTGCTGCCACCTCTGAGATGTCCAGACGGAACACTAGCTCATAAGCCGCAGGAGAAAGCCGATTTACTGGCAAAACTCTTTGCGGCTAACTCCCGAATTGATGATTGCAATGCACTGCCACCATTATTACCTCATTGTGGCACAACGATGCCTGATATCAAAATCAGGCAGCGTGAGGTTCGTGCCGAATTGCAATCACTCGACGTCCGGAAAGCTAGTGGACCTGATGGCATCCCAGCAGTAGTATTGAAAAAATGTGCAGCGGAGTTGTCTCCCGTGCTCACGCGTTTGTACCAGTGCTCGTATTCCTTGGGGCGTGTGCCGGAGACTTGGAGAGATGCTAACGTGCAACCGATACCCAAAAAGGGGATCGCTCAGACCCGGCAAACTACCGGCCAATAGCAGTCACCTCAGTATTATGTTTTAGCGATTGTAGGTTTCAGTAAATTAAACTCTTTGATAGTCAGATAAGGAATGTTTTTATTTTGGAAATCATGTTATATTTATATAAAATTTTACATTATTTAATCGATGATAATTGGGTAGTTTCATAATAATTTATATGAGTGATGTGCGAGCGGGAGAGGTAGGTTTGCGCCTTTCGCTCGCACCCGGCGCGAGGAATGCGGCGCGCGGGGAAGCGTGCGCGTCGCTCGACAAAACCGCCGTCCGCGGCGGCACTCGTCCATTTCGTCGGGCGACACCTACGGTGCAGACGTGTGGAGTCCTCTTCGATGCGCCGAGAGCGGGCGGCGTGCCGCGTGCCGCGGCGACTGCTTGAAGAGATGCGGTGATCGTGAAGCTGCAGTGATAGCCGAGAGTGAAACGTTGTTTCGCACGAAAGCTCTTTTCAGAGCTATGTAATCAAAGAATTATTCAGCATCACTATTTCCTGGACGGTGTTTCGTCATTTGAATAAAAGGATTAACTTCTGTGTTGTGTTATTATTGTGTGCTGCTACAATGTAAAGTCCTAGAAAAGGTCCTTAACAACCATCTGACCCGCTACCTAGAGGATCACTCCCTGATTAATGATCGTCAATATGGTTTTAGACCGAAACGATCGACGGGTGATCTTCTAGCGTACTTGACTCATATCTGGGGTGAGGCTATCGACAAGCGGGGCGAGTCGTTGGTTATCAGCCTAGACATTGCCAAGGCATTCGACAGGGTCTGGCACAAAAGCCTTCTCTCCAAGCTTCCGGCATACGGTCTGCCGGCCCAGTTCTGTTCTTGGGTAGCTGACTTCCTGCATGAGCGTAGAATTCGTCTCCTTACGGATGGTAGCAGTTCGCGGTTCATGTCAGTGAATGCCGGCGTTCCCCAGGGCTCCGTCCTATCCCCCACTCTCTTTCTGCTGCATATGAATGACCTAATTCCTCTTGGGAATATTCATTGCTATGCAGACGACAGTACAGTGCATGCGGGGTATCTCGGACAAGCAGCGGCTGGGCAGGCGGTAACCAAGGAGAAACGGGAGAATCTTGTCATTGAACTCAATCAGGCTTTGGACCACATTTCTGAATGGGGTACCAAGAACTTGGTCGGGTTCAATGCTAAGAAAACCCAGGTCTGCGCTTTCACGGCAAAAACGTCGCCATTCCTTTTATGTCCTTCTCTTCGGGGCACAACACTGGAGCTAGAGAGCAGTATCACCATGCTCGGTATGGAGATTCGCTGTGACTTAAATCCAAAAAATTACATCGAAAGTGTGATAAAAATAGCCTCACGCAAACTCGGAGTCCTGAACAAGGTGCGGCGTTTTTTCACGCCCGAGCAACTATGCTTGTTACATAAGACGCAGCTTCGGTCTTGCGTGGAATATTGCTCGCACCTCTGGGATGGCTCCGCCAAGTACTTGCTCGATGCTTTGGATAGGTTACAGCGGCGCGCAATACGCATCATAGGCGATGAGGAGGTGACTAAACACCTTGAGCCGTGACGTGGCGTCACTAAGAGCGTACTATCGTCTGTACCACGGCGAGTGTTCTG
Source organism: Chilo suppressalis (assembly GCA_902850365.2). Classification (NCBI taxonomy): domain Eukaryota; kingdom Metazoa; phylum Arthropoda; class Insecta; order Lepidoptera; family Crambidae; genus Chilo; species Chilo suppressalis. Next base: position 16,230,640 of record OU963897.1, on the reverse strand, counting down.
AGGAGTTATTCTCTTTTATTCCACCTTCCCCTTTCCTTCAGAGGACCACGCGCGCTGGCTTACGTTGTCACCGTCTAACTGTGGCTACAATTCCAACGCGTACAAAGTCATTCATTCACGTCATTTGTCGGACCTATCTATAAAAAAAAAAATCCTAAACGGCAACAATAGTCGAGTGGAGCCGGTGCAGCGGAGTGGGGCGAGGCGCCCATGTCCGGCATCTCCATCATCCAGTGGAGGCGGGACCTCCGCGGACGCTGCATCAGCAGCGCTACTGGCAAGTCTTGCAAGAATACGTGGTGTAGGTGCAGGTAAAATTATTACCTTATATGCTTGGGCAGGTCGTGTGAGGCCGGCGCAGCGGAGTGGGGCGGTGCGCCCATGCCTGGCATCTCCATCATCCAGCGGAGGCGGGTCTTCCGTGGTCGTTGCATCAGCAGCGCCGCTGGCAAGTAGTGCAAGAACACGCTGCGTATCCATAACGGCATTCTGTGGAATAAACCCAATAGGTATGTTAACTGGATTTAGGCTACTTTAGTGATAATATTTGAGTTTGGTACCGTGCATTTTCAATTGACATTAACAATTTTCTTGTTGGTAGATTCTAGTGTTGCTAGTGAAATACTTTTTGCCTAAAGGTGTTATATGTTTTACTAAGGAAGGATACAAAAGATTGTTTATCAGGAACCTGTGTGATGGATGTCGCCTTAACATAATCAACACTGAGAAGATCTCATGCACGGCCTGTTCTAATGTCTATCACTATGCCTATGTCAACATAACTAAATGTAAAATAATAACTGATGGAAATGTCCAGAATGTTAAGTTTCACGAAAACGAAGCGATAACACTAACACTCCAATAAAAAAAACGGAGTAGTCCTCAGGAGCACAGTCAATTTCAAGATATGCTAGACAAAAAGTTTTCCCAACTCGAGTCGATAATCGCAAGCGCTCAGTAAGTTGGGTAGAGAGATCCAGGTTCAGCACCTAAACAATGCCCGAAAGAAAACTGACCCCTAAAAAAGTGATAGTCACTGTTTGGTGGTCTAGCGCCGGTGTCATTCATTATAACTTCTTACCAAATGGGATGAGCATTACTGCAGATGTGTACTGTGAAGAACTGAACACAACGATGGAGAAGCAAGAACATCTCCAACCAGCTTTGGTCAATCGTTCGGCTCTGCTGCTCCTGCACGACCAGGTGCGACCTCATACTGCACAGCAGACGGTCTCCAAGTTACAAGAGCTGGGGTTAGAAGTTCTCCGCCAACCACCGTACACACCAGACCTTGCCCCTACAGAGTTCTAATTCTTCCAGAATTTGAGATAACTTCTTAGCGGGGAAAAAATTAAATAAACTAGAGGCAGTTCAAAATGCCTATTGAAGAATTTGTTGCCTCCCCGTCCAGCAGACTTTTTCAAAAAGGGCATCTATACGTAATCTACCACTACGTTGTCAAAATTTCATTGGTAAAGACCTAATATCAATTTGTTACATGACTTCGCATGGCGACCTACTATCATGGATACGCTAGAACTATTGCAGTCGAAAATGAACTGTCAACAAGATAGTTTGCCCTAAATTATTTGCTTACCTATGCGTCCTCGGGCCTCTGAAGTTCCAGTTGATAATGATCACTGTCACAAGGATACTGACGGTGTTCATGATGAAAGTAAACAGCAAATACTTAGCGATGAGCGGCAGCACAAGTGAGGTCGGCGGCAGAATCTTCGATACCAGCAGTAGGAACACAACCAGTGACAGTAAAATGCTGATACCCAAGGTTACCTGAAAGAAAATTACTTTAATTTTCCTTTTCTTTTTTTTTAACAAATTTTTTTGGTGATTTTAGACAGAGACAGGACCGAAAGGTAAATATAAAGTTTGATTGTGGCAATTTTAATATATCAAATTTGGATTATGATTACAAGAAAGTAATTACATGTAAATTAATCCCTGTAGGTATTTAATACATGGAGTGAGTTAATTGTTTTACAGTATTTTTTTTCTTTAGGCAGAAAATTTAAGGTTGTTTGTTCATAAGAAACTAGGCATTTGAATACTATTCTAAACCTTGCCACAAACTTTTTTTACATCGTCATATTCCATAGAGCAACACAACCGACGCTCCTGGCCACGTCGGCCGCGTTGCTCTATGTCATATTGTTATTGCATTATGTATTTACTTTATCATGGTCAAAATAGTACACTAAACAGGTTGCGTAGTAAATAAAATTTTGCGTTTCTTACTTTTTCGCCCGCTTCGGCTGGCAAATAGAAGACAAGCACGCAAAGGAAGGAGATCAGGACAGTGGGCAAGATCAAATTGACGGTGTAGAACAGAGTTTTTCTTCTAATGATGATGTAGAAGGTAATATCAGTTTCCGTGGGATGGCTTCCTTCGTAAATGTTCAAGTAGGCCGGCACTTCAATGATGTCCCACGTGCCGGATTTCCAGTAGTCAGATAAATCGACGAAGTTCTTATTGTTGTACAAGGCGAGTGACACCTGGTCACCATTGAATGTCCACGAGCCAAATTTCATGATACAAGTTTGTTGGTCGAACGGGAAGTAGGTCACGTCAATTGTACAGGAGCTCTGGAAATGACAGAAGATTTACCCAATGTTTAAAGGGTTTTTTTTATCTACAAGGTCTTAAATTGGTAAATATATTATTTATTGTGGATATTTTTGCGTTTCATATTTTTATTACCTGGTAAATGGCTGGTGGAACCCACAAAACTTCTCCGTTAGGGTATATTAAAACGTTGGACTTGTATCGAACTTCGTAGTTACCATCAGCGCTGAAACAAATGAAGTCAGATGGTAAATAAGTTGCAATAATATTAAAAGTACTGACTGAGCAATTTTAACAGGTATTTTAAGATTAAGAATAAAAAACAGTTCTAAAAAAATTGAGCAAAGAGAATCGTCAGGAATTTTCAAAATTGTCGTAACATGGCCGCAACCGATTTTACTTTATCGTTCATTGGACAGATAACTGCGATGACCAATGGAACTCGAAAGTGGCTAAACGCGCTAAGAGTTCTACGTTTGTATAATATTCAAGTTTTTAAAATATACTATAGCTACAATAATTCGATTCGATGATGCTTTGATTTACCTTAATTTTTTATAGTTTTAATAGAAAGACAGGCAGACAGACATTGGCAGACAGAAGCAACCGGCAAATATTCTATTTTTTCTTATAAACAGATGAAAAGAGACTAACTTGTTGAAGAGTACAATGTCGGGCTTCCAGACTTTGTCGGGGGGAAGACGCAGCACCCCGATCCCACCGTAGTCTGCTTCATCCCACATGAGCTGGTAGTCCATCCAAACTAACCGAAGCCACACGTTTGATTTCATAATCTGATTCTTTTCGTTCTGTAAATGAAAAATATAACAATGTTGACAACCTCTTTATTTTAAAGAAATCATATTACGAAACAATAACTCTCGAGCAAGGAGCTCAAAGGTTCGGATGATCGCAGACCAAACTGCACGTTCAATCTGTGATCCTGAAAGGTGGCCAACATTTTAAATGGCCGGTCATATTGGACGGGCCAAAAATTATTTATCTTTAGTTCCTCCGATCTTCAGTTAGTAGAGGCTGCATCTGCAATAGGTAGCATCCACGAATATAAACTAGGCCATGTTTGGACATGGCTGATTCTTCTTAAACCATTCATAGGGAAGGCCTGTGCCCTAGCAGCTGATAAGCATACGAAATAAACCAATTTCTTCATTGATTCTCTCGTCTGATGGATGGTTTAAGTACTTAAACTAAACGCCTGTTTCTGGTGCAAGTGGGCCTTATTTATTAACACTTGAATGTCATTCAGAGTTACGAGCGCTCCATTCTTTTGCGTACCCGCAAGATCTGGAACGAATTTCCCTAAGCGGGTTTCCCATTTTGCTATGATATGGCGGTCTTTAAAAAGACGGCTAAACCTTTTTCTTCAGAGCCGGAAACACATCAGTGGTACCCTTGGTGCTGCAAGTGTCCATGGGAGGCAGTGACCACATACCATTAGGTGGACTGCTTGTTTGCCAGCGTACATACATAAAAAATGCTTTTAATAGTCACGTACAACGTTGATGAGTTGGACGAAAGCTAGACCGAAGCGGACGTCGACCTTCTGGGTCATGTTTTGCACCGGCCGGATCAGCTTGTTGTACCCACGGAACAGGTCTCGGACCAGTCGCTCCTCGTCCTCTGAACACCATCCTGGAGTCACAAACAGATACTGCTTAGTGAAAAATTAACATAAATAAAAAAAAAAACGAAATAGAAATCAATCATATACATATTAATACTAAATATTACAAGCTAATAGTGTAGTCGATAGTATAGACGCTTGCTATACAAGAATATCACTCACGCCTTGCCTACCTATTAAGGTAAACGAAGTATTCAACTAATATTATAAAGGCGAAAGTTTGTGAGTATGTTTGTTACTTCTTCACGTCTAAAGGGATTTTAATAAAATTTGGTATGGAGTTAGCTGATACCCTGGATTAACACATAGGATTCGTTTTACTGCGGGAAAATATCCCTAATAAAACGCGGGTAAAACCGCGAGGCACAGCTAGTTTGTGTATAAATATATGAATTATTGAGGAGCCCGATGGCGTAAGTGGTTAGCGCGTTCAGCTGCGATCATTGAAGTGAAACAACTTTCGCAGGGGACGGTCATTGGATAGGTGACCAAAATTTTCTAACTCGAGCTCCTCCGTGCTTCCGAAAGCACGTTAAGTTGTTAGTACCGGCTGCATTAGCCACCCACCAATCAGTACTGGGTTCGCGTGGTACCCACCACGCCTAATCCTAATCTCTCTTTTTCATCCATAGGGAAGGCCGGTGCAGTGGGGACAGGTTGATAATGATGTCATGATTTATTTGAAATGTGTGTGCTCTTCCCAAATCTAGTGATCTGTTTTAATTTTGAACTTAGCAAATCAAATAATGCGTTAAAATTATACATAAGATAAACAATTATGATATAAGTAAAATAAAACAAACGTGAGAATCGTGGAACATTCGGTTGGATCGAGGTTGAAAATAAACTTAAGTATAGGACACAACTACACAGAATATGCTAAGAAACAACTGACGGTTGTGGCGGAAAATCTTAAACATTTTTCGGCTAGCTCCCATCCGCCAAGTTCGTATCGTCCCAAAAGGAACTTTATTCCAATATCATTTCATAAACTAAACGGTTCAGAGATTTTATTTATTTTTTATAATTAGCAGCTCTTATAAATAATTGGATGAAATAAAGTGGACTAAGTGCGGCTTTCAATAACTATTGCTAAAGTAGGTAGTATCATTTTATGAATGAATGCAAGTAAAATGAATACTAATTGTAATTTGAAAAGCTTGATGGCACAGACGATTGTTTAAAGGCTGCGCAGACGACGGGTTTTTGTCTGCGGATGACTTTAGTATCCGTTTTATGAAAAAATTGTCAGCCCAGGACGTGTCACGGACTCAACGCACACGATATGCGGTCATTTTGTCCCCCGAAAACTTATTGAGGCGCACACTATCGAAGCATTATTCTGTGATAACGTTGTATTGTAATTAACATGAAGTTAAAGAAAAAGAGCAGACGTTCTAAAAGCGGAACACTGGTTGATCCCGGTCTATTATATCGGATTGAGTATTTATTTGTATTGTTGAGTTTATTAATATTGAATTATACAATATTTCACGATCTTTCTCAAAGATAATTAAATATAGTTTAAGTGTAAAGCGGCGTAAAACATACGGACAACATACTTGAAGTTGAATTAATCACTGAAATCACTTAAAATACAAAAAAAAAAGCTAAAAAGACATGACGTTTTTAGTTCCAGACTTAATTTTTTGATTTAACCGTTAAGATTATTTTATTTAACATTTTTGATAAATGAAATCTATACCTGGATGCTAAAGAATTATTTCAACAAAAATTTCGCCATTGTCCTTTCGGTGATGATACTCTTTTTTGATGTGAAATACAAACGAGTTCTTTTTTCCACTTCTTTACCACGTACATCACTATCGAGCACACATCGCGGACTAAAGTCCGCCGTGTGCGTTGCCGTCTCTTGACACAAAATATGTTAACTTTTTATCGCGGACCCTCGCATAATTTTGGCCTTCGGTGTCCGCGGTAGTTCGGGGGATCTTTGTCTGCCGTGTGCGTTACTCGATGCAGTTGTAAGCGATGTATTACAAGGGACGAAAGTCCTCCGCGCACAAAAGCTCTCTGCCTGCGTAGGCTATTAAAGACGCGAAGATTTATTATGTTTGACGAACGAGAGGAGTTTTATACGTCTGAAATCACATTCCATTACATCATTAAGGATATAAATATATAGTTACAATCGTTTGTTGCTTTGAGAGCTAAGTCGTTGTGGTAAGCACACTCGAATTCGCATTTGGGCACGAGTGGTAGGTTATGTTAGGCTCGTTTTTCCTTTGTGATTTTATCTTTCGTCAGAGATCATGGCATACATAACAAATTAAAGACATAAAATTATTAAAAGAAACACATATTTTGGTAATAATTTATCATGGATCAAAACTGACTTTCCAATTCTGTACATAACTATACGATAGTTTTTTTTAATTATAATATTGTTAAAGTCTTTAATGACTACATAATGGTTTGTTTTGGGCTAATATAAAAAGAAATAATCAAATGCTTGTTTAATTCACTAATTATTCATTTTTAATTTAGTAACACGTTATTGCTGTTGAAATATTACTTTATCTAATTGATTGCGTGTGTTCAATTTGTCAATTACATAATTTTAGTGTTAAATATAACTCTAAAATTATAATGAACTAAAAAAAAAATACAAATTCATTTCTAGTTAAATGAAGCTATTAGATAAGGCAAAAATTGTTTAATTGGATATACCTAAATAACAAACATAGTTAACTTAAAGCTTATGCAAATGATATTGAAATGAACTGGTATGCTTCTATGAGATTAAACTTTTTCTAAATCATTTACTTTAAGGTAACTTAAGTAAATATTACAATGTACTGAGATATAGGATGGTTGATGCTGCGGCAACGACAGATCAATAAGAGTGAAATCGCGAGATAAAGTGACGGATGCTTATGAATATGTCAAAATACTTTTAAAGAAGTGCATTATGAAAAACATATTTAATAGTTTCGCAATGAAAGCGTGGTATTCTTAAATGACGTAAATTTTAATCGTAATGTCGATTTTTTTGGAAGAAACTTTTTACAGGATAAGTTTTTTATATTTATATTTTTTAAGGATCTTAATTGTATATTATATTCTACATATTTTTTAAACGTGAAATAAATAGAAAAAATAATTATTAAATTAAATTTTGTTAATTTTATGACCTGTGCGAATTATTACTTAACGTGACGTTAAAATATTGCGATGAAATCAGCATGCACAGTGGTGGCTACACTTAATTGTTATCGGTAGGTAAGTACCTGAGTAGAGGATTGTGAGCAGGGCTGCGAGCAGCAGACAGGCGCGCGTCCCGCCCAACATGGCGGCGCGCACTGCCGCACGCAGCTCGCCCTCGCCCGCAACCCTGCACCCGCGTAGGGTGGCCAAATACCACCTCCTTCAAAAGACTTCCTAGCTCCAGTCGGAAAGGTGGCTGTGTGAACTGCCGGTATTTACGGCCACATGCACCGTTGTTGTGACATGTTTGGTGACGTGTTGTGGCAGCATTATGGGGTCCAATGATGAATTTTGACAGCTCCGTAATCGTATCCTTATCGTCAAATTTTGTATGGAAGGAACCAGTTTCTTCCTACGTCCGGTATGGCGCTCCATAGTTTTCATACAAACTTTGACGATACGATACGATAACAGGGCTTTCAAAATTTGTTCTCGGGCTTATGCTGAGGCAGGCAATTGACCAATGGAGGCAATAGTTTTATTTTCAGTTGTTTAACTTATTGTTTTCATCATTTGTATGTTTGTAATAGTGTTGTTACCTGTTGTCAATAAAAGGTGTCTCTCTCTCTCTCCCTCCACAATGTTTTTGATATTAGTGTGATAACAAGCAATATAAAATAACCTCCCTCAAAGGATTTCCCAGCTCCAAAATGTTTGTGGTTCGTATTACCTTATTATGGATAATGGATGAAATAACCCGGTTAAATCATGACTGAGATTCTTCCCTGCGAGCCTGAGCCATTTTCAACCGTCTTCAAAAAGGAGGAGGTTCTCAATTTGACTGATGTTTTTCTTTCCTCCCCCCTCTTATCACTTTTAAAGATAAATATATCCTGTGAGGTATCATTTAAACGAGCCTTTTATAAGAATTTAGTTGATGTTACTCAAAGCTTGTAAAAAGTGGAAAGTAAAAACTCTTTAACAAAAATAAAAACCGACTTTACAAAAACAAAACCACAAAAAAAAAGAACAATGCTTATTCTTTACTGATATCTAAAGAAAATTTCAAAATAAGATTTGGATTCGATGCCATGCATGTTGATAGATCTAAGTTCGGAACCATTTTGCTGCTTAGGTTGGCATGACACCGACACCAAATGTAAATTTGACTTTAAATGTAATATAAGTGTAGAGGCGACGCCGACGTCTATATGTCCAGCATATATCCAACGGATGGAGAAAACAATCATTTGCCTCCTCAAGAGATGGTGCTACCGACGCTGCGATCAATACGTATGGAAACCTACATCGCGCAAGTGAAATTCGGATGCTAACACTCCATATATACAATGCCCGACCAACATCAGTCGGGCCGAGGCCCCCGAGCTACCAACCCCACAGCTCGGAGGAACATTTTCCCCTTTGACCTTCCTACATTGGTGACTGACCACAGTAGCAGCAAGAAGCAACCTTCAACCATCGCAGCGCCAACCATCATTCCTCATACTCCTTCCTCATCAGGTCAAGCAACATCAGCAGTCACAGAGCAAGCCCGCATCAGCCAGAAGGTCCCATCGCAGCTCTCAACGACGCTTCCTGGACCTTCGGCAACAGCCAACGGCATCATCCCGACCTGGTCTTCGCAGCCCACGACCGGTACCTCACTTGACGGCTGCAAGGACACCGGCGTAGCCGGCCTGCACACCAGCAGCTCGGACCCACCGTCACACTCCACTTGTCTGGTGAGTACACCGTTGGCTGGAGCAACTCTGCAGCACTGGTGACGCGCCTTCACCCCACCTGCTTGACTCACCGCAGACTGGGGAATCCTGCAGCACACTGGCATTTGCAAGCTCTGATGCATTGACTGCTGAAAACACAGACTATCGACCTCCGGTCTCGGCGGGGAGAGATGTGGCGGCGACATCAATCAATCAATACTTTATTGCGTTCTACAATGTTTTCTTAGATCTTAGTAGGTACATTGCTTTGATCATTGTAGACCCTGAACAGGGCACAGCAAATAGAGAAGAGGACGCATTCACTAATTGTAATTTAATTAGTACGTATACAATTTACCAGCCACATACGATATTTTTTTTACCCAACAAATAAAAATATATTAATATCTACATTATTTAATCATTTTAGCACAATATTATATTATTTGATTTATTATCTATGTCGTATTCTATAGTATATCATGTTATATTATATTCAATTTTATTATATACAAATTAAGTTAAATTAAATAAAATATCAGGTATAGTAAAAATTTAAATTGTAAATATCATTACTTTAAATTATTATCTTCAAAAAATTCCTTAACCGTGTAATAACATTTGCTTAATAGTAGCTTTTTAATTTTTCCAATGAATATATTATCAACCTTTTCCTCAACTAACGTTTTAGGTAATTTGTTATGAATTTTGACAGCCACTAGAAGTGGACCAGATAAGTTCATTTTCAGCCTTGTAGTTGGATATAGTATATAGTATCTACATATGCCCTGGATATATTATATCCAGTTATATATATGTTGGAAATATACCCAGCATATATCCAACGGATGGAGAAAATAATCACTCGCCTCCTCAAGAGACGGCGCTACCAACGCTGCGATCAATACGTGGAAGCCTACATCGTGCAAGTGAAATTCGGATGCTTAGTACTCCATATATATATGACCCGACCAACATCAGTCGGGCCGCGGCCTCCGAGCTACCATCACCCAGCTCGGAGGAAGATCTTCCTTCCTCCCTTTGGCCTTCCTACATAAGTTAAGAATATGTATATTATTTTTACCTTTTTAGTGGTTTTATTTTTGTGAAGTCGGTTTTCTTGTTAAAAAGTTTTTGACCTCATTTTCATGGTTCCGTAGTCTTGACAAGGAACCCTTATAGTTTCGTCTGTCCGTCGCTGGTTTTGCTTGGAGTTTATTAGCACTAGTGAGCTGTAATTTTGTGGAGATATGTATATCGATGATGTCGACAAAATGGTATAATAAAATATTGATTTTTTTTATGGTAGCTCCCCTACATGTAACCTGGGAATGATTTTTTTTCATCATCTATCCCATAGTGTGGAATATCGTTAAATAGGTCCTTTAAAATTACTTAGTTCCTAAATCTAAAAAAAAACTATTTTAAAACCACAATAAAATATCATTAGTTCCACAGCGCTACCGCGAGTACCAACGGTAACGGCTTCTAAGTGGCGCTGACGTTACGTTTTCATAAAAAGTATTTAAATACTTGAAAAGATCGGCTAGTTAGTAAGAGTCTGACATAACCTTGCAGCCGGCTGTAGGGTATCCATGAGGATTTCACAACCGGTCCCCCGAAACGAAACAAAATTGGCGGTTATCATTCGTATTTACTAAAATAATAACATCGAATTCATTTTGAGTTTGAGTCGCAGTTTCACTTTGATTTAGGTATTTTAGTTGAGATACATAGATTGATATTAAATGGTTTTTCTAATTTCCGATATAGAAAATAAAGACTCGACTCAAATATATTGTGGTAACTACCGGCAACTACGGAACCCTACACCCGGTTGTCCGGTTTTGGTCTTTGAATTGAATTGCAGTCAAGAACGAACAAAATTTGTAGTTACTAAATGTAATAATTAAAGGTAAAATGTATTGTATTATATTATGTGGTTTAAGTATGTTTACATTTAAGTTTAAGTACTAAATTTAAATAAATTGATTCAGCGGCATAAGCGTGAAGTGGTAACAAACAGACAAAAAGAAGCTATGTTGATCTAGAAAGTTATCCCAGCAGTTTTTGTCCTTTTTAATAAGTAATCCACTCCTCCTTTCGTCATTGAGTTTATCAGGGCCGGATTTTGAAGTGTAGAGGCACTGGGGTAACGAAGGAGTGGTTGGTGACTCACTTAATTCAGTTATATTATTATCTCTGCCTTATTTCGACCCTGGTGTTTATTGACATCATTACTGAATATTTCAAAATAATATGAGAAATTAAGAATTTCTTCTTTGAAAAAAATCGGTTCAATGAAATGAATTATGATCGTCATATGAATTAGAAGATAATTTTCTCTAAAAGAAAAAGTCCCCACTTGATGTATAATGTCTTACTCAATGCATAATAGTTGGTCACACTACACCCACCCTGCACCCACTTGCACATCGCTTAGTTTAAGTAAATTGAAAAGCTCGATTCAAGGAGTGCCATATTTTGATTATTACCACTAGCAATAAATCGGGAATTGCATTTTATTTTGAAATGAAACTGAAAGTAGTTTATCGGTTTTACTTCTTTAATTTTGTAATACTAACTCTCAGTTGTTTTATAGATATTATTAGTGATATCTTACAATGCCAATGTTTCGTTGAACTCCGATATCAGCTGTTGGTTGTACCTTAATAATCATTACTTATATTGAATTTCATATGTAGACCTTGCGCCCGGGAAACTGAATTTCAGTTGTGAATTATCTGCGCATGTGCGGTTATCCCGTGGGATAGCATCGATTGTCTTCAGGCTTTGGTTATCCTGTACTTTGCGAGAATTTATATGGGTCATGGTCCCCTAACTTCACCTACATAAATTATTTCGAAAGTACTTGTAAGATGGTACTTCAATCTATGATTTCGCCATAATTCCTTCAGTCATATAGTTAGGGATTGGATTAAATAAAACATTCGATTTGTTTCATTCGTTTATATTTAATAAACAAAATGCAATTCAGAGTATTAACCCTAACAATTGAACAAATCGTGGAGACAACAGGTCATCCCATTGGCGACGAACAGACACCACGCATCTTAATGAAACAATAAGGAGAGTAGGTCCTCACGTACCAGGGAACAATGGATGCGCGGCTCTCTCGAGCGGATCGTCACACAACCTCAATCGTATGGTTGATGAGACTAGACAGAACAAAAATTAATAAACATAGATAAATCTGAAAACATTGACAATATAATCATAGTCGCTCCGCAACTTCCAAAGGACCGCCTACAATTATCTTTTGAACTACACAACCTCGAACAAGGAAAACATGGCAGAGCTTTGCGGGGGTACATTTTCCGTATTTGTATCCACGCACTAGCTCTAAAGACTAAACGTTTTCTTTCTAAGAGGCTAACAATGTTTTCGTAAAAAAAAATATAAATCAAATGAATGGCGTTTATGAAAATAAAAAGAAATGAGTTTAACACGGATTTGTTATGTCAGCAGGTATGCAATAGACGAGCAGGTTCCGAATGGTGTTAATGAATTTGCTTTCACTGTACTGTTATTTTAATCCTATTATTAGATTTTTTATAAACCATATAATTTTGAGATGTTGATTTTGAGATTACAAGGTAATAAACTTATACAATTCAAATGTCAGGATAGAGCAAATTACTTAAACTCTTCTAATACATAGGTACACCAGATCTATTGAGCATCAATAAAGAAGAAAATTTACATAATCGCTAATATTAATCAGCTTATGAATCACTGTAACCGTATGGAAAGAAGTACAAACTTGATTATTATTATGTAATTTAATTATTCGTATAAGTCGTTCCGAAAGACCCAGTATGACTTTTACAAAATAATACTTTGATTAACTACAACTTTTAACGAACGTTTTATTAAGCTATAGCCATGGATATTTACCATTTATAACAATATCGACCCGTTCACAACGAGGCGTATCACAACCTGTACCAATTGAATCAACATTGTTTGTAAAGATCTATACTAGCTAATGACACAAATACATCCGAAAATAAAGTCGGGGATCATAACCACGATTCACGGAATCGAACAAGAAGGAAACAAAGGGCTTGCGTTTCTGCCCAAACCCTAAACTGTACAATAGATTTTAAGTATCGAGAAAGTTCTAACAAAGTTTAAATTTTAAATGCGAATCAGGTCGTTCAACGGTATGAAGGAAGACGTTTTTGTGCTAAAATCTTTATATTACGGCCATATTTGAGTTTGGTGGCCATTGGAAACGATGTCTATTCTAGCGTGGCCCCAAAAGCAGGACGACGGGCGCGCTGCCCGCACCGGCTCAGGGAGCGGCAGTACGTACCGACTGCACACCGATTTGTTAGTTATTACTTTAGTTCCACAGGAACATTTGCTTCGAAACACTTTTGCGTTGGACAATTACTGACTAGACTTGAGTGAGTAGCTTCGGGATAAATCGCTGCGTTTGTCCCTCGAGTGTGACGACCTTTCGTCTTATTTCTCGGAAGAATTAGATAAAGAGCCGTGAGCAGAGGTAAGGATATCAGTCGGATAGATAGTATTCGGTTGAGCGCGGAGGGATGGCAGTCAGCGGTAACTTATATCTACAGGGGGCGCAGGCGGCGAGGCAGGCGGCGGCAACTCCCGCGCCGCGGCGTCGGCGCCCGCGCCATTTCGCACATCACAACTTAACAAGTATTCGCGGTATCACAGAACGTTACGCATGCGCAGCCGCAGGCGGGCGGGTCGCTACGACACCATGATGTGTGGCGCGGACAGCAGCACGGCTAGCGTGGCGATGATTGTGAACAGGGTAAAGATAATAAGGCACAGTCTGTCCACGACCATGGCGGCGAATTTCCAGTCGCGCGAAATGTCCGCATCTTCGTCATCTTTGCGCATCTGTGAACAATTGAATGATAAATAAAATAGATATTTTTAAAAGCTAATTGTTCGCCTTTACTTCGATAATGCAACGTTAACTGTAGCAAATGGTTAAAGACGATTACTTGATCTGTGATGACTCTTATTTCTTTTAGTATCAGCGAGAGCTCGTAGTCGACACCGAAGCAGCTGTGCGCCGCTAGACCTGCGCCGTTTTCCTCGCCCCCCCTGCAACAGGCACAGCTCTGTAGGCACCGTTCAAACGTGACATCTATACTACAGGTACAGCCGAGGAACGAGGGGCGCTACGGGAGTGATGCTGATTAATGTCAAAGAAATATTAATAGACGATACCCAAGACCCAGAAAAGAGGCTAGCGATAAGTGAAATTTAATAATTTATTAGATGATTGTGATTTTTCAGATGTCGAGATAGCTATTAGGGTCGGGTTTACTGCGGAACATTCGAGGCGGGGTGTAATATCGTAACCGATCTATTTACGGCGAGTAGTGTTCGTGTAGATCGTCGAGGGACCTGTAGTAACGGCAGCAGGGCGGCTGCTGCGATTGCGCGTGCCTGAAGTCGTCATCTATGTCGAGCACGTTCGCGAGCAGCGACTTGGAGGAGCGCTCGCGGAGTTCCAGGTCGGGTGGGGGAGGCGCGCGCGTTGGCGGCGGCGTCGCTGCCGACCCGGGCCGCGACATGCGCAGGATCCACGGCAGCCAGTACAGGAACACGCAACGAATCTGCGAGTCATATTCACTTGAACAAATTCAGTTCGTATAGCACATTATATCGGGCCTACTCTAAAATTAGAACGCAAAAACCTATTACAGTTAAAATTTTAGAGTGGCCAGACGGTCCAGAAGGAATAGTTTTAGTTGCTGATTCACTGTCTGCCAGTGTTTATATTAAATTTAATACAAGTGACCATCTGGACTCCTTAAGTTTCTGTTATACGTTACAAATAATATGCGTCTAAAATTAACAGATACATAAATCGATCTGAAATATTTAAAACGCATAATGGTTTTGTATAAGTACAGGGGGTATAGGTATAACTATTAGCGGGGGCAAATAAATGTGTCTATACGAACCCAGTCGCTCATTTCGTGCGTGTCTGCGTGCCTGTGATGGTAGTTGAGGATGAGTATAGTAGAGACTACAGAAGAGGCGACCATGAACATGATGCAGTTAAAGTAGGTGCCGAGGAGCGGCACTGCGTCGGACGTGGCTGGCATGGTCTCCGCCACCATGTTCAGAAACACTGTCAGTGACAGCAGAATCGTGACGCCTGTTAGCAACAAAAAATGTATGAAGCTCTCGGTTTTAGAAGGTGTGTATTTTCTTGTAACTTAACCTTTGTATTCTTTCAACCCCTTGTTAATAAACGAAAATAATTTTTTGATTAGTTTTGCCGTGTCCTTAGGTATACAGCAGTCATCACTAACAGTTACATAATTTGTAATTACTAAGAACACAGATAATTAAAACACTGCGTGAAATATTTCTTTGTTTATTAATAAGAGAGTCAGCCTTTTTTTTCAGATTTTCCAAAAAAACGTTTTTTAAGCAGTGTTAGGATTTTGCGTACAATTAACGTTCAGAATGTTCTTCAAGCAATTTATTTCTTCTGTGTTTGAAGAATTACTTCTTTGAATGTAAATGTTAACTGCCGGTAAATTGTGTTATAGCTTGACATAGAAATAGATTTCAAGTGTTTTATGTGTGCAAAATTAATTCATAAAATAACTTTTGCGTACCCAGTGACAACTTCTCGCCCGAGTCCGGAGGCAAAGTGAATCCAAGTAACGCCATGGAGGCGATCAGCACGCAGGGCACGATGAGATTGAAGAAATAGTATAGCGTCTTTCGCCTGATCACCACTGCGAATGTGATGTCAATGTAGGGCTCTGGGCAACAATTGTAATAAATTTCGTTGCGCTTGCCCGGTACACCTGTTGACAAAATATTTTTTTACGTATTTTTTAATCAAAATATTTTACAATTTGTTTATTAACTAGCACTTATTATTCATATTTCCAACGTGTTTAATAATGTTCTGACCGTACTCGAGGTTGCTTTTGATACAGCTAGGGGCTCGGTACAATCGAAAGTCAAAGTAAAGAGGGATAGTAAATATAAAACTATATAAGGGAGTAGGAAGAAAAGCAAATTAGAGAAAAATGAATTAGATAGATTGTCGGTCACATTAGTCCCGTTAAATACAACCCGTTTGCTTACAATCAACCAGTCATGTTCATTTATAATTGTCAATTTATTCGAGCAATTCTGAAGCAGTTGGCTCATTCATCTCAACTAGGTCAAACATACGGAGTGCAGTGCATGAAGCTACAAAGTTTAATATTGTTTCCTTACCTATGAGCTCCCATTCGCCATTCGTGACAAAACTGCTTATATCTCCACCCGCTTCATCTTGTAGTTGAAGGTCCAACTGTGAATTTTGAAACGATGGTTAATACAATTTACATTCATGTTTGGGGTCTACGTTATGGCTTCATTTTTCTGCTGTTCTTAATCTATTTTAGCATAGATTTAAAAAAGGTTGAACACATTATGATATACATCTAGTCCTTCTCCCTTTTTAGTCTCAAGTTCACAGTTTTACAGCAATCTTATACTCACAAAAAATTTCGAACAAATCCTCATAATAGATCTAAGAGATAAGTTTCATCCCTACCATTTGGACGCTTGGTTTGGTGCTACAAGTGTCCATGGGCGGTGGTGACCACTTAGCATCAGGTGGACAGTCAGCCCGTTTTTTTTTTTTCGATGATGGGATGGACGGTTTGCTGTCAACAAACTCTCGCGACGCAGGTAATTGCGTGGTGCATTCGGCAACAGCCCGAGGGCCGCTAGTCAGTGCGGGTATACTTTGACGTGCGCTCACGTAAGCGTGGCACACGTCAAACCACCCCGCCTCCGACCAGTAGCCCGGTCCGCACCCGCTTTAGCCGATACTGGGCTTCTCCGTTCACAGCGTCACCTGACTAGTCTCACGGACCGCAGCCCGAGCGGCTAGCCAGCCGACCAGCTCCCGTACCTACCAGGTAAAACAACTCCCCGATCTACCCCTCGCCCTCCAGGCGAAAATGCGGGGTCCAGTTATGAGTCGCCGCTTTACCTGCCTAAACAAAAAAAGTTAACGTCCTAGAAGCTAACTCAATAATGTGTTAGTCGTACTTGATATCCGTCATAAGTCCAACTGCCAAACTTCATTTCGCAACGCTGGTCGTCGAAGGGGAACCAGGTGATGTCGATCTTGCAGGTGCTCTTGAAGATCCCCGGCGGCACGTACAGGCACGAGCCGTTGTTGCGCACCACCACGTTGGTCGGGTACGTGCTGTCGAACTCTTCGTCCGCGCTGTAACGCCCCCAAAATCATTAACATCTATTCTTACTAATTATAAGGGACTTGGCTGCGTTAAGCAGGAACACAGAGCAGACGTCTGCTCCGCGTGTTTCAGTCAGCACCCGATGCCACGCGGCGCGTGTTGAGTCAAATCAAAATCTACTATTTTCTATGTACAGAATCACATTAGAACAACCGATGCGACGCAATGCGCACACACTGATCATGGAAAACCCCACGTAGCGTGGCGTCGGGTCGTGTCGTGTTTCAAAAGTTTCTGCTTCAAATTGTATCGTGTGTGGTTGGTAATACTTGTTTAAGATTTTGCATAACTTTGAGAGTGATGAATGATTAACCAACATAATGTTGGTTGTGAAATAATACTTATTTAATATCAATACTATGTTGGTGACAATACATGTAAATAGTGAAAAATATTTTATGGCATATCACCTGTTGTACATAAGGACGTCTGGTTTCCATAGCCGATGTGGGGGTACTCGCAAATCTTTGACACCACCAAAGTCCGAAGTGTTCCATCTCAAGTTCATATCATTCCATTCCTGCGATAAAAAATAATCATCTTTCGTCTAAATCTCAATTATTCAGACTTACAATTTCTAAATTCACCAAACAACTGTATACATTTTGAATACATTTACAATGGCTTTCGGCTTACATATCTTTTTTTACTACCCAGAATTGATATTAAAAAATATCATACTAGTGGAAATTTCGCACTTATTGATTACTAGCTTTTGCCCGCGACTTCGTCCGCGTTTTTGTCGTTTTTCGTAAAAAAGTAGCATATGTCCTTCCTCAGGGTTCCGTGGTTTTGATGTGACAGACAGATTAACTTTCGTATTTTAGTAGGGAAATATAATATGTCAATCCACAATACTGTTAAAAATATCGCAATAAGGAACCGCAGAATATTATTATTATCACTGTGCCCCGAGACCATCAGCGTGTAACTCCTTGTGTGTTATTATGTTAATGTATTGGGAATATTGTTTAGATCACTTTCACATGAGGCTTAAGTACATATAGAATGAAAATACTTCAGCTCAAAGCTTCCGGGTAAACTACGTTGAAAGTTGACCCGTCCGGCACGTGAACATAAAGATTTCTAGAACTGATAACCCGGGAAAGAGCGACATATAACTGACCATGTGAAAAACAACTGACACCGAGATCTACTCCAGCAACACGAAAAGTCTGCCCTTGAGCCTTATTTATTGTCATTGCTCACCGATACTGGGAATTGCGTTCTTTTAAATTGGAATGGAAAATTATTTGGTATTATGGGAATTCTGGGAATAAAGGTGGTTTCTCCTGCACCGCAACCTGTTAAAATTTGAGCCTCGATTACATTTTGTTGCAACTGGGTTACTTTAAGCCGAGTTCCATTGCAAAGTTGTGGTGGTCTTAAATTTCGGAGCAGAATAATCGGAATGCCAATTTTTAAACAAATTTTATGAGAAGGAAGTCCGGGCATGTTTAAAGAATTTAAAAATTCTATCGGGTAATTAGTGGCTTCTTGTTCATCGGCCATTCTATTTATTGAACTATAAACTTTGCTTTCCCCCTGGATATTCGACAGTATTTTATTATTAATCTCAGATGCCTGGTCATTGCGAGGAGTTAAAATGGACGATATGATACTGCGAATACCCCATTTTTTCTTTTCTTTTACATAGTACACTGCGGTATCACTTTGTCATCGTTGTAACTTTTTAAATATTTGTCGAAATGACATAGTGTAAAAAGCTAAGTTTATCGTCTTTAAATATCAAAAGCGATTAAAGTATTTGTTTTGATAAAAATGATTTGTTAATACAAAATGTGCATTTTGGAAATAGATATCAAATAATATTTTAGTTTTGATTCACTATTTTAGCGGTAATGACTTACACATTAAAAATAGATATATGGTGTCACGGACCTTTTTTAGAACTATTTAAGAGATACATTTTCACTCTACATTACATTCATGTAACTTTTATTGTTTTTGCAGTGCAGGCCAAAGTGGCTCGCAGATGTGACACTTATTGCTATATATTGGCCAATTCACTCAATAAGTACATAAATTATTATATATATGTAATTATCATATATAAGCTATATTACTGTTAAGTTTCATTAAAATCCATTCAGTATTTTTTAGGTGAAAGAGTAACAAAGATCCATACAAACGTAAGATTGAAATTAAAAGCGTAAGTGGTTAATATACAACTTTAAAGCGTTGTAGATCCTAAACAATCTTATAAAATGAAAAATGGTGTTAGGAACCTAAATATGATTTTTGATTATCTAGACAGTGATACCCCACTTGACATATTTTGTCAACTTATTTTTTTTACTTCGTCACAATATGGCGCCTAATTTTGCCCATATTGAATTTTGATTACTATCATATTACTACTATTACTATCATATCAGTTTTAGTGGATTAGGATCAGTGTGGCCTTCCGCACTGGTCCTGCTTGAGTAGGGTCGGCACTGTTTCCCGTGCCGGCGAGTCCCACACACGCCGTGCGCCTAGTCAGCGTCACGGTATGGTGCGTAACTACATTTCCCCTCGTCACAAAAAAAAACAAAAAAGAAAAAAAAAAGGGTGTAGGGTGATGAAAGGGGTGATTAACCTATAAAAATCTACTAATGCAATTTGGAAATAGATATCGTTTAAAGCGTTGTAGATCCTAAACAATCATATAAAATGAAAAATGGTGTTAGGAACCTAAATATGATTTTTGATTATCTAGACAGTGATACCCATATTTTGTCAACTTATTTTTTTTACTTCGTCACAATATGGCGCCTAATGTTGCCCATATTGAATTTTGATTACTATCATATCTTTAGTAGCACTCCCATGATTGAGACGAATCGATTGATGTATGAATCATCAAAATCGGTCCAGGCGTTTGGTCTCTAGTGTGCCACAAAGGAACAAACATACATATATAGACTGTTAAACACATAACCTTGTCTGCGCGTCGCGCGTCGCGCTTCGCGCTCTTGCATTGCGCAGCCGGGTAAAAATGGAGTAACTTCTCCCGTTTTCCCAACATTTCCCTTCACTACTCTGCTCCTATTGATTGTAGCGTAATGAAAAGTATACTATAACTTGCCCAGGAGTATGAAAAATAATTGTACCAAGTTTCGTTAAAATCCGTCGAGTAGTTTTTGTTTCTATAAGGACCATACACACAGACAGACAGACAGACAAAAATTTTACTGATTGCATTTTTTGCATCAGTATCGATCACTAATCACCCCCTGATAGTTATTTTAAAAATATATTTCATGTACAGAATTGACATCTCTACAGATTTATTATAAGTATATAGATAGCAAAAGTTTTAAATACTGTTATTCCGCAAACCACACCCCCAAAAAAAATTATAAGAAAAGCTTTGGTCATACGTACACTCACTTAATACGCATTACTAAAATATTGTGTACTAAAGCATTTTGTATATGAATTTGTACCTTTTTACTTTCGCTAAAATTACGAAAAATAATCAAGTGCAAACATATCAGCCTATGGTTGAAGAGAGGCAGTAATACGTTAATTGCTTTACAAATATTGTTCCATTATTGTATATCTACTCACTAATTTGAGCCAGATGTTGGTTATTAGTAGCTGGTTCTTCTCGTCCTGTTGAAGGAGAAACAAATATTTTTAATCAAGAGCTCACTGAGTTCTAAAAAAAAAGGTTTTGTTTAATATTTGTTATTTTGGTCGCAAATATCATTACAGATTTTTACATTAGCTTGTACCCAAAACAAAGTAAATATAAGCATAAGCAATAAACAATTACTTACATTATTAAAAAATATAAAGTTATTGATAGTTCTAGCCGTTTATCTGATTTTCAGCCACTTCTACATACTCGATGTCGCTTTCGTTGACCACGGGCCACTCGAGCACGTAGTAGTAGTCTAGAATTGGTGAGATTGGTTACAGGTAGGAGTCTTACCACGTCGATGATCTGCATGAGCGTGAGGCCGAAGGAGAGTTGCAGCGGGTCGCTCTCGTTGACCACGGGTCGCTCCAGCACGTTGTAGTGGTCGAGCAGGTGATGCAGCAGCCGCTTCTCGTGGTAGCCGCCGCACGCCTCTGTCGAATACGAGATTGAGTTAGTTTGTATTCTTTTGTTTTTAGTTGAAAATATAAATTCAAACATGGAATTTTGACCGCGCATGTACAGTGAAACTTGGTTAATTGGGATCTCAAGGGACTAAGATATATGTACCAATTATTGAGGGTATCCAATAATCCAGTTTTCCAATTAAGAAGGTTTAAAATTATAGTTGTCTCATTTACAGAGGCCCCCGCTTACAGAGGTCGAAATGTGCCGTTATTCCATTTTTAGAGTACTGACAAACAAAGCATGCGCGAAAAACGACGCGAAATGTATGTAAACAAACATGTCAAAACGTGTTACAACCTGATTAATTAGTCTCACTTATACAGGTTATTGAGCTACAGAGTCTCAAGAGGTAAACATCGAAAGAGTCTTAGAATTCAAATCTCATTTAACCAGGTTCAAAAAGTCCCATTAACAGAGGTAATTTAATGAAAAAGAACCGGGACCTCATTGCAACTCTCAATAATAGAGGTTTCTCACTTATCCAGGTCCCACTTAACCAGGTTTCACTGTATATGTGTATCCTCCTTCCTATGACCCAGAGTCATTCAAATAGGACGTAAAGAAGTATTCAAGAGAGATGAGAGATCTATGTAAGATAAATAAACGACACACCACCTGATGTTAAGTGGCGGTAGAGTCCAGATGCGAAGATAGCTGATACAACAGTTTTTAACTACCACACCAGCCATCCTCATCCTTGTCGGCCTGTACGAATGCTTCTTCACGCCTGTTATGGTCCTTTATAATAGGCGTGAAGAAGATTTCGTGCAGGCCGGCAAGAATGAGGATGGCTGGGTTGTAGGTGATTTAAGCGTTGTTTAGGGAAGTATTTTACCTTACAGCACGTGTACTTAAATAACACTATTGTGTAATGTTATGTCATGACGTGACACTTACTGTAACTAAGTTTCGCAGAGCTTTTAAAGCTACAGTAAGAATAAGGTTCGACGTTAGCCACGACCTCCGTGGCCGAGTGGTTTGTACGCCGGGTTTCATGGTGTCGCCGACTCGAGAGGTCCCGGGCTCGAGTCCCGGTGGGGGCAGATGTTTGTGTGATGAATGCGAGCATTTGTACTCCAGTCATGGATGTTTAATATGTATTTCTATATCAATATACTTATTTATGTACAGTATATGTATTCTATCCGTTACTCTAGCATCCCATAACACAAGCCTTACAGTGCTTACTTTGGGGCTAGGCTAATAGGGAAGATGCATATATAATATTTATGAAAATTTTATGATTAAAATGTTAAAAAAATATAAAAGAAACGCCACTGCAACGTTTTTATTTTACACTAGCGGTCCGTCCTCGCTTCGCTTCGGTATAAAGCTGAAGTGTAGACTACAGTTTTTGTTCTCAGGCTTGTATTATACACAATGATATTCATCTATGATTCTTCTTATACCTGCAAAGTCTCAGCCCAATCGGTTTAAAATTGACAAAGTTTCATACAAACTTTCATTCCCTATTTTATCCCCTTGGGGGTAGAATTGATCAAAATCCTTTCTTAGCGGATGCCTACGTCATAACATCTACCTGCATGTCAAATTTCAGCCCGATCCGTCCAGTGGTTTGGGCTGTGCGTTGATAGATCACTGTGTCAGTCAGTCACCTTTGACTTTTATATACATTTATAGATAAAAACGGTCGTTTTTATTACCTGTATTTATAATCAAACTAAAATTCTCATATTTCCGTTTTCCAGTACTCATATTCTACACGTTTTACATGATTTATTTGCTAATTTTGTTTACAAATGTTTGTTTTTTATTCTAAGATAAGCACGGTTTCTCAATATCAATTATTGTCTGTCAATAAGGTCGAACGCTCTGAACGCCTCAACAGCCAAATATTGAATGAAGCTGCCTATGGCCTTAGGGGCCTTACAGGCTTCATCTGATGCGATCAACCCCTGAGAAGGGGATGATGCAGCGCTGCCTTAGTAAATACTACTGCATAGTGCGCTTAGAGGACGGGTGCACTCTGATGTGCATCCGTATCGGTTTGGGACTGAGCGACTGAAGGTCTCTCAGGATCGGGGGGCGGGGAAGCTCGCTTTCGGACCTCCCGCCTTTTTATACCCTACCGCCTAGTGTATATTTTATGTGGCCGCGACCCGTGTCGAGCACGGCAACCGTTACACAAAAATAATCCTTATAGCATGATTCAGTATTCACGTGCGACGGCGCGATGGCTTATTTCATGTATAAGTTTGGTGTTTCTATACCGATTTCTATGATTCTTTTTTATTGAATAGGTAATAATGTTAACTTTTTTAAATTAGGGATGAGTGAGAGTATTATAAACGTAAGAGTAAACAAATATAATCAGAATGCTCCGAACTGCTAAGCTATCAGGAGTTACACGTGTTATTGTGAGTCAACCATAAAAGATAGACATATGCTGTTGCGGGATATTTTTTAGACAATTTTATGTTAAATATTTCCGTTATACATGATTTCTATGTAACTTTAACCGTTAAGGCTGCACACGCGACGGAAGCTTAAAAAATGGAGTAACTTCTCCCGTTTTCCCAACATTTCCCTTCACTACTCTGCTCCTATTGATTGTAGCGTAATGAAAAGTATACTATAACCTGCCCAGGAGTATGAAGAATAATGGTACCCAGTTTCGTTAAAATCCGTCGAGTAGTTTTTGTTTCTATAAGAAACATACACACAGACAGACAGACAAAAATTTTACTGATTGCATTTTTGGCATTAGTATCGATCACTAATCACCCCCTGATAGTTATTTTGAAAATATATTTCATGTACAGAATTGACCTCTCTACAGATTTATTATAAGTATAGATAATGTTGTTTTTTAATAATTATTACGAATTAAAAATACTTGAAACCAATCAGCGTTTAGTGACGTCACTCCTGTTATGACAACTTCTTTAAGGTTATGGTTGTTAAAGTAAATATTATTTTATGGGAATATTAATTGCGTTTTTTTACATTTAATACAAAATGGAAGTTGCGTTTATGAAAGCAGACTCCAGGAATTTACCAAGAGTTAGTGTTGACATGGTTATAACTTTTTTTGTCCAAAGTGCAGAGTTTTTAAGTGTAGAAATGAAAGGGACTAAATTACTACGGTATGTAAAAATCGTAGTTGTTAAACTTCGTATTTTATTCAGCGGCTTCTACAAATCTTGCGGCGATAATGCAATCGGCTATGTCCAAATTAAAAGAGATGGAGAATTATGTACAGTAAAAGGTCGAGTTCGTGTTACAGTTATTTTAAATGAAACGCAAAGCTTGGTTCAGTTCTGCCAATGTGAAGATTGTGCCACACATTTTAAACTTTATCCAATTTTTGACGTCGTTCTCCAACTGTAAAATAAAAATATGTTATAGACAGGTTTTTTAAGTATTGTGTTTTTACGTACAAGCAGATTAATTAAGCATATAACAAATATATTCGCCGACTTACGTCAAAGTGATCTTCACAGCATCGAATAATGAATCTTTGGAGAATAATTGTCATTTCTCTTCGCAGCTTGAAACGACTTTTTTTTCAATTTTGGGTCAATTAAATTAATTCAATCAAAAGTCAAAAACAATTTATTTGGATACTTTGTTGAAGTAGATGGACACATTGGCACAAAACATGAGTCAACACGGCTTTTTTTCGGAATATCAGTGGTATTGTTATGATCACCTGATGTTGATGGATATCCATTTTAAATTTTTACAAAAAAATGTCTCGAAAGTCGGAAAAATATGCAAAGGTATGAAAATTGAAAGCCAGCGACGAACAAGTACGCACAGTGATAGACAGGAGTGACGTCATCGGAACCATAGGTCCGTTTTCGCGCAAAAATTTAAACTGACAATTTAAAACCGCATTTTTTCCGATAAATTACAATGTTTTAATTTTTTAATATATCTGTGATTTATTCTACATGGAATTCTTTAAAATAAAAACAAAAATAAAAATATTGCATCTATCCTATTATTCTAGTCTAGTTTTATAACATCACCTATGTATCTTCTAAGAACTTAGAAACGAAAATTTTGGAATACTGGCGCTTAAAATAGGCAATTTGACAAGTTTTTGAAAACGTTCATTATTTATTTAATTAGTGTCAAGTGATTCCATAAAAAGTATTATAATATAGGATATTTATAATTATGTTGCGTCTATCAGTAAAAAAAACGAAAACAAAAATTGTGTTTTCAAATATGCCGCGGAAAAGTTTCTCTAGCAAATATGGCGTCTTACAAGCAGGTAATGTCACACAGCTCTCATTAAAACGATAAATAGTACAAAGTCATGTAACTTCAAGCACATGTTTAAAAGGAGGTGACGTCATTTAAGGTTCCGTCAATCCTAGGCGTTTTTAGTCACGTGACAATAAATCATGATATTTCTTTTCTATTTCATGATTTTTAGTAATATTATCAACTACTGTTTTTGTCAGAAAAGTGAAATCGCTCCCAATATTCATGTCAAATACAGATGCTAATAATTGGTAGGTACTTTTTTTTCATACTGTCAAATAGTCTATTTTGTTTGTTATTTTCGTTGCAAGTTATAACGCAACCCTGCCTCAAAAGCTGTCCTCATCCACAACTAAATTAAAAAGTAGGAAAACTTGACTTATCTCTAATATCAACTCTAACATTATAATGTAATATAAAATCACGTCTTTACAATCGATAAATTAGAAAGTTTATTTCGATGAACAATCCAAAGAATATAAAAAAAAGACAGTTTGACTTGGTTACATTACACATTATTGCATTTTTCAGCACGGGTTTTCATTTCATACTGTTCGTTAGATATTTTCTTGCTCATACGACCAGGTTGTTGAATAATTTTTATTCGAGATTTTCCCCATGGATTTTCCTAAATCATGGCATGGGTTCGATCATGGAGATTTTGAAAAGGGTTTTTAATGCTTAACAACGCTGTCATCGTTTATAAAAAAAATGGATTTATGATGTTTGCCACGACAAATCCTTATCTATATGATAGTTTACTGGTAGAGAGATATTTGTTACAAAACTTACAATAAAATTATATAGTAAAGGCGCATAGCATATAAAATATAATTTTATTTGGACATGTTATCAAACATTGAGAAGAAGTAACATATTATTTGATAATATTATATTTTTTGTCATAAATCCAATTATTTGGTTTGCTTGCTATAATAAGGTAGCGCGTTGATGTCTTTTATAAGATTTTAAGTTGTTACGCGAATTTAATCATTTAATATTTGCATTTTTGTATCCCGTTAATTGATTTGTGTTATTTTCAAGTAAGTAATTTATTTCCTTGTGATATATTTTTATCCCTACGTGAGTGCGAGGTAGTTGCAATGCCATCCTGCGCTGGTCATCGGTCGCTGGGATTGTCCTATACAGCATCGCTGTATGAGGATATTGCTGGGAGAAAATCTTTTATTTTATATATCTATTAATTATTATTATTTCTGATTGATGATATTGCCTATTTGATGTTTATTTATGACATCAATTAATAGTATTTTGATTGTATTTTTTTAATCAATGTAATATCTAAAATAAATTTATTATTATTATAAATATTTATCACAAAGAGGGGCGGTATAATAGAATAATAGATCCCTAGACTATGCCAGAACATCAACAGCGATTTTTGCATCGTGAAAAAACACATATGATTAAATTACCTAAGCACCTAATTATGGCGTCTTGACTGATGAAGGTTTGAATGATATAAAATAGATTTTGAACTGAACAAATTCTAAATAAGGTCTCTAATAAATATAAAAAAAATTGCGAGTCCGAAGATTTCATATAAAATTTAATTTGGTATGTAAATAGTTCGTTCATATACGTAAACTCCCTTTTCTTGGGCTTCATGATCCTTATAGGCTCATCCTTGGTCAAAGGGAAGTGTACCTTATAGGTTTTGAATTCTTTTATATCGCCAAAATAAACAACACAAACGGATCATAATTTTTTTGACTGATTTGACTTAGAATTTTGATTTTGCACTGTTTTAAAGGATTACAGACTATTTGATATCAATTTCATGTTGATATTTTCACGCGTTACCACAGAATACATAATAGTACAAGGCGTTAGTAAGAAAATGGGACTTAAAAAACGTACAGTAGGACAGAAAAGTGATCCGACAACGGTTTCTATTAAACTGCAGAACCTTAAGAATAGAAAGAAGTTATGTTATTATTTAAATTAAATTAATTAAACAGACAACAAATGTCTTGTTATTCTGAAAGGAAACTGTTAACTGTGTTAAGAAAACAACGAGACGGTTCATTAACAGTTTTAATCTGGGTTCTTAACTTTTGGAGTTCTTAAAAGCTTGTCACGTTATCAGCAAAATTACAAAGGCGCGCTCCTTTCGTTGTTGGATCGAGAGATCTCAAAACTTGGTCTTTTGTGGCGTCCCAGTGTTCTGGCCCCTGAAACACTTTGATGTCTCGTGCGTGACTAAGCTTTGATTGGCGAAATGCTCAAACGTGTCTGAGGGTGAGCTGAAACAATACTGGCCCCGTATCGACGAGGCAAGGGAGGTATTACTTTTAGCTTTTTCAATTTAAGGGACAAAAATTTACGTTAAATAATTGCCGATTACTTATTTCTCAGTCAACCCCTTTAGTTCCCTATTATTCCAAGACCTCCTGAAACTAATTATTATGTCAAATAATATTGCCTTTTAATAGTATTGTATGTAGGAAAATCTACTTTTACATTCAAAATAACAAAAAAGGATTGACTTGATTACGGTCTTTATGTTAATTATATGTTATTTAGGTTATTTATACAACTTCTCAATGTAAATGAATATTCTTTGATTACAATTCTTGTAAGTCAGTGTAGTAATTTAAGTGCTAATTAATAAACTAATGATGCTTTCTAGACTTAGATAATATAGATAGATTAATTTATCTTTTATAAAGGCGGAACTGTGCCCGAAATGTGTTGTTATCCGGTCACACGTCGTCGTCGACTACGTGCTAGGTTTTCTAATAAAGGTATTCACTAAGATTTTACAACTAAACATAATCTACTGAATGTATTTTTATATAATCCGAAAGAAGTATCCGTTATCTAAACAAGGATATGAATAACAAATTAACACAACTCTTTATTTTGTCGGTATAATATGATAACGGTCAATTTTGTTTAATGATTTATATCCGTTTATATTTCAGATTATAAAGTATTTGTAAAATAGGTCCACGTTGCCTGATTTTAAATAATATCTAGTGAATAATAATAATAATAAATATTTCCAACCCTCACACCAAATTAGCCTAGCCCCAAAGTAAGCAAGGAAAGCTTGTGTTATGGGCTACAAGGTTAACAGATGGCATACATACACTGATATATATAAATATAAGTTTATGCATATAGAAATATAAACAAACATCCATGACTTAGGTACAAATCCTCGTATTCATCATACTAACATTTGCCCCACCGGGATTTGAACCTCTCGAGTAGGCGACACCTTGAAATTCGGCGTACATTCCACTCGCATCACGAAGACAGACAGAGGTCTTCAAATTAAATAATATCTATTTATTTATTTATTAAGGACAACCAACAAAACAAACACCAAATAAAAATACAAATTGAGAAAGAAATAAAGAAAACAATTCTTAGTGCTGCCTTACTTAAAGGTGCATGCGTAAAAAATTACTTACGAAGTAGACTTACGATAAAAAAAATAAGGGAATCTAGTATAAACACTTCAAAACTACAAAACTAAATGTTAGGTACATATTCATATCCATTCTGACATCATTCTCCAGACCCAAAAACAGATCCAACACCAGTCCCTCACTTGCACTCTGTATTGAGAATGACAAGGATACACTGCCGCCTAATCCAAGTCTAGGCCTAAAGAACGCTGCCAGAATCGACGCCGTTGTGGTGGTATGCTAAACAATAATATGATTTGATCTATGTGGGCACAAAGGAGTCTAAAATAGCAGACTTAAGTTTGCGAAGAGAAGAAGTCATGTCTATATCACTGTTTTTGGATGAAGCGGCCAGCGTACGTGATAGTATGTTATATTGTGACTGAAGTCTATTAATGGTACAAAAATGACCAAGGTTAGATCTGGAAGCCCCTGCTCGGAAAGGTGCATAACGTGAAGGTCGAGCAGATTTATATGGGATATTAAAGTTAATCTGCGCTAACAAGTGTGAGCAACCTATGCATTATAGTCGTATTTATTGGTGTCTTCTCTCATTTAATTGTATTTCTATGAATTGTTTTACCATTCATCTATGTTTATCATTAATATTAACATGGAACACCTGATTAATATAACTGCTTAGCAATTGCTAAGTCATTAAAAAAATATTATTATCAATATTGCTGTAAAGTGAAAGAAAGCATGTGTTTTTCAACCCAATATTTTTGGTAACAATGTTTTTGTCACGTTTGTAGATTTTTATCGTCATTTTATATTATTATTTCAATTATTTAAATAATGCTTCAAAATCTCATAGTTATTACTGCTACTCCTATAATAAGTAGTGTAACGAATGGAATATTGCGGTTGTTTTCCAATATGGAGTAGATATAATTTGTTTACGCAATGATCCAGTTTCAAGTAATAAACATTTGGCGCAATCATATTAGGGCTGGAGGTGTTTTTATAGAAAAATTGAATGGAGAATTATTTGATACACCACTGTTTCGTTGAGTAACTATTATTATTTTTACTGCGAGTTTTCGTAAAGGCTTCTGTGGTGCTACATCCTATGAAAAAGGTGTTAACAAGTGGGGTGTATTGCAATAATATAAGACAAGTAAATGTACGGCTACTTGTTAATTTGAAATGTATGTATGTACAGGCGTTGGTTATTATGGCAATTATTTTAATTTTTCTATCAGTATAAGGCTAGAATTAGAAAACAGTTACCAAAGTATCAGGATGGTAATTTCGATGTAAAGGATAAATGTATTTTGAATAAAGTATCCTACTTTACGTAACAGTGGAAAAGCTTCTGGAGATGTCAATGTTAGTAAAATGATGTGATGAGAAAATGCAACTGTAACCCATTGAATAATTTAGTCTGAAATCTACCTATAAAGTATACGTAACAAAGTTGTTAAATACCGTTGCGGTAAGTGTTATGGTTATGGTAGTATTAAATGGTGAAATAACCATCACTTACACTGCTCGATAAGCGATAACAATGATTTGAGTATCTAGGAACTTATTTTTGTCATTCCTGTCTACTCTGTGTACGTATGCGTATATACGTACGTTGAGGGTATTCTGATAATTAGGATGTGTATTGATGTGATGAGAGAAAGAAGAGGGTATTTGGTACCTAGTTAGTTATGGTCTGAATCGATGTGATGAGAAAAGTTGAGGATATTTTGGTAGTTCAATTATGGAGTATTTCAGTGTGATGAGGGAAAGTTGAGAATATTTTGGTAGTTCATTATGGTGTATTTCGGGGTGATGAGGGAGAAAGTTGAGGGTGTTTTGGTAGTCAATTATGGTGCATTCCGTCGAATGTTGAGGGTGTTTTGGTAGATAATTATAGTATACTTTGGTGTAATAAGGGAAAATTGAGGATGTTTTGGTAGTTTGTTAAGGTGGGTATTGATATGATGATGGAAAATGAGATATGTGGTGAGGGAAAGTTTAGGCTATTTTGGTGAGTGTCTTACCCCTCGGCCAGAGCAGGGCCAGCAGCAGCAGCAGGCCCGCGGGCGCCGCCAACAGCGAGCGGCGCGCCCGCCACCCCATGTCAGCGCCGCGAGCAGGCCGCGCCGCGCGCCGCCGCCGCCGCCGCCGCCGCCGCCCCGCGCCGCGCCATCACCCGACCGACGCCCGCCCGACGCCCGACGCGCGACACCGACCCCCGCCTCCCTACGCCGCACTCCCTATACGAACCTATCCAAAACTCTGCCCGAATTCTCAGATATCATAAATTGAATCACCGCTCGCCGACGGCCACGCGTGCCGTCCGATTCTCGAGCATCGCCGGCGCGCCGCGGGTACGTTGTTCGGTCACGGCGCGTTTTTAAGCATTGTTGTTCAGCGGAGTGCGGCCGACCGTGGGGCAGCGGAGCCGCCGGTGTGCGGACTGGCGGCCGCGCAGCCGCTGCCGCCCATTCACGCGCCGCTCGCCGCCCGCCGCCCGCCCGCGCCCCAACCGCCCGACCTTCGTCCCGTACCCCTCGCCCCGCTACACCCGGCTCCTGCTGCCGATGCCGCCCGCCGCCGCCTACTATTATGCTAATTATTTGGCCCTTTTCAAAATTTGCCTAACTCTCATTTTTCACTTGTGCACGAAGTCCGTTAATTGTGACCACTTTCATCTCTCTTGTGATTTACTATCATTTCATTCGATCACGGAGTCTGTAGCGATTGCAAAATATATCTGCTCTTTAAATAATTGTAAGTGGTATTAAGATAAAAGGTATCATTTTACAAGATTATGATAAAGAACTTATATCAATCTTAGGAGTATCGGAGTATCTGTAGAAATATAGAAAGACTGCTATTCAGTACGAGGGAAATATAACTTAAAGTGCCTTGGTATTGACGCTTTATGAAACTGTGTAGAGCGCGTGAGAGCTTTAGGCTGTTGATATTACTGCCGCTATTTCGTAGGCTGAGGGCTGTGATGGGTTTTCGAAACGTAGCGATTAGAGGCTCAAGTATTGTGGTTGTTCGGAGACTGCGGGGATGCGGCGCGGACCCGCGCGGGGATGCTGCGCGCTGCCGATCAATGAGGGAGCAGCTTCCCGCTCTCCCCCTCCCGTTGCCGCACCGCACCGCTGTGCCCGCCGCTGCCTTGACACCGGCAACCCCGCATGCTGAACCCATCCGACACTACGAAATTCGATTCTGAATTCTAACCTCTCCTACATCTACCGACTTGAGCGGTACAAACTACGAAAGCGGAAAACTCCCCGGAAAACCCTTGGTAAGGGTGTAACGGCCTAGCTCATCGCTCCATCAGCCCGCAGTTCAAATTGATCGGTTACTTCATATATCACTCTGCTCCTTAAGGAAAATATGGTCGATGTAATATTGCGGCACAATTGTTAGTTGTGTTTCTAAATTGATGTTTAACTTTCTTTAAGTAGTTCTCAATCATTAAGCAAATCGAAATATACATTTTTTATTAAACAAATTTTATCCTATATCAATATAGAAAAGAACATATAAAATTAGAAGTTCAACATTTTCATTTCGGTATCATTTTATTTAATTCGTTTATGATAATTTTTATATTTGATGTTTGGTTCATGTGGTGTTTGGGAGTTTTTAGTCTGTATAGGGTGACTTCACCTATACCCGAAACTAATTCGGAATTCCGCCACATGTGTAGATACCATTAAATCTAAGATCGGTTTTATTTAATGTGTCAGAAACATTGTAATCATACCTATGTAGGACTCGACCCGAGTTACAAGCTTCATCATCCGCAGTACTCGTGACTATTTGGAATTGATCTACATTAATATAGTTTTATTAAATATTAACCTTATTACCACAAAAAAAGGTTAGACACGTTCTACACAAGATTAAAAAAAAACATACAAAATTTGCCTAAACAAGGTTTTAAACAGTGTCTAACTTTTTTGTAGTAAGATCATGACAATATTTTATATGAAGTCTTATCAGATCAGTTCAATAAAACAACAAAGAAAAAATTCCAATTGTTTGGATTTGTGGTTTTATTTTTCATTTCTCACTTATATTACTCAATATTTCCAATTAAAATGTATAACTCGTGCACGGGTTCCTTACTTCCAACAGCCCAGGTTCTCTATCTAAAAGGGGCATTTTTCTGCCTGCGACATTCTTCGTTTAAAGTTAGAATTCTGAAAAAAGGGATTTAAAAAAAATCCGGAATAAAAATTAATGAAAAGAGTGACGAACTTCTTAGCAATCCATGGATTCACTGTGCGGGTGCCCGGTCCATCGTGTGGCAGGGAGAGACACTCTGAGCAATACCCGGGACTTGCGACCCAGCTGTAGGTTTAAGGAGGCCCCCTTTAAGATCAACGTTCACCTTCACTGCTCGATTTGCCCATTCTTTCTAGCCAAATTTGATAGGAGCCTGTAAGTGCAGCCTTAGTTACTTGTTCCAAAACTGAACTTACTGCAGTTCTCAACATGCCTTGGTCTTTTAGAAGGTTAAAAAGAGATTTTTATTAAATTTTATTGTGTGGTCTTTTGGTGTGTTAGTTTCCCACGGTACAGTAAGCTCTATTAATACTATATGATGATGTGCCTAGAAAAGTGGAATATGTCCGACCTAGATGACGAAACACCAATATTCTCTGGTATTTTATAATGCTTTCCTCCAAGCGCTCAAATTCCAGCTGTATACCAGATTTGTTAAAAGAAGTGTAGGTACACTTCTTTTAACACCAATATCCTCTGGTATTTTCTTATAATGATTTCATCCAAGCGCTCAAATTCCAGCTGTATACCAGATTTGTTGAAAGAAGTGTACCTATTAGTCGTGGATAATCTTTATAAGTGTCCACCAGGTTTGAGGTCGTGAGATCCTAAGAAAACCTCAATCCAATAAATGGCTAGCGGCCTCTTTAACGTGCTAAGGGTGGCAAACAAGCGTAAGGCCGCCTGATGGTAAGCGGCCACCATAGCATATAGACGCTTGCGATATCCATAATTACGGTCTCACCGTTGCCTACCTGACCCAATCCTCTGCTCCGTGGAACCTGACTCACCGACAGAAACATAACATCACCAAAAGATAGTGTTATTTTACTGTGATCTGATCCGCTATGCCTTACCTGTCTTGAAGGTTCTAATAGTTTTCTAGTCTGCGCCTTGTATAAAGTGAGGAGTTTCCAAGCCTCCATTTGAGCGGAGTATTATTTTCATCATGGATTAAGACAAGATTACTTTAAACTCTAGGTTTCGTAATTAGGAAGAAACCAAACAACAGCATGACCATCATCAGTATTCGCAACACAATAAGAAATAAAGCGAGCTTTTAATCTTGAACTGTATATATATAAACATATATACCAAACTGTTAATGCATTAATATATAGTATAACAGGAATGTTAATGTCCTAACTTAATACTTAACAACGAAGGAGACGTTTTCGGGCTTCGTCATTAACTATAGCTCTGAAAGGAAGGGAACAATAGTGTTCTATCGACCACGCTCCGGTTCTGTCTTTATTTGGCGTTGGATATGTTTTGTAAATGGCAAATGTGTTCAGTACCAGGAAGTTTGCGAAACTCGGAGAAAGCGCCCAAGGAGCGCAGTTGAATAGAGCACTATGAACAAAAGCGATTCATTTGCTAGAAACTAGGCGAAATAATGAACGAACGAACGAACCTATACTAGAGTGAAATGTCAAAGCAAAGGTTAAAAGTTACGAGCGCACGAGTAGGGCGTCTATATTACGATACCGTTAAATATATATCTTTGTATCAGTTGTGAATCTTATCTATACTAATATTATAAAGAAGAAAGGTTTGTATGTAAGTATGTTTGTAACGAATTGGCTCGAAAAGTACTGGACTGATTTTAAAAAATCTTTTACCACTTGAATGCTACGTTATCACTGATTAATATAGGCTATAGTGTATTTTCAAAAAAGTTAGGGTTCCATATGAAATCTTCGATAATGTAACAAAACGTGTGTAAAAAATACTTAAAAATAGCCTTATATCGCGTACGCTGCGGAAGTCATTGACAATAAAGTCATGTACTAAAGTTTTATAGAGGATACTAATATCTAGAAAAAAGTCCGCGATACCATAATTATGTCTAACTATTAGAGTTATGTCACAACTAGAGGTCCCTTGCGATTTCACCCGCGTTAATTTGAAGAAAAATCTTTATGGTGAGTGAAACTTAAAATATAGACATAGGTTGTCGTGGGCTTTTTTACAGAACTTTTAAAGGGAAAGAATTCCGTCACACATGATTTTTTTGTAACTTTAACTGGTTACCCAGCGCACGCAACGGAATCTCACAAATGGAATATTTTTACGCGTTTTTGCAAAATTTTTATCGATGCTCCGCTGCTACTGGTCGTAGCCGGGTAATAAATAGCCTGTAACCTTCCTCGATATATGCACTGTCCAATACAAAAATATTTTTTCAAATCGGAACAGCAGAGCAATGTTGCATTCGGTACAACGGGTCCTAAACTACGCAACAATTTTTTTACATGGAATGGAAGGTATATAATTATTATGAAGAAGGTCATTGTGTATAATACAAGCCTTTGAACAAAAACTATAGTCTACACTACAGCTCTACACCGAAAAAAAGCATGGGCGGGCCTCTAGTCTCATTTATATACGCGATAAAATCTTGCGTTAATCGCAGCAATAAACGGCCTGAAGCATAAACTTCCGTATGACTTGAACGCTGTTGTTATTATATTTTGTGGCGAATAGGTAGCATGTTATCATTTGGAGCATCTACAAAAAAAGAAGCTTGCTATCCTAAGTGGGTCACCAGCACTATTCTACCCGGACTCCATAGTCAAGTTCATGTGATATCTGGAAAGCTCCTACAAGCATATGACTAGAACCGACAGTCTTTCAAGACGCTCTCAAGTCTTGCCAGCGTCCTTCAGCCTAGAGAAGTTACTAGGCCTCTACTCTAATGTGGAGCGCAGACTAGAAAACTACTAGAACCTTCAACACAGGTAGGGCATAGCCGATCAGATCACAGTAAAATAACACTATATTTTGGTGGTGTTACGTTTCTGTTGGTGACTAAGGTTTCACGGGGCAGAGGATTGGGTCAGGGTAGGCAACGGTCCGAGAATGGCCCCTCTGAGGCGTTGGCGCCTGTACGGGCGCCCTCAGAGGAGGGGATGTCCGAGTAGCCCTGGCCGCTCGGACCTCCCCACGAATGCGGTCGCCGCGTTCCCCCCGCTTCTCCCAGGAGAAGGGACGAGGAGCTGTGGGCGGCCGGGAGGGGGGAGAGGGACGGGAAGAACTACGCTTCCCCTCCCGTTCCCCCCTCCCAGGAACGGCGGCCCTCTTCATGTGGTTCTGTCTGCAAGAGGGGGGCGCCGGAGGGTTCTTGGACGGATACGCCCAGGAGTCCCTTCCGCAGCGGATGGGGGGGCGGTACGGTGGGCACTAGACCGCGTACCCAGCCCCCATGCGCGGGCCTACTTGCGCACGTCTGCGGGGTCTCCGTAAACCTCGGGAGACCCCTGCCGTGGAGCCCCGGCGAGGCGCGGAAACTGCTGGATGCGGAGCCGTGGTAGAATCCCTAACGGGGACCCCGCGGCACGGCATTAAGCAGTGTAGAAGGTATTCGCAGGACTTTTTTAGCGGATATTATGCTGTAAAGCACCCGTAAGAGTTGCGTGGTCCTCGGTGGGCAGCTACTAGGGGGTCCGTAAGACTTGCGGGAGCCAGGTGTGAGGTCCATTCGGCGGTGTGCCTCTTAAAGGCGCCGTCGTCGGTAAAAAGATTTTTTACCTACGTAATAAAAAAAAAGGGTAGGCAACGGTGAGACCGCTATGTTTGCTACCGCAAGCGTCTATAGGCTATGGTGGCCGCTTACCATCAGGAGGCCTAACGCTTGTTTGCCACCCTTAGCATATAAAAAAGGCCTTTAGCCATTTTTGGACTGAGGCTGTTTTAGGATCTCACGGCCTCAAACCTGGTGGACACTGTCAAAAAGGTTATTCACGACTAATAAGTACACGTCTTATAACAAATCTGGTATACAGCTGGAATTTGAGCGCTTGGAGGAGTTCCTATCCTCAAACTCTTGAATTACTAATATCAGGGAAATCATTTGTTAGGTTATCCAGGAGAAAATGATCAAACCTGTATAGGTACATTCGGCTGAATTTAAGGCACTTTTATTTCAGTTCAGTACCCAAGCGAATCGAGTTTGAACCTTTTAGAAATGTTTGCCCACATTGCAGACATGACGTGTTGCAGATCATTCATCTGCAATGCGAGAGTCAAATAGATAATAAAAAAATATTTTAGTGCAGATAGCAACAGGTCTTATGTAATCACAAACCGTTGAATTTCTTCTACTAAATTTGAGCTTTGTCAGGTTATGATAAGATTGACTATCGATTTATGCGAATATTTTTCCGTTTTGGATAACTTGACCTGTGGTTGTATCTACATTATAAGTATTCTCGAAAAATAAACTGCAACATTAAATAAAATCTATTAGATCAAAAGACTCAGTTGTTAAGGGACGGTGGAGTCCAGAGGCGAAGATAGGTAGTTGGTGCAGCAGTTTTTGCCACAACAGCTATCCTCACCTTGCCGGCCTGTTAGTTGCTTTTTAACGCCTCTTTCTAAATTATGTAATATCATATTATTGTTTATGTTATTTTATATTTAAAGGTTCTTATTGGTATTATTGCTGTTCCCAAAAGCGTGGTGCGAGCGTCACGGTGGCGATGGCGCGATGGCGTCGGTCGCGTGACTAACTGACGGCTGCCTGCAAATTGCACATTACACGCCGCGCTCGCTGCAACCGAACATTAATGCATTCCCGTAGATTACTTCATAGTGAACCGACCATACAATCTGTTACACTTTTTACACGTTTCGCGCTACAGCGAAATTATTTCAAAGATTCATATCTATCCATCCATCTACCTATCTGATCGATTTCAACTGAAAGGGTGTCGACACCACCTTGCGACGTAATAATATTAAAATGTACAATTTTCCTTCAGAATTTTATAATTGTGGAAAATCTAGTTTTTATCTTTGACTGTTATATACCATAATATTGTGAAATCGATTGCTTAATAACAAATTGGTGGCGAACAATATCAATTTGGACTGGGAAGCTGTAAGGGCTACACTGATTACATATTGATGACTGCGGGTCGTCCAACCCGGGCCAAATGATAAATTTGGCCCAAAATGTGTCAGAGCAAAAACCCTGCACAGAGATCGCATGAAAAATATTAGCGTGACCTAAATGTTTTCCCCGCCAGTTGATTTCACCAACACTGTATTTGGGTCATCCAAATGCCCAATGCATTTTAGTCTTTAAACGACTTAAGCAGCTAAGGCAAAATATATTCGCAGTTGAGACTTGTCCAATGTCTTATTTGCGAATAAAATAAAGAAGTTTTACTTTGCATAGGAATATCATAGGCATGGGAAAAAAGCTTTTTTGTATTGTTTTAAACTTTCATGGTCACTAACATTATAGTTATTAGCAGGATTCCTACCATGTACCATGTTTTTTGTGAGTCTCTGATATTTCGGCACTGTTGTAAGTGCCATGATTTCGGAGTTCCTTGGTTTTGCTGGTAGTTTGTCCACATAATCTGAAGCCCACGAGCCACGGGATGTCAAATATTATTCTTTTAGGATATGCGTTTACTATTTTTACCTAAATAAGACACAATAATTAT
Source organism: Chilo suppressalis (assembly GCA_902850365.2). Lineage (NCBI taxonomy): Eukaryota > Metazoa > Arthropoda > Insecta > Lepidoptera > Crambidae > Chilo > Chilo suppressalis. The sequence goes on along the minus strand of OU963897.1, from coordinate 16,191,731 downwards.
CGTGGTTTTTCCTCGGGTCAGCGAAAATTGAGTCACTTAAGATTCTCCCTTAAACAATTAGTTTATTTAGGTTTTTTGAAACATATTTTTTTTAATTGGTATTTAAACGGTAATGTGATACCCAAGATATACAAATTAAGTTAAATTGGACAGTGACCCAGGTCAAATAACCTATTGGAGGTGTTTCTTTTAAGCCTTTTGAAATTGATCTTTTTTCATGAAATAAGTTAACGCCCTTTTATTCTATATTTTTTATTTTAATTAATCAAAAGAATTACCCATGCAATCAATACATTTTTGACAACGTACGTACAACAACGTACGTAACGGTAGCTTATAGATGCCCTTTTTGAAAACGTCTGTTGGACGGGAGGCAAAAAATTCTTGAAAGGCATTTTAGTGCCTCTTAGTAATTGATTTTTTCTCAGCTAAGAAGTTATTAAAATTCTCTAAAAAGTACAAGTCAGTAGGGGCAAGGTCTGGTGAGTGCGGTGGATGACGGAGAACTTCTACCCCCAACTCTTGTAACTTGGAGACCGTCTGCTGTGCAGTATGAGGTCACATGTTGTCGTGCAGGAGCAGCGGAACCGAAAGATTGACCAAAGCTGGTTGGAAATGTGCGAGCTTCTCCATCACTGTGTTCAGTTCTTCACAGTACACATCTGCATTACTGCTTATCCCGTTTGATAAGAAGCTGTGATGGATGAAACCGGCGCTAGACCACCAAACAGTGACCATCACTTTTGTAAGGGTCAGTTTTCATTTGCGGCAATGTTTAGGTGCTAAACCTACTTGCTGAGCGCTTGCGATTTTCGAACAGAATCCATTTTTCGTCGCTTGAATATGCCTATTAACAATGCTATTCAATATGCCTTCGTTTGTGTGCCCAGTGAGCAGTGCAAGGCTGGCGCTGGCAATCATTCAATTCGTGGGGCACCCAATTTTCAAGCTTTTTTACCTTGCTAATTTGACGCAAATGGACCAATATTGTTTTGAGGCTAATAGCGAAAGCTGCTGCTGATTTAGCTGTAAATTGAGAATATACAGCTTCCCTTTAACTCGTCATTGTCGACTAAAGTTTTCGGTTGACCACGGTGTTCATTTCTTAGGTCGTAATTTCCAGAACGGAAGCGGGCAAACCAACAACTGGGGGCCAATCGCCTAACTGAATTGCTTTGGAAAACGCTATCGCTTACGATTTCATTTTGTTATTTCTAGCCCCCTGAGGTTTTCAAATGCCTCGCGCTCTTTTTTTTTCTTTTGCATTGGTAATAACAATGTTAAAGAAAATGAGCGTGAGGTATTTCGGCGGTTAGAAATAACAAAATGAAATCGTAAGCGATAGCGTTTTCCAAAGCAATCCAGTTAGGCGATTGGCCCCCTGGTGGTGTGATCGTTTATAGTGTTCATTCGTATAGGTCGTTGATGTTGCGTGCCGCTTCTGCCGCTTTATTGCCACGACGGAATTAATAATCACTCGAATTTTTAATATACCCATGATAACGGTAAGCGTACAAATGACAAATTTTCAAAAAAGAATTCCATATTTTAAAAAGATTAATAACTTGAACTGAGAATTATTAGCAAAGAAAGAAAAAAATGGACTTGAAATAGCCAGTATGGCAGAAAGGCAATTTCATAGGTAGAGACCTATTATAAATATATGTAGGTATGCTTATGATATTTTTGTATTTTCATTCCTGTACTTTGAATTCATTTTCAATATACCGTTCATTTAAAATTGCCGTTAATTGATTGATATTGGATGTAAACAAACTAATCCTATTACTTAAAAAGTGTTTACGTTCTCAGTTTCAGGCGAATTAATTAGAGCAATTTATTGGTGTTTTACTGGGAAACCAAACAATAACGATGGACGTTTTACAACTTCACTTTTTATAAGACTACAATGGAATTTATATTGTCAAAAATGTTACAACAAAGGTATTTTTGGGTATGATCTACATTCTACATTATGGACAGAAGATATTGTAATTTTAGGGTGAAGGAGCTTTTTTATTCAAATTAAAGCATTCACAAAATAAAGGTTTTTAAATTGCAGAGACATAGTATATTGCTTTTAGTTTGACTAAAGCCTCGATGACATGGGGCGAGTTTACAAACTGCTAGCAAACTCGCTGGCTTGGAGCTTGTAAACTCGCCCCGTGTCATCGAGGCATTACGGATCAGTCAATGTTTAAAGGCGCCTCTTCACAATGGCCCATGATGGGCTATTAAAAAGGTGGCCATCATAGCCGTGATGATGGGTTGCTTTCTACACAATCGTGACTGTCGCCGTGGTCTGATGAAAATGGACGTCGAATTGACAGCGGCTGTTAATATTTATTTGCTTGGTATAATTATATAATGTGTATCGAAATGGGCATCAAACAAGTGCGAGTGTTCAATTCACGTGGAAAGGGTGCCGTTCTTAGACATGAAACTTAAACCAAACTTGTTTGTGTGGTAACTGATAAAAAAACGTCGTGGAACACACGGTTGGAACGAAGTTCAAAATATATAAATATTTTTGCTGTTCCACGACACTCATGATTAATATATATTCACAGTCAGGTCATAAGTATTGTCACACAGTAAAAACTTTTCTTTTAGAATGCTGGCCACAAAAAAGTTTATTGAATTCGAATTTCGAATTGTTCATGAAACTAAAAATGTATAGTTTTTAGAATTTTACTCCTTTTTAAATATGGGGAGTGGACGCTTATAGAAGACCGTGTTGCAGTTATTGCGTTGCATATTTGCGGTTACGCGCCAATTAAAATTTTTGACATACTGAAAATTTTGAATATAGCCATAAGATTCGTTTATCGTACTATCAAACGATACAATGAAGATTCTAGTGTAGATGACAGGTCAAGAAGTGGTCGCCCTCGGTCTGTTAGGACTCCAGCAGTGATAAAAGCTGTGAAGGCGCGAATTCAAAGAAATCCCATACGTAAGCAGAAACTGTTGGCCCTTCAGATGGGGTTAAGCAGAACCACGGTGAAAAGGGTGTTAAATGAAGACTTAGGGCTTCGGGCATATCGAAGAAAAACAGGACATCGTTTGAATGCTCGTCTAATGGACCTGAGACTGAAGAGATGCCGCGCTTTGTTGAAGCGGTACGCGGGAAAAAAATATCGGGGGTTTTTTTTTAATTTTTTCATCAATCAATTCTTTTTTCGGATGAAAAAATTTTTACCGTAGAAGAGAGTTACAACAAACAAAATGATAAGGTGTACGCACACAGTAGTGAAGAAGCGAGCAACCGTATTCCGCGTGTCCAACGAGGTCATTTTCCATCCTCGCTCATAGTATGGTTGGGAGTTTTTTATTGGGGCTTAACATTTTTGTGAGAAAGGTGTAAAAACGAATGCAGTTGTGTATCAAAATACAGTCCTGACGAACCTTGTGAAACCTGTTTCTCATACCATGTTCAATAACAGGCACTGGGTATTCCAACAAGATTCGGCGCCAGCTCATAGAGCGAAGAGCACACAAAACTGGCTGGCGGCGCGTGAAATTGACTTCATCCGGCACGAAGACTGGCCCTCCTCTAGTCCAGATTTGAGTCCTTTAGATTATATATATATATATATGGCAACACTTGGGGGAAAAGGCGTGCTCAAAGCCTCATCCCAATTTGGAGTCACTCAAGACATCCTTGATTAAGGCAGCCGCCGATATTGACATGGACCTCGTTCGTGCTGCGATAGACGACTGCCCGCGCAGATTGAAGGCCTGTATTCAAAATCACGTAGGTCATTTTGAATAAATTTTATTGTCATAAGAATCTAAGTTTTGTTAAGTTTATTTTGGTATATAAATGGTAACGTAATGAATAAACTTGTTTCAATTATTTTAAATTAATTATGTGACAGAATTTATGACCTGACTAGGTATCTAAACCTGACTAGGTATTTATATATATCTTTTACTTCGAAACATGGTAGGAGGAATCAAACATCCGAAGACGATCAAAGGTTTTATTTAAATTTCGAACTAACCTGCACACAGAAAGCTGTTTATTGAAAAAAAAATACAAATGAACAAAATGCTGAGTGGCGCTTGTACGTGGCGCATGACTTAAAAATTATAATATTACTTTTTCGCGCACGTGCAGAAAAGAGTCACTTTCCGCATCATTATGTATAAGTATAAAAAAACACTTCTTTTAAGGTTATAGTTTCAATGTCCGTCCGTCCGTAGCTTAGCTCATAGACTCTCGAATAACTCGAAAAGAGTGTTAGAATGATATTTAAAGCAGCTGACGGTCGTGCGTGATGGAAAAATCTCACTATTTTCCCTTAGCTTCCATCGGCCTAGTCCGTACCATGGGATAGAGAAATTCATAAAAAAAATTTTTTGGGTACCTATAAATATGGAAATGAGATAGTTCTTTTTTCGTCTACCCAATGGTGTAAAATTGTGTAAATTTTCCAACTACGTCCGGCACTGGGGCATTTTCTTAGTCTTAGTCGGGCACTCTTGTCAGAGTGGTCGTGGTTGCACTGACGAGGTACATGGTGGGGTGTTCTTTGGGTCGCTATCAATTCCGAGGGTAGCTCTCCTGGCGATTTGCTTCAATTTCTAACGGTTCGAGGCGTCGCGAGTACACTGGACCATGGTGGACTCGGTAGCCTTTGTGATGGCGTCTATCCAGCGGGTTGGTGATCGACCGCGTGCTCTCTTGCCTTCCACCTGACCTTGAACCACCAGCCTTTCCATCGAATTCTCATTTCTAGAGATGTGACCAAAGAACTTCAGTATTCGTAGTTGCACAGTTGACGAGAGTCTGTCTTTAACACGAAGCTCTTTGAGAATGGATACATTGGTACGAAATGCGGTCCACGGAATCTTTAGGACGTCTCCAGCACCACATCTCCAATGCATCGATTTTACGGCGATCCCGCAGTCTCAATGACCAAGTTTCGGCTCCATAAAGAAAGATTGGAAACATAAGGCATTTCATCAATCTGACTTTAGTCTTCTTGGTAACTCTCCTGTCCCTCCAAATCTTTCCTAGCCGTTCCACTGCAGACCTGGTGATGGCGCACCGTCGTCTGATTTCGTCGCCACATCCTCCAGTGCTTGATATAGTAGATCCGAGGTAAATATAGTTCTGTATCACTTCACAGTTGGCTATATTGTGTACATTAGTTCCAAATTGTTCGGCTCGGTCTACTATCATCACCTTCGTCTTGTCTCGGTTTATAGCAAGTCCGAATCGCAGACTGGTACTTTCTAAACGGGCTAGAAAATTTTCCACGTCTTCTGGAGTCTGTGCGAGAAGGGTAGTATCATCAGCGTATCTCAGGTTATTTATCACGCGTCCCCCAACAGATGTTCCTTTGTCCCAATCTTCTAGGACAATGCGCATAATATACTCTGTGTAGGTGTTAAAGAGTAGTGGCGATAAAATGCATCCTTGTCGTACACCGACCTCAGTCTGGAATTCACTCGAAAGGGTATCATCGACTCGTACCGCTGCACTGGGGCAACCTTGCCCCAAAGTAAGCACTGTAACGCTTGTGTTATGGGATGCTAGGGTAACGGATAGAAAGCATATACTGTACATATATAAGTATCTTATATATAAAATTCTCGTGTCGCGGTGTTTGTGGTTAAACTCCTCCGAAACGGTTCGACCGATTTTCGTGAAATTTTATATGCATATTCGGTAGGTCTGAGAATCGGATGTAATCTATTTTTCATCCCCCTAAATGTTAAGGGTAATCCACCATTAATTTTTATTTTCAATTTTAGATATTTTTTTTATGATACATCATACATAAATAAATATAGGCGTTTCATGATGAACAACTACTGAACATTGCAAATTACCCGACACACATTTTGATTTTCTTCTGATTTTCTTCTTTTATATGAATAAAAAATATCGATGAAAATGATTTCAAATCGTTTATAGAGCCTTATTATATTAGAATAAAAAGTATCAAAAGTCAAAATAAAAAGCTAATTATGGAAGATTTTATACCTACCCACACGGTGATTTTGTATAGCACACAAATGTGCAATTAACAGATTTTTAAATTACGGAGGTAAACTTTCGCTTATTTAGTATGATCCCATATTTGTTGGTTAAAAACTATTACTGAATGATTAAATTATAAAGAAGAATAACACAGGTGGTAAAACCAAACCAAACAAATGTTCGCTTCAGCAGTGTATCAATGCCAATTTCTTTATTATAATTGAATTTCCGTCCTTATATTATTTGCATGATACTAAGGTGTTTATAAATATGAACTTGATCATAAATCCTTTTAAAATAATTTCGCAACTAATTTTAAATTCTCCATAAAAATACAAGCTCCATAATCACTGTTAATATAAGACCCTAATTCGCTAAACGAATAAAATTAGGATTTGTTTAGTTATTTAGTCTTTAAGTTTGGTGTACACCGATTTGACCACTTAGGATTCACCTAAATGTTTTAAGTTTGAGTTATTGGAGTCTCCTTAGTTTGATGTTAATGAACATAGGTAAGTATCTGAAGAGCGTCATTTGAAAAACTAAGTAAAATTTTCACCTCCGAATGTTTTTATCGTCATCGTCATCATATTTTCATCTTGTTATTATTAAAGACTTAATCACATGAGGAAAATGGGCCGTAACCTATTACTACTATATTAGTATTTTACAATAAATATCAATAGCTTCCATTGTACGAGAAAAATCAATATAGAACACTTTTATACTAACTTTCTATACAGATAGAAGAATTATACTTACCAACGGAATTCACGACAGTAGACTGGCAAATCATTTTTTCTGTATACAAACTTAAGCTTACATAGTAGCCAAATTTATACTATGTATATGTATCTAGATTTGGTAACTCGGAAGAATATGGCGTTAAATTATTTTAGGTACAGACCTAAGACGAGACAAGACATCCAAGTCAACAGGCAATAGAAAGATTTTAAAACTAATGATAGTTTTTTATGTCAGTTAAGAAAGCACACTCATATATTCGTTGTACTGTCTTTTTGCCTGCTGCAGCTTAAAGGCTTTAAGTTACCAACTACAAAGGAGCGAATCGCAAAGAAAACAAGTGGCGTTCAATGCGTTCCGAGCTTAACTTCATTGATGAACAACGAAAGCTAATAAAGAAGTAAGTACTAAAACTTCAAGTTTGAAATCCACAGCTTAGTTATTCTGTAGAGAGTGTGCGAGGCCTGTCGCCTTTCTCAGAGTAATTGGGTGAGGCTTGTCGGGTACGGCGAAGCGATTTTCATTAACCTAAAATGAGAAAAATGCAGCCGCCACGCTCGCGCCTAGTATGGTGCACGCCTTTTGGTCACGGGACATTTTATAGACACCGATTAATTAACGATTTCTCAATATGAAATCAAAAATCAAAATCAAGTTTCTTTATTCAAATACGTAGCACAATACAACTCTTTTGAATCTGATGAAAAATGAAACTTTCATGGTCACTAACATTATAGTAATATATAATAAGTAATAAGTATCTTTATATTCAATATCATATTAAGTAAATTCGAAATAATAAGTTATTTACGGGATTGTTATCATCCCGTAAATAACTTATATTCTCTATACTATACAGAATGAAAAGGAAAGACTGATGTTGCATTTAGTTTTAAAGAACAATGCCCATTTATGACCTGATCTCGTATAGAGATGAAATATACGTCAAAATAAAGGTAATTTAAGTATAAGTTTACTACAATAATCAACGTGGTAAAAGAAACGCAGGAAAAAAGTTTTTTTTTTTAATATGTTTACTGTATGTGTTAGTTACAATTTCCGAACACACTTCAAGTATCCAGTGTTTGCAAAACGGATTTCTTTGACATATGACAGGTGTTTGACAACCTGCTCTGCAAAGAGTTTGTTATTTAGAATGCTTTGGTGTTTTGTATAATTAAATGAAATGATGTAGGATCGCTGTAACATGTTTTTCATACAATCCACTTGATGTTGCTCAAAATAAATTGCTTATTTCACTCTTGGGACAAATTATTCTTCACAATTGTTGCTTGGTTATTCATATCCGTTTGGCAGGTAAGAATGTTGTCTCCAATGTTCTTGTAAACATAATCAATTCACAAATAACTGCACTGCATTTTTTAATTTTTCTGCGTTTAAATCGTAAAAATGACTATAGGATATTATTTTCTTAATTTATATGTAATCGTTCCAGTATACTTCATATTTATACATTTACTTTCATTAACAGGTTTTCAAATCTATGGAAAGTGGGCATTGTTCTTTGGAGAATCATACCAGAATCGACACCAATGTCCATACAAAATCATGTCATCTTTATCATAATAATTATGAAATTTGAAATTTGTGTGAAATATAGACACCTTAGAAAAGGCTTTATTAATAAGTATTTTTTAAATAGTAGCTTTAAATTTCTTATCCTGTATTGTTGAATAGGATATTGGCTCCAAATGTTTTGTTCCAAAAAAACCAGAAGCTTTATTGATTTTCTAAAAAACAATGTATAATAAAAATAGAACCGACTTCAAAAAACTGAAAATGTATAATAAGATTTTTATGATGTGATATATTTGAATTCGATACCAAGTCATGTTTATTTAGCCATTAGCAGGGAGATCATGATAATGGTATCGACTTCAAATATTTTAGACAGTAAATCTTATTATTTCATTTTCAGTTTTTTGAAGTCGGTTCAATTTTATTAAATAATATTTTATAGTACCGTTGACAGATGCACACTATATTTGACGGAACGTTGGTGCAACAGTAGAGTTCTGCCTGCCTGCTTTCTGCCTTCATAATAATACATGTTCCCAAGTCACATTGTTTATGTTTTAATTGTGTAAGTATTATATGTAGATATTTATTTGCCATGGTAGCTACGAGCTGACATTACTTTTGGGACTAAATAATTGTTGTAAGAAGTCCGGAATTTCTTATTATATTATCAAATATTGGATTAGGTACATAAAAATCACATTACTTTAAAGAGATGTAAGTAGTTAGTGTATAATATCCTTATCGACGTCATTAATAAATTTCTTTGGTGTGTGTGTCTCTCTCAAATTTAGTTGAGTGGGTGTTGTCTGGTCGTTGGAGTTGTCGTTTAAATAATGTCGTAGAAGTCGAAGTTGGAGTCAGTGTGACGAAACTTGGCAGTCACCGCCGTCCTGTCTCGTAGTCCATTGTCATCGTTTTTCCTGTCAGTACTGGCATAATGTCCGTCATCTGTGGGCTAGTCAGTCAGTCCAAGGAGGCTGGACGCCTGGACAGGTAGGTGTATTTGATTAAGTAAAAAATTTAATTCATGCAAGGGTATTTTTTTCAGTGATTTTTAGGGCTCCGTACGAAAGAATGGATAACTCTATTACTAAGCCTCCGTTATCTACCCAACCGTCCGTTTGTCATAAGTTTATATTGTTGGCATTTGTAAAGAACCTATTTCCTTTGCAACTACACCCATTATTAGATATTCAAGAATGGATAAAATCTTTCAATAATGGGTCCCGACTGTTAAAGTAGCTTTGTTCCTTACCTAACAGAATTATAAACTACTGGACTAATATTTTAGCAGTCGGGTTTTTTGATTTTTAAATTTATCATTTTTATTTCACACTTTTTAGTATTATAAGATGGCATATACCGTAGTCTTGTCACTTAAGTAAGGGAATTAATATCGAGGGAATTATTAAGTACCTTGCGGTGGTTTTAGACCTAGTAGGTATTACAAATGGTGCAATCATAAAAAATATTTTCCAAATATTTTTTCTACCTATAAGCAAAATAAGAATAAGTATGAAAAATTACCGAATAACGAATCACTGTTTACCAAAAATGCTCAGCAACTTTTACCATATAATAAGATAAACTTACTACTTGCTTTATTTTTAAATCTTTTGCATCAATTACATATTAATATCCTAACTATCTATACTAATATTATAAGGAGGCAAGAGTTGTATGTTTGTAACAAATAATCTGTCAAACTACTGAACCGATTTCGAAAATTTATTCATCATAAGGTAGCGCTACATTATTTATTATTATATTTTCAAGCATTAATCGCATTATCGTTGATTAATATGCTCGATTTATATATCTAAAGAAAATTTTTAGTTGAAAAATCCACTCTGACAACTTCTCTGAGATGAATTTTTTCTAGTTCTTTTTTATAACTACATTTTATCCAAGTGACATAGGCTATATTTTATCCCGTTAAAATAAATTTTGCCCGTGCAATGCCGGGGTGGATCACTGGTATATATAAAATATTATAGATGCGAAACTGAGTTTGTTTTTTACACTTCCGCGCTCTAATAGCTAAATCGATTATGATGAATTTCCCTATAGAATTAGATGGGCCTTGGTTTTAAGCTACAATATCGCAATACTTACAGGCATAGGGTGATGGAATGGGTGATTAAGCTATAAAACTTTATATTATTTACTTTGAATTTTGCAGAATTATCTATCGTTTATAATTACAAAACCAACATTACCGTGATAATTAATAAATACAGGGAGCCATTAAACCGTGCCATTAAATATGTGTACCTACTAGCGAAAAATAGGTTTTTTCTCATTATGTTAAGTAACCCTTTTTTGAAACATGATGTAATATCGTTAAAATAAACTTTTAAAACAGTATAATTATGAGATTTTTATTCAATTACAATAATCATAAATACCTATTATGATAATTTATTTTTCATCATTTAATAAGAACTAACTGCATCACAGTTTTATTATAAGTACTTCGTATAGGATTAGATACTGTGAGTAGCCCATTTTTTCTTTTTCGCCTAGGTTTTATCTACGTTTATTAACACCAAAATTCTTCTCCCACTATGGCCGCAGTCTACTACTGCATAGTACACGCGCTATCACTTTTTCATCGTTGCAAATTTTTAAATATTTGTCGAAATGCCATAATGTAAAAGGCAAACTTTATCGTCTTTAAATATCAAAAGCGATAAAAGTATTTATTTTGATAAAAAATAATTTGTAAATACCAAATGTGCATTTTGGAAATGGACATCAAATAATATTTTATTTTAGATTCACTATTTTAGCGATAATGGAATGTACATTAAAAATACATATATGGTGTAGGGGACTTTTTTGTAGAATTTTTTAAGAGATACATTTTCACTCTACATTAAATTCATGTAACTTTTATTGTTTTTGCAATACAGGCCGACATGGCTCCCAAATGGGAGATTTTTTCCGTCTTTCTTGACCCTTATTGTTATATTTTGGCCAATTCACTCAATGACTACATAAATTTTTATTTATATGTTATTATCATGTATGAGCTATATTATTGTAAAGTTTCATTAAATCCATTCAGTATTTTTTAGGTGAAAGAGTAACAAAGATCCATACAAACGTAAGATTGAAATTAAAAGCGCAAGTGGTTAATATACAACTTTAAAGCGTTGTAGATGCTAAACAATCATATAAAATGAAAAATGGTGTAAGGAACCTAAACATGATTTTCGATTATCTATAATGATACCCCACTCGACATATTTCGTCAACTTATTTTTTTTACTTCGTCACAATATGGCGCCTAATTGTCCCCATATTAAATTTTGATTACTATCATATCTTTAGTAGCACTCCCATGATTAAGACGAATCGATTGATATATGAATCATCAAAATCGGTCCAGGCGTTTGGTCTCTAGTGTGCCACAAAGGAACAAACATACATATATAGACTGTTAAACACTATACCCTGTCTGCGCGTGGCGCTTCGCGCACTTGCATTGCGCAGTCGGGTAAAAAAAAAACAGTTAAGGCTGTTACAAGCACCTGTTAACGTCGAAAAGCTACGCCATCGGTTCGCAAATCTAAGGCGGGAGAACTTAACCATGAAATAGATAGTCCAGTCCCCGTAGCATGAGCACCACAATTTACATTATATCACGTTTTTTATCGCGTCTAACTGTCAAACTCCATAGTAATCTGACAGTTGAGCGTGATAAAAACTATAAACCTTTTATTGAATAGATAAGTAATAGAAAGGATTTTTGAAAAATGTACCCCTAAGTGTGTTAAATAGGGGCTGAAAGCTTATAAAAAAATTAAATTTAAAATCCTTAAGTTTTAATTGGTTTATATTTTTTTCCTTCCTGTTTCATTCTCAAAAATAAATCAAACAACTAGATACGAACGATGCAAGTGCCATTGCCACGTTTTTTTGTGCACAGGCCAAAGTTGACAATTCTAGTGCGACCGCCCGTTAGTAAAGTAAATACATTATATTATCTTTTGTACTATCTGTTTTGTACCTTGACTGAGAATAACCGGAAAGAAAATATAGAGGTTCATGCTTCATTCAGAGGTTCATGCATGCATACTACTGAACGCAGTCAACTGCGATGACTGCGTTCAGTAGTAGGTTCTATTCTAGGGTTCTAGCATACTTTGGGTATGAAACCCTAATTAATTATATTTTGTCTAAACTCTATACTAAAAGTTTATGTAATTTCTCGTTAAAGTAGATAAAAAGTTCATTTTTTTTTGTCTTGTGGCCTTTGTTGTGTGCAATAAAGAATATTTATTATTAATATTATTATTGTAGGTAATCGCTTGGTGAGAATATACATATTAATTTTACTTCGGAACTAGGATTCATAGCTTTAAAAAATGTAAGTACTCAGTGACAGGGTTTTATTAATATGATTGAATTAAAAAAACATAATTTAAATTTAATAAAACAAATCAAATTACCTTATCATTTTAAGCTTATGAAAATCAAACAAACGATTATTGAATATTACTTTTAGAATAAAAAAAGCTAGCAAGTTTTGGGATCTGAGTAAAATATTGGAAAAAAATGGTTCATTAATTTAAATTATTTCAGTTTGCTTTAAATACATATATATCATGAGTATAGTTATGTTACTTGTTTTGTTCTTGATTTTATTTTGAGCATCTCGTACCAATACAATGATGTTTATACGTTGCTGAGAATCCAGACGTACTTAGATAGTCGCACTTACATGCTGTCATCGTTATAAACATCGTGTGACTCAAACGAGTTATGGTATTTTGTATGTTATGAACAGTGAATATTGATAGACACTTTACACTAATAAACAAAATTATGATCACTTATTATTTAAATATAGCCTAAAATTTTAGATTATATTCTATGCGAATTTGCTGCCAGTCTTGTGTTACTAAATTAACAGGTGATTGTTTGCATGACAGGAGGGAAAAGTGACTTCAAGTTTTATCGTTCGCGTTATCTGGCGTCGGGAATTGGCAGTTTGATACTTTCACTGTCTTTCAATCTATCAACACCGTTCCTGGAAATTTCTGAAACATAAGCGAAACGTAGGCGAGACAAGGAGAAGCCTACCAGATCAGCATTACGGCGTTACGGAATTGCCTAATTCAATTAGAATTCCTGGGCTGGCTTCGTGTGATATTTCAGTTAGTTCAGTTTACACGTAGGCGTCTCGATGCGAAGGTGGAGCGTAAAAGTGTGGAAAAATTATGTTATTGCAGATTCTTCTAGTGGTACTGACATAGAAATGTGAAACTCTCTTATTGATGGAACGCGGTACGGTGTCAAGTGCGTTTGTAGGCAACAGTGTGGCAGGGCGGGCGCGGTGAGAGCGCGGCCCGGTTGCGACCGGTCGGCCCCTCCGCGGCGCGCGCGCACACGCTGCTCTGCGCCGTCGACGTCGCGACGCTGCGCCCGTGTGCACCGCTCCGTACGAAGCTATCGCGTTTTTTTCTGTTCACTTAACCACTATACGTACAAAACAGTGCTAAGGACGCTCCAGAATGTTTTTAACCAGTGCCGGACGCCTTATGCAGTGACAATAAGGAGGTCGAAAACTCGTTTTTGGCAGTACACAGCTCTAATCGTGGTAAGTTTACAAAATATTCTCGAAGTGTGAGATTTGTGTATTTCGTGTAAACAGTGAACGCGAATGAGGTGCAATTATGCGGGTTTCCCTCTCGGTAAGTGGGGTAAGGTCACCGGTGCGGCGAGTGCGTGCCGTAATGAGATTAGGGGCGCGTCCCGACCGCCCGCGCGGTTGCCTGACCTCTTTACGCTTTTCCCGTTTCCCGCCCGCCGTCGCACCGCAACTTTGTATTTGTTTACGCGAGGCTTTGTACAGGTACCCGGTTTATTTAGCTTATGATTTTTCTACGTCGAAGCGTTTCTTTATTTACTTATTATTATTTGAACATGACATAAAAGTGAGTGTAACAAACAATATAATAACGAAACCAACTCATTGGTTTCGTACACCTTTGTTTCTTATACTTGTGTTATCTTGTTAGGGTTCCTAACTACCTGATTTTATCATAAAAACAGCTCTGAATCTTAGCTTAATTATTAAAACATATGCGCTTTATTATCCATTCAGAAATGTACTATTAAATTGAATACTCAATAATGTAGTGATTGAATGAAGATCAGTTATAAGGTGGGGTTTTACCATATGATATTTTATATATGTATTGACTTAAAAGTTTAAATATAGTTTTTTACGACGATGCGAATGTTATTGTGTTCTGATTTTACAAGTTACATTTTTAATAAATACTGAATACTGATTAATTTGTAAACAATCCCGAAGTCACAAAAACAAAACATAAATTACTGGAAAATACCCGGAAACCTTGCTAATTATTGTCTAGCTGAGAACTCCCACAGTGATGTCACCAGTTCATCTCGTTACAACCTATTCCCAGAGACGATGCTCACTCGTTACACTTCGCTATGTTTATAATACAGACATAGTCTCTTAACATTGTCATTTCCCACACAGTAAATATAATCGGGAGCCCGATCGGAGTGAAAGCATCGATGTAGCGTTGAACCAACCTCCCTTTTGTTACCATAATTAGACGATATAAATTAGATTATCATTGAATTTAGACCTGCTCACTTTCCTCCGGGCACATTGATTGATAAAAGTTTACTCGTAAAAAAGAATAAAAGCGCAGAGTCGACTTTCACCGTAGTTTTGCTATAACAGTATTGGTTGTTTATTTTTCTTTATTGAGCTCATGATTGTAAGGTTACGCTAACAAGCGTTTCTTGCGAAAATTATAGTTTGCAGTAAGCGGTTTGATGATAACAAACACATATTTGCTGATAGAAATCTTTAAAATATTTGGCGCAATATTTGAATGACCTAAGTACCGTTTTCTTCTATTGGATTTGAGATGTGTAGAACATACTAGCTGATACTTGTGTTGTTGTCTTTGAATACTTTGAATGTATGTAAAATGGGTAGATAAAAATATAATTTAAATAATAAACAAGGCTTATAGACTTTGTCTGGACTTTAACTGATGACAAACAATTTTATTTTCAAGTTTTGATTCGGATATCGAGGTTTGAAAATAGCGACGCAAAATTCGGTGATTAACAACGGTTGTGGGAGTTTTTATTATCTACCTAATGAGGTTAATATTAACTTTTTTAATGGAAGTCTAATCGGAATACAAATGCCTTTCAAAATTTATAAAACTTAGCGGAAATTGGCGGCTAAAAATTAATGCTGTATATCACTGCCAAGTATGGGTGTGATGGCACTAATATTTGTGATTAAGTAATGAGTTGGCGTGATTAATAACATAATAATGTTCCTTACATACATCACTAAATTATAAAACTTTGATTAGAATGTCTGTGTGTTTCACAACACCACTTATATTTTTAAAACATGTTTAGATATTTATTTATGAAAGAAAATAAAGCATAATAGAAACGTGTTTTGTAATATTATCAGATGTTATAGCGAAACTCATTCATAATACTAGCGAGTGTGATATTCGAAAACAGGTTATTTTTATTGGATATTTATGTTCGAAGATACATACATATGTAAGGGAAAAAGTCTGGGATCTGTAAATATTTAAATTCGATTTCAAAACGAGCTTTCGGTGTCTCGAACTTTGTAAAAATGAGTTGATCGGTTAGCTAAACTGTAGGATGTTAACCTCTTGAGAATCTTGGCGGACATCTGATGTCATGTGCAAACGATGTCTCCGCCCACGAGATGCCCAATAGCTCAGTGACCATTTGCATTTTAATAACCTTCTTTTTGTAATGAATGGGCTCGAATATACGAAAAGGCCTTGTAATTTTAATATTTCATTACACCGTTTACTTTTTCTTGGTTCATTTCGCCCGCGTAGAGATTGGAATTGTAAATTACCGGGAGTCTTTTCGCTGAGTAAAAAGTTTTCGGATAAAATAATATATACCTACCAAATTTTATCAGAATCTTTGTTGCCGTTTCGGTGGGGATGATATTTTAAACAATTTCTGTATTCCAGTCATCATCAAATCAATTATTCGTTCATTACATACTTATTTTTTATCAATACAGTTTTTTTATGTTAAAATGTACATAAAAAAATATATAATGACTTTCAGAAAAATTATTATTCTCGAAGAAAATACTTACGAACTAAGATAATTATGCCCAAGTCGACAGAGGGGAAAGCTGTATATGCATACTTCCATCCTGGCCGCGTGGTATATAGATCATCAATC
The DNA here is from genome assembly GCA_902850365.2 of Chilo suppressalis. Classification (NCBI taxonomy): domain Eukaryota; kingdom Metazoa; phylum Arthropoda; class Insecta; order Lepidoptera; family Crambidae; genus Chilo; species Chilo suppressalis. The sequence goes on along the minus strand of OU963897.1, from coordinate 16,175,191 downwards.
ATTGTTTCAATTTTGAATGCCGTTTCGACTGTCAATTTTCGCATAACTCGTCAAACTTTCTTCATAATAAATCTTTTGTCGCTCTAACATTTATCATAGAAAAGCAATCCGGATCATTGAGAATTTAATTATTGAAGGCGGAAGTTATATCACGGACGGATATCAGGAATGTCATGGATTTAGTCACAAAACTTTTTGATTGTTAAAACGTTTTGTATTTGTACTCCAAGAAAGTTCTTTTTAAGTAAATTAATTATGGCATATAAAACGTTGTTGTTTAAACAATTTCAACTATATTTTAGAAGTCTTTATGGCAATAAAATTACATGATATGATTAAAAAAAGTCGATTAAATTTAATAACTTTTGTTCAGAGGTCTTAAGTAATTATTATGTTTTCTCTACATTTGATATGTGTTTACTTTAAAATATCTTATGTATTATTTTGTAACTATTTTCTGAGTTTTTGACTTCTGGTTTTATAATGGATATAGGTGTTATCAAACCAGAAGACCTACTTAATAAAACAAATCTACCCGTGAACCAATACGAAAAACCAAAGTATCTCGATTATTCGAAAATGCCATAATGTGCTATTCTTTGGAAGTACAGTAAGATTGGATCACTAACAAGTCCTCAGTTTGGTAATTGCTCCATCATGGATAGGTACGATTAGGAACCCTTTTTCCTCTATTTGAGTTCATTATGCTAGTAAATTCCAAATAAAAGATTTTAAAATTAATAAATCACTGTTTTGATTTCCAAAACATTTAAAAGGCGTAGTTTCTAATGTATTGATAAGGATATGAAGGTATCCATACTTAAAATGCGAAAGTGTGTCTGTCCATCTGTTATACAAACACGCTTAAACTACAAAACCAAATTAGATGAAATTTGTTAGAGACATGGGATAGTTTTTATCCCAGAAATCATCCTTCAATGGGATGTAAAGGAGACGGAACTCTGGAAAACCAATAATTTGTTTCCACGCAGACTAAGTCGCGGGTACCCACTAGTTAAATATTTTGGCAATATGCTTTACGTCGTGATTACGCTTATGGTTAAAGCTATACTTCAATTTGGCACACATTTCCTAGCTACGTTCGATGTATCAACTACCCAGTAGGGGGCCACCTTATTAATTCTCTCCTGTAACATCTAATCAAATAGAAGATCTTCCTTCTGACTATGGCGCTGGCTGTGTAGCGAAAATATGAAATTGTATATTTATTAAGTTTAGAAAATAAGATTTTTGGTTTACGATATTGTGCCTTTATTAAGAAAGCAGCACGTCATAGTGGGTAATACATAGTCTGTTTTATAATTAGCATAAAAGCTAGTTAAAGAAATGCTTTTAATGAATTTTTTGTTGAATTTAGTCGAAGAACACAATTTCGCGTGGATGTTGTTGCTGGAATTTCATAATTGTTTATTTCTACTCATCGTAAAATAATTTTGGGGTTTTGAACATTTTCACATATTAGATTTTTTGGGCTTTCGATCTTTGGTGTCTGTTTATTTTGACACAAAACACAACCAGGTTTATATCACAAAATCATTGACGCATGGTATACATAATATTAATTATAATAGTCCAGCAAAAGAAAGTACTTATAGTTAGAAATACCTTTTTCATAGATGACTCTACAAGATAATATTCGTAATAAGAGTAACACTACAGTCACACGTAATATACATACTTATAAAATATACATATAATAATGTATAATTTTATAGGCTGGGAATAAATTTAATTCCGAATTTAATTTCGGCTATCTGAGGTCGCGATCTCCGCCTATCGTTTGTGCGCCCCCTAGAGCCGCTGTTTTCGGAGACACATATCTTGATAACGTTCAGGGCACTCGCCTTTTGTGGGGGTTCCACCCAAAACATGAGATTTTATCGGACTAATTTCAATTTCGTATATGATAACTTCGGAGCGGTATTCTTCTTTTGATAAATTTGTGCGTTAGAAGAGAGCGATTCAAACTTAATACTGACTGTGAATTGAAGTTAGCGCGAGTCGCAGCTTAGGAAGCGAAATTAAGGTGCGCGCGAGGTTTTACTGAACTTGAATTTCACGCTATCGTAAAATAATGTACTGTCATCATCATCAGCCTCTTAATGCTGGGGCACAGGTCTTCCCTATTGATGGAATTGGGAGATTGGGCCATGACCCACCACACGGATCCAGTGCGACTTGGTGGATGTCAACGACGCAAACTCAGCCGGGACCAATGGCTTAGCTTGCCATCCGAAGCACGGAGGAGCTCGAGGTGGTACTTTTTTTGTCACCCATCCAATGACCGACCACTGCGAAAGTTTGGCTTCACCTCAACAATCGCAGCTGAACGCGCTAACCACTTGCGCCATCGAGTTCCTTGAGCCAATGCTTTTAAGGCAGGTTTTTATCCACTCTGTAGTTCTGAAAAATATTTAATTAAATATTTTTAAAATATTTATGGTTGGATTTTTATATCTAGTGGTATGATAGTAAAATAATTTCTTTATATAGAGTCCTGAGTTTGTGTTAAACAATCAATGCTGGACAAACAAAATAAGAATTAAATTAGCAGACCTATGTGAAGTTGAACGTAGAATGGATATCGCTACATCTGCATTCCCTGCTGCGCCAGTGAAATTCACAGCCAATACGAGCACGATTTTCTCCATAAAATACTAAAGTTATAAGTATAGAAAACTGGATTACGGCTGCAAAGTTTTCCCAAAGAAAGCGTAGTGCACTGGGTATGTACCTATGTTCGTGCAAAACCGAGTTGGGAGACTAGAAAGTTATAAAATACGTTAAATACTTGTTTTGCTGCATTTAGACATAGAACAAATACATGTGTATACAGTGTAATTTAATGCATATTCAATATATCAATAAGCATCGAAAGGTAAACTCTCAAGTAGGTAACAAGTAAGATAACAAAATAAACGTTTTTAAAACCGTAGCTGATTATATTTTTTAAGTAATTATATGACCTAGATCTTAGTATCTATTGATTTTATAAGAACGATTTCTGATTGTTTCAGAACGTTTTTAGCAGAAAAAAAATACAAAAGATTAAAAAGGCACTATTTTAATTTCTTAATTCATTAATATTAATGTAGGTATTAATTAGTGTAATTAAAAAATATATGTTGTGCACTTAAAAATACATCATAACGTATTATCAAAAATGATGATTTTAGCAATTCCTACGTTTACAGACAGACTTATAAATTTTCTAATAAATTACTACTTTAATGCAATGGATCAAGGTCAAATGTTAGATGTAGTAGTGCGGACTGCAGCGAATGCTTCTCGAGTCGAGACTAGCGAGAGTGACGCGGCGACTTACCGCGCCGCTATGTAAATGTCGCATGCCGATGGAGTCATAGGTTTGAAAGCATAAATATATAAATTGAAAAATTCTGTAGAAAAAGTTTTTACGTAACATCTATTATAGGTATACATAACGGTATTTATGTCAGGATGTTTCCGAGTAGCTAATTATAGTGTAAAGAAATGCCATGTAGCTGTTTTGTTAATTTGAAGTATATAAATGGCTTACAGTCCATTCTAATATTTCGAATCTTATGTAAATGAAAAAACACATATACATACCTGCCCTTCGGTGGTTGGCAGAGCATCGAAGGTACAGAATGATAGTAAAAAATGCAAATACATCCTCCAAAGCAACTCCTTAACAGTGTTTCTTTTGGCGTCGGTTGGGTTTAAGATACTGGCCAGAAACTAGTGATAAGTTGCAAGCCTTCAAAAATTCCGGAAGTGCCCTTATAAGCTTTCAAGATATAAAAAAAAAAAGTTAGCAGCTAGCAGCGTTCTTAGGTTTTCTTCCACTCTCTGCCCAGTATGTGAGACAATTTCCATAAGTTAGAGGCAAAGTCCATTTAGGAGAGGCAGAGTATAAAGGGTTTTCCACTTTGGTGATGTTTTGTTTCTGGTTGGTGACTAATTTTCCACGGCTACACAGGGTATACGTACTCGTTTGTAGGTGGGGTTAAGGCAAGTGAGGAAGGCTGAAGCGAAACACCTTTCGGCCGCTTTAAAACTGGACTCCAGCGTTGGGTATTTTGCTACAATTTTTGTAAATAAAACCATTAAAAATTGAGCTTTGGTTTATAGTGGGGGATATAATCGTTGCACACCAGCTCTTTCCACTTTCTATATAAATCAGGAGGGAAAGAGTAATTTACCAGGCATTTATAAAAAAATTAAACATACGCGTAAATATATATATATATATATATATATATATATATATATATGTATTATAATAATATATTATTATTATGTTAAGAAATTATGTTTGGAGATTTGAAAGCAAATCGAAATATTTGAGGTGACTCGCTCTCGATAGCTCGATATGAACACGTTACGTAAGGTTTTATATGGGTTAAAATTTTGGTAAAAGTGTGGTAAATAAGCATAGGTATGGCTCACCTGATAGTAAAGGCCCACCATGAACTATAGACGATTGCGAAATAATATGACTTGCGCCGTTGCTTAGCCTGAACCAATCCCCAACCCAGAGCATCCTTGGAACCTTACTCATCGGCAGAAACAAAACATCACCAAAAGGTAGTGTTATTCAGTTGTGGTCTTCCTTAAGGTGGAGGTAACTTCCCCAGACGGGTGCTCCAATACGAGTGAAAAATGCGCTATGACTATTGCTTATTATAAAGGTTTCACATTCAATCATTAACGTACCCGTATACTAATTCTTTCTATTTGAATTGTTCCTACTTAAACACAGATCTAATTTCTATAAATACAACTGAATTCTAAAACGAGGCACATTAATGCAATGCAACTATGCAACGCATACTTAACATGGACTCGAACAATAAACAAACGCAGCGATCGGTCGGCCTGCAGCTCGCGTTCCAACGTTCCAATGAATCAGGGAGCAAAAGAGATAAAATATCATAATACTGCTGTACTCAAAGTAAAGTGTGGCTAAGTGTCATGTGGTCGATTTTTCTGTCTTAAATTGCATCTTATACAGTTTTTAATTCTCTTTCGATCTGTCGTTAACAAGTATTCGCATCTTTTATACTTTAAGTCTTAAAATCCGTCATGTGATGAATGTGAAGAAAATAGCAATATTTTAAAGTTTATGCGTCGTTTTTTGGTCATAGTCTCGAAAGTTGGTTTTGTCATTTAGTCAACATAACATAATTATTTTGCGTCCGATTTTAAGTAGGTACGGAAAGCATTTATGTTAGTGAATTCTTTTGCTACAAATAGAGTTTTTTTTATACCACTTTACATAATTCATTGTAGTGTGGTTTACAAGATTACTAACTTAATCTTATGTTGTTTTTGGGATACAATCATAATTTTTATCTATTTGATAGATTTTACTAAGAAAGTTCGGTTGATTCATGCCAATTATTTCCTGATGGTTACCATTACGATTTACAATAATAGAATAAGTGTATTTCTGTGTCTCCTTAAAATGAGTAAAAAAGTTAAAGTTACATATGTATCGAGAAATCCATTAAGCAAGCGATATTTCCGTATGGATGCGAACGATACAATAGATCATAAAATCCCGCAATTCCGAATACCTATATAAAATTACAAGTAAAAATAATTGAGTATGATGTATGAGTTCGGTTTGCATAACCATGTCGGAAAAATCACGTCTCTTATTTCCCTACTATTTGTCCGACGGTGATACAAATAGATATTTTGTGAAAAAAAACTGACTATCTAGAACAGTTGATGACATACGGATGCATGGATAGATGGTGGAAGCTTAAAGATAGAGTTTTTTTTATCACTCCTTGGCCCCGGGAAACGCTATAAATGAAAGATTTGACATAAAAAGAAATCAGTGCATAAGGTCAAATAAGCTCTGGCTGTTGTTTTCGGTCACTATATTATATCGTTTTACAATTAACCCTTCTCAATACCAAAAAAATTCAAATAGGTATGCGTTATTTTCAATGAAATTAATTTAAAATCTTCATCATCATCATAATCAGCCTAAACATGTAATGTACATTTAACTACAGAACAAATAGTAAGATATTTATAACTAAAAACCTAAAAAAAAATATCTAAAATACATTATTAAAAGGAGTCCCTTAAGGCAAGGTTCCAAAGATACTGGCAGCGTTCCCCCTGTGAATAGCAAGACTATTTTTTTGTCTAATTTAAGAAATTGCTGGCGATATCTTCACATTTGAATGTCAATCAATCAATTATAGAAACTGTTGCTTGCATATAAATATTTTAACATTGCCATTGCTATACTCGTACTTACCTTGTAACGTGACCTCTATAGAGGAGAGTCGAGCCGAAATTATCTAAATATTTATTCTTTAAATTTCGAATTCTGCTTCGGGTAGTTTATTCATTCATCTTACTAACATTATAATCTTACTATCTTATCTTGTTAATATTATAAATGCGCAAGTTTGTATGGATGTTTATTACTCTTTAATGGATTTAAATAAAATTTGGAACGTATACATAGTATATTACCTAGACTAAAACATAGGATACAATTTATCCCGGAAAACTTTTAGGTACTTGCAAGATTCTCAAAAAACTAAATTTAGCGCGGAAGAAGTCGCGGCTAGCGAGTGAATTAAAAATAATACCAAATATTTAGAAATTGATCCTCTTATGAATTTAGATTGCTCAAAAGAAATCGTGTAAGGCTATATCTAATTTTTCATGACATTAGTGCTATCATGTTCACGGTCAATGTCATTTGAACCCCGTTTCCAGAAATCGCAACATTTAAAACATGTATTACAATAATTAAGTTGTCAATATTTAGGTGCATCTTTCCACAATGATTGGTAATCAAATTTTTGATGACTGTAGGCAGTAAACTACAGTTAGAGATGATTACAAATGTGTGCCACGAGCATTAACATGTCCAATGCATCGATTTTAATGAAGCAGGCGGTATAAATCTGAATAGCTTATACTCTAATGTACTGAGACTACCAAATCTATAGTAATATTATAAAGAGGAAAGTTTGTATTGATTTGAAAAATTCTTTCACGATTAGAATCCTACATTATCCCTGATGGACATAGGGTATTTACAAAAAACTAATATCGCTTACGCTACGGAAGTCATTGACAGTAGAGCAAAGTGATGTCCTTTTTTTTTTTGACGAGGGGAAATGCAGTTACGCACCATACCGTGACGCTGACGTGAACCGCGAACTGCTACCATCCGTAAGGACACGAATTCTACGCTCATGCAGGAAGTCAGCTACCCAAGAACAGAACTGGGCCGGCAGACCGTATGCCGGAAGCTTGGAGAGAAGACTTTTGTGCCAGACCCTGTCGAATGCCTTGGCAATGTCAAGGCTAATAGCCACCGACTCGCCTCGCTTGTCGATAGCCTCACCCCAGATATGAGTCAAGTACGCTAGAAGATCACTCGTAGATCGTTACGGTCTTAAACCATATTGACGATCATTGATCAGGGAGTGATCCTCTAGGTAGCGGGTCAGATGGTTGTTAAGGACCTTTTCTAGGACTTTACATAATACTGAGGTGACTGCTATTGGCCGGTAGTTAGCCGGGTCTGAGCGATCCCCTTTTTTGGGTACCGGTTGCACGTTAGCATCTCTCCAAGCTTCCGGCACACGCCCCAAAGAATACGAGCACTGGTACAAACGCGTGAGCACGGGAGACAACTCCGCTGCACATTTTTTCAGTACTACTGCTGGGATGCCATCGGGTCCACTAGCTTTCCGGACGTCGAGTGATTGCAATTCGGCACGAACCTCACGCTGCCTGATTTTGATATCCGGCATCGTTGTGCCACAATGAGGTAATGATGGTGGCGGTGCATTGCAATCATCGATTCGGGAATTAGCTGCAAAGAGTTTTACCAGTAAATCGGCTTTCTCCTGCGGCTTATGAGCTAGTGTTCCGTCTGGGCATCTCAGAGGTGGCAGCGAGGGCTGGCAGAAGTTCTTTTGCACGGCCTTGGCCAAACGCCAATAGCTACGGGAGCCCGTAGGATGCGTTATAAGTTCGTGACCAACACGTGCTACGCGTTGGGCATCCGCTCTGATGTAAGCCTTCTTACAGGCCTTGGAAGCAATATTGTAGGCTGCTTTTAGTGAATCGACCCCGGGATCCTTAATAGCGCGGCCTCTGATCCAAGCACGATATGCCGCTTGCTTACGCGAAGCAGCTTCAGCACAGTCGTGATTGAACCAGAGGTTACGTGTGCCCTTACTGATGAGATTGGAATGAGGAATATAGTATTCCATACCCATTACAATCTCCTCAGTAATAGCAACGGCGCTGGCTGATAGGTCCTTGTCACTGAAGTAGCGCTGCTTCCAAGGGACGGACGCAAAGTAGTCACGCATACCGTCCCAATCTGCCGACCCATAATGCCAAATCTGGCGTTTTACCACCGTTGGACGTGGAGGCTTGGCCTGTGGCGCTTTGGCAGATATCAGGCAGTGATCTGAAGAGCCCAGGGGGGCTCCTACCACAACCTGATAGCCCTGTGGATGGGTCGTGAGCAGAAGGTCCAGTAATGAAGGCGCTTGACTTGAAATATCTGGAATCCTGGTGGGCTGATCGACCAGTTGCTTCAAGTCCTGCGTGAGAGCGAACGCGTGAGCAGAGATCCCTGCATGGTCAGTTTTCGAGGAACTTAACCACAAATTGTGGTGAGCATTAAAGTCCCCCAAAAACACCAATTCTGCATTGGGAAATTGCTCCTGCGCGTCATCTGCTGTCCGACTAAGATGTTCGAAAAGTCGAGTTGTCTCAACATCGCCAGTGTGGGATCTGTAGAGGCACACGTAGACTCTGGCCTGGGGACCAGAATCGACGTGTACCCCCAACATGGAGAAGGAGGGATCTTCCAAGCAGCGAAGACGGCGACAACAAACTTCACTGGGACGCCCCCGGGCAGGCCCGGCCCAACGAGTGGACCGGGCGACGCGCCTCAGGGGGACTGCGCTAGGCAGTCCCCAGACGTGGTGGCCTATGCCGGAGCGGCACCTAGGACGCGCGGCTGGTCAGGCCGCGCCCAGATCACCTTAGGGCCGTCGAAGACCGGCAGTCACGGCTGCCTGCCTCCTTCGGCCCACCCGTCTACGCCGGAGAGGGGGGGCTAGAGCGCCCTCCTCCCGCTCCCTCTCCGCTGCCTCCTTCTGCGTCATCACCGATTCGCAGAAGGAGGCGGCCGCCCTCCAGGCTCTCTCGCTACCAAGCATGGCTCTTACCATACTTGGCAGCGTGAGGCCTCCTCCGCCGAGCGCCGCGATCAGATCGCGGCGCTCATTTCGCCAGGCCGGGCACACGATCAACGTGTGCTCGGCCGTGTCGTCGGGAGAGGCGCAGTGATGACACCGCGGCGTCTCCTCCCGACGGGCGACTCGGTGCAGGTAGTGACCGAAGCATCCATGTCCGGTCAGTACCTGCACCAGGCCGTAGGTGAGGGTGCCCCGCTGGCGCCCTACCCACTCCTCCAACACCGGACGAATCGCCTCGATAGTCCGGTGGCCAGCGGCTGGGGTGGCGAGTGCCTCCACCCATCGCAAGGGTCGCTCTCCCCGCTCTCTTGCCACGACCCGGTGTTGATGCACCTGGGACAGTACCAGGGCATCAACCTCCCACGGGAGCGTGCCTGCTAGGACGCAGGCAGCCCCGTGGCTGACCGTGCGGTAGAGCAAAGTGATGTCCTAAAGTTTTATAGAGGATAGGACTATGTCTAACTATTACAGTTATGTCACCACTAAGGGTTCCCTGCGGTTTCTCCCGCGTTAATTTGAGGAAAAAGGTTATAGTGAGCTAAACTTAACTGTCGCGGACTTTTTTTATAAAAAACTTGTGGAAAAACTATACAAAGAGAGCATACCACACTTTACGTGTGCAGTTCAATAACGCTTTTAGAGCCATGCTTAAACTGCCCTGGCGGTGTAGTGCGTCGGGCATGTTTGCGGAGAATAGGGTTGATGATTTCTATGCTGTAATGAGAAAAAGAGCCGCTTCCTTTATGGATCGCGTAAGAAAAAATTGTAATTTAATAATTAGTGCTGTGTATGACTGCTGTAAATATGACATTTGTGACATTTGACATCCTTGCCTGCTGTAATCGATTTTATTTGACTTAATTTTTATTTGTTTTTGATTTTATTTGATTGATAATTGGTTTATTATGTAATTTAAATGAATTATAATTATTTGAAATTTACATGTTTTATTATTATTATTGTGATTGTGATTCTAATTATTTAATTTGCTTATCTATTATGTAATATGGGTACTACGCCTGAAATAAATGATTATTATTATTATTATAGAACTTATAAAGGGGAACAATTCCGCCATACATGTTTTTTGTGTAACTTTGATCATTTATGCAGCGCACGCAACGGAAGCTCGCAAATGGAATATTTTTACCCGTTTTGCAACATTTTACATCGATGATTTTTTCAAACTGAACCATTAGTTCCTGAGATTTGCACGCAACCAAAAAAATGGTGCATTCGGTACAACGGGTCTTAAGTACGCAAAAAATTTTTCACTATCAGTTAAATACAAGGTTTATAATTATATAAAGTAATTCATTGTGTATATTACAAGCCTCAGAACAAATACTATATTCTACCTACACTACAGCTCTACACCGATGCAAAACGAGGGCGGGCAACTAGTAAAGAGATAATTAACAAGTCCATACAATTGAAAATCGGTCTGATGTCAGTGAATTTTGTCCCAGAACGTAATATCAAACATTTTAAATCCAAAAAGCAAAATTAGTCATAATAATTTCAACTTTTAAAATCCACATTGTAAAGTTACCTATACTATAGCTATATTTTAAGTTCATATTTGCAATTTATATTATACTTTTATTTGTCCATGAAAACATTATTTTTGTTTAACAGAAAATAAAAATTTTTTTATTGGAATAATACCAGTTTACAAATCATGAAAAAGGACCATGACTCCTAAAAATATAGGATTAACCCAAGTATTATGAGTCACTTTCTTCCTAAAATTACCAATTTAAGAACATGATAATATTAGGCACGTACATTAGCATAAATAAAAACTAAGCATCAGAGAAAATTTATATTGGTTAATAGTGGTTAATAATTTTTCCTGCATGTGTGTTTGTGGGTGTTTATGTATATTTATGTGTGTGTATATGAAAGATAATTAAATTGATAATTAATAAATGTATAAGTATATTAATGTATCAATACTATTTTAAAATACATTACATAATTTGAATATAACTACTCTCTCTTAACAGCGAATACTCACGTTTCTAAGAATAGCGCCTATTATCAGGGCACTGTGTTTTTATTTTTATTCGACAGTCAAGTGTCTACGTACATTTAGATGTCTAAGCTCAGTGCAACAAGGCAGCAACCGACTACATACCACATCTGCTCTACTCTCTCTCTGTGAAACGAACTTTCGATAACGAAATTCAAACGAAATCTAATTTCGCCAATTTAAGGTTATACTTAATTTGAACAACAAACTATCAAATTGAAGCTTTCTTTGAGTGGGCTTAGAAAATCTACACCTCAATCTATATTCCGTCGACGAACATTATTATTATTAAAAACAAACCAGACACATAGCAAGAAAAGTCCGAAGTTTCGATTGAAATTTCGTTTTTCGTTGAATTAGAGTAGGCCTCCAGTACGAACACAGAATCGATAGAAAGTTGTCACCATACGTACGCTAAAGACCTATATATTTTATGTTCCTTATGATCAGAAATTGATAGATAATTTATCTTTAATGTACTTAATTTCATAATAATTAACTTAAAAATAAATAGGTTTAATTAATGGTTTATTAAATATGAAAAACATTATAATTCATTAAGGAAATAATGATATCAGTTTTTAATATTCTATTATGTACTTACTTGCAACATATTTTATGCGGTCGTATAAAGCAATAAAACTATAGCTGTTTAAATATCAATACACTTTGAATAATCAATTAGTTATGATAATGAATAAACAATATGGCCGTCGTGGAACACTCAATTGGAACGAAGTCCAAAATGAAAATACCTAAGTATAAATATATACACAATCTCACACAATACGCTACGAAACAACTGACGGTTGTGACGAAAAAATTATACACTTTTTTTCGCCCATCCACCAAGTCCGTGCACACCGAAAAGGAACTTCTTTCCAAAATTTAACTAAAAAACTTTTAATTGGTATTTGAACAATAGCTGAATTGAAGACTGCAATAAATATGTGTGTGTGTTTTATTGCAGTTGCAGTATTATTTTATTTATATATATATATATATATATATATATATAAATAAAATAATATTAAAATAAAATAAACACCCGCCTTTTTGTGACGGCGGTTAAAAATAGCTTTTTATAAAATGACTTTTGCTTTGGAATACTTCCCTAATTCTAGTTATATGTACCGTTGTATATGTAGTAAAATGTTAGTTTCAATGATGTTGAAGACCTAATCTAATTAGGTTTCTGATCTTAATAGTGAAATGTGCTAATAACCTCTTAGATTCTGCTTTGATAACACTGTATGTATACTGATAACAAATAAACTGGAGAGTGCTTGAAAAGATTACAGTGCCATGCAATATGCAAATTCGCTTTCAGTGCTATAGTGATCTTTCATAAACTTGTTAAAATTATGGTTTTTGAATAATAGTAATTTTGATATTTCTGTTAATCTGTTTCACTCGTTTATAACTTGTGGTTTTTTTCTTTGGTGCATTCTTTTGGGAAACCAAATTTATTTTCAGGTATGTAGTTTCAATAATTTTATTTCTAATGGAATAATAATATTAATACAATAAATAATCTAAAAATATAAGTAGTATACCTTGATCTTACAAATGTATATTATATACATTATCTTGAAATAAAATATAGCGTTGATGGCCTAAAATTGATATTTAGATGTTGGAAAACATTATTAAGTACCTTAATTATTCGTGCATAATTTACAATACAAAAACATAATATAAATGTCAAAACAAAAGCAGATGTTACACTTCACCCAGATGCTCATAAACTGAATAATTGGTTATTCTTCGAGTGTTAGGTCAGTATGTTCAACACTACTCCAAATAACTGGAGTGTTGCATATTCATGTACCGTTAATATGGTCTTATGAATGATTTCAATTTATTATTTATCTTATGTTGATGAGTAACGGCGTTTTAAAATAACTTTTGATCAAGTGTTGAAGTTTTTGATGTATGTATTCATATGAACATGGTTTTAATGGATTTATAAATACTTAGAGTAACCTGACTAGTCTCAACGGAACTTTATTACTAAGGTATTTGGTTTGTGTAAATATAAGTTTTCGAATCTATGTGGGCTGCATCAACAGATTCAATGGTCAGATATCGTCAAACAATACTGACAATGCTTCAGTTGAAGCGGCAACGTTCCTTTGTTTTGCATATTTCTTAATAACGGACGAAAACATCATAAATCGAGGCGAAGGTTTATTTCAAGAGAAGGTCTAAAGTAGGTACCGACAAAACTGAAGACTGGCATGTGCGAATTTGCATCAAGAGCAGTTACAATCTATGATACAGTATGCATTTCTGCGAATCCATCGGAGAGAGGCACTTAACTCGAAAATTGTAGAGAGCCGTGAGAAAGAGTGGCCCTTTGGAACGGGACCCGGGAGTAACGGGCCGCAGCCCCGGGCGATATGCTAATGCGCCGGTGTCCGCGAACGCCTGCGCCTGCACTGGTGTCGGCCGCGATGGCGAGACGCCTCTGGTGCTACTAACCTACATCCCGCTCATGTCATGATGCGACTGTTTGTGGTCAACGCGTTCCCAAACACGCTTGTTATACTTTCATATTGATCAACGAAAGTTCTCAATGACCGTAAGTAGGATGTAGGTGTTCGGCTATCAACTTGCAAAAAGCGACAGTCATGGCTCTTCGACGTTTATTAATAATTTTAATAACAGCTTTACCTAAATATCTGGAAACATGAACTAAAAGTAATGTTATCAGTAACTTTTTCAGTTCCAGTGATGTCTTCTTTCAATAATTGTGTGGGCATAGAGAAATATGACCTAAGTCATTGTATTATAACGGAGAGCATCATTTCCTATTGCTCATCTTTGAAATGTTTAAGCGCACTGAGACGGTAAAAGAGAGTGGCCGTGCGCAAGCCCCGCGTGCCGCCTGTGCGTGCGCGACCTTAACCATTATTGCATTTTTGTTACACAATTTGATGATTTTTTGTTTTGTCTACAGATACGAGCCGAAAAGTGAATCGGAGTACACAGAAAGTGCGCGGGCGCGCGTTACACGCGGAATGGCGACGGACGTGGCAGTGGAGGACTTTGTCACCATAGTTCCGGTCGGTGAGGGCCGACCTGTGGTCCGGGAAAATAACTTTGTGACAGTTCTTACTGTGGGTGCTGCAGCCGGTGCCGCAGAGGTGAAAGTGCGAAGGTCGCGTGGCGAACGGCTTGGTCTAGGTTTAAAATTCGAAGGTGGCTCTGCGGCTGCGGAAAAAGTAAGAAGACTTCTGGTACAATCATGCGCAGAGAATAGTCCTGCTGCAAATGCTATCACACCCTGGGGTAAATTAATACCAGGTGATGAAATATTAGCCATTGATGGAGTGTCGGTTTCCGAATTAACTAGGATAGACTGTGTGCGGCGATTGAAGGACTCAGATGAATCTCTTACGCTATTGGTGCGTCATTTTGAGTCTGAAACACAAAAAGAAATGACTAATACGGATTCCCCAGATGCGTCTTCAAATACAAAGCATACGGCAGATATTGTAAGACCTACAACATTACCGCCACCGGTACCACCACGTAAACTCGGTAAAAAGAATTCATTTAAAGACAAATCTACACTTCAAACTGTTGGTGAACAAAATGCTATTAATAGTGACGAAAAAGATATTATTTTGAATGGTCAACATAATGGAATAACAACAATCACAAAGTTATCCCGGAAGTCTTCATTTGATAGTCATCTGCATAGACAAACAAAGGAAGGAATAGCGTATTTAAAGAAAGGCTCCCCTGAGGAAGTGAGACGACTAGTGCGTCGATTATCCGATGGTAAAGCAATGCCTCCAGAAGCAGAGGTTTACATAGATTTGTTATCTTCAGAATGGGAACGATGCCTTTTGATGGCAGATGCCGAATCTGATGATACCGGTAGTTCAATATCAACTGTAGTTGACCGTTTGGGCTCCATGACTAGTTCCGTGGAAAATAGTATACCGTCTACACCCATAATGCAACCGAAAACAATTGATATACAAAGAGTGTTAAATTGCATAGAAAATATTGACTCAAATATTTTGAAGGACATTACTAGTAATAAATATTTAGATAGACAAGTAGAATTAAACGAGACAGGAGGAATAGAAAAAAGTGTGAACACAAATGGATTCCAAACTCGTGAAACGCCTTTAATTAATGATGAAGTAACTCAGCCGCTTAAAAAATTGCCACTTAACGATAAAAATAACAATAATACTATTGTTCAAAATGGCGCTACACTAGACTTGAACAGATTAGCTCAAGTAAAGAAGTTGTCAGAAAATAAAATAGAGTCACAAACCGAGAAGCCTAAGCCTATGCCTAGGAATGCTAAACAGGAAAGAACAGTTAGCGAGAAAAAAATTAGAACTATACCTGCACCGGAAATACCGCCTCCCCCGGTGCCAGAGCCATTGTTGACTCCGACAAAGAAAACATGTATTGAGACTTGGCTTCAGCGTTCCGAAGCTGAAATGAATTGCAAAAATATTGAGAAAATCGAAGATAATAATAATATTCCAGAAGCTCTGCCTCGTCTGATTGACTTCGTACCCAAACCTCAATTTAAAGAGTGTAATGATGCCTCTTTGCCTCGGCCTACAACGGCACCCCCTCCGCCTCCGCCGGTAGCTGCAATCCCTCCGGTTGAAACACGAGAAGATGGTTCCGGGGCATCTCTCGACACCATTGGTGAATTAGACGAGTCAATTGACGTTACTGACAATGTGTAAGTACCTTTTCATATTTAAATATAAAATGTATACGTTTTATGATAATTTAAATATATAACGTATAAGTATTATAATAATGGTAGATTAAAAGCTTCTTACATATCAAGGCCAAATTAATAATTTTGGTCAAAAGACGAAAAATTAGTAGCTAAACTTATTTAACAGACAACAAAAACTTAGCATAACAAGGTTTCAAAATAAAAATTATTGGCTTTTAACGGACTTTAACATAATCAATGTAAATATAGCTTCATTGAGATGTAGTTATGAAACAATATGGTTTTATACAAGATGAAGTATATATATATGTCCCCCTTCATCTGACGTTAAGTATAAATAGAGTCAAGTTGTGAAGATCCTATTTGCCCGGAGCCCTAAAAGCTTTATCTGTTAAAACACCAGGCGCTATAAGTAATATATGCAACCAGCAGCATACGCCCTTTAAAAAAATCTGAAGGAATATAACACACCCAAAAGGAAGTATTATTCCATTTTGATCTTCTTTACGATTACTTTCCTAGATTGGTGCTGCTATTCAAGCAGGAAATCCGCTGTTCCTTACCCTATATTCAAAATTACCCTAAGGGCCAGATGTGCAGTCCAAAGTTAATTCATTTAACTTCCTGTTTAATGCTTACCTGAGTTAAAATAAATAGTTCGTATTGCAGTGCCCAGAGTTAAGAGTAAATTCTGTGTAAATACTATTTAACCCGAAAACGAAATCTTTGGGTTAAATTCTTAACACGAAGAGGCAACGACAAACTAGCAAGATTTTTAAGCGATTTCATACAATACATACTGTTTCACTAGCTTATTTGGCCGTTGAAGAAAACCTCAATTATAAGGAGAAAAGTTCTTGCGTTTGTAAGTCAGTCGTCAATGAAGGAAAGTAGATTTTCACCCAAGAAACGTAATTGCTGGTTGCAATTGCAAACATCAATTTACGTTGCAAGCCAATCGCTAGAAATTAACCTTTCATTTCTAACGGAAACGCATTATAATGTTTCTAGCATCTTATTCTGCGAATGCTATGAAATGAACAATCCTGATGTATAGACCGATAGATATTATTATTATGTTTATATTAGTCTGTAATTATTATATTAATAAAAAAAAAAACACCCAGGAGAAGTGTTTTTAGATTAAATTTATGTTCAATTTATCGCTTATAAACCGTGAAATTTAAGTCACCTGATAAAATTTCCTGGCGAATTCGGACAAAGATTTCGGTTATAGTTACCGTAAAAAAAATATTTTCAAACATATTTTTTAAAGTGTCTCCACGTTAACTCAATAATTGTGCAATTATGCACCTTAACAAATATATCTATAAATTCATTAAAATTAAAGTAGTTTAAAGATTTACGTAATTTAATTAACGGATAAAAGATAATTCCGGTAAGATGTTTTATAAAATGAGCGCCGTTTATAGGATGAATATTTTGTAAACGTTGTACCTAAATCAGTATTTTGTATGAAACACCCACGTTTATTGAACTGTTTTCACTGTTTTTGTTTATACGATATTTAAAATTCTCATTCAACTCTAAATTCTTGGTGCATATTCAAACTGTGTATGAATATAAGATTGGGGATAACAAAAAAAAACTCGTAATATTAAACGCTACCAATGCACTGAATTAGTTCATCAATATTATGAATGTGACATAATTATGATCTCATGTAGTTAGTAAGGTACGTAACTACACATAAATAATATATTCATAATATCCTTAGATAAATTATTGGTGACCATGCGGTCGACAAAGTGAGACCACTAATCTAAGGGTACATCTCAGTTTTTATCACTACATAGAATAAAACGAAGTAGCTTTCCGCTGTCTGTCCCTATGTATGCTTTGATCTTTAGAAACACAACGGATTTTAATGCGTTTTTTTAAATAGTGATTTCAAGAGGAAGGTTTGTATGTATAGTACATGCATAATAGAGTAGAGAAACACTGATAATTTTAGAGGTTTCTAATGTGATGTCGTAAATAAACTCATTTTTCGCGCTTACATTGCAAACGCTAGCTCAACCCTACGAGATAGATCAAAATAATGTAATAGAGTACACTTAGGGATAACTCACAATAGCCTTTTTATATCCTTTATTTTTCACGAGAAATAATGGCTTATTTACTTAGCGATTTCAAGCAATACAGCATTAATTCTTATCGAATTAAGTACCTTCAATACATTGTGCATTTTATAAAGATCAATATGGCGCTTTACAGCATATAATTTAAATGAATATTTTCGAAGATATTACAGATTTAAAATGCCGGGGTGGCGCGTTCCTATAATGTATAATACGCCGAGTTTTAATTTCTCATACAATCTATAGAAGATACGTAAGGTATCTATGGACTAAAACTAAGGACATTTTTTCTAAATAATATATATTTCCAACACTCTCACCAATTAGCCTAGCCCCAAAGTAAGCACTGTAAGGCTTGTGTTATGGGATGCTAGGGTAACGGATAGAATACATATACTGTATGTACAGTATATGTATTTCTATGTAAATATACTTATATATGTATATAAGTATATTTATATAAACATACATGACTGGAGTACAAATGCTCGTATTCATCACACTAACATCTGCCCCCACCGGGATTCGAACCCGGGACCTCTCGAGTCGGCGACACCATGAAACCCGGGCATACGAACCACTCGGCCACGGAGGTCGTCTAACACTAGTTCACTTACGGTCACATTATATCAAGTTCGCGAAGCCCGGGGTCAAGACAGAGTACTAGTGAAATGTGAAACATTTATTCGGTCTATCGCAGTTTAGCGATGAATTGATCGAAAATCTTATTATAAATATCTTAAATAAAAACTAAATATTTTTATAAGTTATTTACCGTAGGAATATGGGTCGGGTCGCTAGTAATAGATAAAGCAACATCATAGGTGTTACTCTAATCCCTTACTATCTTGTAATATATGTAATTGATATTACAACAATGTATTAGCGACATACTCGTAAAACATCATAAAATTTGATTATCACTGCATTGACACTTGCGTAGAGGGCCTTTCAGCTACTTATTCTTCGTGATTAAATTACAAAATGAATTAAATGGCAAACATAAAGAACTTTCTTATTTTTCATAATTACACATGTCTAAACTAATTGCAATTACTTTTCATTTTCACAATGAGATGAGAGAATAATTACACAAGAAGCGTTATCAGGCAAAATTAATGGCCATACTTATGAAATGACCATGCAGAATAATGATTACCTACGCTAAAAATAAAAATATTCTCAAAACACAATGGTACCCAGCAAATAGGTTTTCAAGTCTTCGCAAATACCTAGCTAATGATAAAAACATCTTCATTGTTTTCTCTGCAAACAATACTCTTACCAGTTGCACAGGAACAACAACAGTGAACAAAGAGAAGGAATATTTTATTCGGAACGTTGACACACATGGAGAGTTTTCTCCGTTTTTAAACAAACTAGCGGCACCTAGCAGACAACAATGGCGTGATTGCGAGGGGTGCGCTGTGCGATTCGGGTGGCTGCAGGGTGGCAGTGTCAGGTATGCATTCATTCGCGTAATGCAAATAACCAGTTGATATTGCTAAAAGTTGAATTTAACATGTTTTAGTTTATTTGTTTCTTAGGTTTTCACGCACATCACTCATTAAATTATTCCGACGCATTATTCTGATGATGCATTCCTGAAAAGGATGCGAAAATAAATAAATAAATTTAGTACATATACACCCGTAAAAACTGTTTTAAGTTTAAATTTATAATGATTGCTCTATAGTGTTCTGGATATACCTACAGTAGGACTCATTTATTAAAACACACTAGATTTTTTACCATATTCTCAGTTTTTTTTAATTCAAAAAATATATTATACAGTTAAATTAATATACATACTACATAGTCACTCTGTATCACCTTTAATAATTATATTCCACTTAAATAATATAAGCTTCAAATATTGATAGTAATATTATGATCAACAATACACATCGAATTAGTGTGATAAGAATATAATTCAAACCTAAAAACATTGTTAACCGCAATTTATAATGGTAAAAAAAATTGCTGGGGGTAGGTGGCACTCCAGGTGTGCCGACAGAAGTAAAAAGCCAAATTTTAAAACAAAATAGCTAACGTTAAAAACTCAACTCAAAAAACTTTTAAGCAAAAAAATGAAACCGCTCTTGGCATGGCACCGACTCGAAATATTAATTTGACATTCGGCGGTTTTTTGTGCTGAAAAGTTTTTATGGGCTAGAAGGTGAAAAAAATTTTTTTTGTAGGTATTTTTATGGGCTAGAAGGTGAAAAAAATTTTTTTTGTAGGGGAGCTACCCTAAAAATTAAGTTTTTTTTCTAAATTTATACGGGACTAACTTTGGAGTATACACTTTCCAAAAAAAACAGAATTATCAAACTATTTTATGACTATTCAGTAAAAAGCTATGCGTGATTTTATAAAAAAAATACGCGTCGACTTGATAACCTCCTTCGTTTTTTTCCGTCGGTTTATAAAATGCCCAACGCTCATAAAAAGTTTTCTCTTTAAAAGAAATTATAGGTAAAAAAAGCTAATGCTGTTCTAAAACTCTTCTCAAAAATGGCCAACGCGACTAATAAGTTTTCACTTAAAAATTTATAGGTACGTTGTAGGTTTCATAGACAATTTAAAATATTGTTTCTTATTTCATGTCGTTTAACAAGAATTAAGAGAGTAATTACAATACAAGAATAGTATCCATTCGCACTGTGTGTTTAAATGTTCACACATTTGCAAACGTTTCAGAATTAAAAATACTTTAATCATCATTACACGGTGTTATTGACTTCTCGCATAGTAAGTAAAGTGCTCGCACGATCTGAAACGATTATGTATTACAAAAGAATATTCATCAATACAGAAAAATCGTCACGGATTCAGAACATGAAATAGAAAGTCGGCTCTATTCACTGTCAAGCATGCGGGCACTGTCAATCTACTAATATCTATCTCTCATCAGGCATTGTCGACTGTAACCTCTGCTCCTTGCAGATCTTGCGGGTATAATGACCTGTTATGAAGATTCATGACTGGAAAATATTTGATAGCGTTACGTACAGCAAAAAACGTATACAAATTTGACATTCGGGTAACTTATGATCATAGCAATAAGATCGGTTATCTAACAAAAGCGTGTGTATACATTTTTTACGCGCGAATGTATGCCTCATAGTTGTGTCTTGTCATACGTGATTGATGCGTACATATTCACGGTTGCGCGGCGACCGTCGGCTTGATAGACCTTTTATTAAAACTTCCAAGTAAAGAATCGATAATCGTAACAAACAATACTTGTTCAGGTCTGTTTGTAACTGTTTAAACATTAATGACCAGTAAATAAAATGACTTATGTATGCAAAGTTTAAGTAAATTCTTAATTAAATAAGTAATGTCGTATGGTATGCTGGGAAGTTAACAATGGAAATTTATTGGAATTGAGGGCTTCACAAGATAATGTTCAACAATTTTTATATTTGTACCAAGTTTTAAACATTGTCGTAATTGAATATCTACTGATATGGTCCAATGCCAATGAGATGACTGTGCGTCAGAATACCCACTTTTATGTTACGAACGTCAAAGTATTGTTTTAACATAATTAATACCTATTATGTAAATTAAACGTCACGCCATCGCCATAACAAAACATCGCATATTCTTATTTCGCAAACACCAATAGGTGGATGTAACGACAACTCATTAATAACTAAGTGTCGGTCTTAAAAATTGATTTTTATTCTAATACTTGTAAAAAATATATTCGATAATAGTATTATATTTATCATTTTATTAACGTACAAACTTAATGCGTTAGTCGCGAATTCGGAGAGATTTAGGTCCATTTGCAGCAATTTTTCCTAAATATTTTTTTGTTACCAAATCCTTTATTTTATTTTTTTTGTCTGTGGCTGTTTCCGTTTTACACCATACATTTTGCCACTGGAGACACGAGACTAGAGAGGTTGCTCGGTATTTATTTTTACAAATATAGACTTTTTGTTTTATCCGTATAACCATTCTTCCTTTATACTAACAACTTTATTTAGCCCATACAATAATGTCAAATTGACATTGACGTTTTAACAATTTTCGTGTAAATATTGGGTACAGACTGTATTATTAGGTAGTTTACTTACATTTTCACATTTGTGGGTCAGACAGAACTTATTTGTCACAACAAATAGAAACCACGCGTACAAATATGTAATCTACACATACATGTATTTTGTTTGATTAATTGCGATGAGAATTACGTTTACCAGTTGACTTTAATAACTGTATATTATAAGTACTACCTACTTTCGTTTCTTTACAAAACAAGCATTTGAGACCATTTGGCGGGGTGACGCTAATCATATACAATTTTGATGTCTCATGCATGTTTCATGTAAGTACGTACATATTTTGCATTTTTTTCTGTAGTTTCTCTTAAACTGTCATACCTATATTTATTGATAATATATTTTTTCACAAAACTTAATAGTATTATTTCTTATTTTTTTTCCATTTCCAATTATTCCCAATATCTTTTTTTATTGCAAGAGTAAGCTATTGGGATAGTTATATTTTATTCAAGGTAGTGGTTTAGTTTAATTTGTTACTACTCGTAACTACAAAAATCACGGTTCTTCTAACTTAAAGACTTGGAAATATTTTTGTATGCTGAAGTTATTGTAAAAAAATTAAACCTAATATTATGGAAAGTAATAGTCTTTCAATGAATAGGTAGTAGTAGTAGTTTCGGTAACAATATCGTTCAGTTGGCTGTCAGCTTGCCGTTATTGTTTCTGGACAAAAACTATTGCATCTTTGAATTACCTTTTTATCTTATTTAATATGTATAGTTATATATATAGCTATGTATCTTGTGGTGTCGGACCCCTGATGCTCTGCCAACTCCACTTGTTATTTTACACTCTGAAGTTTATATTTACAGTTGCAAATAGGGATAAAACGATACCACCAGTGAATCGATACTTCTACTCGATACAGTATCGGACGTCAAGTATCGATAGTTATTCGTATCGATAAATTTTTCATATTAAGAAAATGAAAACAGTAATCAGTATTATTTATAATATAAAAATATAGGTACATAAAAATCTTTACATCGGTTTTTGATGCAATCCCCAAAAATATCATTTTTGAAATGTTTGCCTGTTAGACGATTTCTGAATCTAACGATTGTTGCGCCAGCTTTGAAAAGAGCTTTTCGCAGGCAAGAAAAACTAAATTTCATTGGCTATTGAGTTAGTATACCGTAGCTTTTTGGCAACTGCAAGTTTTTTTTTTACATTAAATAGGCTTACGCATGACAGCCACGCGACTGATGAAGAGCGACGTAGCAGCCTAAGGTGGGACGCGCTTGCCTAGAAGAAACCGATTCACTCGCGACTTGAAGAGCCCCAGATTGTAGGTGACTGGAAACAGAGATTCCGGCAAAGAACTGCAAGTTATTTGTTATATTAGTTTACCGATGCAATTACTACTCGATATTTAGTTACAAAGCATTGAGACAAAAATTCTTGGTATCAGAAAGAGAGTATCTTGTTAGTATTTGTATTAACTCGTATCGTTTCATCCCTATTTACAAATGGGATTTTTTTTATCCAGTAGGTACCTATTGAAATAAGCAAACGTTGTGTTACACGCAATACTTAAATGAATATGGTGTGGTAGTTATACTAAACTAATGCCTAATTCATTTGCTGCGGTTGGCTCAAACTTGTACTCCAGCAGTTGCCACGTGAATATACATATTTTAGCAACCGTATGCGGTATTCGACATTTCTAATTGCTACTGCGTTACACCCACGCAGTATCTGCACTGCGTCTCCTAATTATCTACGGCGTTTCATTCACTATCTACATTCAATTGTTTTAATTATCAAGCTCGCTTTGACGTCAGCGTTAAAGTAAAGCAACTTTGGGAATTATTTTCTATAGGATACATCTAAAACAATCGAACAATACAAATACTGAAATTGACTTCCCTTTTCTAGTGGTTTTGAATTAAATATTAATTGATTTGTTCAAAATGATACACCATTAGTGACGCTCGATATGATGCGGTGGGTAATATTTTATCTTTTCGTTCCGGTAGCGTTTTACAATACCTATTAGATTCGTTGATAGCCTTCAATGTGAAAGTACAGTTGCTGTTTGAAACTGGTGGATAAATTTACTTACTCAACTTCAAGTAAAACGTCAAGGAAAATCAACAAATTTGATCATCAAATCACTGATTAGTGATTACTTGTCACAAACATTAAGTAAGTTCGTTAGGCAATGTTTTGCAAATAAAGCATTGTTAGAAAATAGTACCAATGTACATCAGAAAAAAATAAGACTTGATGATTGTTGGGTCACTGGTAACTCAATTTTTTTAGTGTCTACAGTAATAATTAGTCTAGGCATTTTCATTGAAACTTAAAATTTTATCGATGAAATTAAAGTTTCTATGGAGAAAATCAAACTAAACCTTATCTATAAATACACATAAAATCAAAGAAACAACTAAATTCCTACTACAACCACACAGACTCGAGACAATATGGAAAAGTTCATCGACCTAACCGGAAATCGAATTCGAGAACTCTCAAGTGGCGACGATTAGGCTAAGTCGCCAAATTTATTTAAAATAAATCACAATAAATTATAGGTTTCTACTTTAAACGAAACGGCATCATTTCAAGTGAAAGAAATATTTATTTATCATTTGGTAATAAAAAAAATATGGTGAACGTGTTCCTCTAGGTAATTATGGAAAAAGTAATAGCGTGCATTTGTCAGCGATGTGTTAAAAGCAATGTAATCTGTGGGTAATCAGTGTTAACGTTTGGATCCACGTTTTGTGGGCGTATATTTACCCGTGATTAATTGTAACAGAAAGTTATCCGAGTGTGGTTGCATTAATTACCGCACTGCGTTACTCGTTAGCCTAGATTAATCTCTTAAGGTCTCGCGCGCGTTAAATTGCATAGTACTTAATGAAACCTAATAAAGATCAACTAAAGTTATTGCTATAACATAATAATACGATTATAGGTATGACGTCTATAAATATAGTGACGACCAAGTCTGTTCTGTTTG
The DNA here is from genome assembly GCA_902850365.2 of Chilo suppressalis. NCBI lineage: Eukaryota > Metazoa > Arthropoda > Insecta > Lepidoptera > Crambidae > Chilo > Chilo suppressalis. Next base: position 16,150,009 of record OU963897.1, on the reverse strand, counting down.
TTACTTGGTCAGGTCATGCTCTCATATTTCTATAAAAATAAAACTATTTGTTTATTGCGCTAAGGAAGGGATACTTATACTTCTCATGTATATTAAATTGTTAGAGTTACATCTGTGTCAGAAATATATACACGTCAAATCATTATCCAGAAACATGAAACCAATTGGTAGATTGGTCAAGTCTAGAAGGGATAGTATTTAAATAAGTCCCTAATGATTTGATTATCAATTTCGGGCTATGTGCCCGCATGTATATATGTGCTTCAATCTCAAACATTAACTAAGAGCTAATAATCTATTAAGTATCCACTATGAAAACCTTAAACGCGGAAGTATTAAAGAAATAGTAGAGTGAACTGACCATGCACGGTCCGAAGAATATGCAATAAAACGAGTGTGTACAAAACGGCCGGAAAGCCGTATTCCAAATAACTTAAAAGGTAACACGACCTAAATTTAGCGTGCGCTTAATTTGAAAGCTATTTCGTATCGCGTAAGGTGTCGTAAATACGTAATGTGCAAAGGAGGATTTCGCATTGTGAAAGGAGAAATTTAAATTGGTTTTCTTGATACCATCTTAACCGTAGATTTACTTCAATGTAGGTTATCTGTGAAATGTCATTTATGCGAAAACGGAAAATAACTGCGACTGGGAGACTAAATGATTTTACCTCGTTTTAGTAATAACATTAACAAATCTATAATACAAAAAAAATATACAAGCAAAAATTGGCAAGCCAAGGTGACAGTCTGGATGCAAGCCAGCAATTGGCCTTTCGATATTCGATTTATAAATGTAATAGACAGATTAGCAATTAGCAATTTTAAAATAAATATTTCAAGCCGCATTAAGTACCTTATTTAAAATTGTTCAGTCACAAATCACCATAAAGTTATATGCAATCGAGAACAGTGGCCTAATGTAACCTGAAAATATACATACATTAATGTTTCTAATTATTAATATTAACAATATTTAATACATAACAATTTGGATAAAATTAACGAGCCAAAGGTTACTTCGGTAATGTTTGTTCATTTGGATATTGCAATCGGGCATCTCGGTTATATCACCGTTGAAAATGCGATGTGAATCAAAGAATCATTGTTAATAAGCGGTACAGATGGTATTTGTGCCGGTCATACATTTCGGCTATAACCACAGTTCTTCCGAATAGGTATAATCGACTTGGTAATGTTCACGAAATGACCCACATAATGGCATTTGGAAAGAGAAAACATGACCATTAAAGAATGCGGGACGCGGCAATGTGAACTTTCAGTGTTTTGTATCTATCAATTGGTATCAATAATAAAATGTGATCGATCATCTATCTCCGTATACTAATATTGTATTGTGCCAGAATGCGGATCAGTGGGCGTCCCTGCTGCATTTAACCAATAAGACCGCGGTTTTGTTTGATTAAACAGTGCAAGTTACAATTGGGTAGGTGACGCAGCAACTTTCGAGGTCACACATTCACATGCGCTCAGTAACGGGTCATCTTCTTAGTTTTAGGGGCATTCCTCGAGCGTACGTGTGTAGTGCGGTTATTAGTTTTGTCGGTCGACGCCGCTGAGGTGTACAAGGTGTTTCGAGCTTGCAAAACCGCTTCGAACGCTGATTGTACGATGGTTTCGTAAAACGAAACTGCATTAATTACGCGAAATGCGAAGACTCAATTCGTAGAGTTATTGCAAAAACATCTGACGATCGACAATATTATTATAATCCCGTGACATTTGGTGGGATCACTCGGGCTTATTGTGTTGCGTCCGTGATTATTTCTAGTAGGAAACCGAGCATTGCGCATGTTGGTTTTATTCTGATCGCACTGACGTTATCTCATATTATTGGCAGATTATCTGCGGTTAAGTAGGTTGAATGGTCTGATCTTGGCGTGTGTATTGTGGCGGTGCTCGGCCGGTCGCGGGCCGTAACGGTATTTTCGCCGCAGCGATTGGCCCTCCAGCATCGCCGATGTCTCCGCAATCCGATACATCTAATACTGTTATTAAATTCGTATGTTTGTATCATTGAATACTTTCACTCGTGTATGATAATCTCTAGGATCTTTTATGCTTTCATACTTTTGATGCTGATAAACTTCTTAGATTATAATGGGAACATGTTCAAATCACAATACTTGGCTCTACCTAATAAATAATAATCCATTTTTTTTAATTGAAAACTTCTTTAGCACCGTTGTGATTTGAGATTCAATGAAACGGAATTAGAGTATATGACACAAGATAGGTATCCGTAATTTTATCATTTACTTTAAGAGACAGATAGCCGAACGGTAACGGTCTTGGGGTCGACTCCAAATAATCGGTGGTTCGATCCTGAGCTCGGTTGATAATAATAATAAATAAATAATTAAATTAAATATTTTCAACATTCACACCAATTAGCCTAGCCCCAAAGTAAGCACTGTAAGGCTTGTCTTAGGGGATGGTACCGTAACGGATAGAATACACATAGAAATACATATTAAACACCCATGAATGGAGTACAAATACTCCTATTCATTACTCAAAAACATTTGCCCCACCGGGATTCGAACCTCCCGGTTCGACCGAGACCTCTCGAGTCGGCGACACCATGAAACCCACAAGCCACGGAGGTCGTCATAATAAAATTCTTAATTGTAATACACCATACAAGAAAATATAGGCGAATAGGTTAATTTTGCTGTTTAGTCAGTCTAGCTGATTATTATTTTATCGTAGTTTTTTCTGATTTCCTTAATACAAAAGCTTCAAATAACTAATTTTGAATAGTAATGTTATGTATTATGCTCATTATATATACATACATAATATATATACATACTTTACATAGCTTCTATCTAATCTTTGTAAAGTATGTAAATATTTTGTTTTTTTTTGTTTTTTAGTTCGTTTTAGTGCCGCCATCTATCGAGAAATTAAGCATTTTCTTATACGATTACAGTAGTGCTACAAAAGCACTGCCGTAATCGTATAACAAAATGCAAGACTAGCATATAAGCATGCGTGCTTTAAATTATCTAATCTTCAAAATAGTTTGCTTAAAATTCCTTAAATAAAACTAGTTTTAATGGGTTAATAATTTGTTTATTTATTGACGTTTCGCAGCCTTTTCAGTAGTATTCTGACGATGCAGACCTGAAAAGGCTGCGAAACGCCAGTAAATAAATAAAGTTTGTACATTTAAAGCATTAACCCGTTAAAACTAGTTTTATTTAATGAGTGATGTGCGTGAAAACCTAAGAAACAAATAAAATTCCTTAGTTGGAGCGCGCGATCGCAAGTACTTTTATGAAACTTGGTGTCTAAGTAATAAATTATTTTTGTTTGTGAAAAAATATAACTTTAATCAAATAGTATATTAATGTTTCATTTGAAGTGATTAGATTAATTATTATTAATCACAATCACACAATAATTAAAAAATAAAAATGTGCGTTATGTTTAAAGATATTTCTTTAAACATAACGCACATTTTTATTTTTTCTTTTATTAAGCTATTATTAAATTTTTAATTTTGACCTTGAGAGTTGAATTTTAACACAGGTGTTGTCTTTAAGATGTACCTAGTCATAAAGCATTTTACGTGTTAACATTTATCTAGGTTTCACTTCTATTGCAAGTGAACAGTACATGTCCGTTTTTTTTAATGTAAAAAATTCTCAAGCACATTGATGTGCTTAAAAAGAGATCGTCACCAAGAAAGAGCAAACACTGTATTAACATAGAAAACTGATTTCTAACTAAAATCACAATAAGAGGATAAATACATCTTTTGAAGAAGGTAATAAGAATGCTGTAGTTCTTCTATTTATTAACATTTGTCCAAATGCCCAAGACTATTAAGCTCAGTTTGTCCTGAGAAATTCTAATTACAGTGCATTACCAAGAGTGAAAAGCTGAGAACACCAAAAAAAAAATTAATTGTGCTTAATATACAAAGTAACCGTCGAACAAGAAGTAAAAACTGGCAAAGTGCAAGTCGGACTCGCGCATGAAGGGTTCCATACCATTACGTGGACGAAGTCGCAGGCAGCCGCTAGTATTGTGATATCGAGTAAAAAACGCCGAAAAATTACGTCTGTTGTGTGGGAACGGCCCCCCTTAAATATTTAACTATAATTATTTTTAAATTTATTTTTATTTAATTCTTTATCTTTAAAGTAAAGACACAACAAAATATATTCATTATGTTGTTAAAGCTAGATATCGCAACAAGGGTTGCCAATCCTACTATATTAGAGGAACAAATACTATATTTCTAAAAAAAATATAGTAGGCGAAACTACTAAATTTTGCTTAAAGCAGACATTTGCTGGTAAAAGCTCTCTTAAAAATATTATTTTTATTATTAAGGCATAGAGCACCAAAGATATATTATGTTCAAAAATAAAGTAAACATTTTAACCACATACTATATTTTTAGAGGTATTTGAAAATAGCATATTTGATAGAAAAAAAGTTGATAACCCTAATCGCAACAAACCACGATAAGAAAACGCATTTATTTGTTTTCGTCACAACTTACCAAGAAGGTACACTATGAATCGGCGTTTTCAGTATTTGTTGTTTAAATACAGCATGTGGGACATCTTTGACCTTAACTAGTTTCGATTTGAGAAAAAACTCGTTACAAAATTTAATCTCCATTAAAAATAAATTTAATAGAACTTTTAGCTAAATATGCCGAATATTTGGGCAAGTATTACAAATTTAAAATATCAAAATCTCAGTTGTAACTCATTCCGTTAACGATCTAAAGATACGGACAGACGGTATAGTGACAATAATAGGGTTCCGTTTTACCCTTTGAATACGGAGCCCTAAACAGTGAAGTTGCGCGAAATATGCGGCCGATAAATAAAGGGAAGCACTTACTTGGCAGTTTAATTAACCACGATCAGTGTTTTTATAAGATAGGCGCCTTGTCTAGACCGGAAGCGGGCAAGGGCTCTTTGATCATACCCGACTATTTGCATTTCATAAACTTGGATGGCGAGACAAAAATGACAAAACAAAAAGTTTCATACATTATCGCACATACTGTATTGCATAGTTACTACCAGACGTACTCAGAGAGATCAATTAACTTTAAATCTTGATTGAAGTTCTTGCTGGCACTTTCTTTGTTACAACAATAAAGTATCAGGCCACTCAGAAAGTTTTGCGAAAATCTGTTTTTATGTGTAAGACACTGACTTGACATTTTGAAAACTTCGAATATTTAAAAGTAAAAATACCATTGTGCGATTTTCAAATTTCCCTCCGCATTTTTATCGCCGGAAGATGCGCTAGCAGCGTTTGAGAAGGCCGTGGAAGAGGTGTATGTGGAGGACAGTAAAAAATGTTTTGAAAATTGGTTCAAACACATGAAATTTTGTATAGAGGCTGGTGGAGTGTTCTTTGAAAAGATTTAATAAAAATATTTTTTTCATAGAGGTAATTTTTTTAGTTTCTCAAAACTTTCTGAGTATCCCACGTGTGTCACCACGTGATTTAATATTAGGTTCTTAAAATTTTTAAAGCATTTAACTACTAGATGTTTAAATCGGATCATTGGTTAGTGCATCCGTCCGGATAGGGGAGGGTGCGGGTTCGAATCCCGTCTGCTGTCTGTGAGTGTAATTATTTTCTAGTAAAATTTTCTTTACAATTAATTTATTTGAAGGTCTTTATGTACGACTATGTGAGATGATACTGGGGGATTTTCAAAAAACTATAGTTAGCGCGGGCTTAGTCGCGGGCAGTCTCTAGTAAAATATAAGTGTTACATATTTGTTTAAAGTAAAGACATTTCTGAAATGTAGTTAAGACTATCTGGAAATAATTATTGCGGCTGATCACGAAATATCGTGTGTAAGTGTTTTGTGTAGTTTTCACGAACAATTAATTATATATAACTACTAGCGGACCCGACAGACGTTGTCTTGTCTACACGTCTTTAATTTGAAAATTTCAAACTTTTTTTAATAAGCTACAACATTCTGGACCATTTTGATGAAAATTACCATTCTCAGATCCCCTTGAACACACACAAAAAATTTCATCAAAATCGGTCCAGTCGTTTAAGAGAAGTTCAGTGACATACACACTCACAGAAGAATTATATATATAAAGATTTGACACTGCGATGGTAGCGCCGTCTGTCGGATCCAATGTAAAACATTCCAAAATCAACAACTACTAATAAATTAAAAATTAATTAAAAAAACATTGTCCAGCGAACAAAATTGTGAATCTAAACCATTCTCAGATCCCCTTGAACACACACAAAAAATTTCATCAAAATCGGTCTAGTCGTTTAAGAGAAGTTCAGTGACATACACACTCACAGAAGAATTATATATATAAAGATTGTGATGAATTAATAACAGCTTTATGTCAAAGGAAAATGCTGCTAACAAAAATTTATTTGTTAGGTATTGAGTTATTTTTCTTTTAAAATGCGCCCTTCCAACATCTATATATGATTTTACCCCTTTAATTTCTGTGAGTAACGTTGGAGTAACGAAACAAAAAGTATAAATCAGTACCCTTAGTACGAGTTTTACAATTACGAAAATTATGATAGTTTTCGTGAGCTCGCACTCGTACTAAAGGTACTGATTTTATTGTTTTCGTTTCAATAACAGTGTTTAAATTCTATCATTAAATCATTTGCGTCTTCTTAAATTTTAAGTATATTTGGTAAGTTTTCACCAAAATGGACATAGAAACATAATTTACAATTACGAAAACTATGATAGTTTTCGTGAGCTCAAATTCGTACTAATGGTAAACTGCGCCATTGCGTAATTATGAAATACGTTTTTTTTTAATATAATTGGTAAACGTGTACAGATTTATAATCGCTATGACCGTAGCTAATTAATGAGTAGCTATTTTATTAATGCAAAAATATTTTTGCTTTGGTATCCAATTTTGTTTCAATACTGAATGTTGTGTTATGATTTGTTTTTTTAAACTGAAAACATGGAAATTAAATACCTGAACATGAGATTTTTCAAGTCCGTAAATTTTTTAGATTTAACTAGAAATTGTAAATATGTAGTAGTAGTAGGTCGTAAATTAAATGGATTTAAAACAAAAGATGCCATGAAATAATTTTTGTGCTTATTATATTTAAATGTCCGTACCATAGGGCGTATTCTTAAAATCACTATACGAAATAATATTATCTAGAGCTTTGTCTTATCCTTGTCCTTGTCCTTTAAAATCTGGGGTACCAGCCACTTTCGATTTGCACCCCTCCCCCCTCTTTAGAATTGGTAAAGCAATTTAAAGTATAGTTCAGTAATGAATGCCCTTATACGGTTTTTGCTACCCCTCGCAGCCTGACGCCTCGGGTCATAGTCCTGCTGGGCCAAGGGCGAATACGCCCCTGGTCGTGTCCTGTTAATAAATACCATATAAACTATTTAAGCTACAAGACGATGGTTGACAAGGATGATCACCATTTATCGAATGTTAATTTACCTGCATTCATAATCAGGGCCGTTTCACCAAAATTGTTTTACTGGCACTGTTCTAAGGTATTTTTAACCGACTCCAAAAAATGAGGAGGATCTGTGTTTCGACTGTATATATTATATATATATATATTATGTATGTTCATCGATTTCTCCGTCAATTGTGGACCGATTTCCAAAATTCTTTTTTTATTCGAAAAAGTGCACTTCCGAGATGGTCCCATTGGAACTAAGTCAGGATTTGATGGTGGAATCTGGGGAAATCGAGGGAAACCTTCAAATTTCAAAGGCACGCACGATGGTTTTTTGTGCATGTTCACCGATTTCTCCGTCAATTGCGTTATTGTTTACTTGGACGATGTAATTTTCACTAAAATGGATGAAATAAAATAATAATTAATTAAAAAACCGACTTCAAAATCGGTTACCGATATTGAAGTCTGCTTTATTTTTTGTTTAAATTTTTTCACTTTATTTTGTATAGAAATGATTCTTGTGATTCTACATATTAACCAACGCAGTGATGCTGTAAAGGTTATCTGCGGCCGACAGCATACATACAAAAAAAAACTTATTGACCATTTTTGAAGTCATATTTAACTGTACAGAAAAATCTGAACAAACTCATGTAAAGCTCCAAATGGTCAAAATTAGTCATATAAAATAATTTTCCTTCATTTTTGATCTTTTTTTCACAAATAATTTCCAAGAACACACATAATAAATACTTTTAATTTGACCTTAACAATACTTACACAAAACTAGTTTTAAAGTAAGCGACATTCTTAATGTTTATGGCAAATGTATATGGGTATAATAGATACCAACAGAAAAATATTTAAAATATCTGAACTCGGTCACGAACACGCAAATACAACAATTTGTACTCTCGGTCATGTATTTTGGAGTCAGTTTTTCCAACCGCTCGACCATTTGTATGCATAATAAACAAAATGGTAATATTGTTTTGATATACGAGATTGAATGTCGAATATCATATCATTCTCATGCGAGGTGTACTTTATAGCCTTTTCCGAGAGTTATAGCCTTGCATCACATGAGTAAAGACGGCACAGAAGCAGCAGATCTTCATGCAGTGCTCGTATGTGAGTGAGCACTGGCGGGCGGACTGTTGTACGTCGCAGACGATCGTTTCTATTTGCGGCTACGAACCGCCAGTGCTCATTTACAGACGCGAACTGCACGAAGCTTTGTCCACAAGATATATAGTACATAAGGTAATCTACATACAAATTACGCTCGAGCAACGCACACGTAGACACCGCTCATGGGCACCATATCTAGGACCGCTACGGACCAGTGCGAGCGCGAGTTCCATCCATTTGAGACACGCATCTGTGAACTTTGTTCGGCAAATGTGAAGTAACAAAATATAGTTATTATGACTGTTCAGTGGACGTTTGTTAAAATTTAACATTAAACGGTGAATTGTATTTTTTATTCATTTGTACCTAAGAAAACATTAAAATTGATATAATTTAGTCATTTGTTTCCCGTGGTCCACCTCGTACTCCACCCAGGTGTACCACGGGGATTATTTTTTTCCCGTGGTCTACCCGCATAGCCATATGTTTCTAACAGTAAATTATGGATGTTCTTATGAACAAAAAAGTATTTAAAATTTTTAAAAATCGCGTATATTTTAAAATCATTTAATTAGCGTAGTTTTTCTAAAGCGATGCCTATAGAAATATTGTTGTTAATTAACTGCATCTGAATATCTTTTATATAATCATTGTTTTCAATTAATTTGCGCCTTTTTGATTTTGCAATTCTTATTGTTCTCAAGACACTCAAGAGTCGTAATAAATTGAGGAATAGGCAGGTGGACCACGGATAAAAAATATTTCCCGTAGTTCAACCAGGTGAACTACGGGGGGGGGGGGGGGGGAATACCCGTGGTCCACCTGGTGAACCACGGGAAATAAATAATCCCCATGGTCCACCTGGGTGGACTACGAGGTGGACCACGGGAAACAAAGGAATTTAGTTTTTATTGGTTTATATTTCCATTCTTCCTGTTTCATTCTAAACAGTTAATCAAACAACTAGATACGTACGAGTGCCTCTACCACATGTGTTTGTGCACAAGCTAAAAGTTGACAATCCTAGCGCTACCGCCGAGCGTAGGTATTAAAAGTAAAGAACATACATGAGATTACCATCTGTACTATCCATTTTGTGCTTTGCCACTGTGCGTTATTTACTCATGTGCTTGCATCCTAGACATAAAAGCAATATGCGAAGTGACGTCGCGGAGACAATAATAAGTTCGACCCTGTTCGCACGCTCGTCCTACTCTCCATTTATTGACATGTGTACTGTCCTGTTTATAAAACAGCTAAGTATTTACTTATTTCCGCGCATCTAACAAGGGTTGTCTAGAAACTCCGTCATCCGATTAAAATTAATTAAAAAACAAAATTGTAGATTTTAATAGAATTAGTAATAAAAATCTATAGTAATTTCTTCAGTCCATGATCGTGCGTATGTAATTGAACTCCTCCGAAATGACTGAACAAATTTTGATGAAACTTTATGTGCTCACTCCCTGTATAGTCACAGAATACATAACAGTACAAGTGTATGGTTTGACAGATTCACGACTAGAACCGGTAGGTGGCGCTGCATTTGTGTTTTTTTTCTCTTAACATCGTGTAGAACAACAAAAACAGTATTTTATAGTTGCATTGCCCAAGACTAAACTAAGTTACCTATATCCATGAAAAATTATAAAATTGAAAATAAGGCAAAACTACAAGGTAAATAAATGACCTATAACAAATCAACTTCATTATGATTCTGCTCAGGATTAGAAGAACGATCTATCTAATTGCAAACATGAAAAATAACCAAAGTTGAATAGAATTTCGCGATAACCCTGATAACCCAAGAGCTTGGAGGCAAAAGACAAACTAGCCATTCACCCAATTAGTTTCTATTCTTGATCATCCAGTAATTACGGGCTTATAAAAACTTGCTAACCTGTTCAACAAGTAACGGATAAGGACCCAATCGGATCTTGATTGTGGACGAAACAACAGCACAACAACCTGCCATTTGTGACAACAGTGTGTTCTAATTTAAGCCATCGTATTCGCTTGAGCACATTCGTTTAATTTAAGAATCAAAGTGAAATCATAAAAACATAAAAATATCCATCTTTTTAAATTTTAATGACAGTCAAATGACGCAAGATCTGGAGCGAACTCCCTCAGCAGTTTTTCCTTTCAGTTATTATATGGAGGTATCCAGAGTAAGTAATGTTTCCTTCAGAGCTGTCAACACATGAGCGGTACCTTTGGTGCTGCAAGTGTCCATGGGTGGTAGTGACCACTTTTCATCAGGTGGACTGTCAGCTCATATAAATAAATAAATATTTCCAACACTCACGCCAATTAGCCTAGCTTCAAAGTAAGCACTGTAGGCTTGTGTCATGGGATACAAGGGTAACGGATAGAATACATATAGGTACTGTACATATATAAATATATTTATATAGAAATAAATATCAAACATTCATGACTGGAGTACAAATGCTCGTATTCAATACGCAAACGTCTGCCCCCACCGGGATTCGAACCCGGGACCTCTCGAGTCGGCGCCACCATGAAACCCGGCGTACAAACCACTCGGCCACGGAGGTCGTCATATGCGTGCAAAAAGAATAAAAAAAAGAGTGGCATACCTAATATTTTTACCAGTGTCCAAAATTTATTAAGATTTCCAGTATGCTGATATGCTAAGAAAATTTTGCAAACGATTTCTTTTTGAGCTAGCAGGTACTTGACTGTTTGGAGATTCCACATATTATAACACTGGGTATAAATGAAGATTTGAAAACTACCAGAAAATTACCTGTAAATTACCAGAATTACTTAAATAGGTTCGTTTAAAGCAACTAAACATAATGAGTGCAATTTGCTCAACTACAAAATAAAAGGTAAACCATTGATCACAATAATGATAATCCAATTATGCCTGAAATAATATCTTTGTATTTGATAAAGTTTTAAATACCTGTATTAAAAAAATCCGATTGAAATTAAACCACCAAAAAAAACAATCACATATTATTATTGTTTGGGCACTGGTTTTCTAAACAACGCCATAATTTTAAAGTTATTAAACTCGTCTATTTTGATGAACACTTTTAAGCTCTACATTGAAAAAATATATTGGCATTCTAGTCGTTTAGTGCATAGCTTACTTCAGCAACGTCTGGTAGGTATGACATAGTTCCGAAATTGAGAGCGATCTGTGAGAGGAGTACAAATAAATACTTGGTTCGTTCGTTAGTTGATCGTCCTCGTTCGTCCATCGTTGAGCCTTAGTTGTGGGGCTTGTACAGAACAGGTAGGCTGCATTTAATGAACCCTGATGCTGGAGCGATTCTACGAAGTGTCGCGTGCGTGCTAACGGTATACACTGCATCGGTCCCCGTACCCGGCTGCACCCAGATATTTTATTACCTCGTTATTTTTGATGAACAACATCATTTCTAGATCAATGCTACGTTTTTGAGAGTCGCCGTCGTTAATTAGTTCTATCTGATGACGCTTTCCACACACTTAATGTCACATCAAAAGTAATTTGTAGCTTAACGGGGTTAATAATGACAGAACTTTGAGGCATCGTCTGTAAAAGACATTAATTTAATTTAGTCGATTTAATGTGATAATTATGCTGTTGTTCAATTTTTGCGAATAGAAAAAAATTATTCCGATTCGAAACTCGAAAGCAGCGTTGTTATCTTATTACAATGTCTAGTCTCGTGGTGTGGGAAATATAACATAAGTGTTTACTGTGTTTAACTTGGTATAAATGGAGCATCAGTGCCATACAAGATATTACAGACTTAAAATGTAAGCGCTTTAAGTTAGTAAGCTGCTAGGGATAATGCCACCTACAGTTTATCTATGTTAAACTGGTATTGTGATTGATTTTCTGAATTTCAGGTTGTTATATTTTACTTTTAGGACTAATCTTTTGATATTATAATGTTTATCTGATTCTTTAATAATTGTTGTGTTAAACGTTAAAAATAACCTGCAACGTTTCATATATTATTTTAAAGTATATTACTATTTTTAGCCAGCTGTCAATCAACACGCATAACTAATGTTATCTGGTACGTAAGGTTATGTACCATGTTTGTTTTCGCGTCGCCGTAGTAAGAGAATACGATAAAGGTTATGTCCCTAGTGCAGTGGCAGCCATTGGATTGTAAATACCGGTTTGGCTAAAGGTTTAGGTGATCTGGTAGTTCGATGTAACTGAATAGCTACGTGAAGGTTTTCCGGAGAGTGACGGGTGCGGGCTTGCGCCGGCGCCGGCTGGCAGGGGGGGTGGGGAGTGAGGAGTCACGACGTGCCCCGGCTGGCCTAGCTAGACCCGCTACAACATGCCTCCTTGCCTTTCGAGATATGTTTTTGTTTTTTTTCTTCGTTGATCGCAAAGCTTATAGTCTATAAATGGCAGAGGAAGAAGGACAACAAGTTTTTTTTAATAATGTATTAATTATAAGAGAGACATAATGAGATTATATTAATACTAGCTGTGCCCTGGACTTTGTTCGCCTTCAAAGATAGACGTATGCTGTAGCAGACTTTTTTTGGAACTTCTAAAGAGTAACAATTCAGTTATTCAGGATTTTTGCGTAAATTTAACCGATTACTTTCGCAGCGCGCAATGAAAACCCTGAAAGGTTTATTTTTTCCATTTTTGCAAATATTTTTTATTTATGCTTTATCCCTATTGGTAAATTTTTCAATTTGAATCAGTAGTTCCTGAGATTCGCGCGTTCAACTAAACAAACTGTAATGGGTTTTTCCTGGGCTACGGCTAATTCTGCAACAGTGGGCTAGATGTTGAGCAAGTTAATAGGGAGCGGGTTTTATTAAGACCGTGCCTGGAGTACTGTGTACAAAACTTATATAGAAGCGCCATGCACACAGTAACAAACGATTTCAGATGAAATGAAATTGTCCACACATTAAATGTTCATATCCATTTATTTCATGGTATCAAAGTATGCTAATGCAAATTACTTGACCAAAGGGTATCAAATTAAATTCAGTTAAATGTTAAATTTCTTATATCAAATGGGTTTACAAAATGTGTTAATATTACCCGGTTTATCCAGTTAAGCTGTCCATGTGGTATCCCTACATCAAGGGCGCTCCGGAAACACGTGGTCACATCCCCTGGACGATGGTATTGGCAAGGCAATGGGCAGCTTTTCACCTCCCGGGTGCACAGGCAACAGCCCTGGCTTGAGTCCACGTGTCTAGACCCTCGTGGATCGAAGCAACATCAGGTTGTTGAGGTTGATACAAACTTATGGCATTATGGTGTGAACATTCAGAAAAAAAAGAAAAAAACTAGATCCTAGGTTAAGGAACCCTGAAACAAAAGAAGTTTGTCAGACGCACGAAATACTAAGGTAGAACACGAGTTTCCTCGCATGAAGATTTAGCTCACCATGTGGCCATCATGGGTCCTAAATTATGCCCATCCTATGGATGGGAGATTGTGGCATATTTACTATCCCTATTACATCACAGATGCAAAAACCATTGCTCCTTTACATAACACTGGTGAAGGTCAAGGCTACTATGTATTGTACAGTCTAAACAACTGATAAATTTATTATTTTATATTTATTTTGAATAATTTGTTGGCTGTATTAATTTAAGATCAATTTAATGTTTAACAAAGATTATAAGTCAAAGAAATGAAATTTATTTATTATTAAATAATCATGGACATGTGAGTTACCATGAACTATTTATGTGAAGGAAAGTTTAAAGTTTGGATTTCTGAACGCAATTTAAAATGACATTGGGGGTTGACATTTGAGGTTATCAACCCTTCTATTTGTTATTGTTTTACTAAGGATTTGATTTTAAACTCAAATTAGCTCACTGCTACAAAATAAAGTGTTACAAAACAATTAAACTCTTCAGCTTTATAATATTCATTTTTTTATATACATTCCCAGACACCTAAATCGAGCTACCTTGATTTTTTTGGTTTGGAGTACTGTAACTTATAAAAGATGTATGTATGTAGCAGGAAGGAACAGGTTCGGCCTCACATGGAGTACTGCTCTCATCTTTTGGCGGGGGCACCCCAGTACCAGCTTCTCCCTTTGGATCGCATCCAGCGCCGAGCGGCTCGAATCGTCGACGACCAAGACCTTTCCGATCAGCTTGATCCTTTGGCTTTGCTTAGGGATGTAGCTTCGCTCTGAATCTTCTATCGCATTTATCACGGGGAGTGTTCTGAGGAATTGTTCGGATTAATTCCAGCTGCTGCATTTCGCCATCGTACATCGCGACAAAAATTTCATCCCCATCATCTTGATGCGTGGCTATCCACAACCGTGCGTTTTTGTCGAAATTTTTTACCACGTACGAATAAACTGTGGAATATGTTGTCGCCAGCAGTGTTTCCGGACCAATACGACCAAAGAACCTTCAAAAAAAGAGCGTACTCCTTCCTTAAGGGCCGGCATCGCATTTGTGATACTCCTGGTGTTGCAAGTGTCCATGGGCGACGGTGATCAGGTGAGCCGTCTGCTCGTATGCCCCCTATAACATAAAAAAAAGGAAAATGTTTTGATGCAGTTTTGGAGCTGGTATACTCAACATTCATTTAGAGTGCCACTGTTCTAAAGTTGAACTACAGTTTATTAAAAAGTCGAGTTACGTTGAAACAAGTCCATATTTGCTTTTTTCAAGGAAAAAAATCTAATCGATTTTTAAATAAAGACATGTCTTACATGAAAAGAAATGTTTATTTAGTAACTTGTATTGCCTCCCAGTGCATTTATGACAGCTCTCATATGGTTTGGCATAGAATTAATCAATGTCGTTATGACATGTTGAGGAATGTCCTCCCATTCTTCCAAAATTACATTTTTGAGCTCCTGCATGGTTTGCGGGGCAGGATGATGAGCTCGAACACGCCTCTTCAGCTCATCCCATAGATGCTCTATAGGATTCATATCAGGACTTCGCGCTGGCCATCTCATAACAGTAATACCAATGTCATTTAAGTACTCCCTGACGATTCCCGCAGAATGGGCCCTTGCATTATCATGCATTAAAACAAAATCTTGGCCAATAAATCCAGCATATGGCATCACGTGGTTCTCTAAACATTGGCGAATGTATCTATTGCCATAGGGGCGGCAGTCGTGGTCCCATCACTACCTCTAGCTCAGTTTTGCCTTCCACAGAGATCCCTCCCCAGACTCTCCATGATCCTCCACCATAACTTACTTTCTCGTCAATATAGCATTGCGCGACACGCTCGTTCTGTCTTTGGTACACCTTACTCCTTCCGTCATTACCGTATAGCATTATCTTGGACTCATCTGTGAAGAGAACCTGGCTCCATTGATGTCGAGTCCAATTTAGATGTTCGCGCGCAAACTCTAGACGGGCTATTCGGTGTGCTCGTGACAATTTGGGTCCATTGGCTGGCTTATGGGGCTTTAAACCACGTTCATTGAGTCGCCTTCTAACGGTCCGAGCACTTACAGCCACTCCGTGAAAGTCCCTGAGCTGTTCTTGTATCTGAACAGAGTTAAGGCGTCGATTTCGTGAGCTAGTAGTGACAATGTATTGATCTTGTCGCGCCGTTGTCACTCGGTAACGAGGTCCTCCTGTTCGCTGGGCGAAGCCGCCAGTCTCTAGGTATCGATGGTACACTCTTTGAACAGCGGAACGACTTATGTGAAGTTGTGAACTCACATCTCGCTGACTTAGCCCAGATTGAAGAAGTACTACAGCTTGCGCAGCTACTTCAGGTGAAGTATCCATAATTTTATAGCCAAAAACGGTTCAAATTATAGAAAAATAACTAAAGTAAACTTTGGTTTACAACAATTGCGAAAATTCAAACCAAATCGACATTAAATTGCTTCAAAAGCAACTTTCAACAGTCATTATTTTTTTGAAATCAGTGACCAAGCTCGGCTTTTGTTCTTTATTTTAAATTCTAAAATTCAAATTTGGAATAATACATACGGGAAAGACGATGAAATATGCCAGCATTAAAAATGCATAAAAACTTTTTTGTTATATTGTATATTTTTTGTGTATTGGGCTTTTAGGCCCGGGAATGTAAGGTGGCTCGATTCAAGAGTCCGGGAGTTTATATACTTGATTTATTGCAAGCTAATGCATAAAGTAATATTGGTGTGATTTATTAACCTACACTATTTCTCGAAGTTCACAAGTTAATGTATCCAGTACCTACTTATAGTATAACATTAAAAATGTTCGAAATTAAATAATGTATTCTTGAATAACATTTCTCCAAAAAAACTTTCTCCAATTAGAGAATGAAAAATTAAATACCTAAATTAGATTAGATATTTAATATTACAAGTCTTTTACCGTTCTGTTTAAAAACATGTAATTGAATTGTTTTGCATTCGGGCATCTGCACTCGGTTGACATTCACAATGTAGGCACCATTCTCATTGGTCGGCGGACCCTGACATTTAAATTAAAGACAATCGTATATATTTTTGTGTTGCAAAAATTAATAAATTCTATCGATTTTGTATTTTGGTCGATTTTAATCAACATATCTGAAATCTGGTCTATATGTTAAGTTTATTATTGTGAGGGAGAGCCCAAATTATATAGAATTATCTTCAGCGGCTGAATTGATATTATACAAAATAGGACATAATAAGATTTTTTTGTGTGTGACAAAGCTCAGTGGGACTAACACAAAAATTCTGGCAGTTTTACTCTGGCGCAGTTTAATGCTTCGCCAATCTGCAAAACAATATGACGTTAGGCTAAGTATTGCAAATTAAAAAAGCTGTTTCTTTCGCAATATTTGAAGATTTACGAAAAGTAGATTCAGAATTCATCTCATTATCGTGCGAATGCTAGCTGCATCTGTATCTAAAGATAGATGTTTAAAGTTCAATACAAAAGCAAGACGTGTAATGTAAAGGGCTTAATGTTTATATTTGGAGAACGCCTTAAATATGGGTTCTTAACTGACTTAATATCTTCTTCTCAACTAAGATCTTGCACTCTATCTGATAGATGATCTTGTGAGGTCGACTTCATAGAGACGCTATGATTCTTTAACACTGTCATGGATCACGCAATGTTTTGGTAAGGTTACAATTCCAAAGTGAATATAGCAGAGTTTGTTTTTACTGGTAATGCAGATGAGTTTCTGCATAGATGAATTTAAATTTAGTTTGAAAAACATATTTACCTATTTCGCTAAATTATTATTTAGGGTTTATGAGATTATAATATTTTATTAGTATATTTAGTTAGTTATACATTAATTTATTGTATTTCATAATATCGGTTTGTATGGATTGGTGGATTTTAAATGGATGCTTACCAAAAACTTATCTGTACTTGATGAATTTTATAATGCAGTTAATATAACATTTAAATAACACTGCGTTTTCTCTTACCAAGTGTTACCTTAAAGTCGAATTTAAAATTTATGTAAAGAGAAGTCAAGGCCGATTTAGAGATGTAGTTGCTCCTATTTTTTTGGTTACCTGTCGAAATTTAATTATTTTTTATTTCTGTTGTGGGCATCTCTGTCCTGCCTGCCCTGCCTTAAATCCGGACCTGAGAGTAGTGATTTAGTCTTACCTATATGTCAACTTGCTTTCATTCGGTGTGTGTATGAATTTTTGTGGCACTAAATTTTTCAGCTTAAATTTACATAAAATGCGACAGCATTCGAAATGTCAAACGGATGATATGCGCCGTCGCATCAACAGGATAGTTTATGCTCCAAAAAGATCACAATATACAACAGGAGATAAAGCTGTACATAATTGTTAAGATGCACACATTAATTGCTCTTCATTATTAAGGTAGCTGGTGCAGTTAAATGTAACAAATAACTGTCTCCATGTTAATATATTAACGTAACTGTGATTTGGAGTTAACGCGTGTGTGGTTATAAGCCATGTTAATTTTAATTTAAGTACGCATGTGTGATGTAATGTAATAATTATATACAACTGTGGGTTATTAAACCTGAAACACCGTTTGCGATGATGAAGTTGTAATCATGCCGATTTACACACATCGAAAAGTCTTAGCAACATGCATCATTTACAGAAACTGTATGTTTTATTAAGTATTGATTTTTATTTTCTTAGAAAATAGATTGGTATGCACTCTTTTTTGCTCTCAGACACATAATTGGCTGTTATTTTTAAAATAGAAACTTTTCGATTGTGTTTACAATAGTATAGTTTAAATATATTATAAAAGTGAAAATCTTTACATGTTGCTTAGATATTTTTGGGGACTATATTTTCAAATTATCTTGAAGTCACCAGATAAGAAAATATTTAAAAAAAAACGTTATTGATAGCAGTAGACATGAAGCAAACATATATATGACGGAAATAGGATTATTATACATCTTTTGTTTTACAATTTGCTTAGCTATGCATTGATAACGGTTATTTCTAAATAGTTAACCGATATAAGACGGGAGGAGTTAGAGGATTGTGGAGAAGCACCAACCGCCACTAATTGTCGTTATTATAGAAATTGGTCACTTAACCACTAAAGGCTATTGCACCCTAAATATGCACATAGTAATATTCACTTTAGATAGCATCGCATTTAAGGCATGCTAATTTGTGTGGATCGTGGAAAAGAAAGACTGTATACAGCTCATTAAAAAAAAGATTTTGTAATAAGTATCAGTGTCTTTCCTTTTTTATGCAATTTAAAAATGTTACTGACTGCTTGACTTAATTATCGTTTTAAAAGGCTAATAAAATGATTCAAGTCCATCTATAGATAGTCAGCCATTAATATAGAAGCAAAATAGACCGTGCTGCCTTAGTTCTGTCTCATTTTATTTCACGAATGGTTATTGTTCTGATACTTGTGTTGTTTCAACCGGGACCTATGCATAACGAGCGTATGCTTACGGTGTGCCAGAGCCTTAAACTAAATTGCGATAAATCACCGGTTGCAGGCATAGCGCGCTCTACTGACGTTTACACGATTTAACGCCGACTTTTAAGCAAAAAGGAATAGTTACAATAGCGATCACTTCGTTTATAATTTACTTTTTTAACCATTTCAAGAAAATGATACGGAGCGTTTGTCATCTTTCTACTTCTAATAATTTAATTTAGGGCGATATAATCACGCATCATTTAGAATATGTATATTTTATTTGAAATTGAAATCATCATTAATTATGATGATTTCATAATTAATGATGATTTCAATAGATATTATTAGCCTATTATGTTGATCCTACAGTCGGCTGTCAGTCCTTTCTTATTGATGCGAACAGGGAAAATAATCAATAATCAAAATCATTGATTCAGTTTAGGCTGTTACAAGAACTCATGAATGTCTAGAAGCTACGCCATCGGTCCGTAAATCTACGGCGGGAGACCTTGTACTGAGAAGAACTGGCAAGAAACTCAGCAAGGGCTGTTTTTTTCTCCCTGTTTTATTATTTACAGAGTCGTCAAATTGAAAAATGACTTCAGAGATGATTCATGAAGTCACCTTTCATTACATAATGATTAAATATACATTAATTGTTTACCTGCATTTTGATTGCTGTGTCATACAGTATAAATACAAATAGTGTTATTTATATAAAGTGTGACTAAACATTAATTTCAATATTAAGGAAGTTAGGGCAGACTCGTCTCCGCTGGCGGCACTCGTTCACGAGCAAATGGGCTATGATCCTCCACCAAGTGGGCCCAATGTCATTTGGTGGGTGCTTTTTTTTCGAATGTGGTAGCTGTTGGTCGCAGATGACCTTTACAGCTTCACCGGGTTTGGGAACGGCGAGATCGTAAGGGGACCTAAAGCCGAGAATTGGCGAGTGCCTCTAGAGGTATTCCAGGCGGATGGCATCTCCCTACGGGGGAGTCTCCTCTCCGTCTGGAGCCTCTAGACCACTCGAACCTGAGGGGGTCGGCTCAACTAGAGGGTGTCTCTGAGACTCGGACCTCGGCTCTATTTAACCGTTGTCGTGGGGGGCGGGGAAAAACGCCCAGGTGCGTACCTGTACCTGGTATAGCGTGCCGTGTGTAAACCGGGTCTTCGCACTCTTGTTTGTTGGGTGCAGATGCGACTAAAGTCCTGTATCCATCTTGCTGAATCCATCATGCGGGATAGCGCTTTACACGTAAAAGAGTCCTGTTGCTCCATCTCCTTTACTTGTATAGCTCTGTACCGCATGCTGGATCTAGTTAGATGGAAACTGCATAGTGGACTTAAGATGAACAGCTTATCATGGCTTTCGAAGCACGGATGGCTCGAGATAGTAAATTTTTGGTTACCCATCATTAAGGCGAGCCATTGAGAAATCACTGACCGAACGCACTTAACCGTTATGCTATATTGTAGCTTACAATGACTTGATGTCTTGGTATTTGATAGTGCAATAGTATACAATTTTGTCAAATATTTCAACGGATTCTATCACAAGATTTAAATAAGAGCATACCTAACTCGAAAAAGACTTTTTTGGTTATATTTCGAATTCTAAATCTTCTGTACATCTTTTCCTATGTTAAAATGTTCATGTTTTAGCCCAGGCTATAAACATCTAAACATATACTCACTCATGCTTTGTAATAATAACACGCGTGAATTATGCAACATAATTTGTAAGTATTGTTGTGGTCATTTGCTCTACAACATGCTACGTGTTCGTAATTCTAAACTTCATTATTATGAGCGTCCACAACGAGCAAATCACGTGCCACTTACCGTACAATATTCTTCTAAAGTTTCCTATACGGTTTTAGAAGAATCTATTTTTTTTAATCATTATATCATTATCGATCTTAGATCAACAGTAAATATAGAATCAGTCAGATAGTAACTTTTCCGTGCTACTTCCGTGTACTAGGAGAGTCTATCTATAATATAATAGTCTATATTGTCTTTATCTCTCAGTAATAATAATATGGGTCTATTGGTGTTACGCTTATGTTAATGTGAATTTAAAATGCCAATTATTCTAATTTCATTAACACCTATAGATTTCCCTGAACACAAACTGTAAACAAACGTGTCAATTAGTACACGGAACTTAACAAGTATAAATAGATAACTTCTTGCTTGTATTTCTATAATGTAAACTTATTTTCTTCTACTTGTTTCAAGTGTAAAATAATCTCTAAATTTGAGTGGTAACATTTCATTATTGTTGTTACAGGAAACCGATCGTGATTGAAAACGAAACGAAAGATCGAAAACAGGCGTACGAAAGAAACTTTTGGGAAGGTGAGTGTTACGTCATTATTAAATAGGAGTAAAAAATTAACTCATAAGGTCAATACATTCGGATTATACTTGCAAATAATATTGCATGCCGATGGAGTGTGGCGATAAGCGCGCTGCAATCGTGCGCACGCGCCGCTCCACGTTCACCTGCAAAGTTAATGTTCCTCTAGGACACGAATGAGCATTCCCAACAGAAAATCTACACTTTGTAAATTTCTACAATGCTTAGTTATAACGCTTCGAAGTATGTCGTTCGAAGTAACATAGTAACAGATAAGTGTGAAAGAATTTCATTGGCCAGTTTATTTTTTCCATCTTTCTAAACTAAATATATGCTTTAAAGTGTTTTACAATTCTTATTTATAATACTTTGAAAATTTTAACTGCTCTTGAAAATAACATCATCATCATCAACAGCCTATCTTTGTCCACTGCTGAACATAGGCCTCTCCAAATGCACGTCACTCAGATCGATAAAATAACTCATAAATATAGTCATATACATATATACTCATTGATGAAAGATCGACAAATCGAGAAAATAACATTAGGAAGAAATGTGTAAAATAAACTAGTTGTCAAGATTATTATGGTAATTGCTATAAATAAATGATTCCTGTTTGGAAACTAAGTTACCCATATTAAACTGTAATGTAATCTGTAAGAAAATAAAAGCTTTCTTATGCGAATCAATGGTGGGTGCTCAATCAAATTGGGAATATTTTATAACCACTTTCCGACAGGTTATTTGTAAATTTGAAATATAAGTAATATAATATCATACATGGAATAAAAATGTAATTTCATCCGATATTTTTTAGCTAACCATGCAAATATTTAAATAAGAGCTCCTAAGTGATTTTCAATGGAATTTGTAGGCACGACATTTTTACTTCTCCTATTACCTTGTAACTCGTAAAATTATAAATGCAACTTACTAATCCTTACTAGTTTTCTTTAAATTCCTTACAATACTAGTTGCGTACTATTACCGTTTTTTTTTAATTTTATTAATGGGTATTGCAATAAACTGCAACCATCATTCCTTCACAGTGGCATAATGATGCCTAATATTAAAATCAGGCAGCGAGAGGTTTGCGCAATAACTCAACGTCCGGAAAGCGGGCCTGATGGTATCCCAACAATTGTACTAAAAAAATGTGCAGCAGAGTTGTCTTCCGTACTCACGCGCTTGTACCAATTCTCGTATTCTTTGAGGCGTATACCAGAGTCTTGGAGAGATGCCAAAGTGCAACCGGTACTCAAAAAAGAGGTCGCTCAGACCCGGCCAACTACCGGCCAATAGCAGTCACCTCAGTATTATGTACAGTCCTAGAAAAGGTCCTTAATAACCTTTTGACCCGCTACCTAGAGGATTTCTCCTTGATTAATGATCGGCAATATGGTTTAAGACCGTAACGATCTACGAGTGATCTTATAGCGTACTTGACTCATATCTAGGGTGAAGGTATCGACAAGCGGGGCGAGTCGTTGACTATCAGTCATGACATTGTTCGATAGGGCACAAAAGATTTCTCTCCAAGCTTCCGGCGTACAATCTGCCGGCCCAGTTCTGTTTCTGGATAGCTGATTTCCTGCATGACTGTAGTATTCGTGTCCTTAAGGATGGCCGTCGTTCCCCAGGGCTCCATTCTATCCCCTACTGTTTTTCTGCTGCATATCTATGACTTAATTCCTCTTGAGAATATTCATTGCTATGCAAACGATAGTACAGTGCATGCGGGATGTCCCGGACAAGCAGCGACTGGATAGGCGGAAACCAAGGAGAAACGGGAGAATCAGGCATTGGACCATATTTCCGAATGTGCTATCAAGAACTTGGTTGAGTTCAATGCTAAGAAAACCCAAGCCTGCGCTTTCACGGCAAAAACGTCGCCATTCCTTTCTTTTCTCTCTCTTCAAGGCACAATACTGTAGCTAAAGAGGAGTATCACCATGCTCGGTATGGAAATTCGCTGTGACTTTAATCCAAAGAATTATATCTATAGTGAAAAACTGCCTCACGCAAACTCGGAGTCCTGAACAATGTGCGGCGTTTTTTCACGCCCGTGCAATATTGCTCTCACCTTTGGGATGGCACCGCCGAGTACTTGCTTCGATGGTTTGAATAGATTATGGCGGCGCGCGATCCGTATTATAGGCGATGAGGTAACTAAACACCTCAAGCCTCTTCAGTTACGCCGTGACGCGGCGTCATTTAGCGCATTCTCTCGTCTATACCACGGCGAGTGTTCTGAGGAGTAATTCTTTCTTATCCCACCTTCCCTTTTCCTTCAGAGGCCTAAGTTGTCACCTTCTAAGTGTGGCCATTATTCCAACGTTTACAAATAAATTCGGTGACTCATTTCTTTGTCGCTGTCGCACTATCCGTAAATGGAATGCTCTGGCTGCTCCCTCTCTCTTACAACCTCGGCTCCTTAAAAAGAGGCATCAAGAAGCAACATGCAGGCCGGCAGGGTAAGGATGGCTGGTGTGGCAGATAAAATAGCTGTAACAGCTATCTTCGCGTCTAGACTTCACTGTCACTTAACATCAGATGGGGTAGAGTCATTTGTCAGAACATCTTAAAAAAAGTATCGTAATTTATAAAGCATGCATATACCCACCAATCCGCACCAGGCCCGCGTGTTGGGTCATGGCCCAATCTCCCTTTTTCATCCATAGCGAAGTGTCCCCACAGTGGGAACATTAATAGGCTGATGATGATGATCGGCATATTAGATTTATAAATCTCTACCAAATTAAAGCTTTTCAGAACCTACTTAGTCTTTGAGTAAAGCTGCGGATGGATGCTTGTTCACGCGGAACCCAAAAATTTAAGTATATGTGTATGATAGGTAACTATTATTTTAATTTATAACACTTGAATAAAATTTCAAAGCTTTGTATTGGTAGTTTCAGAATCAATGCTCAAAGTTATATTTGACCCGGTTTCTACTTTAGTAACTAAATTAGGTTAGGTTACCTACTAACGAATATTTAAACAGACAGCAGAATGCAAAATATTGTAGGAGGTCATTCGAAAGTCAATTAGCAAAATTCGTAGTGCAATTTGATGTTCCACTTTATTTTTTATTCAGTGAGGGAAGTAGCTTCCTCAATCACAATAATTGGGATGAAATATAAAATAATACTTGTTTAATTTTCAAGTCTTTAAGCGTTTAATATTCGAAAGCATTAACATTTGTGACAACAAATGCCAATGCTTTCATACACATTAAAAGTGTCTGGCAATAAAAACTGCTGCCAGAATGTGTCTGGCAGTATTAATTTTAAATTGTTTACAATATTCTCAACACCATACGTAGGAATCAGTCCTCAGACTGTAAGTAAAGTGAGTAAAATTTTAACGTGCCTGTGCCAGCTGATACCTGAAAATTGGCTAACACACCAATAGTACTCAACTATCCATATTTTGTCCATTAGAAAATTAATAAGGCCTGGCTGTCTTAGGGTCTTGTATTTTATTAGCTAATCTACATTTAAAGTCAAATTAACAATCCTGATAGTATAATAAATGAATATAAAAACTTTTAGAAAAGTAGTAGGTGGTTAGAAATTTATTATGTAAAGAATTGATAAAGTAAAAATTTTCCTTTCAACGTTTATTCTCTTAGAATATTTAGAAGATTGAATGTTGCGGATATTCACAATGTAATAACCTCGACTCTACGTGCCCAGAAATTTATTTTCAAGCACCACTATTAGTAGAAATAAAAAAATATTATAAGATTGTGTTTATGTTAATTAGTTTTGTTTGATAGCGATGTAGCTGCTAGAGAAATTGGAAGATATTTATAGAATTTATTTCATGCAAGCATGTGTTCGTTCATATTGAAAATCATGCGGCCATGTGAAATCACCTTGTTCGGGCGCTGCCGTCGGTCGCACCTGCCATTCTTTGCACATGGCGTAATGCAGTTTCGGTGCAAGGCTTGGACTGCATTGTTAAGATGCCAGACTCAAGCTTTTTATATTAAACTACAGTAGGTATTTTATCGAATGATTTTTCGAACAATGACAAATAAAATACATAGTAAATTTCTGTGTCAATTGGTTCAATACAATAATTGCAAGAGATTTGAGTAACCAAGATTGTTTGAAAATAAATAGTAAATACAAACAAAACAGAAATAAATTAGTCAAGCACCCACAAACATACCTGCAACAGCAGTAGAATGTATTGCTGAATTTACTACAAAATTAGTATTATTAAATATACAGTGGGGGGTCATATAATTAAAGACACTCCCTAATTGACCACGAAAAACTTACTTAAGGTACTAAAATTAGCTAAAATTGGTATTGAATCTAGTTTCATTGTTATTAAACCATACATGACGTTGTATTCTTACAATGTGGTAAAAAAGTAGTTTAGACACTGCTCACTATGGGAACGTAACACAAAGTTTTTTAACGTATTTATGGCTGGCCAACTAATTAAAGACACTCGATTTGCTTAGAAGAAATAGAAAAAAATATTGTTATTATTTAAATTATCTTAATTACACAATATTCCTTACATATTTATAAAACTTTCCGGTACGTATCAATATTTGGTCGCATGTCATGGCAGAAATGACAGCACGACATATTTTGGGCATGGAAGCGAACAATTTTTTACAAGCTTCCGCCGGAATTTGCTTCCAAGCTTCTCTAAAAGCTGTGTAAAGTTGATCGATGTTTGATGTCCGTTTTATCGCCACTGTCTTCTTCACCTGATACCACAAATTTTATATTGGGTTTAAATCAGGACTGTACGGGGGCCAATCCAAAACTGTCACTGACTGGTTCCTTAAAAATTCTTTTATTACTTTTGCAGTGTGTTTCGGATCATTATCCTATTGGAAAGTCCGAATGACCGGTAAATTTTGCTCGGCATAGAACAGCATGGCTTATTCTAAAATATTCTTGTACTGAAATTTATCCATGTTGCCTTCTATTTTCCTGACGGGTCCAACACCAAGTCCTGAGAAACAGCCCCAAACTTTGATATTTCCGCCCCCATGTTTAACTACTTTCTTGGTATACTTTGGATCCATTTCTTTGTTCGGGGGGCATCTAACACATTTTTTTCCGTCAGAATTAATCATATTAATTTTTGTGTCATCAGAGAAAAGCACATGTTTCCATTCTTGTTCAGTCTAGTGTACATATTTTTTAGCAAATGCTAATCTTGCCTTAACATTTTGCCTTTTCAAAAGTGGCACCTTCCGAGACACTCTTCCGTACAAGTTTGCCTCACATAGTCTCCTTCTAATTATTCTTGCAGACACACCCTTCGACCCTCCTGCACCAAACAACTCCGAACGTATCAGTTCTGATCCCTTGAACGGATCTTTTTTGCCAACAACACCATCTTAGAGTAGTTTTTCTTGGTCCCGGTTTTCTTGGTACGATTTCGGTCGTGTTGAACTTCTTCAATTTTTTATAGCATTCATAATCATGTCCTTAGAACAGTCCAAGTGGTTTGCTAGTTTTCTGTATGACCAATTTTTATTTTGAAAATTGAAAATAATCTTCCTAGTGGACGAATCGCAACTCTTGAGTTTTCCCATTATTGCTGGGTTTAAAACGTTTTAATTTAAATTAAAAAAATAGGTTTTATATGTAATATCGACGTTTCATGAAAATACGCGGCAAAACAAAGAAAATCAATGCTATTTTTATAAATTATGAACACAGCTTTTACGGTCTTTAATTAGCTGGCCAGCTACAAGTACGTTAAAAAAGTTTGTGTTATGTTCCCATAGTGAGCAGTATCTAAACTACTAACGAACACAACTATTTTTTGTCCCACATTGTAGGAATACAACGTTGTGTATAGTTTAATAACAATTCCATCCATCCATCCATTAGCCTTTCTCCGTCCACTGCAGGACATAGGCCTCCCCCATAGAACGCCACAATGCGCGGTCCTGCGCTTTCCGCATCCAGTGGCTCCCAGAACATTTGACGATGTCGTCAGTCCACCGTGTTGGGGGCCGCCCCACGCTGCGTCGTCCGGTAAGTGGTAGCCACTCGAGGACCTTTCTTACCCAACGGTTGTCAGATCCTCGAGCGATGTGGCCTGCCCATTGCCACTTCAGCATGCTAACTCTTCGGGCTATGTCGTACACACCGGTCCTTCTACGGATCTCCGTATTTCGGATTTTATCACATAGGGAAACACCGAGCATAGCCCTCTCCATAGCACGCTGCGCGACTTTGAGTTTTGTTATGAGGCCGACATTCAGAGACCACGTCTCAGTCCCATAAGTCATCACTGGTAACACACACTGGTCATAGACCCTTCTTTTCAGGCACTGGCGAATTTTGGCCGTGAGGATGTGCCTAAGCTTTCCGAACGCTGCCCATCCGAGTTGGATTCGTCGGTTGACCTCTTTCTCGAAGTTGGATTCGATTCAGTTGAGCAAAACTGGACTGTTTGTCCTAGGTAGACGTAATGATCGACAACTTCGAGAATCGCATTCCCAACAGATACTGGTGCTGGAGTGACATGGACATTGAACATGACCTTGGTTTTATCCATGTTCATCCTTAAACCAACCCGTTGGGAAACTCTGCTGAGGTCATTGAGCATTGTGCCAAGGTCCTCCAGGGATTCTGCTATAACCACGATATCGTCTGCAAATCGAAGGTGAGTGATGTATTCGCCGTTGATGTTGATGCCGAGTTCGGTCCAATCCAGAAGCTTGAAGACGTCTTCCAATGCAGCGGTGAACAGTTTCGGGGAAATTACGTCGCCCTGTCTTACACCCTTCTGCAATGGAATCGGTTTCGTACTTCTCTCCTGGATTCGGACTGACATAGTGGCGTTTCTATACAAACACTTCAACACTTCGATATATCGATAGTCAATTTGGCACCGCTGGAGGGATCTCGACCGAATCGAAGGCCTTCCCATAGTCCACATACGCTAGACACAGAGGCCGATTATACTCCTCGGTCTTCTGTATGATCTGACGCAGCGTATGTATATGGTCCATGGTACTAAAGCCCTTTCGGAAACCGGCTTCTTCGGGAGGCTGGAAGTCGTCGAACCTGCGCGAAAGTCGATTTGTAGTGACTCGAAAACAACTTATAGACGTGGCTCAAGAGCGAGATAGGTCGATAGTTCTTCAAGCGGGTTTTATCGCCTTTCTTGAAGAACAATATTACCACGCTCCTGGTCAACAGAGTCGAATAGCTTCTGAAGGGCCACGAGGACCGGCTTACCGCCCGCCTTCAGAAGCTCCGTAGTGATTCCATCATCGCCCGATGCTTTACTGTTTTTAAGCTGCTTGAGAGCCATTCTGATCTCGTACAGGCTGACATCCGGGATGTCCTCGGTATATCGTGGATCGTGGATCTTGGATCGTGGATCGTGGATCTTGGACCAAGCCGACAACAGGAGTTTGGGATGTTTTATACAACTGTCCATAGAACAGCTCGACCTGAAGAAATGACAGTGCCGTTGTCGGTCTTCATTCTGGTCAACTGACTCTGCCCAACAGACAGATCTTTTGCGAACGCTTTGGAGCCTTGGTTCCGCTCTATCGCCTCTTTAATACGCTTGGTATTGTAGAGGCGAATATCGCGTCGCACAGACTTCGAGATCTGTCTATTTAGCTGCCTCATATTAGACCAGGAGGCTGGAGACTGCACCGTCTTTTCCCTCCTCCGCTCCATGAGCTCAAGAGTGTGGTCAGAGAGTTTTCCGGTTCTAGGAGCACGGCGGGTCCTGAAAAATTTCGATCCAACCGTGTGTACAGTTTCCACAAACTTGTTGTTCATATCGTTCGCCGTTTCGCACTCGTCTAGGCATTGGAAGCGATTTTGGAGTTCGAGTCGAAAGCTCTCGGGGTTTTCGTTCTCGGCAGGTGTGGGACGTAGAGTAGACTTCATCAGTCGGGACCGCTCGGCTTTGACACGAATATTCAATGTGCCTCGTAACATTTGGTGATCGCTCCCGGTTTTCACCCTGTTGATCACTGAGACATCATTGAATATTTGCCGTTTGTCTGACAAGATAAAGTCTATCTCGTTCCGTGTCGAACCATTAGGGCTTATCCAGGTCTATTTATTTTTGTTGCGACTTTTTGAAGAAGGAATTCATCATATAAAGATTTTCCCTCTCCAAAAAATTAGACAACTTCTGCCCTCTCTGGTTTCTCTGTCCGAATCCGAATTGACTTGAACTCAACTCACCGCTTTTCCTTTTGCCTAGTATCGCGTTAAAGTCTCCCATAACCACAGTGAAGTGAGTTTTGAATGAGCGGATGGCTTTCGAGATATCCTCGTAGAGAGCCTCCACCTCATCGTTGGGGTGCGTCGAGGTCGCCTGGAGGAGGCGTAGACCTGGATGACCTTCAACGAATACCGTTTGGTTATTCTGAGTATCAGGTACGCTACCCGACTCGATACACTCTCAATACTCTCCACGTTGGCTGCGAAAGACTTACGAACGATAAACCCGACACCGCCCTGCGACAAGTCGTCGCCTTCCCTGTGATAGAGCAAGTTTCCAGACCGGAGGGTTATCGTGTCTTCCCCCTGTCTTCGGACTTCTGACAACCCTACAATGTCCCACCGAATCTTGCTCAATTCCTCTTCCAGCTCGGTAATCCTCTCGTCAGCCCTGAGCGTGCGAATGTTGTGTGTTACCAGGGCCAGAGTCTGTTTTATTTGGTGGCCGGATCTCGACCGGAGGTTCTTAGCACCCCGTACCGCGCTGTTACCAGGCCCGCCACCGTGAGCCGGAATAGCGGGGTCGCCGTGACTCGGGGCCGTTGTGTTTATGCCTTTATTCATTTGGGGGGTTATTGCCATAATCGAAACGCTTGGCAGGCGGGTTGGCGATCGCAGTAGATGTAGTGTTACTCAGGAGAACGCTGCTGCCCGTTCTCCTGGCGATCCCTTAGTCGCCTTTTACGACACCCACGGGCAGAGATGGGAAGGTGCAATATTCTATGCCGGCACCCAACGGCAATATAATAACACTAGATTAAATACCAATTTTAGCTAATTTTAGTACCATAAGTAAGTTTTTTGTGGTCAATTAGGAAGTGTCTTTAATTATGTGACCACCACTGTATATATTTATCATAAAATACAAAGACTTGTTTTTTAATTTTAAACGCAATGGCGTTACAAAATGTAGTACATATATAAAACAAAGACATTGCTTTTGGTGTATGTTGAAAAGATTATCATTAAATCATTGCAATTCATTAAAGAATAGGTCCGAAGCAGGTAAGATTGAGGTTTGTTTTTATTGCTAAGTCTGAAGTCAATTATACACAATTTTAGCAGATGGTAGAAAGGTTGGTTATAAAACAGCTTACAAATTATAGCCATACACGTAATAAACAAAACAAGATTCGAATAGGCAGACACCTACCCACCTAAGCGCGCTTAACGCAAACACGTTTGGCAGTTCGAAAAGTTCTTAAAAGCCGATAGGTAATATTTAGGCATAGAGGTACAAAGAAAGAGGTTTAGAGCTATTACGCTCGCAGCAATTTTGTAATTGAATATTAAGGTTTACAACACCATAAATGATTTGATTGCGCAAAATAACATAGGCATACCCAAGTGAGTTTTACAGCGAGCGCTTAAAACTCTTTGTCTTGGCTGAAATGAAATATTGCGATCATAAAATGTGCTTTCAAATGAATTCCCTCGAGGAAAGTGCGGGCTGACATCCCGGTTGCGACCCGTCCATCAGCTTTCATTGTTCACCCACCGCTTTGCATGCTATGGCATCAATTTCAAACACTCACTTTATGAAACCAACTTTTTTTTTCATTCGGTGCAGCTCGATACGATATCAGCGATGATGTGATTTTTTTCAGATAAGTTTTTTTACTGATGTTTCAATAATTTTAACAAATGTGTACTTTCTGTCTCGTGTTCATACTAACGGTAGAGATATGCGAATGCAAATGTTTAACTGTACGTTTTATTTCAATATTTGAAATGTGGAGAAAGAAAGTTCAATTAATATGTATAGAATGGAAAGTTGCAATTTGGAAATATAAAAATCACAATCATTAATTTATATTATGAGTATTATTAAAATTTTCTTGTAATTGTCGAAATGAACTGTTATTTTATTGATGCATTTATATTTTTTTATTCATTCACGTCTTTGATTCCAGCGGCGATAATTGCATCATCACAAAAAAAATATAGATGCTTTTGGACAGTCTTTTACTCATTTGTTGGCCATTTTAATTCGTATGTCTCGGTATTTCCTTTGAGGATATAGCAAAAAAGTTTAATTCGTAAAGTGCAAAGCTCTAACCTTAGTATATATAAAGTCGATATTCTTAGCTCACAGCAGGGAAGCGGTTAAAACGTTTGGTGGATTCCAGGACGAACGAGCATACCTCTGGAGGTATTTCATTCCACTTATTATGCTGAAATCCCACGTATACCTCCATTGACTGTACGAAAGTATAAGGCAAAAAGTTGTTTTACGATCAGGTCTTGTCTTCTCGTCAACGACAACTTTAATGATTCCATAAAACAACACTTAATATATTATAGTGTTTAATATTTAGTGTCTGTGAATGAATCGGTCATTCACTTAGGTTTGTTCTCCGAATGAAAATGTTCCCATAGTAAGTAGCTTAAATGATCCGGTTTGTTAATCCTAACGTAGGAAAGATGCTCACGTAACAAAAACATTGAATTTTTTTCGTATTAATAAAAGCTGCCAGCCGACCTTTGCGAGATACAAATGCTGCGGTTATGACTGCCTTGACTTGTTCATATTACGTAAGACATGTCACTGGAGAAAGTTAATTTAGTTTTGAAAGTGAAATCGATTGCACTTTCTTTCACTTATCCATTTCAAACTTTGGCTATTGGAACATCGATTATTCAGAGAACCCATAGTGGATACTGTCAATTATTCGCGCAGGAGATAAAGCGATCAATGAACTCTGCGGATACCGGTGAAAGAGACATTATATTTATC
The DNA here is from genome assembly GCA_902850365.2 of Chilo suppressalis. Taxonomy (NCBI): domain Eukaryota; kingdom Metazoa; phylum Arthropoda; class Insecta; order Lepidoptera; family Crambidae; genus Chilo; species Chilo suppressalis. Next base: position 16,117,223 of record OU963897.1, on the reverse strand, counting down.
TTTGACCCGCGTCTAAGTGTGTAGACAAAAGGTTTTAGACTTTTCAAGCAAAGATGAAAACTTCGTAAAATGAACCTTAAACCATCCAATGGTCTAAGATATTGAACATAAAACCTACTAGGCTTCTGTGTTACCCATATCCAGGTTGTTATATGGGAGTTTAATAAATGGACGGGAATGTAAAAAATGTGCAAACAACTCTGCAAACACGTTGGAGCAGTTTAAAGGCCGCGTCCGGATTGCGAGGGGAGCGCGCGGAGGGTGCAGGCAACATTCCAGCCTCCCGCGACGTCACTCCTGCCTACATACACGCGGCACATTCCGCAACGCCAAGCTCTCGTTACTTCACCGAAACTCTGAAATGAAAGCGCTTAAACTTTATGTAAGTGCGCATCCCGGATCTTCACTTTGGAAGGACAAAGCGACTTTGTCTGTAGCGGAAGTAGGGCTCGAGTTGGCTGCTGCCAACTGACATCTGACAGAGCATGATCGTGTGTTCAGGGTGAGCGCATAACGCCCCAAGGCGCCTTAATGCTAAAAATAACTTTGCAAGTGCAGCATCTTAACAGAACAGTGAGCCAACTGTTGTAGCATTCATTAGTATTTTTATAACTTAATTGATCAACTTTTCGAAGTGAAAACTTCTTTAGTATCGTTGTGACTTGAGATTCGATGAAATGGAAGTAGAGTATTTGACACAAGATAAATATCCATAATTTTTCTTAAATTTACCGTTTGGCTATCTGTCTCTTGAAGTAATCATTTACTTCAAGAGACAGATAGCCAAACGGTAACGGTCTTGGGTTCGCCACCAAATGATCGGTGGTTCGATCCTGAGCACGGTTATTTTTTTTTAGTTTAATTTTTTTTGTTTTATTAAGCTATTATTTATTTATCGAAAGAATTTAAGTATAGAATATTTATTTTTGCCCAGTATTTTATAATACCTGAATAGTTAAACATTAAACGTTTGGTAAGTGTAAATGAAAATGCAGGCTTGGTTTTTATTAACAATCCTAATCTTTCCAATGTTTGCAATTTTTTACAGTATTTTTTTATAAATAAATATTTCTAACTTTTTTGTAGGTTTTTAATTATAACGCAAATAATACTACGATCTTTTCACATCACTGTCATGGGTAATAAATCTTGGCGAAGTTGTGGATATATCACTCTTTAAGATTAAATAATGAGAAAAGAATGTTTTCTACAAATTTGAGGTCATTTCGGTTGAAATTCCACGATGTCACAATTTTTCGCAGAGCGCGTACTTCAAACTGATGTAAAAAAATCTAAGGTTCAGAAAGCACTTCATTTTTATTCACAACGCCACCTACATATTTTGCCTAAACTAAAGAGACAACACAAGCAGTGATAAAGATGATTTCAAAGGCATGCCATTGTGTCCTCGGACGTTTGACTGGAAATTTTTATGACACTCAAGGGTCATGGGACGTTTGGGAGGGTACAAAGCTTGAGAAAAGGCATCACAACAACCGTGGTGTTTTGTATATGTGTACGTTTTATACATTTGTAATTTTTGTTTTCATCATTTTTATATCTAAGTATCGCAAAAGCAAGGCAGTGTTTTTGTGTCTAATCAACCCCGCAATCTCGCGGGGTACCGGGTTTGATCCCCGGTCGGGCCAACTTATAAATATAAGATATTTTATTTTTTCGGGTCTAGCTGATTATTTTATCGTAGTTCTTTGTGATTCCCTGAACACAAAAGCTTCATTAACTAATTTTGAAAATTAATATTAGGTATATAAAGTTGTACAATATTTATTTAATGGATATAGTCTCCTAATGTTTATTACAGTTTATTTCTTGCTCGTTAATCGCTACATAGTTTCTACCTAATATTTGTAAAATATGTAAAAACATGTTTTTTAATTCGTTTTAGTGCCGTCATCTTACGAGAAATTAGGCATTTTCTTATACGATTACGGCAGTGCTTTTATAGCAAGACTAGCATATAAGCATGCGTGCTTTAAATTATCTAACTTTTAAAATAGTTTGCTAAAAAATCTTTAGACGGAGCGTGCGATCGCAAGAACATTTATGAAACCTGGAGTCTAAATAATAAAGCTTCTTATTGTTTGAGAAATACTTATATAACTACCATAAGTTAATTACACAATAAGTGTTTAAAATGTATTTGTAAACGGAGGAGAGATAAATAAATAAATAAAATAAAAATAAAAGTTTAATGAAATATTATAGTAATCTAAAGAAAAGTTTACTAGAAAAAAAAAATCACGCGGACCAGGCAGCGGACGGGACTCGAACCTGCATCCTTCGCTATCCGGGCGAATGCACTGACCATTATGCTACCACACGGCCCTATTAGCCGCGTCGAAATTTATTCAATTTCGAAGCGAAGGATGCGGGTTCGAGTCCCGTCCGCTACCTGGTCCGCGTGGATTTTTTTCTAGTAAACTTTTCTTTAGATTTAAACATCTAGCAGTTAAATGCTTAAAAACTAAATAAAATCATAACTATTATAGTAATGTTTCATTTAAAGTGATTAGTTTAAAAATGTCTTTAAATAAAACGCACATTTTTCTTTTATTAAGTTATAATTAATTTTTCGAAACAATTTAAGTGTAAAATATTTAATTGTGACCTAGAGAGATGAATTTTAACACAGGTGTTGTCTTTAAGACGTACCTATTCATGAAGGACTTTTACGTGTTCCCATTTTTGAAGGTTTCACTCTATCGCATGTGAACAGCAAATGTCCGTTTTTTTTAGATTTCCAAAAACAAACAATGTAGCCCATGAATCATAATAACTAAGTTAAAAATAAAACAAAATGATTTAACTATCTTCTCAATTTCTTCTTAGACGTAAAGTTGTTTACGATCAGTTTTCATGGAATCGCTATCCTGAAGCTCAACCTTCATTGGGTTTTCCCAAAAACTGACATTTCCATACATATTGCCTCAAGCTTGGATCTTTCTTGGTTCTTCATTGTTTTGGATTTCCCTCAGACAAGTATTTCAGATATTTGGTTTAATTTGCTATAAAATTATATCAACGTGCGAATGCGATTTTATCCAGTTGCTGTCCGTTACCGGCAAAAGAAATTATTTAAAACACTTGAGAACATTGAAGTACTCAGACCCGTACCAAAAAACGGTAACTTGGTATAGAAAGCTGGTTAGTATAACATCTATATACATCGCTCAAAAATTGCATTTAAGTTAATGAAAATAAGTAGTTATTATTATTTATTGTTTAACACGTGATAAGCCTCGAATGATTGTGTTATACTAAGCCTAATTCTGGCGTAGGTACGAAAATTTGGTATTTATAACCATTATTATGCTCTATAAACATTGAAAACTACTGTTATCATTACGATATAGGTAATGCTCATGCTAGGCCCAATAACAAATTTACCTTACCCCATGATCTCAGTCTTTATACGCACACAGTGACACGAGAATTTTATATATTAGAAGAATTTAGTATATTGTTCACCGTTCATTGACTTTTGCACCGTTATCCTTTATTTTTATAAATAAAAACAGTTGCCGCATTTATGGAGTATCACCACTTGAGAACAGCTCTACCTAGCTGCTTTTTTAAAGTGTACCTTTTATTACATTGCCACAATTTTTGTGTTCATCTTTAGCATGTGGCATTACGTTTTTTAATGTTATTTAACATTTAGACCTTACTAGCAAACGTCGGTGGTTCAGTGGCAGAAAGCTCACCTACGCGGACACACCCGGGTCGAATCCCAGTAGAGGAAGGCCTTTTTTCGTAATGATTTTAAAAGTTTCATTTGCATCGTGGTTTCATCATTTGTATTCATTATCTTCAAAACTAACTGTTCCTAGAATAAAACACGGAGGTGTAGGAAATTGGCACGGTAATTATCAAAGTAAACCATGTTAATATGAATAAATATCTTTGAAAAAAGGAAATCATGATTTGAGAACGACGCGTATGGCTTCCTAGGATTTTTTGTGTTTATAGTTGTCTCGTCAATTTTTTTATTAACCAAATTTGTCGGAAAATAGCCGGGAAAGTGTTTTTTTATGTAAAAAACAAGCTAACCCGACAGACGTTGGCTTGCCCGATACAAATATAATTAAACCTAAAGACTGACTGCAATACCACCTATCAGGTAGAGTTGTAAATTAAGTTTCCTTAAATTTTCTATGCAACTCTTATAATTATTATGCAAAGTGTAAAAAAATTGGTGTGGCTTTATGAAAGCATGATGCAAGTGAAACTTGTAAAGTGTTATAACCTATACTAAGATGATGTTATTTCGACTTTGGAAAATAAAAATACCAAATACTATTCCGCAGCCGGGATTTGACACCGGGGCACCCGCATGGTAGAAAACCTTTCTACTACTCAATCACCAATGCTTGTTGATTAGTTCTGATTTTTTTAATAATAATTAAAAATATAATGCGACATGCATGACAAAGGAGAACGAAAATAGTTGGTGAATATTTAATAAAAGTTTCATTTTAAAACTTGAAAAAAAAAAAAGATATAAGAAATCGATAAAGTCTTTCTTATGTTATGGCTGGCCTGAAAGTAAGCAGTCACCATAGTCTGTAAACGCTTGCGCTGGTGTATTAACACCAGTTCGGAAATTTTGATAATACGACGTTCCTTTGCGAAGCCGGGATGGGTCACTTGCTATGAATATTTATTTGAACCGCTTTTATTTTAACTTTAAATGTTAGTAACTTTGTTTCTTGAACTTGCAACCTATTTTTCGATCCCTTGTTAGTGTTTTACTGTTATGTTCTAAGTTGTTTAGTATAAGTTGCACCTTCATTTACTTATTCAATGTATGAGATATAAAGGGAGACGTAGGGATTAAAGGCCATCCATAAAGTACGTCACACGTTAAGGGGGAGGGAGGGGGTCGAAGAAGTGTGACATCGTGTGACAAGGGGGTGGGAGGGTTCCTAACTTTCGTGACGTCACATTTCAAAATCTATTATAATCTAAGTATTGAAACTATTATTTTACGAAAACATTAACAACCCAAATGAGAACAAAGTTATAAATAATTTAAAAGAGTGGGTTCAATGTCCATAGACTCAAGATTATTAAGTTTGTATCTTTAATTTAATTATAATGCAATTAATATTTTTTGTTATTTTCATTTCTTTAATTAATATAATCGTTAATTTTTGTTTTGTTAATTTCTTTTATTAACATAGTCAATCGTTTTTTGTTTGGTAATTTCTTTAATTAATATAATCGTTAATTTTTGTTTTGTTAATTATTTGATGTCATGTTAATATTATTTAAAAACAATTTAAATGGAAATAACACTGATTTCAGAACCACTGTTTTCATTCAATAATTTCTAAATGTAAATTTGCAAAATATGGACGTCACACTAGGGAGGGGAGTCTCATAAATGTGACCAACTGTGACAAGGACGGGGGGAGGGGCAAAAATCATGAAATTCGTGTGACGTAATTTACGGATGACCCCTTATGGGATTGTCGTGCTAGAGCCCGTTTGTAGAAAAAATACACTGCAGAAGATTATTCTAAGATTGCGTTTTTACAGTGTGATTTTACGCTGTACAGGTTAAGAGAATTAAGTACAGAGTGTGGTTGGTGTAGTAAGATACCCATTTCATATTCTGCATTTACAGTATTCGTAGATTTAAAGGTATTTACAAATGAGATGTTTATAACTATAACCTTATTAATAGCACGCAAATTCATCTGCACAAATAAAATTGGTCTAAGCACATTCAACGTTGACGTCGGCTGAAGGGATTGGAACACCAAAGACGTTAAAAAATAATGTCGTTAAAGTCACTTGTTGTCTTTTTTTTCTGAGGTTATCGCAAAGAAAGGGACAGTGGTAACTTGTATAAAACTTAAAAGTTGATGGCCGTCTCTGAGTACGGCTGTGGGATTAATATACGGTTGGCCGAAGAGGCTATAGGCTATAGAGTTCGGTTGGACACGTTTGAAATGGACGCGGGCGGCGCGCGGCGCGTCTCGGCGCGGCGGCCGTGGGATGCGGACAGGGTCGGCTCGGTCATATAGGCGACCGCTTAGCGCATAAGGTGCTTTGAGTTTTGGGTGCAATTTAGCAAAACTACAGACAAATAAAGTTATGCAGTAGACGTTTTTTTATGTAAAATTGCTACTGCGGAGGCTTGCTTGTTTATTTATGGTCGTTGCTCAAGAAGTTTGCAGAGGTTGCGAAAGTAACTATGTTTGCCCAGTGACTGTTTATTGAATTTAAAGTTTATTGAATTTGCGGAGATAAAAGGTGACCTCGGAGAGACATTAGGTATTTTAAAATTAAATATAAAACTTGAAGGGTTCTAATCAGTGATAAAGGTATTTATACACCTATGTCCATAAATAAAAGGTATTTCTAGTACCATTGTCTTTTATAGGAAACAAGAGAGACGAATAGAGTAAGTCGCCTAAAAGTCGTATTCAGAAACATCAAATTACTTTTCTAAGAGGGATATTTAGGGCCTTGTTTCTAAAATAGGTATCGTGCCAGTATCCTGGTCACATGACAACAGTGGCTTAACGAAGTCATTTATTGTAATCGCAAAGAAAGTGAAAGTATCAATTTTAGTCAAACTTAAAAGTTAAGTGACTTTTTTTGTGTGCGGCTGTAAGACGCCAGTACGTACTAAGCCGGCCCTGGTAGCGGGGAAGCGTCGTGTGCGCCGCTCGGTGTCCGTCCCTGGCACGGAGCAACGCCCCCGTCAAGGGCGGCGCGGCGACGGACGCTGCAAATTTCTGCAAGTCCACCGCGACTCAGTGCATCGCGCCCCGCCGCGGCGGCACCGCGCACGCCGCCTGCCGATCACACCGCCGCCACCGCCGCCGGCGCACGTCGCACACACTGCGTACGCACCGCCCTATGTTAAATTACTGTTATTTCGGGCTTTAATGGACACGTTCCGCATTCTTCACGCAATCCTCTCCCCGACCGGGAGCAACAGTCATTTGTTTTCCCGAAACAGTAAACGCTCTTTTGTTCGTGTGAGATGCTTAGCTCGTTTTTGCACCGCTCAATCATTGGTACAACAATGAAAGTTAACTTTTTCTCAATGAGCAGAAATCAGAATTGGTTCGCTAAACGATAGTGATGTGTTACGAAATGGATCTGGAGTTTAAAGTTTGAACGTTACAAAACTTCTGCCATCGTCATGTTGGAAATAAGGAAGTTCCCCAGGCGTTCAGTGTCTCTCCACGGTTAGTATTTTTTTCAGTCAACATTTCTTATTTGAAAATAACGTACTTAAGAAGTATCTAGGAAAATGTTTAAATTTTCAAACAAAAGAAAAATATCAACGTTATGTCAATATCAATCTGTAAATTTTAAATAATTCCAATTGTATCGGCGAATTAGAATGCTTATCTTTAGGCCACATGGCTTTATGCTGTATTGTATAGTCATCTCATCTGGTTTTTCCAGTTTATTATTTGCATAAAACTGTTAGGACAACGTCCTTCTTTTGAGACTAAAATGCGTGAGAAATAATATATCGATACAATTAGGTATCAGTTTGAGTATATATTTTATTAGTTCGTATATAATATATACGAACTTTTACCATCTTATTATTTCAATCGATAGGAACAAAGAACAAAAATCATAATATTATTAAGTATCTTCAATTACTTGTTGTTCTTTTCTTATTGTAATAAATATAAAAAAAGAAGGTAACTCAAACTGAGAATATATTTCATTTAAATAAATAGAGATTTATAATAACCATGTCTCGGCAACACAAAAGGATCATTACGATCCTTAAGGTCGACAATGAAGTCATTGCTTAAAAAATAGTTCTGATATACAGTTTTTCATACTACCTCAAATAACAGGATGAGATGAGCTAAAACTGTACCGGTAGTTTCTTCGCCGAATATCTAAAAAATAAAAATGTTTTATTAGTTTCCACTGAGCTTAGAGTGGAAACTCAAAAGCTCTGTCATAAAGATAAATGTACGAGTTCATGTTTTATTAGTATCTTTATTTTTTCACTAACGATGAAACTACAGACTCCCTTTAAATGAATAACAATATGAAATTTAATTGTACATAATTGTAGGTGATAACTGGCTAGTGTAAATAATATGTATGTCGCACCAGTGTCAGCAGAATCCATCGCGGTCAATAAAATTTGCGCATATAAAAAAATTGCTCACTTGCGAAATTCCAAAAACTAAACGGAAATTGTGCTCTTTTATTGTTTCCCGTGAAAATAATATTTCACAATATTACAGTGAATGTAAATTAGTTCGCATAAACACGATCACAATACTTATTATTTCGTTTTGACGAAGGCTATATCTATTGGACTTTCTGTAATATAAAGCAACTGAGTAAACGGGCTCAATGTCTTTGTTCCAATTTTATTACGTGTAAAATAACTGTTTGTAAGAAAACTCTGTTCGCGCATTTTGTTAACAGTTTCAGTAGCACCTGTTCAAATGTGAAGAAGCGTGCCGTGTCTGAATAAAAAGATTCAATATTACATCTATAATGTATGTACTCTTTGGCGAAACTGCAGTGTGTGGCAAAACATCTCTCAGTGAGCATTTTTTTTTATAGAAATAGTTTTTAAACAATGTATTCGCAGAAAGTGGTATTGTGTGACATAAAAACAGTAAATATATTGAAGTTTGGTCGTTTTTTGCATTTGCATCCTATAGAAGAAGAGAAAGAAGGTTTTTATTGAAAAACTACAGTTAACAGTAATAAGTTCGTTTATTCATAATCCCAAATCTCGTAAAGTTTTTAACTAAACGTTTTGAAATTGTCTTAAAAAATTTGTTTTCATATACGAGTATGTTTTAATTAAATTAGGAGGCACAGCGAAGGATGCTGCGGGTTGTAATGGGAAGTGTTCTTAATGGTTATTTATTTATTCGCCATTACAATACACAATTTAATAGAAATTACTAAAAAGAGCAGAATACAGAGAGAGAGTGTTAGTACATTAATATGTTATTTAAAGAAATAAATAAATTTTCATAATTGATTTAATTTTTCATTCTGATACCGTATAGAGTCACCTGAAACCGAAACATTTTTTTAAGATAATGTGCATAATAACAGGTAAATTAAATGAAATCTATTTAGTCCGTTAGTTATATTATCAAAAAATAATGGACATATGTCTTTTCTTTTGTCAATCAACCATAAAATTACAAAGCTAAAAAGCGCGTCAAAGTTTGGGATCGGGGACTCGTGACATCACTTCCAAGTATTTTTTTTAATAAGTGCAAAAAGAAAAATATGTGTCCAATACTTTTTGATAATCTGCCTGATAGATGAAGAAACTAAGTCCCTATTATGTAAATACTAATTTGAAGCTCTGGCAGAAATTGAGATAGGTATTTAAATAGTTTGTCCTAATATGATGTGACATTACTTATTTCAATATTTGCCTGATGACAGCAAATAACTAGGCTGTCCTATGATATGGAGTGACGCATCATTTAGCTAATATTACGTATTGGTCAACTGTAACATGACACCAACCCAGTGATTCATTATAAGCACAGCCTCTTTGTGTGAAATCCTGTATCGACCTTTGTGTGCAACTTCAAGGATGACGATCCATGATGTCATTATTGATTTACTGAATAACTTTCTCAAATATGTACTTTAAAATGCTTTTCACTCAATGAGCACTTCTGGAAAATTGTATTAAATTAACAGCTACTGATTATTATCTTTGTCTGTATATTGTTGTTCTATGCACGGAACAGAAAGAACAGGGTCCCACATCCTTGAGGGCCCAATGCCGATTGGTGGGTGCTAAGGTCTGCAGATGCAGTCCCAGTTGCATCTGCAGTCGTTAGCACCAATTTCCATTAATAAGTTATTGGTCCCTACCAGTGGCTTATCACACTATTAGTTATTAATCCGTTTTACAATCACGTAGAAGCTTGAGATAAAAATTTTGGTCACCCGTCTTATAATCAGTCATTGCGAAAGTTCTTATATTCCTCGATCGCAGACTAAACGTGATAGATACTGCGCTATCGAGCTCTTCGTGTATGTGACGCTGTTCAATGATTATTTATGCTTTCTTTATCAATTGACAACACCTTTGCTCAACGATTAGCATACCGAATTTATCCTGGCCTGGCCACCTGCTGGCCCTGATTTCATTATTCCTGGCCATCAATCTTAAATTACCTATCCGATGTTTGTTTCTTATTTACATAAGACATGCACGACCAAAAAAAGGTTTTTTTTTATCGATTTCTTGGTTGTTTTTATTATCTTTAATTATACTTTGATGAATGACAATCAGAAAGCAATATTTTACTTTTGATATTTATAATGTAGAAATAAAACTCAGAAATATAAATATCATTGCTAAATATTAAAGGAAGAGATAAAACTAGAAAAATCAGTTATGCAGTTTATGTTACAGATAGTGACAGTTTAAATGATGTTAATCAGCTGTTGTTCCAGACATGGTACAGACGTGCGTGCGTGTCGATAATAATAATGAGTGCTAACTGTGCTTCAAGAAAGCTCCCACAGAAACTATAGTAATTTTTTACTTTACAGACTGTGTAAACAAATACATATTTATTTAATATAAGTAAATTATTATAGTTCCCTTCAGTTTAAGACGCATATTTGAATTGATTTAAATTGTGAAAGATTCTAATACCAATCAAGAGCATATTGACTTGAAAAAATAATTTGATCTCTCTTTTTTTTCAGATCGAGTGAACAAAAGTGATGTTGAGGACAAAAGCCTTTCTAATGATGAAAGTCCTCTACCTTCATGTCCCCGTCAGCCTCCCGATGGAGTGGAAACACCATCAGATGCTATGGAAAAAGTGCCTGAACTTCCAACCCGTCTGCCTCCGAGACTTCCAGCCGGGTGGCCTAATTCTAGGTCACGCTACTCCTATACATCGCGAACTCAAGATGCAAGAAGTGAAGCTAGCGTTAAAGATAAAATTGCCATGTTTTCAAGTAGTCGTGCCACTTCTACCGACCATCTGGACAAATGTGGTACGCTTCCAACTCGTACTACTTCTAATACAAGAAAAAGCACAGCTCCTTATTCAAGCAACTATCCTCACGTTTCTACTTTGGATAGACGACTCACAAAGTCACAAGATAACCTTGACGAAACACCACGTTCCTATAAAAAACATACGGACAGACCAGAAGTACCGGGCGCCCATGAAAATGCGACGTCTATATTAGGCATGACAAGAAGCAATAAATCTCTTCATTCAGAAAGTAAGCCTTTCTTTTATGGAAGTACTACTACATTACCGTCGACTGTTGATACATTTTCTCCACCGATATACCATATGCGAAGTATAAGCGATGATTCTTCAAGTACGACTTCAACGGCGTCTACACATAAGTCTAATCTAGAATACTTAATAGAACAAAGAAAAAAATCTATGTCTAAATTGAAATGTTTAGCAATACCTGAAGCACAAGGACCAATCATTGATTTACCTGAAATTAAAGTTCAGGATACGTTAACAAAATCATTTCTTCTTAAATCAAATCAAAGTAATGTAAATCCTAAAGATACAAAATTAAATAATACAAAAGCAACTATATTAAAAGAAAACAAATGGAAAGCTAATCTCTTGCCAAATAATATACCGAAATATTCACCAGCCTTTAAAAGGAAGTCATTGCAGGTTTACACACCTTCTTCTCTGTCAAAAGAATCTACTCCAGAAAGGAGATTTAACGAGAAGATTGATGCATTTAGTAAAGTTATGACATATTCAGCTAAACCAATGAGAACGTCTCTGGATACAAGTTATGAAATGGAGAGATCATCTGCTACATTACCAGCTAAATCAAGCTTATCAAATATGAACTCTGTAAATAAAAAAGAATACAAAGATATTATGAACTATGTAAAAGATTATAAAAACATTGAGATAAAACTTTGCACAGCGACTGATGTTATTGACAGTGATAACGATTCCGCCATGAGTTCTACTCAATCAAGCTATAGATCTTCAGCATCATCGCCAATGCATACATTAGATACAATAGAATCTGATGGTCCACGCCTTTCACCAAGGATATCACATTTTACTTCTTATTCCCACATGAAAGCTGATATTCCAACAAAATCTTCTATAATAGAAAAGAATTGTGAGGAATATAAAAAACGTCATGTGTATCGCTCGGTGTCATCCGATACTAATGTTTCACTTAGCTCATCAGCAGGGTCAGCAGCTACCTCCGGCTCTCAAGCAAGCTGCAGTTCCTTAGAAAGTTCTGTCGCTGACTCAGATAAGAAAAAGGTTTCAAAAACATATAATATAGATAGTATTAATAGAAGAAATATATTAGCTTCTGCTAAGTGTAGAAGTGGCCGTGATGCGAAGCTCAAGTCTCCTGTTGTTGAAACTAAGTTCTTGCACGAGTCGAACGACAGGTCTCCAAGTCCAACGGATAAACCGTCTGATCGTCTTTCTACGCTCACGTCATCGGTGAGTGCCGTATCTAATAAAGGCGAAAACAGACGACGTACTAAAATAATTGCCGAATCTGATTCTGACAGCGATTGTGACGTCAATGTTCGGCAAAGAAAGACTGACTTTAAAAATACGAGACTGAAGCGGAACTCTAGCTCTGCTAACAAAATTAAATCGAACGAAACTGAGGACGCACCTAAATGTATATCTGAAAAAATTATAAAAGAAATAAAAAAAGCAGGACTTGATAATTTCAGCAATAATACGACAACGAAGATATTAGACGGTAATAAAGTTGAACCGATGTTAACTGAAAGAAAAGTTATTAACAAAGAAGAAATCATAAAAAAGATCATATTACCTGAAAAGAAAGTAAATAGCAAAGCTCCTGTTATTTTAAACGACTCTATTATAATAAATGAAGAGAAGCTCTCTTTAAATATACATAAAATAGATATATGTAAAGATATAGTTGATTCCATGAAAACCGAAGAAATAGAAATACCAACGCACACGATTCGGCTAAAAAAGGGCGCTGGTACAGGCGTGGGTCTTATTTTAGCCGGTGGTGTTGATTGTGAAGCTAAAGACGTTACGGTACGTAATTTTTATTGAAAAAAAATTGCTACAAGATGTTATCAATTTATAACTCTTTTTAAATATTGCTTTCCATAAATTAACAAAATTTTACAAATTAATTGTAGGTACACCGTGTATTGGCAGACAGTGTGGCTGATAAGGCGGGATTGAAACGAGGTGCAAAAGTGCGGAGTATTAACGGCTGTACTATGACAGGACTAACACACGCTCAATCCGTTACTATTCTGAAGGCAAGTAATTGTTACGTTAATATTTATAGTACATGCAGGATACTTTCTGTTCTCGATACTATCACCAAATGAAAACTTTTGTAGAGTCACAAATTGTTCGGTATAGGTATTTTTAATACTATTCTTCTTCTCAAAGCAAATTGATTAAGGCCTGAGAAATCATGAAAAGTCTTTTTTAATTCAAGTATTTTTTTATTATTTTAAGCTATATGTTTGAATCTTAATAAAATTTTGATGCACCTTAAATTCTGTATATATTCATATAAATCATACTTCATTTGACTAAAACTTGTATCAAAATTATCAGAAATAATAATCATATCCATGCATTGTGAATTTACAGGAGCAACGATTAGAAGTAATCATTGAAATAGAAAATGACATACAAGACAACGCAGGAGGAGTCGGATGCGGCTCTGAAAATGGTATGTTTTTTATGTAATAAAAAAGAGGTGAAATAGAAAAGACTTTTTTATTTGCAGGTTTTAACTTTTTGTTGAATATGTTCGCAGCGGAGTCGAAGGTCCGGCAAGAAGTAGACGCGACAGAGGAGAGGTCGAAGAATGTGGTCACTGTGGTCCTGGACAAGGCCGGTGGAGGAGCCGGTCTTGGTTTCGGCCTCGACGGAGGCCGCGACTCACCACACGGTGACCGACCGCTCACTATCAAGAAACTTTTTGCAGGTATAATATTATTTATATTTTAAGTATTTAACTGTTACGTTTTCAAATCTAGAGAATAATTTACTAGAAAAAATCCTCTTGGTCCAGGTTTCAAGTGACAGCCGATACACTTCTTTTTTTTCTATAATAATCGATGTAGGCCCGTCAGGTTTTTAGAGATTTTGAGACACCCTTTTCAATTTTTTTGTAATTAAATTTGATACTAATAAAGAGTAGTTTTTGATTTGTAAAGTGTAAACACGGACGATAAGTAAATTAGTGACAGTACAATTAAAACATTTTTCATTTTCCCTATAGGATACCAGTGAGATCGTTGTAAAATCAAAGATTTTAAGCTAAGCCGAAGCGCTTTTATAACAGCTTTTTATGAACAATTAATGAGTCCAATAGAATCGAATCAGTAATCAAATCTGCTATATTAGAAACGGTGGTGAGTGCGCCCATTAAAAATGTACTCTGACTCGATTTGTCTGATTGAGTTTTGAAACAAAACTACGAGTAAGTTTTTTGCAACACATTCACAAAAAGGATGGTGTCGAATCACACTGATTAGATAAGGCCTTGGAATTAAAAAACTGTGATATAATCAAAAAGAAATCGTGATTCTAGATTTTCGTTTGTGAATCACAAAAAAACATTAGAACTAAATTAGTTTTATTAAAGGATTGAAAAAAAGGTATGTCTGCTTACGTATTACGTTCCTACCTATACACTCTCAGTAACGTAATGTGCCTACTGTTTCTGTTGAAGTTTTTTTTATAGATAGTTCCGATTAATGTTTCCACCCCACCTGATGTTAAGTGACGGTGAAGTCTATATCGATTACAAAGATAAAGTATTCGCTATGTGCGAAGTACATGGTGGGGGTATAGTGAAGCGATCGCAGCGCTTATCGTGGCAGAAATACGCAACAATCCGGGAAAGTAAAGTCAATTTGCACGGAGTTCGTAATAAACAAAAATTTTTTAAAATGCCTATTAATAGATGTTGTTGTGTTGTGAATTGCAAAAATAAGGGCACAAATAGTCTGTGTATATATTTCCTACATTGGACTGGAAATTAAATCAAAGAAATAAATGGATAGATGCCATAAAAAGAAATAAGTAAGCGAAATAACCTTAAATTATGATCAATTTTATTTGCGCTATATATTTTATGTGATATTCATTATTGTCTTTATTATTTTAGTGTTGATGGGTCGCCATGGTATCCCAAACCTGACGACACAATTTGTAGTGAACATTTTATGGGAAACAAAAAATCAGACGAGGAAGAAAATCCGAGTTATGCTCCTACGATATTCCCTGAAATATATCGAAAGAGGAAGGTTAATGATTCACAGGTCCTAGCTAGATATACACGCTTGACAAAACGAAGAACCACAAAAGTCTCAGATACCACATCAAGTCAAATAATAATTGAAGAAGGGAGTGAATTAAATCAAACTCAACCTTTTATGATCGATCAAGGATGTCAAGTCAATATGTTTTCTGAATCGAAATTAAGAGATACAACTTTTATTTGTATTAGATTAATTTACAGTGATCACTGTGATGCTGAAATCCAACATCAAGAATTTTAATGACAAATAATTCAAGAAAGAAAGATAAAAGCTGTGGCACTGACAAAAAATCGTATGAGGATCAATCTACCGAAACAAAAAGTCAAGAATTTGTTGGTATTTCATCAATAACAAATGATCAAGAACTCCTAGATCCTTCTGGTGTGTCATTTAGCAATTTTGAGTTTTTATTAACAAGATTAACTATGAAAAAATGTACAGTTTCCACTAAAGACCGACTTCTGATTTTTTTGATAAAAATGAAAAATGGCTTGACATTTTCAGCATTGAGTGTGTTATTTGGTGTACAAAAAAACCACAATCTCACGTATATTTCATTCGATCTTACAAAATCTAGCTTGTTCAACTGCTAATTTAATCTTTTGGCCGAATAGAGCCACCGTACAAGCAACAATGCCCAAGTGTTTCAGTCCAGATTACATCAATACAAGAGTTATTATTGACTGTACTAAATTCCGAATTGAAATCCGACAGTATTTAAATTATTATACAATATATAATAATTTTTATTTATCTTTAATTTACTATATTTACTAGAAATCAATAAAATACAAACTGATGTCATTATTTGGCATAATCCCGGAAAGTTGCGCATTGTAGGTGGCGCTACTGTCGTGCACATAGCGAATATCATTACTTACTATTTGAGCTGAATTATGAACAAGTTCAACCTCTCTGTGTTTCAATCAGATTTCCTGATTTAATTATCAAACTGAAACTATCATTTACATATACGATATATGATATCCGTATTTAGAAAAAAAAATATTTTTACGTTTGGTCTATGTGTAACAAACAATTCGAGCAATATTTATATTAAATAAAAACAAAATTTGAGACTAATGAAGCTAAAAGGCCAGATGCCAGATACTGCACGAAAAACACGTTCGGTTAAAACTGAATATTAGAGCAACATTTCTATACAATTAAACTAAACGTAGAAATTTCGTATAACCTGACCTAACCAATTTATTACTGTAGCAAAATTTCCTTAGCGTTTTTGATGTCTGCGCGAAATCGCGGTAAACTGTTAGATAATATTATTAGTGTATTGTTTTCATCGCTAGTGGGGCAGAAACATAGGAAGAACGTACTGTAATCCACCAAACAAACCACCAGTCCATAACTGGTGGGTGCTGATAGAGTCGGGATCAATGGTTTATCATATTCTTCCTTAGCGTGGAAGAACGCGAGATAATTTATTGTGGATCGCTTATCCGGTAACCGGCTTTTGCAAAAGTTAATTATACTTCGTCCTCACGTCAAGGACCTGCTCTCAGATCCTAATTATAATTTTAATGGTTTTCCATACCATGTCGACATTCATCCCCTATTCCACACCTTTGAAATTTTCTTGCCAAAATCATTACAGGCGTGAATGCGTAACTGGACCAAGTTATTGTTGCATCTAAAAATTGTGATTAAATGAATTCATTAAATGGCTAAAACACGTTTAGTTTGTATAGTCCTCAGAGTTGTAATTCACAGTCTCACAGCGTACTTTTTAGCAGTTTGTTTCAGTGTATGCGTCCTATAGTAACTTCATTTTCTATAGAAAAACATATAGTCTATTGACGACGATCATTGGCAAATGTTCAATAGGGATGATGACTTACTTTTTTTCATCTATCAGGTAGATTGTCAAAAAGTTGTTTTTTATAACATAATCAAAACTTTACACAGATATATTAATTTGAAGTATCGCAATACATAACGACTTGATACAATATTTACTTAGAAAAGACATCACGAGCCCCCTCAAACTTTGTCGCACTTTATTTTCGTAATTTTTTGGTTAATTGGTAAAAGTAAATGTAAGTGTCCAATATTTTTTGATAATATAAATGAATAGATTTTTCTTAATTCACCCGTCATCATCCCTATTAACATTATCTTAATATACATACTACAATATTGGTTTTAATTTGAATGATGCGTTTATGTTTGTTGAATTAATTTGTTCCTCGCTAGTTAAAGAAAATGCAATTCATGGGCGAATTGTAATCAACGGCTTCGTTTAGCTAAAAAAATAGCTTGGCTTAGTGAGTGCTTGGTTTCGCCTCATCCATCCATCCAGTATTGCTCGGCTTATGATTATATTATTCTATTACAATGTTCAACAGTCGAGGAAGTACTTTTTCCATTTTCCAATATTTTTAAATTCTGTTTCTGTGTGATTGAGTGTGTATCTATACTAAATAATATATTTTTTTTTTCTAACTGCAATGCAATATGACCGGTTATAGAAGCACCGCAATAGGTAAAGTTTCAATATTGTGTCCGTTTTATATTAATTACCTTTTGATGTCGTTATAATATGTTTACTCATGCTATTGTACAAAACCTGTTGTATTTCTTGATTAGAAAATACGATAAATGTTTCCGAAGAATAATACAGATATCCAACACCCAATTTAATTTATCCCTTAGATAATTCTTAAATAATACATATAAATCTCCTTGTCGTAATAAGATGAAAATGCGATATGGTTGAATCTTTCTCTCTGAACTTAAATCGCTTGACCTACGCTCATTTAAATATTTAAATTATAAAAATAATAAAAAATAAAAATGATTTATTTCTTTACCATAATACATCTGGTTACATAAATAAAGGTAAGCTCTTTTGTAAAGTGTAAAGTAGACACCTGTATTTACAAATTGTAAATCTCTTATGGCTCACATGGGATTTATATACTGAAATTTAAATCAAAGTACTCGGTGGATATCGACGAAGATTTTAAATATAATTTGGCGTTTAGCTACAAGCTTTCGAGTATTAGTATTCTAAGTATTAATTAAATCCTATCCCTAATGAAGAAATATCTGGCCCATTCTGTTTTGCTTGTAAGTGATTTTTTTATGTTGAAAGTATGGCCAACAAGCTTATGGCCTGCCCGACGGTAAATGATCATAATAACCTATAGACGCTTGCAATACAAAAAATATCACGCGCGCCGTTGCTTTCCCCGTGGATTTGTTCTTAATTGCATTATTATGATTTTCAGGAGGAGCAGCTGCTCAAAGTGGACGAGTATTAGTTGGGGCAGAGCTGCTGTCTGCTGGAGGGCAGTCCATGGAAGGATTCACAAGGACCCAGGCCTGGGCTGCGTTGAAGGCACTCCCGGTTGGACCAGTCGCCCTGGTGCTGAGGAATTCGAAACACTAGCTTCCCATGGGATTTTCCAAGAGCAAAACTTTATCGTAACTTGACGTAGCAATATTCTTTTGTCATCTCATTGTTCTGCAAATGCATATGTTGAAAAGACGCATTTACATAACGGGATCAGAAGATGCATTTCCTAAGAAGTTAGAGATTAATGCAATGTATCAATCCCTGACTTTACATTGACTTGTAAACATGTAAATATGCACACTCACAATATCGCGAAGTGTAGTTAATACCTATCTATTACTTGATTTTACACGTTTTCCCAAAACTGCATACTGTACTCATATTGGGAATGTTGAATACTTTTGGCTAGTGAAATCAGAACGCCCTGGGCCGAATTAGTCCAGTGACATGTGAGCACCTCTCCGATTCGGCAGTGCTCGGCTTAACAAGAGTAATTCGACTGCCAATGTTTGTCGAAGAGTAAAAATGCTGATTGCTAACAACATTCAATTTAGGGAAGTGCTCGAGGGCTCCGACAAATTTTATTTAACTTACATTGTCACTTCATTAGACAGAGGGTACATGTTGAATTTGTACATACAAAGTATCATCTTCTCCGTTATAAGGTAAACTTATTAGTGACACAAAGACTGCTCGTTTTGTTGCAATTATTTATTTGTTAAAATTTTTACTAGTCTCAACAGTAGCAATAGCTTTTTTTATCAAGTGTAGTTATTAATTAAACTCTTCCAAATTTATATGAAGTAATAATTATGAGTGCCATCACTGCAAAATTTCACCTAACCATAATCAAATCAAGTTGAGTATTTTAATAACTTTGGAAAATCAAAGAAAAGCACTATTCAGAGTGTAGCTTATGTAAAACTTTTATGTTCTCACATTTTCAATAGTAACTTTAGATAGATAACATTCCTCAGATTAAGTGATAAGGTGTATAGAAAATATATTTTTATAAACTTATTAATATATTTTGTATACTTACAATTATTATTGATGACAACATGAAGATGTTTGTATGAGTTCGATTTAAATGAATCAGATAATTGTATTTAACTTGGACATATATAGATTATTGGGATTGTCAATCAGGAGGTATCGGACGATAGTAAGGATAGTTGTTTTTTACACTGCTACTTCTTCACATTAGCGTTTGTTTATCTTGTACCTAAGTCAATGCTCAGACAGCCACAGATCAATTTGTCAAAAACTGTCAAATTTCTCTAAATAACTTTCAGCAATAGCTTTATAGTTATCTTATATTATGTAAGATGCACAATCTTTTGAAAAAAAAAATACAGTTTATGTTAACTTGATGTGTATATTACTAATATTTTCCATCCAGTTATAAACAATTGCGCTGGATTTTATTTTTCATAAGGCCGCTTGCGCCGTAATTCTTAATTTAAGCCTAATCAACTTAAGCACATCCTTGTCATCTATTAAAATAAAAAAAAGATGAAATTAAAAATTAAAAAAAAGATAGTTTTCTTGATTTAAGAACTTTGGTACAAGTAATTAAACATTTCATTTCAATTTTTTAATGTTTTTTTTACGAAGAAGGGAAACAGTGCAGAAAAAACGTTGAAAAAGGGAACGTTGAAATATTTTCTTTAGATTTAAACATCAAGCAGTTACATGCTTTAAAATAATAGAAATTAAAACTATTTTTTTTTTGAAAATTGACAATTCCTATATTTAATTGTTTCATTCTTATTAGAAAAAGAAAATCTGAACCCAAAAAGACAACGTAATAAATGCGTTAATAAGATTACATTGACTTGCCATCAAAAACGCCTTATTTATAGTTTACCATTATTAAGTAATATTAAAATTTTAAGTAATTATAATAAGAATTGATATTAATTGTAAATATTTGTTTTCTGATAATTTAATTTTTGTACTAATTCTTGTCATAGGATATAGTTTTGTGTATACTAAACAACGAGAATTTTCATCGAACCATTATGATCTATTTATATAATAATTATGAAATTATATTCCTGTACCTATTCCGAAATGGAATTATATTCTTTACAGTTATTTATTCTTGTTTTATTACCTTCTTGCCCTTTTTTGGTATGAACAATAACAAGTATTTCAAAATTAAAGCCTGCCGGTATTAATATCGGATGCTTTATTATGATATTTCGTCATACTTCTATTGCGTCGTTATTATTGCAGCATTGTGTAACTTCGTAGCCGTTCTCATACCCAATGTACTAACTTCAAATATCGCAATAACGCGTTCGAATTTATCGACCGATAGCAACGCGCCTATGCGGGAGCACGGAGCGGACGCTTTGTGCTCCCGCTTAACGCTGCATATGCCCTTAGGAGGTTCCCCCCCATAGGCACTTCCCGGCCCCATAAACCGATTATTATAATGTTGCAACATGGTGGTGACGCGCTATGAAAAAATAGCATAATTATGTGCTAACACAGTTTACAAACAAATTTACTTAATCTGGCCATAAATAATGTAAGAATAGAAAACCGGATAAGTGTGAGTCGAACTCGCCCACTGAGGGTACCGTACATTCTTTTTTGATCGTGGTCGCAGATGACCTCTACAGCGTCACCGGGTTTGGCGACGGCGAGATCCTAGAAGGACTTCAAGCCGAGAATTGGCGAGTGCCTCTAGAAGTATTCCAGGCGGATGGTATCTCCCCACGGGAGGAGTCTCCTCTCCGTCTGGAACCTCTAGACCACTCGAACCTGAGGGGGTCGGCTCAACTAGAGGGCGTTGTAGTTACCCGTTGATGTGGGGGGTGGGGAAAAATGCCCAGGTACATAACTGTACCTGGTATAGCGTGTCGTGTGTAGACCGGGTCTTCACACTCTTATCCTACGGGTGCGGTGCCTGGCTAATGCTAAGCTCGTGTGCAAGAATACTAGCTGTGTAGTGTTTGTGGCCTGTGTGGGAGGAGTCGGAGGAGCGTTGGCGCGGGTGATTTTGTCGTCGCAGTATTCTAAGACGTGCCTAGGCCGATGGATTCGGAGGGACCTACGATTGGAGGACGGGAGGGCGGTCGTGTGATAACTAGAGGCTTTGACTACTAACTACAGATGATGCGCGGCTTTATCAAAGTAAAGCCTCGAGGCGTCCTTCATATACTTCGCGGTGGAGTCTAACTTGAGATCGCGATGCAAATTGATTTTGCGCACGTACCACAGGTAACCGCGCATCACAGAATTTTGCAGCTATTGTAATAGTTTAATTAGGGCGGATGCAAGTTTTGTAAAATGTCAACTTATGCCTAAGTGACATTTTACTACGCTTCCCTATGAGGTGGACTGCCGCGAATTAATGCTGCGCGATCACGAACTATCTTGAGATGAGGTGCAAACGTCAATCGGTTATCTAATGTGACTCCCAAATACTTGACCCGGTCCCTCCAGGGGATGACCTGGTCGGCGGGTGCGCCATTTGGAGACGGGTTCCACGACCACACCCGCCCTCTCGGCATGCACTAGGGGGACCGCGATCCTCATAGTGCGTGTCGGGTGACGGTGCAGGAGTATTGTCTGGTTTTTAGTGGCCCTGTTCAGGACTTAGGGGGGGCCCTGTTCACATCAGCGAGCTCCAGGGCTGGCTGAAGAGGACAGGGAGGAGTCCCACTTAACTTCTACTCGCTCCCCCAGTGGTTGAAGGATGCGTAAGGCATATTCCAGACACAAAAAAAAGGGGATGACCTGGTCAAATAATTGGATGCGCAGAAGAGAACGCGTGGGAGACGGTGTCGTGCTAAAGAGGATCGCGACGCTTTTTCCGGATTAACCTCGAAACGCCATCTACGGAATCAATCCCCAAGGGTGGTAGCGGCTGACTGAAGTCTATTACAGACTGTTCCGAGACGTCTATCGGAGGCAAAGAGGGCTGTGTCGTGGGCAAAAAACGCGAGATCGACTGTAGGAGTCTTGGGAATGTCGTTCGTAATGACCGAGTAGAGGTTGGGCGAAAATGGCGAGCCTGAAAAAAAGTCCCGTATGATGAGCACGAGTCTGTCCGGTACCTCGAGTTTGTATTGCTTATAAATTAAGCAATTATGCTAGAATTTGTCGAATGCTTTCGCTATGTCGAAGAAAAGCGCACCTTTGGAGATTGTGGAAGCTCGAAATAGATCGCGGTAGTGGAGGATGTCCTCCTTTAGGCGGTGCACTTGGTGGACACACGAGTGTTTGGGACGGAAACTAACTGTTCGTTCATAATAAGATTGTTCGCGAAAAGAAAATCCATAGTTATAAAGCGGCTAGCGAGGGCGCGTTCGTAAAGTTTCCCCAGCGTTTTGAGGAGACTTATAGGGTGGTAGCTAGTGGGTAAGGTGCGGTCCTGACCGGCCTTCCAAATCCCGATAAAAACGGCCTCTTTCCACTTTGCGGTAAATATCGGTTGCATCATAGCCGCGTTAAAGATCGCGGTGATAGGGCAAAGTAGTTGGGAGGGTAAAATCTTAAGTACCTTACTAGAGATTCCATCTAACCCTGGGGCGCTGCGCGGGCAAAGTTTGCTGATTAACGAGTGTACCTCATCTACAGTGACCGATTCAATGTTGGTGATGGGCGGTACGGAGGAGGACTTTTCTACTTCCGAGTCGTCTAACTGGCGTGTGGTTCCATACAAAGTTGTAGGTACGCAAAATGAGCGGCCGTATCTTTTTTAACGTTGACTTAGAAGTATGAGTTTTGCAGAGCTGCAAAGGACCATAGACTTGAGTTTATGGTTTAAATTTCAACTGGATACCTCAATGCTTTCTCGAGATAAAGGGTCTTGGAGACAGACAGACTTGAGACTGTAGATGCAGACGGGACCAATTAGTTAGTTATCATCCCTATTGTAGTTAATAATTACAAAACCGTAATAAAAGAGATCAAGTCGATTAAGAAATAAAATAAAACAAGAAAATATATTTAATATGATCTATTACTGGTAGACTTTAACTACTTTACACAAAATATAAATATTTCAAATGCAAAAATATTTAGGTACCATTTTAGAATAACACATACTTACAAAAAACTACTCTTGCATTTCAGTATCATTAAATGATAATTCATAAGGCTTTCAATGTTTTCCATTCGATCATTACTTCTTTACATTTCGTAGCTTATAATTAATATAGGTATATGTAAACATTTGAGGTAAAAGTTTTATATAAAATGTAATTTTTACCAATTTCAAATGCATAAGTCTTGTATAAAAATATACATACTCTGTAAACTTCAACTTTTTCCGACATTTGATGTGTTTTCCAATTTTCAATATATTTATATTGAAATTATAAATTTTAGATTGTATACTTTTGTTACATGGGATTATTTATGCCTTCGCAAAGCAATATAGTATGAAATTATAAAAAAATGATAGGTATATTACATTTACCATTATGGAGCAATTACACTTGGTCATTAGCCCGAATACGATTGCCTATGGAATGGAGAAGTATACGCAAAGCTCGACATAGATGGCGCTGCAAACGCCTGACCCAAACCACACCGAATATTGCAGCTGTCAAAATCTTAAACTTGTTTTTTTGTTGTTAAAAATATTAAATAAGTGGTAAAAGTGTATTCAACATGGTCTGTAATATAGCTGAAAATAGAGTTGAAAAGGAGAGGAGCATCTGTGCAAGACAGAAAAGCTGATCTAATAGAAAGGCACTCCTTCTATTATTATTTTAGAATACTCATTCTCGGTACATAGATGCATTTTTCATGATTATTTTAATAGTTCATGGATCTCAGTAACTTTAAGCGGGCTCATTTGTCAAATCTATCTTATTTTTGCTTCAGTCAGACATCACATAGAGTTAGGTTACGTCTGGCTAAAATGAGAAGTATAACATTGGGTTTTATTTACAGACTTGAGGCATATGACTGCAATTTTAATTTTGGTGCAGTTTTTTCTGATCAAAATGATAACACGCCGATGCAATTACCTATCCTAGATACATATCATGGTGTAAACAGCAGCTCAGATTTACCCCCCCCCCCCCCCCCCCCCCCTTCAAAGCAACATAAAATTATATTTTAGTCGGGATGCGTGCAGTTTTCGTGCACAACAACCAGAAATTGCACAATGCGGCATTTGTAATTTGTTTAATAAGAAGCTTTAAAATGAATATAAGCTAATAGGTATGTATTTGATAGAAGTTTTGGGTCAAGCGATTACAGCGCCCCTGGTGGGAAAATTTTGCAGATTTCTTGTCCATTTGCACAAACTACTAAGTGTAAATGAACAGATTCAAGTACGCCCGTATTCGGATAATTTTCCTTTTAGGTTACCCGACGCTGTTTTCCAGTCCGTATTCGAGTAAAATCAATGTAAATATTGCATCGGGTGCCAGAATTCGAGTAATCTCTTCCGTGCACCCGAATACGGGCTAACGATCAAATGTGAATGCGCCATAACATATCGTAAAAACATAAGCCCCAAAAAAGTTTATCTTAATTCTATGAATGTGTTATAAAATTATTTATGTAGTTTACTTATTAAAGTTATTTCTACATTACAAAGTTAAGTTAAAGTCAAACTTACAAAAAAAGTAAATATCTTTATTAAAGTTACAATCCACTTCTTTTGAAATACTTCTTTGAATATTATATCACAGATAATTTTAATACCTTTGTTTTACCATTAACTGTGAATGTAGGTTAGAATTTCTATTGATTTTCCTAAAATATGATATTGTATTAAAAATACATGCGTAAATCCTTTTTTTATCATTTTTGGTTACGTACCTCATTATTTTTTGAGAAGTATTAAACCTAATATTGTTAAAGAATTTCTTATTGCACCTGCCTCCTAGGCGGGCCGCACACCAGACATAAAATTGTATTAGGATAATAGTGGCGCCACATTTGAAACGCGACACATTTATCGCGTGTCAAAATGTAGCGTGCATATTGTGGCAAGGTAAATGTTGCGTGTATGTGCCCTGTGGCTCCGGTGTGCGGCCTCACTTACGTAATTTTATTTACATCAGTATTACATAGTCTGAGAGGGTTGTTATTAGCTAGTGTTCGTTGTTGTAAGATGTTAAAGATAAAAAAAAAACATATCAATGATAAGATTGGTTATGATCATTAATATCTTATGTTAAGGTAATAACATTGTATTGTAAAACTACTTATACACAGTTACTTTGTACAATTTCGGGGAGTTTTGATAATGATCAAGAAATTGTCTTTTAACTAAGACCGGGGCCGCACTGGTACGGCGACTGCGATGAAGCGACGGCGATTTTGTGGAAACAAACTCATATAAACACAAATATGTCGGTGACGTGGCCGCACCGCAGATGTTTCTGCTCGTTCTGCGCCCACCCCCCACGACAACGGCTAACTAGAGCCGAGGACCGAGTCTCAGAGACGCCCTCTAGTTGAGCCGACCCCCTCAGGTTAGAGTGGACTAGAGGCTCAAAACGGAGAAGAGACTCCCCCCGAGGAGAGATGCTATCCGCCAGGAATACCTCTAGACTTCTAGAGGCACTCGCCAATAAAATACTCGGCTTGAGGTCCTGATCTCGCTGTCTCCAAAACCGGTGACGCTGTAAAGGTCATCTGCGACCAGCAGCAAACACAACCAAAAAAAAACATTGTTCTGCGCCGTCGGCGTCGCGTCGCGTCAGAGTCGTCGTACTAGTGTGGCCTTGGCCTTATAGTTAATAGCATTTTTAACAAGCTTCATTATGAAGTTGAACATTTTAATTCGATGTGTGATATTCTTAAATTGAAGACATTAAACTATACATTAATAACTGTCGATAGTTTTGTTCTGATACTAAAATGACGAATTTCTGTTTTTACAACATACGGTAACATAGCATAATAATGCCTATTCAATAAAACGGATATGGCCTTTACTCACAAGAAAAAAGAAAAGAAAAGAAAATCGCATTTTCTTCAAATAATTTGTGCAAGCCTTTTGTGATGTATAAGATATGCAGATACGATAAATTTTCTTGTGGTAGAGGTATATTATAGTCACATAATATTTAAAATACGCTGTGTCAAACTTCCGATTTTCGAATCAAGAAAGATATTTATACTGGAGCATGGCTAATAGTATTTGCTATTTGTAAACAGTCTCGCCCACTCACTTCCTATACAGTATGAAAAGGATAACCTGCTGTCAAAATGACAAATTACAAACCGAATAGCCATGCGAAGTGCCCGCATAACGTAATATTTTCTTCGGATAACATCTAATGGTATTGCCGAAAGTCTATTGTATTATTTAAATCTTAAGTTTTTAATAATAATTCAATTGATTTATTTTAAGGTTCATCGTGAAATTGAAATCTCTATTGTGTTATGAAAATCTGTGTTGGTATTTTTTACTCAACAGAGTAGTAACAGCCTTAGGACTTCCATGTAACACCAATAGATCTGAGGCACTTCTAATATCGCATTAAAATAATTTGTATCTTGCATTGTGAAGTACTTGTATAAGGAACCCACCGCCGGCAAGGAGGGCACATGCAAGAGTTTTTAGTGAGTAGGGTTCCCCCATCCCAGATAGCCGTTGAGCCGACAGGGTGAGTAACACATAACCCCGTCGCCATACCCAGCGGCGGAATATGCGTCATGCGTTTTCTCTGGGTAAGAAAGGGTAGAAAATCTATGCCCATTCCTTTCAGAGGTACATTTATAGTTGAATATGTGCTGAGCCACCCTTAAAACTTCATTCCAAATTTTCCAATCAAATTCCAAGTTTCTCTTTTCTTATTTTGTAATTTTCTTGCTTTCCTTCCATTATAGTCATTTATTAAGCGGTACTTATTTAATTTTTAGTAATTAAAATTCGAGTCAAATGTAATCGGTTTATTATTTGAGTGAATATGGTTTTCACAACCCTCCACCCACACCGCAGATCGTGCATTCCACACGTAAAAGAAATTATTATCATGCTACGGAAGCGTCACAAGGCACATTGCAGATGGTTGACAGGAGTAGAAGTTATTTGGCTTAGCATAGTTATTCATAAAAAGGGTATTGTAAGCTGCGTTCGGTATTTGCGTCTGATCAATCTTTTTTATCTTTTTAGTTTTATTACATCTAGAGCCAATCTGAAGCTTTCGGTAATTCCGCTCAGATCGGTCCGATATAAATCAGTTTGCTCGGAGTATTTTGACCAACAAGAAAGATTAATCTGTTATCTGTCATGTTGTAAGGTGTAAGGTTGTTGCTATTTGAAGTTACAAATTAATCTTCGGTTGGTCGGGCCGTTCGGTAATAGCAATTTGCTCAGATTAATCTGTGATGATATGACCAAAAATCCGTCGCCTTTGCGATGCAAATACCGAACGCAGCTATAATTTGTTTTAGTAGGCTTTTAGGCGGCCATTAGACGGTAGTTTTGCTGGCAGTCAACGTTATGACTGATCTAATGGGGTGACAAATGACTTTTTAGGCGTCATCCGTCAATCCGACAATGACTGCATAAGCATCTAATAGACGCCTTACAGCGTGGAGTAGTTAGCCGCCTGCGCGCGTGCGTCCGCGCAGCAGGCGCAGGGCAGTCAGCGAACGGGCGCGCGCCGAGCTACCCGCAGCAGGACAGGCCCCGCGCGCACGTCTTTGAACAGTCTGATTGCCTCGCCGTGTGTGAGCCCAGCGGTGCCTCTTCCGTTCACAGAGACGATTTCGTCACCTGGAAAATACATACAGTTACTGTAGTAGACTGATTAATAATTAAAATTATCTAGTTTATTATTTAGGCGTACTTCAACCAAATTTCCTGGTTCAACTTTAAAACCTAAAAGCTTCATTCTATCTCTATTTATCTTCAAATAACTAACAAAGATGAAAAATTCGGTGAAAGTTGGTCTTAGAATTAGTGTTGTGCCCAGAAATTTGCAATTTCTCTGGGATAAAACAAAAGAGTTTAGAAGGATTTTATAATAGTAATCAGAGCCAATGCAAGGATAAAATGACAAAAAATAGGTAACTATATCGAATATTTCGTAGCCATCTCTATGCCAATTTTATTATCACTCGGTAATTCTACCCTTACAATCATTGGAATGGTATACGGAAGAAGCAGACCATGACGGATACGCTAGACCGCTCGTTTATAGAATTGAACACATAGGTATAAAGTTACCACAGTAGACTGTCGGGCGGAGCAAATAAAATAAATTAATCTATGATTTGGCATTCTTTTTTTGAATAAACTAACAGATGGGCATTCTAGTTAAGACTTGTTATCCACAACAAGCATAAAAAATATTAAAAATCCATAAATAATATAACATTAGAAATTAATCTTAATGATAATTGATAAACTTTATGTAGATACGAGACTGCTTTGTTATAATTGGCGTCTCGCATGTGAGCAATGAACGATTTGACGTTTTGTTTGCGCTAAGTTAAAATACAATTTTTAAAGATGCATCAACTTTTTCATCTGGACCAGTCTGCCGGCTTTTCCCTATTTATATACTTTTTTACATTAAAAGTTCAAGCCATTATCAAGGTTGTGTTTGTTTCAAGGTAATAATCAAATCAATGTTAATTAAGATTATAAATACGAATACTCAGTGCTATATATGCAATTATTTACACAAATCATTCGCATCGTTTCACATTCACACTCGTACAATACTTTTTGCAGAAGTTAATTACTAGTTTTAGATAAAAGTATCAACGTAGTAACTATTATGTAATCAGTGCTTCAGCATTCAAACAAGAGGGTTCTTAAGAATCATTAACCTTCTCAGTTTCATTAAGTTATTTTAATAAAGAAAAGAAAAAAGTGGTTAAGTAAATGTTAAAAGGGCAGCCCATAGTTACTTACAACAAACAAACTAATATTATTTAAGTATGTATGCTATTTTCTGTTTGTAAGTATGCTTATAACCAATAAAAAAAACAATATATACACGCAACCAATTCTGTTAAGTTATTAATAACATGTACATGCTAAATTGATCTTAAATTAGCATAATAATTGTCATTTCTGAATGCTTACATAACCTTTTGGCTATTTATATTTCAGTGCAGGTGTAAGGCGTAAGGTTAGTATTTAGGTGGAGAACAGCTGACTCACAAGAACCCCCAGGAATGTACACTTGTTCGCTGCACCTTTTCAACGTTTAATATTAAAAAGAATAAAGGGCAATGAATAAGACAACCTTTCGTCCTTATTTGGTAATAGTCCTAGTTCAATAGCTGTTAGTTCTTTAGTTGCAAATTCTAATAAAGATAATATATATTACATACCGTATTATACCATACCGTAGATGTACGCACATCTACGGTATGGTATAAGCTATTTATGATTTTAGTGCGGTAAGTTGGTTATTACAAACGAGTAGACGAATGTAAGCCCGTGAAGAAGTCGACGCCTTACCATGGTCTCGAATTTGTAAATACTAATTCCACACGAATATCATACAACGTTTTTCAACACATTTGCACACACCAACCTAATTTAAGAAAAGCAAACTTTTTCTAATAAGATAATAGCGCGTGTTTCCAAATGGCGCCACGTGTAGGTGGTGAAAATTATAACTACACCTGTCGTCTCTTTTCATTTTTAGTATTAAAGTGAGACAAAGGTATAGATTAAAAGCGATTCCAAGGAGGTTCGATCGAAATAAAAAAAAACTGTAAAGGATACGCACGATGTCACCTATGGGAGCGTGCGGTAAAGTGTTAACGTCACGCACGTTCCGTTGTATGACCCATAATTTTGATCTTTCGAACAAAGTATACAACCTCCGTAAATGCATATTTGAGCAAATGTGTTGAAAATGAGTTTAATCAATTGTGGATTTTTTGTGTGAGAATTTCCTGTTTTACTAACGGCTGGTAGGACACGCTCTGTGCACATTAGATTGTGTGCCTACATTATTTGTTTTATATTTAGGACGTCTAATTATGTCATTGCTAGTAGTTTATTGTCTTTTGTTCCAAAACATCTAATACTTATCTAAATATACATTTATTATGCGCCACGTTGTTGTTCCGGGATGGACATCTAAACTACTTAACCGATTTTAATCTTTGCACACCATCTGCAGTTTGATCCAACTTGAAAGATAAGATAGCTTCATCTCAATTTATAGTCGCAATATTATTTTATTTGAAATTATTACTTTTGGTCGGTACAAAGTTCTGGGTCAGCTATTTATATTTTCTAGATTTATATATTTTATTTATAAATCTATAGAAAATATATTCTAAATAATAAGTAATAAGTAGTCAAAATTAATAATTAAAATAAAAACATTAGAATGTGTTTGAAATATAAAAAGTTATGTTTTCAGCAAATTTCGTGAAAAAAAAAGTTATTTTGTGAAAGATAAAAATGAAAAACCAAAAGTAAGTTATTTAGATTTTGCAGTTTCGCGTGAGAAACCCTTCAAAAGGTAAACCTTTTCCGATCTTAAATCGCTCGTAAATTATTTTTAATCTTTTTCAAATGCTTTCTTCTTGCTTTTCAAAGTTCTCATTTTTTTTTATTTTTTTACATTTTACCGAGTCATCCGCCCTAGCCTAAACATTATCGCTACTAACATTAAAAGTTTAAAGGAAAAGTCTACCACTACTATCAAAACCAAGTATTATCAATGTGTGATTGAGTGATGTGTTGTGTATTTATTTTATGACTAGCTGACCCGGCGAACTTCGTACCGCCTTAGCGTAGCTTTGATGCACTACTTTATTTTGTATAGCTTTTAAATTGATTGACATTTGCCAGTGCGGTTATCGATGTGGTGTCACAGATTACCACAGATTTTTTGTTTTAAATTGAATGACGTTGACATTCGTTACGTTATATTTTTCAATCTTTCTGAGAGATTTTCGTTATATTTTTTTCCGTAAGAACCTTGTACAGAGTATTAGAAAACTACAAAAAAAAAATCAGGCAAATCGGTCATGCCGTTTTCATGTTATGTCGTGACAACGGAAAACGGGTTTCATTTTTATATATATAGATTGAATACTTTATTACCACTTGAAATTCAATTTGGCGTGATACTATGAAATGTATTAGTTTATACCTTCTCTCAATAAACCGGACTCAGCAGCTTGGCCATTGTTGAATATTGTCTTCACAAATATGCCCATGTCTCCTCGCGGTGAGTCCCTGCCACCGACTATACTGAATCCAAGGCCTTTGCCCCCAGCAGACTTCGTAAAACGAACCTATAATACGAGTTAAAATCACATTTGTGTGATTCACACAAAGAGTGTTTAAAATGGATGAAAAAGCATTTAAAGTCACTAACATCATTCGGTGACTATTTTATTTACTAGAAAAAATATTACTGTAATAGATTATGACATTAATTATTACTTACTTCGAATGTATGATTATCCCTAGGTTCAGGTGCCGGTGGTTTTTTACTCTGATGATTTGACGGTGGCGCGGGGGGCGGTCGAGCTGACCTTGGCGTAGCACTAACCCTCAACTCGGCGACACCGTTGCGCAAATGCTGCATCGCATCTTGCCGCGATTGTACTCGTGGTAACCTATACGGTTCCTCCCACAACCTTTGCGATTCATCAGCCGTTAAGCGGCTATAACCGTTCCTGTAGATAGGTACATCTAACTCCACATTTTCACTGTATGGTCGGCGACTTCTACTTTCATTGCTATTCTTTCTCCTTTCTGGCACGTAGCTGTAGTCTACCACATCACGACTTTCGTCTTCGTTACTTATTAAAGGTGTGCGGGTTCGTGGAGCAGGCGATGTTTTGTTGGAACGGTACACGTTTGGGGAACTGCATCTTCGTCGAAGCGTGGCGGACTGACGAGGCGGAGACGGCGATGCTGGCTGTCGGACAGCCGTTGGACTAGGTACGTAGAAAGTTGCCGGTTGTTGTTGCGGTGGAGCTAAGACGTCATGTGCTGATAGAGCTCTTCTCCTCAATCCTCCTCCTAGTTTCCCAAGCGCTCTCAACAAATCTGGTGCACCACTTGTAACACGCAATGAAGCTGTAGTATACACTTTTCCTCGGTGCCTGAAGGAAAGCTTTGAAGGTGGAGCTGGCGAGCAGTGCGATGGCGGTCTGGGCGGTGATGGAGAGCAGCGAACTGGACTAGGCTCCCTGGTTCCAGACCCAGGCCTCAATCGGGAACAACGACGTCTGAGCTTTCTCCACCTTTGTGATAAGTTTGCATTCCAACCTTCCTCTGAAATTCAAAGAAAAATCTTTATCGTCCGTGAACAAGATATAGGTATCATGATAAATTAAATCTAAAGGACATCGATGAAATCGGCCCTAGCATGCCCAAAAGAAGGTCCTTCACTATTATTTTTCTATTATTTTTTTAACTTATTAGCAATTAATCATAGTTAACGGACAATCTGTTTAAAAAAATAAAAAATATAAGTTCTGTTACTAGATACTACAGTCTGTTCATTCAACTTGTCCTATTTGGTAAACAATCATGGCACTCCCATTTATTGAAAATACAGCATTAAAAATCAACTGATAACTGGATTCAATAGGTTTCAGTCTATAATAACGATTTATTTTAATAGTTTATTGGCTTCGTTAATATTTTATTTTTAAGCGGGTGATTTTGTTAAAAAGTTGTGCCAAGATTGTTTACCTTAATAAATGCAATATAGGCGACCATAGGTATTTATCAACATAAAAATAGAACTAGGTATCTTAGTTAATAATACTTATCACTAGTATTTATATTATATTTATAAAAAGATTATTTTTGAAATTATGTAAAGATAGTTTATACTCCCATCCCATGTAATATCTGTTTATTTTTATGAAAATCATAGTGATAACCAGGTTCATACCTAATTACCGATAATAAAATATAGAAACAGGTAAATGGAAAGACTTTGAACATTTCATTTGAAAAGAAATCTATTATTACTACAGGTAGGTATCATAGGTGCCAACTGCCAACACTCATAAATCAATATGAATATAAGCATTTATTATTTTTATTATTAATTACATTTTATGTTCCTTTAATGCATATCATTTAAGTGGTTACATAGCGGAAAACTCTAAATCTATTCGGAATAAATAAAGTGTACATCTTTTACGATTTCTAGGGCATTCAATGTATGGGGAACGAGCAATGTCCTTTTATAAGTGTTGAATTCACTTAAAAACTAATGTATTAAAATATTAGTCAAGTTGAAAGTATTTAATAAACACGATTGCAGTTATTAATTCCATCATTCCAACTGGACCTGTTCTGTAACGTCATATTAAAAAATATTTTGATTGTGTTTCCTTATATTGTCAATTTTAACGGCTCTGGAATTGCTTAATATAGTAAATATTTTTTTTTTCAAAAAGATGTTTACCACTAGCTATTCCAATAAGAGTACCAGACCCTAGTCCAGTGAGGTTATGTGAAATACGCTGAATGAACTGGTGATAATTAGGTGCAACCACGCATGCAGGTAGGTACTAAGTGATCTTCAAATTTTGACACGGGATTCTAGGTAGTTGTTTACCTTTTTTGTTAGTGTCTGCGTTGGAAGCGTTGAACGACGCGCGGGCGGGGTGAGCGTGTGGAGAAGGAGTATCGCCGCCACCGCGCTAGGCCTATGCTTGGGTGCCCATCGCTGCTGCTGCAAGTCCATGTTTGTTTTTCTTGGTAGTTGTTTACCTTTTTTGTTAATGTCTTCGTCGGGCGGGGAGGCAGGTGCGGTGATGCTGTGTCCCAGCAGCGTCATCCGCAAGAAACGCGGCCGGTCACCGCCGCCACGCGAGCTCCATGCTGGGGCGCCCATCGCTGCTGCTGCAGGACCAATGTTTGTGTTTTTTGGTAGCTGTTTACCTTTTTTGTTAGTGTCTGCGTCGGAAGCGTAGTCAGGCGCGCGGGCGGGAGGAGCGGGCGGGGAGGCTGGCGCGGCAAAGCTGTGTCGCAGTGGCGTCATGCGCAAGAGACGCGGCCGGTCGCCGCCACCACGGGAGCCCCATGCTGGGGCACCCATCGCTGTTGCTGCAAGACCAATGTTTATTTTTATATTTGGCGTCTTGAAGTTGTAATAATTACGGTGGTATTGCTAAAAGGTTTTTATTAGAGCTAATGAAATCCGCCTTGAATGTGAATATTGAAAAAATTTAGACAGATATAAGTAAGTATGTGTTGAAATATGCCAGCGTTTAGTTAGAAATAATGTACTGCTATATCGTGTCATTTTTTTGGATGTACATCTAAAGTACGATTTCACGGCATAGTTGATATCTATTTAACTTTTAATTGCCTATTATTTTTGAAATTGCCTACTTGGCTCCACTCGCATTAAATACCGTTTCCCGATTAAACAAACTACTATTATGCATGTTAGCATCATAATGATAACTGTTCGTGTAGCATAATTAAACAGACCAACAGAAAACAACACAACACAACCTAGCGTGTTTCCCAGCGCAATCATAAGGTACCGTCAGAGTTTATTAACCCAAATAATCACATATCGCTTTAAATAGCAATCACTTGTGATTGTAAGAGGGTCTTGCACGCATATTGAAGAGAGTAGGTACTTATCTGCGTTTAACGGTTTCAAATAAGGCAATAGTGTATTTATCAGTACAGGAGCTAGAGCATTAAAGGCTACTTTTGTATGATCCAAGTTAATGCATAGAACAAACGTTGTCCACGCTAGCGACACCCACGCGGCGTGGGTTTAGGTCGGCAAATAACCAACGTCCGGTGATCAGGGCTTAATGTACAACTTGCCTGGCTATTTATGGTTATCTGTGTCTTTAGAGGCTTGAAAGATTAATTTTATAGCATAATTAATATTACAAGGCAGTACATTCAGCTATCTGGGGCTCGAGATCCTGTGAGTCAATGTCACTTATGTTATCGTCGAAGTGTAATAATGGAATGTCTTAATTCAGTTTTTTAAATAGTAGCTACAACACAGTTGCGACTGAGCGATTCCATCCGATCCTTAAAGAAATAAAATATAAGTATTCATATTTTGTTATTTAACAGAACTTAAGTTATGACACCGACGTTTACATTTCAAAAAACCTAGACTTATATCGGGACCAAAAAGATGACTTTCGATCAAAATCTTTTTTACAATGTCTATCATTATTGCAGATAATAAAACTGTTCTTTTTGTTTTAGCACTAGTTCTTCAATATATTTTCCTAAATGATAAAATAGATGTTAAGAATTATATTTATAATTTTTTTTAATAAGGGCATACCTATGGATAGTTCGACAGTCGAGAAAGTTGCTTTTCATCACTACAAACTTTCCTAATCTGTTCATGATAAGTAATATATTTGTTTAGTACGTGGAAACAAAGAAAGTCTGAAGATGGTGACAACGCAACGCGCAATGCTGTCAGCGCCGTTGCGGATATCCGCCCTACGTGTGATCGCTTCACCCATACCAACTACTGTACCAGAGCCGGATTTCGGGGACGGCAGGTGGTACTGTTGCCCTGGGCCCCCAGGAAATAGATAAAAGAGAAAACACAAGTTGAGGGGTAAGCAATATCAAAGTTTTTTTTTCAGTATTTTTTCGCCAATCGTATTTAAAAACATTATTATAAAGTTAGTTTTACACAAACATAACACTTTGTTTGAAATAATATTTTCTTTATTATTTTGGAAAACATAATTTTGGATTTTAATTCCAAAAACAATTAGTGAACCCGGCTTCTTCGTTGCCCCACGGCCTCCGGACTTTAAAGTACGGCCCTGTACTGCACCATACACACATCAAGCTTTTACGTGACTCTTATCTCAATTCGGTAAGCATTGTAAAATCTTTCAAC
This sequence comes from Chilo suppressalis, assembly GCA_902850365.2. NCBI lineage: Eukaryota > Metazoa > Arthropoda > Insecta > Lepidoptera > Crambidae > Chilo > Chilo suppressalis. Next base: position 16,080,781 of record OU963897.1, on the reverse strand, counting down.
CTTTAACAATAAGAGATCGCGTGCTGACACGTTGTAAGTACCGAAATAACGACATTACTGACAGTAACGCAATTATACTCGTAGTTCCGAGTCGCTTTCTTGGGGATTAACTGGTTCTGTTGTGCTCTTGACACATATGACCACAAGCTTGATGTAAGCGGCATACGCTTGGTAATGAAAGCGGCGTACGCTTGTTATGGTTTGTACTAAACCGCAAGACATTAATCTCCAAGGAGATTCTACCCCAGGGTTTTATTTCAGCGATGGAGATAAGCTTTTCTGTTTCCTCTTAGCGTGTTTACAGATGAGGGAAAAAGACGGCAAGTCTTCGACTAACATTCGTGACTATCTATATAGTGAAAATGGGACCCCTGTGGACAATGTCTGTAAGTTAATTCTCGATAGGGGCAGTATTTAATGGTGATAACGGTGACTCCATTAGAGCACGAACACGCGAACCAACTGGAACCGCTCGAAAACAGGAGAATGACATCAATCATTCGATTGATCCCGTAATAAAAGAGATGCGACAATGTAAACGGTCAACAATATTATTAATTACTTAGGTAATATTTATGAAGTTCGGATTCTGACAAGGTTTTTAAATGAACGTGTTGTATGTTCGATTAATACAATAGGCTAATGTTTGTTTTATGAACAATAGCATTCGTATATTCGCATTGTGTATAATGTATAGATAGCTGCAGGTCAAGTAACCAGAAAATGATAAATTTCTCCAAACGATTCTGAGGTTTTATTTTCTTTGATACTTATAGAAAATTCGAATTTTTGTGGTATCTTTATGTGGACTGCACATTTATTATATTATTCAAACAGTAAAACTATATTTAATTTGAGATGTAATAAAGTAATTCAATTCAATCAGTAGGTTCATTAATATTACTTTATTTATTTCTTTACCTTGGGATTTGCGGATTATGTATTTACTATTTTAACCTACAACATCATTCCGCACATACATATTTTTTATTTGTTATTTTTTGAGATATACTAACCTCCTAATATTTTTTGCAGAACTGCTATACATTTTATTAATAAGTAATCGGTAGTAGTGGTAATAAGGAAAGGGTTTAAACATTTAGATCAATACATCGTGCAAAGTGTGTTGTCAGCAAGCTTAGCCGTCGATCCAGCTGTTAAAATAAGCAATGGCATACATTTTTGGCGGACAGTCCCGTTGCATTGAATTTCGCGGTGCCTCCAAAGCGCTGGCTGGTCACTGCTCTTCCGGTGTTCGGGCCAACCAACGGTCGATTTATTCATATTAGGGAAGTACACAACTACAAATTATCATTCTAATGTATAAGCTAGAGCTTATTTGCATAGGTTTGTGAATAATCTAGGAAACCAAATATGTACCTAAGTTTATTATTTACATAAAGCAAATCTTTTATATTTAAATGTTCTACTCGATCAAAAATTAGCACTTTATAGTTCAATATTTCGCAAACGGAACGTTTAATTGAAAAATAGTCTTACATACCCCTAAGAAATTTGAAAATGACCTATTCAACGATACAACACACGATGGGGTAGACGATGATAAAAATCATCCCCAGGTTACATGTAGGCAAGCTACCCTAAAAAAAAAATTTTTTTCAAAATTTTATTCTACCATTTTGTTGATATATGATTGATATACAAATCTACAGCTTACAGCTCTCTAGTGCTAACAGTCTCTAAGCAAAACCGAGGACGGACAGACAGGCGGACATGACGAAACTATAAGGGTTCAGGACTACGGAACCCTAAAAAAAGATCAAAAGTTTACACAAAATCAAATGCATAAGTAAATTGAGAGAAATCAAGAAACACCATCGATCAACAAGCAAGAAGACCAAATTAAAAGGTCAACTTTCATTAATATAATTATTATGTTTGTAATGAGATGACATAGTTCCACATTTTATCTTGATGATTGATGACATACCAATGGAAAGCGCAACAAATGGAGACAGGTTGCACTCCCACGTCTTCCGTGGCAGCTTACAATGAAATTTCTTCATGTTAGAAAGAAAATTCTATTGAGACTAATTAATTACGTTGTTTTTCAAAAGCCTGAATCTACTTATAATACACTTTCTTTTCACAGCTGTTAGTGTGATGTCTACTTCAATAAAAATATGAGATTGTAGTGCATCGCTGGCGATATGGAGGCGACCAACAACCTCAAGAAGTTGGGTCATAAAGAAATTAAGTTTATTCATATCGCGGTAAGTGATCTGAAGAGCATTTAAGGATACTGTACCTAGTCGGTAATAAACGAAACTCTATATATGTTTCCTTTCAGATCTGTCTGTCATATAAACATCTAAACAGACACCTGAAGTTTTGCACAGAGTGTGTGTACGTCAAGTACATGAGTAAGAAATACAAAGAAACCAAAATCAATATCAATATTTCACAATATATTAAGCTCTGTTGCAAAATTGTATTCCAATAATTCATCTATTGCGTTCAGCACATATGTTCCCCATTCCTCAACACGTAGCGATAATATCAATAGTCGGAACAGCATTTGTAAAGGGAGCGTAGATTGTTCACCGCAAGTCTCGAAACTCAAGTGGGTACCGGTATGATCAAACGTATTGATAGAGCGAATGCACACACAGTATTGCACCCTATTTTTATTAGTAAAAGGTTTATAATGTCTTATACTTCCCATAGGGTACACTATTAGACCCCGAATCCATTAAATGTTCTTTTCATGGACGCTCAAGAGGTTTGGTTTAATAAAAGGACGCAAATGTAGCATAAAAAGTAGCTGCATATATCCGTTGTTAATAGACCAATTAAAACGTCACAAGTGGAACACTCTCCTCTCTTCAAGTCTCGAGGGATTTTCATTGAAGGGCTTCCTGGACGTGGTGAATTAATTAGGTTTTGCAACACTTGAATTAGCGCAGGTGAACTTATATTATAAAGATATTTTATTATTAGTAGAGTAGCAACCGATCCTTATCTTGACGACCTCCGTGGCCGAATGGTTTGTACGCCGGGTTTCATGGTGTCGCCGACTCGAGAGGTCCCGGGTTCGAATCCCGGTGGGGGCAGATGTTTGTGTGATGAATACGAGCATTTGTACTCCAGTCATGGGTGTTTAATATGTATTTTCTATATAAATATACTTATATATGTACAGTATATGTATTCTATCCGTTACATATTCGTAGTTTAAATAAATACCAGATAAACTTCGACGGCATCAGGGTGTAATTTTCTTTAGATTAAGGGGTCTTACAGTCAAATGCTTAAATAAATGAAATATTTTGTACCTAGTATTTATTTCCCAAGATTTACGTTTAGTCGCCGTACCGTAACATAAAATGATAATATCGACAGTTCTGTACAATTTATAACTTCATTGCATTTTTTTACTCAATAACATGGGCAGGGCTCTACACGGCATTGTTATTTATGATCAAATTCTTTAGATAAAAGGCGGTTAACTTTTAGAGAAAGATCAAGGTTAAAAATATCTTGGGTTCAACCGTTAGTACATGTTATACTAGCGGGTGTCCGCGACTTTGTCTGTGTGGGGAAATTGGTTTCTTTTACAAACTTTCAATTCCCTTTTCACCCCCTTGATTGGATGATTTCTGGGATAACAACTATATCCTTTCTCGGGACTTAAACTATATCTTTACCAAATTTCATCTAAACTGGTTAAGCGGTTTAGCGGTAGCGGTTAGCGTGAAGAGGTACCTAAACAAATAGACAGACAAACATTCGCATTTATATATAGTATGGATTGTTAGCACATTTATTTCTGTTCTATAATTATTACTGTTAGGCTTATTTACGGCGAGAATTCTAACGGGTTTGTGCCCATGTTGTCGCGCCTACGACATTAACTAAACATAAATTTATGCCCTGCTGGTTGCCGCCATACCGGCACAATGGGCCCTTTGGAATGTGACCCAGGCCTAAATTGTTACGACTCGTGAACATAATTATAACCTACCAACTTCTTAAACCACTATGATTATTTTTAAATAGTAAAGTGAACAGTGTGTTAACGTTATAATTTGACTGAATCAATTTGAAATGGGTAGGAGCGTTTGGATTTTTAAAAAAAAGTATTCGTAAAGATCTCAGATATTGTATATTTCTGTTTGTGAATAAGTTTCGGACAATTTAAAACAAATGTCTAATTAATTCCAAAGTCAGTAGAGTTTGAACTATGGAAATTAAATAATGATAAAAAAAATACGAGAGACTTACAAACGACATTCTGGGTTACGGATTTTTACATATTTATATTTTTGGCAAATATTTAAAATCAAATGAAAAATAACTTTATCTCAACGCAGATTAAAGCCAATAAAAAGCTGCAACAAAATATGCTTATCAAAACTGTTTTAACTTCAGACAAATAAATAAACAATTTCAGATAAAATGTTATAAAATAATTCAATTACTTCTTTCGGCGGTTAAGTAGGCTACGGGGCCTACTCATCGCCATAGAGAATCTGTGCAATGGCTCATAATGTATATTTGCCATAATAAACAAAGCGGTGTTCTAGATTGCAGCTCATCGAACTAATCTGGGAAACTGTTTCTCTTGCCATTATGTTCTGTAGCCTTTTATATTCAATCTTTTCACTGAAGAGAAATCTCCTGTGCTGGTTTCATATTTCTGCTAAAATACTATTATTATTTTAAACGTTGCCCAGGAGAAACGCCTTTGGAAACATCAAGTAAACTTTTTTGCATGATTATACTTTTGGGTATTGGTAGTTGGATGGAAATAATGGCATTCTCCCTTATTAATATACTAATACATAATAAGCTTAGACTAAGTTACGCCTTGTTTTATTCGTGTCACTCAAATGCCATTGGTCATTCAATGAACAGAGACAAGGTATGGAGTAACTAATCCAAATTCATTCTTCGTTTATTAATAAAGGGAATTGAGTTCAAATCCTGGTAGAGACATTTGTTGACTTTTTGCATTATTTCTTGAATTATTAGTATCTGTGCCTAGGTCGTTATTTTTATTTATGCATGTTTAATGATAAAGAAATGCAATTTTTGTAACAATATTTAGTAGTCCTTTATTAAGCAGAGGTGTAAGTATGTACTACGAAACCACAATAACAGCCATAGACCTCTACCACTATTTTGTGCCTCTACCCCTGGAACAAGTACCATTTATTTATTATTAATAAAAAGCTTCTTTTCCCCTATACAAGTCATTAGCTGCATTATCATTGTTACAACGAACTCATTGCGTTCATTGTTTTTTCACGATATTGCTTTAGTAAATCTTTTTGTTACACCTACTTATAGAGTAATAGAAGGCACTACCTGGAATTCTAAATAAAACGCCATTTTAAGAACAATAGCCTCAAACGAGCGTGTGAATATAGCTAATCCTACGCTGACGTAATCATCAACATGCTCTAATGAAATGACTCAAGCGACAATTATACGTTTAAATATGGGCTCGGCTTAGTGATGCTTAAAGAGTGTGTAGTATATAATTCATATCCACATAAGCAATGAACTTTCTGCAATGTATGATGTATGTTCGGTTCAAAACTTCCAATGGAATTATAAAGTACTTTAGTAACCTTAACCGATTGCAATCCAATTTTGCTTACAACTTTACTAACTTCGATGAGAATGCATTATTAGGCAGGTGACATCATTCTCAGCCTCACCTTATTTCATACAAGGTGCAGTAAATTACTCTGTTCCTCCTGATGATCTTCTCAAGTGTATTATGTGTATTAGAATAGTGAAGATAGCGTAACGTCAGAAAAATATGACGGTTCAGTCATTCCTACTTCTTGCTGGCCTGGATGCTATCACTTGCATATGTATCCTGGGCCTGAAACCTTACTTACTAACAGACAACACCACGAAAATACTAAAAAAACACTTCCTATTGGTGGTTTTGACGGTGAGTAAGACTCCAGGGCTCCACGGGGTAGGGAATGGGGTCAGGGTAGGCGCGAGAGATATTTTTGGTGTCGCAAGCATAGGTTTGGGAAGGGTGGCCGCTTACCATCAGGTGGGCCATATGGTTGTTTGCCACCTTTTTTAACATAAAAAAAGTTAATAAGAGTATGACGTGAATTTTATTTTCTTTGTTTTTCTGTAAGATGGAAGTTAATTTCCTAGAGCGCTATGCCTCGCTTGAGATCTCTGTACTGACTTTATAGTTCACAGTCTAGTAAATTGTTTTATCATGATCACTACTTTTAAGTCAGTAAAAAATGAATGGATTGTAAGAATGTGTAATTAATTGAAATCACCATGATTACCTTTATGTAGGGATGTTTTTTCGTGTAGCATCTGTTAACGTTAGAGAAAATAAATAATATACTACAAATTTGCTTAGGTAATAAAAACTTAATATCTACATTAAAATTATAGTCGTATTTTAATTTAAAAAAGAGGAGAGACCAAAACTAACATGAAGATTAATTTTAAAACAATCACTCTTCACCAGATGATGACACCGAAGATACAATAACGATTGCCCTATATTAATCACAGATTACTCCACCATATTATCGATGACATTATCCAATTGACAAAATTTATCTTCTGCAATTTTTTCTTAGTAGACTGAAATACATAACGTCACAAACGTAATACATATTGAGGTAAATTAATTATTTGGTAAATTGTACTTTTGGCTTATGCTGTTATTTGTGAAATTTCACTTTTCTAGAATGAAATATTTTCGTATTGTCTGTTTGGCCTTTTCTTTTTAGGAGATAAAAACAACAGCGTTTCATTGAGATTTGGACCACGACTTCTGTTAAATGGCTTGGTTGAGAGTCACCAGAGCCCGCACCCGCATCACTCATTTTATAATTTAAAACAAAGGAGAACTACAACGTAACGAATGACAAAATAAATGACGTAATATATATTATATGTGCATCACCAAAAAAAAACATCCTTACTTTTAGTTTGGTCGTATTATACCTAAACGTTTCGATGCAGGTTGCAAACTTCTGCTTCTTTGGGTTTTTCAACAGAGCCATTAAAATTATTTTTTGTAATTTGAAGTAATCATGTAGTAATATATTAATTTTCGAACTACTCTTATTATAATATGAATAGTAAACAGTTTATTTTTATGTAGGTAATTGTTTAGATGACTCAGCTTTTGCATTTTACGCATAAATTGACAAAAGCGTAATTAAACATTTATTACCACAATGAGTTGAAAACCTATAAAATATCCTTTTTTTATTTCTTTTTAATGTTATCTGGAATGAAGTATAATAAATTAATGTTATATTTTGCTGGCGATAACAAAACTAGTTAAGTGTATGTTAACTGGGTGGGTGAACCCACCTCAGTAAGTTACTAAAAAGGAGTTATAGGTATAAGAATTCATAAACAGTGTAAGTTATTATATTATATTTATACGAAGGTTTCAGACTTTCAAACAAAAACAATTATACTAAGTATTTTTCAAACATATAAACGAGAAATAAAGACTTTTAAGCTGTGATCTCAGTACATTTTGTTGTCTTAAGTTGCAGACAAGCATTAAGTCCATCTGATGGCAAGCATTTTAGACTTTCACCAGACCCTTTCATGATCCCATTTCCTACCCCGTGAAGTAGAAATAAATTAAAAAATATTACTCTTTTACTATTACCCAATAGAAGCTGAGTTAATATTTGACATGGCGTATTAAGGATGTAACGGCAAAAGCTGTAACAAGTGATGAATAAGATTGACGGATGCAGGTATCACCGCAGCTGCATATGTGGGACACCGTTCAAGGTTTCGCAAGAGTAAAAGCACCTACCTGTAATAATAAATTGTTCACGCTTGCCGTTGCAGAATTCTTGATTATTATGTAGGTACCTACTACAGTAGATGCATTCTTTATAGAGTTTTAGGTGGCGCTGCAATGCGTTGAAATATATTGAACCCTAGTGAGAAATTGGCTGTACTAAAGTAGGTATGCATGTTTGTTTGAAGTTTATTAAAATTTCCTGGGAGCACGGACTGAATTAAAAAAACAAATGTCCATAAGTTTATATCAATGAAAATTTTGTATTACTGACACGGCAAAACTTTTTTTAGTGACTTGTATGTTTTGAATGTTTTAGTCTATCGTTACTACATATCAATATAATTACATATATAAAAAATAGAACAGTCGAAAATTCCTTGATGGTTGCAATTTGAAATTGACTGTGACTTAATTAGATATCTACGTGGATCTAACATTGATTTTTGAGGTGCAGGCACTGTCATGCATGGCCTCGACTCGACACTGTATTTGTTCAAAATACGTATGTAATTGTTACATAGCAGTTAAAGAGCTGCTGAATATTGAAATGTATCAGAAGAATTAAATGAATTATTTTGCAAAAAGTGATTAGATAAGTTTTCACCTGGAAGCAGTTAATTGAAGTGACTGCAGTGGCCGCTATATTGTTGAGGCGTGGGAGACCCGGAATAGGTACTACCATTTAGGACATATTTGTGATGCAAACGTCTACCGTGTTAAGACGATGTAGGTTGATCACATTAGATCGCGTGTTTTGCCTATAAATATAATAAATCTTAGATACTCCAAGTGGTGATTTAATTGCAGTTTATAATACCTACACGTTGTTTAAATTTATAGTTATATTTAAAATTTGTCTGACTAATTGATTTGAGAAATATTTGTTGTTTGTTTTGCTGAGTTTGTTGTCTAAATGTGTGTGTAATATTTCCGTTGGTCGGGGTGATCGAAAGGCACGAAGACAATCAATTTCAACGGAAAACGGAATTTCAATCGAAACGCACGTTCCTTACTCTGTTTCTTTTTCATTTCGAAAATTCGATCGTCGGTAAAAAGTTTGGCAGTTAAATTCTCCAAGCCTACTCTAATTCACAAAACTTTCGAAATTTTAACCTCAAATTGACGAAATGAAAAGTGTTACCTTTTCATTTTCGTCTTGGGATTTTTCTTTTATTAAGCCTAAAATGACTGCTAGAGTATTTTTAATCCAGGCTGTTTAGCATGAGGAAAATTTCATTGTATGTAAAATTAAGAAATAAATCAAATTTTTATTACTTACTGTATTTCCAATACTTCAAAGTATTAAACGACAATTTTTATATTGACATACAATGGATTGTATCAACTCTACAAATTAGTCGGCTAGCACTGTCAAAGAAGTCAAAAGAACAAGAAAATTGTTTGCGATTCCGAACTTTATGTGTGTGTTCGAAAATGGGATAGAGTAGGTGGTCACTGAAGAAATTTCGTTTAAAATTTGTTCGTTGCCGGAATTTCGTTTCGGGGCTCCAGGTCTCTTTTGTTTTCGGGCTAAAAATAATAAATACCTAGACACATAAAAAGTCTAAGCAATACGCATCATTTACAGAAACTGTATGTTTTAAATTGATGTTTATTTTTTTCCCAGCAAAGTAGATTGGGATACAAGCATCTTTGTTCACAAAACTATAATTGGCTGATGTAAAAAATTGAAACTTTGTGTTTATTTATATAGAAGTTATGGTATAAATTTATAACACTAGTAAAAAACCCGTTTAAAAGTTCGAAACCGTACAAGTTGCTTAGACTTTTTTCATGAGTAATTATAGGTATTCCGGACATCTCTCAACAATTATTTAGTCCAAATAAAATGAAGTTTGGACTACGATGGCTAATTATCGTGTTGTATACACAACAAAATCAACCATGACTTTCGGTCGTAGAAGCGTGCCTGTCACCCGGTCTTCAATGAAAATACATATTTCCCTATCTATCCCTGCACTGTCAACCTCGCAATGATAACAATAATGACTGAAAGTGAACTATACCTAAATACGTAAATAAAATCCCGAGCGCTACTGACAGACAACTTAACAAAAGCTTGTAATAATTAATGCTACATTTCCCACAACGTAGGGTCCTAACCATGTGGTAAACACAAATCGGGAGCAGTGGCGTGCATGGGTCCATGATGATGATGATGATGACATTTCCCACAACCATAATAATCAGTTTCGGAACCAATTGGCAACTTTGAAAACAATAACAAACAATATCACTACTTACAAAAAGTTAAATATCTTTTTTTTATTCAGCCAGAAATACAACGCGGTAATCTACATGATGCCAAAATACCTTTCAGTGATTTGTATATATATAAGTAAAAACATTTATAATAAATCAATCTCGTTTTACAGATTGTATGAAACTTCCCATGAAATGATTACCAAACGACTTTACACTAATATCGTGATAGGTTAAAAGTGATGATAAAGTAACTTCATCCATTTTAACTGAAGTGTATTCAATAGATCAAGGACTGTGGGAGAACGCTAACATTGGAGAAAATCGACAACTTGATTTTTTATGATTTTACTCTGCAGTATAGGTATGCACGAGTCGGTAGTCATTTGGGACCGGGACCACTGGTCCTGATGGGGACATGGAATTAATAAATTATTTTGAGGCAGCATTCGGGACCGAAGCTAGTGGTCCCGAATGACACCTATGTTTAATGATTATTTTGAGTGGTAAGTTGGGACCATAAATATGATCTAAGTTCCTATCTTAATTTTTTATGTCAAGGAAGTACAGTCAAATAAAAAACGGCATTTATAATATAAAATATTTCTTTTATTTGAAAAAATCACAGCAATTAATTGAAAGTAAACCTAACTAGCTAAATATTTGTGTTTATTTGTAATTTTACTCCTAAATCTACATGATTGCACTCAAAATCATATGCTAATAAAAATTTGTACTTATACATTTTATATGAAGATTAACAACATTTAAATAAAAAAGTAGCTCTCATTACAACAAATTATAATAATGTCACCCTATTACGTTTTAGTTGCAAATAAAAATTACTTACAATTTTTTGTTTTGATGGTTAAAACTCTTTTTTAAATCAATATCACAACCGTTTTTTTTACTATTATTAAATCTTTTATTGCACATAAAAATCAACTAAAATAATAATCAACATAATATTCAACCCCCACCTTAATTATTTTGTTAAAGTATTCAGAATCATTATATAATTCAAAAAAAATTACAACATTTATATTGATACCATTTTTTTTTATAAATATTGTTGCTAATAATAAGTAATTATTTAGTATCAGTCTCATGAGAAATTGATGGACATTACTGTATTTACAATCTTAACTTCTCCAAACAATGACCGACAGTTATTTGGCCATTTATTAATTCCTGCAATGTCAGATTGATCTTTTCTTTGGTTGCTACAGTCTCTGCAGATCTTCTTGAAATATTATTCGTCTTTTTGAGTTTATTGCAGTAAAAGCTACCGTCCTTCATAATACCATTCAAAAAATTAATTTTTGATTTCATATATCTTTTTACGTGGTTGTGCCATACTACGATATTGTTTGTTTTATGGTCTTTATTATAGGTGCACCATATTGGAAAATAAATGTCATTTTCTAACCAGGTGCTGACAAAATAATCATCAAAAGCTATAATGCCTTTGCCTTTCGGACAGTCTTCCATTTTGTAAAGCCACTCTTCACTGATCAAATGTAACGGGAGGTGGGACAGTACTGAACATAACTTCACGTATATTTTGCCATGTTTTGATTTTGTGGCGCCCAACTGTTTTGCTTTTCTCCATAAACATCTAGCTAAATGGAAAAAACATCCAAGGATCTTCGCATCCGGCAAAATGCTCCGGATTGCCAATACAGCAGGCACTTCAAAATCCATGCTTATTTTTAAAGAGTTCCACTGAGGTACACAACTTCTTATGAAAGAAAAAAGAATGGCGTATGTTTCACGGGTTTTATCAGGTAAAAGCACATACAATATCTGGACTACGATAACGAAAGAATTGTTGCTGCCAATATCTGCAATGGATGTATAAGTTTTTCTGGCACGACTTGAAAGTACCAACAATAAACATGAGATTAGATTCAGTTAATACAATACAAAATAAATACCTAATACTACATTTTCATACTTTTTGGGTATTTCGATGTCAATAGTTTTTTTGGCTTCAATTTTTTTCACTCACTAAATCTTATTTCTCCTCTAATATAAACTTTTTTTATAATTTGATATACTAAATCCAAGCCGGTATTTTTTATCCTTTCGATGGTTTGTTCAAATAAAGTTTGGACGGGTTTTTCATGATGTTTGATTTATATTTGTCATCACCCCGAATACTAATATATTAATGAGCTTTTGTCGTTAACTGTACTTTTCATCAAACACTTCTTTCTTTATTTTTGGTCCCAACTTACCACTCAAAATAATCATTAAACATAGGTGTCATTCGGGACCACTAGCTTCGGTCCCGAATGCCGCCTCAAAATAATTTATTAATTCCATGTCCCCATCAGGACCAGTGGTCCCGGTCCCAAACGACTACCGACTCGCACTCGTTTTCTCTGTTAAATTAAAAAAAAGGAATTCACGGTTCTAACTGGTAAATAACTGTTACAATTTACTTACAACATTATAACAATGCCTTCTCTTGAAAAGACATATATCACAACGACCTGTCAAATGGACTTGACAAAAGAAAGAAATCAATTGTGGGCATTACCCATTGTATTTAACCAAGAGAATTCTTTTCTACAATTCAAAATATGCCTGGCTAATCATATGTAGTATATTATCACGTATTATTATGCTCACACAGCGCTTAACTGTACTATTATTTTTCCTAAGAATACCGGTAACTAAACTGTAATATTGTTGTTCCTTATGTTTTTCATCATCTTTATATGACTTTTACAGGTTCTTGGGTAGAATTCTTTTTATAGTAGTATTCTACTTTTAAACCCACACTTTATCCATATACGTAGTTTGAATAAGTGATTGTGATAATGACCTTGCTCCAACGTTTTTGGAGATATCCAGAAGCAATAAAAACACTGAATCGGTCGATAGCAACTGACTCAGCATGATGTTATCATCTTTTTGTTTTAATTTTGAATAATTAATTATATTTCTTTGAAAATAAAACACATGAACAACGGTACGGGTTTTTTGATCGAACTATAAAAATAATGTTCTAACCGTCATTTGTTTCAAAACAAAGTTCACTTCTTTGAGGAGCCCGATCTAAACAGACATTGCTCTAATTTGAATAACTATGTGTATCATAACAATGAGCCGGATTAATCGTCTAATGGATTGATGCAAACAACAATACCGCGGTATGCATTCCGTATACATTATAATACGACGGGGGTGTGCTGCGAATATGACGGTGACTGCGCAAACTTATTCAAAATTTTAACTAAGGAAACATGATTCGTATAGCAATAGCAATAAAGTTTCTCGAACGTGTACGGATAAATTTGGGGTTGGGAATATTGGAGTGAGTCGAACAAGGGTCGTTGCTGGGGGAGCAAGCCCTCGGCGCATAGTGCAGCGTTGCAAGCGGTGCTTTTTTTCAACATTTGCTTATCACCTTTCCAGCTGAGTTACCACCGCCGGAGTAATTAAAACTTTTCATTAAATCTGAATTCACACGATTCTTTTGTTTATTTGTAGTTTGGAAAGTTCTGATTAGCTAGCTACGAGAGTGATTAAACTTTCAAATGTAAAAAAAAACATTCTGCTTGCTTAAATATTGTATTAAGTACTAACGTTGATTAGTCATGCAAAAGTTGAGCCTAAAAATAATTTGATATGTAGACGTATTTTTAATACATATTTAAGTGTTTCAGAACTTGGTCGTGATATCTCATGAAAAATATATATGTCATTCAAAAAAATAATGTCTGTGAGAATAATTTAGAATAGTAAGTTACCTCAAAGTTATATTAAGGTTTAATTCATCCTACTGATATGCAATCGGCTGGCACTTTAGTTCAAATGTCACGAGCATGTCAGTTCTCCTTTCACCCAAAATGCACGTTCGACCACAGACTGCACTAAGTTCACAAAGTATCGATCGTAAACATATGCACACACGATCTCTATCCGACGCGATACCCGTGACACGTCCGCCTCTACCGACCGTCGAATTAATACTAGCATAATCTCAAAATTACGCGCGCTACGTTCAAGAAATTGTTTATGCTGTCTGTGCGGTCGTAAATAGGGTTCAGACGAGACGTAGATGGAAATACTACGGACTGTAAGGGCGACAGGGACAGACTAGCGTCAAAGGTGTTTTGTGGGGCCGAGCGTAACGACGAACGGAGTTCCTCGTTGATGTCGACGGCGCGGCGTCAACATTCAAAAGCAGACGTTACAAATGATGAAAACAAAGAAAAAACAAATGAAAACTGGTTTTAAACGAGCTACTTTTTTCTGAGGAAAGTAAGTAGGTATTTAAACTTGGAATATGTTAAAATAATTATAAGTGCCACACCCAACGATAACGTAAAGTCAAACACAAACGGTAGATAATATGTGAATTAGTAACAGTCGAAGAAATTGATAAAGAACAATTCTACGAAGTTGTCCACGTCCACTAGTATAAAAAATATTAAAGTAAAAATTAGGAACTTATTTTTTTCACATTGACAACTTTAACAAATCTAAAGAAAATATAACTAGAAAAAATTCGCGGACCAGGCAGCAGACGGGACTCGAACCCACACTCTTCGCTATAAACTTATGCAATTTTAAAACTCTAATTATATAGGTACTTCAGCCGGCCGGCATATTAACCGGTGTATGTATAGGTAAAGTTAATATAAAAAGAATGTAAGTGTGGAGCGATATTGACATTGGGCAGTGTCACAACAAAGTATACATTCCAAAAACTCACGACACGAGGTGTAAGCTATTGAAAAACTTTTATTATCTGTTGTCTTTGTACCTGCGCAACGTCTCCCGCGGCTCCCTCTCCCATAGAAACCATTCAGCCGTGAGGAATGAATGATTTTTAAACAGCCGATAACAAAAACCTGCTTTAAATTCTTACCACCTACTTGTCTATAGTGGTTATTGATTTTGTTCTCTTCCTTTTGTTAATATAGCGCTATTGTGTTAACACACTCAGATATCCGTGTTAGCGTCAAGTACTTTTAGCTATTATCAAGTTACAAAGTCTAAGTTACCTACTTAAATATAAAACTGGCACTGACTCAAAAATAACAGAACGAAGTTCCATTCTTTACGCTTGTTATTACTTAAACTATTTTCTATTATATGAACGAGTTCCATAGCTTTATAGTATATGTAACATAAAACTAACTTTTTAATAGCGTAGTTGCTGTAGGTCGCATGACCTTTGCAGCTTCACTTAGTTAGTCGAAATTGGCGTGAAGAAGTACTTTGCGAAGGTGTGAGTCAGATATCCGTGTTAGCGTCAAGTACTTTTAGTTATTATCAAGGTATAAAGTCTAAGTTACCTACTTAAATATAAAACTGACACTGACTCAAAAATAACAGAAAGAAGTTCCATTCTTTATGCTTGTTATTACTTAAACTATTTTCTATTATATGAACGAGTTCCATAGCTTTATAGTATATGTAACATAAAACTAACTTTTTAATAGCGTAGTTGCTGTAGGTCGCATGACCTTTGCAGCTTCACTTAGTTAGTCGAAATAGGCGTGAAGAAGTACTTTGCGAAGGTGTGAGTAGATAACGTGACTCATAGACTTTCTGTCACACCAGCTATTCGCACATTTTACTTTAATTAGGTCGTCAGCTAGGCTTGAATTAAATTTAAAAATCTATATCTGAACCAGGCAGTTTTAAATGAGGATATCAGTCGTAATGCTACGAGTAGAATTTAAAGGTTTTCAACTTTCCCAGATTCTGATTACCTACTAAAAAGACCATTTTCCAATTACGTCGTTTTGGGAACCATTTAGAATCTATATTACCGGGACTTTAGAAAATTCGGAATAAGACTTGTCCTATGTTAACACTGTACAATGGGATACTAACGAACTTTCCTCTTGATAATAAACCTCAATTGATGTGTTTGTTTAACCGTAGAGTACTTAACAACAGTTAAATGATGATGAGGAGAAAGAAATGCACAAACATTCTTAAACAAACTTTTTTTGTGCATAGTATGAGCAAATCAGCATAGTATTATCACCAGAAATCAGCATTTTGTAGCTAAATTGAATTAGTAGATCACATCACTTCTTCTTTTTATTCATTGTGTTGAAAACTAACCAACCAACAAGTTTACCGGAATAAAACTAATCAATATTATATTTATTCTGTAAAGATCTTTAATATGATTTTAGGGTACCTAAGTAATGAAACATAAATGAATCATGGTACTGTCGAAGTGAAACACTAATGTTTACTATATCTTCACAAATATTAATGATACCTACCACAGAGCTTATATGCCTGGTTCAAATACTGATTGGCGGGTTCTACAATCGGGACCAACGGTCAAACGTGTGTCTTGTGAAGTATAGAGGAACATGAGATAAAACATTTTCGGTCACTCTTTCAATGACCTTTGAAAAAAATCATGAACTGACCGCAGGCTGAAGAAACCCACTGTGCAATTGATCTCTTTGTATCTTGCTTATTTAAACAGAGAAACTCAGAATGTGGCATTCAATGCTGTTATATTATTTCTAATCATCTTGATTATTGTTTTAGGTGTGAACTGATTTTGTTTTCTTTTTCGGAGACATAAATCTGAATGTTTTATTAGTAAAGTACGTATTATATCGTTAAACGTGGGTGTTGTTCATTTGTTGTGTGTCATAAAGATAAGTAAGATGAAGGCCTTTCGTGGAGTGGGAGATCTGCGTCCCACGTTGCCTGACTACTTATTGGCAAGGCTATCTCCGACTTTGGAAGCAGATTTATATGCAAAACTGCTACTACTTACTTATACAGAAGTATCTTGTCCCAATTCCCTGGAGTCTAATGCAAGGATCAAAGCAATTAGTGTTGAGTAATGTTCGTTTGTATATACGGACACTCTGTATTCAAATAACAATATAATATATTTACCTGGTATAACAGGATGTTTGAAAAATACAAAAACTGTATTTAGGTTCTCTAATACTGGTTTAGATTACCTACTTAAGATCGTAAACGTTTGATTAACTACTCGTTGTTTTAAGCAAAGCAAAAAACAGAACCCTTATAAGATCACTTTGTTGTGCGCCCGCCTGCCAATACCATTTTTTACAAAAACACGTGGAGGTATTGAGCTGAAATTGATAGCAAATACTCAAGTCTGCAATTCTTTAGAACAGTGAAAACTCAAACTTCTAAATATAAAAGATATGGTTATTTGTGCTCATTTTATGCCGTAGATTTTGTCGCTGGCAAGGAGATCCAAATCTATAGCATAACAGTGTCTCCAAGCCCAAGTAAAGGGATAATCGAAGCAACGGAATATGTCTAATGATTAAAAATCAGGAAAATCTTCGAGACTCCGTATACCGTGATGACTACAGAAATATCTACAAGTTTGTGCGGATCCCTTGGCGTAAGAATCCGACACGCAATTGATCAGTTTTTTATTTCTGATGCTTAAACATTAACCGGCTCGCAATATCCTTGATCAATTATGAATCGTTCTTTTAGGAGTTGTTTTGCAGGCCGCTTCTTGAATCTGACTTAGTCAAGTTAAAAATCATGCATTCTTTGTTTTCTTACTTTAAATTATCTTATCTTTACAAATACTAACAGTTTAGAGCTTTGCATAAAAATAAGAAGGAAACAGTACAATATTTACTTATCAAATTTATGATTGCAACCTTTCGAAAATTACCTTGAACTATTTTGAATGTTTAAAGTAGTCATAAGTTATTCGTCGGTTACGGCGAGCGTTGAGGCGCAGGCGCATGCGTGGTTGGGTTGCCGGCGCGTGTTTCCTGCGCGCACGACCCGTCATACACGAATTTAGGGTTGGCGTTAGTAGAACATAACATAAACATTTCCTTTCACATCAAATACCCGATTAATATAGGCATAATGTACCTGTTTTTGTTGTCATACTATAAATTACTACACTAAGTTTGCTACTTATTTCAGAATATCATATTTGAAAGGTTGATAAGAGCAATGTTTGATAAAAAGTTGCACTTACTTCCACTTTTTGAATGTTTACGTAATTAAGTATAAAATTTACCTGCTTCTCTTGTTATACTGTAAATTACTACCAGTAATTTTTGACGACTTTCAGCAGTTAATAGTTATTAATACAGCTCTATAAGATAAGTATGTTTTTTTAAAATTGAGTGGCAAGTTTGATATAAAGTTACACAAAGTTCAACCCCTTAAATGTTTACGTTTAAACGTAACCATGCGCACACTGTTATCGTGGAATGACGAAAACGACACGCAGTAAGTCAGATCGTAACAGGAAATTAAGACCCCTAATACAGGAAATATGATCACTCAACCAGTGGTTCCTGTAACTATTTTGTTTGAAGTAAACAAATTGTATGAGAGATAATGTAATGGTTGTCATAGATATAATTTTTGTCTTCAGGTATTTTACTAATATGTAATTCTATAACTCTCTTAGATCAGCGGATTTGATGAATTCTTTTTGCACTACCTTAAGATTTTTGCTAAAATTCTCCGGTTGACTGGTAGAGAATGCCTAATGGCATTAAGTCCGCCACTTGTACATACTTTTGTGCAATAAAGTATAAATAAATAAATAAAAATATAGTTGGTAGAGCTGTAGAAAATGGACAGGCCTAATAATTATTTTTGTTTTTTTAAATAGATTATTATTAACTTTAAGCATTAAACTGCTAAATGTTTGAAATATAAAATATTACTTACTAGAAAATATTCTATTCGGTCTAAGTTTCATACGGGATTCGAATCCGGATCTTTCTCTATCCGGAAATAAAAATAATAATTTTCGGTGTTGGAAAACGATTTCTTTTACAGTTGATGTATATTAGGTGATGTTTTTGTGAGGTTCGATACAAATAAATTACAAAGGCACCACGTAAGGTGACGCAAACTAAACTTTGTTTGTCTGTATTCGTCAACATTAACTGAGATATGAACTGTATACTCATTGTTATTATTGAAATTGTGGTTAAATAAAGTCTTCTCTGAGAGCAGTGAATCAATTCGTCATTCATTCATAATACGTATATTTAATTTTCATTTTAGTTAAATAATTTTTATCTGCTATCAACATTACGTTACGCATTCTATAGTAGTTACTTATGAATAATAAATTAATTACAATTTATTGCGAAAATTAAAAATATTTACACATACAGTTTAACTGAATCGATACAGATAAACCGCAACTCTGACTCAAATAATTGTATCAATATGTTTTATTCAGTTTTACAACGGGTTTAAGCATGGACAGGGAGCGAAAGAAAAGAAAAACATGGAATGCGTCAGCTGCTCACTTAGCACAGAAAGTAAAAACTTATCAACGGATGTACGGAAACCGACAATGGGCAATAGGAATAAGACTTATACGAAAGGAGATTTATCTGTCACCTTTTATATTTACACAGCTCGCAACTCTGCTGAGAAAATATGATATAAAAATCAAAAGGCACCCATTAAAACATAAATGTGTAAATGGGAGGGAAAGTTATCGGCTTCACAAACAAAAAATGAGATCTCAGTGGGTGTCAATACCAATAGATAATTCTGAAAATGAATTATTAAAAAAAAAATTAAAATAAACGTATTGAAAACGCATTTTTCGTCTCGTCATCGAGATAAAAATATATACATATTGAGTCAATGATTTATTTCTAATTCGTTGTTCAACAAAAGGGACCATTCCATCCACCTTCTTTAAAAGGACATAGTGACGCGAAATTTTGAAATAATCCGTATCGTCGTGTTATGGAAGTCGTGACGATTAGATTTTATCGTCACACCACTTATGTTATGGCTTGGGGCACGATTGGCCGTCGCGGGCGCGGGCGTGTTGAGTAACAACTTGGTTTGTTTTCTTTGAACCCTTTAACAGTTTCGTTGTTTAAAATAATGCACACAGGCGTATGTTGGAACAGGAATATCTATTTTGACGCATGGAAACATTTAGTTACTAGTGGAAAGTAAACATTTTTGAGAATTATAAATAAGAAAAAAAATATTGTTATCAAATGTCATATCGCTTATATAAATACAAGACCAACAAACCCATGAGTTATTTTATATTTTAAATTTCTTTATAAATGTATAGAAATTTTGTTTAATTACTGGTGGAGAGTAAAACATGTTTAACTATCATCATATCAGAGAGTAACCATATGATAGAATTATAACTGTTATATATTTTATTGTTTTAGAATTAATTATAATTATAACCTATGTTTATTGTAAAACATCAGTTGCAATTATCCGACTTTATTTTTAAACAACCTCTTCGGATTTAAGATTTACACGGATTTATCTCTTTTTATAATTCGAGATAAATGAGACGGAGAATACATTACATATATATATTGGTTTAGATTTAGATTTTTATAACATTTTTTAAATCATTAGTAGAACATGTTCTTTTTTGTCAGAATTGAAATTTTAGAACTGTTTTATATTATTCCTAATAGAGCATACAACGGTCGGGGAAACTTGCTTTGTTTTTGATTCAGTTGGATGTTATTGTTCCGCTTTGGTGCGCGGAAGCCGTGGAGCGGTCAAAGCATGGGTTACATTTTTGTTTAATCTGTACTTGCTGTTTTCCGAGTTGAAATTATTGCTAATGCAGCAAAACATAAACTGTATACTGTTATCAAGTATATGTGTATAGTATTTCGGATCTGTTTCTCGTAAACAATGACGATAGATTTGTCATTCGATAACGTACAAGAAGATATGTACATACAAAAGCATTCTTTGTATTTTTTTAACTCGTAGTTTTTAGCATTCAAAAATATGTTACTTATAAAAATAATTTACTTCAATAAACCCATTTTTCAAGTTACCTTCATTAAATATAACGAAACATTTTAGTTTAAGATAAATTATAACTCTTTTTCAACACGAAATGTTAATGATATTGAAGCTCTTGAAAAGAACTTTTGTGTCAAGATCTACACAAATATTGAAGACAAGAAAGACACTGTCCCAAACCGACCTTGCAACTACTCGAACACGGCTATCTCATTCCTGTTACAACCAACAGTAGCAAAAACTAGAAAACTTGGCTATTGGCAATAGGAGCGCTTGCAGAATTTCATCCGTGAATTCATAGAAATCGGATTCTTTATTCAGATGTTTTAAATTAATTAATAAAAATTGAAAAAGTATAAAATTACTATGCATTTTACAAATACTTTGACTATAAGTTTTGTATATCTAGACAACATCGTTTTTAAAAAATGACTTATTCCATATTTTTACTGGGGAAATAAGACACTATATAAAGTGCAAGTAAGATGTTCGTTAAATGCAATTCTTATACACAAAAATATTTGTTTAGGTTATTTGCAAGTCCATCGTGCTAATTGAAGAATAATTAAATTTAGACGTTAAACAATTGAGTGCACTCTATGCTGAAGTCAATGGTTTATATCTTACGATACTTATGCAAATGATTTAGCAATAAGGCATCTATGCGGCTGCCAATTAAGGAATTAATATTAATGATATTTTGCTTATATTATAATAAGCTAGTTGAGTTTTAATATATATTATGTTTTAATATACAGAAATATTGGTTTCATTTGAATGTTAAATTAAAATTAATATTTATGATTTTTATGACATTATTCGGTACGAAACAATTTGTCAATTTTATTTTAAAAGTTTTGAAAATATAACACTACACAATAACTGCAGAAGCTGTAAAAAATCTTTTGTTTATGTATTTATAATTATATGGGTAGAATATTTGAAAGAAAGAAAGAAAAATGTTTTTATTGCTGACAGCACTGAACATACACATAAAATGCAAATATACATATAACATAAAGTAAAACAAAACGTACAAGGTAGCAAATTTCATCATAATGAAGGATTTAGATAATACCAGTGGCCGCCCGCGACTTCGTCAGCGTTTATTAGTTATTTGACAAACCCCTGTGGGTTTGAACCCAACATTTTCCAGGATAAAATAAAATAATAATAAATCCTATGAGACAAACGTCCAGGTCAAAAATTTCATCCAAATCCATTCAGTAGTTTTCCACGATTGAGAAACAACATACAAACTTTGACATATACAATACTAGCTGTGCCCCACGGTGTTACTCGCGGTTTATTAGGGAAATTTTCCTGCAATAAAACGTAGCCTATGTGTCAGCTAACTTTATACCAAATTTTATTAAAATCGTTTAGACGTGACGAAGTAACAAACAAACATACACACTCGCAAACATTCGCTTTTATAATATTAGTGTGATTAGTGGGATTCCTATCGTAATTACAATTTGTTTGTGAAACTCTACGGCTTCGCATTAAGTGTTTGGCAGTTAGATGGGTCACGGGCAGAGATTTAAATCGTGACTCGTCTACCGTTTGGGGTCAATTAAAACAGGCTGGTAGTAGAATTTTTAGAATTTTTAAAAAAGATCTTAATCACATACGTCCACATAGATTTTAATTAATAAAACATTGTAAATTGAAACTTTTTCAAAAATGTAAAATGGGAAAGTATTTTTTTTTCGAAGGATCCCCTCGACTTCACCTCACACACACCGCGGAACGTTACACGTCACACTTTCGCGTCTGTCCGCATCAGACAAAAAAAATATCACGTAATTGGATGACAAATCTTAGAGTAATCGGTGTGAATACATAAAAAAACGTACCCAACGAAATGATAACCTCCTCCTTTTAGAAGTCGGATAAAAATGTTGTTCCAGTGTTGTTTTCATTCTAGCATGGGAGTATATAATAAATTATTGAAGCAATATTAGTGTATCCCAAAATTAAAGAAAGATTTAAAATAAATACAAAGTATTTTATTTGTACTTCAAACAATCAAACAGGTAACAGTGCATGCAATCAGCATGCACTGTTACCTGTTGTGAGTAATGCATCAGGCAACTGATTGTAAAATTTATAAAATTATTGTAAACAAGTGGCCCGCCCCCGCTTCGCTTTGGCGTAGAGCTGTGGTGTTGACTATAGTTTTTGTTATCAGGTTTGTATTATACACAATGACTTTCCTCATATTATTAAAACCTTCTGTGAAAAATTATTTAACTGATAGTGAAAATTTTGTTGCGTAGTTTAGGACCCGTTGTACAGAATACACCATTGTTCTGCTGTTAAAAAAAAGTTCCGCTTTGGTCCATGTCCTTATTATTAAACGTATATAGTGTCGCAGTGGTTTGTACACATCCAACACTTTTATCACTCATAATTATTGCACTCATGATAACTTTTGAATGGTATGAATCTTGGGAATGGTCTAATCCAATCCAAATCCAATCAATCCAAAAAGTAATTTCTAAAAATTAATTCAAAACTATATCAGTTACCTGCCTGAGATGATGAGAGTTTGTTTGTTTTTAGCGTTCCGTACCTCAAAAGGAAAAACCGGAACCGGAATAGGATCACTTTGTTGTCCGTCCGTCCGTCCGTCCGTCCGTCCGTCCGTCCGTCCGTCCGTCCGTCCGTCCGTCCGTCCGTCCGTCCATCCATCCGCCCGTCTGTCAAGACCGTTTTTCTCAGGAACGCGTGGAGGTATCGAACTGATACTCATGTCTACTGTCCCTTAGAGCTGTAAAAAAATCAAACTTTTGAGCCAAAGCAATCAAAAGATACAGCCGATTGTTTATGCCGCATATTTACGCAAATTTTCGAAAACCTTATTTCGAGAATTTAGTTACATCATATAATAAAAAAATATATTGAAAATTTTAAAGTTAGGTAATACCTCTTTTCTCATGAACGCGTAGAGGTATTAAATTGAGTTTGTACGGAACCCGTGGTGCGCGATCCGACTCGCACTTGGCCGGTAT
The DNA here is from genome assembly GCA_902850365.2 of Chilo suppressalis. Classification (NCBI taxonomy): domain Eukaryota; kingdom Metazoa; phylum Arthropoda; class Insecta; order Lepidoptera; family Crambidae; genus Chilo; species Chilo suppressalis. Next base: position 16,056,955 of record OU963897.1, on the reverse strand, counting down.
TTCTTTTTTGGTTAAACGCGATAATCTCTATAAATACTGGTCCGATTTGAAAAATTATGTTTTTGTGTTGAAAAGTGCATTTATCGAGAAAAGCTATAGGCTATATAACATCACGCTAAGACCAGTAAGAGTGGAGCATCGATGAAAAATGTTGCGAAAACGGGTAAAAATATTGCATTTGTGAGCTTCTGTTGCGTGCGCTACTGGGTAAACGGTTAAGGTTATACAAAAATCAAGTATGTCGGAATTATTCCCCTTTAAAATTTCTATAAAAAAATCCGCAACAGCATCCATCTTCTAAGTTTGTTTCACTTTAACCTTTTTCCTCAAATCAAGGCGGGTGAAACCGCAGAGGATCCTAGTTGTGGCATAACTAAATGTAATAGTTAAATATATGGTATCGCGGACTTTTTTGTAGAAATTAATATCTGCTATAAAACTTTAGTACATCACTTTGCTCTAATGTTAATGTCTTCCGCAGCATACACGATATAAGGTTATTTTCAGTATTTTTTCATACGGAACTCTAATTTTGACCCTGAAAAACTCTATAGCTAATATATAGATAATGTAGGATTCTAAATATATAAGAATATTTAACCTAAGTTTTATAAGTATTACTACAGGTTCCGTTTTTTATCAATAACTAAAACCAAGTGCTTTACCCGTAAAGCATGTTGTGTTCAATGTACTAAGCCAAATGTGAGCTTTATAGAAAGGAGATTGTTTAGCTTCCATACATGTTTGGCCTAAAGACCAATAATCATGAAAAATTGTTTCCTAGATTCGAAATTATATATAAATTACTGTAGAAACGAATATTATTGACGGACACCCCTGAGAACTTCTATAAACCATATACACTGAACATATTAAAATAATAAAAAACAAATAAGTAAACTATGGAAATCAAGCCAAGTACCGAAATTATGGATTAGATTCAGGTATATAGAGCATGTACATTAACAGATAGTTGCCTATTTTTAAAGTTAATGCATAAGAGTAACTTTTAAAATCAGGTGTCATTTCCGGTTATAATAAAGTACTCTGTGACAGAAACTGTGTGATGATTGTGAATGAGCCACAGATTAGAGAGAATTTTTAAACTCTCTTTAACCAAAGAAAGCTAAGAGATTTAGGTTCTATAGCCATATATTCAGTAGCTTCATTATTTTTGTTATGTTTTTAAGATAACCATATTTAAGATTTTTAGTGTATCACACATAATTTTATGTATTAATTAATTTATAGTCAGGGAACGTAGGTCCATAGATAGATACCTTAAAGTCTAACATATAAACAGATTATAATGTGTTTATGGAGGTGTTTGGCGAAAAATGTATGGCAATAGACTTTATGATGTCGCCTACCATCTATAATAATTGTCTGAGCACATTTGCATCTAGTGAAAATTATAATATAGTAGTGGATATTAATACCACAGTGTAATAAAAAAAAAATATTTTTTCGATCTTTACAAAATAGATTTGTTTTTTTGGTATATAAACAACTTCGATCAGTCTTTGGCTGAATGTTACTACACCCATAGCCATTAAAAATGATTCGTATGTTTTCCAAACCGGTAAAATTAAAAGTCCTTTTTAAAGTAAATATATTATACAAAGGTGTCCGTTGAAATCTAATGACTGTAAATTAAATTATAAATTACGCCAAGAATTACCGTGTATGTCAATATTTTTTGTGCATTTAGGCCAATTTGAGCAATCTCCTTTGTGATAAGCTTTTTTGATGTTGCAATTATCACGCATATCACTGAAGGGCCTCTGTTATTGCAATGTTAATAGATACAAAAGCTCGCCGCGGTGTATTTAACATTCTGCGCACTCGTTCTTCTGTCTTAGATTCACGATTTTGACGTCGTAGGTGGTAAACTGCAAAGTATTTGTCCCTTTCCAACAATAACTATTATAGATGTCGAGTTTCTAACATACTATTAACTGTTAAATAAAAGACACTGATCGATCAACCAATGTTCACACGACTCAGATTGCTGTGAAGTTATTATGCCGTAGCCATTGATTTAGGGAGGAATCAGGATGAATTTTTCAAAATTCATTTCAAGCTTGAAATAGAGCAATGATATTTATATAAAAGAGCAGATATGTCATAAGCACGCACGGTTCGAAGAATCGAAAACAGGTCCGTTGGAGCGCCTTAGTAGTAGTTGACGACTTAAATATGTTACTAATATGCACAAGAAAACATTTGAAGTTGGAACAGATTTTAAACGCAATTACTATATGAACTTAACATATTTCAATAATTAGGGATTGAAAAATTTCCCCATAATATAATTTAGAGAAAATTAATAATAACTAGGTAGGTACCTGTATATATCGTCAAAAGTTAAATGTCACTATAGCTGTGAATACGTTTGAAAAACTTAAGACAATGAGCATGTTTCATGGGGCGTGAACATAGGTGGGGTTTTCATTCAAGGTCTCTACAGAATGACCTCTAGACAAAATTACCTTTAATTCCGAGGAATACAATGACCCGAGCCGATATACATAGATCTATACCTAAAAATCCATTTTATTTACACCAAGAGTCCTATAGAGCTTTGCCAATCGCATTCGGATTGCGGTTCTGCTTCTGCTGCATAATCATCAGCCTATTAATGTCCCGACTGCTGGGGCACAGGCCTTCCATATTGATGGATTGAGAGCTTGGGCCATGACTCATTAGGCGGGCTCAGTGTGGATTAGTGAAATTTTTGGTCACCCATCCAATGACCGATCACCGCGAAAGTTTGCTTAACTTCTACGATCGTAGCCGAACGCGCTAACCACTTGCGTCATCGAGCTCCTCTCTCAGATAAAGATGACAAATGCGTTGATTGCATCTTTGGTTGTCAGCACTCGTCACAATATATACTGAGTTTTCTACGCTGTGAGTTATGCCTACTATGTGATTATGTAAAGAAGACCCATGCCTCAAGAATGGCATCGCAATCATATTGATTTACTATATATTGGACATACTCATACATATACATAAAAGAAGACAATTACTCGACAATAACAACGACTTAACTATAACGACAAAAAAAGCTCACGTACAAAAATCTAATGTTAGTTAACTATAAACGGGCATAAGTACTAAAATGTATTCTGTATGTAGTCTTAAAATAAGCATACCTACTCATTTTCAATTGAAGCGAAACTTTCTCTTTGTGAGAAAGTGTTTCACCTATATATCAAAGCTTTTGTAAATATCACCAGCTATAATAAAAACAAAATGATTTGTTCAAAGAGAACGGTGTAATATAGACTGTAGTAATTGTTGGCTATAAAATTGAATGTCAATCATCTGTCGCTGTAGCTGTAAACGGTTAGTTACATCTGCTGGCAGTAATGTAAACAATGATTGATATGCTCAAATGAATAACAGAGTTCATTAAAACAAGATTCCAATAGTGTCTATTAACATTAACACTATTCCGATGCAATTATTCAAAATTTGTTTAAAAAACAATCATACAAAGAAAAACACCAAACAAAAAAAACATAATTTAAATGTTAATTAACAACTTTTACCTGTTTGGGCAGTTATAGTAAATTTAAATTAAAAATGAAACTCGTTCAAATCCCACCAACAATCAGAAGCAGGTCCCACGGTTCTATGAAATATAATCCGTAGATTAATCTGGATGATATTATAGTCATTCGTTGGTCCGGGTCGCCTTGCTTGGACTACAAATATCTACAATTTATCAACCACTGGTTTTCTTTTGTCAGCACTTTTGGGAAAATTGCTTTGCCAATTTGCACGCTGTTTTACTACGCTATTGTTTCTACGGTTTATTACACTTTTGATTAGTGCGTTAATGTATTTTCTGACATTCAATTAATCAAACAACCATATATATTTTTTTTATTACGCAATAACAATAATATTATTTCATAATTGCAACCTTGATTTTGTTCGTGTTAAAGCTAGTCTATAAACTTCGGCGAAAAGATAATTTTCTCCACATCTGCATCCAAATTTTCTCTTCATATTGGATAACTAACATATAGATGATAGCTTTCTAAAATAAATCTCTATGCGTGTTTTTGTAAAGCAAATACTACAGAGAGGTATTTAAATCTAAAGAAAAGTTTACTAGAAAAAAATCCACGCGGACCAGGCAGCGGACGGGACTCAAACCTGCACCCTTCGCAATCCGGGCGAATGCACTGACCATTATGCTACCACGGCCCTATTGACCGCGTCGAAATTTGCCTAGCCTTAAGCTGCAAGGCAGCACCATCTCTTCGCATTGTAGGTAACCCACAATGTCAAATGAATACTTTTTCGAGTATTAAACATTTGAAATGAAATGAAATGAAAAATTATTTATTGGCCATCATTAACATAGTATATGACAAAAATAAAACTTAATCTATAGACGGCCAACCAGGACCCTGCCTCAGCATAAGCTAACATAGTGAGAAAAGAAAAAAAAACTTCTCTCACCATGTCGGCGCTGTTATTCTGGCAGGATCTGTGCAAGGTGGCTTTAATGGATTGTAAAACATTCAAAAACCCAGTAAACACTAAAAACACAACAATAAGAAAAAACCCACATCACCATAGAGTACGTATATAATATTAATATAAAGAAAATTATAATTAGTCGTATACTGTAATTTATACATAAATTTGTTTAAGTATGTAATGTAAATAAACCATTTTAATTTACACTGTCATAAGGACTTATGTCAAAACTTACGTTGACAGCGCCGTGCATGTTCTGAATGCAGACTTGTACGGTTCCTATCATCACTAATCTGTGCGAATGGCTGCCATCTCCACGCATAGTCAATGACTGCCACACATTACGCCACGTAGAAAAGTAAATCAGTCAAATCCACATTGGTTTGGTTAGATTGAGTTCTCATGCCACGTATTAAATAAAAAAGATGAGGTCTTGCCTACGCAAAGAAATGGACATCGCTGTCAAAAAGAAATATTCGAGTGTTACCGCATCATCTAACAATGCTTGAAGTCCTACAAAAAACAAACCACACTGCGCCGGTTACGCACCCCCAGAATCCAATACACAACGTGAAAAATCTGATGTAAGTTTATAATATTCAACTACTATTGAGCTGAAGTGATAAAAGATGTTTCTTTAGATGGATTTTGAATGTACCAATGGTTTTCAGGTCACGCATCGGCGGGGGGATGTCGTTATAGCACCGCGTGGCGGCGAACCTAAAGGATCCACGGAAAGCTCTTGTGCGATGCATCGGTATTTTGAAAATCGGCCTACAGGAACTTATTGTATAAGCACTATGATCTTTTGCCCAAGTAAGTTTTTGGTAGAGGTAAATTGGCTTACCGGATTTGATGATACCAAATAACAAATTAGAGAGATGAAGCCTTCTGCGTGCCTCCATTTTCAGTAAATTATTGTTATTAAGAAATGGTGTGACATGTACTCGTGGAGGTATATAGAAGCAGAAACGTGCACATTTTAGCTGTCCATACACAGTGTCACAGTAATTTAATTTAGATAAAATAAGTGATTCGCAGAGGTTGATACGAAGCTGCTTATGCAAATACGGTCTTATCTTATATAGCAGTTTAAGCCTATAGAAACAACCACGAACGCATTCTATGACATGGCTCTCAAAATTAAGCTGGCTATCCATTATCAGTCCCAGGTTCCTGCTTACATCCACTCGCTCTATAACTTCATTGTTCACCATAATCTTTAGTGAGACATTTTGGAGTTAATGGACTTTCCTTTTTGTACCCAATACCATGAATTTGGACTTCTTGGGGTTGAGGACAAGGCAATTAGACTTGCACCAAACAACTAGTTTGGCCAGGTCTTCATTAATTTTTGCAACAGCGATATCATAGTTCTCGGGAGCAAAAGAAATATATAACTGCAAGTCATCAGCATATAGGTGAAATTTGCAATGAGATATAACATGAATTAAGTCTGCGCTGTAGAGGATATATAGAGTGGGGCCCAGTATGGAGCCTTGTGGGACTCCTCGCTTGATAGGGAGCGATGATGAACAGGATCTGTTACCGGCCGCATCAATCAGCTCCACATATTGTCTTCTATCCGTCAAGTAACTCGGAAACCATTTCACAGTTTCTGTGTCTGCACCATAGAAGGATAATTTTGACAGCAGAAGTGTGGTATTAATGGTTTCAAACGCCCTTGAGAAGTCCAAAAGCACTAGGTATATTATATATACTATACTGACTATACTGACACATCCCTGGTCCTGAGCTAAGAGAATGTTATCGACCACATCAGTCAGTGCAGTTGCCGTACCTTGACCCTTTCGAAAGCCAGACTGGTAGCATGGGAGAATGCCTTCGAGTGCTGTGTTAATTGTTCACAAACCACCCGCTCTAGTACCTTAGAGAGACAGGGCAGTAAAGAAATAGGTCGTAGGTCATGAGGTCCCGATAGCTGATTGACCTTAGGTAGTGGCTTCACAACTGCAGTTTTCCAGCTGTTAGGAAATGTACTTTCAGTTATTGATCCGTTGATGATAGTGGTGATTGCATCCATTGTATAAGGTAGTGTCAATAACAGCATCTCCAACGATATACCATCACAGCCCTGTGCGTTGGATTGAAGCCTCTTGATAGCTTGCATTATTGTGTCTCCACCAACCGGCACCAGCGATAACGTAGTCTCAGAATGTCTATGAAACTCGTAATATGTTAGCTGTGACATTGACACTTCATTGTGGCCCGGCGCACTAAGGAAGTGAACATTGATTGTGTCTGGGTTATCCAAACACGGGGGAAGTTCATTTGTACCTTTCTCACTAGACAACACTGTGCTTTTTAAATTGTGCCACAATGTTTTTGAATTTTCAATGTATTTGTTAATATGACTATCAAAATAACATCTTTTTTCTCTGTCAATAGTCTCAACCACAAGGCGCTTCATGGTTAAGCAACTTTCCTTGTGTGTACTGGTCTTATCAGCCTTGTAGGTCAGCAAATACTTGTTTCTAATATGCATCATCGATTTTACAGTATCTCTGATCCATGGATGAGGAGCATGCTTGAATTTTTGTCTCTTGATTGGCACATGACGATTGAACAAGCCAGTCAAGCAGAGTGTGAAGTTTTCCACCAAGTTGTTAACATCATTTGCATTACCGAAATGACTCCAGTCTATGGCACCTAGGTCACTTTCCCACTGATCATGGAGGATGTCTTTTAAAGGTCGGTACTGTACCCAATAGGGATGTATCTTTTCTTTTTTTATTTTAAATTCTGCCAACACCATAGCGTGGTATCCCAGGTCTGGGCAATGCTTAACTACAGTCTTCAAAGTGCATACATCAGTACAGATCACATCTATCAGTGTTTTGCTATGGTCTTTAAAGTGAGTAGGCTCTGTCATCACCTGTTGCAAGTTCATGGTCTCCACAAACTGTAATAATGCCCGTGGTCTATCGCTGCCCCCGGAGAGTAAATCTATATTGAAATCTCCAAGAAGTATTAACCCATCACGTCTAGTAAAAGAAGCAATGGAGTCAGTGATGGCGTCGAAAAACGAGTCAACGTCCAACCATTATGATATTCTGGCTGTGGACGCGAACACTCAACCACATTTGTTCTACCGTTGATGCAACGGGGTGAGGGCATGTACGTGCATTTATACCCTTACGGACATAAAATCCAACTCCACCACCCCGGCCACCCCGTATATGGTCTGGGCGGGGGATGTGTCGCAAACGATGGCTTGGTAGCTTAGGTGCTATGTCCTCTTCCCCATTTCTTAGCCAAGTCTCATTAATCGCCATAATATCCGCTTCCAACTCCTCCATTGCCGCTATAAATTCCTCGTGTCCTGTAGCGAGAGACCCAGCATTAAAAAGGCCAACTTTAAGATTTTTATGGCAAATCATTTGTTAAAATTAATAATAGGGATGATGACGGGGTACAGTAAACGAAATTCTATTTAGTCCGTCAGTAAGATGATCAAAAAATAATGGACACGTATTTTTTCTTTGGGCAATCAACCAAAAAATGACAAAGTTAGACCTCGTCAAAGTTTGGGAGTAGGGGCTCGTGACGTCACTTTTGAGTGAATTTTCACTTAAAAGTACTCAAACGTGACGTCATGCGACTTTTCAAATCAATACATCTTTGCAATGTTTATACTATGTGAAAAAAGAAAAAATACGTGTCCAATACTTTTTGATAACCTACCTGATAAACGAAGAAAAAAATTAGTCATCATCCCTATTGTGGAAACTGTAGTTAAATACACACATTCGGATTTATTGAAAAATTAATTTGAAATTATAAATAATGCAATTATACTTTTTATAACTGCAACTGAGCAAACTGAATAATTGTATAATTTGTAAATATAGTATAAAATTAATATGTATAATAATGGTAATATTGTTATCTGTGGTATAAATAAAGTTTTAGATATAATGTTGTAATGCTTGTGTAAGTGAATAATATTAAAAAAATATTTAATTTTTACACAAATTTACATTATTTTCATTAATATCACATGAATTTCAAAAAATTTTAAATAAAATAATGATAGATTAACCATAACAAGACTCAATAACATTTTCAATAATAAACATTTATTTCGTTAGTTGCCGTGTGTTGTGAATGAGGTTCCCAGGCTTCACTATGTAAGGGATATCAGAACGCGCAACGGCCAAGTGATCCTCTGGAATTTAAAGCATCGATAGCTGGTGATAGCCGCTTACGATCATGAGGGCTTTTGTTTATTGGCCCACCTTTTTACGTATTCATTATAAATTCTATTGTTATCCACTCCATGGATTTTTTTCTAGTAAACTTTTCTTTAGATTTATACATCTAGCAGTTAAATGCTTAAAAATAAATAAAAACATAACTACAGAGAGGTATTTTAGGGTATATTTTAACTGCATTACAATGGATCAGTTTTTTTAAACAAATATTAGCTACAAGTATACCAATAGCATTTATAATGAATACGTAAAAAGGTGGGCAAACAAACAAAAGCCCTCCTGATCGTAAGCGGCTACCACCAGCTATCGATGCTTTAAATTCCAGAGGATCACTTGGACGTTGCGCGTTCTGATCTTATCCCTTACTTAGTGAAGCCTCATTCACAACACACGGCACCTAACGAAATAAATGTTTTACTGTGGCCTTCTTTTTCATTGTGGTAGTTTACCGAACAGGCGGAAAGTTCGCTATACCTTAACTCTATATTATTGTGATTTGAATCAATTTTTGTTAGTTTTAAAGCTTTATTTAAAGCCTACAAAAACAGCTTGCGGGAACAGTTCATCACTTGAAAGTCTTATAATATGTGTTATAGCAGTGTCATAATTTTTGAACACCCAACCATTTAGAGAATTTTCATTAGTACAAGAGGAAAGTTTAACTTATTGGTGTAAAGAAAATTTTGCAGGCTTTAACTAATTGCTATGTATCTTTTTGCTGTGTGCTTGTCGGTGCTAAGTATATCTAAATACAATACAAGAGCTTTCCATTACCTGTCGTGTACAGCGGATATGTTAAACGGTTTCGTGTGAAAGAGGGCAATGAAGATTGTTAGAAGTTCTTGTATAGCGTTCCCAGCTGTTGTGGTGGTTTGAAAACGTGCGAATAACACACAGAAGAGATTTCGCGAAGCAACATAAAATATTATTTTCCTTGTGATAAGTGTGAAAAGTCTTTTGCTTCGGATGTGCGAGCGGCTGTTTATTTTTATTGACTATGCTCAATAAACAACGAGTTCTAGTACCTACTACAAGCTTGAACAGTTAATATGTACCGTAATTGACAATTATGAGCTTCTTTGGTGTATTGGTCATTCAAAGATACTGTTATAATTAACATTTCCATGCAATCAAGTATAAGTCGCATTTTTTATTATTTGTTTCATTTTCTAAACATATTTATTTTTTAGGGTTTCGTTCCTCAAAAGGAAAAAAAACGGAACCATTATAGAATCACTTTGTTGTCCGTCCGTCCGTCCGTCTGTCAAGACAGTTTTTCGCAGGAACGGGTGGAGTTATCAAACTGAAATTCATATCTAATACTCATGTTTACTGTCCCTTGAAGCTGTGAAAAAATCAAACTTCTAAGCTAAAGCAATCAAAAGATACAGCCGTTTATGCCGCAAATTTTCGAAACTCGCACGGGAATCAAAACCTACAGGGTACTTCCCGTGAACTTAGAATCTTGAAATTTGGTACGAAGTAACGTCTTATAGTACATATAAAGAAAAAAATGCGAAAACCGTAAATTTTTAGTTACATCATATAATACATATTTTTGAAAATTTTAAAGTTACCATCTTTTTTCTCATGAACGCGTAGAGGTATTGAATTGAGTTTGTACGGAACCCTCGGTGCGCAAGTCCGACTCGCACTAGGCCGGTTTTTTAGTTTTTTGCCCCTAAGAACGTATTCAAGCGCGTAACAGGAACGCTACAAGAATCGATACTGTGACTAACAGCTGGTGAGACTAATTTTAAAAAGTTGGGTACGTATACTTACCTAAAAGCAAATTCATACTGTAAATAGAAAAAAAAACTAGTCCTATTCGATAACGAAAAAATAGTTTAAAAAAAATTAACGGCGGTCGTATTTTTATTTTTTTACTATAACATTTATGCCTACCGTTTCTGTAAAAATGTATTACCACAGAATACAATTAAACAAATAATTTGAGTATTATTACCCTTACAGAAGAAATCCAACGAAGCAATAAAATAAATCATTAAAATCATAGTGGCGCAAATTGGTGGTCTAGCAATTACAGTGAACAAATATACGGGTCCAATTAGAGTGTAGTTCATTTTGTAAGGCCTCTCTAAAGCTGAATTAATTTGAGTAGCGTCGTCAATCAGCCTCAACAATGATATACGGTTTCAGTATGAGAACCCGCAGTTCCGCTTGGTCGGTTCACGATAACTATACACTGCCGTTACACAACGTGCGAACCGAGATATAGATAAATAGAATTTAAATGTTAGATCAAGTCAACGATATTCTATACTTGAGTCAAGAGTTGAGGCTAGTTTCTCAATATGCTAGAGCATTACAAGGCGCTATAACATGAGATAGTTGTTATTATAGATCAGTGAAAATGTCACTAGCATAGCACGTCCTCAATAACGCACAAGGGGTCAGCCCTTTCAAAATCAGGGCTTCAGGTATTTTCAAAATCGAGCGCAGGGGCTGCAGGCACTTTCATAATCGATGACAATAAATTCGAATCGAGATTGCTGCTCCGTTTTTTTGGAGTAGCTTTGTTCCTTACTTAACAGAATTAAATGATTTTTTTTATTTTGTACTTACTCCATTTTCAAGCAGTCGGGTTTTTTGATTTTTTAAATTTACCTTTTTATTTCCCACTTTTTAGTTGGTTTAATAAGAGTGTAAATACCGCCGTCTTGTTATTTCATTGAGGAAGTCAATATTAACACACTAGTGGGTTCCCGTGTCTTCGTCTGCGTAGAAAAAATGGTTTTGCATACAAAGTTCTACCCCCCCCCCCCCTTTTCACCCTTTAAAGGATGGTTTCCAGAATAAAAACTATCCTATGTCTTTTCCTGGGACTCAAACAATCTATATACCAAATTTTATCTAGCTCAAGGAGGTAACAGACAGACAGATACATTTTCGCATTTATAATATTATTACGGAAGTATGGATATAGAGACCTTACCCCCAGGGTCACGGCTACATATGGGCCTTCCGCAAAAATGTGTGAAGTTAAATCAACTACTAACTACAACAAAGTAGTACTTATTTATTACTTATGGAGGTACAGTCAAAACCCTAGCACAATATCAATGCCAACATTTGGTTATATTTCACCCTGTCCTCAAATTGCATCAGATTTCTGTGTTTGAAGATTTGATTCCTGACTCCTACACTAGTTACAATATTTTTAATACACTTATCGACAAATTAACCATAAACAGCAAATGGTTACATCTAGTTCCCCCGAAGAACAGACCACTCAATTACCCTTACAACTCACACTGATCCGTTGATGAAAATTTGATTTCTTTTCGCAACATAACTCTTAGTAGATCTTATACAGTTATGTTGCGAAAAAAAAAAACAACTTTGCATCAACGGATCATGTGAGTTGTCCAGACCGTCAAATTTAGACCGATCCCTCCAGTTTAGTGTTAAAGTCGTCAAAAATAAATCTTTTGTATGTCCAAAAGTTGTAGCTTCGGCCTATATATCTAACTAGCGGTGCCCCGCGGTTTCACCCGCGTTTTACTGGTTTCCGTGGAAATACCGAGATAAAATATATAGGTACCAACTCTTAACATCTTATACACGTGATAACTTTTAAACGAAATATCCGATTGAGATGAAACAAAAAGTATTTTACTTCTACATAAATACTCTTGATAACATAATGCTTAATTTCGATAAAGATAATATTGCGATACATATTTAACGTAGATTTTTTCTTCAGACGATTTAATAATTATTTTGAACACAAAGTCGGTTATTGTGATTAAACCATAGATATATGTTCTCGCGGACTTTTTTGTAGGTCTTAATGGGATCTACAAACCCGTAGTACATCATTTTGTTCTATTGTCACGCAAAAATAGGTTATCGATTTTACACCTTGTGTTAAAAAATAGCAATTTTATTACGGATCCCTAATTTTGAAAATAATATAGCCTATAGCCTTCCTCGATAGATGGATTACCCAACACTGAAAGAATCATTCAAATAGGACCAGTAGTTCCAGAGATTAGCGCGTTCAAACAAACAAACAAACTCTGCAGCTTTATAATATTAGTATAGATGTATTTAAATCATGTAGTTAAGTAGTTTAAAAACAATTTAAAAAAAGGTTTCCATAAGCTTCGATAGAATGGGCAATAAGCAGAAGCAGTCTTCAGGACGACTCATCTTCGGGAGCTTGTCCGGTACGAGGACCATTTTTATTTGTGAAACAGCATATAAATTTTTGATATACTGAGGCCACTCTCACAACTATAAAGAATCTAACGACATCTTTCAAGCAAAACTCCAGCAAGACGTTTGGGCTACAGAACTTGCCAAAGAAATATAGCCTATTATCTTTTCTTGGGTCTCATCTACGTTTATACCAAAATACATCAAAATTTCTTCTCCCAACACTCCCGCAGGCAATTACTGCATAGTATACCGCGCAATATCTTTGCCACCGTCGTAACTTTTTAAGTATTTGCCCAAATGTAAAAGTCTTTAAACATCAAAAGTAAATAAACGCTAGTTACAGTTAACATGTCAATTAAGCTTAATGTCCACAAAATACATTAGTAAGATATTTATAACTAAAAACCTTAAAATATATAATAACTAAAATACATTATTAAAAGGAGTCACTTTAGGCAAGGATCCAAAGATACTGGCAGCGTTCCCACTTTGAATAGCTAGACTAATTCTTTGTCTGAGGTAGCTGCCAGCTCTTCGGTCTCCCGTGATGTCGACCAACCTTTTTGCTATTTCCTTAAAAAGCCTTAAAGCGCTAGGACCCCACGGACCAAGGGTCTCGACACAGAATGGGACAAAATCATATTCGGAGCCTAGGCCCCTGTATTTGCATGTCTTAGCTTTTTCAGCCGCTTCGCAAGCCGCACCAGCTCTGTTGTTGGTTCCATGTAGATGGGAAGGGGCCAGCGTGTCTGAACAGGTTGCATCCCATACTAGCACCCGGCCTATCTTCCATGGAATCAAATTCATACCGTCTGTTCTCTTGCCATCGCCTCTTGCAATACCAGTCGGCTCAAGTAGACTTGATACGTTGACGGTGGCAAGGGACCGGCGTATAGGGGATATCGTTAAGTGCGGCATGTCTCGAGAAGCGGCCTGCACTTTTTGGCATGACAGTCTGTGATGTCCTAGCTTGTCGACATCACTGCCACAGGGACATTTATGAGGAGCGCAGACCGGGACCCCAAGCCGTAAACAGGTTGCAATTCGGAGCGTGTCAGGCTCAAGAAATGTTCCTATATTTGACGAAGGGTACGCGTGAAGCCAGTAGCCGGCCTCATGCGCACCCACGGCCAAAAGCCTAGCACGCGCCGACCCCGTACTACAGCTCAAAAGATTATTATAAGTCAATTTGCAAAATATGTCGTCCCAGCTCCTCTGTGAATTTGGAGAAACTGGAAAATTTTGACCTGGGTATGCAATTAAGAAAGCGTTTCTAGCTTCTTCCAAGCCAGCAATCTCAAAGTTTGAAGGAGATGCCCTTAAAGTTTTACTTATGAGATTTTCTGAACTATGGACAGAAGATAGGAAGGCTGGTAAAGCGACACTGGAAATTTTGGGAATCCCTAAACCACCATAACGGATGGGTAGGGATGCTTGGGTCCAAGACTGCTCGTTCAGCTGCATATTAAGAATCGATTCTAAGTTAATTTTGATTAAGTCGTCTAATTGTCTCAAAAGATCTGGGTGATTCCAAAAGGAATAGTAACGGAGCACATATATAAATTTTGGGACAAAAAGACAGAATTTTAAGATGCAAAGTGCATAATGTGGACTAATTTCAAGGAGACGGTCAGCAGAATTTTGAAATTTATTCAGTAAATTATTAATATATTCAGAAAAAGATTCATCAAAAATAGGAGAACCTAAAAGGTGAAGGGAATCACTGTTAACTATTTTAATATTTGGAGCCTAAATATTAAATTTTTGTTTTACGTTATTTAAATTTAGGTCGCTGTTATTTATAAAAAGTTCGCATTTGCTTAAATTAAGCTCTAAACCAATGGCTTCAAATTTATTTTTGATTAAAAAAGGTCCGAAAACACAGTATCCACATCACCTCCTAGGGTTCCGTCGTCCAAATACCAAACGTTGAATTTAGACTTTATTTTTTTGATTATCGGATTTATAGCCAAACTAAAAATTGCAGGCCCAAGGGGATCACCCTGTTGACAACCTACTTCCGAGGATAGTTCATTAGAACGATATAACAATTTTGTTGGGTCAGTGTAACTGAGAAGAAGATAATTATATATTTCCGGTATATGTTGTTTTATTTCCATGAGCAGGGTATCCCAATTTGCCGAATTGAATGCATTTTTGACATCAATTTTGAGCAACACGTCAGGCTTTTCGTAAGTTATTTCCTAACTTCCTAACTCCTTTTATACCGAAGCCTAATTGTACAGGTTCAAATTCCGAATTTAATTTTGGTAAAATATGTCGAACAGCAATTTTAGAGGCCAGACGTCGTAGTGTTGATCCAACAGCAATTGGCCTCACCCCTCCGTCCTTTTTAGTGAGGGCAATGAGGTTCGCCCCGAAAAGAATGGGAACAATTTCTGGATTGACATTACCGGAATACATAAAATTGATTAATTTAGTGATCGAATTTACAAGTTGCTCGCCTGCATCACCCACAGAATGCGAAATTAAGTGAAAATATGGGTTTACTGGAGCTGGGGGATATTTTTTCCGTAAAGCCTGAAGGGTGTCAGGGGTATCTGGTGATAGCACGTCGTTGGAGAACAAAAGGCGAGCGGCACCTTTGAGATCTCCGTCACAGATTTTATTTTCGATGAGTTTTTTGCGATTACGAGGGTCATCATGTTTGATTAGAGGTGCGGGAGAAGGCGAGAAGCTTACAGCACAGTTATTCTTGATCTTTTGTGTGAAGGATAAATTCGGTTCATCAGTTTTTATTATATGTAGTGTGCTGTATGAAAATAAAAATAGGTTCTGCCAGTCTTCAGTACTATTGCTTATGTAACATTTCTGGATTAATTTTGACAAATGTGTAGCAACGGTAATTCGAGTTTCCCGAGGGATTCTTTTTACTATAGGTAAACTATTTTTCAAATGGCTAAGATAAGTGTGGAAAAGAGTTGGATCGTTGGCTACATAAGGAGGCGTACTCGGAATAATGGGATGTAGTCCAGTCAATGAAGGCTTAACTTTGCCATTTTGAGTTGATCACCTGCAACCAACGCGAAAATTTCCGCAAGGGTTCGTAGATTAATATACTAAAATTGCAGGGTGCTGCATTGACGGCAAAGGGTGAAAAAAAAATGCGAAATGGTGCAAAAACGAGTTTTTCGTCAATATCTCGCGACTGGCTGGAAAAATAGAAAAAGTTTGTAGCACAAAGTTGTAGAAAATTTAATTTCCTACAAAAAAGGTATCAACTTATTTTCGCGTATCTCCCATAGTTTTTACACAAAATGCAATTAAAGGTGCAAAATAAAAAAAGAAAAAATATTGTTTATGGTTTTTTTTTCCATTTTAAACGATCCTACGGGGCAAATTCAACAATCATCAATTACTGAAATATTTAAGGATGAGTTTTCGGCAGTCCACTGAAATGAAAATTGTCTACCGAAATGGTAAAAAATTACCACCGAAATGATACAGCCAAGAACATCGCCTTTGTAGTAGAAGGGTTCCCTATTTTGAATTTAAATAAACGTCTTTATTCTTTTTAAATATTTTTGTTCATTATTTTTTAATAAGAATTATTAATGAAGAATTTTTTAATTGTTACTCCTAT
The DNA here is from genome assembly GCA_902850365.2 of Chilo suppressalis. Lineage (NCBI taxonomy): Eukaryota > Metazoa > Arthropoda > Insecta > Lepidoptera > Crambidae > Chilo > Chilo suppressalis. Next base: position 16,040,428 of record OU963897.1, on the reverse strand, counting down.
TAAATATTATTACTAATTATAATTATTAATATGAACATTTTCAAAATAACGAACAAAGCGCGTTTAGAAAGCGAGAAGTTTATTATTAGTAAATCGTCCCCTTAGTGCCAAAACCGATTATCTGCACTTTTCCGCTACTGAACTTTTATAATACCAATCGACCCGTCTCATTAAGCTGCATCTACAGGTAAAACCCATTATGCTCTACGACGCATACTTCCTGAAATAGCTAATGAATAAACAAAATAACTGCAAATTATTTCCAAAATTCTTGATTTAAAACCTAATAAACCCATTCAAAACACTTAAATTTGTAAACGTATTAATTGTTGCAACCAAGTTTCGGATTTAAACTCATTTTTCATGTAGACACTTAAAATATCCTGTGAGTATCCTGTAATTGGCTTTGACTTGACTGTTTGAATTTTACCAGATATTTTAATTTTACTAGATGAAGTAAAAACTAACAAATCTGTCGCTTTTTGCAAAAAAAATATATATAATATGTTTGCGTTATATTTGAGGCAAGTAAAAGAGGATAGATCGAATCGATCGACAGGTGACCTTCTAGCGTACGTGACATATATCTGGGGTGAGGCTATCGGTAAGCGAGGTGAGTCTTTGGCTATCAGCCTTAACATCGCCAAGGCTTTGATAGGGTCTGGCACATAAGTCTTCTCTCCAAGCTTCCTGGATACGGTCTGCCTACTCAGTTCTGTGCCTGAGTGGCTGACTTCCTGCATGAGCGTCAACGGACGGCGACGGATATAGTTCGCAGTTCATGTCAGTGAATGCCGGTGTTTCTCAGGACTCCGTCCTATCCCCTACACTCTTTTTGCTGCATTCAATGATTTAATTCCTCTTGAGAATATTCATTGCTATGCAGACGATAATACAGTGCATGCGGGATATTTTGGATACGCAGCCGTTGGACAGGTAGAAACCAAAGAGAAACGGGAGAATCTTGTCATTGAACTCAATAAAGATTTGGACTGCATTTCGGAATGCGGTACCAAGAACTTGGTTGAGTTCATTGCCAAGAAAGCCCAGGTCTGCGCTTTCACGGTAAAACTAACGTTTTTTCACGCCTGAGCAACTGTGCTTGTTGTACATGACGTAAGTACGGTCTTGCGTGGAATATTGTTCGCACCCCAGAGGATGGCTCCGCCAAGTACTTTTTTGATGCTTTGGATAGGTTACAGCGGTGCGCGATCCGCATTATTGTCGATAAGGAGGTGACTAAACACCTCGAGCCTTGTCAATTACGCCGTGATGTAGCGTTATTAAGCGCGTTTTATCGACTATACCTTGGCGCATGTTTTGAGGAGTTATTGTCTCTTAATCTACCTTCCCCTTTCCTACAGAAGTCTACACGCGCTGGCTTACGTTGCCACCGACTTACTGTGAACTACTATTCCCACTGTTCCAACGTAAACAAAGAAATTTGGTAACTCATTTCTTTGTCAGACTATCCGCAAATGGATTACTTTGCCCTCTTACGTGTGTGAAGTAGCAATTCTGCAGGCCCAAAAAATGAGGATAGCTGGTGTGGCAAGTAATACTGCTGTACCAGCTATCTTCGCGTCTAGACTCCTCCGTCACCTAACCTCTGGTGGAGTCATTTCTTGAGCCTATTTATAAAAAAAAATCTATAGCAAAGAATTTTTTTTGATTTTTGCTACAAAGGTGTCATATCTGAGGAGTACCATGGATTATGCAGAACTTTGGCTACAGAAATAAGCCAATCTGATCGTTTGCCTTCAGAAACCATATTTGATGACTCAACATGTGCAAGCGAGTCAAGTCAAGTTTTTATATAGAAATACTATCGGCCGCCAATGATTTCATCCGCTTTAACTTTAATATACATTTTTAAACTAGAAATTTTAGATTGAAATACTACTGCATCCGAAATATCGAACCTACAGTTTCTCGGTAAACGTACATCACAAAACGAAATTATTTAATATACCTATATTGACTCAAGGATCTCTAAAAACTTATGGATGTATCATATCGGTGATACTTTCATTCTCTGGACTCTTATCGGCATTACAGTCCACCGAATAAAATGAAATGAAATATCTTTATTGGCCATGGTATAAGGAACAGGAAAAAAAAATATTAAAAAGAAACTTAACCTAAGAACAAAAATTAATCATTACATTTAAAATGGCCAATCAGGACCCTGCCTCAGCTTATGCTGATACAATGAGAAAATATTCTCTCACTGTATCAGCGCTGGTATTCTGGCAGGGCCTGTTTGAGGACGTGTTAGGCGCTATAGTAAACAAAATAACATAAATACTTGGTATCGATTCTGGCGTGACTCTCCGAACCCAAAACCAAATTCAACACCAGTCCCTCCCCTTCATTCTGTACAGAGAATGACAGGAATGCACCGCTGTCAAACCCAAGACTAGCCCTAGAGAATCACGCCATAATCGACATCATTATAAAAGAATACTTAATAATAAAAATAAAATAAGAACAAAAAAAAAGAAGGACATTTCGACATTTACATTTTGAAAAATCATAAAATTACATCTTAGGCACACGTCAGACAATTGCACATTAATTGTATATACATACTCGTACATGCACGCACATCCACAGATACGCATATATATTCATACACAGCACGTACACATACATACACACACAGAGATATACAGGGTGAAATTGAATGTTTCTATGAAACTTCGTGAGATTGATGGGTTACATGTATAGAGTATGCCTGATTTTTTTGGATTTTTTAAAATAATTGTTTTCGTTTTTTAATTTTTTATTTGGTTATTTTTTTGTCATTTCTTCCTTATGAGTAATTATTCATTTTAAACACGTCTACATAGAAGTTATAAAGCAACTTAAAATAAGCACTAATAAAAAAACGGAAACTTAATGAATGCCTTCATTATGCCTACAGTCGAGATCAGCGCCGGTCGGGGCGACGACCGGCGGCCGCCTGTAGGTACCTAACTACACGCACAGATGACTCGGCGCTTACCTACTCGCTTTGATCCACACTATTTAAAAACAATACAATAAAATAGTCTTAGATGCTATATTATAATTATTTATTCACTGATACACAATACCTTTGAATATTATTTCATAAAGCACAGGTAATTAATCAATAATATAAATCTTCTTAAAATTAAGAGCAAATCGGTATAACTTACGAGCTTAGGGAAGGAAGGAACTCTTCGTGTCTGATTTGCCCACGTCATGAAATTCCGAACACATTTAATCACAGCCACAGTCACACATACACACACACACACATAATAATATGTTGTTTTGCGGCAAGCACGGGCGGGCGGCGCGCCGCACGCTGGCAACTAGCGCCGGTTGCGGCGTCTTTGATGATGTGAATTCCGCCCACCTCCCCTCTTCCCCGCACGCGGACGTTTGCTTTGATTGCATGCAAAATGCAGTCGCAAGTATATTAATCGCGCGTGAGCGTGCGCATCTTTTGACTTGGTGACATACACTGTGATAATTTCATTATGCCTCGGTATACAAACCAAGAATATTTAGAGATGGTGTACTGCTATCGCGAGTGTGACGAAGTAGGTTTGGTTTACGAATGAGTCCCTAAACCATAGAAGTTGCATTTTGTGCAGTGAGTAGTGATAGGGACACTTTAAAAAAGGTGAAAAGACACGTCCGCAAACAGGCAACCTTTGTTTGCAGCAAAATGGTGGTTTAGAGCAACAATTTTGCAGATAATAATTTAAGTCTCTTTTTATTGCTAGTGTAAATACTTTTTGATTAGAAACAACTAATTGTGTACTACCAGTGTGATTGATTTGATAAAAAGTTCTAGTGAAAAAAATGAATATGTTCCTCGTTCCTCGTTGTACCTACCTAAATCGCCGGTCTCGTAAGTACTTTTGAATACCTGGTTATAAATTTCATTCTTGGGGTATTAAGCAATAAGTATTTCTTTTTGTTTAACATTTGCCTATTTCCAATCGTGACAAAATTATTATTAACTTTTAAAGTTTTTCTCTGCTAAAGAAAAGATGACATTTGTGCTTATTATTTCAATTTCAATAAAGGCATCTAAGACGATTTTATTGTACCTATTGTGTGGAATCAAACGAGTCAGTTGAGCTCTGGTTAGAGTTAGGTAGCTACTTACTCAACGGCTGGCGGACGCGGTCGGTCGTTGACCCGCGGTGGAATTTCAATGTTTTTCCGTTTTTTAGAAGTGCTTATTTATTAGTTGTTTTTCACTGGATATGTAAGTTTGTTTGTTTAAAATGAATAACTACTCAAAACGAGGAAAGGACATAAAAATACACAAATTATAAATAAATACATGAAAAAAATATACTTCAAAAAAATCCGAAAAAAGACAGGCATACTCTATACACATAACCCAACAATCTCACGAAGTTTCATAGAAACATTCAATTTCACCCTATATATATAGAACATAATATTCATAAATAAAAATACATTTACATATATAAAACTAGCTCAATTGTCCCCATATCACTGAAATGGTATGCTTACTATTTGGCGGGAATCCACAATGACGTTGTTGCGCGTGCGTGTGATCCACCTAAGGCGGCCTGGCTCGAAGGGAGCACTGACAAGCGGGATACAACAAAACAATGTTAACGAACCTATTTCACAAAAACTTACTGTCCATGGAAATGATAACTTTTTCCAGGACAAAAGTTGTGTGCTTGTTACATGTATAAGAAAGAAGGTAAACAAACAATAGTGGTTTTTGTTGATAGGCTATATTATATATTACTAGCTGACCCAGCGAACTTCGTACCGCCATAAAAAAATAGGGGTTGGTGGTAGAAGGGTGAAAATTTAGGGTTGTATGTATTTTTGAATGATGAATGATAAAAAATTTAAAAAATATATCTAAAATTGAAAAAAAAAAAATTAGGGGTGGATTACCCTCAATATTTAGGGGGATGAAAAATAGATTTTTTCCGATTCTCAGACCTACCCTATATGCACACAAAATTTCATGAGAATCGGAAAAGCCGTTTCGGAGGAGTTTAACCACAAACACCGCGACACGAGAATTTATATATATTAGATTGATATAAAAGTTAATTTCAATCCAAAAAATAAAAGTAACTACTAGTAGTAATTTTACGAGAGGAATTGGGTTTAGAACAGGTCACCGTGATGATAAAATGCCACTTTGTATTTTTTTATTTTATGGATTTAGAGCCCATTACTCAATAATTATTTTTGCCAAGGTTGAGAAGTACCTACTTAACCAAGAAAAAATACAAAATCATAAATCAGCACATTGCACTGCCGCTCTGAGGAATACCGTGTATTTTTTTTTGCTCGGGGAGTTTACCCCTACATGCTTCATTAGGATTTAATTAATATGTTTCGGGTATTTATTTATTTATTATTTCCTTTTTTCATATAATAATCTTGACAAAAAAAAAATTATATGATAGCCATCATTTTAAACTAAATACGCAGAATAGTTCACCCAGTAATGTTTATTAGTGATTAATTAAACAAAAGAATAACAGTGATGCCCAGCGCGCGATTCAACAATGAATGAATAAAAGTGAGCAACTCACTCGCTAGCGCACGATCTGTGTACGGAAAAGACGGTTAAACATGGATAACTGGTTTTAGTTGAAGCATAAATTTTAAAGTAACGATTACTAACGCTAATAAATTACAGTGGAAGAAAAGAGTAAGCACTGATAATCGATTTTAGCTGAAGTAATTTATAAAGCGTCAAATAAAAGTTATTCAGTAAAAACAAATTAAAATTCGGATTCTTCTTTTACTTGCCTCAAATATAACGCAAATATTCTATATATATATATTTTGCAAAAAGCGACAGATTTGTTAGTTTTTACTTCATCTAGTAAAATTAAAATATCTGGTAAAATTCAAACAGTCAAGTCAAAGCCAATTACAGGATACTCACAGGATATTTTAGGTGTCTACATGAAAAATGAGTTTAAATCCGAAACTTGGTTTCAACAATTAATACGTTTACAAAGGACAATGGTAAAATTGGCCTAAGAACCAACACCAATTTGGCATTTATGATAATTCTTAGTATATTTTTTGCGATAATTATAAGTGTTTAGATTGTGACGGACACTTCCAAGCTAAATTTTTTAAATTGCTAAATTGTTTTTTCTTTTATTTATTTTTATTGACATTTATTGACATTTATATATAATTTACAACATTGAAATAATATTGTTAATAATTAATGTAATTTTATAAGAATTTATAGTTAGCTTGAAAGGACGACTACACTATTGAATTAAGTATATACCTGTTATAATGGTGTAATGTATTTTGAATAATAATAATAATAAATAAATAAATAAATAAATTAAAAAGTTAATAAATAATCTGAGACAATAAATACCATTTTATGTGTATAATCTATGACAGCGCTGCAAACAAAACACTCTTTCTTCCTAATGCCGGCACTTCACTTGGCTGTTCGTATTTGCTATTCAAAACATGACAGTTCTCTTTTCATCAGTCTGTCCTTTTCATTCCTTATTAAGTATGACAAGGACAAGCTGTTGTCAAGTGAAAGGCCGGCATAAACTCGATACTCTGTAGTTGTAGTGCAGGCAGTTTGCATTCGTAGTAATCTGTGGCATTCGTGCATTCTCGTCAAAGAATACTTTTTATATGGATCAGGTAAAATTGCAAATTAGTAATACAATGGCAATAAATAAAGCATTTATGGGAACCGTTATATATAAATACATACACACACAAAAACACACACATGCGCGCATACGCTCACACACACACACACACACACACACACACACACACACACATACAATTACATTTTTATTTTATTTTTTTTTATTATTGTGTTTAAGTTGTTTCTTTAGCACTTCTCATATTAATTAACACATTAATCACATAAATGGTACAGGGGTGGCTTACTCTGTTCATGTAGTTTTGGGAGTGGAGGCCTGGTGTAGAACAGGTTTATCCTATTGCAAGCACCAGTCTTCACATTAAGTGGTGAGGTGTTGTAATTAAGCACTTTATTGTAAATTTTTCTACTTATGTGAAGAAATAAATAAAGAATTATTATTATATACGGAAAATTCTCGTTTCGGATTACCTGTTGTGTGTGTTTATTTGCGATTGCTTTTCCTTTAATTTAACTATTACTATTTTGGCTATCTAATATGCCATCGATGTTACCAAAGTGCAGAGACCTTATTACCAAGTGCTAGTGAACCTGTGCCACAACATCCTGAGAGGATCATACTGCCAAATTATTCAAGAGCACCTGATACACATTCACGCTGCATATTTACACAATATACCTACATGTGTTAAACAAATAAGTACAATATGATACAATTATGTGAAAAATAGCCAAATAATAATAAGAAGCAAAACTACAGTTTTTATTTTATTCATGATTCCTACCTAACCAAGTTTTTCCTAATAGTTATTCTTTAAAATCGCACCGAATAAAATGAATTAGTTATAATATTAATTCACTTCATACTGAGTTCATACTAAGTTCGTAGGTTGACCTATGTTTCATTGAATATTAACCTAACCTCAAAAAAATTATAGTTTTCCTAATAATTTAAGTTCTCAGAAGTGTCCGTCAATAATCTTTGTTTTTACAGTCATTTACTTGCGATTTCGAACCTAGAAAATAATATTTCACGATTGTTGGTTCTTAGGCTAACTATGTATGGACGCAGAACAATGTCCTTTAAGTGTTTTGAATGGGTTTATTAGGTTTTAAATCAAGAATTTTGGAAATAATTTGCAGTTATTTTGTTTATTCATTAGCTATTTCAGGAAGTATGCGTCGTAGAGCTTAATGGGTTTTACCTGTAGATGCGGCTTAATGAGACGGGTCGATTGGTATTATAAAAGTTCAGTAGCGGAAAAGTGCAGATAATCGGTTTTGGCACTAAGGGGACGATTTACTAATAATAAACTTCTCGCTTTCTAAACGCGCTTTGTTCGTTATTTTGAAAATGTTCATATTAATAATTATAATTAGTAATAATATTTAATAGGAGTAACAATTAAAAAATTCTTCATTAATAATTCTTATTAAAAAATAATGAACATAAATATTTAAAAAGAATAAAGACGTTTATTTAAATTCAAAATAGGGAACCCTTCTACTACAAAGGCGATGTTCTTGGCTGTATCATTTCGGTGGTAATTTTTTACCATTTCGGTAGACAATTTTCATTTCAGTGGACTGCCGAAAACTCATCCTTAAATATTTCAGTAATTGATGATTGTTGAATTTGCCCCGTAGGATCGTTTAAAATGGAAAAAAAAAACCATAAACAATATTTTTTATTTTTTTATTTTGCACCTTTAATTGCATTTTGTGTAAAAACTATGGGAGATACGCGAAAATAAGTTGATACCTTTTTTGTAGGAAATTAAATTTTCTACAACTTTGTGCTACAAACTTTTTCTATTTTTCCAGCCAGTCGCGAGATATTGACGAAAAACTCGTTTTTGCACCATTTCGCATTTTTTTTTCACCCTTTGCCGTCAATGCAGCACCCTGCAATTTTAGTATATTACTCTACGAACCCTTGCGGAAATTTTCGCGTTGGTTGCAGGTGATCAACTCAAAATGGCAAAGTTAAGCCTTCATTGACTGGACTAATGGTGTGCAAATGGAATAATGCTTAGCAAAATGTACCTATAAAGAAAAATAAATAAAAAAAACACATCCAAAAAAATTACCAACCAAATTTTTGATTTTTAATGTGAATACTTCTTTAAGCGCTTAGAGAAGTATTCACATCAAAATTAAAAAATGAACAAAAATAATTGTGTGTGTCAGCTCCGACACACGACTGGAGTTTACTCCTTAAGTTCGATAGTCTAACCAGACACAAAAAGAGTTTATTTAACTTAAAAAAGATTGATACTGTATGAAAGGGTAAATTAACAAGTTAATGAAAATAATATACATATATAAATATATATTTATTCATTTCATATACATTTATTACAACTAATCGACGAAATATTTTACATTAAACTTTTTACAATAGTCAATTTCAGATGTGCATAAATATATCATTAGGAATGTTGATAAATTATGTAATTATTATTATCAGACTATTATCATTTTTTTAAATATTAATTAAATCAACATTTCTACATTATTAATTACAGTGACAAGTGGTTTATGGTAACTAAAATAAGACACATGGACGTTCGTAGATACGTGGTTCACGAATCTTGAAAATACCGCATCAATGGTTGTACCGTACCTCGTTGTCCCCATTGCTCTATCAGAAACAATATCTAAATTCAGTTCAGATTTAAAATAAAATATTAATGTCAATCCGTCATCTATGTTTGTCAAATGTTTGATGCGCACCAAAAACATAACGAGGTCATTCATCCTCACATTTTTCTCATACCGGGCCAACCAAACTCCAAAAAACTAAGGAAAATGTAAACAAAAAAGAAAAAAAGTTAAAAATTGAAATTCTATCGGGTCTCAAATAATCAACATTAACCCTAAAGTTGCGGCTGATTGAGAGCTGGCAACCATTGATTTTTGAATGATTCCCATCATTTCTTTTTCTTCTTCTTGTAGTGCCCTGTCCTCATCGGACGTCGGCGACCATTCCTCTGAACTTGTCCCTATCCTGAGCCATCCTGCTCAGGCTGGCAGCGTCCTCAATATTTGTCCAGTTTTTTTATATTGTCCAACCAGGTTAACTTTCTCCGTCCTCTACTTCTTTGTCCCTCTATCTTCCCCTCTAGTATTCTTCGCAAAAATTGATATTTATTATTTCGATAAATGTGTCCAAAATATCAGATCTTTCTTTTCTTAACTGTTTCCAAAAGTTCCAATTTTTTCTTCATTCTATGCAAAACTTCTATATTAGTTACACGGTCTCTTCACGATATTTTGAGCATTCTTCTGTAGAGCCACATCTCAAAAGCGTTTATTTTTGCCTCTATGGTTTTGTTCATGGTCCAGCTTTCGACGCCGTACATGAATACAGACAACACATAGCATTTTACCATTCTCCATCTGAGTTTCAGGTTGATGTCCTTTTTGGTAAATAACTTGTTCATTTTCATGAATGTACTTCTTGCTATCTCTATCCGCGCACGAATCTCCCTCTGGGAATCCCATTTTTCATTAAGAGTGCTTCCTAGGTATTTGTAATGTTTGACCCTATCAATTTGGTTTCCGTTAAGAGACAACGTAGTCGAATCCACTGAATTCTTACTCATTATCATGTACTTGGTCTTGGATATGTTCATTTTTAGACCATACTTTTCCACTACAGTATTTAAGCGGTTCATGAGTTGTTAGAGATCTTTTGAAGTATGTGCTAAGATAACAGTATCATCGGCATATCGGAGATTATTTATTACTGTACCGTTGACCCTGATGCCAATTTCACATTCGTCGAAAGCTTCTTGAAATATAGTTTCAGAGTAAATATTGAACAGCAATGGTGACAAGATACATCCTTGTCTCACTCCTTTACGAATCCTTATCTCATCTGTACTTGATGTTCCTACTTTGATGTGTGCCGACTGGTTCCAGTATAGGTTTCTAATTATTCTTTGATCTTTGCTATCGACTTCAGTATTGTTCAATATTTCCATCAATTTGTCATGCTTGACGTTATCAAATGCTTTTTCAAAATCAATGAAGCATGCATATACGTCATTGTTGAATTCTAAACTGTTCTGTACTAGAGTTTGCAATGCAACTAGTGCTTCACGTGTTCCTAATCTATTTCTGAACCCAAATTGGCTTTCTGTAATGATTTTATCAATTTTGTTATAAATTCTCATATGTATAACTTTAAGAAATACTTTTAGGGCGTGACTTATCAGGCTTATCAGTCTGTGGTCTCCGCATGTCTTAGCGTTTGCTTTCTTAGGGAGCGGAAGGAAAGTAGATTTGAGCCAGTCTTCTGGTAGTGTACCCACATCGTAAATACTATTGTACGTTACAACAAGTAATTTTAAGTTGTCACTATCTAAAAGTTTTAGCATTTCTACATATATCCCATCAGGGCCAACAGCTTTCCCCTCTTTCATAGATCTAATTGCTTTTTCGATTTCTGTTTGGAGTATAGGTGGTCCCTCCATTTTGCTTCCTGTTGTTAATAAGTTTGTATCCAAATTTGCTCCCCCATCTTCAAACAGTTCCTCTATGTACAGTTCCCAAGTTTTACATTGTTGTTCACTATCAATTACAAGTTTGTTATGTGAAGTTGTTAACTTGCCAGTTATCTGTTTCCTATGTGTCTTTGTAAATTCTTTAATTTTCTTGTGTAAATTGAAGCTGTCTCTTTTCTCCTGAAGTTTTTCAATTTCTTCACAGTCTTCATTTAGGCATTTATCTCTAGTTATTCTTATTTTATTCCGAATCACATTATCTATTTCTTTGTATTTGTCTTTATCTATTTCTTTGAACTGCTTTCTCTGTTCCATAAGGTCCAGAATTTCATCTGTAATCCATTATAACTTTTTGTCTTTCTTCTTCAAACCTAAATACTTTTCTGTTGTAGTTAAAATAGCTTCTTTAATTGTATTCCAATTACTTTCAATGTTATCTACAGGCTTTTCTTTTGGGATGTTACGAATTTCATTGTTTAAAGCTTTTGTGGTTTCAATTTTTACATCTACATTTTTAAGTTTTTCAATATCAATTTTCTTGTGAGTGTTTGGTTTCCTCAGAATTTTTAGTTTTAAATTTAATTTTGCAACTACGGGGTTATGGTCTGAACCAATATCCGCACCAGGATACGTTTTAACATTTACTATTGCGTTTCTAAAACGTGAATTTATCATTACATAGTCAATTTGATTTCTCACAATATGGTCCGCTGTGTGTTGCGGGGATGTCCACGTGTAGAGACGTCTTGGTGGGTGTTGATACCAGGTATTAGTTAGTATCAGATCTTTTTCTACGCAGAATTGTAGCATTCTGTCACCCCGTTCGTTTCTATCGCCCAAACCATAGCTTCCCACTGTCTTATCAACTGCTCCTTTTCCGATTTTAGCATTCATATCTCCCATTATAATAACCATGTCTTGAGAATTGATGCTTTCTATTAAATCTTCTAGTTCTTTGTAAAAAGACTCTAATTCCTCATCTGTACTTTGCGCTGTAGGCGCATAGACCTGTATAATACTTAAGTTGAAGGGTTTAGCATTAAACTGCAACAACATACATCTGTCTGAGTATGGAACAAAACTGGTTACAAACTTGGCAAACTCCTTCTTTATCATAATACCAACCCCGAAATGGTGGTTTTTCTCAGCTGTTGGCTTGCCAGAATAGTATAAAGTAACGTCTTCCTTATCTACTCTACCATTGTCAGACCATTTGATCTCACTCAGTCCTAGAATACTAACTTTCAGCCGTTTCATTTCTTGAACGGTGTTTTCCAGTTTTCCTGCCTTAATTAGGCTTCGTACATTCCAAGTGGCAATCAATAGTTGTTCATTTTTCCTTCTTCTTGACAATGGCATGGCTTCAGTTATCGCATGTTCTTCTCCGGTTACACATTTGACATCGGGAGACCCGGTACTCTCCCGACGCCGGGCGCTAGCCGGATTACTGGGCAAAATATTTTCGTTGGTTGTGCTATTCATGTTGTTTGAGGATAAGTTCGAGGTGGTGTTCTTAGGGCATCTATATGTGCAGTAGCACCCCATGTCTTTCTGCACTGCTATTTTTTGAGGGCATTTAGTCCTCAAGGCTTGCTAAGCCTCCTCTGACCGATTGCCCGGCCAGGGTAGTGGTTATACCGCCACTGACTCGGTCGCCAGAGCCCCGTCTGTTATCCAGCAGGGAGCACCACGGCAGCCTTTTGGTTGCCGCCGCCATACGGCGCGTGCAGGAGGGGTTGACATTTGGGTCGGATGAGCTGTTATTTCCGTTCTCCCCATACTCCCCATTTCTTTTTAGATGACGTAAAATTTATTAATAAAGACATAGATTGATGCGATTAACATAGATAAATAAGTGTCACAAAATTGAATTAAAGGTATCTGCAGCTATTTTTTTTTTGAAAAACCATCAGTAATTCATTGTAGACAATAAGTAATAGTATATTAAGTTGCATTAAAAACAAATGATTGCAGAATTGATGACGGGATCTTAGACTACAAAGATGTTGATTGCGGAGATTAATTTTAGATGCATAGGTAGATGCTGCAAAAAATTTGGACTTAGTTATGATTATAGTTACCAAATATAAAAAAAAACTTAATAGCAAAACAACAAATTGGCAGAGTCAGAATATGCAAATGTTTTAAGTTGAGTATAAAATATTCACAGAATATTAAAATTGACATACAGAGTAGGCTTGCGCTGCGGCACCTTATGTAAAAAGTGATATTGTTCATTCCATCAAGAATATAACATCATTGAAGATGTAGCTTAAAGTAGGATACCTAAGTCCAAAATATATCGATTTTCAAATTTATGCTACCAGATTTATTTTAAATTTAATTGTAGTTTACAAAGATATCATCATCATCGTCAGCCTATTAATGTCCTTACTGCAGGGGCAGATTATCATGTTATCACCAGGCAGAGTTTCTGGTTGTGTTAATGTTTTTGTTCTTTGTAAGTGAGAGTTTATGTAAACGTAATGAAGCTTAATGATTAGATGATAAACGAGCCCAATCAGTCCCAACAGTGTAACATAAATACTTGCGCCATCAGGATTGGCAAGTATCATTCGAGAAATGACATTTTTACTTGACCTTTCTTCTTAAAAATATTTTTAATCTGACTTAATGCAAAAACGCAATACCACTTAAATGTGTAATTTGGCAGCGATTTTCTGAAGTTGAAGGTTAAGCGATCCAATAAGAGCCAATTATCTTCTGGGCTCCATAATATTTTTCAGGTTTTGTTGTTATACAATATATTTCAACGCAAGTGCGGTCCTGTGTGGAATATTGCTCGCACCTCTGGGATGACTGCGCTAAGTACTTACTTGATGCCTTGGATAGGTTGCAGCGGCGCACTGTCCGCATTATTGGCGATGAAGAGGTAACTAACAAACTCGAGTATCTACAATTATCACGCGATGTAACATCATAAAGCGCATTATACCGACTTTACCACGGTAAGCGTTCTGAGGAGTTATTCTTCCTTATCCCTCCATCTCCTTTTCTTCAGAGGACCACGCGTGCGTGCAAGCCTTCGCTGTCACCGACTTACCGTGGCCACTATTCATACACGAACAAAAAAAATTGGTGACTCATTTCTTTGTCTTTCTATTCGCAAGTGGAATTATTTGCCACGTGCGTGGGCAACTTGGCAACTACAATCTGGGGTCCTATAAGAGTGGCGTAAAGAAGCATTTCTGCAGACCGGCAAGGTGAGGATGGTTTGTACGGCAGTTTATACGTACCAGCTATCTTTGCGTCTGGACTCTATCAACACTTAACATCAGGTGGGATAGAGTCATCTGCTATAAAAAAGCTATAAAAAAAAGTTTTGCCGGGGTTTTAAAGATAAGTCTCATCGTACCGACCGGCCGCTTTGGAAATTAGTAATTTTTTATTTACATTAAGAGTTGGGGGACGTGCAAGCAGCAAAAGTATTTGCATCAATGAATAAAGTGCATAAATCATTTTTGCTCTTCTGGGGTTTTGCTTTCGGTCGTAGTTTGTATGATTTAAATAAGCACCTAATACTATACGTCCAGCTGTGCTTTTTTGTAAGAATAAACTCACTTTTCACCGCGGAATCCACGTGTAGTTTGAAATAAGAACACCGATTTCAATCAAAATCGTGTTTTAATTTCAATTTAGACGTGGATTCCGCGGTGAAGCGTGAGTTCTTTCTTACACAAGTGCAGTTTTCAGGTGTTACAAACTCATCCTGAGCAAAGAAAAATGAGAATCTCATTCTTTTTTATCTACACAAAGACTTACATTGAAACTAACCTCAGTGACAAGATTAAGCCTATCATGCTAATGACAAATTAAGTACTTCCTTCAAATAGGATGTTTAAAAGCGTCAATTAACAATACAGATACTAATGAGTATTTTCATTATGACCGTGTGCGTAACGGAGCTATTTTCGAATATGATCTCAGTTTCGTGCTTTCGAGAGTTCGAACGTTTTTATTTCGACATTTAATTTTGGTTCCTATCATGGGTAATGAAAACAAAAAAGTAATGCGTACCCTTTGCTTCAAAAGTCCTGGGTTCTGATACAAACTACTTACGATTTGCGCTCTTCGGGTTCGGGGATTGGGTATAGGCAGACAATGAACTTACTTCGCGACTTTACTCCACTTACACACACTCAACATCAGGTCATTTAATAAAGGCGTTATTCCATTACCGTGCTCGGTCATGCGACTTATCACCAAAATAAGTTCAGTTTAAAATTACGCATCATATTAGCTTCGTGACCAGCATTCGATGTAGCTATGGTGAACTTTGTTGTATTATGTCCTGCTCTACGGAATTTAGAACTATGTATGTAAATATGAAAAGGATAGATAACGATTACGATCACCATATTGACACGTTGTTGACACCATTGAATATAGGCGGTTGAATTATGTTGTCCATTTAGTTTTTCTTTACACACACGTTACACGATGTACTAGGCTTTTTGTAATGCATCTGCTTTTCAAAACTTATAATAATCTTGTCCATGTTTGACCACGATATTCAATACATGATCAGCAGAAATGGACACAAACGTAATTTGTTGCATTCGTAAAATCTACGAAATTGCCCCTTAATCTTATGACAATTTTTGTATGAAACAAACTTAAGTTTAAAAAGGAAATTTATATAATTGGTTGGCTAGATAAATTGGCGTAGATAAATGTCAATCTGTAGCTGACAATGGGAACAGCTGATCTCTTTGTTTCCCCAATGACACAACCAGAACGGTACAATATTGTTAATATCGCCGAGTGATAAGGATTTAACAATGGATACTTTCACTAATAGTCCGCAAAACGCACATCTAGGGCGGACGCGGCCCGTGGACCATAAAGGGTGTGCAACACATTGTTCTTCGCTGATTTACGTCTTCACGTTTTACGTAACTGACCAGCTGGCTTATAATGAACTTAACAAATTAATTGTACTTATGCGTGAATAATGAGATAGTAGCGATTTTGCGCGTGGCCTATATATAATCTTTATTGGATTTTTTTTATGTAAACCATCCACGTTTTACTTTTTTGTTCCTTTTACCAGTGGAGTAGCGGGGATTAACGTAAGCGTGGACTAAAACTACTTTTTAGTACTTGTTGCCAATTTATTCATAATTATATATCATCATATCATCTGCCTATTAATGTTCCCAATGCTGGAGCACAGGCCTTCCCTATGGATGAAATGATGAAAATATGCGATCTTGAATACTTCTTCATCATTTTATCAGCGTTGCCCTTCGCCCCGCTCTTTCCGTGACCCACGGGTTGCTGTGCTCATGAAGTGACGCGTGAGCGTGACCAACGATATTAAAAACCTAAAAGCATCATGTAATCGTACGATCTTTGCCAATTAGGACGTCGCCTCATTGTGAGACCACTTGGCCTACTTAGTCTACGCATAACTACTACACTGGTTCAGACGTAGCATTACACCCTTAATTTAGATAGCGTGCGGCAATCTAAGGGCGCTTTCAATTTATGCGTTTCTTGATGGCCTGCTGCGGTGCCGAAGCGGTGCGTTTGTCGTACAGCGTACGGACGATCCTTTTTTTTAATACAAAACGCGCGGTGCGGCAACAGCCCTGGAGCTCTACTCTCTTTCTCCGAAACGAAATTTAGGCAACGAACGAATATTAAACGAAATTTCGCCAGTGACTCTACTCTATTTCATCTTCAAACGCGCACATAAAGTTCGGAATCACAGACAATTATCGTGAACAATTTGTGAGTTCTTTTTGTCTACACTTTTTAGATAACAAATTTTACTTTAAAACAATATTACTTTATGACAACATTTTTTTATTACATTAAAACAACCTGTTTTGATAGTGTTAGCCGACTAATTTGTAGAGTTAGAGAGCAATCGAATGTATGTCAATCTAAATTTGTCGTGTAACACTTTGAAGTATTGGCAATACAATAATAAACGAAATTTTGATTTATTTGTAAATTTTTCATACTAAAAAATGTTCCTCACGCTAAGCAGCCTTAATTAAAAATACTCTAGTAGTAATTTTAGGTTTAATTTAAACAAAAATCCCAAAACGAAAATGAAAAGGTAACACTTTTCATTTCGTCAATTTGAGGTAAAAAATTTCGAAATCTGTCAAATTCAACTTTTTGTTCAAAAGTTTTGTGAATTAGAGTAGGCTTAGAGAATTTAAATGTCAAACTATTTTGGGACGAACGAATTTTCGAAATGAAATAGAAACAGAGTAAGGAACGTGCGAAATTTTTATCGAAATTTCGTTTGTCGAGCGTTCGCGGTACCGGCGCCGCACTGTCCGAGTGGAGTAGTTACTCTAGGCGCCTAGTTCCAAAGGGCGACAAAAGACTTAAGTTTAATTCGACTAAATTACCAAAAGAGCAGTACATTTACATTAAAAGCGTTGATCAAATGCAACTGGAAAATAATCTAAGTTTACCCCGATCAAAGGATTATCCTGGTGCTTTGCAGCGGATTCTAAAGTAAAAATAGAATAAATCCTATTAGGTATAGCTTATAGCAAGGCCATAGTAGCCAATACAACAAAAATCTCTACCTCTTCAGCTATCTTTGCATACTTAAGGGCTTAACTTAGACTTCTGTAAAAAAAAAACCAGGTTTAATATGCACAAAATCCGCTTTGTCGTTACTGTCAATTCGAATAACTAGGTTCCCAAAAGTTCGCTATATTATTGTTAGTAAGAGCTTTAGAAGATTAAACAAATTTATCTATATAACGGTAGTACTTCTCTTCCTGCTGTAATTGTATTGGGTGTTTGTTTACAAGTCTGTTGTTACTATATGCCATTAGAGGTCCCGTATTTAAAGGGTGATGTTGAAGCAACTAAGACTCCGTTGTCCTTTTGTCCGTCTGTCTGCTAGCGAGCTGCATCCCATAAGCCATAATTGTACAAACTATAATATAAAACCACCAGTAATGGCTTGCGCAGACGACGGTCTTTTGTCCGCGTATTATGAAAAATTGTCCGCTGAGGAATTGTCATGAACACAACGCACACGGTGTGTGTAACAAATGTCCGCTTGTGTCCACGGACGTCTGTTGCTCGGAAATTTAGTGAAGTGCACGCTATGGAATCAATATTTTGAGATTACGTTGTTTTGTAACTAACATGAAGTTTAAGAAAATAAGAAGACGTTCTAAAAGCGAACACCCGGTCCATCCCTTTATATAGGATTGATAATATAATATTTCTATCTGTATTGTTATGGTATTTTTTATGTTTTCACTTTTATATTGAATAAAACAATGTTTCACGACCTTTCTCAAAGATTATTAAATATATATATATATATATATACTTTAAGCGTAAAGCGATGCAAAACATACGAACAATATACTTGAAGTTGATTTAATCACTGAATCTTAACATAATTAACTGAACCACCGGATCATAGACCTATTCCCCGGAAGACTGACCGTGGAAAATTCTATTTATTGGCAACGACCAGTCTAAACAATCTACACTTGCCGAGTGAATACATCAATACGATGGAAAAAGACACCCATGTGAACAAAATAACGTCAACTATGACCGCTTTCTATGAACTAACTTGTCCTCTCGTCCAACACCGCATAACGGCTAAGAGAAAACACAACTGGTGGAGCCCTGAGCTGGAGAGACTGCGGCCTAAGGTAAGGAAGCTGTTCAATAGAGCAAGGAATACCAGATCTGAACACGACTGGATATAATACAAAGAACAGTCGCTTTTCAAAAAGCGTATCTGCCACAGGAAGACAGAATGCTGGAAGCGCGAATGACATCGAAGACTACAACCAAGCCATTAGGGTAAAGAAAATCCACAGTAGGTCGCTACTGAAGATTTTCTTTAACGTGAAACGTAACTTAAGTACATAATATCTCAACAAATTATATTGCAATTGGGAGACGCTTGAAATATTCACAGAATATTTATTTATATTCACTTTAAAAATAAACAAATTTAAATAAATATTTAAGGGTGGCTCCGCTATACATCAAACGTGATTTTTGCTCGATATTTTTAGTGTCTAATGTTGTATATAGATATAGATGATGCAATGGAATTTTTTCCAGCGTCCTTCCTTCTCCTTCGTGCGTGAAACCGACTTGCACTTGGCGGTTTTTCTGTAAATCGTACATTACATGATCTCTCATCTCCTTAAAAGATGCAAGACGCTATCATAAATTAATTTGTGTAAGTAGGTATCGATCTTCATGTCAAAGAATGTTCATGGGTGTTGTTTGATTATATGACAAAGGTTCTCAATGACTCAATGAGTTGCGGTGGCAACGATGGGCTTAAGGACTGCTGATTGAATACAAATGTAGGCATTACTTACACTCAATGTGACTCATACAACGGAATTATACCTATTTAATTTAGTGGTGACTCATTGAATATTATATTCTAAGGACGAAACATGTCTTAACACATTTTAATACAATATTCCCAGTAAATCGTAATAGTAATATTACAAATTTGAAAGTTGCTCTGTTTAATTACTTTTACTTTTTAATGCGATTTTCTAATTCATGCATAAAAATTATCACTCGAATAAAGTAACATCAAAGGTCAACCGACAAATGAACAAAACTCTTTAATTTTTTCCATATACCTAATACGATATCAAAAGAAATAGTTTATTGGGGGTTGAACTATAAAGCCTAGGGCCGCGTTGTTTCATCGATACTTTAATTTGACTATAGTATTAAATCTAGACCCCCGATGATAAAGTCGATGGCGCTGTACGGGGCCCCGGTCTGGGCGGAGTGCCTCTTGTCCCGCACGAGGGCCCTCCTGCGAAGACCGCAGAGGGTCATAGCGACCTGGGCCGTGCGGGCTTACCGCACGGTCAGCCACGGGGCTGCCTGCGTCCTAGTGCGCTCCCGTGGGAGATTGATGCCCTGGTACTGTCCCAGGTGCATCAACACCGGGTCGCGGCGAGAGAGGTAGGGCGCCAGCGGGGCACCCTCACCTACCGCCTGGTGCAAGTACTGACCGGACATGGGTACTTCGGCCACTACCTGCACCGAGTCGCCCGTCGGGAGGAGACGCCGCGGTGTCATCACTGCGCCTCTCCCGACGACACGGCCGAGCACACGTTGATCGTGTGCCCGGCCTGGCGAAATGAGCGCCGCGATCTGATCGCAGCGCTCGGCGGAGGAGGCCTCACGCTGCCAAGTATGGTAAGAGCCATGCTTGGTAGCGAGAGAGCCTGGAGGGTTGCCGCCTCCTTCTGCGAATCGGTGATGACGCAGAAGGAGGCAGCGGAGAGGGAGCGGGAGGAGGACGCTCTAGCCGCCCCTCTCCGGCGTAGACGGGTGGGCCGAAGAAGGCAGGCAGCGGTGACTGCCGGTCTTCGACGGCCCTAAGGTGGTCTGGGCGCGGCCTGGCCAGCCGCGCGTCCTAGGTGCCGCTCCAGCATAGGCCACCACGTCTGGGGACTGCCTAGTACCCTAGCGCAGTCCCCCTGAGGCGCGTCGCCCGGTCCACTCGTTGGGCCGGGCCTGCCCGGGGGCGTGCTCGGAGATGTGGCGCACGCAGGTGCGTCGGCCCCGAGACCGCCCCCGTATGGGCGTAGGAGGGTACCGGGGGGTTTTAGTGGAGTAGGATCAGTGTGGCCTTCCGCACTGGTCCTGCTTGAGTAGGGTCGGCACTGTTTCCCGTGCCGGCGAGTCCCACACACGCCGTGCGCCTAGTCAGCGTCACGGTATGGTGCGTAACTGCATTTCCCCTCGTCACAAAAAAAAAAAAAATCATATAGAAAAAATCTATCAATCCTATGAAATCCTGATAAAACATATTATGGCCTTATTAAATAGTCTTTTTAGATTTTGTTGCAATGCAATGTTTTCTTCTATGGAATTTTCAATAGGTGAGAAATTTTCTTTAACCAAATGTTGAACGACTATTACTCTAAAACTTATAAATCTATCGTAACTATTATAATTTTTCCAGGTTTTTCAAGCCAATAGTTTAGCTTATAGAGGGGGAGGGGGGGGACGTCCTACTCGAACCAAAATTAGCACTTTAAAGTTCAATATTTCGTAAACGGATCCCTAAATTGGAAAATATTTTTGGAAGCCCCTAAAGAATTATAAAGAACCTATTTAACGATAACCCACACAATAGTGTAGACTTAGACGATGAAAAAAAAACATCCCCAGGTTACATGTAGTCCCGTACGCTACGCTAAAATATTTTTCAAAATTTTATTCTACCATTTTGTCGGCGTGATTAATATACATATCTACATAAAAATAACAGCTCTCTAGTGCTAACAGCCTTCCAGCAAAACCGGGGACAGACAGACTGACATGACGATACTATAAGGGTTCCTTGTCAGGACTACGGAACCCTAAAAAATACTTTCATGTTTTTACTTATTAGTGACGTGATTAGTCCAAGCTCGTATTCTTAGCATATTAAAAACGTTTTCATAAAGGTAATATTTGCTTTGAATTAAACATTAAACAGCATTAAGATAAGTAGGTATCTAAATAAAATAAAAAGGTCGGCAAAGTTGAATTGAGAATTAGACTCATTTAAAAAAACGTTTTTTATTTTATTTGTATATAAAAGCTACTTTCATAGAGTTGTATTGTCCAATTGAAAGTTACATCTTTCTTATGAAATGTCAATGAGACATTTATTTTAATAAAATGTTTATGTTTATAAGAATTTAATTAAAACTATCTTAACTATCTTAACTTAACTATCCATAGAAAAATTTCAAAACGTCAATGTCAATTTTACATTATTGCATGGACTAAATCAAGTTTTAATTAAATTGAGATTCAGCAAAATTGCTGCAAGTGAGCTATATCGTTGACATGTATAAATAATTTTAATCGTCAGATACATGTGACACAACAGCGTTTTTGTACGCTCAGTGCGCTACCTCTATATTTGGCAACAAACTTCATGAAGGTTGAAAAGCTCATTCGAATGCTTTTAAGTACAGCACCCAAAGTATGCTTAAAGTATCACTTGAGTTTGACTGGCTTTACTAGATGGCGTTAATTTAGTACTAGCTGATGTCTATAGGAGGCGCTGCTGTAGCGCAAACTTCGGGGTACGAGCAAAGCAAGCTTTTCTCTCCCACGCAGAACGCAAAATGCTATGAGAAAAAACTGATAAAAACAGCCAGACGCTATACATTGCGCGGGCAAAAGGTTGTTGCGTTGCATACTTATACGTGGTATGCGTTGGATTTGAAGTTTTAGGCTTCTGTGGATTTACTTAGCGGTGTATTGGTAGGGTGGTGTTGTGGACGTGGGACCGGCAGCCGGCGGACGGCAGTCGAGACGAGTTCGCTACAGTGACAGGTGCCGAGGTGCCACGACGCCCCGCTGTCAACTTGTGCTCGCGAATCCACCCTCATTGTTTATAACACTTGTTGTTTCACCACATCGTGTTAAAACTCAAACAAAGCTGACACCAAACTTACTTTATGTTATGAAATGTGAACTAAAGTGCAGTGAAGTGTTCGAAAAGTATACCGGCCTGTTATGTTCTCGAGTACGATATTATCAGTGTAAATTGTTTTAATTAATTATTGACGATGTACACAAATCGCGCATGGATTTCTCTCGTGTGAAACGCGGCTGAGTTATTGGCTGGAGCTAATCTTCCCAGTAAGTTTGTGATGTCTTTTGCTCTACGATTGCATCGGTATGTTTTGATTGTAGGAAGTAATTTGTGTGTGAAGCGAAGCGTCATGGGAAATCATACTTTTTCTCATGGAGATTTGAAATAACGTACCTCTCTCTATTTAAATAGATATTATTACAGGAACATTTTTTAAACTTATTATCTTTGGAAAAATCGTTTAAAATAAGTGTAGATTTAAAGGTAAAATAAAACAAAGCATTTTGATATAAAACGTTATATTTTTTTTTCAAGAATATAAATATTTTTAACAGTTATTCGAAGGGTAACCTAAAGATTTGAACTCTACGGTGGGTCATTACCATGGTCGACATACTCGACTTCTTCGGAGATTAGCCGAGTATTTTATTGCGTGATGGGTAATCTCAATCCATGTATTGAGATCCATTAGTATGTTTGATGAGTAATATGACTAGGGTCCGTTGTATTGTAATGCAGCGGAGTCGCGAGGCCGGGTTGAACGGCCGAGCTGCGCGCACGCCGCCGTCGTCTTCCAATCGCGATACTCACCTTGGCAGTAAACTAATATTGTCTTATGTTCAACTACGATCTTAGATCGCAATAACGGCTATTCTAATAAGTTCTTTATATTTTACAGTAATATAAGTTATTTACGGGATTGTTACCATGTACCTTGTTTTTAGCGAGTTTCCGATATTTCGGCACTGTTGCAAGCGCCATGATCACGGAGTAACTCTTTATATTTTGTCTCGATGCTAAGCAGCTAAGCCTGGTTTTTGTGTAATTTAAAGTTATTACAACTTATTATGCTATGTTATGTTCATATTATGAGAGAGCTTACTTAGGCTAATCGTTTAAATTAAATTTCATATCTAGAGTTATCCTAATTAACGTAATTACTACTTTCCTTTTTAATCCTATATTTATACTATCTATTTAATAATAACGCTGCTATCTTATCTTTAATGAACTTATGTTAATGCAAAAAACGCTTAATTTTATTTTACCTTATTGTAGAATACTTATTAATAACATTTTGCATAAAAATAGGTTTATTAAAGATAAATGGTGAAGTGTTTTTTAGATAAGGTAGTATGTTTATTAGCTTATCTCAAGATATGAAATTTAAACTTATTAACTTTTAAGTCTGTCGTAGCCATGCTACTTTAGTCTGTCAGATTAATATTAATAAACGAATTCGTACCAAATCACATAATCAGATATTTTGATGTATGTAAAACTTATGTGTATGGGACGGTCGGTCGGTCAGTCCTACCCTATCTATTTGTGTTTATATTTTTCCTGAACCCAATACATAGAGTTGCTCTATGACCCAATATCTATAAACATTAGGTACATGAAAAATATAATAATCGCTGTGCACATCTAAGAAAAAACCACTTTGAAAATTATTCGTTCTCGGAATCTCCAGATAGGGTACCGACAGTAAAATTTTCCTACTTATTTATTTATAAGGTTTCAGCCGCATTAATTTGAGGAAAAAGGTTATACCTAGTGGGTCACCCTTAAAATATAGATATATGCTGTCGCTGACTTTTTCAGAAAACTTTTAAAGGAAAACAATTCCGTCATACATGATTTTTGTTAACTTTTGCCGCTTACTCAGCGCACGCAACGGAAGTTCTCCAATGGAATATTTTTTCCCGTTTTTGCAACATTTTTCAATGGTGCTCCGCTCCTATTAGTAAATAACCTTCCTCAATAAATGTGCTATCCAACACAATAATATTTTTTCAAATCGGACCATGAGATTAGCGCGTTCTACCAAACAAACTCTTCAGATTTATAATATGTATAAGCATAGATTGTCATCGACATAAGAAATTTTATTTGCTGGCTTGATGTTGTTCCCTTTTTTCTCCGTAGTGTTCTATAATCCCAGGCGCCGTTTTCGAAGGACCAATGTTGCGGGTAGGAAATATTTACGTTCAGGGAAAAACCAGATTTCTTTGACTTAGATATTTATTAATTTTCGGAACACAACGTATTCGCTGGACGCGCGGTGCAGTAAGAGAAAGGGTGCATGCCCGAGATCCATAAACAATGTTTTATGTTATTAACAAATATTTTTGGTGGCGATGCCAACATAGATAATTGTGATATATTAAGATTGTATGGTGCATATATTTATGAGGTAACACAGTCCCTTAATAAGATTTTATACATGTCTCGGTCTAATAATAAATATCGTTCGAGCCGTCACTATAAATTTTAGGCCGAACGCATAACATTCTTATAAGTTTCCCGTAGAAGATGGCCTCTGGGGACTGCCATCCTTCTTCTTCTCGATCTGCTACTGTCAGTGATAACGAGCCCGATCTCATTTATTAGCTTGCCTCTCAAATCGGCCCTTTTTGTTGAATTTTTTTTCGTTCGGGAGATTACTTATTCGCAATTCTCAATCCACAATTCTCCGGGCCATTTATATTTTGTCTTAGATTAAAAGTATTGAATTTCCTTTTGGAAGTTTAAATAACGCCTGGGAGATATAATGAATTACTCATTTGTAGTATGAGAGGGAGTCAATATATTATACGATCCCTCGTGAGTTATTCAAGCACGCCGCAAATCAAGGTTTCAATAGAAAGTCGGGATCCACCAAGAAGGGTCAAGAGGCACTTGTCCTCGATTGAGATTTGTAAATCTCGGTCCTCTCGGTGGCCAGCCCTCTCGAAAGCCTCCTTGTGTTTTGTCCCCTTGTTTTTAAAGTCCGTATAAATGATGTGCCCTATTTGAGGCCTTTTTCCTTAAAACTCCATATTTTTTGTTTCTTTTACTATAGCCAAACAATTGCGGGACGGTCTTAATGATTGGGTCTTTTTTGTAAATAAAAGCTATGTTAAGATTAAATTTCAGAATCAAAAATAATATCAGTATCGTCTGATGGCATTGTAGGAGCTCATGCATTGTCTGACCTGAGTTTATGTAAATATTAAAAATAACATACAACCTGAGGGCGCTGTGTACTAAACACCGATACATATAAGATATATGTGAACTACTTACACAACTATTGATTAATTATTTAATAAGTACACAGACTTTATATATTTTTAATTAGATATTCATAATCTTTTTAAGTCAATCTTTTGAAATTGTTATATTTTTGGAATGTGCGTTCTCACGCGGCTTTCAGCATCTATTAAAGTTTTTATTACTCTGAGGTATAATTATAGTGTCCGGTCGTAGTTCAGCTTATTAAAAAAGGATGTGGTATAAACACACTTCTGTTTTCTAAATAACCACACTCTTAGATTTATAAATAAATTACTTGCGACCCGCCCTGATTTAGGTACTTACTGGTACAGTTTTGGTACTAATGAAACATTAAGAAGTGTAAATCTCAACACTTATTAATGTTTTATTCGTACTAAAATTGTATCAGTAAGTAAGTCAGGGCAATAAAATTTCTTTTCACGTTTATTTTCTGGTTGCTTTGGCATTATTAACAAAAAATATTTTATACAAGTCGTGTCCTCACAATAACGAACACAAACATACAACAAAATCTCAGGTCATGTTCCCTCATGCATAGGCATTTCATTTTTATTTTATCCTTAAAAGGGACATTGGGTAAAAATGGATGTAAATGTATGGATGCTGCACCCACGTCCGCCACGGCTTAAACTACATTTGTTTTAAATGTATATAGTCATGATCATCAGTACCAAAGCGCATCAAATTGCAACCCGGGCGTCTTTTGTTATTTTAAGTTAAATAGGTACTTGTGTACTATGACGTACGAACATTAATGAAACAAGAAAATTAATTAAGTTAGTTAGTCCGACCCTACATAGAGGGCTCATGTATTATGGGAGTATTTCTCAAGGTGCAGGGTGCCCCCTAATGTTATTACCCGAGCTAATCCTTCTTTCCTTTATAAGGCATGTAAAAGTCTTTGATTCCGGCTGCAGATGCTTGCACCCACCAATCCGCACTGTGCCTGTGTTATGCGTCAGGGTCCGTTCTCCCTATCCAACTAAAACAGTGGTTCGTAACCGGTGGTCAACGGAATCACGGGTGGTCGCTGGAAGCCCTGAAGTGGTCCTCGAAGCTATTCGAAAAAATATTACAAACGATCAGGGGCATATACTCCTAAGCCCAAGAGGGCCCAAGGCCTGGGGCGGCAGAAGCCATCTTACTAATTCTAGGGCGGTTACTAAATCTGTGTGATAGTCCATTGCAAGACAGAACTTTGTCAAATGGTCCCTCATTCCTAAAAGGTTGAGAGCCTCTACACTAAAAGCCTGTCCCGCAAGCATTAATGACATTTATTAGGCAGATGATGTTTCATCATTATATAAAACAGCATATAGGCCAACAAAGCCTTTGACAGGTTATGTGTCGGTCTATAAGCGTATGTCATCGCGATCACGAATTATCACGAATATTTGCGGGTGTACGGCGGCGGCCGACCGAAGTACAATGCGGCCTTTGTTGCACAATGCCCATTTCCGATTACCAGATTGAATCCTGTCCGTCAAAGCACTGCCGGTCCAATAATCGTCCGCGCGGAATGGACGTCATTTTTGTATGACGCCATTGTCGCTCAGAGTGGACACGGCAGGCAAATAGACTTGCCCCCAACATGTTTTCGTTCGCTGCTCAAACAGAAAAGGCTGCAGCGATATTGTGGGTAGGTACGGATAGTGTTTATTTTTTGGGCCGTTCGGCATTTTATGTTTTTTATTCCAATAAAAAATTCTAATAAAGTAATTTATTACTCCGATTGTATTTGTGTGTTTCTTTTATTTTCACAGTCACCAAGCATTTATTAGATTTTTTAAACAATAAGCCGAACAGCAATCGATGAGAGATAATTATTAAAAATAAGTAAAAAAAAATGGTTATGATATAATTGGAGCGCTCAATGTGTTTAACCATAACGGTCAGCATTCAAAAGAGTGTATTGTTTATAGTAGAATAAAGCTATCTTTTGGCGATCTTGTTGCTATCGTTGAGTAGTTTCCAGGGCTCCAAGGGGTAGGGGAACGGGCGAGAGTTAGGCAATACGCAAGTGATAGGTACTCGGTTATGTAAGCATAAGGACTCTGTATCCATTGCCAAAAATCTATCAGGCGAGCCGTATACTTATTGCTACCC
Organism: Chilo suppressalis; assembly: GCA_902850365.2. Lineage (NCBI taxonomy): Eukaryota > Metazoa > Arthropoda > Insecta > Lepidoptera > Crambidae > Chilo > Chilo suppressalis. Next base: position 16,012,491 of record OU963897.1, on the reverse strand, counting down.
TACTCTACACTTAGTATAATAAAAAGCTATGGATTAATAAAGAAGATACGTTTCGTCTTTTTAATTAAAAAAATCGGTTCAATTTGGTCAATTAATTATAATAAATGTAACCTCATGCATGAACAGTCATGAGTGTTATTGATTTTTTTACCTATGTAACAATAACGAAGTATCTCTCTTTTATGCTTTAAACAAGTTTTAACCCATCTAATTTATATTTATTATAAATCAAGCAGTAGCAGCACATAAAATGTCAAACACGTACACTTATAAAGGCGAAGCTCTCTCTAGCTTGATTTTCTAACGATAAATACGCTTGCAAATTATTACCAATGAGATTCCCCATAAAACCCTTACTGATTATTTCACCGTGGAATGTGTTCTGATAACGATAATAATCGAAGCGTGAAACAAGATTCGAACCATGTCACTCAATTATTTTACAGCAGATCTTGGAGTCGACAATGTTTATTGTGTGCAGGCGGGTTCGACAGACCGTCATCAACAGTTTGCGGTCAGAAACTTCCAATAGGAATCGAACTAATATAGCTCCATCGCTTCACGCCACGGCACTCGCTCTGGGGATTCTCAAAGTTTCGTTGTTATTTAATTTAACCTCTCGTTATGCGGGCTGGTGAGTAACGCGCTCTCTGCGAAACGACGCCCGGCGAACTGTTCATTGTTCTGGAAATTTAGTCGAATTTGCGACGATCGCGATTCATTAAGGGCCGTTTTAGTACAAAAGGAGCACCGGTTTTAATTCACAAAGCGAATACGGCGCTAACGTAAAACAAAGTTTTCCGAGATGTTCTTCGTTAGTTGCTCTCCTGCAGCCTTGCGAGTGAGCCGCGGTGAATATGTTAATTTTGATTGCTTTATACTTTGACGTAAACTTACCGCCGCTCCACATGCCTCTTTCACATCTTTATCCCAACAAACGTGGAACCTGAAGAAAATTATATAAGTCTCGCGTTCCTATCAATAAAATTGTAAGATTACGTATTCGGAACGAATTATTCAATGTTGAAAAGTTAAATCGTCCGTTGAATGGCTATCCCTGAACGTTTATTCCGTTCCGTTATCTTTTACAAAGCGTCTGTGACTAATAGAAATCATTAACAGCAAATAATACTCTATCTATCCACCCGTGATAGCTAACGGATACTTAGCTCTAATAGGTAGAGAGAGGCGCGGCAACTTTTCACTTAGCTCTTCTAAAAATAATCTAAAGGTAGTTTGTATTTACCTTATTGAAATCTCACCTTTCAAGGCATTGCTAGTTTCAGACTTCATTATAGAGAGTGCGGTGCTACAGATAAGGAAATGTAGTTCGCGCTAAGACGGGACCGAATCGCAGACTTGAGAAAAGTAATACATTTACGGGAATTGGACGGTTTACACATTAATCGGTAAACGGAAATGTAAAAAAAAAGAATCACAATGTAGAATTTAAAATATTTCTTGATTTGGACAAAAGTTAAGATCTTTTCTTGGTCATGTCTCTACTGGGATGGCAAACAATGTATCTTTCAAAAGTGTGAGAGGAAAATAAAGTGTCTCAATCTTCATCTTCTTCCTCATCACTTACACCTTAACTACAATATGGTGTTATTTGAATATGTCTAAATTCCACGTCATCTTTTGTTTATCTTTTTCAAATGATAATGTTTGTCGAGTATGAAATTTATATAATTACTTGATATTAAAACTGAAACTTGAATTTAATTAAAATTCGCTCTACCGAAATAAATTCGCTAGCACAGTTTCATTTGAATGGAGACGAATGCTCATGATGATAAGCTCGGCCAAAGTTAGTGCGATTATCATAATTTAGTGTCTGAATTATTTGCAGCTTGTGAAGAGACGAGAGTACTTAGCGCTCTTTCTACACGCGGCTTTCTTTTAGGCGCTAATTCAAATTGAGATCGCCTTTCATATTGGATTCTGTAAAGGCTAAATATGAATGTTTCTCAATCATTTTTTTCTACGTTCTGTTAATTAACAATACTTTAAGCTTGTATCCCCGCAATCGGGTAAGTTTTGACACTAATTATAAAAAAAATCAATGTACATATTTATATAATGCAAAATAATAAGTTGATTGTTAATTTGAACAAAACAAAATCGATGAGGCGAATCGAATCGAAAACTTTTAACAAAGAGAAAGCAAGAAAATTATTTATTTATTTATTTTATTATACAAATACAACCATACACATACATATTTCAAAAACCATACACGAAAACCTGTTAAGGTTTATGTGTGTATGAGAGCCACTCCTTTACCACTTTATTTACTTTCAAGTTGAGTATTGAAGTAAAAATAGAGCACTCGGGGGAAAAAAGTAGAAGAAGTAAATACTTGGTACCAAATTTCTTGGAACTTAAATTGAAATACTCATAGTAAATATGTGAAAAGCTAAGTAAATTTTCTTATGCCTTGTATATCCTTAATGAAATAAAATAGCTGACCGTTCTGCACTAATGACAGCTTATCATGGATACGTTGTGTCGATACTGAGATTGGCATAATTTTTTGGGGAAATTCTAGTACTAAAGACAGGGTTTTCAAAGGACAAAAAAGATGTGTGAGAGCGGTAAGTTGACTTCGCCCTACTGTTATTCTTTTATTAAACAATAAATATTTTTACTGTACCTTGTTAATATATATTTGAAGTTTGTGTCTTTGTTAAAACGAATTTAAAATTGTTTTATAAAGTTTTTACATCTAATAGACACAATGATAAGTTGTGTCAAATACCACATAAAACTGCTTTGTTTGGAAATAGTTAATATGGCGTTGCTCCGATAATATTTATATATTATTATATATATAAATATAATAAGCTACCAAAGGATATAAGACAAATCGATAACGTGGTCAAATATAAAGTGACCCTAAAAAAGTTTTTAGTAAATAAAGCATTAAAGGAATATTTAAGTGATGTTGAAATTTAAATTACCTATTATTTATGTCCTTAACTTTATGAATAAGATTCAAATAATCTAGTATATCACCCCTATTATACCATCGACCCTGAGTTTCTTTTTTAGGTACAGTTTAGTTTTAAGTTATTTTATAGGGTTCCGTATCCAAAGCGTAAAACGGAAAACCCTATAACTAAGGCTCCACTGTCCGTCGGTATGTCTGTATCATGTACCGTGATGGTTAGATAGTTGAAATTTTCACAGATGATGTATTTCTGTTGCCGCTATACCAAAAAATACTAAATATAGAATAAAATAAATATTTAAGGGGTCCCATTCAACAAATATGTTTTTTTTCTTTTTTGCTCTAGAATAATAACGGAACAGGTAGACGCTTAAAATATTCACAGAATATTTAGTTGCACACTCACCGCTTAAATCACTTCTGTAATATGGGCGTCCGACCATACAACACATTTGATTGATACTATTTCAAAAATACAGGCTAATAGTTAGACAAAAGTCCATAAAATTAAAAAATGACAATACATATCTATCTTTTTAAGGACAACTGCTCATTTTAAGCTCCTCAAACTATTTTTTTAAATATACACGATGTACAGAGTAATGTATCATACAATTTTATCGTATTTGCGCAATATTAATTTTTTTTCAATCCCTCAGGAACCTTACATTTTCCTGGATAAAAAGTATTCTATGTCTCAATCCAGGTTATAAACTATATGCGTGCCAAATTTAATTCTAATCCGTTCATAAGTTTTTGCGTGATTGAGTAATAAAGATACAAACATACAACCTGTCACATTTGTAATATTAGTAGGATATATTCTTTATAAATTTATGGGCATTTTATTGATATTAATATCCTCCTTTTTTGTCCAGTTATTTATGTAAAAAGTAACAACCAAAACTAGGATGTTAAACACAGTGTCAATGTCATTGACATCTCTCCATTGTTACGAAGTCGAATAATAATAGAACCTCGAAAGAGCCGACCTAATCCGAAAATAATAATGACGGCATAATTGCTTTGCTCTATAATAAACAATGCAACGAACTAGTATTAATTCCCAGGCGAGTTGAAAAATTTTAAACTGGTGGGCGGGTCGGTGTGTACCGAGGTGAACCTCACATGGCCCAGCTCACTGATTATGGCCGACGGCGGCCCACCGCGGGCTACCTGCCGTAATTTGAGACTGGAGAAATTACTCATAATAATAAATGTACCTACTAATTTTGAAACAAAAAAATACGCCTTTAACTTCTTCGGTGAACAAGACGAGAGCTTGGAAGAAGCGAAGATTATCTCTGAGTCAGCAACGATTAAATATCGCATCGAAACGCCTTTAATCGCGCAATTTCCACAAAACTCCACTTTACTCAGCTTTTAAAATTCCAAGAGCTTCGTACAGTTTAGCACCGCTCAAATACTTAACGTATGTGTAGTCATTTTTACAGACGATAATATGTCATTCGCAAGCAATCCGCGACTTTGCTTTTTGGCTCTACTCCAAGCAACCACTCGGATCCAAGTCATCTGTTAACTTTATTCCTGGGATATGAAATAAGTACGTTGCATTCTAAGTACGTTGGAAAATATTAAAAAAGTCTACGGTGGTTAAAAGAATTTCTTTCAATGCTGACCGTTGATCACGGCGTTTTGTGGGGAGAGCTCGCTCGCAATATCATTTCGAGTAAAAACGATTTAATATCGTGGAACCGCAAGATATCATTTCCGCAATCTAGCGTTACTTAAGTATATCGCACTAGGCAGGTACTTGTAGTTGGAAGTAGATGTATCTGACTTTATAGTGGCAGCTGTTGTATGGTCTCTGCTAAGGCCGGTTCCGCTTCGAAGCGCGAAAAGTGCGACTTGTGTTTAATATGTGATCGTACAGTGCGTCCGTTGGTCGAAGGTATGGCCTCGCTGGACGTATTAATCACAACATTCTGTATTCGTACATGACCTTGCGTGCAAGTTACGGCCGTATAAAATTCGAGCTAGATCATTTTATTGCATAGAAAGTGTACAATTGGGCTTGTTGAGCCATAAAGTCCATAAAATATAAATGAAAAATATTGCTTTACAGCTTTTAAATTGAAATTGTCACAGTTGAGGCTAATAAAATCGTTCTTTTGATATTCAATATTACGTGATTGCATAATAATTGTATTGTAAATTACATTACACCCAAACTGTTTAATTGAAAATTCAAAGGAAATCAGAAGAGACGAATTATACTTAGTTATTTAATTGCAATTCAATTCTAAAGAACAAGTCATTGATGCGTTGAGTTGGAATAAATATTTATGAACTACTGGTCATGCATAAAGATTTAATTTATTCACATAATACAGTCTTTAATTTACATATTCATTAGTATCCTTTAATTCTAATTCAAAAGTATTTTTTTTAGTGAGCTATTATTACAAGAAAATAGACCCTCGTCATTACAAAATATTATATTGAATGGTTTATAAAGCAATTATATAGGTAACAAAAAAAAGCTGCAAATACGACCTTATCTGTGTAGAATAATTGGCTCTCCATACAAAATTTTCTTCCCCTATAAAGATCGTCCAGAAAAAAATCTTGAAAAAAAAAAAACGCCTACGACCTACTTTCTAGTCTTACCTTTATTGCATCGATTTAGCCGCTAACATATAATTAACAAAGAGATCAGAAATTCTCTTGAATTTGCTCTGATATGATATTCATTTGTATGATAATTAAAAAGTGAAAGTTTGGTCTAATAAATATGATAGTTTTCTGTGGGATTATCAAAAAATAACTAAATTACGGGCGGAAGTAAAGTACCTGATATTGCAGATAGTTTCTAGATTCCGTGATGAGAAAATTGAAAATCTTTAAGCGCGTATGAATCCCGAATTATTATTATATCTAAATCTGTTTTGGTATAATTTCTAACTTTCAGTCAGCAATTTATAAGAAGTGAGAAGGACACAAATATTCATTCAATATAATATAAAGCCACAGACTGTCAATGAGTTGAGTATATGATGAGAAATATATGCGTATGCGCAGGGGCTACGTGTAACATTAGGGTGTCCAAGAGTTTAGGTTTTAACAAGATGTAAATAAAAATCTAACAGTTAAATGCTTAAAAAATAAAAACATAACTATAAAGATGTAAATATTAAATTTTAAATTACTGTTATTTCGTAGAACAAAGAATAATTTATTTTTTTACTACAAGTAAAGGCTTGAAAACAAACTTTATCAAAATTAGTTTATAAGTAAGCTCTCTAATTTTTGGATTCATTTTCTAAAACAGTATACTTGTACCTAATAGTATGCCAACTTAATTCAAAGATTGTAATTATACTTCATTATTATAATCATAGATAAATGATTGGTCTCGCTTCACTCAACTAGATACCGCGTTGTCAAAAAACAGCAGCTTCGAAAATGCGGCAACTCATTATTGTAGTGTGTGTATGTCAATTTGCAATGATGCTATCAAATGTCATAAATCGTGTAGCCAGCTGCTCAACTGCTACCCAAGTAAGAGGGAAAATATTGTAGGTTATAATTAATATGTACCAGGTTATAAATGTAGCTCATAAAATACTTAAAGAAGATACACTTAATGAAATGCGAATATATCAATATTTTAGTGTACTTATACGACTAGGCGTACGTAGGTTTCTTCTTCAAAAAATGCTTAGACCTCAATTTATTTTATTTACATGTAACATTTACTTGTACATTATAACAGTGATTCAAGTGTGATAAGATGGTCACTATACGTTTATAGTCACTAGACGTTATTGTAACTCGGTAAGGAAGCTGAGTTTGTATGATCAATGCACACGAGCTGCATAAGATGTTTTTCAACACAATTGCGACGAAAAAACCAACTTGTAGTTAGTAACTGTTATAAAGTTCAACTGACCTTTCTTTGTTGCCAAGTATTTTGACATTACGGAGCTACCTTCAAAAACTTTTCAAAATCGGTTGGTGACAATACTTTTGACTTTCGGCCAATATATCCATCAGAACGTCGCCTTAGAAATGTCGTCAAGTTACTATATGTTCATAAATCAACTGGCAGCAACAGCCTATCACTCGCGTTTCTTACCTCGATAAGTATTTCCGGCGGGGTTGAATTAACATTGCTCAAATATTATTAATAAATGCGCTCACAGATTCAATAACGGCACAGGAATATTTTTTTATAAAAATAAACCGATTTCAAAAATACTGAAAATGTAAATAAGATTTAAACGTGAAGTCGATCGTTATTATTATCATGATCTCCCTGCTAAACACATACCTTGGTATCGACTTCAAGTATATCAGGCGGTTTTGATTAGTCTCTCAGATAGAAATCATTTTTTGATTAGTCCGTTTTATTTTTATTAAAATTATTTCATTTCCCCGTTTTTAGTGTTACACAGAATATGCTACTAGTTGGAAATTGTACAAGCGTAGATCCACACGGGTAAAACCGTGAGACATTGCTGGTAAATTATATACTAAAACCTTCTCAGAAAATGCGTATTTACGCATTAATATGCGCGAAAACCCCAGCCAATTCGGATCCGTACATACCTTTGAGATTATCATGGTCAAACATGCATACATACAGATCAAACTGAGAATATCCTTTTTTGAAGTCTGTTTAAGGACCGACTGTCCAGCCGGAACAGCAGCAATATAAAAAAAGAATAAATTATAAGTATAAATAAATGCTTCTTAATATGTTAGTTAAGTTACTTTGTGTTTATAAATATAAATGTTTATTTGTCATCTTAACCCTAAAATAATTTAAATAATATGATGCTATTAAAAAAATACACAACAAGTATGGTAGTTAATATGTGAAACAAAAAACTGAGTAAATAATAAGAGTCAGTTTACAAGCAAATGTGTTGAAAAAAATGTTATTAAAAATAATAACAGAATATCATAGGAATAAAAGGTAGATTACAAAGATAAAGTTGAATAATATAAAACTAGGTTAAGTTTATTTGCAAGTTCAATAGTAAGTTGAACACAAATACACAACTGTCACAACGTGACAGTTGTGTATGGGGTGCACATTCAATACGTGCACCCCATACACAACTGTCACGTTGACTGGCTCGGTGAAAGCTCGTTTCACATATTAACTACCATACTTGTTGTGTATTTTTTTAATAGCATCATATTATTTAAATTATTTTAGGGTTAAGATGACAAATAAACAATTTCTTTTTATATTTATAAACACAAAGTAACTTAACTAACATATTACGAAGCATTTATTTATACTTATAATTTATTCTTTTTTTTATATTGCTGCTGTTCCGGCTGGACAGTCGGTCCTTAAACAAACTTCAAAAAAGGATATTCTCAGTTTGATCTGTATGTATGCATGTTTGACCATGATAATCTCAAAGGTATGTACGGATCCGAATTGGCTGGGGTTTTCGCGCATATTAATGCGTAAATACGCATTTTCTGAGAAGGTTTTAGTATATAATTTACCAGCAATGTCTCACGGTTTTACCCGTGTGGATCTACGCTTGTACAATTTCCAACTAGTAGCATATTCTGTGTAACACTAAAAACGGGGAAATGAAATAATTTTAATAAAAATAAAACGGACTAATCAAAAAATGATTTACCGCCTGATATACTTGAAGTCGATACCAAGGTATGTGTTTAGCAGGGAGATCATGATAATAATAACGATCGACTTCACGTTTAAATCTTATTTACATTTTCAGTATTTTTGAAATCGGTTTATTTTTATAAAAAAATATTCCTGTGCCGTTATTGAATCTGTGAGCGCATTTATTAATAATATTTGAGCAATGTTAATTCAACCCCGCCGGAAATACTTATCGAGGTAAGAAACGCGAGTGATAGGCTGTTGCTGCCAGTTGATTTATGAACATATAGTAACTTGACGACATTTCTAAGGCGACGTTCTGATGGATATATTGGCCGAAAGTCAAAAGTATTGTCACCAACCGATTTTGAAAAGTTTTTGAAGGTAGCTCCGTAATGTCAAAATACTTGGCAACAAAGAAAGGTCAGTTGAACTTTATAACAGTTACTAACTACAAGTTGGTTTTTTCAAAAAACTATAAACGAAAATCGTCATTCTGGCTACTTTTGTGTTATTATTCATAAATACACTAGTAATTTTCAAAGCACAAATAATTTTCAAATTAACTTAACAACATTCATAGCCATCAGTCTCACACGACCTGTTGGGCTATTCTGTAAAAACTGTAAATTTTATTAAATAACCCCGCTGGTATTAAAACTTACATGTATAGCTACATGTTACCTACTTAGTGTAGCCTACACAACGACAGTTTTAGTTAATATTATATTTTTTTTATTTCATAGCATCCTGTAATTGGCCATTCTCATTACTAAGTGCGATTATGTAATATCAATTTGTATCGCTTTAGGTTTCCCAAAAATAAATAAATACTTACACGAAATTTGTGGTCACCGTCTCAAACCACCTTAATATATGTGCAGGCGCTGCGTGCTGGTATGCACGGGCGTCCGCTCAAGCCTCTAGATCGCCATAACCGAGTCTATTTTACTGTTTTTGACTCTCGAAAGTAAACACTTTCAAGATTTTTCTTGTTCAACATAATATAACTGCTCGAAAACATTTGCACAGAACAAAATTATTGACTATCAGGCAGTATAAGATGATTTAGATTTGAGTATATGCCCTCACTACTCAAACCCTATATAATATTCTTTCGGAAGAAAATTTTTATTTAATATACATATAACCATCAAATCTTGTCAGCAAGTTCTGCGTCTGCTTGACTAGAATTTAGGATTATAACAACAACATTAGAATAATTGAATAAACTCTTCACCTATAGTATCACAGGAGAAATATATTCAAACAAATCAAAATGTTAATAAAAGAGCCATTTACTATAAGAGCCATTAACTTCTTAACTTTGTACTAAATAAGTACCTACTATATTATAATCATTACATACTACTTACAAAGTATCCCTCATTTCTGCATTTTAAAGGATGATTTCATCAAATCAAAGTGTTCCCCACGAAGCTTCCACAGTGTACGAATGTATGAGGCGACCGCTCGGGGCGGCACTACTTACTTTAATAACAGTACGTAACAGCACTATAATTGCCAACACGTCAGTCAGCTTTTCTACAAACCAACTAAAGTGTAATGAGTTAACTAAGCTTTTAGTAATGTCGACCATCCCTATTTTAAAACTATATAGGTATACGTAGGCACCGCTTCCTGTAAATTCATCTTGCTGATTTTGCCACTATATATTTTTTAGTTATTGAATAAAATTTAGATAAAATAAGTTAATCTCTTTCCCCCTTATTAATAAATGAAGACTTAGTTTGGATAAGTTACTCCTTGTTTTATCTCTGTTCATTGAATGACAAATGGCCTTTGAGTGACATGAACAGAACACGGCGTACCTAATCTACGCTTATTCCTTGTTTTATTAATAAAGGGGTATAGGTATTTTTTGCTACCACTGAAATTAGTAAAAAACAAACTCCAACTCAAAATGTGGTTTATTCAAGTTGGTTATTTACATAATAGGTATACTCTTTTCAATATCCAATATTTTACCCTCTCACCCGTTAAAGACAATTTAACATTATGCAATGATGAAAGAACTACTTTAAAACCGAATGGTAGCTTCAGTTAAAAAATATTTTTCCTTAATATAATAGATTATAATTATTAGTGAAGAAACAGATGTAAACAAATGTTATTACGCCGTTTAATCATTAGCGGCCGCCCTCGACTTCGTACGGTTTAACTTTAGCTTATTAAGAATCATAAAGAAACCTGACGTTCCGGGATGGAAAGTATTCTTTGTACTCAATCCAGGTCATAAACTATATGCGTACTTTTCATCCAAATCCGTTCAGTAGTTGTAACATTATTGAGTAACATACAAACTGTTACATTTATAATATTACCGCAAGTTCATCCTCAGTTTTAAATTATGCATCCTTCTGAGAATATCCAACCGAAGAACATAATGCACCATGCGTTCCGTTTCTGAAAAGTCATTTGTTATGCACTCGTGGTAGGTTAAAATTCGATAGAAACACACTGAGCACTCGCTCATTGTACTTATTCGAGAAGAAACAAATGAAAAACTCGTGCACTTCTTTTGATATTCATAGCGGTTTGCTATTCAAGCACATGGGAAGACACATACGTGGGAATATCAACGATTACTGTGAAAAGTCGTTATTGCGGATAGGGGAGGGAGGAAAGAGGGGATGGTGGAGTATTTAGTGCTGTAGATAATGATAGATAGCTATCTCGCGTGCATCCGTGAACAAACAAAGAGAAAAATCGCAGCGGGTGAGAGATTCGAGGACGGCCGCTCGCGCCCGTCGCCGTCGCGTAGCTACGATGTCAATCGCGACTTTTCTTTTTACTTCCTGTTCAGACAATGACGGGAAAATGTTTTCTGTGTGTAGGGACTAGGGACGCTACCGGGCGGCGCGCGGGGTCAATAATGGGGGCACTAATCTGTGCGAGCATAGCCCGGATTAATGGCTCGTATTGCCGTGTCTGCTGTTTGTTTTCTTAAACTTCTTAGTTTGCCTTGTTAGAAGTTTCCCGATACGTTACATTTGTGGTGTGCCAATGCGGTTACTCGACAACTGCGAATGTTTTCGTTTCGGTTTAACTTTTGTTTTGGTTTGGGAGCGTTTGAAAGTAGTTCTAGTAAACAACGTTTGTAGCCTTTCATCTGATCGATAAGTGACAAGATGTTAAGAGTACATTTGTTAATGTTATGTCAGGAATAGCATCAACAAACTATCTTGTTTATTCAATGATAATATTATAATTTTTTTTTTTTAATAAATTATGTCAATAGTACGAATTCTGAAGTGAGACTGAGAGCAAATAAAAACAAAGAATATTAAACTTTTAAGCGTAGATGAAAAAAGCCTATTAACAGACAGCGAAATTTGAGGAACTATGGAATTGAGCGTTATTAATATTTTTTTATCATCTACAACTTTATTTAGCAATATTTTATAAAAATATGTTTGCGGTTCCAGGCGGAAGTGTTATTACAAAGTTATAAATTTGAGCCACGTACATCAAACGAAGTGAAATTTCATTTCCATCGCAACCATTAGAAGTTATTCTCAGGATAATACTCCTGTAGAATTGGCCACCGTACCGTGTGTAATTTATCCCCTATAAAGTTCATACCTGCAATTTTATGAAGCCGGGACGTAGGCAACGTTTACACTTAGTTCATTATACTGTTTTTACTGCATGCGTAGCTCAACGACGCCATAACTTTGAAAATGAAAGCCTGCGCAGACGTGGAACTTTTGTCCGCGAACTTTTTTGGCCGCCAAAATAGATCATTGTTTTTCATCACAAGCTACTTAAGTTAAAGTAAGAAGAATGTATAATTACTACATGTTACTCAAAAATGATTTATTTTGGACGAATTATTGCTCGCATTTTATCTGCGTGAAATAATTTATGTCCGTAGAAACTTTCATCCCCTGTTTCACCATTAAAGTAGAATTTGCTAAGGTTCCCCTTTATCTCTACCTGAAAGACAGTTAAGCGATTTAGACACCTCTTTCATTTCAACACCTCTTTTACCCCTGACTCCCCAGCAGCCTCAGGCTGAAGGTGGTTGTACTCTTTATGAAGACTACAACGTTTTGCGTTAATTACGTAGGGTCAAATGGGGGACATTGTAATAAGGGGCACAATGTAACAAAAGTAATATCTCTATATTATTCACGGCCATTTGACGTCTGATGACAGCTGTTCAATAATAAAATACGTAAGACAGACTATAAAAAATAAGAAAAGGGCAAGAGATTTCCCTTATGTTACACTGTGTCCATTGTTATGTATAGGGAGCCCTATTATCTGGTTCGTCTAATCTTTTTAATTTTTTTGTTTGTTCGCTGTGTGGTCTTGTGGGTTAACAATAAATAGAGGTAGGGTCAAGTGGGGGAAAGTATGACAAGGGGCACACTGTAACATAAGGTAAATCTCAAAAGTTAAAACTTTCGAATTAATAACATTAGTGCGGACGTACACGAATTGTTATTCGCCGCAAAATACTTTTAGATTTTTAAAGTTTGCGTTCAAATGTGCAATATATTATATTACATCTGTATATGTTGTGGATTTCAATAACAGGCATGTTATCCAGAATTTTATTCAAATACTTTTCAAATCTTTATGCCTACGGCTTAACTAAATTGGCCTTGCTAAGTGACTTATAAGTACAAGTAAACAGAAGTATTGCATAGCATAATATCGCATTGACCACAAGTGCAAGCGACGCTTATCTCTAAGTAAGGAGCTTACTTGTTCCTGTCTTAAGTTTATGTATTATTTTGTTATTCTGGAGCGTCACAAATTTTAATAGTAATTATTAAAAATAATGTTTTGATTGGTTTCAATAAGTCAGTTAAGAAAAGCTTTTAATATTGATTTGTGAATAAAGCTAAACGGTGTACCTACTCACATAACTGTCGGTTTGATATGAAGAGGTTCTTCATGCATTGAAGTCTCCACCTTCAGTCCCGGCTACATCTACAGTCAATGAATATGTAAATAATTATGTATACTGTGTCCCTACAGTACCTATTTCGATTGAACTATATAAGCTATTCATGACGACTGATTAATATTCTCAGTTTTATTTACAGGCTGTGGGGTTTCTTCCTCTATATTTAAACGATTCTGTAACCTAATACATAACACACAGTTATTAATTTTGAATGAAGGAATGTTTAAATTTTACATCATTTCCAGTAACTTTGAACAACATTTAATCAAAGTATTTCAATTAGATCCTCATAATATAAATACGTTCGGAAAATGATTAACATTTTTGTTTTAATTTACTCGGAAACCTTGCCGTAGCGAATTTCAGCTTCGGAAAAATATTGAAAGTTAATTTTAAAAGCCACACAAGTTGCACGAAGTTTATGGAGTTACGCAAATTCTAACTCGAATTGGTAACATTTCAGCTAAAATGGAGCACGGAATTGAATTTTAATACCTACTTATCTTGTAAAAATAAAGTGTGACGAGTGATCTTTTACATTTTCTGCTTTGATATTATTCTTTTCGTCATCTTAGGAGTTAAATAGAAACTCTTATCTGATCGTTGTTCCTTCCTTTGTATCTTTCAGCATAACATTATTGTCATAACTCCAAAATTTTCTTGGTAAAAATGCTACGTCAGTGCAATGGCGATATTTAAACGTCGTCCTTTTGATACTTTATTTAACCGTCAGAACTCTATCGATTCAAATTATATGCTTTATCTACACTTCTAAATGAATGACAGAATCAAAGCATAGAAATGGAATTCGATTTCTTCCGAAAGGTTTATGAATTAAAAGGTTGGTTCGATATCGGGCTGTCAGCCCCTAATTTCTCGGAAACATCGCTAGAATACTTTAGTATTTATGAGAAAAATATCGTTACACTTGCCTACGTTTGTATATACTTTAATAGGTTTTTTTATGTTATTGGCGGCAGGACCGGGTGTTATGGATACCCTACAGCCGGCTGCAAGGTTATGTCAGACTCTTACTGACTAAAACTAACCTGTGGGGGACGCCTATGGCGTATTTATGGGCTTTACAGGCTTTAAAAGTTCCACTTCTAGTTTAAAGGGTGGCTAACACTGAAGCCTGTTTTCCACGCCAAAGAGGAATGAACTTGGGATGTCTAGCAGAGCGGTCATCGTGCCCATAAAATAGAATTGATTCTCCACCGAGAAAGAGTTTCGAAGCTAACTTGCTCATTTTCACTCCTTTTGCCCTCTTTGTCATTTGCCCTCGTCTCCTTGTTGGTGGAAACAGATGTATGCATTTTTGTATTGCGAGTTAAACGGAGTTATTAATGGACTCACTTCGCTTGCGGTGGAAACGGTCTTTATAATATGACCCTTATGATCCGCTCCTAAGCGGCGACAATAAACGCGTGTGATATTACAGTATCTTACGTATGTTACCTACACTGTTTCTATCCCCAACTCCAGGTACCACCACACACAAGGCAGTGCTATTTCACTGCGGTATTTATCATGGTGGAGAGTGCTTTACTAAACCTGCGCTCTAATAAAAACAGTAAATTCGCTGTATTATAACCTCTATCTCTCCCTATACGAGAATTTAAAAAAGAAGTTTTAAAAAGTGTGACTGAATAAATAAGAAAGTGTATAGGTGCCTATTATTTTTCGAAGTACCATCTGATGGTAAACGCGTTTTGAAAAACTTTACAATGAAACAAGTAAGTTTACAGTGACACAAAAATCACCAAACACGATTTATTAATTAGATCAAATTGTTGTTATACTTTTGACGGCCTTTAATCTACTATTTAGTTATAGGATATATTATGAATATTGTACACAAAACATGCTTTAAATAAAGAGCTTGCAGTTCACTAAGTGGAGTTCGAATTTACCGAGCAAAACCCACTCTGTGAAATGCACCAGATTGTATTTTGTACGTAAAAAAGGCAGTAGAATCAAATCCGCCTATTAGGCGGGGGTGCTGCTACTAATTAAAATAAAATTGTTAAAACCGACCCCTCGTGCTCGCTCGCTGAATCTCCCCGGACTAACTCTTAACGAGGATATATTTGGTTTCGACCAACCCTTTGGTGATTTTACTATTGAGTCCAACTGCAAATAACCCCGTAATTGACTTCAAACAACTTCTGGCTTTGCGGAGAGAATAACTCAGGTATCGTACGGAGGATACATTGGAATATCATTTCTATGTATCAGCTGTTTTAACTGCCTTAATCTGGAAGATTGTATAACCTCTAGTCTTATTATATAATCCTTAATATGTATAGTTTTGTAATTCTTATATTTTATCTATTTTATGTATGCAGAGATATGTTGAGGCCTATATCATTAAAGTAAATGCATGAATTGATTTCAACCAGGAATAAACTGGGCACATAAATGTGAGTGAGAAGAAGGCGGTCCATAATTCTATGGACTATGTTTATGTATCGGCTGTTTTTTCTTTCTAGAATTTTTTTAATATCATGCGGGCGTTGATCGGTCAATTCTCATAATTCCACTCTCTTTTTCTTTGAAGTTTTTAGAATCAACACAAATCTTATTTTGATCTATGTCTATAATGTCATTACATTGTAACCTGTGTATAGTTTTACTCGCTCCTAACTTCACACCGTAACCTAATGAACTTGTTGCAGCGTTCGCCGCAGCGGGCGGTGGCCAGCCGGCAGGATGATGGACTGTCTGTGTCCGGCGCCAAGGACGCTCGCCTGCCGCGTCGTGCTGCTGGACGAACGGGAGCTACTGCACGAGATCCAGGTGAGAACATCGATGAAAACAAGACTTGTAGGCACAGACAAAACCTGCAAAATAGCGAAAGTTATCATTATCGGGATGTCAGTGTTATTCATAGCTGCACCAATAATGACCGCTCAATTACGCTCATTGGCAAATACGATGCCTAATACCTATAAGTTTGAGTGAGCTTATTATAAGCACCGTAAATAATTTAAACAGCAATGGTGTAATGTTCGGTCGAGTAACTACATATTTCGATACGATCAAAATAATCCAATATATCAATCACAATATAATTATTGCTCTTTTTCATGTTTTATTTCGGGTTTTGTGTTTTAGCCTATCTATTTCTTTAATTTTTATTCTAGGATCGTGAATATCGACTTTGCTTATCTGTATTAAACATCTTGATACGACTGACGCTTACTTCTTTATCTCTCTATTTTATTTAACTTTTAAGAAAACGTCTCGACCACATCTTAGGTCTTGCATTATCAGGTCCTTTTTTATTAGCAAAAAGGCCCTCACCAACTGACCTAAATGTATTTTTTTCCTAATATCCTTATTTTCTTGCTATGTTTTTTCCTTCGTCTATTTCGTCGCAACTAGTTACTTGAAAATAAAATATTTTTAACATATCTTAGACTTAGCCGATCCTGTTTGAAGCTGTCTGGGAAAAAAGACGTTAGAAATATGCTTAAATATTTATTATTATTTGGTTCCCATATTTCTCGAAAGATAACAACAAAAATAAAAATCAAATCCATCCTTCAAATTAGTTTACATAGTTTTTCAATATATTCTCGCACTTCAAATAACCAAGGGCCAAGTATTGCGAAAATAGACCAAGCTTATGGGGCGGTCCCTGCGGTGAAAGATAGCATTTTTCAATTTTCCGCTCATATCTACGAAACAACGGGATTTCCACCGTCCCTTGTCCCGCACATTCTGGTGTAGCTATTCCGAACGAATATTTCCGTATACCCGAAGGCTCAAGAAAGGTCTTTTATATGCGAGGCTTGGGTCCAAGGTGAGGATGAATTCAATGAATCGTATGTCGTCTCTATGAATATTAAATTCTATTTGCCTCGCATTGTAGGCGCGCTGTGAATGTGAGAGTGGCTTACGGCTTATGGTGCTCGCAACCACCGCGTGCTGTCCTTGCCACTTTAACAATACAAAACAATAAAGTACCCTACATTATATAATATACCTATAAATACAACATACAATGTACATAAACATAGGTAGATAAGTAACGGGCTTCCCTTAGGGGAAAGATCGTAACATTATTCAACTACAATAACATAGAAAACAGAAAGGAAATAGTTATTTATGATACAACTACGGTAAGTTGGTTACTACAAACGAGTAGACGAATGTAAACCCGAGACGAAGTCGAGGGCTTACCATAGTCACGAGTATCGTAAAACGTTTTTCAACACATTTGCGAGAAAACAGTACCTATATCTACCAATCCCCTATTATCACCCATCAATCCCCACTATCACCCACCAATCCCTTATTATCACCCACCAATCCCCTTATCACCCTCGAATCCCTTTCACTCTCCAATCCACCTATTTACCCTTGAATCCCCTTTTTGACCTCGAATCCCTTTGACACCCTTGAATCCCTTTTACCCTCCAATTCCTTTTCACCCTTGAACCCCCTTTACACCCTTGAATCCCCTTTGGACCCTCCAATCCCTTTTTCACCAATCCTCACTATCACCCACCAATCCCCTATTATCACCTATCAATCCCTACTATCACCCATCAATCCCTCATTATCACCCACCAATCCCTTTATCACCCTCGAATCCCTTCCTCCCTCCAATACCCCTTTTCACCCTCGAATACCTTTTTACCTATCAATCCCCACTATCACCCACCAATTACGTATATTCACCCACCAATCCTCTTTTCATCCTCGAATCCCTTTCACCTTCGAATCCCCCTTTTCGTACTCTCTTTTCACCCTCCAATCCCCTTTCACCTACCAATCCCCACTATCACCCACTTATTCGCTATTATCACCCATCAATCCCCACTGTCACCCACCAATCCCTTATTATCACCCATCATTCTTCATCGTGCGCCGATTAAATTTGTGAGATTCGACCGAAATTTAAAATATAACCGTAAGGAATACGCACGGTGCCAAGTATGGGAGTGTGCGTATTAAATTATACTGCACGCTCCGTTGTATGGCCCGCAATTTTGAACTTTCGACCAATGTACTACAACTTCCGTAAATGCATTTTTTGAGCAAATGTGTTGAAAAAGTTATTTAAAGAGTCGTCCTCGTAAAGTAACACTCGCACCCCCGCGTAATAGTCCCGTGTCGCCGTCGTCGACCTAACACACAATCTCTATTATCTTGGAAACTCGCGCAAAACTTGAAAACACATAAGACGTTAGCTTCGAGCGAATTCCGCAGTTATTCAGATAATACTTACATAAGTCTCCGTCATAACCGTAAACAACGGAGGAATTTATCCCAGAAATGCTTTTGTTTGGGCCTATACGTTGAGCCGCAACTTGTTCGTCAAACAAATTCCTTAGATATATCGAGCCTAGAATCATCCAATTTGGTTAAAATGGAAGCGATGAGAGTTCGACGTTTCTAGCTCAGCCGTATGTATATTTTAGATAAATCACCGCACTTCCCTTTCAGTTTTCCCTATCACAAAGGGACATTTGTCTCAGATGTATCTACCAGCAACTTTTCTCTTTGCCGATTGTTGAAATATGGAGATTTATTATTTTAGATCTCTTTTCACATTTTCTTTATTTCCGAGATACTTTAAGATCGGATATTCTTTTTGTTTTAAAAATATCCATTTGTCCAAATTGTTTTAGGTACATATAACATTAGTATGCTAGTTGTTTTATAATTTAAGTATACAATCAATTTTGCAATTTTAAGAGCAATTACTTATTATCCAGTAACAAATTTTAACTAATAACCTAAAGCGGCATTCATAAAACTATTCCTGCGAATTCATTGGCGTTCTATGGTTTGGAGAACCGTTGGGCACTGTAATTGTCAGTGCTCGTGTTCGTATTACGTTTATTACAGAAGATTATAGATCAGGCGGATCAATATCTCGCCATAATATTAGGTCGCTAAGTCCGGTATCTATCTACCTGAAACGAAAAATCCATTTTAATAGCAAATCAGGTTTGATTTTAACACCAGTCTGTTATGTTACCTACAGTTACGACTATATTTACAAAAGAAAAAAAAATAATGAAAATCTCCTATACTTCGCAAGGTTTATGAAATAAAAGCAATTTAAGCGGTTATTGTTTCACAAAATGATTGTCCTATATTTAGATTAGTTAGAAATAAATAACTATGTTTATTTTTCTTGACATCCTTGTTAAGTCCTTGATTTTATGGAATCTTTTAGAATTTAAAGTATTATGTTACTAGTTCAAATTAACAATGTTCAATATTACAGCATATAATGGTTATCAAAAGTATCCTGTCCTGACGAAACAGTCTCGCATTTAAAGTTTATCTTACATACCCGGTACAGCAAGTTCAATCGAATATAATAATCGTCATTATAAAATTGACTGCCAAATAGTAGGTAATTGTAAGTTAGTACTCAAACTATTAACTAAATAAACTTAAAAAAAAGCACACTAAACATCATTAAACACTTAGTACTTCTAATTTTACTAATATGTATTACTTATTTCCTTAACCAATCTTATGTGAAAATTGTGAAATAAACAATACAAAGGCGGCGATCTAAAGGAGTATTTCGTTGCAATTGTCAGGTGCCAGCACTATTTTATTTGAGTCGAGCACTGAAAGAATGGGCATGGCAAGGAATGGCACAGCAATTTACTGAACGAGCCTAGTGTCGGGAGGTCATTGTGTTGTTGTCGCGCGCAAATTGACTCGACAGCATTTCACGGTCTGCTGGGTAAGTGCACCTCGTGCCTCCCGCGTCGTTCTGTTTTATTGATGGCATCTCTTCATTGTGTCCTCCTTGGATTCAGAGACTCCTTCCTTTGTTAGCAACGTCTAGTAGTTTTAATTGGCCGCACTAAAGGAGTTGGCGTCTTTGATAACATTTGCTTTCTGTAAAAGGAAGAGATAATATGCTACTCGTACTTCTGATTGCTTTATGAAGTGAGATACCTTAAGCAAACTGATTATGCAAAACTGCTTTCTAGTCTTCCGACTTAGGACCTCTAGGTTTTGTATGCATGAAATAAATAAAACGGAAATCTGTACTCAACACAATGATTGATATTACGTATGTCAACCTACAATTTGCCTACGTTTGGGTTGATGTATGGAGGTTTAGCGTTTTCCAAAAAAAAACAATACAAATCGTTTACAGTAGATTGATTTATAAGCATTGCGCGCAATAAATTGTAATACGTTAAAGGTAAACAATCCTATCGGTCGTGCGCGGCCTCCGGCGACGCCCTCGTATGTTCATCGGTATCACGTGTCTAACAGGGGTGCTATTTGAGACTTTGTGATTTGCACAATACTGGAGTGGAGACGATACATTTCGAGATTTCGATGTAAATCTTTGACGTCAACAGTAAACATTGGCATAGGCCGTGGGTGCCTAACGAACCTCTTTTGTTGGTTTATAAATTGTTCCTTTTTAAAAACTATTATCAATTTGATTAAGTTTATACAGGGTTCCATTCTTAATGTAGCTGAACTGAGTATAATCATTGGATTATGCTCAACTTTACCATATTAACGCTTATAACATATTGTCCTCTTAACTTAGGAAGTCTCAATTTAAATAAAAGGTATTTCGTTTCATAAAGTATTAAATGATTTCTTCTAGAATTAATAAATATTATTCATATACAAAAATAAATTTTATCAAACCGAATAACAAAGTTCATCTTACAATAAAAATATAAGCAACAATTAAAATAATCGTGACGAGGCATTTTGAAACTTTTATGAAATTTATAATAATTAAGAGAACAACAACTTTTTTTACCTAAACACATTAATTTTTAATTCTTAGAACGAGAAAACAATTTTGTCTTTGTGGAACGTTCTTATTTGCCGTAAATAGCTTTTAATTATAGAGTCATTGTTACAAGATAAAAACAGTCATTTAAAGATCTTGACACAGAGATCACAAAAGAAATCACCAAGTAAAGTTTTATATGTACCTAGTTTATTTTAAGAACCATGCCCTGCCTCTGCCTAATTTCTTTAATCATGTTGAGTTAGAATCATAATTCTTAGTAAAAAAACAGTCATTTAAAAATCTTGACACAGAGATCACAAAAGAAATCATCAAGTAAAGTCTTATATGTACCTAGTTTATTTTAAGAACCATGCCCTGCCTCTGCCTAATTTCTTTAATCATGTTGAGTTAGAATCATAATTCTTAGTAAAAAAATATAAAGTATAATGTAAAGAAAACGATATAGGTATATTAAAGATTAGCAATTTTTATAATAACAAAGTTTATTTTTGTTTTCTTCTGACAAGATCATTCAATAGGTTTAAAAACTCAACATAAGAAAATTTTCTATGTTACAATACTTATTTATTAATAGAGAATAATTTTGGACTAGTTACGTTTTGTCTATGTTCATCGAATTACAAATGCCAATAGAGTGACAAAGTACATAGAGCTCGTTGTTTGATACATAGTTAAATGTGACTATTAGTGAATGTCTTAGTGTAGTGTAGATAGTGTGTAAAATCTTGATTAGTGGGTACTTTTACTTCATGTATTTTTACTATAACTACTGATCAAACAACGGGCCTGCGTAACTAGTTAATCTTTGTTTTGGTAAAATGGAAGACTCCACTTACAGCAAAGTTATTTAAATCAAAATCTAATCTTAATAAAGTCTCATTCGATCTCTATTTGTCTTTAAACAATTGACAAATATATGTGTTAAATATTTGTCAATTGTTTAAAGACATCGTTAAACAGGATTGATAAGGATCAAGGATTTGAATTAATAATGTTGCTGCTTGTGACTCTCAGTTTAAAACGCAGTAGTAGACGGCAGCCCTACGCCTGCATCAACTGCTGGCAGATTTTGAAATCGTTTGTTATTTTTCGAGCTGAACGTACGCTGGGAGCAAACGGGCTCTGTTATTAAATCATTTATTATTCAGCTCAGCGAACTGTTTTGCAATTTTCCCACAATCTGCCGACTCGAAGGCAGACGCGTTTGGGTGCCCCGGTGATATGTTGTTCGCTGTGCGTGCACGTTAATTAGCCCTCCCGCCGTTAATTGTTGTATTATGTAAAGGGCTCTGGCTTCTTAGTTTGTGAAACTAACAGCTGAAATGCTGACTCCTTGGTACTACTCACCCTTTTAAGGAATGCTCCATAAATATTTTCTTTGGTGATGAGAGGTACAGTTTAATAATGTAAAGTTGGCGTTACTTACCGTTAAATTAAACGTTCTAGTAATAAAGAAAAACAATTGCTAAGGATTTCAATTATAAAAACATCATTACTTCGAATAGAAAATCGAATTGAAAACATCACAAAATATATAATTTTTATCGCTAACTTTCTCTTTTATGGCTAATTAATTTTAGGCGGGTTGTATTGTTCTTGCAAATTTTATTTGAAACGAGTTAGCAACGATTGTTATTTCCGCAGTAAAAATTTAACGTAGCCTAAAAGGGGATATTAATGAAACTTTCTTTATAAGGAAAGAGTTGAAAGGCTCAAGAATTATAGTATTTTGGCTAAATGAACCTAGTCATGTCATTCTTCTTAAAAAACATTACCCTCTGCGCTCGGGCAAAAAGGATATACCTTCAAAGATGCATTAGAATGAGACAGACTGAACATCAGGTATGCATAAGTATAAATATCAGTCTCATCAGTGATCTCAAGAGTGACATTAAAAATGCCAAACAATGTTGTAAATCAAAACTTCACAGAAATTCAAATGAAGTCAAATTATACTAATTCAGCTCAATCAAAGTTGCTTTACAAGTGAAACACCAAGGAACCCGTAATTGACCACCGAGCTTATTATAAGGCTACCGAAAGAAGTCCAATTTCTAGACTGTA
Source organism: Chilo suppressalis (assembly GCA_902850365.2). Taxonomy (NCBI): domain Eukaryota; kingdom Metazoa; phylum Arthropoda; class Insecta; order Lepidoptera; family Crambidae; genus Chilo; species Chilo suppressalis. The sequence goes on along the minus strand of OU963897.1, from coordinate 15,989,144 downwards.
GTTATCTTTTCTCGCAGGCAGACAGAGCACGCGAGCTTTCTGTGCGCGTGAGATCAGTGCGAACCCGGCGATTATGTTGCTAAAGCATATCACAGCTACTGGTCTTACAGGTTACCTCGCGTGCTTTCAACTTAATAGATGAAAGTCCGTTATTGTAAATGCTAATTGGAGATATCCACATAAGTAGCTCATAGTGAATGGAAATTTTCGAATATATAAAAATGAAGTTGAGCTAGAAATCCGTGTTATCAGAAAATCGAGTAGAGCTTTTTAGTAAATTAAAAGTGATTTATTAATGAAACGGGTTTAAATAGCTTCTAAAATTTGTTTTAAAAATCCTCTAAAAGAGTTCTTTATTTTCACAACTTTTTGGCATACTAATTTGGGTCAACAGTTTTTTTGAATTGTTTTGTTTATTGTTTTATAATGAACAGAATATTGAAACAAAAATAACAATAACGTTAACTTGGATAATTCATAACTCTGTTGCTTAATAAATACGGATCTATTATTAGTTTGTATTAACTACGTCAATCCTAAAGTCTTTGCTTAGCATCTTTGCTAAATGACGAATTTGCCAGGTGCTTTAAATTATGGATCTATTTTTAGATTTAGTTGAATCAAAATTTAGCGATTTTATTACAAGTAGGTCTCATTAAAGATTTAGTAATTTACGATAGCTGAATCATGTATCTGTATTTACAGGACAATAGCACGGGTCAAGCTCTGCTAGACGTGGTGTTCAAGCATCTGGATCTCTTAGAGACGGCCTACTTTGGACTGCGTTACGTTGACCAGGATAATCAGACGGTAAGCTCTTACATACTTAGCACATCAATTTATTGACAAAATAGAGACAATTATGAAATCATATAATACAGTTATAATCTACACTCGACAGCAAATAAACCGGACCACCCGCTAGAAAATTGGAGCTCTGATTTGATATTCCCAAAAAGTATTTAACTTACAACTATCAAAGCTACGAGTGTATCTACAGAAAGTGTGTTTCATGATAATTAAAAAGACGAACTTACTGTCATCTTGTAATAAAGCAAGAAACCCTAATAATTTGCTAATTTTTGAATAAAATCTGATACTTCTTATCATTTCTTTGTTATTTTTTGGGTCGGTAGGGTTTAATTAATGAATCTCAATAAACTCCTGTTTATTTTAATCATCATGCAACGCTCTTTTTTTTGGTAAAGCATCCATAGTCTGTAAGTTTTATACTTTTTGGAGTTTACTCCTTAAGAATCGATTCGCATATATAAGGGGCCCGGTATGAGAAAAATGTGAGGAGTAAAATCTATCGATGAATGACCTCGTTACGTTTTTGGTGCGCATCCTATGTCGCGCAACTTTGACAAACAAAGATGACGGATTGACATCAATAATTTTTTAAAAATCTGAACTGAATTTAGATATTGTTTCTGATACAGCAATGGGGACAACGAGGTATGGTACAACCATTGATGCGATATTTTCAAGATTCGTGAACTACGTATCTACGAACGTCCATGTGTCTTATTTTAGTTACCATAAACCACTTGTCACTGTAATTAATAATGCAGACAATGTTGATTTAATTAATATTTAAAAAAATGATAATAGTCTGATAATAATAATTACATAATTTATCAACATTCCTAATGATATATTAATGCACATCTGAAATTGACTATTATAAAAAGTTTAATGTAAAATATTTCGTCGAGTAGTTATAATAAATGAATATGAAATGAATAAATATATATTTATATATGTATATTATTTTCATTTATTTGTTAATTTACCCTTTCATACAGTATCAATCTTTTTTAAGTTAAATAAACTCTTTTTGCGTCTGGTTAGACAATCGAACTTAAGGAGTAAACTCCAGTCGTGCGTCGGAGCTGACACACACAATTTTTTTGTTGAAAAAATAAAATCAGTGTTCCAAGGTGTCCGACTCGATTAATTAAAAGTTATAGTTCTGATTTCAAAGTATTTATTTTGTAGACCAGACTAAGATACTATATAAAAATTAATTTCGACGAATTTGACGACCTCCGTGGCCGAGTGGTTTGTACGCCGGGTTTCATGGTGTCGCCGACTCGAGAGGTCCCGGGTTCGAATCCCGATGGTGGCAGATGTTTGTGTGATGAATATGAGCATTTGTACTCCAGTCATGGATGTTTAATATGTATATCTATGTAAATATACTTACATATGTACTATATATGTATTCTATCCGTTACCCTAGTATCCCATAACATAACTTTGGAGCCTTGTAACCCTACTCACCAACGGAAATACAATACCATCAAAAGGCATGCTGTAGTCGTCTATACGGTGGGCTTACTTCAATCCAAGAATTTGTTTTTTTTTTACAAAATATGTGTTTTGTGTTCATGTACAGCATTGGTTGGACTCTACCAAGCGGCTGCGGCGGCAGCTCAGAGGTTCCGACACACACACATTTTATTTCGGGATCAAGTTCTACGCTGCTGACCCGTGCAAACTGCTCGAAGAGATTACACGGTAACTTTCATTAGTAGCTAATCTTGTTTATCAATCTTCTCGGAATATTAATGTTCATTCTCTAAGGATCCATCAAATTATATGGTACGCATATGGGCAATTAATTTCCTACGCACTAAATGATACATGTAATTTAATTAGTAAGCAATGAATTTATCTCAGGAAAAAAGTTCTTGATTTATTCGAACGCTTTGTGTAAGTACAAGTTAAATTGTATAAGGCATCTGAAGAGCGCAATCTTGTGGAATAGGCAACGTTAAATCAACAATGAAAAAATACGTTTACATAAAACGCTATGGAGGATAAAAACCCACTCTCGGCCCACAAGTTACCGACAGAGTTTCGGGTGAAAACATATTTTCAGATTGTCATAAACATAGACGAGAGAGTAGGTACCCACCTACTGTAAACATTAAGTTAAACGTTGAATTTATATTTTTTTTCCTCCATAGCATTACTTCTCCTGTAAGCACACTTATTGCTCTCTCTTTGTACCAACGCAGACGTTATTAATTATGAAAATGAAATGTTCGCAAACACATACATAATAAACATTTTCTTATGAAACGAGAGGAGCAGATAGCGAAAATTTCCTTTGATGTGCTCTCGTAATTATTTTAGGTACCGACGTGTTTTTTTATGCTACGGAGTGAAATTAATGCTTTTGTGAAAATCTGCTTATGCTAGAATTGTGATACCGGTTTGTGAGAGTATGTGTGAATATTTATATTAATGTCATGCAATGTCATAAAGAAATCTTTGGTCCTGTGCTTTAACCCACATAGAGACTTGTTGAATAAGAATGTTATGAACTGGTAGTCACAATTTGAATATATCTAAGTAATTAGAAATTAATCCTTAAGCAACTTCAATACCCAAAAGTATCATTATATTACTAGTCTACCTTTATCGTTGTAACTTATATTTGGTTATTTAAATTCTCTATAACTTTACAGTGGTCAAGAATTTGTTAGAATGAATTCTAATATATTTTCCAGTTTTTTTAAATTGATGTGTTTCGAAAATAATTTGCCTTACCCTTCTATGAATAAACTAAGAATAAGCTTGAATTAGTTTGTCCATGTATATGTCACTGATTATTTAATGATTAATGGCAATTGAGTGCTATAAATTAAAACACGGCGTAACTACTCTAAGCTTATTCCTCGTTTAAGGGGATTTATGAATAAGGGGGTACAGGTCTACATTTGGTGCATTTTTTAAAAATTAGCCTTTGGTTACCTTAGACTTCCTATTTATAACTAAAAAAAGCGGTCAAGTGCGAGTCGGACTCGCCCATAAAGGGTTACGTAGCAGCAAGTAACATATTCATATTCATTTATTGCATTCATGCTGTTTACATGCTGTTACAAAAAATATACACATCATTCTAAACAAGAACCCAGTTAGGGTATTGCAATAATCCTAAACTAAATAGGTAGTCATATTATAAAACGTTCAATATAACACATTTTCAATCCTGTATAACATAATTATAGTAAAAATTAATTCAATTGTCTAAAATCTTGTATAACATAATGTAAAAATTAATTCAATTGTCCAAAATATACTGCAAACGTCAAAATTCAAAACTTAATACTAAATATGTAGACCTAATAACATAAAAGTTCTTGTAGTTCGTTGTAACTATGATCGATGTTTTAATAATAGTGTATTTTTTTAAGGAAAATTGCTGCTTACGATTTATGACGTAATAAAAAAAACTACTTACTAGATCTCGTTCAAACCAATTTTCGGTGGAAGTTTGCATGGTGATATATTATATATACATCATATATATATTATATTATATTAATGCCCAAGTAACAATCATTGTGTTCAGTTCGCAGCAGTGTTTACAATATTATACATCATATATTTTTTTAGTTTTATTATTCTTTTATTTTAGAGGTTTCAGGGGGGGGGGGGGGGACATTTTACCATTTTGGAAGTCTCTCGCTATTCAGTTTAGAAAAAAATATGTAAGAAACCTTAATATCATTTTTAAAGACCTATACTATACTCCATACGTATGGGTTTCATAAAAAAAAAGTTAAGTCTAGTAACGCTGTGTTTTGTTCACGTCACTTAAGTGATATTTGTAATTCAATGAACAGAGTAGTGTTGGGTAGGACACGACTTGAAAAAGAGTTTGTAAGAGTAGCCTCTTTTATGTACTGAACCAGTACAATGTCCCACTTCAAATGAGGCGAGGCGTACTGAAGCTCGGCAATACATTTGAAGTGACGAGTACAAATATGACATTGAGGCGTATAGAAGCTCGACATTACGTTTGTGTGCACGAGTAGCACCTCATCTACGCACTATCAATATTGCTGGATCCAGCATGCAGGACAGCGCTATACACGTAAAACAGATAGAGATACAGATGGATAGTGCGTAGAGGACTTAAATGAAATGTCATGCCTCGCTCTCTCTCTCAGACTTACGAAGAGTGAGTGAGTAACGAGACGCGACTATCGCGACATTTAATGTGAAGTAGTACATTTTAAAATTTTGAGCCGCTCTTACAATTTGGCGTCATGTCCGGGACAAATGTACCGCCTCTTGTAAGTCCTACTCAACACTAGAACAGAGACAAAACATAGAGTAACTAATCCAAGCTTATCCTTCATTTATTAATAAGGTTTATGTTCACTTATAATAATTTCATTGCTCTTGGTATTATATTTTATTTTATTTTAGTTAGACGCTAGTCGGATGACTCATCATTCATTATTTCAGTTGAGAATTTTTTGGGCATGGGCATTTTCTAATTTCCACAGGGACATTTAATAAAGTGGACATAATATTTTCTAGGAACGACAGACACTGGATTGTACTTTTATTAAAACAAGGTTTATTATATTTTACTTTCTTAAGGTTTAAATTTTTGGTAATAATTGATTCAGATTCCGAAGTAAGTATCTAAAACACGGATGAATCTAAACTTGGCTAAAAGCACATAAAAACCTTATAAAAGCGAGCATACTCGCTAACCTGTTCTGTTAACCAATTTTCAGGTATCAAGTAGCCCAGACACGTAAAAATGGGGACTAGGGATTGATTCCTACGTTTGTTGTATTGTTTACAATATTCTCTAAAACAAACTTAATAGTTAGTCCCCAGGCAGTAAGTTAGGCGAGTAAAGTTTTTCGTGCCTGTGACAACTGATACCAAAAAAATAATCCACAGTACAAGTTACTTTGTACACACCACTTACTTCTCGATTATCTATATTTAGCCCATGAGAAAATAAGTAAGGTCTGGCGGTCTTGGGATCTTGTACTATAAGTACATATGAAATTTCACTGAGTACCTGTACTATCTAAAATTATCAACAGAATTGTATAAAGCCATACAAGAGTAAAATTTAGTTTTCCATCGTTTGCTATTTTCATATGGTGGCCACCATCTGGTTCCATTGTCTACTTTTATCACTTATCCCCGATGACATAGTGTGGTAATAAAAGCTTTATTACGCGGTTGTGTATGGTGCTAACGGCATTAGGTACAGTACGTATATGCATGGGAACATATTCTATTCGTTCTTATAATAATATGTGCTAGGATAATTTATTATGAAAATGTTAATTCTACAAAATCAAATATTTAAACGAATTAATTACATTGTGAGAAATTTTTACTTAATTAAATTTTCTGAAACTAGCATACTAATTTGTCGACAAGTATCTACATTCTGTGTGGAAAAGTAAGCAGCCGATACTGTTATTTTTTCACTTAGAGTCCTTATTAGAACGAATATTAAAAAGTAGTGGCCCGCCCTCGCTTCGGTTCGGGGTAGAATTGATCAAAATCCTTTCTTAGCGGATGCCTACGTCATAAAATCTATCTGCATGCCAAATTTCAGCCCGATCCGTCCAGTGGTTTGGGCTGTGCGTTGATAGATTACTATGTCAGTCAGTCACCTTTGAGTTTTATATATACAGGGCGTCCCACGGCTACCTCACACGGAGGGTATATACTTTATATTAAATATTGAAGATAGGACATTTTATTGAAAAAAGACATAGTTTTATTTTTAATAATAATTAGAATTGCTTTCACAGATTTTTTTAAAATCGCCTGAAACAACTGGCAATCAAACTCGTGAAATTTCGAAAAAAAAACTCGACATATTTTTAGATAACCATCGAAAGGGTTACTCATAAGTATTATTTTTTGCTAAATAACGTAGCATTTTAAATGAAAGAAAAGTAATTTATTTTAACTTTTTATTTAACACAAACTAATATAAAATCAGATACGCCTCAAAGTAAGTTAAAATGTTGAGTTCACCATCGTTGACGTTTATCATTCGCTGCTGTAGTTTCTGTAAGGACATATCAAAATGTCCTAAATTTCTTAAAGTATCCGCTAACCTTTTAAACACATATCGAGAAGGTACGAAGGGCTGATATGTCTTTGTGGTTCATAAAGTAACCTTCCATTAAATCCATTTTATTTTGATACGCCATGGTAAATAAATTAACAAAAAAATTGCAAATAAAATTGCAGACGCTTGAAAATTTATATGTTCCATTTTCGAATTATTATTTTTATAAATTTCAGCCAATCGCATTGTAACTGTGAGTTCAGAAAGAAATGCATACGTACGAGTACTACAGTTTGTATATCACCATTATTTTTATCAATTAATAAGACATTCCTTTCATTTAAAATGCTATGTTATTTAGCAAAAAATAATCCTTATAATTAACCTTTTCGATGGTTACCATCAAATATGCTGTGTTTATTTTTTCAAAATTTCACGAGTTTGATTCCCAGTTGTAGCAGGCGATTTAAAAAAAATCTGTGAATGCAGTTCTAGTTATTATTAAAAATAAAAAGATGTTTTATTTCAGTAAAATATCCTATCTTCAATATTTAATTTACTTTCCCTCCGTGTGAGGTAGCCGTAGGACGCCCTGTATAGAATATGTACTTATATTTAATAACCAAAGGATAGAACAGAGTTAAATTAAAAAAAAATTGAACATGATTATGTGTAACCAAGGCCTTACTATAACTGAACACACGTGTGTGTATTAGTTTGTAAAAAACTGCATGATTAATATCTGAACAAATATCTGTATGATTTATTCACATGTGATGGGGTCTGATTAGAGACATCAAGAAGTGTTATTTCATGGGAACCGTCACCACTCGCAGCTATTACTTACGCTGTAATAATAAACAGTGTTGCGTTATTATTACTTACATCCAACGAGCGTAGCGGCTGGTATGTTATTCCAATAGATGAATAAACTTGCACGAGTAAGCGTAATAGGAGATTTCTTTTTTCATATTGATGTTATTTTTTTATTGATTTCCGCTAGCACAAAGGATATCGCTTATCCGCAAGGAAACTATAAATTTATCTCGCCGCATTTAAAAATAGATGCAGAAGCGTGTTCAAAAGACGTTGATGTATATCAACAAACTTTAGAAAAGACGCAAGTCCTTCAGCGCCCGCAGAGATATAATAAGGTCCTTGTTATCCAACGCCGACAGACGGTGACTGATTACATTCCGCAATGTCTTTTCAGTTTTATTACAAACTGTTAAATTTCCATGACCATAAAAAGAACTTGAGCTGGCACGGAACAAAAGGAGGTCTAGTGCTCTCACAGTAAACCGGTGGGGTCGTAAACCAGCACGCGGCCAACATTCTAAAATGAATGGCCGGGCGTTGTACGTCGCAGGCCCTGTCAATGCTGAATACGAATTTAACAAGGAAATTACGTTTAATGAAAATGTTTAAACTGTGAATACACTCACACTAAATAGGTCTTTTTTAACACAGAGAAATTCTGATGCTACCATTGGGTAAGGCAAAGAAGTTACCACAAAATAGGCCTAGCAATTTTACCTTCAATCGGTGAATACTATAAAGGAGAAGTGGCAAATATTTATGTAGGGGTACCTTAACTACACCTAAATACAAAGAGTCATCAAAATCTGACCCGGTTGTTTTGAGGTACCCCCCACATATACCACAATGGTATTGGTTCTTGGACGAACTTCCATACAAATTCGCCCTGTCTCCTTTTCAGGTTGAAACTTTTTTGAAATCGGAGCAATTGGTACAACCGACGTCGGTTCACAGTATAGTGTTTAAAAAGTTTTCCTTAACCTTTATCGTATTCTCTTAAAGGTAGGTAGGGAGAAACGGGAAACGTTAGAATATTTTATTAAAATTTTGTTATTACGGTGTTGATGCGCCGCGCCGGCCTGGCCCCTCTGCCTTTATCTCAGTAGGTACGTCTCTTTTACTCGAGGCCACAGTTTTAATACTCGTAAATTCTTTGAAAACCTTTGCTGTGATAGTCTTTTAATATTTAATATCCTTTTAAGGGCTATACTCTCCACATTGCTTTCAGTAAGTTTTCTTGGTGGTTAGAGAAAAATTAGTTAAATAAAGGAGCTCTATCCTCTGAAATATTTCACTACTTTCCTAAAGGAATCTCTTTTATATAGAAACTCTTTGCTAACTGTAGAAGTCTAGACGTCTTTCCATTGTCCTTGCTGCTTTGAAGCATCGTTTGATACATTTTTTATTAAAATCTAGCCTGTCTTTCTCTTTGCCAGTACATTCCACTGATGCGAATCAATTTAATTGCATTTACAGTATTCTTTGACAACAATATTTGATGTCATATGTAATGATGCTGTCGACAGTTTGAGATACAATAATGGTTTGCAGACTTGGATCTGTATTGTACTCTGGAGTAGTACAGATACTGGTTGTTATATATTATAGACACTGAATAAAAAACCTCACTACAAATACAATATAAAAACTGAAATTAAAAAAAAACATTCCTAGTTGTATATAGCCCCGCGCGTTGTTTGATACATAGTTCAAACTTCTATGTGACTATATAGTTAAAAGACTATAGAAAAAATAACTCCTTAACTAAAATAAGTCCTCGTTTATATTACTTATGAATCAACGGGGCCTTAGTCAAAGTATACTTTATTTAAGAGTTACGTTTTCATACTATACGAGTATATGTAATCCGAAGAGCTGGCAGCTACCTTGGATAAAGAATTAGTCTAGCTATTCAAAGGGGGAACGCTGCCAGTATCTTTGGAACCTTACCTAAAGGGACTCCTTTTAATAATGTATTTTAGTTATTATATATTTAAAGTTTTTAGTTATAAATATCTTACTATTCATATCATAAATCATTGTAATCAATTAGTGATGTTTGTGTGCAGGTACCAGCTGTTTCTGCAGTTGAAACAAGATGTCCTGCGCGGTAGACTGCCTGTCAGTTTCGATCTTGCAGCAGAATTAGCAGCTTTCGTCCTACAATGTAAGTAAATATTTTTCTTCGTAATTATATGATCAACTTCATCTGTATATTCTTCAAATTATCGAAGCTATTTACTGAGATTTTAAAAAGATTATTGATTATTCCATTCAGTTGCAGTTGATATTATTAAACAAATTTTTAAATTGACATTTTCTGGAGTTTGACGTAGTGTAAAAAGGCCGTCTCAGGGATTGCTGGGCTAATTAAAACTCGATTTGCTACAAACGCATATCACATCGTGTGTGATAATCTTAGAAATATTATCATAATTAGTCTGTAATATAAGGTTGAGTCTAGGAGAATAATATATAGCGAGTTCTGCCCATTTATTTAGTTGTACGACGAAGAGAAAATTAGTTAAACTTTCATCTCGCCAGTTTGCCATGTTAATCAAAATCACCCGGCAGATAGTAATTATAGAACTACTTGTTCTTTATTTTTCATTGGTGCAGGGGACATACCTAAATACGTAACTTTGTATCATAGTTTGAATGTCCAAGTAAAACCTAATTAAAAGTCTTAGTAAAAATCTCTCTTTTCAATTAGTTTTTAATTAACATGTATATAAATATGTACATCTTGTTTTAAAAATCATGTCATAAATATAATTGTTATTTTATCAATCGTTTAATGACTATGTATAATATCCTGTATTTATAATTAACTGACAACTTATATCCTAATCCCGAGTAGGTATAAAAAATGCTGTGTTTTGTACAAGTGTTAGAGTATACGTAAATCAATAAGTTTGATGGCAGCCTCACAGAAGACTAATTCGTAACAATCCTCATTAAAGAGAAGCCTGACTGTCACATTTACATTAGTATACTAGGATAGACTTTGCACCTTTGATGGTAATGAGGATTCCATAAAATGTTTCTGTCGATAATATATCTCTTACTTCATTTTATGAGAAACCATCAGGAATGCATTTTCGGTGTAGAAATAGGATTGACTTCGGAGTGCAAAAGAGTAATGTAGAGATTTAGCATGCTGCAATTATTGACAATATTAATGACGATGAACACCAAATGTTGATGGTTACTATTAGGGACTGTGTGGTAAACAGCATAGTCAATAATTTAAGATAGTCTGCGCAAAATCCGCGAGTGGTGTTCGTGCCGGGAGTACAAAGTAGCGGGCGGACAGTAACCCGCTATTTGCCACTTGGCGAACATACTACTACAAACGTGATACTTGTACTCGTAGTTGTCACTGTTATTTATTCTGTGACGATACTCCGGTTTGCTGACGTAATTCCGCTACGTAGATATTCTACAATAAGAAACGTTTTGCTATAAACTCTTTAATATTTTTAAGAATGCTGTTTTTCTCTCTAATATGACTTTGGGAGAATTGTATCGTATCGGAAAGTCTATCGAAAGACAGAATACTTTTAAAGACTGTGAGACTGACAACAACTCGGCCACCTGTTAATATGAAAATTGTTGCATAGTGGAGGTGTAGTTATAAGAGTAAACTATTTTACTGTTGACACAACCAGGGTACTTTTTATATTTTAAGTATGATTATTTCAGGAAAAAAATAAACTCCCTAACACATGAACGGGTTGAAATAAGCCATACCATTTTCCCATAATAATACTCCTAAAAGGGACAGGAATGGATTTTATATAACTGATTAGATTTTTGGCTACAAGGTTTGTGGTCATTAAACATGCGTAGGATTTGAATAAGAAGTACTTTTCACGTTAGTTCATTATCATAAAGTAAGGAACCGATGCTTTGGAGTCTGTCCGACTTGTTCATAGCAAGTAAAGTCCTTGCTACTGTTGGAACTATTGCTTTAAGAGAAAAATGTGTTAGACTGACGCACATATATATAATTTTAATATAACTTAGCGTGAGTGAGACCATATATCATTATCTCGGGCTCTTAACTTTATTTCCACACGCAACGCTTTTAAAAATATATGTTTAAGAGGGATTTGACCATCATCTTGATGCGTGCGATTTTGTTGAATTTTTTTACGAAGTACGATAAAACTTTGGAATACATTGTCACTGTTTGTTTGATGATTGATGTTTCCAGACGACCAGAAAACATTTAAAAGAAGAGCGTATTCCATTAATTCTATTATGTAACAGAAAGTACCTACTTAATAATATAAATGTGAACGTTTGTAAATTTTGAATCACGCAAATTTTGATGAAATTGCATATGGTTTGGTATGCGCATTTATGGTAGTTTATGACCTGAGTTAGACATGGGATTTTTTTATCCCTGATAAAATTTTGGTTCTTATGGGCTACTCAAAACACGAAAGTTAACGCAGACAAAGTCACGGGTGTTTACTATATATTTTCGTGGCTGGACTCTACCACCTCTTAATATCAGATGGCATTCCGATATGTACCTACCGAACTGTAAGTACGTTTATAAAAAGAAACATGTCTTATAGATCCGGTAAATTACGATTATTTCGAAAACAATGGAAATTACTGCTGTCGGAATTCTTAGGATGATTATTTATTAATTGGTTTGTTTCTTTTATTAGGTGATGTATTTTTTAAGACATACAAAAACTAGTGCGTCTCTTAGTAACGGTAGGTTTTTGCTAAAAATATATTCTTCGATATTTTTCCAGAAATGAAGTTCCTCCAGAGCGTAAATAAATTGTATGACTACTAATTGGATCATATTAAAGCAGCCATTAAAATAAGAATGTGTGAGCGTTACATGTAGGAAACCATATAGTGTGGGTAATATTTGAATATTTATTTTTTCTCGCCAATCGTACATGGCATATATAGGTATGCATCAAATAATCTAATCAATAAATGTCATATGCCTCTTTCACACATCACGTCTGTACAGTTCCAACTAGCTACATTTTATAAAATATTACAACATGCACATCAAAATTCTGTTAACCGAACGTGACGAATGTTAAAAGGAAAAATGTTTTATCCAAATTCATATAAAACTGCTGACACTGTAGCTAACCAAATATTTTAAAAAGCTAAGAAGTTTCTTTCACCTGTTCTCCTTGTCAGCTAAAAGATATTACAAACAATTGGTAGAAAAATAATTTTTAAGGATGATTCAAAAGAGCTTTTAATAATTCAACTTGAATAAAGTTAATTTTTATTTCATTTCGTTAAACTTAACTGTTTTAAACAACCGTTGTAAAATTATTTGCCAAAGGACTATCTTATATATAAAATTTTCGTGTCACAATGCTAGTTACCATACTCCTCCGAAACGGCCTGACCGATTTTTATGAAATTTTATATGCATATTCCGGGGGTCTGAGAATCGGTTACTATCTATTTTTCATATCCTTAAGTGAGAATGTTTGTCCACCTGTAACGTAGTGTTCTGAAACCTACAATGCGCCTTCGCGCCAAAATTCAAACTTTTGGGTATTGTAACGTAGTGTTCTCATATGGGTTAGGAGGAATGTTATCTCAGGAAATTAGATAGAACACTACGTTACACATCCCTAAAATTTTTTTTGGACTTTTTTTTTATAATGTGGTATTAAAAAATACATACAACCCTAAATTTTCTCTTCTACTACCTGCCCCTATTTTTATGGCGGTACGAAGTTCGCTGGGCCAGCTAGTATTTTTAATACTGTCAGATAAATAGCCAGGTAAATGCTGCAGATCGCATTCAATTCACTCAGTAGAAATAGCTACAACTATTCTCCTTGAGCAGACGCCGCTTAGTCGGCGTGCTGAGATGGGCGTATTGCCGCAAATGCAGCAAATTACCGTTATTTTGTATTTGAATATTCTCATAACCAAAAGTAATATTCAAAACTTTTCCAACGATATAACACTAAATTTTCTTATTTAGCGAGTTCGTTATTAAAATAGAACGTGAATTTTCCTCCTCCCACTTTTTTTAATCAGAATAAGACGAGAATATTAATTAACTTTAACCTTTGAGGACGTTCGTCATTAATTATTTCAATCAATATTGAATTTCATAACTTTTCGTTCTCATTCATCGTTAAGGTAAGTTGAAGTAGGTATTTATCAAATGTTATTGTCGTTGCATAGACTTAAGATTCTCAAAACGTAGATTTAATATGGTAGTTATTGAGAATGGTCAATCAAAGTACATAGTTAAGAAAAAAAGTTGTTTGTAATCAGGAAAAACGTTAGCGTATTATGCGGAGGTTATGGAGGGTGTAAGTGGCCTGTGAGAAGGCAAGGTCTAATATCGATGCGTTATTCAGGAGGTAAATGAGCCATCAGTGGCGCGGCGTCGTTTGCATCTAATCTCGCTCGCATCAGCGACCCTGGGCCCTCGGGACGCATCACAGCGCTCCGACCACTCGTTTGCTTACTTAATAGCGTTTGCTGGTCCTATATGAGATTCCGAACTGAAATGAGCTGTCAATAACTCGCCATGACTAATAAGTTCTCATTAGCACATAGTCGCCGTTTGATGTTGCAGCACGATTGTGGGGCTTAGCTGAAGCCTAAATTAGAATTTCAATGCAGACATCAAATTTTATTGGATGTCCGAGTTTATGCTATTATTCTATTTAGCCACATATGTAAACTACTTCTGTGTTTATTTCAATATAGGCAACGCAGTACCTATACTGCATATTACTATATGAATGTATGCAACTGGAAGCACTTCTTGAGATATAAATCTGTGACGACATGCCCCACCATCTTCCTTTACTTGCTTCGTTTATATTTTTAGTTTGTTTGTGGTATAACAGAAAAGAGCTCTGAAAAAAGACACAAAAAAATAAAACAGCCAGAAATAAAATTAATTTATCACTGTTGCTCGTCTATTTTTGGTGAGCACTCGAAGATTGTCGGTTTGGACTTAACACGGACATCGTGGTTCGGTTGTGTTTCGTAATGAGTTAGCACTCGAGTACCACTTTGCGCATTAATCAACATGACGGGAGTAAGACACCAAACGAGATGTATTGCTAAGAGGTGCAAATGAGTGGATGTTTTGTTGTAACATTTTTTCTACGAAAATACCTTTATTCCTGCTGAGATATACGAGGAAAACATGTATGTGTCAGGCGCGGTCCGAAGGGGGGTCATGTCCCCTGTGACCCCCCCCCCCCAAAACTAAGGTCAAATTGAAAAATCTCAAAAATTTGCTAAATAATAAAAGGAAATTTCTAGCTATCTCCTAACAGCGTTTTTATGAACTAGGTACGTACGAAGGCCAAAATAACTTGGAAATGACATCTAGTACTAGTTTAGAAACAAGGAACCGAACTACGTAGTTTGGTAATTCTAGCAAAATCAATATACGTCGTTATGCTAAAGATTGTATAACAATATTCTAATAATGTATTTTGTCGGTTTATTGTACAGATTCAAGATAAAGGCTGTCTACTTAGTTAATACCGGAAATA
The DNA here is from genome assembly GCA_902850365.2 of Chilo suppressalis. NCBI lineage: Eukaryota > Metazoa > Arthropoda > Insecta > Lepidoptera > Crambidae > Chilo > Chilo suppressalis. The sequence continues at coordinate 15,973,931 of OU963897.1, read as the reverse complement.
GTACCAGACGTCTCAAATATTATCACCCAATTCGCAAATACAAAAAGACGACTTCCATTCTGTTTTATAAATGTATAAAATAAAATTGTGTCTTGTGCAATAATGTTTATTTTATTCCAGATACCTATTACGGAACCCTTATAGGATCACTTTGTTGTACGTCCGCCGGTCTGTCAAGACCCTTTTTGCTCAGGAACGCGTGGAGATATCAAAATGTAATTCATATCTAATACTCAGGTACATACTACTGTCCCTTGGAGTTGTGAAAAAATAAAATTTTTAAGCCAAAGCCAATCAAACGATACAGCCGTTTACGCCGCAAATTTTCGAAACTCGCACCACGGGTATCAAAACCTACTTAAAAATGATACTTCCTGTGAACTTAGAATCTTGAAATTTGGTACAAGTAACGTCTTAAAGTACAGATAAAGGAAAAATAGAGAAAACCCCAATTTTTTAGTTACATACAATAAAAAATATTTTTGTTAATTCAGGTGTGTACGGACGGTACTCTCGGTGCGCGAGTTCGACTCGCACTTAGCGGGTTTTTTTTATTAGTGTAGTGAGTGACCCCCTCCAAAATTTCAGGCTGCGACCGCGCCTGGTATGTGTAAACCCACATTACAATATTGCTATTTAACACCATGACACAAGAATTTTATATAGTAGAAGATATCACGATGACAAAAACACAAGTCTATTGAATAAATGAATCTCGTATCTAAAACATCTTGATAAACCGTTCCACATCGAAACTTTCCACATTTATCACCGGCCACAAACAAGTACCTACAACATTCTTTCACATCTTCTTAGCCAGTAATAAATTTAATTTCATGCATATTTGAATTAAAGCACCACAAATTGCTAACTATGAAGAGGAAGGAATAATAAAACTAAACGACTTAAGGGTTGTGCCAAAACTCGTCTCATCGCTCGTAAGATTGAATTGCTATTTACTGCACCGTCGCATACACCAATAGCAACGTTCAAGAAACTACATTTAACTGTGGTAAGTATACTTAATGTAGGTATCGTTCTTACTATTACTATAATCCGGAACACATTAGACATTAGGGATCCAATTGTTTAAAAAAAGCGTGTTCTGTACCCCTAGCACGAACCATTATCGAATTCGAATAGTTTGCAAAGCGAAATGTCAATGTTAAATTTTGTATGGAAACTTGAACAGCAGCGGCACAAATTACGTAACGAGAACTAAAAATCAGTACACATTTGACAATAACATTTCCGACTCGCAAACGTTACGAATTCGATATTGTTTCGTGCTAAGGGTACTAACAAACGCAATAACAATAGCTCATTATTGATCGAAGGTACACACGTGAACGTGAATACCAACACAATAAATTTTTAACTATATCGAAGTGTAAAAAGTTTCTAAGGTGCAGCAAGTCTGGACCAAAAATTTTATCACGAAAGCAGTGTGGCATATAAATCTTCATTAAAAGTTGCCAAACAAAAATACAAAATTAAAAAAAAAAACCTTTTCAACACATTTAAAAAATGTATTTACGGAGGTTGTATACATTGTTAGAAAGTTCAAAATTACGAACCGGTAAAACTTTAGCGCACGCTCCCATACATGGCACCGTGTATATTCTTCACCTTTTTTTTTATTTCAGTTGAATCTCCTTGGAAGTTGTAATGCAAAAAAAAATGGAGGGTGAAAGGGATTGGCGGGTAATAAGGGGATTTGTGGGTGGGTGATAATAAGGGATTGATAGGTGATAGTGGGGATTAATGGGTGATACTAGAAAAGGGATTGGAGGGTGAAAAGGGGTTCGAGGGTGAAAAGGGATTCGAGGGTGAAAAGGATTCGAGGGTTAAAAGGGGGTTGGTGGGTGATAATAATGGAATGGTGGGTGATAGTGAGGATTGATGGGTTATAATAGAGGATTGGTGGGTGATAGTGGGGATAAGTAGGTGATAAGGCGATTGGAGGATGTAAAGGGATTGGAGGGTGAAAAGAGGATTGGTGGGTAACAATAAGGAATTGGTGGGTGATAGTGGGGATTGATGGGTGATAATAGGGGGTTGGTGGGTGATAATGGGGATTGGTACATGAAAAGGTATTCGAGGGTGAAAAGGGGATTCAAGGGTGATAAGGGGTTTGGTGGGTGATAGTGGGGATCGATGGGTGATAAAAGGGGATTGATAGATAAAAGTACTGTTTTCTCGCAAATGTGTTGAAAAACTTATGTCATTCGTGCGGATTGATTGATATTTACAAACTCGTGACTATGGTAAGCCCACTCGTTTGTTAACCAACTAACTTACCGCGCTTGTATCATAAATTAGTATAAATTTTACTGAGCCTTAATTGAATTGAAAAACTGTCCGACGTTACATTATTTATGTCTATCCCTTACGCTGTAGAAGAACAATAAAGATGCTATAACATACTCGTATTATTATAATGTACACAAAAATGTCACAAACAACACTCAAGATTTCGCAGACTTATCGTTATTTTCCAATAGATCATTAAAATATTCCAAAAATAGAGAGAAATGCTCAAAGGCATTTTTCATTCGTTCGCTATTGCTGGACAATGAATTCTGAAGGAAACACACAAGTGTCTTTTGTGCTGTCTCATCTTGTTGCTCCGGAGTTAACTTAATGATGACGGACGCATATAAATAACGTATGTTATTTTGGACGATGTTATTTGTAGGAGAGAACTGTTTACTAATAATAAATCCAGAATTCAACGTCAAATATGTAAGCAATGGAATCCTCTTTGCGTTGGGATTTTCTAAGTTTCTGAGCTTTAGTCGCCACATACGCCAGTAAAATACGGTTTTGATTCGGAGATTGACATGTTCCGCTTCATTTTAAGGAAAATCTGCATGGGCGGATCTTACTATGTCATTATGATTTAGGCCGCATTGCTTCATTGATAGTAAATTTTACTATAGGGTAAACTGCCAGTTATTGGACTTCCTTATTTATTGGAAATTTGTTTTTGAATGTCAAAAAAATTAGATAACAATAATAAAGTGCTATATATATAGTTGTAAACAAAATCTATTAGTAATCAGTATTGTTTAAGTTCAAAGGTTTTACAACAAATGGCAGTAACAAAGTGTCAAAATAATTGTTTTCCGGCGACTGTAATGGAAACAAGATAATCTGCATGCAATAGTATATTTCATTACTAGTACGGAATGGTTGTCATTGCAAAGAGTTCCGACAAATGTCCACCCGAGCCGAAGGCGAGGGTTGACAGTCGGAACGAGTTGCAATGACGGTTCCGTACGTGTACTGAACGACTATTTTTAATACAGTTGCGAAAAAATGAAGCAATTTAATCAAATTATAAAAACACAATAAACTCAATTAACTAATCATTTATTTCTTATAAAAGTTATAATTCACATATACATTGAAATTGGTACAGTTTTTTATACTAAATGGGGAAATTTTACGTTGCATATTTACTGTTTGAGACAAACTATTATTAATTTCGTATGATTGTTCATGTATATTTGTCATACAATGGCGTTTGCTAGTTGATGGAATTGGATCTGATGAATTATCATTATCAACGAAGGTACTCGTAGATGTACGAACGTTCTCTTCAGCATGTGAAGGAGACGAACTGGACCTTAAATTAATGGATTGTGTGATCTTTTTCCCAGTTTCTAGTTTGTTGTTTAATGCATCACCAATATAGCTTTCTGCAACTTTGTCCGATTTCCAACCACCTAGTCGCTTTAAGGACGTCAAATTGGCTCCTGAATCTGCCAATAATGTAGCAGAGGTCCTTCTGAAGCTGTGCCCAGTATAACACTCAGCATCCGGCAGACCAAGAAACGTAGCTATTTCTTTTGGCATATTACCAAATTTGTTTATGCCGATTACTTGAGCTGTACACTTCCCTTTTTGGAAATTTTGAAAAAAAAACGGTCGGATTTTCCTTTTTGGGACCGCTGGTTCATATATTTTTTCACTATTGTGAGAAAATCTCCTTCAACAACAAAGCTTCGCGGTATCTTATTTTTTGTGTTTGGAATCTTGATAAGTAGCATTTCTCCATGGGCTTCAATATCTTTTAAAGTAATATTGGCTAACTCCTCTCTGCGGCAAGCTCCAACAACGCCAAAAATCAGAGCAACCTAAAAAAACGATTTGATTCATATAAATAATGTATTGACTGTATTTTGCGATTTTGTAAACTGAACACTAAAGAAAAATGTAGATATGTATACTTATTAATAAATTACCTTTGTGGCTAAATAACAATCATCGGGAGCTTCTTTCAAAAACCTTTCCACGTCATTCGATGTTAATATTTTCGACTTTTTACTGGTAAACCCGTCTGATTGTCGTTTTAAGAAAGAATTTAATTTTGGATATTGACTTATATCCACGTTGTTCCTTATTTTCAGCATACTTTTTATCATCGAAAACCTTGACCATAACGTAGAAGGTTTTAATTTTGCTGAGAGTTCGGAAAAGTATGCCAACATAACATTTTCTGAAAAACTATTTGCTTTTTTCTCTTCTTTCCACGCAATAAATTCATCGTATGTAGATATGTAGCGAATTTTTGACTTTTCCGGTAAAATGTTCTCCGAAGCATTTTGTGCAATTATACTGAGTTCCGGTGGAGTTAATTCAAAAAAATTTAGGTCAAAATTACTCATTTTGTGTAAAAAACAACTAAACTCGCAAAGAAAATTTCGGAAAATGGCGCCAACCGTAGAATGTAAGCAGTTTTTTTTCACCCATTCTGGTAGGCAAAGGGAACTGCCCATACAGCCAAGTCTTTAGTACTTAGTATTTTTTATTATAAGAAATGAAATTGAAATTTAATGATATGAAATGAACTGAAACCTTACCTAACTCATTCAATCAATTAATTAATTCTGATATTGGACAAATTAGTATAGGTAGCTTCTTTTTAAAAACAAATAAACCTATTTGCATGAATCGCAAAAACTTCTATGATTTTTTTTAGTTAAAACTTCATGGTTGTTTTTTTTAATAGAAATAATTTTGACAGTTGGGAAAGAAAACGCACGAGTTCGGGAAAGGCAAAAAAAAGCACGAGTGTGAAATAGCCCAGATCCCGAACGCTACACGTCCCTGCAATACGCCACTTTTTGAGCAACTGTATTAAAAAATAGTTTTTATTGTAAGTTTGGGGGTCAAATCTTTTGTTATGATTGTGGTATGTTGGGTGATGGCGGCAGGTTATAATAAATACAAACACGTAGATAGGTTGGTGTCCATTTATTGAAGAAAGCTTAATGGTACAAAACATACTTATTTATAATATTGGTGCACTACGTAGTTACACACACACACACACTTATAAAATAACCTTGCTAAACCATTATTTTACTATATTCACCCACTATCCAATAATTGTTACTGGCTTACCAATAATTATATATTTTGTCCAATGACTATGTTTTTGTTTCTAATTTTTATAACACTGATATTTTGCAGTTAACAGATAAGACTTTTCAATCATTCTCATGATAGCTCATTTTGTCTAGTTCAAAATATCTGTATGGTATAGATACTATTATATATTATTTTTCCTTCTTAGTATCTTCTAAGATATTACAGCAGCCGAAGGAAAAAAATCATTTAATAAATTTATTTGCTTAGCTATCTGTTAACCCTAGTTAAACCTTATAGAAAAAAAAACTAACCATTAGTAAAAAAATTACACATTTAAAAAGAAATAAAGAATGAAAATACGTTTATTTTTACACAAATATGAGACAGGAGATACAAGATTTTGAGCAGCATACTAGAAAAAAAACACAACATCGGAAACAATAGGAAAACAACACGGTAAAAAAAAATAACACACACCATTTTACCATACGTAACCACTGGTGAATTAATCTGTTGCTGTCTCGCGACTGCGTCAATGCAGGTTGTCAGGTTTGTGGGACCTGACGCTGGTTTTCAATTGACACCTATGGTTCCTTTGACAACTGACTATCGTAACAAAATATAAAGAATAAAAAACATATAGAAATACATACTCGAAATTAGGAATATTAATAATAAATACAATACTATTCAATATAAACATATATAAATTAGATAATTATTTATACATTATTTTTATATTGACAGACACAAATTAGAAACCAAACATACCTACATAAATTTAAGTAATGATTGTTAATTCATCATTTATTCAATGAACAGAGCATACAGCAATGAAACAACAATTTACGAAAACTCTTGCTTGTAATTGCCTCTAAATATATATGGCACGAACAGCTCTCTTTTTCAGTATGAAAATACTTTCAATATTAACAGTTGAGCCCCACAACAAAAGCCCATATGACATAAGGCTATGAAAGTAACCACCAAAGTAAACCAATCTTGTCGTTTCCACATCAGTTAAGAGTCTTATTTTTTTAACAGCGAATGCCGCAGAGCTCAGTCTATTTGATAAGGCATCAATATGAGGATCCCATTGCAGATGCGAGTCTAAAGTAATACCTAGAAACTTTGTAGAATCCACTATCTCTACAGTCTGGTCATTTATTTTTATACTAGTATTAACCTGCCTCACATTAGGTAGAGTAAACTTAACACATTTTGTTTCACTAGAGTTAAGTTTTAAATTATTTATCGTAAATCAATGAAGGACTTCAGAGAGAGCACAATTTACTTCGTCATAACAATCATTTCCTCTTCAAGCTTTAAACACTAAAGAGGTGTCATCCGCAAATAGTGCTGTCTCACACAAAACTCTTGTAAAGTGACTTCATCAGAAGGTCATTGATATAAATAAGGAAAAGCAATGGGGCCAATATTGAACCCTGGAGCGCGCCCATAGAAATGGGTGCTCCTGTAGACTCAGCTTCATTTATTACCACTTTCTGAATCCTAGCAGAAAGATAAGACCTTATCAGACTTAGTGAAATATTTGATACATCATAATGCTTCATTTTATTTAACAATGGCTAACGCAGTTAAACGCTTGTGATAAGTCGCAAAAAATGCCATCGTGCTTACTCTCCCATATATCAAAAATGTGTTTGAGAAGTGCAGTTCCAGCATCAGTAGTACTTTTGCCTCAAGAGAAACCAAACTGTATTAAATGAAGTAGCTTATTTATAGAAAAGTGTGCTAGTAATTGGTTGTAAATTATTTTCTCAAATTCTTTACTCAACGCTGGTAATATAGATATATGCCTAAAATTGTTAGGATCTGATTTGTCACCTACCTTAAGCAGAGGGATAACTTAAGCACATTTCATTAGATCTGGAAACACTCCCTCATCAATACATTTTTAAATATAATGGCCAGTTTAGGCGCAATGACAGTGATAATCGGTTTTATTATATATGTTAATATTCCCCATGAATCCTCTGTCTTTTGAATATTAATAGAATTGAAAATTTTTATAATACAATCACTACTGATATGTCTATGTAAAATGAAAATCATTACTGCACTTATCAACACTTGACTCAAGGAGGATCATTGCTAACCTAGAACAAGAATTACGATTTCTAGTTGATTCAAACGGTGCACTAGAAAAGAAATTTTCAAAAGTGTTGGCAACGGCATCGTCTGCCGAATAATCTTGTTGTCTATTTTTAAAGAATATTTGTGTTCATTAAATTTATTTCTTCCAGTTTCATTATTAATTATATTCCAAGTTGTCTTTATTTTATTATCTGATAGACTAATTGTTTTAGATAAAAATTTAGCTTTCGCAATGAGGAGCTCGATGGCGCAGGTGGTCAGCGCATTCGGCTGCGATCGTTGTAGTTAAGCAACTTTCGCAGTGGTCGGTCATTGGATGGGTGATCAAAAATTTCTATCTCGAGTTCCTCCGTGCTTCGGAAGGCACGTTAAGCCGTTGGTCCCGATTGCATCTGCAGTCGTTAGCACCCGCCAATCCGCACTAGGCCCGCGTGGTGGGTCATGGCCCAATCTCCCTATTCCATCCATAGGGAAGGCCTGTGCCCCAGCAGTGACGAATGGCACGCACCTTTTTAAAAGTTTTTGAATAGTTTTTCACAAATTCTATAAACTTAGATTAGATGAGGTTGCTTTGAGAGCATATAATTGATACAACTTATTTCTACTTTTGTAAATACCAGGTGTGGTCCAGTCACTTCTTTTTAGAGCTATTACATTTAATAAAACTAGTTTTTACGGGTTAATGCACGAAACTTTATTTATTTATTGACGTTTCGTAGCCTTTACAGGCTACGTCGTCAGAATCAAATTTTATTTAATTTTGTCGAGCTACCTTCGAAAGACTTTTTATTGAGCGTTCGGTTATTTCATTGTTCGATTTTTAAAAATTTTATTGTCTATGTATGAATTTATTACTTAATTTAGTTAATAAAGTACTTTATTTAAAATTCTTTTTGTAATTTTGAGTTTATTTATTTGACCGTAACTACCGTAAACTACCACCGGTTCCAAAATTGGGAGACCTTCCTGAGAAGAACCGGCGAATCAAACTCAAGAGAGGCTATCTATCTCCTTCTTATGTTAAATTATGCAAACAAAAAGAACTAATAGTATCTGTTGGTCTTGCAGTGTGTGCTCGGGGTTGGGATTTTATCTCCTGTATAATGGGTTCCCAAGCTGGTGGTATATACCAACCATCTTCCCTATTGAAATTTGGATATTTTTTAATCTCAATAGCCTCGCGTATCATTCTAGGAACGAAACGTTGCTCAGTTGCAAGGATCTGTGGTTTATCAAATCTAATGTAATGGTTTGGTCCCCCTAATGCATTTTCACACACTGCAGACTTATTTTCGCGCCTATGTTTCATATCTGCGATATGTTCTTTTACCCGAGCCCCTATACTCCTCTTTGTTTGCCCGATGTAGGAGAGCCCACAGTCGCATTCAAGTTTGTAGACACCAGCAACTTGAAAGGGTATATTGCACTTGACTGGTCGTAGAAACTGGTTGATCTTCTTTGGCGGCTCGAAGTAAGTATTGATTGAAGCACGCTTCAGAATCCTCCCAATCTTGTCAGTGACTCCTTTCATGTAAGGTAGTATAGCAGGTTGTCGGTCGACTGTGCTGGGTTTGGCACGACTGTGACGGCGACGTGGTACATTCAGGTTATTATCCTTCAGTACTCGCTTGACATGCTGAAGTTCAGCTGCCAGGTGTTGTTTGTCACAGACACCCCGTGCTCTCTGAAACAAAGAGTTTCCTACGGCAGTTAATTGTTTCGGGTGATGGTGTGAGTCACCATTGAGGTACCTAACAGTATGAGTTACTTTACGATACACAGTATGGCTTAAACTTTGGTCAGGATTCCTGATTAATAAAATATCTAGAAAAGCTAGTTTACTATCTGCTTCTAACTCCATAGTGAATGAGATGTTGGGGTGTATAGAGTTAAGGTGATTTAATAAGGCAGAAATTTGATCTGTTGGGAGGATTGTGAAAGTATCATCTACGTACCGCTTATATAGCTTGGGTGTGACAGGTGCCACGCTGAGAGCCCTCTTCTCGAAGTCTTCCATGAAAATATCGGCGACAACAGGTGAGACAGGGGAACCCATCGCAACGCCCTCCATTTGTACATAGAAGTCATCCCCCCATAACAGGTAGCCAGATGTAAGGCAATGTTCTAGTAATACTGCATATTCTAGAGGCATATTATTTTCAACTAGCTTCTTCTTAGTGATTTCAATGCAGTCCCGTACTGGTAGACATGTAAATAAGGACTGAACATCAAAACTGACCATGATTTCATTGTCCATGAGACGTTGATCTCTAATCTCATTGACAAATTGGTATGTATCTTTCACAAAGGCTGTTGTGTTACCTCTCAATGGTGAAAGTAACTTTGCTACGTGTTTAGCCAAACGGTATGTTGGTGAATCAATCTGGCTTACAATCGGACGTAGCGGAGCATTCGGTTTGTGTATTTTCGGTAACCCATACAGTTTTGGTGGTTTGCGACATGCAGGGTTTAGGTAGTTGATGTCAAGATCCAACGTTTCGGAAAGTGATTTAATGAGTTCACTTGTCTTTTTGAGAATCTTGGCGGTCGGATCACTCTTCACAAGTTTATATGTGTTCTCATCCGAAGAATAGAAGTTGTAATATCTTGTCGTTGTAATCTGACGAATCCATTACTACCGTGGCGTTTCCTTTATCTGCACGAAGGATGGTAAGTTCTGGCTTAGTTCTCAAGTTCTTTAGTGCAAGGTATTCATCACGAGGAAGGTTTGATTTAGGTGGTTTGCTTCGTCTTAACACTGATGAAATGTCTTGACGTAGCGCCTCCATGTCTTCCTTTCTCATGTTGTTTTTCACTAAGCAATCCCCTACGTTACAGATAATTTCTTCGGACGGTATCCTGCGTGGTGCTACAGCAAAATTCAGCCCTTTCTCCAAAACTTTTAAAATAGGTTCGTCCAAGTTTTGTTTACTTAAGTTGACAATTGCTCGGGTAGCGTTCGCCTTGTCTGTGGTTCTGACAGGTGCATTTCGTTTTTCCTGAACGCGAGATAATCTTTGATTTATCTATCTATTTATCTATTTGTCTATGTTTGCACTCGTTGAATTTTGATGACTCACGATTGTTAAGTATCAGAATGCAATTATGATAATCCTCCGATGACAATTGTTTCCTCAAATCACTGGACAAAACCTCAATGGTGCCGTTGATTTTATATAAATCCGAACGATGCCCTTCTATAATCCTTCGAAGTAGCTTTTTACTTGCCTCTTGTAAGATCTTGGCGCTCCCACGTATGTCCTTTTTTGGTGTGATTCTCACACAAGGTGGGATGAGATTGTGGTCTCGGCATCTATTCAGGAAATTCAACGATGTTAGTTTCCTTGCGCGCTTTGTCTTCAGACCTTCCAATCGGCGGATCTTATTAGCGGTTTCCAGCCCGTACTGGTACATATTTGTTTCTTAGGTTTTCACGAAACCTAAGAAACAAATATGTTAACCAGTACGGGTATTAAACGTCAATAAATAAATAAAGTTTCGTGCATTAACCCGTAAAAACTAGTTTGATTTAATGAGTGATGTGCGTGGAAACCTAAGACTCAAATCTATTACATTTAATTAATTTTCGTTTGAATATTTTATAAAATTCATCTTTAATTAAATTGAAAAAATCTTCATACAAAATATTATTATTATTACAAACTGGTAAGTACGATATTTTATGACAAACACTATCTTTAAATTTATTTATTCCCGTTTCTGTAATTGGTCTATAAGTTAGGTCATCTATGTGTGAAGCATGATGGTGTTCAAGAGAGGCTAATTGTCTACTATGATCAGAATTAATACAATTTATTATTGGTTTATCAAAAATATTTCTATTACAAAAAATATTATACAAAGAGGTTGCTGAATAGGATTGGACTCAGAATGCTACCCTGGGGTACACCCCGGTCAAGTGGAATAGGCGTAGAAACACATTCGGATATATCCCCTGAACGTATCTGAGCTAATTGGCTTCGATTGCTTAACCAGCTATGAAACCATAATAATGTGCCACAATCGAAACCATACGCGGACATTTTGGATAGGAGTAATTCTATATTTAAAGCATTAAAAGAGCGGGAGTAATCCAGCCCAACCAATAGTGTACACATTCCTGCATCCTGGGCAGCCAATATGTTGTCTGTAACATCAATTAATGCCGTGGTTTTGTACTGCGTTTAGAGACTATGTATTTGACGTGACATTAACTACAGTCAAATTTAACTAACGATGAAACAACGCAGCCTTAGGCCGTTTTGTTTCATCAATGATTAATTGATGATGATTTCGTTCATCTATCATTATCTGAAGATTAAATCTTTACATTTAACATTTAGCAGTTAAATTCTTAAAAAATAAAAAATGTAATCTCTCATTTAGTGGGTATTGAATTTCAAGAAAAATCAATCAAAAATAGGTAAAATAATTTCACTACGATTTCACGAATATCGGGGTTCACTGGACTGATTAACATTTTACAGTGATTGAGTTGACTTTAATAAACTGTTACAGACTAAAAATAATAATGACATTACTTATGACATAGTGACCAGCTTTGTTACGAAATTATTCAACATGATTTAAAATTAATCGAAGATAAATAAAAAAATATATTAATATCACACAATAAGGTGACCCGCAACTCCTGTCTTTTAACTTTTTTCCACATAGAATGCACCCAGTCTTGTCTGTTTTGAATATTTAGAATTTATACAAGATGCTACAAAAATACAAATAAAGCTTGAAGGGCGTTGAAGTACATCATATAAGGAGTCTTCTCTAATTTTAATGATTCTCGAACTAATGACGTGTCTTAAAGTGATCGATATTTTTATTAATCATTTAAAATAACTGTTTTTATAAAAAGTTTAAACTTCAAACAAATATTTTAAGAAAATTACAGAAGACTCCTTATATGATGTACTTCAACGCCCTTCAAGCTTTATTTGTATTTTTGTAACACTCTGTAGTTAAGCAAGAGCACCTTGCTCTTCATCAGAGGACAACATTTTCTCGAGTGCCTTTGTACTCTGACACCTCTGGCATATCACCCTATTGGGTTCATTGAATGTCATGCCAGAGTCATACTGCATGCCGCCGGTAGACAATCACGTTGCTGTCACGTTGCTCAGGTGAGCACGGCGCCTAAGTGGAGTCAATCTCTCAATAGTTTTTTAATTTTAAATTTAGGTTTGCTAAACCTTCTTTCATAGTATTGAATATATCATCCTTTAAAGAGACGATAAAGTCGGAGTATTGGTAAAAAAGTTCTCTTTTTCCGTAGCATTTAAAATGTAGCCGCAACCTCAACATTTGTCTAGCACGGCAGCTCAGTGGCGGCGGCGGGCGTCTGACAGGCCGGCTCTTACCACATGATCGATGTTCACAGATCATTCACATCTAATACGAAACAGACTGCTCTTACTAGCTTGCACACACCGTCTGTAGGTATTTGATATAAACCAACAGCCGACGAATTAGTTTTTGTTTGTAAATTTGTAATACGGATTGCTCGGAATCTCTTTTAAGTTTAAAATCGAATCGATGTATTAAATTGTTTGTTTACTTTTACGGTTATGCCGTTAATATCAAACGAAAACACTTGAAAGTGGCAGAGTATAAATTTACATAACAGATACATTATTTATTTAAAGTATTTAAGCGATATGGTAATGTGGCTTAAGAATCAATTTTGTATAGAGCTTTCTCATGATTTACATATAAACATTATAGTATATATAACATTGAAATACCTGTTATGGTATTTAAATGTTATATATTAACATTTAAATACCCTAACTCATAGGGTAGAAACGGGACCATAGTGGGAAACGGGACCCTAAGATTCCGCTGTCCGTCCGTTTGTCTGTCACCAGGCTGTTTCTAATGAACCGTGATAGCTAGACAGTTGAAATTTTCACAGATGATGTATTTTTATTACAAATACATAACAAAAAAAAACAGTGGAACACAGAACCTACTCCTTTTTAAAAGTCGGTTAAAAAATATAATAAAATGAATATTTAAGTGTGGCTTCCATACAACGCACGTGTTTTTTTTGCCGTTTTTTTGGTTTATATTGATAACGGCAACATGCAGACACTTTAAACATTTACAGAATATTTAGTTGTATATTCACTTTAAAAATAAATAAATTAATAAAAATAAAATAAATATTTAACGGGGCTCCCATACAACAGACGTGATTATTTGCCGTTTTCGGTATGGAATCCTTCGTGCGCCAATCCGACTTGCACTTGGCTGGTTTTTTATAACATCTATTCGAAAAGAGTTTGTTCTCTGTTTACAAGAATCAAAACAGGGTTTTAATTTATAGGGACTTAAAGTGAATTGGATTAGGATATGTGATATTAATGTGGATATTGTTAGTAAAAGTTCCAATCACCAAAGAAACCGCGCGCATACAAAATAAAAAAAAGGTTACTGTTACCTCATATCCTACTCGATGGAAGGAAAATGCAAAAACGATTGAACGAAATATTATCTATTACGATTTATAATGAGCATTCCTTAAGACGAATTTTCCGACTTTTTACTTCAAATAAACAACAAGAACCATTTAGATAATGATGTCCATTATCTGTATTATCGTCGTTATAATCAGGTAGTTAGTAACATGGTATCTATAGTTTTCAGTTCGTACAAAAAACCCCACCAAACATTGTTATCAAAGTAGGTGTATTTAACATAGTAGGGACACTTGAGATTTTGAAACATTTTTTAAAATAACCCTTTCCACAATTACCCAAAAATTTAATCAAAAACCAAAAGACACTTTAAATAGAAATTACTTAAACTATTAAGTAATCTGTGCTTAAATTTCATTTCCAGAAAAAAATGATACTTGGAAAAGGTAAAATCTTGCTGTAAATGATGTACTTATTTAATTGTGATCCGTACATCATCCTAGACATTGAATACGCGTGAACATAACTTCATGAAAGGTCCGAACTCCTTCAAAAGTACTCTCACGGCAGGCCAGATGGTGCGATTTCAGAGGACAAAAAAAAAGATATATGACGGGAAATGACTGTCAGCCTGTTTCGAGGCACAGTTTTTCGAGTACGGTCCGTTCTGTTTGCTCCACTAAACTTCTATACATGACATACTGTATAATGTGTGAAGTTAAATCAAGTCGTTACATAAATATCTCTTATGTATGTAAATTTTATAATAAATTAGCACTTACTCAAAAAGTCATCTTTTGTTTATGTTTTTTTTTATAGTTTAGCATTAAATATAAAATTCATTTACTTTTATTCGTCGACTATTTAAAATTGGCAGTGGCTGCATGGTCATGTCAATGCCGGACGTCTAAGATTGTGATATACACAAATTCAGTGTCAGTCCCTAGTCTCATAATTTGATAAACCTACATAATTCACAGAAACCCAATATGTAGATGCCAGAAGTTAACTTCAAATGTTTTTAATCACCCTATATACAATACCAATCAATGACGTTTATGTCGCAGGTTGAAGAAAGCAGTACTTCCTGTCTGTTGTTTTGGACAATGGTGGCAATTGCCTTAGATCACTAAATTAAATAATTATGCAATCACCAAAGCAAAGTTTATAATATTTCATTAAACTAAAGGCGCATAATAAAATTTTCATAAAGTTAGGTAGCAATATCCCATAGCAATCTCATTTATTATCAATTTATAGTTCCGTTTTTCCAGTTATAGTTCTCTTTGTAGTTTTCTTTTAAAGCGTTCACATTTAACAGGTCAAAGACTTTGTGTTCGACCCTTTTTTATTGGTAGTGTAAAGCTCGAATGAAGAGTACTCCCAGTAGTGCAATCATGGCAATTATTTTCCAAATTTTTTTTTTGTTTAAAAAAATACCGAATAACGTATCACTGTTAAGCACAAATGCTAAGTAACTTTTACAAATATAATCAAATAAACCTATTACTTACTTTATTTTTAAATCTTTTTCATCAATAAAATACTTATCTTATCCTAACTATCTATACTAATATTATAAAGAAGCAAGATTTGTATGTTTGTAACAAATAATCTGTCAAACTCAGTAGTTTGACAGATTACCAGATTTGAAACCGGTTCAGTAACCGGTTTCAAATATTAACTCATCATAAGGTAGCTACGTTATTTATTATAACATTTTTCTTTATTTAAATACATTTTGTCCGAGTGATATAGGCTATATTTTATCCCGATAAATAAATTTCGCCCGTACAATGCGCGGGTGGATCACTAGTAAGTATAATATAATATTATAGATGCGAAAGTGAATTTGTTTGTTGCGCTTCCGTGCCCTAATAGCTAAATCGAATATAATGAATTCCCATATAGAAGTAGATGGGAACTTGGTTCTTAGCTACAACATCGCAATACTTATAGGCGTAGGGTGATGAAAGGGGTGATTTACCTATAAAAATCTACATTATTTACTTTGAATTTTGCAGAATTATTACAAAACCAATATTATCGCGAGCTGATTAATAAATACAGGGATTCCAATAAGTAAGTACTTACTAGCGAAAAATGGGTTATTTGTCATTATATTAAGTAAACCTTTTTTGTAACATTAAGTAATATCGTTAAAAAAAATGAAAAACAGTAAAATTCTGAGTTTTTCATTAAAATTCAATAATCATAAATACCTATTATGACAATATATTTTTCATCATTTAATAAGAAGGAACTGTAGCACAGTTTTATTGTTAGTACTTCGTATAGGATCAGATACTGCGAATATCCCATTTTTTTTCTTTTACATAGTACACCGCGCTATCACTTTGTCATCGTTGTAACTTTTTAAATATTTGTCAAAATGACATAGTGTAAAAAGCAAAGTTTATCGTCTTTAAATACCAAAAGCGATTGAAGTATTTGTTTTGATAAAACATGATTTGTTAATACAAAATGTGCATTTTGGAAATAGATATCAAATAATATTTTAGTTTTGATTCACTATTTTAGCGGTAATGACTTACACATTAAAAATAGATATATGGTGCCACGGACTTTTTTTAGAACTATTTAAGAGATACATTTTCACTCTACATTACATTCATGTAACTTTTATTGTTTTTGCAGTGCAGGCCAAAATGGCTCGCAGATGGGAGATTTTTTTCCGTCTTATGTGACACTTATTGTTATATATTGGCCAATTCACTCAATAACTACATAAATTATTATACATATGTAATTATCATATATGAGCTATATAACTGTCAAGTTTCATTAAAATCCATTCAGTATTTTTTAGGTGAAAGAGTAATAAAGATCCATACAAACGTAAGATTGAAATTAAAAGCGTAAGTGGTTAATATACAACTTTAAAGCGTTGTAGATCCTAAACAATCATATAAAATGAAAAATAGTGTTAGGAACCTCAATATGATTTTTGATTATTTAGACAGTGATACCCCACTCGACATATTTTTTACTTCGTCACAATATGGCGCCTAATGTTGCCCATATTGAATTTTGATTATTATCATATCTTTAGTAGCACTCCCATGATTGATACGAATCGATTGATGTATGAAACAATTACCCAAAAATTTAATCAAAAACCAAAAGACACTTTAAATAGAAATTACTTAAACTATTAAGTAATCTGTGCTTAAATTTCATTTCCGGAAAAAAATGATACTTGGAAAAGGTAAAATCTTGCTGTAAATGATGTACTTATTTAATTGTGATCCGTACATCATCCTAGACATTGAATACGCGTGAACATAACTTCATGAAAGGTCCGAACTCCTTCAAAAGTACTCTCACGGCAGGCCAGATGGTGCGATTTCAGAGGACAAAAAAAAAGATATATGACGGGAAATGACTGTCAGCCTGTTTCGAGGCACAGTTTTTCGAGTACGGTCCGTTCTGTTTGCTCCACTAAACTTCTATACATGACATACTGTATAAAATATTGAAACTACGAAAAAGTTCCATTCTTACAAAAGTAAAAGAAATGTGAAAATGTAATATTACAAAAAGAAAAGAAAACATTATATTTTCGCGATAAGTACCTACCTAACATGACACTCACCCTCTGAATGAATTTGAATCGAATTTTATTAAAGTTAACTAGCCCAAGCTTAGGCATTCTTCGTTTATTGATAAGGGGGCTACTATTTCATTTTAATAATATCTTTATGTACAAAAGTGAACAAAAAAATTCCTTGGTCACGCCATAACCCAAGAACGAATTTATTGATTTCTATATTATTTTTTTTAAGTTTTCTAATACTTTGATGAAGTTTAAGAAAGTTGCCTGAAAAGTCTCAAGTGGAAGTTAGTCTTCAATAAATATTGAATTTAATAATCGGAGGTTAACATAAATTTAATGGGTTTTAGCAGTTTGTTTTTCATAAATTCGTATTCGTATTGAAACTTAGTTTCCTTAAAAATCCGTTCAAGGTTCGCCAAAACGTAACAGATATGGACACGTGTACAAATCTTTTGACTCCCTAGGACATCCGCCATTACGGTAACGGATATCCGGCACATCTCGGGTAATAATAACAGTAGTGTTGAAATTCATTAGCCTTTTTATTGATGTGGGTTCATCTTTAGAGAAAAAAAAATATAGGTATTCGAATAGTACGTATATTTCCTTCCTCACCTCACTACACATTTTGTAAATGTTTTAGAACTCCAAATTTTATTTTAGATGAAAGCATCTTCTTCCTTGAGACATAACTGAGCTTTAATTTTTATTTCCTACCAATTGTGTAAATGAAAGTTAAAAAAAAGATAAATAGTCCTAAATATTATTTTGATGCTCAAATGTAAATCTGCCTTTTAATGTAATATCTACTTCGGGTGGGTAAGTATTCCCTAAGTAAACATAAAAGTTAAATCCATACTGTTTCAATTAAACAAAGCGTTTTAATTTAAATTATGTTCTCCTATACCTATGTGTCACATGCTTTTATGTTAAAGTACACACAGTGTACACAATATATTTGTTTAGGACACGAGCCTACTATCTGTATCGTATTAATTGCTGTTCTTAACTAGGGTCGTGTCATATTAGTCGGGATTTTGTTGTTACAGACAATCAATTATTTATCAAAACATTTATATAACGTTGTATTGTAATTTTTTACCCGACTGCGCAATGCAAGAGCGCGAAGCGCGACGCGCAGACAGGGTATAGTGTTTAACAGTCTATATATGTATGTTTGTTCCTTTATGGCACACTAAAACGCCTGCACCGATTTTGATGATTCATTTCAATCAATCGATTCGTCTCAATCATGGGAGTGCTACTAAAGATATGATAGTAATCAAAATTCAGTATGAACAAAATTAGGCGCCATATTGTGACGAAGTAAAAAAAATAAGTTGACAAAATATGTCGAGTGGGGAATCACTGTCTAGATAATCGAAAATCATGTTTAGGTTCCTAACACCATTATTCATTTTATATGATTGTTTAGGATCTACAACACTTTAAAGTTGTTATATTAACCACTTGCGCTTTTAATTTCTATCTTACGTTTGTATGGATTTTTGTTACTCTTTCACCTAAAAAATACTGAATGGATTTTAATGAAACTTAACAGTAATATAGCTCATATATGATAATAACATGTATATAATAATTTATGAAGTTATTGAGTGAATTGGCTAAAATATAACAATAAGTGTCACATAAGACGGAAAAATAATCTCCCATCTGCGAGTCATTTTGGCCTGCACTGCAAAAACAATAAAAGTTACATGAATGTAATGTAGAGTGAAAATGTATCTCTAAAAATGTCCATGACACCATATATCTATTTTTAATGTGTAAGCCATTACTGGTAAAATAGTGAATCAAAACTAAAATATTATTTGATGTCTATTTCCAAAATGCACATTTTGTATTAACAAATATTTTTTTATCAAAACAAATACTTTTATCGCTTTTATTATTTAAAGACGATAAACTTTGTCCAGTGGCGGGGCAAGACCTAAATTTGATGTGGGCAAGATAGATTTCGCGAGGCCCTGTTCTGTGGCGACCTGAAAACGGATTTTATAAAATAATAAAAAAAAGAAATTCGCATTTAAGCAATGCATAAACTTTTTTGAGGCGCGAGGCCCCTTGTACCGCGAGGCCGTAGGCGGTGGCCCACGTCGCCCACGCCTTACGCCGCCTCTGACTTTGCCTTTTACACTTTGTCATTTCGACAAATATTTAAAAAGTTACAACGATGACAAAGTGATAGCGCGGTGTACTATGTAGGACTAGACTGCGGGAATACTACGAGAAGAAATTTAATTCAGGTGTTTATAAACGTGGATAAAACCTAGGCGAAAAAGAAAAAAATGGGCTACTCGCAGTATCTGATCCTATACGAAGTACTTACAATAAAACTTTGATACAGTTCCTTCTTATTAAATGATGAAAAATATTTATCATAATAGGTATTTATGATTATTGAATTTTTATGAAAAACTCAGAATTATAGATTTTTTTAACGTTATTACTTAATGTTACACAAAAGGTTTACTTAATATAATAACAAATAACCCATTTTTCGCTAGTAGGTACATACTTATTGGAATCCCTGCATTTATTAATCAGCTTGCGATAATATTGGTTTTGTAATTATAAACGATAATTCTGCAAAATTTAAAATGAATGTAGATTTTTATAGGAAAATCACCCCTTTCATCACCGTCTATAAGTCTACGTCTATAAGTATGGCGATGTTGTAGCTAAGAACCAAGTTCCCATCTACTTCTATAGGGGAATTCATTTTAATCGATTTAGCTATTAGGGCACGGAATCGCAACAAAAAAACTCACTTTCACATCTATAATATTATATTATATTTACTAGTGATCCACCCGGGCATTGTACGGCCGAAATTTATTTTATCAGGATAAAATATAGCCTATGTCACTCGGACTGTATTTAAATAAAGAAAAATGTAATTATAAATAATGTAGCTACATTATGATGAATTAATATTTGAAACCGGTTCAGTAGTTTGACAGATTATTTGTTACAAACATACAAATCTTGCCTCTTTATAATATAAGTATAGATAGTTAGGATGATAGTATTTAATTGATGAGAAAGATTTAAAAATAAAGTAAGTAATAGGTTTATTTGATTATATTTGTAAAAGAAAAAAACAAGTCCAGTAGTCTATAATTCTGTTAATAAGGAACAAAGCTACTTTAAAAATCGGGACCCATTATTGAAAAATATTATGTATTGTGTAAGTGTAAGTGAAATTAATGTTTTTAATGTACACACCCGAACGGGGTCATGTACCACTCTCTATTAAGTATGTAAGGCTTATAATAAAAAATGTACATGAGCAATGTGATATAAAAAAGTATTCTTGAATATCTAATGGGTCCCGTTAAAGTAGCTTTGTTCCTTATTAACAGAATTATAGACTACTGGACTAATTTTTTTTCTTTTAAGTTTTTATTTGAAGTATAATTAAGCAGTCGGGTTTTTCTGATTTTTTAAATTTACCTTTTTTTAACATGAAGTTAAAAGTTAGTTAAAAAGAGATGACGTTCTTAAAGGGGATAACCGGTCCATCCCTTTATATCCGATTGATTTATTTATTATTGAGGATGATTTAAACATTGAATTTAAAAATGGTAGGCTATAAAGATATGAAGCTAAGCCACAATAAAAATGTGATTACTTCATTTTAAGTTTTTAATTCCAGACTAAGCCAACCCTCCTCAATTATTTGATTAATCCGTTAAGATTATTTTATTTCCATTTCCTATGATCAAATCTATAAATCCTAAAGAATACCTTCAAAAAATATTTCACCATTGTCCTTTGGGTCGTGATACTCTTTTTTTATATCTTTTTTCCACTTCTTTCATTGCCATTGTGCATACGTAGCTACATCACTCTCGCAGACTCGGACTTTCCGCTGTGTGCGTTGCCGCCTCTTGTCACATATTATTATGAGGAACTGGCGAACAAAGCGGTATAATTACGCATATGGTTTTGACCATATACTGCTTTTTATTTACAGCCCGGAGGTTTTGGGCCAGCTGAATTTGAATTTCAACTCATGTCTATCAAACCCGCCTAAAATAGTGTTAAAATTACTAAATAAAACTAGTTTTAACGGGTTAATGCACGAAACTTTATTTATTTATTGACGTTTCGCAAAAGGCAAAGGAAAAGGCTGCGAAACGTTAATAAATAATTAAGTTTCGTGCATTAACCCGTTAAAACTAGTTTTATTTAATGAGTGATGTGCGTGAAAACCTAAGAAACAAATAAAATTACTAAATTAAAAATCTCGCCAAAAGCTCAGTAGGTATGATATTCAGTTTTTTACTGCTCCTGTAATTTTTTTTTTGTAATTATACCGTTTTGTTCGCCAGCTCCTCATAATATGAGGAGCACATACTATATATGAGAACATATTATGTTCTCTCAGACTCTCGCGTACATTTGACATGTCCTGTCCCTCGGTGTCTGCGGTAGTACGGGGAACTTTTTGTCCGCGGTATTTTAATCCGTCGTGTGCGTAACTCGATGCAGTTGTAAGCGATCTATTACGGTGGACAAAAGTCCTACGTGGACTAGTCCCTTGTCTGCGCATGCTATGACCATCTTTCTAATCGAGCGAACGCTTACACTCTTTAAAGTTTAAAACGCTTTTCGATTCAATACAATAAATCGAACTTTTAATACAAATAAATCTTACGATGAGAGATTTCATTGTTCATTGGGTAGGTATTTATTTTTAAATTTTAAATTGAGCGCTATCGTATTGTATTCAGTTACAGTAATAGTAATATTTTTTTATGAAAGAGTTTCATTTGGGTTCAATTTTGTTGAATATTGCAGTTAGTTTGTATTAACTGTGTTACAGTATCAACGCCCAACTCCGATGGAAATTACAATAACAGCCATAAAAGAAAGAAAGGCAAAATGGAATATTACCTTAACTTTAAGTGCAGAACAACATCATTACTTGTATTTTTTTTTCAAAAAGCAGTGTTTCTGCTAATATCAGTATTTAAAGATTGGCACTTTATTTTATATGTATTTATAATAATAAATTTCAAATAAATTGGTAATTACACGATTAATAAGTATATAATAAACTGAACATAACGCATGGGTATAGACGAGGTTAAAAGAAAAGTCTAGTAAGGCGGTAATTTAAATAAACTAAGTGTAACTTTGCTTTTTTAGTAGATTTTGTATGTTGTATGAATCCGTTAATCTTAAATGAATTTAAGTTTACTTTTATAACATGTGTATAATTAATGCCTATGCAATGTTGAAATTTCGTGATTTACAGTTAACTTTAATCTGATAAAAATGTATGAACATTTCTGCTGGACCGCATTTCATTTTAACCTGTTTCTTTATACTTACTAAAGCAAATAATCATTTTAAAGTCTCTCATTGATTACATATTGAAACAATAAGCATTCTTCATTTTCTATTTCTGTTTGTTTAGCGGAATTGGGTGACTATGATCCCCGACGACACTCGCCCGGCTACGTGTCTGAGTTCCGGTTGCTGGCACACCAGACGCCCGAGTTGGAGGCACGCGCCGCCGAGATACACAGGACACTTACGTGAGTTACTTTTGCGTGCCCTTTAGAGTCACTGACCTCAGAGTAAGGTTAGTTTTTTGTTTATGTACATATTTTGAGTTATATTTCTAGTTTTTAAGCATTTTACTGCTAGATGTTTAAATCTAGTAAATTTTTCTTTAGATTTATACATATTTTGAATTTGATTTTATGAACTATTGATAAAAGTCTACATTCATTACTAAACTTCAACAAAGTAAAAACTAATAACTTCTGATAGAATAGTACAAAAGCAAATTTTGTATAATCTTTATTTTTAAAAGAACTATATCTAAAATAAGTAATAGTTTCGCGAAAAATATTAGTTACTTTCGATCTATTGACTGTGTATTAACTTTACTTTAAATAAAATACGGAACAATACTCAAACAATCCTTTCAGAAGTGTGAGAAGAAAGCTCGCAGAAATTAAGTCCTCAAATTTTACAGTTTCGCGTCGGAGCGTCGCGCTCCGGAAATTAAACTTCGCCGCTTTTCTCGCTTAATTGAATGAATTTTTAACTGTGCAAAGATGCAGTCTGCAGCCGGCGGATGCTCAGAAAGCCGCAATTACATGCAAATTATGTGTACCTATTTAACACTGAGAACCAGCAGTGGCTTAGGGTTGAAACTACGTGATTAGTCATTCTCGCTTCGGCTTCTCGAGTTGTTTATCGGAGCTGACAATTTAACAGGCGAGTGAGCGTTAAACCGTTACATTTTATCCGTTGTTGCAGCGGAATATCACCGGCGCAGGCTGAATTGAGTTACTTGGACAAAGTGAAATGGCTGGACATGTATGGCGTCGATCTGCATCCCGTGCTGGTAAATATTTTATTTGGTGCGCCGAGCCGCTTTGTGCTCCGGTTTTGTGATGGATGATTTATAATATCCCTTCACTTCCAACATATGTTAATCCCGGCACGTTGCAAATATTTACTGATTTATTTGAGCGTGAATATTTTTCTTTTCATTGAACCTTTTACGGCATTAAGTGAATTCTAATAATATTTTAACTAAGTATTTGTTCATAATAAGATATGTCATACCTTACTGTAAACTATTTATTTCCATACACCTAATAAGTTTTCTTACTATAAATTATTTTCTATTTTCTATTAACATCGTACGCTCATCAAAGGCTTTTTAAATTGATTCAACATCTTTATAAAGTAATATAGATGTTAAAGATCATGTTGTAAAGAATGTCAATTCCGTAAGAATACAAGAGAGAGACGTTTGAAAATACAAAACTGGGGATGGGGTGGAAAAATAAATGATCTCAATACAGCCCCGATTGTGTTCAGCACTTCAACACTTGTTGATACGCGAATGACATTTTCAGTTTTTGCCAACGTAATTGAGCGAAAACTCCGTAACACTCACTTAATATGTATTCGAGTTGTATCTTTTGTAGGACTTGAGTCAATAGGGTATGATCTCGCAACAGACAAAATTCTCATTACTATTACATTGGAAACGCCTCTGTATTTTTAGAATAGTTTTTACTCTTTTTCTATCCACGAGAGAAAAATCCAGAAATAACAAGTGTTAATGAAATACAATATAATGTAAATTGCGACAGGGCGAAGACAGCGTAGAATATTTCCTAGGGCTGGCACCGAGCGGATTGCTGTTGCTGCGCGGAAAACATACGGTGGCGAACTATTATTGGCCGAGAGTGTCGAAACTGTACTACAAGGGACGCTATTTCATGCTACGAGTGGCTGATAAAAATGTGAGTAAATTCTGTTTTTCTTATAGCTGTATTGTTGTGAACCACGCCCAGCACACTCACCATGAAATTCCGGTATTTCAGGAATGCCCAAGAATAGTTCTTAAATAGGGCCAAATAGTAATCAAACGAAAAAATAGTACTTACTCTTATATTAAAACAGAGACAAAGGACTTCGGCCCCGGCATGCACAAACGAATGTCCTTCACGATTATTTTTCTATTATTTTTTTACTTTATTAGCAATTAATAATAGTAAGTAAGTAATATTAAAAGTTCTGTAACTAAAAGGAAAGCTTTTGAACATTTCATTTGAAAATAAATCTATTATTAAACAGGTAGGTATAGATATATTGTTTTAAACTTTCATGGTCACTAACATTATAGCTATTAACGGGATTGTTACCATGTACCTTGTTTTATATTATTTTATAAACGAGGTACATGGTAACAATCCCGTTAATAGCTATAAAGGTAGGTATAGGTATCATAGGTGCCAACTGCCAACACTCATAAATCTGATGGATTTATTGAGGATAGATGAGGATTTATTATTTTTATTATTAATAGCATTTTATGTTTATTTAATTCGTATTATTTACATAGTGGTAAACAACAAATCTATTCAAAAGATATAAAGTTTACATCGTTTACGATTAAGTATAATAATTATTACCTCAAAATCGAATACATTCTGTAGTAGGTCAGGGTTCCTCAAGTTGTCCGTATTTCAACAAATGCCTAATGAGAGTTTATGAATGATTCCGAACACAACTAGCATTTTCTCAATGCTGTGCGTTCTGGGGCATTCAATGTATGGGGAACGAACAATGTCCTTTGGTAAATATGCTGGGCGTAGGTTTAGTTTAGTTTTTCAGGGCGGTTTCTGCATTTAGTCCTAATTATTGGATACATTGTGCGTGGGCGTAGGTTATGCCCATCCTCACTCACCTCTGTTTGAGAAATCTATGTAATATATAACCAAAATTCATAGCTCAAAAAAATTGTGCCCTAATAGTGAAAAAAGAAACCATATTTCCAGAGATATACGCTTTTTTCAGTGAGTATGCTTTCCAAAGGTTGGACGTACGTATGTACGTACGATATTTCTATAAATAAATTTGTTTTTGTTTAAGTTTTGGTTCGCTTTAACTTGGTGGAATGATAAGCAAAACTTAAACAAAAACCAATACCATTAAAGATATCGAGAAAACAAACTGGAAGTGATCCTTATAAACAAATTTCATAATTCACAATCCGCTGAGAATAATTTTCCAGTACCTAACCTACCTAACCTACCCTCGAGCTGTTTTGAATCGCAAATAAATAAACACCAAAATCGGGCGTCACTTGACCCGGTTCTCGGATCGCCCGGCCCGATAGCATATTCTGAATGGAATGGTGCAAGATGGACTCCACCTTGTGCGCTTCCTTGAAAGACATTCACAGGCAGGCAATTACAGATAAGTCTGAGAACTGAGCGCGGTATTTACAGGACTGTGGTAGGACGAGATAACGCGTTGTGACGCTCTCCTCCTGTCTTAGCTCAAGTTCGTTATTTATTTCTTACTTACAGGAAAAGGAAATCTTCCTATTCACATAATAACGGATGTAGCTACCGTGTGGAATATTTCCTATATCCTGTCCCGGTGGCACGTTAGCGTCTATTAATATCAGAAATACAGATAAACATCAGCATATAAATTAACTGTTGTTATTAACGATTGTATGTTATTAAACGCGTAAATATTCATTTAAGTACCTTCACAGGTGATTTGTAAATCAGGATTATTTTCTATTGGCATTGTTTTTTTTTTCTTTATTAGGGTAAACAAACAATGTTACAATCTTGTTACATTATAAACTAATACTAGCAGTGTAGTAACTGCATCATCCACTACATTAACCACAGAGTTTCTAACAGTAACTAGCATTGGGACCCTTTTTTATGCTTAATAGGCAAGTATACATTTGACTTTAATTTACTATAAATTTACTTATTTGCTAATGCTAATGTTATTAGTATGAAGCTGTAGTGTATGGCTTTTATAAAACTTTTACTTTGTAGCCAATTATTCTAAATAATTTTCGGCAGAACTTCAACTTCCATACAATGTCCAATGGAGTGAATATCACCTGCACCGTGAATTTATATGATATATCATTGTGGCGCATCTTCAATTTCCATTACAAATATATTGTTACTCTTTTATAACTTTGCGCCTATAACTGCCACTTTATTATATTCATGCCTATTTTGTATTGGTTTACCTAATACCTAAACGAGAATTATTATAAACTATAGTCGTTACATTTGATTTTAGGTGAATGAATGAATGTACAATTTTGAAAAATCCTGAAACAGGCTTATTCAGCTTTAAGGATTAACTTCACGATCTTAATGCGCCATAAAAACTTTGATCCTCCGTTTTACCAATTTAAGGGGTGAGTTTTAAAAAATACTTTCTTAGCGCACGCATACATCATAAAAGCTTTATATGGGTGGCCATTTCAACTCAATCCGTATTGTGATTTGAGCTGTGCGTTGATAGATCAGTCAGTAACGATTGCCTTCTTTAAATACAGAAGAAGTAAAAAAATAACAATATTTATGATCAATAGTCACATAAAATTAAATTGAGGATAAATATTAAAAAGCTATTATTTCCTTTCATGAAACACTCCATAACAGTTTAACAAATTTAATTTCACGAGCTCAGAAGATAATTAGGGATTTGGCTACAAATGGCAAAAAACGGATTATGATGCAAACTTCCACCGAAAATTGGTATGAACGAGATCTAACTAAAATCATCTAAAGAAATCAAATTTAAAAATACATTTAATTTCATAAAAATCCTCCTTATGCATAAACCGTGAACCAATATTTTCTAATAATGAATCCTTGATCCACAAGAACCTTTATAATAATATGTTACTTGCTGCTATGGAACCCTTCATGGGTGAGTCCGACTCGCACTTGGCAGCTTTTTTCAAGCGTGAATGCCTACTCCCTTCCTGGCCACGTTGCAATATGAAAATAATAAAGCGAAATTGTGCCACGTTGTTGTTTCGACGTAAGGTAACATCTACTGATTCTATAAACACCTTTCAACTACTTTGTTACCAAGACTTTAGAATTTGTTATTATTGCTTACCAATTTGATTCATTTTTGAGACTTATTTGATGAATAGTAGTAAACCATGATGATGAAAAGTAGACGTTTATAGCTATTGAATTGACATGAATAAAAAACATGGAAATGACAAATATATATAACAGAAATCGTAAGAAGTAAATTTGTCACAATTTCTTATCGTCGTCGTCAAAAAAGACATTGCTGGTTCTTCTCAATACAAAGTTTGAAGGATTTACGTACTTTTTCAACTTTCATAAGTGCATTTATTGTAATAGCCTAACTGAACACACGGTACTGAATTTTTAATGTATTTAAATCTATTTACAGTACTTTACCAAATTTAGGCCTTTATTTAAATTTCAAAAGAAGGTGTAACGGCAGTTTAATTAATGTTTGAATCTTTATTCAGCCGTATTTTTTTTATGACATTGCCGAATTTAATACGAAAGATTCAGTTCCCTATATTTTTATATGTGAATGTCGTAGTAGTACAATTTAGTTTTTTGCTAATGTATGTTGCACTGAATTTATGTGCATATCCCCCCCCCTCCCCCCGCAAAAAGTGGCAGAATGAATTTCAGTAGTATTATGTCACTATGGCTACTCCCCTCCTGGCTCTCTGTGGCTGGTAACGTATTATGTGCGTAATGGTTAATATATGAGAGCATTTCTATGTCGTCACATGCTTTTGCGTCTTTAACATTAAAAGTTAAAAATATATTTGACGACCTCCGTGGCCGAGCGGTTTGTACGCCGGGTTTCATGGTGCCGCCGACTCGAGAGGTCCCGGGTTCGAATCCCGGTGGGGGCAGATGTTTGTGTGATGAATACGAGCATTTTGTACTCCAGTCATGGATGTTTAAAATGTTATTCTATATAAATATACTTATATATGTACAGTATATGTATTCTATCCGTTACCGTTACAAAGTAAGCACGATAATCCCAAGATCCCATCCCATAATACAAGCCTTATCGTGCTTACTTTGGGGCTAGGCTAATTGGTGTGTGTGTAAAAAAAAAATACACTTTGAAGATTCTGTAATTTGAAACAAATGACATTTGAATTTTATTACTCGAAATAGCTTGAATTCCAATTAAGTACAACTTTTGGAAAAAATGTCTTTTCGAAAAATCTAGACATTTTATATTAATTCTACCAGAATCTCACACATTTGATGCCGTTCTCTTAAGTTAAAATTATTAATTTCAGAATACCACGCTAAGTGAATTATAGAGACAATAAACGTTCTTTCAAATAGCAGTGCTACCTTCACCGTACGTACCAATCTACACTGCCAAAATCAGAAGCGAAAAATCTGTTTATTTACGCACGCACTCTAAAATATTATTAATTTTATCGCCCATTCAAATGCGCGTCATGTCCGCTTGTATTATCTGCAAATGGGGACATGTTTCTCACACCCGCAGTTTCTTAATGTACGCTATAGGTACGTGCGTTATGTGAACTTTATTAGGGAATGTAACTTTCCTGAAAGGATTTGAAAGATACGTAAACTTTACGAGCTTATTTGAATAACAACTCTCTGAAAGCCAGAGCGTGTTTTGTATACCTACATACTCCTATTAGCTCAATTGGAGGTAACTTCTAAAATGTCATACACTTATTCAGATGAAAATGTTCATATTAATAAAGTTAGCAACTACTTATGTAATTTAAATTAATTGTTTGCTGGTTTCACATATTATTTCGAATAATTTGTATATAGCTGTTGTTCTAGTTAAACTTTAATATGTATAAACAAACACTCTTTATCAGTAATCTTAAGGCGGAAGGCTACAAATTATTCGAAATAATAATTTTCAATTACACTTCAATATTCGCTCTGGTAGTCGACATCACAATAATTTTATTCACAAGCGACGCAATTAATAAATTAAAAGCGGTGGTAAACATGATTTTCTTTGAAAAACGATTCGATATTTCCCATACAAACAGTAGAGCGGAATTCATTCAAAACATTACTCGCTTGATGGGTCAATGTACAAAACAACCGCTGGCTCTGGTAATTGGATTCACATGGAAAGCGTTTGAAAATTCGAGCATTATTATTTTCATTGCTTTTTTATTGGTATTGTTAACTTTATTAGGTCACGGATACCTAAGTTTATATGAAATTTGACTTTTGATCACTTTATGATTATATGCATTCGCTTATTAGGAAACATATTGACGTGACAACGTCTTAAATTAGGTTGCGGCTGGGAGTCACTTATGAAAAAGTGTAACGCTCGGTAACGTTACGATGAGTCTCTCGTGTTAAGTTTAAGTTTACATGTACAATGTTTTAGTAAACAAAATATATTTCTATAGTTAAAATTTGTGCAATTCTTATTTTCATTCAATTCCTTGTTCCTATTGTGCAATTTAATTATATTCATATCAATAAATATTCTACCGAGAAAAAGACGTTGTCACGTAAAATCTTCGCCCGTAAAACCGACTTTACAGGCAACCATTTTTTTTGGATAAGTTATTATAACTGCTGTTCTGTGTAAATCGTTATCAACATGTTTGGGATTTATTAATTATGTTACCATACTGAAAAAACACTAATACCGTTTAAAAATGTATCCATTAGTCACGCCGTTATACATATATACTCAAAGGGTACGGTAAGGTGGTGGGTCACGCACGGCCCAATCTCCCTATTCCATCGATATGGAAGGCCTGTGTCCCAGCAGTGGAGACACTAATAGACTGATGATGATGATGAAATGCTTTTTGTGAAAAAATTCTAACGTGTTTTTGATGTATGGGTTTTATAAAATTATGACACCATTTAAAAGGGCGGCTTCTGCATTTTCTAACACATTCCATATATCCACTAGTCCAATACTTTCAGAATGAGACATCAACATACGGGTTCGAGTCGCCGACGCGGTCCGCGTGTCGTCACCTCTGGCGTTGCTGCTCAGACCATCACGCTTTCTTTAGGTTGCAACAAACCGCACCTGCCTCCGCCGATATCTTCGCTATGGGATCAAGGCTTAGAAACAGGTAACATATCTGTATTAATTGAAACATCATTTTAATTTACTTACATATAGGTGCATTTCCAATTGTTTTTTCTTTAATTTAACAAAACCTTGCATATATTTACGTAACTTGCAGGTGCTATACATTACTTACCTTACTTTTAGCCACAGCCACGATACTTGTGCCACATTTTCATTAGAAAAAGTCGACAACTGTAAAAATAAGTAACATTTTTTTAAAAAAACAAAACATGTTATTTCTTACTTGTTTTAATTTAAGGCGTCAACTCGAAACTTTACTTGAGAAGTTTGATCACAGCGTTGTCTAGACGCTCCTTAGCCCCGAACTACATTAACAACGTGATTTCCCGGGGCTTGGCCTTTATAAGTTCTCTTAATAGGTACCCAAGTGACTCAACCGTTTACAGGAAGTGACAATGACAACATGCCTATTATTTGAAGCAAGCATCTTGACAAATCCACTTACATTAGCTGTTTCTTCATCAGCTGTATGCTAAAGATATTGTAAACCGTGGATGTTTTAAATTTATTTCACAGTGGAGTACCTACTATACAAGATCGAAAAATTTAAGATCGTTCAGTCCGGGACATTAAGTTTGATATGAACCGTAAAAGGATCTACTTGAACCTTTCTATCTTTACCTATTATGTTACTCTTGGGATTTAAATTTTAACTTACTTTTTAGGGTTCCGTACCCAAAGAATGGACAACAACAGAACCCTTTCACTAAGCCCTGTCCGTTTGTAAGTTTGTACGCTTAGTAGTATCCTATGAACTGTAATAGGTAAATTTTTCAAGGAACAATCTGAGAAGACACTGTATTTTTAAGCATTTAAATATATTTAAAAACCGTGTTGTGTTGTTACTAAAAATATATCTACAAAATTAATTTGTTTATTTCATTAAACCAGATTAAACCTTAAACTATCACTGAGACTGTCAACATAATTCATATTACAAACTGTGCCCGCTTGCAAAATTCTTTTTAAATTCTCGATTTCGTAAGTATTCAGTTGTTTATCCTACCTCAAGGCATTTGACCTCATTTTAAATGATGAAACAAAACAAAAATTCCCTAATAAAATAAATAGCATTTAAAGCAAGGTTGGTAACACCTTAACATGTGTGTAAAAAGATGATACGGATTAAATTGGTAAAGTGACTCACTTTGATGACTATTTTTTAAAGACTTTTGACGGTAGCAAAAGTCTTTAAAAATAGTTATCAAAGTGAGTGACCCTTATCAATCCGCACCGTCTATAAAACCAGTGACTCAGTTTCTGCAACGTGGATAATAAATGGCATCATAAAACTTGCTCCGATAGTTGGAAACAGCTACGTTCTGTTATCGACAGAGCTTCCAAGCTTTACCAGTCACAGTGGAAATGCGACACTGGACTCGGATTTCTCTTTTTCCACTTTTTAAAGTACAATTTTTTAACTTTGGAACTCACTTTTTTTAGTTAGGTCTTATATTTTTATGTACGTAGTTTGCAACAGAAAGAGTAAATTGTAACGAAAAAGGTTAATATTTATGAAATGGCCTTGCTTAATAAATTCAGTTCAAATGCTAATACCTACTGATTTATTTTGTCTAAAAGGAAAATCAGCTCCCGGTCTGGGTGGTCTTAAACTGGGAATTGCGGTCCGATATATGAAGGTCGAACTTTGCATATTTGAATTAGTTTAGAAACTTTGTTAGCGTGATGTAGATACTATATGTGCGCTGTCGTTAATAGAAGAAGCACCATGCGCTGGAGGCTTACTATGGTATGGACGGTGGCAGTTTATACCACATTTTTTTTCATTCGTATAAGTTTCAAAACTAGGCTCATAGTATAGAGGCAAATTTCTACAACCCGGAGTTCTTTAAAAGAGACGTGAAGAGGCAACTTGCCATTGTCGTAGTTAGGGGGGAAGGAATAGGGGCAAGAAATCTCTCTGCCCTCTATAGGATTCGAGTATCAATCAATTTAAAAATAAATTTCTGAATTAATGTAAGTTCAACTGATCTGCTGCCCCCTAGATAAAAATTGCCCCTCCCTTGAAAAATACCTGCCCCCTTAGGCATACTCTCTAGCTACGCTCATGTAACTTGATGGCAGACAAGTGATGATGGGGATGGCTAGTTTGGTACGTGAAATTTCTACACAAGTTATCTTCGCTTCTGGACTCCACCGTCACTTAACATGATTAAAAGACCGTAATCTTATAAAGAAGTTTGGGTAACGTAATTTTTCAAAGAGTTTAAAGATCCATGAATGTAATAATTGTTATCATTATCAGTTTAAGGCCAACAGATTGGATAACTGATTATATAAAATCGCGTCACAAACTATCGATATCCACAAGTTGCGGTATACAGACACACCTCTTTAATTTTCTCAATTAATGTACATACCTACGTGAAACGTCGGATTTTTATGTCCATCATAAGCCCATCGCCTGTTTGGTTGTCGTAAATTCTTCGCGAATGACCTTCCGTAATTCCAGTCGGGATTTCCTTTATTAACATTCATTTTAATTCTTCATTTACATTTTGATACTTTGTACTTTTTTCACCTATGATTTTTATTTATTACTTTTATTTGTAAAGCGTTTAAAAAGTAAGTAGGTTTAAAGTCTTAAAGTTTTATTAAATAAACTTGCAAAGAAATATAATCATTAGAATATATTAGATATAATTGGAATTAGAAGGATTAGTTATTACAACAATATCAATTATAATATAATATAGTAGAACATTACTGCAGCTGCCAGCAAAAGAGGCATTGATGGACGAACGTGTAAATGTGGGCCGAGGCGAAGCCACGCTAGAGCGTCTACACTATATTGGCCGTGGAACACGAAAGATATTGATTTTTATACATCTTTTGACGGCCGCTGCTGATATGTATGTGATCAGTACAGCAATTTCGATTTATCTAAAAGAAGGTTGTCAAAATAATGCTCACATTTCCAAGAATATTTGAGAAATGATTGTACGAATCCATTGGAAAGCTTTCCTACACAATCGTTATCTTTTTACTTTCAGCAATTTTTTCTTCCCATCATTCTTCCTGAATGCATGTAAAGAAAATTTTACTAAAAAATTCAAACGGGATGCCACCGAGGATTTTTTCCAGAAAATAATAAGATTTTAACTTCCAGCAGTTAAATGATTAAAATTCCATAACATAATTAATACATTTATTTTTTTTGTTTGTTTCATAAGCGGGCGAGGATCAAGGCCGCGCCCCCCGCCGTCATTCACCAGGACTCCGTCCAGGCGCAACGCACGGCCGCACCTATTACACACCTCGCTACACGATGGTAACACACTAGTACTTTTATCGCTGTACTCAGAAAAGTAAAATTATTCTAATTTATTTATTTATTTGCAAGAAAAGTGGTAAAAAAAAGGTGTGACATTATTTGTTGAGACACGCACAATTCACCAGAAAGTGGCATACAATGAATGGTAAAGTTTTGTATGAGCGACTACCCTGGCAATGTATAAATACTTTACTTAGTAATATTTAATGGTAAATGGCTGAATATTTATAATTTCTATGAAAAATGGCTCAGGAACTTTTGATAGTCACAATTTTGAAAATTATGAAAACTCCTACTATGTCATTACCTTACTACAGTTGATAAAATATGTTGCCAATTATTTACAGAGTAATCAATTTCGCATTTTCTTAGAATCTTTCTTCCCATTTCTCTGATTAACTTTTCACAAAAAGTTTTTTAAAGCAAAAATAAATACTTACAAGTAATTTGTTATCGTCATATCATCGTTAAAATCTGTGAAGTTTTATTTGGTCCATTTGCAAAAATTAAAGGATTAATTATTATCATACAGCCTTGTCTCAAGCCTGATCAGAAAAATAAAATCTATTATTTTAGGCCTTCAGTGATTTATTATAATAAAAATTAGGGCCAAATATATCATAGTTTGAAGGAGTTTAGAAATAATATTGTTTATTTCGATATACTTTCACAAATATTTTTTGTGTACATTTATTGTTCATTTATTTTGTAAATCAAAACATTTTGTTTTTGAAACAGACAAAGTAAATTTTTATGCTTTTAAATTTTTTGATTATTTCACGAAAGTTGTATGAGAATAATAAACACGTAATAATTAATAAAAAAATATTATAATGTTTTGGGCTAGTGCGAAATATTTAAACACGTTAAGGGCAGTTTCTTAGCCATGTCCTTTTATAAATAGCTAAAAATAATGATGCACTATCTATAAGCCGTCCAAACAAAGGGGTAAAAAAAAACAGATTACTGTCGTCTTTTACATAAACCCATAAACTCCTCAACAGAATAAAAACAGTTACCAATCAACCAAGTTTTAAGTTTCTTCTTGAACGTATTTAAAGGCAATTTTAATGCTTCATTGAGTCACGTGTTGTATCTATCAACAATAAATTTTAGTAAAACTTATCAGTTAATTAACTTCTCTGAATGTGAGCTTTAATCTTTTAAGCATTTTTTTAAATAATTTTTGCTACACAATATTTATAGAATTTTTAAGATTCTATCATCGTATCTATTTTATAAGGTTAAATATATTTTTATATAATGCACGCCCATATCTATCATTCACATCGCTATACGTGCTTATGGCGTGGCTAAATATGAAATGCATTGAAAATAGAAAAGTACACAGGGTGTGTAAGTGTATAAAGTTCTTATGTATAACAAATCGTGTCGAGTTGCTAGTTCATTATACTTATCAAAATAACTACTTTTATTTATGTATAATTTCCGCAACAAAGTGAAGAAAAGTTTGTCGTATGGTATGACTGTAATATCTAACGACAGTCCGTTGAATTCGTTAGAAAAGAAACAATAAAAAAATGGATTTACTTACTCGGCTGTATTTTTTGTGCGAAAAACACAACTTGTGCGGAAAAAGGACTTGTACTTTACTTAAAAACCTTTCTGTGTTTTTGTCGTAGGTAGGATGATGTGATAAATCGAATTTTCGCAAAATTTCTAATGATGTTGCGAAAACGCAAATAATTTGACAATGGGGATGACAAGAATTTCTCAATCTTACTGAAAAAAGATAGGACTTTCGCAAAAAGCTCAGCAAGATTTCGAAAAGAAACGTTGGCTTATATGTATTCTTTGGCCCCAAAGTACGATAGTTCTTCTTCTTCTTCTTGCTACGGGCGTTTCCGCAACTCGACGTCCTTATGGCGCCTGTTTTGCGTGAGGAGGGTGTATGGCCGGAATCACTCCAGCCAGCCCAGGAACGCCCCCAGGGCCTTCACATTGGTGACTGCCTCTTGAAGGTTTCCCGGTGAGCCGAGGTATTTCGCCCGGTATTCGGCCACTCCGTTGCATTCCAGCAGAACGTGAGTAGCTGTTTCTTCTGCCTCCGTGCATCCTCTGCATAGGGGGCTGTCCGTGACACCTTTTGAAAAGATTTCTGTTAAAATGTGCATGTCCAGTGATAGCACCCGTTACCATGCGCAATGTAGGTTTGCTTAGCTGTAGAAGAGTTTTGGAGAAGGCAGCGTTCACCCGTGGCAAAGCGAGCTTGGTCTGCCTGCACATCTCCAGGTCGAGCCAGTATTGCTGGTGTCGTTCGGCAGTGTGCTCGCGGATTTTATTGACGAGACAGCTTACCGGTATTGGGACGATTGGTTCAGGACCTGTTGGGGTCGTATCAGATCCCTTCCGGGCCAGCTCATCCGCAGCGTCGTTTCCGCGTGATCCACTGTGTCCCTTGATCCATTGGATGGTAATAGAATTGCTTGACCCTACCTTGTTTAAGGTTTGGTGGCATTCTTGTAGAAGGCTCGATCTGACTAAACAGGCATCTAGAGCTTGTAGGACTGATTTACTGTCGGACAGTATTCGTATTTCCTGACCTGTTACCTTTCTTGAGCTTGGAACACTGTGTTGTATGGGCTTAAGGGGAACGCGATGTGTATGTTGAGGTCCTCAGAGAAAACACCCGCGCCCGTGCCCGATGAGGTTTTAGAGCCGTCGGTGTAGATGATGAGAGCCTTGTGTGTTACCTTTGGATCGTTGTCATCCAGTAGATGTATTCTGTACTTTTTGTCAAATATGAAGGCGGGTATTATTTTGTCACATGCAGCATCTATGGGCGGAGTGTTTACCCATTCCTAGGTTAGTGCCAGACTGGAAGGGCCAGAAAAAAATCGTTAACAGTAAGCTTGAGCAATGTCACCACCATTGTCTACTTTTATCTGCGTTTTCGCAACATTCCTAGAAATTTTGCGAAAATTCGATTTATCAATCCTACGACATCCATAAATCCAAAAGATATTTGCCCATTTTCCGTAAATACGTATAACAATGAAATAGTAGGACAGCGATGGACAGCATTTGTCAAAATCAAACGTATTTTGAAGGTATGATTATACCTTATTTTAATGATAATTAGGATGATGTGTTATGGTATAATTACACTTGGTCGTTAGCCCGCATTCGGGTGCACGAAAGACATTACTTGAATTAGGGCACCCGAAGCAATATTTACACTGGAACACGGGCTGGTATGTCTGGTAACCAAAACGAAAACTACCCGAATACGTGCGTACTTGACTCCATTTATTTACACTAGGTGTAATTTTCATTTCACGTTCACCCGAATTCCATTGGCATTCGTATTCGGGCTAGCGACCAAATGTAATCGCGCCATTATATAATTCTATTGAAATAGTTGTAATACCTAGTTTTTTTTAATGACTGACTAGAAACTTTCTGTAGATAAAGAAGGCAACGAGTGCAAACATACGAACCCACGTTCATAACATAAAATATTGAAAAACTTTTCTACAATATACTTACTCATATCAAAAAGAAAATCGGGAAAAGTAATCAGACGCAAAGGAAACGGCAATATGTGAAAAAGTTTTGTCTACTTTCAAGTTTCAGAGCATATTAATTTTCTTTCAAACTGATATAAGTAAGTAGGTACCTACTTTTGTGGATGCTAAATTATTCGTTTACTTTGTTTTAGTGCCAAAATTAGAAGACTTGAGAATAAAAGACTGTCCCCCAGAAGTTAAACAACCTACCTCAGTACATCGGCCTAATTCGTAAGTCCTATTTATCTATTTAAAGCGTGGATTTAAAGTGTTTTATCATTGATTACCTTATGATAATTTGGAAATCCATCCATGAATATAAACTTAAGTTTTCACTTTAACTACTGCTTTTGTTGCTTTATGATATTAAAATACACAAGGTTAACTATTACTTTCTTTTGTATTGTAATTATAATAAGTATGAAAAAAAAAATGTTTTATTCCTGAATAATTAATTACCATAGAACACATAAAGAGGTGTTCTGTGTTCGGTCTACTACGGTCTACCTTTTTAATTTCCAATATTTTGTTAACTCCTTCCGATCTTTTTGTGTTAAATAAAAGGTTAAAACTTCACGATTTTCTCCTTTACTTTTGAAATTGGCAAATAAGAGGTAATTTTTTTCTGATTTCATTTCCTATTCCTTCTCTGTGCATT
Organism: Chilo suppressalis; assembly: GCA_902850365.2. NCBI lineage: Eukaryota > Metazoa > Arthropoda > Insecta > Lepidoptera > Crambidae > Chilo > Chilo suppressalis. The sequence continues at coordinate 15,935,458 of OU963897.1, read as the reverse complement.
CTGTACGTCTATGGAACTCATTGCCAGAAACTATTCTCGCACGGAAAGCTCGCACTCTGAACTCGTTTAGGGAGCAAGTTCGGAGTTATTTCCTATCCCAAGAGAGATGTTAAATTTTTCCTTCATCCTCTCTCTTTCCTTCCTTGGATATATCTGTTTTCCTGCCATTGATATTATTATTATGTTCTATAACACCCTTCCTTTTCTCCTTCATATTTATTTATCTTTATATAATGGATTGCCTGGAAGAGATTGCTGCCTAGCAATAAGGCCGCCTTTATTGTGTACGTTCTATTTATCATGTTTTTAATTTACTTGTGTGTCTTGTGTGGTGTATTACACTAAAGAATATTATTATTTGCATTTAGAATAAGCGGTGAAGTGAACGGGCTGGAGCCGCCCGTGGGCCCGGGCGGATCGCCTCGGTCCACTCGGTCCGCCCCGACGAGGCGCGGCCTCTACTCCGCCTCGCCAACGACGACAAGGCCGCCGCCGGCACCGCGCCATCGGTCCGCGTCCGTCGATTCGCAGAGTTCAAATGACTCGCGGTCGAATCGCAAGTATGTTTTCTTTTTTTCCTTAAAAAGTGTATATACAGAGTCAGGTATTTACAGTATTGTCACACAGTAAAAACTTTTCTTTTAGAATGCTGGCCACAAAAAAGCTTATTGAATTCGAATTTCGATTGTTCATGAAAATAAAAATGTATACGTTTTAGAATTCTACTCATTTTTAAATATGGAGTGGACGTTTAAAGAAGACCGTGTTGCAGTTATTGCGTTTCATCGTTGCGGTTACGCGCCTATTCAAATTTTTGACATACTGAAAATTTTGAACATAACCAAAAGGTTCGTTTATCGTTCCATCAAACGATACAATGAAGACTCTAGTGTAGATGACATGTCAAGAAGTGGTCTGTTAGGACTCCAGCAGTGATAAAAGCTGTGAAGGCGCGAATTCAAAGAAATCCCAAACGTAAGCAGTAACTGTTGGCCCTTCAGATGGGGTTAAGCAGAACCACGGTGAAAAGGGTGTTAAATGAAGACGGGCTTCGGGCATATCGAAGAAAAACAGGACATCGTTTGAATACTCGTCTAATGGACCTGAGACTGAAGAGATGCTTTGTTGAAGCGGTACGCGGGAAAAAAATATCGGGAAATTCTTTTTTCGGATGATAAAATTTTTACCGTAGAAGAGAGCTACAACAAACAAAATGATAAGGTGAACGCACACAGTAGTGAAGAAGCGAGCAACCGTATTCCGCGTGTCCAACGAGGTCATTTTCCATCCTCGCTCATGGTATGGTTGGGAGTTTCTTATTGGGGCTTAACAGAGGTACATTTTTGTGAGAAAGGTGTAAAAACGAATACAGTTGTGTATCAAGATACAGTCCTGACGAACCTTGTGGAACCTGTTTCTCATATCATGTTCAATAAGACGCACTGGGTATTCGGCGCCAGCTCATAGAGCGAAGAGCACACAAGACTGCTGTGCTCTATGGCGGCGCGTGAAATCGACTTCATCCAGCACGAAGACTGGCCCTCCTCCAGTCCAGATTTGAGTCCGTTAGATTACAAGATATGGCAATACTTGGAGGAAAAGGCGTGCTCAAAGCCTCATCCCAATTTGGAGTCACTCAAGACATCCTTGATTAAGGCAGCCGCCGATATTGACATGGACCTCGTTCGTGCTGTGATAGACGACTGGCCGCGCAGATTGAAGGCCTGTATTCAAAATCACGGAGGTCATTTTGAATAAACTTTATTGTCATAAGAATCTATGTTTTGTTAAGTTCATTTTGGTATATAAAAGGTTACATAATGAATAAACTTGTTTTAATTATTTTATATTAAACACGGGACAGAATTTATGACCTGATTAGGTATATATGTATTTATTGTATAGACATCAACATAATATTTATGTATGTAGTCTTAGCTAGGTATATAATCTACAAGTAGGTACATCTCTACACCCGGTTCCATTTATCTCACCTAAACCTTGGTTGGCTGGAAGAGATCTCTATTAGAGATAAGCCCTCATTTGCTCACATATTTATGTTTTGTGTGTTACACTTTTTGCGTGCTATAAAGAGTATATTAATATCGACACCAACGGTCTTACTACAAAAACTGTGACATCTTTTCTTAATCTTGTGTTGAAAGCATGTCTAATTTTTTGTGTTTCCTTTTAGTGTTTATTAGACTTTGTTACGAAGGGCAAACAAAGTCAAATAGGACTTCAAGCTTCTAAGTTCATACAGCTCGATCTTTAAAACTTTTCTTCTTTTAAACTCTTTGAACTGTAGCTTTTACGAATCTGTACAAAGAAATGTGGTGATACGTTAGTTAATAGTCGCGCGGAATGGTTTCTTCGCCTTGAGTACTTCGAAAGTCCTGAAAAAGTATATTCCTCTATACTTACATAAACCAATGTTTTACTTTTTTACTACTTTATTGAGGTGCTAATAAAATTATCCTTCTTTTCTGCCTGACTATCAAGTTATTTTTTTCTCTACGTACTGAATTTAGAGGTAGGTCTTGCACTTTTGCTGGGGTTTTCCTTGCCCTTTTTCGAGGAGCGGGAGATACATTTTTACTGGTAGGAATACCTGTTCTACTTGACTTAGGAGTATTTCCTCTAGACATGGTAGTTGTACCGGGATTATTGATACTAGGAAGGCCTCTTTTTCTTGAGATGCTTTTGCCAGCCTTGCAATAATGTTCAGAAATAGCGAGCTTGAAGTCAAATAGTGACATGTATAGGTCAGTCTTGCGTCGCCACAGTATCCAAGCATTAACTGCACATATATCAACCAAGTGGACTGTTCCGGAATAAATATTATTAAAATCTTCTGTGAAAAAAAAAATGGATAAATTCGGCAGGTGATTCTAGTTCCTGAGTCTAGAAACTCCAAGATACCACTAAAATTGAAATTGTATTCATCATACGCTGGCCTTCGGACTAGAATTTTTTTCCTTAGCTGCTCGCTTCTCTTTGAAAGTTTTAGGTCTAGGATCAACTATTTCGTCATTGGAAGTATCGGTATCGGATGGTGGAATAATTATAAGTTTTTAAATGTTTGATTGCGCATGCACGAAATCGGAACATCGTCATCGGAATCAGATAATGAATCATCGTTACTAAGAGAGCCATCACCAGGAATAGGTTTATAGCAGTTAGCAGTGCCATAAAAGCGTGATGGAAGCATTCTGGAAAACTAGAAAAAAGAACTCTGAATGCATGCGAAGCCATTTTAAGGGCAAGCATACTTCATCGTAAATACATACGAAGCCAAAATTGGCTCCCGTAGAAAATAGTGTAAATGAAGTATAAGGAACAAATCATAAAAAACAAGGTACCCATACAATCCCGGGTAGGATTGTACCCATACAATCCCGTTAATAGCTGTAATATAAGGAACAAATATTTCAAATAAACTGTGGTAGGGGTCAAAAACAGAGGTTTTGCAAAACATTATTTACATTTTTTAACATCAATTTTCTTACCTTCTATTTAATTTCCACCAACAAAGCTGCACTAAATTTCACAAAGAACGACTTCGCGTACGTACCGGAGAAAAGTGAGCTTATAATGACATACAACGTTGGCCCTAGACAATAAAAATTAGGTTACGTTTCAGTTTGAATTTCTTAATATTAATACAGTGAAATTTTATAAATTTGGTTTAAAATTAGGATAGAAATAAATTATTAAAGTTGAGCAGCCTAAAATGGCTTTGTATGCAATACAGGGTTAAGACTATAGCCAAATAATACTTACTATTTTGTAATGTTGTGTTCGTACTGTAATGAAGGTTGCAGGTGGTCTACGGGGAAGAGATACTATCTTAAGCGTATGATGATTAATGGTGAATAGAATTAGGCAACCCATGTCCTTATATTACACATATAAGGACATGGATACAAAGAGTGCTGCACGATACTTATAAAATAAGTCTTCTTGACATTAATATAAATAGTTAAAATATTATTTACAATAAAGATGTTTCCTGTTGATTAAAACACTGTTCTAAGATAGATTTTTAATACTTTATGAACGGAGCCTGTAAATAATCTGAAAGGTGTTATAAGGTGTACCTACCTTAGAGCATACGGTACCCAATTATCTGCGTAGTAAGAGCAAAAGTATATATGACTCAAAAGCGATCTTAATTTCTTTTAAAACATTACCATCCAAGTAAAAGAAAACTTCAGTCGGACAGTAATTTATTAAAAAAATACAGAATTAACGCTGAAGCGTCTGGTTGTGAACTTTGTTCGACTTCGCGAAAGTTTTAATCACTTCCAACAAATCGTGTTCTCGACCCCATGAATATACTGTTGAATTCTCTTCGTAAGGAAAAAGTTTTCGTAATTCTCACACCAATCATGTTCGACTTTTTAACGGTTCATCGATTCCAGTGAGAGGTAAATAAAATATTTACGAAAGCGAGCAAAAAAACTCAAAGATTACTGATCTTGAAACAGTAAAGTATCTCTACTTTTAGGGGTTCGTACTTCAAAAGGAAAAAAATGGAACCACTTAGAAGATCTCATTGTTCGTATTTATTTAAAATTAAGACCAGCTGTGAAAAAATCAAACTTATAAGTTAACGTAAAAGAAGATACGGGCGTTTATTTTGCATACCCACAAATTCGGTGGACGAGTCCGAATGGGACTCGTCTGGTTTTTTAATATTAATTGGATAAAAATAAAAATATTAAAATGTAATGCTGTCTTGCTCAACTGTTACACTTTCAAGCCTACAACCCAAACCGATTTTGATAAATTTTGATACGGCAATACAGGGCATCTTGAAGCCTTCTTACACATGCGACCTTTTAAAGTAAAAAGCAGTTCATAAATAGGGTACAAAATGGGGAATGAAATTCCACCCAATGAAAAGCATAGTTTTTTCAAGGCTTCTATGTTGTAGATACTTTGTTGGTAAGTCTAAGTAGAAACGGCTGGACATGAAGTCTCCGAAGTGCACTCACTAAGCAGGTACAGCTTGATGCAACTTCGCAGCGTTCTTAGTGCACTTTATTAGCACGACAAAACTTCCTGCAAAATGTCTTTGCGCTTGCTTAAAAGGAGACTTTAATAAAGTCAGCTCGGAGCAGATGAGAATTTCAATTACTTTGTTATATTAAAAGTCAGATAACAGATGAGATTTAAATTCAACTTACAGCTTGTTAGTTTGTGTTTTCCAATTCGTGATGGAATTGTGTAAACTGTTATAACTTTTTTAATTATGGCCATATGTTATGTTAATCAGAAGATTATTAGTGTAGTAGCTGTGTTCTATTTGATTTAAAAATCACTGTCGATGTGTTCAAACCTCCTTATTGTGAAGCTTAGTACGAGTTGTTAACGGAAATATCTTGATGAAATCTATATTATTTTTTAAAGAGAAGTTTCCAATACTATGTGACTATTCTTCTTGGAAATAAAGACGATGAAAATGATGATGATACTATATAAACAGTTTTTTTTTTCTAATAAGGGTGTATGCTGCCTTAAGCGGGAGCACGAAGTGGACGTCCCGACGTTACATGTTATTTCATCGAGCAGCTGCATGAGGCGGGTCTCCCGACGCAGCGCTGTTCTTCCGTGAGAGGACGGCCATTCCGTGCTCACGCTTAAGGCAGCGCACGCCCTTAATATATTTATGCTCGGTACACTTACTATCCTCTCTTCTTTTTCTTCTTCATTCTGAAGTCATCAAATTATACAACATTTTTAAAAGGGGTACGTAAAAAAGGCTGACGAAATCATGCAATATTATTTCGACGTAGGCACAAGCATCGGTCTCGAAGGCAGCAATCTGATGCCGAGAGCGAGCTGTCACGTGGCTCCGGTCGCTCCGGGCGGAGGCATCGCCGGCACCGCTCCCGGCACAAGCACGAGTCGGGGTCCGAGAAGGATGACTCGCAACCCGACACCAAGTGAGTGATATGTTGAGACTCTAGTATTCCAACCTATAGTAGGCACAACATCATTCTCGAAAGCAGCATACCGCTATATCCGTCTCTTTTCCTCGCGGTCCGTACCTCCTATATTGCTAACAGCGTATTCATAATTGCGCATAGAGACAAATATATAAGGTCTATATTCTTCCACATATAGCAATAAGTCGTAAAATTTTACGAGCTTGCATTTCGAACTGTCGTAACTCTTTGACGCATGCGTTTTAATTAAGATCTTATACAGTGTGCATTAAAGGTGACTTTAAATTTTTGAATGCCTAATATTACGTTTGACTATGCGATCATCTGTCAGAGCTTCGTAAACGTCCAATGTACCTTTTGCACAGGTTTCAGCCACGATTTTGTTCGTGCTGCTGTATCGAAGGCATTTAATATCGTCCATAAAAATAGTTACTGTTTAGCTAACAAAACATGTTTCGTTCTTTATTATAATCATCTTCGTTTCTCCGAACATACAATGTGATTGATCAACATTTTATTAGAGGTTTGCCTACTACTCTACGACTTTTAAAAATTATAAGTTAGCTTGCTTTGAACACTGCCTAATTTTATTTTAATTGCAGAGAATACGAGTTGGTTGAATCAGAATCACAATGGAAAGAAGTTTTACGGCAAACTAATGCTGGTACTGGTGTGCAGGTAAGTAAAACATTAAGTCTTAAGAAGGTTTCCGACTGCTAATAGATCTATCCAAAATGTAATACAGATTTTTTCAAATAATAAGTAATTTGTTTTAGGTAGCAAATGTTCGCCGGTCACAAATGGAACCGGAAACTGGAACCCACCGCTCATCTCATAGGCATCGGAGACATAGAAAGCATCGGTAATTTTACTAAATTTAACTACAAAACAATGTATTATCTTCCGCGCATAAAAGTCGAAAACATGCAGTACTGGTTTATAAATTAAGGGTGAAAGATTTTCTACTATTATATTTCGTACAGAGCTGTCATGATTTAAAATGAATTTACCTTCATTATAAAATCAAAAAGACTATAATTTTAGTACACATAGATACCATTTACCTACCTATTAGATACCATTGTAATATATTTGTTTTATGTTAATGTAAATAACTCATGTTTATATCCAAATAAGTTTTTGCTTAAGAAAATTCTACTTATTCATTGTGGTAAGATTACTGGCGACGTGAATACTTTTTAGATTTAAAAATTTTGCACATAATGACACATGAATGCTTGATGGAAAAATTATTAATACACCCGTTTTCTCCATAGCTATGTATTACTTTAACCAAATAATTTTATATGTTAGGTCGCGGTCTGGTTCTCCTAACGACAAAAAATGGCTACCCACGGAATTAAAACAACACTTAGAGTTTTCGTTGGTGGACACGACGGGGATGACTGAGGAGCAACTGAAAGAAATACCATATACGGTGGTACAGACCAGCCATGCGCGGCAGACTAAATTGCGGACCTCATCAAAACACAGACAGTAAGAACCATTCAAATAAATTCGTAGATTTACTAAAGATGAAGCATATAAGTTATTTGATGACAATTAAAGAGTACGCTTGCCTTCGCATTGTAAGAGCCTGCACTGCGTTAAGTGGGAGCACAGAGCGGACGTCCGCTTGCTCCGCGTGTAGTTTTTATGTCAGTACATTGAACAGCGCTGCGAAGGAGACACGCTTCACGTAGAGCTGCTCTATGAAATAACATGGAACAAATAAGTGGAGCAGATGTCTGCTCCATGCTCCCGCTTAACGCAGTGCAGGCTCTTACAATGGGAAGCCAAGCGTACTCTTTAATTGTCATCAAATAACTTATAGGCTCTTATGGTTTCCATGTCCATGAGTACATGTTTAAAAAAAATGATTCAAACTTATCACAAGGTGCATGCTACTTTCCTGCCGTCTCTATTTCAAAATATAAAAATTTTCTCGATATTTTAGGACAGAACATGGTTCGTTAGCAAGGAGAGATAAGAGCTCCTCTTCTCACAAAACAATCCATGAGAACCATCATCAAGGCTCACTTAGATCAAGTTCGAGTACATTTAGCACACACAGAACAAGTGCGGAAAGGCATGGCAGGTAAGTTTCCTTTTTTGTACCCTTAAAGTTATTAGCTATGTGGGTCCAACACAATCGAGAGGTATGTTGTGCGATCCTATGCTATATGAATCATAATCACTAACAGCCTTTTCCACTATTCCGTCGCCATAGTTTAGTTAACAATAGTTATTATATTCCACTAATTTACGAACCCTACCTACCTACTTAAGAAGCCTATTTAAGAAGCTATCCAACTTTAAGAGACAGATTCTTGAATAGGCTGGTGTGGATGAGTAGTTTGTGATTTTTATAAGCGGCAAAGACTGCGACTAAAGTCTTTTAATTTAGGTAAATAAAAAAATACCAGACATCCAAAATAATCTAATAAGTGAAAAATTAAACTGGGTTGGCCCTTTAACTTTATTATAGTAGTTATAATAAAGTTAATAACAATTAGACCCAGTCATCATCAAAGAGTTAGATTCATTTTATTGCTAGGAATGGTGGATTTGACCATGTTTTTTTTTCAGGCGCATATACCCGACCTATGACGAGTCCATGGGACGCGCCGGTGACGACTTCCTCACCAACAATGGGTATAAAGGGAACGTTACTCCAGTATCGAACAATAACAACCCGTATAGTCCAGTAACCAATAGCAACAGTAATAGTTCCAGCGGCGAGCTGATTTCAGGCAGTGCGAGGGTCTCCCATGAACACACGGATTCAGGACTAGGAGCTGACCAGGACTACGCGTATTCATCCGAGAGGTAAGTGCTTCCTACCCAGATTGTGTGATTGCGTTAGCTTAAGAGTAGAAATCGACTGAGGAACGCTACTTGGCGAAAATGCCGCCACGATAACTCCGGCTTTTAAATACGAAGAAAAAGCTATACCAACAGACTTATTCTATAATTTGCAATCATAGTTCTGTTGCATTACTTTGAATCGAACGTTTTTTTAGATTACATTTGATTATTCTTACAAAATTTTTCATTCCTGTAGCTAGTTAAATTGTTATAACTATACACCCATCTACAGGTTTGTTATAAAATTTTCAATAGTTCTGTTTAATTATTTTAAACCGTAACGTTTGTTAGAAATCCTTTGATTATACCTACAAAATAATTTAACCTTCCTGTAAAGAGATATATTGTTAGAACTCGACGTAGACGTAGGTAGACGTTGAATCAAATTTGGTGATATGAGTAATGACTTAAAAGCAAGCAAGGTACATTAACATTAGCAGCCAATGATTTATTTTTACTGTTTACTTTTACATGAGTCTTAAGGTCCATAGAAACCTGGTATTATTAGATTTATATTTATGAATAGCTAGATAATTATCAAAAAAAAAATAGATTACTTCAATTTCTAATTGGTTTATGAATAATTAGGTGATTAAGTTAAGATGGTTCTCAGGCTTCTGCTAGCTATAGCTAGGTAAGACAATTGATGCTGGCACTTTACATGGCTATTCATATTTTCTTTTTGATACACTATTATGTCCTCTACATTTAAGTAAAAGTAAAAGACATACTGTTGTAGAAATTCTTTCCACTAATATTGTAAATGCGAACGATTGAATGGATGTTTGTTACTCTTTCACGCTAAACGGCTGATTACATTTGGATTTGGCATATTAAGGATTGACACATAGGAAACTTTTACTTCTAGAAAATTGTTAAGTTCTTGTGTGATCAAACAACTAACTTTTGAAGTCTAGTAGGATATACGAATAGCCATGTGAAGTGTCGGCGTGAGATGGAAGTTCGGTATCGTGTACGCAGGTCGAGCGACAGCGCCAAGTGTGGAGCGGGCGGTTCCACAGCGCCAGTGAGTAGGCAGTGGTGCTACGGCGCGACGACGGGCGGTGGTGGCGGTGGCGGGTGCGGGTGGGGCGGGGCGGTGTCGCGGCGGCCGCCGGCCGCGCCGGGCCGCGCGCGCGCCGTCGTCACCGGCTCCCAGCGCTCGCTGCTGTCGGTGGCCAGCGACAGCGCGGCCACGCGCCGCGACCGCCCCGCCCGCAGGCCCGTGCCCCAGGACGCGACCTTTTCCCTCTTCGTGAGTGGGCGCTTCGCTTCTAACATACTTCCGCAGCCCGGCGGCCCACGGAATCTCAGATTCTAATGTTAAAAATAAATGGAAAAAGATTATTTTATTGATCACCACCAACTGAAGACCTCGATGGAGCTAATTGCGAGAAGTTAAATTAATCGAAGAGTGAACTTTGTAATTTTCGAATAGCAGTAAACAGTGAGGTATTTACGCAGACATACATGCATACGGTTTTAATTTGTTTAAAAGTATGTGGTAGGTAAATAACATTATCACAAAAAAGTAAAGTAGCACAAAGGATCTTACATTCATTTATTATTTACCATAATTTATTAAGACTAAATCTACAAAAAAAAATGATTTTTTTATCTCCCGTTATTAACGTTAGTACATACTTACCTTTTTATTTAAACATTTCTCTTTGTGACGAGTTCCTGCCTACTAGGTAAATAAATTCTGTGTAGGTACTTACCTACCTTTGTTTCATCACATCATTAATAAGGGTTCCTTTATAATACCTTTGTAAACGCACACATATTTAGTCGGCCACCTGAATCCCGAGGGCCAGCAAAAAGTGAAAAATGTTTTCGGAATTAAATAGGCTTAGGGGGCCGCCGGGAGTAATCCGCAGCTCCTGTTTCTGGCGTTAAGCTAACCATGTACAGGCTGCTGACGTTAAACATTTACCATTAAATTAATATAATGCGTTCAATTCATGGCGACTGACGGAAAAAAATAACTACCCTTCTTGAGACCACACACAAACCACAGAGTTGAGTTTTGTTCAGTTCACGCGTCATCTCGAATTAAACGCACCATATAATCCATGCTACTGAAGAAACGATAAGGAAACAACGTGGGTCACTTGACATTTGATAAATAAAAAGTACTTTTAAGAGTAGATGTTTCATTTTAGGATGTTTCGTGGAAAGGTTATCGACAAAGATTTCTAATCGATTCTTCCGTGGCGATACTGTTTAATATTTTATGGGAATATGTTAAACGATTAAATTACATCAAAAGATATTTTGTGAGTGATCTTATCTATCTTCAATTTGCCATATTCAGTAGGCTAGTCTAATTCACTGACGATCTCTGTATTAAATAGATATCATTTATTGTCTGAATTCTGAATAGGAATGATGGCTATTTTTTTTCTTTCTTCATCAGGTAGAGTATCAAAAAGTATTGGATAAGTATTTTTTCTTTATTCAATTTCAAAACATTACAGAGATATTTTGATTTGAAATGTCACATGACGTCACGTCTTTGTACAATTTTTACGTTGAAGTGACGTCACGAGACCCCATTCCCAAACTTTGACGCGTTTTTCCTTGTCATTTTTTAGTTGATTGACAAAATAAAAAAAAAGGTAACTGACGAACTAAATAGAATTTCGTTTAATTTACCCCGTCATCATCCCTATTATCTATTTATTTCTGCCTATGCTTTAGGGGGCTTCAATATTCATTAGGGTATAAAAGTGCTACAGTGGTTAATAAAAAATCAATTGGCAACTCAATAAAATTAATTTGCTTACAAGGAAACACAAAATTCCCATTGGCGATAAAAACAATTTGAAATCATCTAAGTAATTACTTTTTCGTCGTTGCCACTCTGGTACCAACATTACCCGCGGCTAGAGGTTATATAACACTTATAATTATATACAGTATATTTTTGAGCTTCGTTTATTGTGTACTCGTATATACTATAGCTAAATACGGTGTGCACCGGTAGTTACTAGCGTGTGATTATGGGATACGCAGAGACATGCTAGCAACAACAACATATTGGTCGGCGAGAGCGGTTCGCTGGCGCGGCGATACGCGCGGCCGTCGCGCGAGAACCGCGACTGCAACGCGAATCTGGCTCGCACGCACTCGCGGCTTGCTGCCCGCCACGACAACACTCTCGACATTATCCTAAAACCTCTCATAGAAAGCACGCAGTAAGTAAGCCCTCCACAGCGCCAGCTCTGTGTCCGCAACCAGTACTGAATGTGTAGCTGCACGCAACCTTGGTTTGTTTTGTTCCGTTTGTGTGTCCCACGTTGTCGTTTGTTTGTTTGACTATGTTTGTATGATTGTACGATTTGCATGCGGTGGGGGTTAGCGGTTTAAGTTTTTCACGTAGTAAACTAACACTTGACTAACTGTCTGCAACTTAATTTTGAATTGTGATTTTGTTTTTTTTTGTTTTTGTGTCGCACTTTTGTGATTAAAACTTAACGCGTGGTTAATTTCTGTTCATCGTCTCTTTAAAGCATTGTGTGCGTTTTATTGAGAATGTCAAAAATACATTTATTGTTTATATCGAACAGGCTGCAGAGCAATTGAATTCGACGAGTGAGGTAACATCTGGTAACTCGGAGACTGCTTTTGAAACTTCAACCGGCAGCGCGGTCCCCGGTGCCGCTGAAATGAGCACCGAACTTTAAATCCGTACTTATTACTGACGTCCTGTTTACTGAGATTATTATTAATCCCTCGTTCTATTTTCGAACAAGCAGATTATTTTACCTGATTTGTAAATATTTTCTAAGGGTAATAAGAATTTTTCAATCTAATGTTTGTAATGTATATCGCTAGAAACGTGAAGATATTCGCCCGCATAAATCGGTTACATAGAAAGTATCGTTGAGAGACTTATGGGAAGTAATCTCATAAGGAAACGTAAGCAGAAGAGTATATCATAATGTTCGTACGTACGTGTATCTTTTGTAGAAGGGTGGGCAAAATATTATAGAGGAGATTTATGGGAATACGCAAGATTGTGGTAATCTTTGGTCTCTCCGGAATGCCAACAAATGTCGGTAGCTAAGTAGTTAGGAGGCCGTATTTATGTACATTGTACATATTTATTTTTTGTACATAAAACTACTGTCTTAAAGGTAATTGCTTAATATAATTTTGCCTAGCATTGAGATAAATGAAATACATTTGTTTGATGACAAAATTGTCTGTGCCAAAGACATTAACAGTTCTTACATAAAACCTAATAATAAACTTTTAAAGATGTCATTATTATTTATTATAAGAAACAGGGATATTTTCTCTCTCCTTCCAGTTTATTACTCTCCAGTATCTTGATTCACTATATTTATTAACTAATAATGATATATATAGAGATTTTCATATAATACACATTGTATATTATTTTATTAAATTATATTACAAAATTGTGGATCACAATGTTCCACAAATACATTTAAAAAATCACCCTCTACAATAAAAACAAAAGGAATGCATCCCCCGACTGACCTATGGACCTATAATATAATTTTTTACAACAGGACTTTTGTACATTAGCATTAGTGTATGTATTTGAAGTTATTAAATATAGAATTTTTGAGATGATCCTGTTTGCATCTGAAGAAAACAATGACAGGTGATATTTGTTTTGTATAGGTATTGGCAGCGGCACACTTCTTGAGCAAAACGGCAGACATATGAACTTGCGCAGTAGATGTTTTTGTATGTAAAATTGCCACTGCGCAAGCTTTCATTTATATGGTCGATGCTCAAGAAGTTTGCCACAGTGTATACCTAGTATGAAGCCTACGAAGTCTTCATTTTTTTGGTTTTATATTCAAAATTTTTTAGGTGTATAAAATATTACAGTTCCTTAACAAAATATTCATGCCCGTAAAGATCTGTGTAAAGAGAACATTGTTTTTCACTGAAATTTAAAAATTTTGGCCAAATAGACTTATCTTAAAAACCAAACTATTAAAACGACAACGGGTATATAAATGGTTCACCATTCTCGTTATAAAATGTATGTAGTTATATTCGTACTGACATTAAAATGAAATGTGTACAGATGTTATGTAGCTTAGTGTGTAAAATGATTTCTGATATTTCTCCATTTCTAAATGTGATTATTTTTTATTTACATATGCTGTATAGATCGATTTATAAATTAGGTGTATTTTTACTAAAACTAAAAACGAACGGTGTACTGTAACATTCAGTTACAATTCTTCTTTGTGTTTGTTAGGAGAGAAATATCAGGAATAAGAACAGCTGACCTAAATTCTCAGAAGTAAATTCAGAGAATATTATATTGAATAATAAAATACTCAATAAGTACCCACGATGAGTATAAGTAAATTATGTTGTCAATTTGTACTGTGGCGAGACTGAAAATTTTGCGATTGTATAATATATATAATAATATGACTTCAGCCTCAATAATGTATTGTATCCGATGACATTTTCGTATGTATGTATTTTTCCAAAATTGTTTTCATTGTTCGCATTAAATGATATTATTCAAGTGCAAGGCTTTTCATTTCCGGCAAAAATATACTTATAAATCTATACATGTAATAAAATGGTAGGAAAGTCAAAACTGTAAATTGAATATTTTTTTAAAAGAATACTTGGGGTGTGATTTACAATCGATACCAAAGCCAAATTTAGCTTTTAGAGTTTTTCTCTATTTGTCTGTATGTATGTCCGGGATAAACTTAAAAAGTGCTGCATGGATTTACTTCAAATTTAGCACAAATATTATTGAGAAATCGGGTCAAGATATAGGCTACATATTATCACGCTATTACCTACGAGAAACGAGCAGTGAACCTTTCATTTCTAACTAACTCCACGCGTACGAAGTCGCGGGCGGCCGCTAGTCATTGGATAAGCGTAAGTGTTGTTTTGTTTTCAAAGAGGCCCACGCTTGTAAGGATCTTCGGCAAATATCAGGTGGATGGTTTTCTTTTTAAGGAAACGCGAATATCGGGATTCCATTGTATAGATTATCTCACAAAGAGGCTGTCGTCAGTATTAATTAAGCCGTTCTGGCTCGGATATCTACGACCGACCGCTATTACCACTAATGAGGACGAGTTGGGAGCACTCGCTCGATGACACTGCCTTTTGGCTTTAAATATTATCGGGAGAGTGTAACTAACAGCCCTATGGCGTAAAGCTTTGATCACTCAGATTCGGATAAACAGGCTTTGTTTGACCATCATTAGAATGCAAATAATGAATTTGAACTTTATTCCTGCTTTGAATTGTAGAGAGAAATGCTTTCGTAAATGTTGATTTTCGATTTAATTATAGCACAGTGGAAATGGAACATCTTATTTTTACTTACATTAATTTTATATGTATTTTGCTTTTCTGATTCCATTTTAATTAAGATAGAGAGAACCTGAACCTTTTTGAACTTTTGGAGGATTTTTAATATTATTCTTTTGAAAAAAAAAGAACCAATTTGATTTATTAATAACTAAAGCATAAATTATAAGATTTTCTAACGAAAATATCAACTGATAAAACTTGCAGTTTACGTAAATGATGCATGCTGCTTAGACTTCTTTGATGTGTGTATATTAATACATTGGCCTGCAAAACTAAGTATCACATCTTAAAATTGCAATAACTTTTTAAGTACACAAGATATACTTTCGAAATATAAAGGACTCAAAATAGAGTTTAATTTTATACTACAGTTCTAGAGAATGCTGATAAAAATGCTCTAAAACATTTTTATTTTAAATCTGTAATTTCCACACTTAACTTAAAAAATTTGATACTCAGTTTTGCAGGCCTGTATAGATAGCGCGAACTAGTGTATTTGTTGTTAATGTTATGCTTATTATCTTGATGAAAACAACATATTCTAAAGAAAATATAACTAGAAAAATATCCACGCGGACCAGGCAGCAGACGGGACTCGAACCCGTACCCTTTGCTGTCCGGGAGAATGCACTGACCATTTTCACCCGGATAGCGAAGGTTGCGGGTTCGAGTCCCGTCTGCTGCTTGGTCCGCGTTGATTTTTTTCCAATTATATTTTCTTTATATTTAAACATCAAGCAGTTGTTTAAAAATAAAAATTATAACAACAAATTCTTCTCATATCAGCAATACGATACCCATTTCTGAGCATAGGCCTCCCCCGAAACCTCTGCACCAATCAGTCCTGCGCTATTTGTAACCTTCACCAGAATGTCCTATCCACCTCGTGGAGGACCCACCTACTGCGCGGTTGTTTGATGCACAGTTGCCATTGCATTCGAGAACCTTTTCGCTTCTACGGCAATTGGTTATTCTTAAGCAAAGCAATCCTTATTAGTTACTTTATTTAGAAACAAATATAAAAATAAGACAGATTAGGTTGGGGAAAAGTTTCTTCGCATTTCATATGAAAATTCAAAACATATTTTTAATAAAGTTTATTTATATTTAACTAAATTATATGGGTGCCATTTTGTTCGATAACTTTTTGCCATCTTGTAGGTAGGGACATGATCATATTGCTTTAGAAATTTTATGGGCTTCTGACCAAAAAACCGCGAGAAATGTTTTTAGCAGTCCTCTCGTGATGTTAAACTGACACTGCCTAAAGAATCCTGAAGAGACCGAAACAGGTAGAAATCTGAAGGTACAAGGTCAGGACTATACGGCGAATGCATTAACACCTCCCAAAAGCAGCCAGATTCAAATGGTATTTTATGGCCAAAGAGATTTTATTACAAGTTCATATATATACAATAATGCGAAAAGATTTTTTCCCCCTATTATATATAATATCATTATCAACAAATTGTAATTGATCCCCCAAAAATACAATTGGTAACCTTTTTATTGTACTTAAGTTGATCGTTTATTGAGGATCATTTCAATATTTTTCAACACATCAGAATTCGGAGGTTGCATACATTGTTCGAAATTTCAAAATTAGGGGCCATACAACGGAGCGTGCTTTTTTTTTTTTTTTATTTTGACCGAACCTCCTTGGAAGTGCTTTTAATCAATACCTTTGTCTCATTTTAACACTAAAAAGAGGCGAAATATGTAGTTCTAATTTTCACCACCTTCATTATCTTATTAGAAAAAGTTTGCTACATTACATAAATAAGTAAAGGTACTGTTTCCTCGCAAATGTGTTAAAAAACGTTGTATAACATTCGTGTGGCAATGGTATTTACAAACTCGTGACTATGGTAAGCCTACTCGTTTGTAATAACCAACTTACCGGACTAATATTATAAATAAATATTCCTTAAAATCATTTCAAATAAAGAAACCAACCGAGCCACCGCTCTCTCCATTGCTCGCTCATAAAAAAGTTACTTAATAATACCTCCATTAATATGCAGTCTGGAGAAGTGATCGTGATTACGTTTCTACGAATCAATCGTTAGGAGGTGGTGTTCTTTTGGCTGTGCGGCGGGACCTTGCAGCGGTTTGTCGTCCGGATTGGCGATCCTCATCGGAGGACCTTTGGGTCACAGTGACACTCACGCCGACTTCTAGTAGGCATACGTTAAAAAATCATTTTTGTACACTTTATCTATGCAAAGAAAATTACGGCAACTCGTTAAATATGCAATTAGAGAATTTTTCAAATAAGTTATTTGATATCGTTAGCTCCTGTCCGGATGACAAATTTATAATTATAGGCGATTTTAATTTTCCTAATGTCTCTTGGCACAGTCAGGGTGACCATCTTGCACCAATGGGATCCTTTACTAAATCTCAATTAGATTTCTCCTACCTAGTTCGTTCCCGCCATGGTTTAGTGCTGCCCTTAAAAAACATTAAAAGAAAAGACTAAATTTCATCGTAAGTTTAAATTATATGGCAACCTTGAAGATTATCTAACCACTTTTAACACTTGAGGAAAAGAGCTAAATATCTGGAGGAGGTATGCTATAGGGAATATATGCATAAGACTGAAGAAGCTATTACAAAAAATCCCAAGTCTTTTTGGTCTTACATAAAATATAATTGTAAATCTTCAAAACTTCCTTCTGTTATGTCGTATGAAGGTATAACGGAGACCAATGGGGAAGAAGTCTGTAATTTGTTTGCCACCTATTTTAAAACTAGCTTCCTTAAACCTAATGATCATAGTGGTGTTAAATCAAACGTTTGCAGTTATTAATAATAATAACATTGGTGATATTAATATTGACTCCATGGAGATTCTTAAGCTTCTTAAAGACGTTGACTTAAATAAACGTGCAGGTCCTGATGATATATCTCCCATACTTATACAAAAATGCGCTAACAGTCTTGTCACCCCCCTTCATATACTTTTTAAACGCTCTCTTAGCGAAGGTACTGTACCCGCTATTTGGAAATCTGCTTTCTTTAAGAGTGGTGACAAAGGTAACATAACAAATTATAGACCCATATCTAAGCTCTGTATATTCGGAAAAAATTTTGAGAGGATTATACACAATCAGACCTATGCTGCTTTATCCAATTGGTTTACTCCTGAACAGCATGGATTCCTGAAGGGTCGATCTACCATCTCCAATCTCATTTTCTCTAATAATTATGTAACGTCGTGTATGGACTCTGCGACACAGGTGGACATGATCTTTACAGATTTTAGTAAGTATTTTGATAGGATTGATCATTCCATCCTGAAACAGAAGCTTTACTGCGCCGGAATCCATGGAAACTTGTTCCGATGGTTTTCATCGTATATCGAGAATCGTTCTCAAGCTGTAGCTATTAATGGTTTTATCTCGAACTGGATAACGGTGTCCTCTGGTGTACCTCAAGGGTCCCTTGTTGGTCCCCTCCTGTTTGCTATATTTCTGAATGATATTGCATCCTGCTTTCAAAATTCTAAATTTCTACTATACGCTGATGATACGAAAATCTTTAGGCAAATTGCTACACCTGGTGATTGCCATCTCTTACAAAAGGATCTGGATAAATTTTGCGAATATTGTACTCGTAACAAATTAGATTTAAATGTTTATAAGTGTTATTCAATGAATATTACTCGAAAAACTAATATTATTAAATTTGATTACACTTTACGGAACCAGATTCTTTCATACACCAATACAGTGAGAGACCTAGGTGTAATTATTGACTCCAAATTAATATTTGATAACCATATAGACTATATTGTAGGACGGGCATCGAAGGCACTTGGATTCGTTATAAGATCTTGTGTCAATTTTAGTAGTATCAAGCCCATTAAAGTACTCTACTGTTCATTCGTACGTAGCATCCTTGAATACGCATCAGAAATATGGAATCCTTCATATAACGTTTACATTAACAGAATTGAGGGCATTCAGCGGAAGTTTCTTCGTTATTTGCAATTTAGATGTAAACAATACCTTCCCAACTATGAAGCTAGATGTAAAAAATATCATTTTTTGCCCTTGCAAATGCAAAGAGAAATAGCCGACATTGTTTTCCTCTGCAAAATTTTAAACGGTAAAATAGACTCACCTCAATTATTAGGTGAAATTTTTATAAATATTCCAACAAAACAATTAAGAAGTTATCGTCCGTTAAGAATTTCGAAGTGTAATACTAACTATCGGCAGTATTCATTTTTCAGCAGGGCTTGTGCATTGCTGAACGACCTCGTCAATGAATATTCTTCAATCGACATATTTAATTTGAAACCTGCAGCTATCAGGCAGGCTATTGATGACTGATAACTTTTTTTTGTGAATTATTGAATTTAATTTTTCTTTTTGTCTAAATTTTTCTCAACTTGTAATATTTTATTTCCAATCTCTAAATATTCTTCATATTTATAAGTGAAAACTTGTTAATGGCTTAAAGTTGTTAAATGTTTTAAAGCAAATTTTGTATGTATAGCTGTAAGTTTTCCCATTCAAAAATGTAGTACAAATTTATCTATACTAAACAGATACTGTCCTGTATATGAACACAGCTACATTAATATAGCCCTTAATAGACTGATGTGAACATGGCGTGTGTGCAAGCGGTCACAGATCAATGTTAACAACGCACTATCACAAATTAATCACGACAATGCACTAATTTATCAGTATAATGGAGTTGGTTTCCACTCAAATTGGAGCGCCCATCTTGGGAAATAACGTACTACGAAGGATCACAGTAAATAACACTGCCTTTAGGTAGTTTTGTGTTTTTCTTGGTGAGTAAGGTATCAGATCTTTGAGTTAAGGCAGTTGTTCCACCGCCGACGAGTAAAGAAGCGACTAGCTTGGCTATTTTCTCGCTCAAGAAACTTACAATAGATAAAAATTCCGTCTAAATAAAAGGGATGCATACTACACTGCCGGCAAGAACTCTCGCCCCTAGTTTGTCGCTGAGCGACAAGTGCTAATACTAATAGAAGATAATACTCGCTTAGCTGTTTGTCTCAAAACGAAGGTGCGTCCATTTTTGCTCATGATTGTCTCCGCGAGCTTATTATAGTCCATGGATAAAACTATCAGAACTACATACTCACTTCCATGCGAGCAGCGCTCGCTAACTCGTTTCTAATTAATAGCTGTACCTACTCGCTTTTTGCTCATCCTCGGTGGTAAGAAAAGCCTCTTAGGCATGCAGGGTTGATCAGTTTAGTCGACTTTTTGCTTACACTAAAATATTTAACATTATTTCACCTAAATTATTGTTATAGCTTTTACATTTTGACATCTAATTTTTTGACTGACGATTTTTATTCTCGCGTTTGGCTTTTCGGCGTCCCATTTATCTGGTGCCTAGAGAAATTGCTCGTTTTGCTCTTCTCTCTGGCAGGGCTGGTGGAATGTTAATTGCTGTACCTCTGATAAAAAATATGGGCAGGTAGGTATTATATTGCCCCGGTAAAAGACTTGCTCTAATATGCTTTGCGCCGTCATAAATGAAAGTTAAATTACGAGTAGTTGCACATAGGGATCTCCGTTAAAGATTACATTCTTATCACAAAGAAAGCGAACAAAATTTTGATTAAAATCTAACTTACAATTTAGGATTTTTTGTGACAATATAGCTTGTACCCATTAACCATACATCCTTCATAGATAGATACTCTCATAAGCTTATGGTGGAAAGTTATGTTCATAGCCACACCTTGTTGACACTATTTACCGCTTATTCCTGAAGTAGTGCCTATTAACAAAAGTGATAAATGAAAGTTCACTGAGTACAACCGTTGTCGAAAATAGTCTGTCCATTGTGATAAAAGTTTGAAATGAGCAGTCTAATATATCTCTGCCGCTCATTGGTGGGTAGAATGGGTGTCAGAGTTTCTTTCTTTTCTATTTAGCCTCTATAGCTAAGGTTTCATAATAGACTATATTTATAAAACAAATACAATACCCTTATACACTCATGAAGGAGCTTTGCCAAATATTGCTAAAATTCACAGCTGCCGCTCAGATGTCCACTTCGCAGGATGAAAACTCATTACCAGTACTTTAATGAAAGGGCTCCTGGGGTGCGTATGATTACTGGTTAATTGAAAAGCTGAAAATCAGAGGGCAGCGAGACAAAGGTAACTGGTAAATTGGGAAGTGAAATTGTGCAGCAACTCACTACGGCATATGGTTGCTACGGGCTACGGGCGCTACGAAAGGGCTACGAGTAAATTTGTGTTTCGTCGAATCGAACCTTTAATAAAGTAGAAAGGTTGATTTTTTTTTCATAAAATAAATTACGTACTTAGTTATTTTTTTCATTACCGGTAACTTTGGAATCGATATTTTGCAATGAGTTTTTTTAAATCATTCAATCTTAGAAAAACAAGTACTGGAATTTGTTTTAACTTCTCGATAAAGGGAAGGAAAATGCACTGCCCTACGATGACATCTCGCACTTTAATAGATTTTTGATCAAACCACTTTCAAAGTGTTATCCACTTGCAATCTATTTGCGATCAAATCGTATGCAATGCGTGGTGCATTCTGCCCATGGGCGTATCCTTCCACTCCGCCATATGTGGCTTCCAACAATCTCCTCCTGTGATGTGTGCTGGAGAGCATTTCTTTTCATACGATCACGAAAACAACCCCCCTCCCCTATCCTCCTTCAGTAAGATGTCCATACAGAACAAGACTACCGCTGAGACAGGTTTTTGACAAATATTTTTTAATTTATTTCAGTACGCATAAAAAAGTCAACTTTGATTAAAACATAGAGTCACTAGTTACTTCTTCATCATATAAGTACAAATTTGAAGGGCAATAAGCAGGTGTCTCATAAACGAGTAAGCGATATTGGGAATCCCCTTAAATTCACCGAGGTGCGCACTGATTTCTAATATACTACCGCAAGTATAAATCTAATAGGATCCAGCTGTAATCAGGCTGAGTGCTTGTCGCCATATATTAAGTTCCAAGGGAGGCTTACCCGCATTCAAAACATTACCAAGGATCTCGAAATGAGCCCACGAGACTGTAATCGCTTTTGTTTATATACACTTATTTCTCGCAACAAAGGAACTTTGTAAATAATTTTAAAATGCAGACTTAAATTTCGAGTCAAAACAAAGGGTTTAGTAAAATGAATTATTGAAACAAGAATGTTTATAATGAATATGGTTTCGACTGACTAGATTATTTTTAAGTTTTGAGAGTTGACAATGCACCTGGTAAAATTCTAAAGTGTACACACAATATTAATATGAACATATTCGCTGCAGAACAAAAAGTCACTTTTTTGAAAAATTCAACGTGGCTAGCTATATTCGAGTAAGTAATTATAAAAAATGTACTTCATGATATGCCTAATGCCAATCGAAGTTAGAAATCTTAGCTTTGAATCTGGTACTTATCCAGTACGATACAAGATCACCCATTTGTGTAAATGTATAAAAACCTACTTATAAAGATAAGTTTAAAAATTGTTCACAATTGCCGAGGAAACTACACTCGTCCACACAAATCACGGGTCACCTTGAAAGCAGCAATATCTTCAAAAAATTATCAAGATAACTTGTCTTGCTTATTAAAAATGACTATTTTATAATTAATGATTATTTTCTATATACGGAGCGCAACCAATTACCTTACCCCACTTGATGTTAAGTGTAAATGGAGTCCAGTCGCAAAGATGATGCGGCAGCCTGGACCCAATCCTTTAACCCCACGGAGCCCTGGAATCCGACTCACAAGTAGAAACAAAACACTAACGAAATGTGGTGGTATTATTTTACTACTAGCGGCCGCCCGCGACTTCGTACGCGTGGAGTTAGTTATTTGCACATACATTTTTACCCCAAAAGGGGGTTTATTTCTAAAGATACATTATTAGTACATCTCTACACCATCTATAGAGCATACATGTTAAATTTCAAGTCTCTTACTTCAAAAACATATGACTTTCATACAAACTTCCAACCCCCTTAAGGGTGGAGTTTCGTGAAATTAATTCTTAGCGGATCTACACCCTATAAGAAAACAACCTACCAAATTTTAAGTTTGTAGATATTATAGTTTCTGCGATTTCGTGATTATCCAGTTAGTGGTATTTCGCTGCGACGTCGTCTGCGTGATATCTATATGCGTCTATATAGCATCAAAAATACCTACGATTTTACCTTTTAAAATATAATTCATTTACACGTTTCTACTCTACATTTCATATCTACAGAAAGTGCAGTAACAGAGGGATACTGTCTTTTGTAAAATTGACCTCCAAAAAGTGCTGATTTTCAGCTTGCTTTGAACAAATGAAGGTTGCTTCCCTAGACGGTAGCTCCAGTTCGAGCGAAAAATCCACTGTGCCCTACCTCTCTTAGGTCGCTAGAAGCGGCTACATAGGTAGCTGAAGCGCGCAATAGCCACTTGTGGCCGGTGGCCGACACTTGCCGTCGGTGGCTGCTATTTTTTTAACACATGCGTGCAGCATCAAAATGGACTCTGACGTAGAAGGTTTGAAGGTAATCGCGCGAGTGGCGTGTGGCGGCGTTTTGTATCGGTGCATTAATGGCCGGTGCAGGCCACAAGGAGCGAGCAACGACGATGTGTGGCGGCCACCGGCGTTAACCGTGTGCGGCGAGTCCATATAAAATGTATGAAAAGTACAGGAAATATGCCGGTGGCGGCGTTTTGTGGTTGTGACCGGTGGCCCATGTGCGGCAACACTTAAAGTGGCTTAAGCAGTTTCAAAGTTAGTTAACTAGGTGACCCTTTGCTTTTGCGGGATAGTATATATACAAAAATACCTAACAATACAACGGGCTCCCACACTATTGAGGTATTGTGTTCCTACGCACCACCTCGATATCCTATCACATTCAAAACAGTTGCCAAATGCGCTCCTATTTGTGAACTCGGTCCATTATTATCCTTGTGTGCCTACCTATTTAAACAGTTTTGTAGAATAGGAACAGTAAATAAATAAATATTTCTAACATTCACACCAATTAACGTAGCCCCAAAGTAAGCACTGTATACTGGGGTAACTAGGGTAGATACTAGGGTAACGGATAGAATACATATACAGTATATTTATATAGAAATACATATCGAACATTATGACTGGAGTACAAATGCTCGTATTCATCACACAAACATCTGCTCCCACCGGGATTCTAACCCGGGACCGCTCGAGTAGGCGACACCATGAAACCCGGCATACAAACCACTAGGCCACGGAGGTCGTCAATCAGACAGTACTGAATAATTAATCTAATTGGGAATATGCATATAACTAAAATAAACCTCATTTAATTTTTATATAAACTTATTGCTTAATTAATGAAATTTCTTTTCGAGCAAGAAATTAATGATATAACAGTGCGAAACTCTTGTGGGAAGTTATTTGAAACGCGACGACAGCGGTTGTGATGTAAAAATATGCCTAACTACAAACAAACGTGATGTTCACAGGATATGCCCACATCAACGAGATTATAGTGCGAGTGCGTAGATGTCAAGGCCAAGTTCACACCTAGACACCGAGTGCAACTTTTCATCATCATCAGCCTATTAATGTCCCCACTGCTGGGGCACAGGCCTTCCCTATGGATAGAATAGGGAGATTGGGCCATGATCCACCATGCGGGCCCAGTGCGGATTGGTGGGTGCTAACGACTGCAGATGCAGTCGGGACCAACGGCTTAACGTGCCTTCTGAAGCACGGTCCTCCGAGCTCCTGCTCGACATAGTAATTTTTGGTCACCCATCCAATGACCGACCACTGCGAAAGTGCTTTATTTCATCGCTCCTCCTCCAAACGATCGCAGCCGAACGCGTTAACCATTTGCGCTATCGAGCTCCTCAACTTTTCATATGACATTTAAATTTAAAAAACAATCGCCGAGTGCAACTTTTTACTATGACATTTCGCATCCTTTTTAAACTACGTCGTCAGAATTACGCAGCCTGAAAAGAATGCGAAACGTTATATATAAATAAATCAGTGCAGCTATATCATCTATGTAAAAATCATGCATGTCCCTTATTATTTATATTAGTAATGTTAATAAAAAAGTAAGAATTGTGATGTGCTTATTCAGGTAACATACGTGTTACTACTTATACAAAATATTTTTATCTGTTCAGTTGTAGGTTATTTATTTATTACGATCTGAGTTTTTACAATAATGAATAAGTATTACTAACACTCACACCAAATAGCCTAGCCTCAAAGTAGGCACTGTAGCTTGTGTTATGCAATACTAGGGTAAGGGATGGAATACATAAATACTGATACGTACATAAGTATATTTATCTAAAAATACAGTCATATTGACATCAAATGAGTTAGATGCTCATTTTCATCATGCAAACATTTGCCCTACGGGGATTAGAACCAAGGATCTTAGAGTATGCCTTGAAACTCGGCGTACATTATATTCATACCAATCTGGCCGGAGAATAACAAACGGCGTCGACCGTGTTACTTTATGCCTATGCAATTACACTAATAGGTACATACGCTATGATAAATGCTAAAAAAAAATTGAATTTCCATTACACGCATTTTGCATACGTCATACCCGTTCCGAAGCCCGCCCGCCGCCGTCCCAACGAGGGGAAGTAAAAAAATAGTAAAACAAAAAATCCCGATTTGGCACACGCGCAAAATTATCACCACTCTACGAAAAGTCCCGATAATACTTTTTGGTCACAAAAAGTTAAGGGAGCACGTTTTTACTAAGCATTTCAATTTGTGGACCTCTTTTTTATAAGCGCCGTTCTTCGGTATTGAATGAAGGTCGCGTGAAAATATAAGATATGTACCTAAGCTAGCGTTTCTGTGGGTTTTTCTTACGAATAGATGAATAACCGACATATGTCAACAAAATTTAGTTACTGATAGGTACATTTGAAAAGCAAGTATGTATAATCCATACTTATGTTAGAAAACTCTGTTACGCTTGTACTACTGAACCAATTTTGATGAAATTTGGTTTATATGATTGGTAAGTAAAGGGGAACGTGAAGAAGCATATAAGCTACTTTTTGTCGCGAAAATAAAACGGAAAGGGAAAGTATTCATTAAAAATATAACGGTTTTGTGTTCATATTTTTAATGATGGAATAATAAAATTATAGATAACAATTATTTCTTATACAACCGCAGCTTATCTGTATAATATTAAGACTCGATGTAAGTACCGATATGATGTGTTCAATGTTAAGACATAATTATCTGATGCGACTTAGCAAACATTGCTTTTGCTTATTTTTATTGCATCTGCCTACGAACGTATCACACACACTTATTGAGGCGTAAGCCTTTGATGCAGGTTGTCCCCAAATCATATTTGCGATGGCGTTTCCACTGTTAAAGGCAATTTAGTCAGGCAATATTGAAACGGAAATGGAGTTTACTTTGTGCGAATTTTCAATTCACTTCATCAGAGTTTACTTCAATTATTCAAATTTAGCTTATACGCGTTAAAAAAAAGTAATTGAAAGTTTCATATGCCAACATTTTAGCCATCCCATCCGGTGCCACTTAGAATACACTGATGAGCTATTTTAATGGGCAATACATTGTTTTGATGAAATTGAAGCTGCTAACCTTATTATGCCTTCGCAATTTTCTCATCTTGGTATCGGTTTTTCAATTAGGATCAAATTGTTTCCATGCATATTTAATTTATCCTACATTTAATTATGTAATTCACCCAACATTCCGTAAGGTTTTAACGGCCTCTCGTATACGTCGTCAAGAGGAAATCTGTGAGGGAAGCGAAGTTCCCCCTCGGAACATGAAATAAATACTCACACGGAGTGATACTATGCAAAATATCGCAAAGCAAAGCTAAGAGGTATAAGAATTTAAAGTAATGTAAGCACGAAAAGTTTGCTTTCGAGTTGAGGCAACTCAAGCTGGAAACGCATTCGAACTCAACTGCCTGGAAAAATTAATACGATGCTGCGACGAGGGCTCAGGGCTCCGGCTTCGAGCGAGCCTTCCACCTTCTCTTTTCAGAAGCATTTTCGCTCTTCATAAACGAAATAAACAGAGTTCAAAACATCATACTAAATTTGACGCACAACAAAATTAATAATGTTTCTTGTAGCCTCATTCACGATAATCGTATTTATAAACTCTACTTACAAACTAATATTTCTTTATAATAACATATTGAGTATTTTATATAAAAATATATGAAGTAGTTTTTTAATAACAGAGTACTTTGTAAATTATTTGTATTAAAACTGTGTCAAACTTTAAAGTTACATGTTTTTTCTTATATATTATCTTATCTCACATTTTAACGAAGTACAATAAAATGTTTGTAGTTTTTTAATTGTTGAAATAAAAAGTCACCTACTCAGTTTTATTATGACAGCCCAATACGATTTACAACAAATCTAAATTATTTCATTGGTCTATTGACAAGCAAATGTGTTTATACATACATATAACTTACCACCGTGGAGGTATCTCGCAGTGAATGTATTATGTATGTCTGTTCCCGTGTTGCCACCAATTAGCACCGTGACAATGACATTCAAAACGTGTGCAAATAGAATGAACACGCGTCGCAATGAAACAATTGTCCCACCCATACACACTCACTACTTTGCATTACTCAGGAATATAACTACACTTCCAGGCACATCTATCGACCCACTCAGTGTTATAAGTTTTAACGGTCTATAGCAAAAATATAATTAAGTTGGTTTGAGGAATAATAAGGCCGCTAGTAAGTTTATAAGTGAAATAAAAAAAATGGGTGCGTGTACTTATGTAGGCGCGTGAGAAGTTATCCTTCTTTGGCATGGTTTAAAATTAGTTTTTAATTGCATGCAAATAATTAATTACAATAAAAAGTCTGGAAAAGGACACAGTCAATAAAGTTTAGTTTTAATTTGAAAAAATAAATAAATAATCAAAATATTCAATTAAAATCGCTACTGAATATAATTTATTATAACATATGTGATTTGCACTTGTATGAAACTCAAACACGTATTCCGAATATACAAACTAGAAACATGTGGATAAATATTATAAATATGAATACCTATAACTGTTACTTTATTACAAAAAATAAAGATGTGGTTTTTGGTTCTACTACACCAATGGTCAAGAGATGGCGCTGTAGTCTCCTGAATCGCGCTTTGGTTCCTTTGTTCCAGATTAATAAATACTTTTGATAGGCCTTCGCAATGCAGTCGTTAGCACCCACTAAATAGAGATTCTATTTCTATTTTGTTGGTAGATTTTGTTAATGTGCGGTAAACACAAAAGTAACGCATGAAGTTGGTCGCTAAAGCACGGTAATAATATCATACAGTATTCTATCTTCATACAAACGGTCGGAAAGCGAGTCATACCTACGCCACTCGAGTTCGATGTGCTCTCGGCGGGCACCCAGTCGTGAATGCGATGCCGCGCCGCAACGACGACCGAACGGTCTGAATTGTTTTTTATGCAGTTAGCCGTGCTTAAACGTGCGTTTTGTATTGTAAATATTTGATTTAATTAAGTAGATACCTACATAATTTAGTATGGAAAAGAACAAACGACGATCAATATCGTACAACAGCACAATTGCTGTTTTTGGTTGCTTGAACTCTTCAATAACACACCCAGAAATATCATTTTTTAAATTACCTGAAATATTGGAAAGGTGTCTTACCTTTATAGAATATTTTTTATATACCTATCTACTAGTACGTTATTTGTTTCTAATATTTAGGTATTTCGGTTTTTCCATCGGGCAAAATATCTGGAATAATATATAAATATGTAAGTGGTTAGGATGAAAAAAGAGACAAACGAGTTAAAAACAAAACTACATAAAATACTGTAGGCTGGCGGCCCTACCGCGTGCCAACGCAGCGCTCGGTGTAGGCATTTATTTTCAAGGACAGGGCGGAATCACAATACTGTATAGATAATATTACCGTGGCTAAAGCGACCAACTTCATGCTGTTAAAATTTTGTGTTACAGTGATGCGCGCGCATCTTAAAATTTCACTCTCATCATTTTTTCATAACGCGCCTAAAGAAGTATAACTTCAAAAATTAAATAGGAGAAGAAAATAAAACAAAAGAAGGAAGTGTGTAAGTGAGTGTGTGTGTGTATGTATTGAGTTATTAATATAGTGATTAATTGTGATTATAAGACTGTGTAGAATAAGTGTGTCACTGTTTGTTTATGTACGTACGGTGGTCAGAAAATATTTACCAGCTTCGAAATTAGATTCTATGTCACACTTTTTTCACTAAAGTCTGAAATGCCAGCAGTAGTGGGACAAAAGACTTCACTATATCCAGGAATATCGTAATTACCTTCCACTTCCTGTCTAAGTGATTAACTATATGATCAGTCAGTTGATGTACTGCATCATTAGTCGAAATACCCGATATAAATCCATATATCTTTTAATCTTGTATTACTTACACCAGTACAATGGAAAGTTTAGTCTTATTTCTTAATGCCATTAATTCTTCCAATACCTAGGTACTATATTAAATCTAAATCCACAATAAAAAACCATTACGAAGCAATTTGCAGAGTATAATGTACGTGTCGTCCGACGGAAACGATTTTCAAACCAACGTTTCAAGAAATCAAAAAAAGTTATTAAATGATTGTTAGCAAATCCGTTTCATAAAAAAAATGTGAAGTAAAAATTTAACACGTATGAATACAACTGAGTTATTAGGGATGCAAATAGGTAGGTATTTGTTTACAGAAATAAGGGGTTGTACTCTAAAAATCAATAATCGATCTATTGTATAGGTATCTGTGATAGCAAAGTTTTTTAGTTATGCTATACTAACATAATCGACGTCATAAAAAACTTTGCAAGTTAGTTAGAATCATAGTTATACGATTGGTCACTAATCATTTATCTATTGTCAGAATTGATCGATCGATCTCAAAAGAGTAAAGGCACTGATCACACACACCACGCGAATGTCAAAAACGCCACTTACCATCGGAGTGGTACCCAGAGACATCAAATTTTAAACATAAGATTTAGGCCCGTATTATAGAACTTGGCTCAAGCAAGCATTTAAACTCGAATCACGCAAAGCTAGTTTTAAATATAGATCACTTCTCAATGAGGATCATTTCGAAGCCAACAAATCAATTAAAAACCACCATAAAAGTATTCCAAAAACTTTTCCCATTGATAAACTTTTGAAATCATCGAAATCGGTCCATCCGTTGCGATTTTATAACTCTTTTTATAAAGCCAGTATTTATCGACGGGCGGGATGTACGGCCAGTGTGTGACGTCACAGAGCTCGATCCACTCGAAGTCGGGCTATACTTGCCCTACGTACGCCAACATTTACTACAAAGCGCTCAATGCAGCTGAGTTATCTTGTTTATGCAAATATTAAATAGGTAATGAAGTTAAAAGTAGTGAATATTATATAAATATATTATGAATCAATGTACTAATTATTTAGTGAAAACACCAAAATAATATTTTTAAAGCTTTTAATAACTAACTTGAAAATGAGTGTTCGGGATAAATCTTGCAAATGAATTTTCAGGTATTGAGACCAAAACCCAATTCAGATAAAATTTTGCGTATTTACGCTTTAAGTATTTAAGAACAAAGATTGCCATAAAAATATAGTGAGTCAAACAAAGCTGTCGCGGACTTTTTGAGAACTTTTAAATTGGGAACTATTCTTTCTAGATACCTTTATGTTTTGTGTTGGCTTGGGTTTTGGGTAAGTAGGTACTAATCACTATTCAGATACTACCAAACTATACTTAGCCTAGTCGTAATTAATGGATTTGTATAGGAATCATAATGACACTTGCTTTTAAGGTACTTCCGTATTCCGACAAGGAACCCTTAATGTTTCGTGATGTCCGTCTGTCTGTTCGACCAAGGTTTTGCTTGGAGACTGTTGGCTCTAGAGGGCTGTAATTTTAAGGATATAAATCACGAAGACAAAGTGATAGAATAAAATTTTACTTATAATACTTTACTTGTACTCTTTCTGAAATATATTGCGGTAATGACGGGCAACTACGGAACCCTACACTGCGCGTGGCACGACATGCACTTAGTTGGTTTTCAGTTTCAATTTCAGCCGATATTAAAATAATCGCCGTATGGAATCGTTGTATGGAAGTAACCCTTAAACATTTATTTTTATTTTTGTTATTAGTTGTTATAGCGGCAATAGAAATACACCATCTGTGAAAACTTCAAAAGTCTAGTATTATGGTTCATGAGATACAGCCTGTTGACTAGGTGTGAGCGTTCTAAAGACGAACCGCTTTCAAGGAACGTTTTGTGTTCCGCGACGATAGAGCCGTTTTACGTTTCGGATCAAAACAGTCTTCGTCGAACAACTAGTCCTTGGATCGTCTGCACGCCAATATGTTCTTTATGATTAAGTAAATACAGTCTATAATAGAATGCAATGATATGTGGCCGTTTCGTTCTACGATAATTAAGCTTTGATTTTACAATAATATAATCTTTATTCTTGAACACTTAAAGTCGATTATCGTATAACACTACATATATTTCGATGTTTCGTCGTCTCGTTCGCAGCAACGAAACGAACGTTTAAAAGATTTCATTTAGTTCAGTTTCGTTGCGTTACATTCGTTCGACCGTCGCGTGTCGTTTCGTTGCGTCGCCCAGCCGCAACCAAAACCAGTTGCGAACGAGAACCGTTTCGAGGACTAGTTTTCGTTTTAGAGAAAATGGTTGCGTTTCGTCGTCAGAAATTTTGAGAACGACCCACCGCTACTGTTGACGAACGGACAGAGGAGTCTTATTAATAGGGTCCCATTTCACCCTCTGGATACGGAACCCTAACTAGCTGGTTTTCTCACCTACATTAATTTAAAAAAAGTTATAGTGAGTAATTATTATTATTATACCCACTATTACTTTAATAGTATATAAAACCTTGAAAACCAGCCAACTGCGAGTCGAACTCGCACACGAAGGGTTCCATACCAGCTACCATACCATTATCTTTATATTAGACAGTATATTATAATATCAAGCAAAAACGATTTTGCTGTTATATATAATTATTTATTTTTAAAGTGAATATAAAACTAAATATTTAGTGAATATTTCAAGCGTCTACCTGTTGTCCTTTTTAATATAGAGCAAAAAAAGGTAAAAAATACGTTTGTTTTATGTGAGCTCCCCTTAAATATTATATTTATTTTATTCTATTTTTAGTATTTGTTATTATTAGGCAACAGAAATACATCGTCTGTGTCAAATTACAACTGCCTAACTTTCAAGGTTCATGAAATACAGCCTGGTGACAGACAGACGGACAGCGGAGTCTTAGTAATAAGGTCATATTATTACCCTTTGGGTGCGGAACCCTAAAAAAACATTATGCTGTCGTGAACTTTTTAAACGTTTGAAGGGAAATAGGTCCGTCATACATGATTTTAGCTCAACTTAACTCTTTACGAAACGCACTCAATGGAAGTTCACAAAAGGGATATTTTTCTCGTTTAGGCAACATTTTTCCATGATGCGCCGCCCCTATTGGCGGTAGTGTCATGTTATACAAAACTCAAACTCATTTATTCAGTCTAGGCTGTTACAAGCTCTTGTGAAAGTCAAACGCTACGCCATCGCTTCGTAAATCTACGGCGGGAGACCTTGTACTGAGAAGAACCGGCAAGAAACTCAGCAAGAGCTATTTTTTTCTCCCTGTTTTGTTTCATACAGTGTCGTCAATTGAAAGATGACATCAAAAATTTAAAACATGTGTTGATGTCAACTTTTATCACATTAATATTATTAATTAACAAAAGTTAAGTATAGCTAGGTACTATTTTTAAATTTAGAAGTGGCGATTAAACAATTTTCTACCAAATTAGCAAAGTAAAACGACCTAGTCTATTATATTATAAGCCCAAGGTGACTTATCATATATGAAATGTTTAACAGTATAGTAACCTTTCTTAAGGAGACATGTTTTTATACACACTTTAAACTTATTAAAAGCTAAATTAATTATTTCTTTTGGTATTTTATTATAGTAACATACTCCTTGACCAACAAATTAACCAAGAACAACAGGATCCCAGATATTCCAAGTCAAGCGCCTTCTTTACTGGACCTTTTGCTCACGACGCATCCACAGGGCTATCAGGTTGTGGTAAGAGCCCCCCTGGGCTCGTCAGACCACTGCCTGATATCTGCCAAAGCACCACAGGCCAAGCCTCCGCGTCCAGCAGTTGTTAAGCGCCGTATCTGGCATTATAGGTCGGCAGATTGGGACGGTATGCGTGACTACTTTGCGTCCGTCCCTTGAAAGCAGTGCTTCAGTGACAGGATTATCGGGTAGTGCCGTTGCTATTATTGAGGAGATTATAATGGAATACTATATTCCTCATTCTGATCTCATCAGTAAGGGCACACGTAACCTCTGGTTCAATCACGACTGTGCTGAAGCTGCTTAGTGTAAGCAAGCGGCATATCGTGCTTGGATCAGAGGCCGCGCTCTCAAGGATCCCTAGTTCGGTTCACTCAAAACAGCCTACAATTTTACTTCCAAGGCCTGTAAGAAGGCTTACATCAGAGCGGATGCCCAGCGCGTTGCACGTGTTAGCCAGGAACTTATAACGCATCCTACGGGCTCCCGTAGCTACTGGCATTTGGCCAAGGCCGTGCAAAAAAACTTCTGCCAGCCCTCGCTGCCACCTCTGAGATGCTAGATGACGGAACACTAGCTTATAAGCCGCAGGTGAAAGCCGATTTACTGGCAAAACTCTTACGGGCTAACTCCCGAATCGATTATTGCATTGCACTGCCACCATCATTACCTCACTGTGGCACAGCGATGCCTGATATTAAAATCAGGCAGCGTGAGGTTCTTGCCGAATTGCAATCACTCGACGTCCGGAAAGCTAGTGGACCTGATGGCATCCCAGCAGTAGTACTGAAAAAATGTGCAGCGGAGTTGTCTCCCGTGCTCACGCGCTTGTACCAATGCTCGTATTCTTTGGGGCGTGTGCTGGAGACTTGGAGAGATGCTAACGTGCAACCGGTGCCCATAAAAGGGGATTGCTCAGACCCGGCAAACTACCGGCCAATAGCAGTCACCTCAGTTTTATGTAAAGTTCTAGAAAAGGTCCTTAATAACCATCTGACCCGCTACCTAGAGGATCACTCTCTGATTAATGAT
This sequence comes from Chilo suppressalis, assembly GCA_902850365.2. Taxonomy (NCBI): domain Eukaryota; kingdom Metazoa; phylum Arthropoda; class Insecta; order Lepidoptera; family Crambidae; genus Chilo; species Chilo suppressalis. The sequence goes on along the minus strand of OU963897.1, from coordinate 15,901,061 downwards.
CGTCAATATGGTTTTAGACCGAAACGATCGACGGGTGATCTTCTAGCGTACTTAACTCATATCTGGGGTGAGGCTATCGACAAGCGTGGCGAGTCGTTGGCTATCAGCCTTGACATTGCCAAGGCGTTCGACAGGGTCTGGCACAAAAGACTTCTCTTCAAGCTTCCGGCATACGGTCTGCCAGCCCAGTTCTGTTCTTGGGTAGCCGACTTCCTACATGAGCGTAGAATTCGTGTTCTTACGGATGGTAGCAGTTCGCGGTTCATGTCAGTGAATGCCGGTCTTCCCCAGGGCTCTGTCCTATCCCCCACTCTCTTTCTGCTGCATATCAATGACTCGATTCCTCTTGGGAATATTCATTGCTATGCAGACGATAGTACAGTGCATGCGGGGTATCTCGGACAAGCAGCGGCTGGGCAAGCGGTAACCAAGGAGAAACGGGAGAATCTTGTCATTGAACTCAATTAGGCTTTGGACCACATTTCCGAATTGGGCACCAGGAACTTGGTTGGGTTCAATGCCAAGAAAACTCAGGCTTGCGCTTTCACGGCAAAAACATCGCCATTCCTTCCCCTTCCCTCTCTTCAGGGCACCACACTACCGCTACAGAGCAAAATTTCCATGCTCGGTATGGAAGTTCGCTCAGACCTGAATCCAAAGGACTACATCGAAACCGTGATCAAAACAGCTTCACGCAAACTCGGAGTCCTGAACAAGGTGCGGCGTTTTTTCACGCCCGATCAACTGTGCTTGTTGTACAAAACGCAAGTGCGGTCCTGCGTGGAATATTGCTCGCACCTCTGGGATGGCTCCGCCAAGTACTTGCTCGATGCTTTGGATAGGTTACAGCGGCGCGCGATCCGAATCATAGGCGAGGAGGAGGTGACACCTTGAGCCTCTTCAATTTACTTCGTGACGTGGCGTCACTAAGCGCGTTCTATCGTCTGTACCACGGCGAGTGTTCTGAGGAGTTATTTTCTCTTATCCCACCTTCCCCTTTCCTTCAGAGGACTACGCGCGCTGGCCTACGTTGTCACCGTCTTACTGTGGCTAAAATTCCAACGCGTACAAAGAAATTTGGTGACTCATTTCTTTGTCGCACTATCCGTAAATGGAATGCTCTGCCCGCTCACGTGTTCTCTTCCTCTTACAACCTGGGATCCTTTAAAAGATGCGTGAAGAAGCAACATGCAGGCCGACAGGGTGAGGATGGCTAATGTGGCAGGTAGAACTGCTGTTTCAGCTATCTTCGCATCTGGACTTCACCTTCACTTAACATCAGGTGGGGTGGAGTCATTTTTCTCAATAACAATTTTTTTGTGACAACAATATATTTTTTTTAATAAAAATATTGTTTCTATATTAATAGGTATAAAAATTCTAAATCTCATTCTAATCTCCCATTCTAAACGCAGACTCAAAATTTGTGTTGACTGATATAAATAATGATAGGTATTCACTTATTGATCCGATATCCGTAATCGTTTCTAAAGATAACATATTTCAGGTTTTGGGAGTCGCATCGCTTAATAGGGTCATTATACGAAGTACAAAAAAAAACTGTTCTTTGGTGATGTTTAACTATTTATAAGTTATTTCAAAAGCTGAAAAAATCTATTTAGTACTTTATTGTGACTATTTACCAAAAACATAACAAATTCAACCATACCTTATCTGCTAATTTGTAAAAAAAAATCAAAACAGAAGCGTGGTCATACTCCGTGAACTGTTCTAAACACATTTTTCGTCAGAAAAGCTGGGAAAAAAGTTATATTACACATTGAATTAAAAAGAACTCACAGTATCTGTTTTCACACATCCCAATAAACATCAGAACATAGCAGTTTATTTTTCCTTATTAATATATTAAAATTTATAGCCATTATACAGGTGTTATAAAAATTTAAATCAATACCGTGAACTACTATTTTCACCCAACAAAAAAATTTTAAGAGATTAAGACCTGAATTACTGCTTTTATTACCTGGTTACACTGCTTTTTGCTGTTGGTTCAGTTGTGTGTGCTAACCAACAAGGAGGTTACGTACTGTGAAGTTTTGTTAAAAAAATATATGCAATATACTTACGTTTCTGGTAAAGTTTGGCCGTCAATTCGGTTAGGGATTTTTTTGGTATGTAGTAACGTATTTACTTTGCCACCATAGTTCATAATTAATGCCATCGGGACTTATTTTGGTTGTAGTTACAAATTAATATGTAACTTTTAAAACCACGACGAAGCATGATTTTAAAAATGAATCGTCAATCCCGTGATCGTCATTACTGTGAACTTGTTGTTCACAGAACTTGTATTTTTTCGGTGTTTAATACAAACACTTTTGTATGGCATTATTCAGAGTCTGGTCATGGAAAAGGACGCCAGACGGTGTAGGTGGCTACTTAAAAAGACATAATGATCAACGAGTGGTTTTGGGGAATGACATTCCAGACCATCAAACTTTGATATTATTTTTTGCAAAAAAATGGAAAATAACTTTTGGAAAAAAAATTACCTCTTGGTTATATATCATTTATTGTCATTAACCTAACCAAGAGGTAATTTTTTTTCCAAAAGTTATTTTCCATTAGGCCAATAGAGAACATCTTCTTTTTCAGAATAGCATTACAAAACCTATCAAGGCATGATGAAAGTTCATCAAATTGTTTGGGCAACAGAAAACCCAGATTATCTTCAAGCCAGGCGACTGAGTTGTTTGGAATGTCATTCAGACATCACTTGTCGTCATTTTAAGTTGGAATAAATGTAAGCACCAATACAATCATTACATGCAACACAGAAAATGAGCCCCCTATACCATCATGCTCTAAATTACGTGTCAATGAAATTTATTCTGATAGGTAAAACAAAATTAGGCCTCTGAGACAAAACAGGGTAATTTTTTTGGCTGTTGAATATACCCAGAACATTATAATAAGAGAGTTCGCACATTTTTATCATATGATGACTTCAGTGATTCTTATAATTTAGTATCACAGAAATGACGTTCCTACTAAATATCATTTCCGTGGACATGAATAATTGATTTTTTTTATTGTCTTTTAAAATTATTGAACAAAATAAAGTTTCATAATTTATAGTAATGGTTTTCGGTAGAACATTTATTTTTATGATAACTGTATTAATTCTTAAGTTATGATCACTTAGATCATTTCAGTGAAAACGTGTGTCAATTCTGTGAGACTTAAAAAATGTTTTTACGTATTAAACGTACTGAAAATTCTGTTTTCTGTTGTGATTATGGTATTTGATTATATTTTGCAAAAAATAAATGTTTGAAACATAAAAAATCCTCACTTTAATTTTTGTGATTTAAAAAAGGCCATTTCGTATAATGACCCAATAATTCACAAACTCACTGACATTATTTTCTGAGAACTTAGGAGTATAACCGACGTAAATTTTTCTCATAACATTGGTACTTAAGCACGCCCGTTGTGTAACTGAGGCTATGAAAGATTACTGCGTCGACGCACATTCGGCAGGTCGTTCCGTGCGTGCCGTAAATTTTATTCGAACCATTTCGTATCGACATCGCTGATGTAAAGCCAGAGGAACCAATTTCTCTAATAGCCATAAACATTTCGAACAATATTAAAAAATATGAAACAGGTAATAGATATAGGGTTTTGTTGGGTATGAATGCAGAGCAAAAGTGAGTGATTTTTATATCATAATGCGCAAAAAGACTGCGTGGCAACGCCAATAAAATTTCTTAGGATTGAAGCATTAGCTTCTTAAATTTTATTTTATTAAATCCCATTAAGGATGAATTTTGCAGGCCTTTCATGATATTTATTTTACTATTCCTACTAATATTATAAATGAGAAAGTTTGTATGTTTGTTACTCAATCACGCAAAACAACTGAAAGTATTTGGATGAAAATATTGACATAATTTATGACCTGAATTGAGACGTATGGTACTTTTTATCCCGGAAAATTTAAGTTTAGAATTAGAATTTATTTATTTGCATTTGAATAGGGTACATTTAGAGGGATCTTACAAATTTTGAAGTTCGGCCCATTCAGCCATCTTAAATAACATGCAAATATTTTACACTACATAATTAAACGTAATATATATTAATTAAATTGTGAAATCATTTTTCAATATCAATAACAATAAATTTAAATTCATCAAATAAATAATAAGTCAGTGAAATTACAAAAAGTGTCCGCTTCATTTTATAAAACATCAATCAAAATTAAATACATGGTTAAAAAATGCAAAAGTCAAATTAATAATGTCAAAGATTACAATGATAATTATAAAGTACCATTAGGTAAAGAGAAGAACCTACTATAATTATATATCATTAAAATGTCACTAGTTACAAACACTCAAATATTCTTTTACACTATAAAACATCGTGTAGCCATTTAAACAAAGCAGTCTTAAATTTTATAAAATGCAATTGTTTTATGTTTGTTGGTACCTTATTATAAATCTGTATACACATCCAATAACAATTCTTTTTGAACCGCATGCTCTTTGGAATTATTGCCATTGCGTGTATTTCGAGGGCACACATCTTCAGCTTGTTTAAAATGATGCATATTTTGCTTTACAAATTTGGCAACATCAAAAATGTAAAGACAAGGCAATGGTAAGATTTTTAAGTGTTTAAACAGCGGTCTGCACGGTTCGTCAGGTGCAGTTCTACATATAGCTCTTACACATTTTTTTGCACTATAAAAGCCTTATTGGCTTCTATACTACCTCCCCATACAATTAATCCATATCTCAGGACTGATTCGACATATGCAAAGTATGCTGTAAGAACAGTATTTCTTGTAGCTATTTTCGTCAATTTATAAAGTGCAAATGTAAAACGATTAATTTTATTGCATATAGATTCTATATGTGTTTTCCAGTCCAACTTTTGGTCAATTTCTATGCCGAGGAAATTGGTTTTTTAGTGTTTGCCCTTTGTAGTTAATATTTAATGATTTACCAATGGAACTATTAAAATTCATGAAACAAGTTTTTTTTTATGTTTATAGTTAGATTATTCTGCTGAAGCCAATTTGCAATTGATCTAATTGTATTTTCTACAAAATTTTTGTGGTCTTCTAATGCCATTTTATTATCCGTTTTTATTACCACCGATATATCATCATCAAAAAGAATACAACGATGTTCAGTCACGTCTGACAACTTGTTAGTATATACCAAGTAAAAGAGAGAAACCAAAATTATTATCTCTAAACTCAGATTTATATGTTTGGACAACACGGTTACTGTCTAGTTGCGAGATCTCAACCGATTGCTTTCTGTTCCCCAAGTAAGTACGTATCCATTCTAATGCAACGCCTCTGATACCACAGTGCTCTAATTTTGATAAGAGTGAATCGTGATGTACAAAATCAAAAGCTTTTGACATATCAAAAAATACAACCGTTGTGTATTTATTATCATTCAGACCTAACATTGTTTCTTTTACTAAATCAAAAACGGCATGGGTAGTGGATTTATTCTTTTGAAATCCGTACTGATGTTGCCTTAAAACTTGATATTTGTCAAAAAAAGAAGTAAGTTTAGCATGCATGACTTTTTCATATATCTTAGATAATATAGGTATCAGTGTTATAGGTCGATAAGTACTATTTTTTCTTTATCATCCTTTTTAAACAATGGTTTTACTATTGATAATTTGAGTTCATTCGGAAATACGCCTGATGTCAATGAAAGGTTAATTAAGTATGTAAAAATATGGCTTATTTGATCGCTACATGCCTTTAATACGTTCGTACAAATGTCATCATAACCTACTGAATTTGTATTATTTAAGGAGTTAATAATTTCTTTCACATAGTGTACGTCAATGGGTGTGAGAAATATCGAATTGTTTATAATGTCGTTAGAATTTTCATTAATATTGATATCATTGGATTAATTCGTCATTTCAATAAAATACACACATCAAAAGTGTCTAGGGATCAAGCATTTTTATGCGGATTTCTTGAGATTGAGATGTGGCTTTGTAATAAATTTATGATTTTATAAATTTATATGGATCCTTTTTGGTGCATTTCATAATTTGAATCAGGAACTGTGAATCAAATTCGAGTAAAAGATGAAAATCAGCTGTCAATATTTTCCCTATAAAAACATACAACGCATTGAAGACATTATTAGTGCTACTGTTTCCCTACTACTGATTAAAACCAACGTTATTATGGAGCGGCGACGTCATTTAAGCAGGGAAGAAATGCTCAGAGCCGTGGGAATGATAGAAGCTGGTTCCCGGCAACGTACTGTGGCTTTAGCTCTGAATACAAGTCAGAGTGTTATCAGTCGACTTTGGACACGATACCGAAGCACTGGTACCGTGGCTGAGCGCCATGGAGGACGGTATCGCTGCACCACACGGAGACAAGACCGATACATTCAAATCTTAACTCGAAGAGCTCCAACAATAACCGCCATGATGTTAGCCGTGAGGCTTCATCACTCTTCAGGGAACTTAATTAGCGACCAAACAGTCAGAAACCGCTTGCATGAAGTGAACCTTCATTCCCGAGGACCGCTACGGGTACCACCTATAGCAATGCACAATCGTAGGATTCGATATCAATGGGCTCTTGAACACAGAAATTGGGCAGAAGAACAATGGCGTTTCGTGTGCTTTTCTGATGAGTCTCGTTTTGGTATGAGACCGGATACAAGACGTATACGACACTGGAGAACCCCTGGACGCCAACAGCGATTAAAATCCTGCCAGGAAGTCCATCCTTATAGTGGTGGAACCATCATGGTATGGGCGGGTATTTGGATCGGCGGAAGAACTGAGTTGATTTGGATCAGAGGCAACCTCAACGCTCAAATTTATGCTGAGACGATTGTATCAGACGTCATCGTTCCTTTACAAGTGCAAATCGGTCCCTTATTTCAGTTAATGCATGATAATGCACGACCGCACACCGCAAGAGTTGTAAGACAGACTCTCGCCGCAGCTAACATCAATGTCCTGCCCTGGCCTGCTCAGTCGCCAGACTTGAACCCGATTGAGCATGCATGGGATATGCTACAGAGAAGAGCTCTGCCGAATATGGAGGGTATCCAGTCGCAAGAAGACCTTTTTTTGTTGTTGCAACGAACATGGGCGGCCATTCCACAGCGTGATTTGGATGAACTCATTTTGAGTATGCCAAACCGATGTTCTTGTGTTGTTAGTGTTCGCGGTAGAAATACGGATTATTAATTGTTTAAGTTACCCAATAAAATTTTAGAGAAAACTGTTATTTCAGTCTTTTTTTCGAACTTTTGTGTTAGTGGTTCAAATGTCAAAAATCCCTTTATTAGGAAAATGGCAAATTTCTTTATTAATGCAAAGGTGACTTGGTTTATCGTTACTGTGACAAACGAAAACACTTTATTTGATGAATCCTTAAAGAAAATTTTAATTAATATCAATCAGGAGAAAAGTTATTGCAAAAATATATGTTGATCCCTAGACACTTTTGATGTGTGTAGTTATTAAAAATGGTCGCATTTTTTTAGGGTTATTGATAATATTATTCTGATATTCAATAGATTCTATGAATACTATTATGAATGTAATGAACTAATAGAAGAAAATGTAAATACAGATAATAATCAAGTTTCCCAAATTTCTGGTCATTCATCGGTCTATATACAAACAATTGGTACAACATATAATAACTCTCCTTTCAAGCCAGCGCTTTCTGAAAACTTGAATAAAAATAAAACAATGATATTCTCAGACAAGTTAGGTCAGGGTCTAGGACTATTAATTAAAAATTCCAGTGATGAAAACATTATAAATATATGTACTCCTGGAAAATCATTCCATGAAATTGTAAATAACTTGACCCACCATAATGTGGATAGTTATACTAACTTACTGTTTTTGTGTGGTGACAGTTCCAGATTATCAATACGGGACATTACAAAAAGTGTTGAGCACTTATTGAAAATTCAATCTGAATCTAATTGTAAAATAATAATTAGCGCTTTCCCATATGCACATAACTTATCTAGGGAACAGAATAAGCGCATCTTTAATTTAAATTTAAGTCTTTATAATTTAATTAATAGTCATAGTGACGTATTTTTATATTTCGATATAAATAAATATATTAGATATTTTAAGTTGACTACAGATACTATGTATCTCGCAAAGAAATATAGGACCCAGATAGCTAATTTGTTAGCTTTTAATATACAAAATACGGTTATACATGGTATAACTAACTGTGTTCGACAAAATAGTGTTAGTATTTCTAGTAAAAGAAATATTAATTCTATTAATAACTTAACCAGCCCAGTTTTAAACTGAGCTTAAAGACAAAAGCCAAACCTAATAAAAGAGTTATTAATATTATTCATCAAAATATACAAGGTTTGGCTGGCAAAGACCTAGAATTAGAATTGTATTCAAAAAGTGAGGACATACACATTATATGTTTAACAGAACACTGGCTCAAGCTTTGTGAAATGTCGTATCACATAAACAACTTTCAATTGTTGAGTGCTTATGTTCGTAGGACAGCCATACATGGCGGCTCATTGATTTTTGTTAATAAAAATATTAAATGTAAGGATAGAAAGGATATAGCTGGCCTTTCAATTGAACGTAGCATTGAGCTATCTTGTGTGGAATTAAATGAGATGATAATAGTATGCGTATACAGACCTCCTCTAGGTAACTTTAACATTTTTGAATCTGTGATGGAGGATGTACTGAAAAAGTCAAAGTCGAAAAATAAGTTTTTGGTTGTTTGCGGTGACTTTAATTTTTTTTATTTTTATTTATTTATTCTTTATGCACAAATGTACAATGGCGGACTTAATGCCGTAGGCATTCTCTACCAGTCAACCATAGGATGTTGTGGATATTATTAGTGGTAGGGTGCACAACTGAAGTGGAGATCACATTGAAGTTTATAAAAATAATAAATATAAATAATAATATATAAACGTACACATACATAAGTTAATATATTTAAATAAATACACAAATACATACATATTTCCAAAATAAATACAAAATAATGACGACAAACCACTCAACGAAACGCCTGTTCTAATAAAAAGCTTCGCAGTTTGGTTTTAAAGGTGTATTTACTGGGGGACATTCTGATATCTAGCGGGAGATCATTCCACAAAAGTATCGTTTTTACGAAGAAGGAAGAGTGAATAATATCCGAGCAGTGTGATGGAACGATAAGTAAACGATTAGAAGAAGATCGAAGATTTTTACTATGAGAGGTACATAAGTACTGAAATTGAGAAGTGAGATAAGGGGGAGCATTTGGAGAATCCAGCAAAGAGAACAGGGTTGTCAGAGCCCGCATACTTCTGCGCTGCCTAATGGGCATCCATTTTAAGAGAGATCGGTATGCGGACACATGGTCATATTTTCTCAGATTGAAAACGAATCGAATGCAGTTATTCTGAAGGCGATCAAGTTTGTTGAGTAGATCTGCATTCAGGTCGAGGTAGCACAAATCACCATAGTCAATTATGGGAAATATTAAGGTTTGCACAAGCATTGCCTTGATATTGACCGGCAAAAAATTTTTCATTCGATAAAGGGCACGCAGGGTTCCCGTTACTTTTTTACAGACACTACCAACTTGGTCCTGCCATTTAAAACTCGAGTCGATATACAAGCCCAGATCTTTAACGACGTTGCTAAAAGGTATTGTAGTACCGTCATGAATGATGGAACCAAGACTGTTGATGTCAATTTTGCTCATCATCCTTGACCCCCCTAGTAAAATGGCTTGGCATTTTGAAGCATTGACAGTGACCCCAAATTTTTCCGACCAGGTTTTAATAGCGACTAGGTCACTGTTTAGAGCATCAATGGCTTTGTTTAAATTGTCGATGCTTGCTTCAGTATATAATTGTAAGTCGTCAGCATATAGATGATACGAACACTGAAGATTGTGAGTGATAAAATCAATAAAAGTTGAAAAAAGAAGAGGAGAGAGAATACCGCCTTGGGGAACACCAGTTTCAAGGTTGCGCCAGGATGAGGAATATTCCCCAGACCGGACCAACTGCCGGCGGTCCCGAAGATAAGAAGAGAACCAAGTCAACACATCGTCAGAGACCATAAGATGGGATAGTATAGAAAGGAGAATATCGTGACTGACAGTATTAAAAGCATTGGAGAAATCGATAAGTACTAAACATGTTACTTTACCGTTCTCCATTCCCGCCCTAATATCGCCAGTCACCTTTAAGAGCGCTGAAATTGTGCTATGTCCTGACCTAAATCCGGATTGGAGGGGGTTCATCAATGAATTTTTGTGGACATATTGAGATAATTGCTTGTGAACGCAGGCCTCTAGCACTTTTGACATGAAGGGGAGGATAGAAATCGGCCGAAATTCATGTGGCTGTGTTGGATTGGAAACTTTGGGAAGAGGCCGTACATAAGCTTTTCGCCATAGCATAGGAAAAGTGCTGGTTTCAAGAGAAGAATTCATTAAATGCGTTATAGCAGAAAGAAGAGGGTCAAGAATAGTAATGATCATGCGACGACTAATATCATCACACCCTATCGCATTTGACTTGATGGAAAGTATTATCTTTTTAATCTCTGTCGATGTGACTGGTGAAAAATGGAAGGGGACGACGTTAGGACGCGTTAAACCATTTATGGAAGCAACAGTGCTTGCTGTAGAATCACGATCCAACTTAAAAGTTGTGGTGAAATGAGAATTGAGATCGTTTAAGTTTATTGAATTAGATAGGTCTAAATGTCGCGATTTGCCGATACCTAGTGTTCCAAGGAACTTCCAGATATCTGCAGAAGATGAGGAAGAAAGATTGTTGAGAATATATCGGCGTTTGGCGTTACGTATCATCTGATTACACCGATTTCTAGCAGCCTTGAAGAGTTTCCACTTTTCGTCAGAGCGATCCTTTCTATAACTGCGATAAGTACGATTTCTACGTCTCATCGCCATCTGAATACCTGCTGTCATCCAGGGAGCTGGTTCACGCTTTAGCTTCACTTTTCTGATGGGCGCGTGGACATCGTAAATGTTCAACAGGGTATTGTTAAATATTTTTAGCTTTTCGTTGACATCCGAAGCTTGAAACATAGGGTCCCAATTGATCACTGAGACATCCTTTAGTAATTTGTCTAAGTCCATACGCGCGAATGAGCGCCTGTGCAAAACCTTGGGAGGGAATTTTGGGGGCTTAAACCGATAGGAAAGGAAGATGAGGTCATGATGAGAGAAGCCAGGAGCGATATGTTGACCATGTGATGTGACGAGAGAGGGATTAGAGGTGAGGATTAAATCCAGCCATGTATCATCACCACAAGAGTTTTGGTGAGTTGGTTGAAGGGGTAAAATATGTAGGCTTGCGGACTGGACAATATGAAGGAGTTTTCGGGAACGTGAGGATTCGGGAGCGAGGAGATTGGTATTAAAATCACCCATGATGATAATATGTGCATATTCAGACCCTAAAGATTCTAGAACCTCTTCAAGTTCGGTGAAATAATCGACTGTGGGGGGACAATAAACTACACCAATAACTGCTTTAGCACGACCTGTCCCAATCTCCAGAAAAATATATTCCGAATTGGAGTCAGAGTTGGAGGAAGTTTTTAGTTTATACAAAAATGTACTACGTAGGTAGATAGCGACACCACCTCCGCCACGGCCACAACGATCATTCCGAATTAAGGTAAAACCAGGGAGAGAATAAGTGGGAGATAGAAGATGTGGTTTTAACCAAGATTCGGAAATTAGTATAGCGTGTACATTTCGCCCAGAGAACACATCAAGCAACTCGTCATAATGACTGGGTAAACTTTGAGCATTGATGTGACATATATTCAATAGACCTGGAGATTGGTCAAGAGATCGATGCAAAAAATCACCAAGTGTGTCGGTAGCTGAACAGAAGCTTTCATTAATAGAAGTGTCTGCAGATTCGTCATCAGCAGATAAGAATTCGTCGTCTGATATCATATATTACATAAATATTAATAAATAAATTTATATATATATATACAAAAAGTGAACAAATTAATGCAAAAACAAAACGAAAAAGCACCAAAATATCCACACCACCCGCCAGCTTACATTATCTGGTTACAAGGAAAACATAAAAAAACACATAATAATCACAATTACAATTAACAATTGCATATCTTAATAATAATAAATGAATGCGTAATATTCAAACTTATCAAGCGAAGATGAGTTATAAAATTTAGTTACAGACACAAAATGAAATAATATATGGCTGTATGAACACAGGTTTCTTTGCTTTCGTGCAGAACTAATTTGAGAGAAAAAAAAAAATGACATTGACAAGATGACAGTGACATTTCATCGACACAAACAAAACCAAATTGTGAGAGGAAAGCAAATTACTTACCAGATTACCTTAAAGTAAAAAAAATATAAAAAACAAATTATAAACGCAAACTGGATATTCTGTGTCTATCAACAGCATGCAGTATAAGAAAGCCAAAAACAACGAATTAGCTATTGCGACTTTAAAGGATCACATTTATTTCTATGGTAAGTAATAATTAATGAAATTTTATAAGAAGCAAAATGTTGTCTATAAAGGTAGCAATGAAAAAGCAAATTGTATAGGTACAAAGAAATAAAGTTACTACTTGTTTTCATTTGCAGTTCCTGGTCGCACAGCAGTCGAGGAATCTTTTGGGTATTTACTAACCAGGACGTCCAAATCCTCTTTAAGCACCACCTTATGACGCCTACTATCAGAAGACTTGACATGAATGACGCCATCCTGAGTCCAGCAAGACCGGACACCAAAATGCAGCCGAGCATTGTTGAAGATTGCTTGCCTTGACTTGGTTAGAAACTCTTTCACTGAGATGTTCGTCCCCTTCAAGCTCTTCTTCGCCTTCCAGACTGCAGATTTCAATTCATATTGCGAAAACTTAACAAGAACAGGCCGATGCTTATTGCTTTCATTGCTACTGGACACTCCGAGCCTGTGACAAACCGATAGTGCAGCTTTATTGACATCTTTGAGACCCATCTTTGTCCCGAGAAGGCCACAGACCACCTCCTTGCAGTCTTCAGCATCAGATTCTTCAATGCCCATGAAAATCAGAGCTTTACGACGGTGCCGGGATTCCATGGCATCTATCTGTGTGGTGCACTCGTTGATTTGCTTGCGGAGAAGCCCCAACATGCCAAATATGATCTCCCTGAAGGTCCGGAACTCCTCAGCTACTTTTGCGACTGTTTCCTTACCGGAACCTGCACCCTGGATTTGAGCCTCCAGATCCTGCATTTTCTTATTGAAACATTCCTCCAAACTCTTTTGTGCAGAAACAATATCGGATAATTGTGGCATGATGAAATATGCAGTGTTGTTGTTTTGTAGTGTTGAATATTAGATCGTGCAAAACTTTGTGAGTGAAGTGCTGGCAGGTGGTGTAAAATGCAAGCTTATATTACATACAAGATGTTGCAAACACTAGGTATGCTCTTTCACTTCTCTGCTTAGCAAATTAGCATAAAATCGAAGCACTAAATTAACTTTAAATAATTAAATTGAATTTTACAATTGCGAAACACTTGTTTACTTTTTTCACACCTACCGCCGAAAAAAAATTTAATATTAACATTTAATATTAATATTCTTGAACAAAATTCAATGTCAGTACGTATAATATCATTATTTAAATGTTTTAATTTGACCCATCAATTTTTTGAGCCTACTAGGGTGACATCACATTCAGCAACTTGTTTGGATAACGTATTTACAGATAGTACTCCTGATAATAAGTCCATTTTTAATAGTATTACATCTGACCATTATGGCTTAAAAATACAATATAAAATAGATGTAACAAATGAATCTAAAGTGATTGAATTGAGACCAGTAACAGAAAACCGGTTAGAAAATTTTCAAAAAAACATTGACTATAGTATTTCTCATATCCCATGGACACATGATGATCCTGATATTCTTTTTGGGGATCTTTTTAATCTAATAAGAAATGAATTTGATAAGGCTTTTCCCTTAAAAACTTCGAAACTTACTCCGAAGTTACAGTTCTGTGACTGGGCTACGACTGGTATCTATAAAAGTAGAAACAAACATTATGAATTGTATCATCTAAGAAAATATAATCATTCACAAGGTTTTATTGATTACGTTAAATGTTATTCTAAAACATTTAAAAAGGTATGTGCAACAGCCAAATCTAATTTTATTAAAAATAAAATATGTAAATCGAATAATAAAATCAAAACAACGTGGAATGTTATAAATCGTGAAACAGGCAAAGAAAGGTCACGTGACGATATTGTTGAACTTAAGTCGAATAACATTTTAATAAAATCTAAACAACATATCGCTAATTTTTTTGATGAATATTTCGTTAATATTCCTTTGGTGGCTACATCTAATTTGAGTTCTTCTTCGGTGGCTGCCAAGACATTGCTCGAGAAATATGTACCTAGGTGTGATAACGTGTTTCAGTTCAGACATATTAATTTTATTGATGTTATTAAGTGTTTTAAATCTCTTAAACAAAAAAATACAAGTGATTTATGGGGTATTTCTACTAAAGTTATTAAAAGTATAATACCCGTTATTGCTCCTTATCTAGTTGATATATTTAATAACTGTATTGATCAAGGAGTATTTCCGGATTTAATGAAATACAGTAAAGTTATACCTCTTTTTAAATCAGGAAATAGAAATGACCCTGGAAACTATAGGCCTATATCAATATTACCGGTTCTTAGTAAAATATTTGAAAGAATTATTCTGGAACAATTGATGCCTCATTTCAACCTTAATAAACTTTTGCATAGGAAACAATTTGGTTTTACTAGAGGTAGATCTACTACTGATGCGGGTGTTGCACTTGTAAGGAGTATATTGGAGGCTTGGGAGAGGTCGCAGAATGTCCTTGGAGTGTTCTGCGACTTATCCAAAGCTTTTGATTGCGTTGATCATCACACGCTGTTATTGAAATTGAGTCATTATGGAGTCAAAGGTACTGCATATAAATTGATACAGTCGTACCTCAGTTCCAGAATACAAACTGTAGAGGTAAATGGTGTTAGATCATCTGGATCTCATGTGGAAATGGGCGTTCCCCAGGGTTCAATTTTAGGCCCCTTCATAT
Source organism: Chilo suppressalis (assembly GCA_902850365.2). Lineage (NCBI taxonomy): Eukaryota > Metazoa > Arthropoda > Insecta > Lepidoptera > Crambidae > Chilo > Chilo suppressalis. Next base: position 15,885,911 of record OU963897.1, on the reverse strand, counting down.
TTCTAATATATGTAAATGATTTGCCATTTTTTGTGGAAAATTTGTGTGAGATTGTATTATTTGCTGATGACACATCTTTATTATTTAACGTTGACAGGCGCAAAAACAACTATGACGATGTGAATAATGCTCTCTCGCAAGTTCTGCAATGGTTTAATGTCAATAATCTAAAGCTAAATGCTAATAAAACCAAGTGTATTTAATTTTCCTTACCTAATGTAAAAGTTGAGCATATTGGAATTAAATTAAATAATGAAAAATTAGATTTAGTAGACTCGACTACATTCTTGGGTATAACGATAGACTCAAAACTGCAATGGAGTCATCACATTACGCTTTTGGCTGGTAAACTTAGTTCAGCAGCTTATGCCATAAGAAAGATAAGACAACTTACTGATATAGATACTGCCAGGACTGTATATTTTAGTTACTTTCATAGTATCTTATCATACGGCATTTTACTCTGGGGAACAGCAGCTGATATTGAAAGTATTTTCATTTTACAAAAAAGAGCTGTGAGATCGATTTATCAATTGAGTAGCCGAACATCTCTTAGAGAAAAATTTAAAGAAATTGGAATTTTGACTGTTGCTTCTCAATTCATTTACAATTGCATACTCCTCGTTAAAAATAATATCAATTTGTATACCAAACACAGTAACGTACACAATTTTAATACTAGGAATAGAAACAAGCTTGCATTGCCAGCCTACAGGTTACAGAAGCTTTACCGATCTTTTATGGGTCAAGGTATACATTTTTACAATAAAATTCCTGATGCTGTTCTTGAGTTACCCATAAATGAGTTCAAATGTCACATTAAAAGTTGTTTAGTTAAGAAAGGCTATTATACTATTAAAGAATACTTGAATGACAAAACTGCATGGCTGTAACTGCAAAATTGTTTTGTATTTGTTTGCAGTGTCGTACAGATAAATTACCTTACCTCTAAGTAACTATTTTGCAGATTGGTTTTAGTGGTTATGGGTAGTCATGCTCTCTTAAAAATCTCTTCGGCGGTGTCGTGTGAGGCGGGTCGTTGCGTTCCCTAAAATATGGTTGAGCGAAGCGATGGCTGGTTCATGCGTCATGCTCGTGAACGGGTGCTGCCAGCGGAGATGAGTCTGCTCTATACTACTTTATTATTGTAATGATAATTATTATTAAATTTTGATTGTATTTTACATTACACAACTTGTATTTATACTGTGTGACACAGCAATCAAAATGTAAGTGAACATATATTATTTCTCTGATAAAGATTTAATGGCGGTGTGGATTCTGGTATGTTTTTCTAGACCTGAATTTGGTTTTGCAGCGGTGTATCCTTGTCATTCTCTATACAGACTGAAAAGGGGGGACTGATGTTGGATTTGGTTTTGGGTTGGGAGAGTATTGCCAGAGTCGACAACAGTGTTTAGGTAATCACATGCATGTGTCCTGCCGTTGTGTTTATAGTTTGTTATAATAATGTACACTGGTACCTATATGTTTTTTTTTTCTATTTTAGTAACATAGTATCCATGTGTGGTTATGAGTAGTCATGCTCTCTTAAAAATCTCTTCGGTGGTGTCGTGTGAGGCGGGTCGTTGCGTTCCCTAAAAAATGGTTGAGCGAAGCGATGGCTGGTTCATGCGTCATGCTCGTGAACGGGTGCTGCCAGCGGAGATGAGTCTGCTCTTAATTCACTGGGTACTATTAATCGTTGTTCTAAACTTTAATCGTTCATTATTATTATTATTTTTTTTTTGCCTAAACGGTAGGACACGTCATTCCTAAAGTTTTTTAAACCATTTTTTTTTACATATTTTTATTTTTTATTTTATAGTCATAATTTTTATATTATTTGCATTTTTTTTTGTTTGTAATGAAAAGTGACTTTATGAGTTACCTCATATTGAAGTCATTTTTCAATTTGACGACTCTGTATATAATACAGGGAGAAAAAAACAGCCCTTGCTGAGTTTCTTGCCGGTTCTTCTCAGTACAAGGTCTCCCGCCGTAGATTTGCGAACCGATGGCGTAGCTTTTCGACATTCACAAGTGCTTGTAACAGCCTAGACTGAATAAACGATATTGAATTTTGAATTTTTTGAATTTAATATAAATTATGAATTACTATTTCGTGATTTGCTATCTAATTCATCCTGTATTATTCTCCACGTAGCTTTACAAGTGTTTTATATCATTATTCAGCAAAGTATTGATATTTAAGTCTCCTAATATAACTATCCTATGCTTTGGATATTTATGTATATATTTATTTAACAAGAGTTCCAGTTTTTCAAAGAAATACTCAAAATGTCTTTTCTTTGTTGCCGTTGAGGTTCGAAAGACACATAAAATAATTAAATTACACATCGGAACCTGAATGCAACAGCACTCGAAATGAAAATTTACTGCTAGATCATCACCTAAACCAATTTTTTTATAGGAAATTCCTGTTTTAATTAATATGCAGGCACCCCCTCTTTTTTTGTTTCTTGAGAAATAAGCTGCTAGTTCATAGTTGTGTATGTTAATATATTTTTTCCTCACCATTTTTTATAAATGTTTCTGTGAAACACAAAACGTCAGGGGACAGATCATTTTTCAAATCTGTAAGTGTTAATTCAATAATTTCTTTTTTAGGTGAGGCCTTGAATATTTTGGTGGAAAATGACAAAACTTCGTTCCCTATTATCAAAGAAAACATTTTGTTTTTATTTGTTCTATAGAATTCGATTTTTTTACAGGGAAGTAGTAAGGAATAGTACCCTTTTTGAATATCATTACATTTGAATTGCTGTTTTTCTTTTTTAAGTTGCAAGAGTTATTTGGTATTGGTTTAAGTGTTTTTATTATTTGCAAAGTATTCTTAATGTAATCTTGTTTGTATTTTATGAAATCTATTTCTACATTGATTTTAAAACATATCTTGTTCCTGTGGGATTCCCTAATACCCAAAGTTAACGAGGACGAAGTCGCGGGCTGCCGCTAGTTATTTATAATGTACTTAGCGTGGTCTGAAATAACTATCAATAATCTACGTAGCACAACAAACATGATTGTGGCATCATAAAAGCTCAGGATTAGTTTTCTGGGCGATTTCATATAAAAAATATGTTACTGTTGTCGATTCTATATAGCATGTGTCTCTTACTTAAAACTAAGCGAGAATCATAAAGAAACTGTTAAAAGGAGATTGCTCAAATTGGCCCAAATGTACAAACAATATTGACATATACGGCAATTCTTGGCGTAATTTATACTTTATTTTACAGTCATTAGATTTTAACGGACACCTTTGTATAATATATTCATTTTAAAAAGGAATTTTAATTTTACCGGTTTGGAAAACATACGAGTCGTTTTTCGTCGGCTATGGGTGTAGTAACATTCAGCCAAAAACTGATTAAAGTTGTTTATATAACATCAAAACAAATCTATTTTGTAAAGATCGATAAAATAAAACATTTTTCTTATTACACTGTGGTATTAATATCTACAACAATATTATCATTTTCACAACATGCAAATGTGCTAAGACAATTAATATTGATGGTAGGTGACATCATAAAGTCTATTGCCTTACATTTTTCGCCAAACACATTATAAGGTGTGATACACTAAAAATCTAAAATATGATTATAATATAAACATAACAAAAATAATGAATCTTCTGAAAATATGGATGTATACTATAACCTAAATCTCTTAGCTTTCTTTGGTTAACGAGAGTTTAAAAATTCTCTCTAATCTGTGGTTCATTCACAATCATCACACAGTTTCTGTCACAGAGTACCTTATTATAACCGGAAATGCATATGATACCTGATTTTAAAAGTAACTCTTGTGCATTAACTTTAAAAACAGGCAACTATCTGTTAATTAACATGCTCTATTTCTGAATCTAATACATAATTTCGGTACTTGGCTTGATTTCCCTAGTTTATTATATAATTAATTTGTTTTTTTATTATTTTAATACCTATCTATGTACCTATTAGCAAACATAACCTCAAAATCATTTAATGTATATGGTTTATAGAAGTTCTCAGGGGTGTCCGTTAATAATATTCGTTTCTACAGTAATTTATATATAATTTCGAATCTAGGAAACAATGTTTCATGATTATTGGTCTTAAGGCCAAACATGTATTGAAGCTGAGCTATCTTCTTTAAGTATAGGTTTAGAGAATATGCCAGAATCGACACGATTGTATCGTGAGGTGGTATTTTACCTATATTAATATTTACCTCATACATACAATTTTCAATAGGTACAGGTAATTAATTATTCTTTAGTTGTTTTTTGTTTTAAGCATTTGACTGCTACATGTTTAAATTTAAAGAAAAGTTTTACTAGAAAAAAATCCGCGCGGACCAGGCAGCGGACGGGACTCGAACTCGCACCCTTCGCAATCCGGGCGAATGCACTGACCAATTATGCTACCACGGCCCTGATGGCCGCGTTGAAATTTTCCTAGCCTTAAGCTGCAAGGCAGCGCCATCTCGTCGCATTGTAGGTAACCCACAATGTCAAATGAATACTTTTTCAAGTAAGTTAAGTATAGAAGCACTACATTGGCTTTTATGAAGAGATAAGTTGGATTGGATAACCAACCTAATTTAGCGGTCAATATAATTTCACCTTAACATATATAACAATACACCGTGAATTTTGTGTTACCTGTTACCTAAGAAACTTTAAAATAGTTCGAATAGTTATAAACAATAAACTTATACTACACTCCCATACAAAAATAATCGTAAAATAGCGCAAATTTGTCAATAACATACCTGCCTATTATGGAATTATTATCCGTTTAAAGTACGTGGATCCTAAAAGTAGATTTATTTTAATCACTTGATAACAAGTAAAATTATTAAGGTTTTATAATTGCACAATTTGTGAGTTAACGTGGAGTCATTTTCTTTTAATACTTAAAGGATTTTTTGTGGAAATATAACCTTTATTATTGTTTGAATTAGGTACTTTCTCAGGTAATTCCAAATTCACAGTATACATTAAAAGGAACCTATTTAAGAAAAGAAAAAAGGAATATTTAACTACCTTATTATATCTATTTTTAGATTCTTTCCCTCACTTATGCCATAAACCTTGCTTCATCCCATATTCATAATGCTTTATTTAATTGACATGTTTCTTAGAAAAGGGTCTTTACAGACAGATTGATGGACAGCAGAAGCGATCCATGAAGGATTTCAATCCCTTGTGTACGAAATTCTAGGTAACATTGATATAAAGAAATTTTGTTAAATAAATAATGCTCCGCTCATTAAAATTTATAAGCGTACCACTTAATATGGGAGTCGACTTGAGGCATCAATAAAATTTTTGGCACTTGAATACCACGATTTTATTTTCATGACAATGGAATACTTATAATGCAATATTCGAAGAAATTATCAAATAAATTTGCTATAAACTGTCTAATAGTCTGCGATCGTGGAAGTTGAACAACTTTTTTTCTTTCTTAACAAATCGGATGGGTGACCAAAAATGTACTATCTCGAACTCCGTACTTCGGGAGACAAAAATCAATTGTTGACATCAGCACCCACCAATCTGAACTAGCCTCGCGCGGTGAGTTATGACCCGGCCTCCCAATGCCATCCACAGAAAAAGCCTGTTTATCAGCTTAAAGGCTAGATGGCACCTGGACTACTAAAGTTTATTAATTATAACAAAAACCAGTTTGACTTAATCACAAACACCATACTAAAATAAATTAACAGGTAAATCCGAATAGTTTGGTCCATAAATTTTCTGAAACGTATAAAGTGCGGTCAGACGCACAAGAACAAACTTGTCCAATCACCGGCGGCAACAATAGCCGTTCTCAGCGGGCCAGGCTCGGCGGAACGGAACGATTTACAATATGTGTCCGCGCAAACTCGCCATAGATAACTGAATACAATGTAGAAAGACTTCCTGAACATTAACATTATTTCTTGAACCTAGAGATTTTATTTTATTAGAAAAGAACCACATGGTTCAGGTGACAAGCTGGATCACAGTGGGTCCTAGTGGTGTTCCTAATCTACCCAGAGAGAAGGGCTATGCCCCACCAGTGATCACATAAATAGGCTGATGAACTACCATCATAATTACTGATGTAAGGGTGTTTTCGAAAGGTTCAGAAACAATTTGGCCCAAATTTTCGACCCAGCTTTGTTTGTTTTTGAAAACTTATATATATTACATTAGATTCTTTAATATATTGAAATGAAACACAACTAACAGTTTCATTGAATTAATATTTTTTTATCATAACAGACTTATAGTCCAGTCAGCGGAACGTCTGGGATTAAAATTACCAGTAGTTCAGTTAATAGAATCTCTGGGAAAAAAATATTCTCATCATGGGAATACTCCACTAGTACTACTGGAAATACACGAATATAAGCAATAATTTAGTTACTGGAGTATGCTATAATTATTATGTTAAACCTTTCTATGAATTTTAATATTCATAGAAAACCAAAATAACACGTCACATCTAAAATCGATGTTAGAACTCCGTCCACGAGGAGTGCTAAAATTTTAATCCAATTACTGGCAGCCTTACTCCCCTCACAAAATATTTTACCGTCAAAATTAATTTAACAATAAATTCGTCCCCTTCTTACAGTTTATCAGGGCACATTGTATTCTTGGCATCTTTTAATTTATTTTTTCTGCGTTTAAAAGAATATCTTAATGACATTGAAAATTCTTATCGAGAAACGAAGAAGTTTGTAACTCAATTGTGTGTGAAGTGTTTATTTCATTTAATACTTATGAGTTGCCCTCGCTTCGCTTAGGAAACCGCATGAAAATTCATTCAGTAGTTTTTGTGATCGTGAACATATGGAGAGACACGTATCGGGGCGGGAGACTTTGTTTTATAAAGAAGTATGATATTTATAGGTTAGTATATATAAAGTAGTAGAATTAAGGTGACACTCAAAAACAACAATTATTAAGAATGTATTTAATGACTTATGAATATTATAGCACCTAATTTAGGTATTACGAAGTTAAGTCGCAGAGAACTTGAGACAGAACAAGTAGTTTGCAATGTTACCGTCGCCATCGTCGCAGACAGGAGACGTCGTCAAATTATTTCGAATACATTCATTTATGCTGAATGTATGCTAAAATATACAATGTTAAATGCAATCAAAATTGAAACAAAACACAGCTCTGGGATTTGTTTAGCTAACTAAATTTCCCTTCGTTGACAGCCTCCTTTCTCATTAATTTCATCAAAAAGCTGTTGAAAAAATTCATAAATGCTTCTGGTTAACAAACGTCGTTGCACGGTGTCATGATGATATATTTAAAAACTTGCGAAACACTCAAGCAAACACCATCGATAAAAACTTTTTATGGATGCGTTGCTAGGTAAATCTTCGATGTAGGGTTTGTGTCATTAGGTGTGAATGTGTACCTTTATGTTGAAGCGAAAATTTGTGTATACATCCCGGTAGACTTCTTGAGCAATGACCTTAGACAAGGATGCCTGCAATGTTGTTGTATGCAGTAGCAAAGTTACATACAAAAACTTTTATTGCGATAGGTTTTACTTGTTTAAAAATAAATAAATATTTCCAACACACACCAATTATCCTAGCCCCAAAGTAAGCACTGTAAGGCTTGTTTTATGGGATACTAGGGTAACGAATAGAATACATATAGTGTACATATATAAGTATATTTATATAGAAATACATATTAAACATCTATGACTGGAGTACAAATGCTCGTATTCATTACACAAACATCTGCCTCCACCCGGATTTGAACCCGGGACCTCTCGAGTCTGCATCACCATGAAACCCGGCGTATTAACCACTCGGCCACGGAGGTCATCAAAGTTTATAAAATATATTGTTTTGTTTTTATCCATAATTACCAAAGGTAATCTTTTTTCGCTGTTCATTATGTATCCATATTTTTATCCATGGTGATACTCGTTAATTATAGAAAAAAATATGTAGGTTATATGAGTAAAATCTTTACTCAATAATGTTACCTTATTGTGTGTGAAGTATGCCATTTCCATTACATTATTGAATGCATTGCCCTGGGATGGAGTCAGATTGCCAAAGGCTGTGGTTGATTAGGGCTTCAGTTGGAATGACGTTTGATGGAGCTTTGTGGGGACATTGTGTACGTTAAACGTAGGTAATGTGAAAGTGTCGCTCGCATTAATAAATTAAACAATTCAAAATCGATACAACCAAGCCACTTATCAGTTTATTTTCATGTAATTAGTTCTTAAATTTGCAGAAAAAATATTATAATTCAATTACTTAAACTGTACGAAGAAAAAAGAATTTATAAAAAACATTTTCTTCGTATGATTGAAAAAAAAGAAATAATATTATCTCGAAGAGTGCTTTCTTGAAACTTTCGTGAAAGAATTTAAACGCAAAGGAGATTGCTCAGCTTCCATACATGTTTGGCCTGAAGACCAATAATCATGAAAATTTGTTTCTTAGATTCGAAATTATATATAAATTACTGTAGAAACGAATATTATTGACGGACACCCCTGAGAACTTTTATAAACCATATACACTGAACATATTAAAATAATAAAAAATAAATAAGTTATATAGTAAACTAGGGAAATCAAGCCAAGTACCGAAATTATGTATTAGATTCAGGTATATAGAGCATGTAGATTAACAGATAGTTGCCTGTTTTTAAAGTTAATGCATAAGAGTAACTTTTAAAATCAGGTGTCATTTCCGGTTAAAATAAGGTACTCTGTGACAGAAACTGTGTGATGATTGTGAATGAGCCACAGATTAAAAAAAAAATAAAAAAAAAATAGAGATTTTTTAAACTCTCGTTAACCAAAGAAAGCTAAGAGATTTAGGTTCTATAGCCATATATTCAGTAACTTCATTATTTTTGTTATGTTTTTAAGATAACCATATCTTAGATTTTTAGTGTATTACACCTTATAATTTCATTTATTTATTAATTTATAGTCAGGGAACGTAGGCCCATAGATAGATACCTTAAAGTCTAACATATATACAGATTATAATGTGTTTATGGAGGTGTTTGGCGAAAAATGTATGGCAATTGACTTTATGATGTCGCCTACCATCTATAATAATTGTCTGAGCACATTTGCATCTAGTGAAAATGATAATATAGTTGTGGATATTAATACCACAGTGTAATAAAAAAATGATTTATTTTATCGACCTTTACAAAATAGATTTGTTTTTATGTTATATAAACAACTTCAATCAGTCTTTGGCTGAATGTTACTACACGCATAGCCATTAAAAATGATTCATATGTTTTCCAAACCGGTAAAATTAAAAGTCATTTTTAAAGTAAATATATTATACAAAGGTGTCCGTTGAAATCTAATGACTGTTAATTAAATTATAAATTACGCCAAGAATTACCGTGTATGTCAATATTTTTTGTGCATTTAGGCCAATTTGAACAATCTCCTTTGTTTTAGGCATGTTGGGTACTTTTATCATAGGCTTTTATTTTATGCTATTAATGCCCCCACTACTAGGACACAAGCCTTTCTAATGAATGGAATAAGGAGATTGGGCAATGACTAACCAGTCCCAGGAGGCTTGTTAGGTGTTATTGTTTAGATTTTATTTGTTTGATCCGGTTATATTGACTATATTAATTGTTCCTAGGGACCACAGTTTAGTCGTAATATTTGTTTTTCGCTTTTATGGATTGTGGTTTGTTATTTAGTAAATATCTTTACAAATTTACCACTATCTATCTGTAATCACATTACCTCCATTTAAAAAAAAATCTTTCCGAGATCTGGCTTATGGCCTGTGAGGACTGAAAGACCACACTTAAAGGTCTGTAGTTTTGAAAATATTTTATTACAAATTCCCAGACTCGTTCTACAATTATTTGTTTTAAGACTACTACTAAATCCTACTTACTTTATTTTGAAATTTTCGATCAGTCTACACGCACATCCAACGCCTTAACGTGGACTTCTGAAGTTCTTAATAATAAATATAAGGTCACCCATCCTATGACCGGCCATTTCGGAAGTTACCTAAAAATTTGCACGCGGACCAGGCAGCAGACGGGACTCGAACCCGCACCCTCCGCTACCCGGGCGAATGCCATTATACTACCGCAGCCCGGATCACTGTGTCGAATTTTCTTTAGCCTTAGGTTGCAAGACAGCGCCATCTCTTCGCATTGTAGGTAACCCACGATGTCAAATGAATACCTATATAAGTATTAAACATTTGAAAGAAGAAATAGCAATTATAGTTATATTATTTATTTTTTAAGCAAATAATTGCTAGATGTTTAAATCTAAAGAATATACTAGAAAAATATCCACGAGGACCAGGCAGCAGACGGGACTCGAACCCGCACCTTTCGCTATCCGGGCGAATGCACACCCCATTATGCTACCGCGGCCCTGATGGCCTTCCAGCCCAGCCCAGGCAAGAAAAATTCGACACTGCCATCAAGGCCGCGGTAGCATAATGAATAGAATAATTTTCTTTAGGACTAATTTATAAAGTTAATAAGTATAGCTAGCACTATAAAAAAATAGCCTTTGCAATTACTCAAGACATTGAGGTACTCCAATTAAAGTCACAGGTGCTGAGATAACTAAATAATAACGAAGTAGATATACATAATTCAACTAACGCAATGAAATGGGATTGTTACAGGCTCAGGGCTGTCACTTCACAGAATGTGAATCTCGACCTGCAGGTAACGACTATATCCCTTAACAATGTTAGGGAGCGGGCAGCAGCCAGCGTATCTACCCTATGACCACTGAACAATCATACAGTACCCCAACTTCGTAAAGAATACCTCAATTCGAAAACCTTCATAATAAAAAAAAAATTAAGGTACTGTTAATTGTGACTCGTGATTTTATAAAAATACCTTTGAGTTTATTGCAAAAATACAGAATTACCTATACCTATTCAAAAGAACAACACCCTCTGGGAATCCAAATTCAGGTCCGTTGAATCAGAAGGCAGGTTGTTCCGTTGCATCAACCAATCGTTATTATTTAAATACCTATTTATAATTTATACATAGAACGTAAAACTATTAAAGTAACTCACACATCGACACTTTTAAAGAGCACTGCAAATGTACTCGTAAAAGATACGAAGCCATAACTTGATCTTGGTCTGGCTCTAACAAAAACTTTTAATTATCTACTAACTTTTATTTTATGTACTGTCTTAATAATAAGCTTAGCTTTATTAGATTTATTACATTAACGATGCTGAGATTCTGCAGCACATAAGTTGTGATGGGCGGTAACTTTATTACGATTTCCTTGTTTCGGTATAACGAGCAGGATTTGGATTCCGTCTAATAGGTATCGTTGTTGTTGCTAACGTATCTGTACCGAACTGCAATTATTTCTTTGCGCGCCCGTCCAGTCGAACAATGGCTCTGTTTATGGTCCTGTGTGAAACAGATCAATATAAAGGTTGTAACAGACTATCGAATTTGGTGCGGCGCATAAATCGCACTCTGCTCGTCTATTCTTCTAAGGGTAAAAACACATGGAACGAACGGAACGTTTTTTCCCACACCCACCACGGGCGGCCGCAGAGCTGTTTTATTTCTATACTGACGATACCGCTGATTTCTGCGAGATCGAAACTATTCGATACGAATTTTATCTATCACAAAGAAATAGATCTGGAGCGCACCAATGTCATGGTTTGCTTCATGCTTTGTTCGATCGACGGTTACAACTTTAATGTAACTTTATTACTGTACCGTATACGACCTTATCTCCTATTTAAATAAAATTCTCGTGCTCTACACGACTTGAAAGGGCATTGAAAATGAATATACCTATTATAGATTATTCAAAAAAAAAATCATTTTTTTTCGAAACCAACTTTATGGTAGAGCGCTACCATAACATTAATTTTCTAATGGTTAAGTCTGAGTTGTTGCTAGAAAACAAAAAAACAACAACAACTACATACTATTATTTTAAATATTTCGAAATGAAGCTCTTTCATAATGTAAACTCACTCGTCTCAGCTCGAATCAATATCTAATTCGAATAGTTTGCGAGTCCAAAATGTCATTTTCAAATGTGTAGGTACTGATTTTTAGTTCTCGTTACATCCTTTGTGGCGCTGCTGATCAAGTTTCCATACAAAATTTGACAAAGACATTTCGGTTTCGCAAACTATTGGAATTTGATATTAGTTCGAGCTAGGGGTGATATTGGTGAAGCTATCTATGACATCACGTGTTAACTCTCGTTTACATCCCGCTGCATTACCTATTTTCTTTCTTTACTAGGAACAAAAAAAACAAAGCTAAAATTTGACAGCAGGAAAGAAATCAAAACTATTGAAAAAAAAGGTAAATTTAAAAAATCAAAAACCCGACTGCTTAATTATTCTTCAAATAAAAACTGAAAAGAAAAAAACAAGTCCAGTAGTCTATAATTCTGTTAATAAGGAACAAAGCTACTTTAACAGTCGGGACCCATTAGATATTCAAGAATACATAATATTTTTCAACAGTGAGTCCCGACTGTTAAAGTAGCTTTGTTCCTTATTAACAGAATTATAGACTACTGGACTTGTTTTTTTCTTTTCAGTTTTTATTTGAAGAATAATTAAGCAGTCCGGTTTTTGATTTTTTAAATTTACCTTTTTTATTTCACACTTTTTAGTTAGTATTTTAAGACGGTATATACCGTAGTCTTGTTACTTCAGTAAGGGAATTAATATCGCGGGAATTATTAAGTACCTTGCGTCGGTCTAAAAGATTGATTTATTAAGACATATAAAGACTTTACCAGCGAAGTCAAGGCTACAGATGGGCCTCAATTTTCGCAAAAATGTGTGAAGTTAAATCAAGTCGTTACATAAATATCTCTAATGTATTTAAATTTTATAGTAAACTAGCACTTACTCAAACAGTCATTTTTGTTTATGTTTTTTTTAATAGTTTAGCAGTAAATATAAAATTCATTTACTTTTATTCGTCGTCTATTTAAAATTGGCAGTGGCTGCATTGTCATGTCAATGCCGGACGTCTAAGATTGTGATATAAACAAATTCAGTGTCAGTCCCTAGTCTCATAATTTGATATACCTACATAATTCACAGAAAGCCAATATGTAGATGCCAGAAGTTAACTTCAAATGTTTTTAATCATCCTATATTCAATACCAATCAATGACGTTTATGTCGCAGGTTGAAGAAAGAAGTAATTCCCGTCTGTTGTTTTGGACAATGGTGGCAACTGCCTTAGATCACTAAATTAAATAATTATGCAATCACCAAAGCAAAGTTTATAATATTTGATTAAACTAAAGGCGCATAATAAAATTTTCATAACGTTAGGTAGAGCACCATAGCAATCTCATTTATTATCAATTTATAGTTTTCTTTGTAGTTTTCTTTTAAAGCGTTCACTTAAAACAGGTCAAAGACTTTGTGTTCGACCCTTTTTTATTGGTAGTGTAAAGCTCGAATGAAGAGTACTCCCAGTAGTGCAATCATGGCAATTATTTTCCAATTTTTTTTTGTTATAAAAATACCGAATAACGTATCACTGTTAAGCACAAATGCTAAGTAACTTTTACAAATATAATCAAATAAACCTATTACTTACTATATTTTTAAATCTTTTTCATCAATTAAATACTTATCTTATCCTAACTATCTATACTAATATTATAAAGAGGCAAGATTTGTATGTTTGTAACAAATAATCTGTCAAACTACTGAACCGGTTTCAAATATTAATTCATCATAAAGTAGCTACATTATTTATTATAACATTTTTCTTTATTTAAATACATTTTGTCTGAGTGACATAGGCTATATTTTATCCCGATAAATAAATTTCTCCCGTACAATGCCCGGGTGGATCACTAGTAAGTATAATATAATATTGTAGATGCGAAAGTGAGTTTGTTTGTTGCGCTTCCGTGCCCTAATAGCTAAATCGAATATAATGAATTCCCATATAGAAGTAGATGGGAACTTGGTTCTTAGCTACAACATCGCAATACTTATAGGCGTAGGGTGATGAAAGGGGTGATTTACCTATAAAAATCTACATTATTTACTTTGAATTTTGCAAAATTATTACAAAACCAATATTATCGCGAGCTGATTAATAAATACAGGGATTCCAATAAGTATGTACTTACTAGCGAAAAATGGGTTATTTGTCATTATATTAAGTAAACCTTTTTTGTAACCTTAAGTAATAAATATCGTTAAAAAATGAAAAACAGTAAAATTCTGAGTTTTTCATTAAAATTCAATAATCATAAATACCTATTATGATAATATATTTTTCATCATTTAATAAGAAGGAACTGTATCACAGTTTTAATAGTAGTACTTCCTATAGGATCAGATACTGCGAATACCCCTTTTTTTTCTTTTACATAGTACAAGGCGCTATCACTTTGTCATCGTTGTAACTTTTTAAATATTTGTCGAAATGACATAGTGTAAAAAGCAAAGTTTATCGACTTTAAATATCAAAAGCGATTAAAGTATTTGTCTTGATAAAAAATGATTTGTTAATACAAAATGTGCATTTTGGAAATAGATATCAAATAATATTTTAGTTTTGATTCACTATTTTAGCGGTAATAACTTACACATTAATAATATACAACTTTAAAGCGTTGTAGATCCTAAACAATCATATAAAATGAAAAATGGTGTTAGGAACCTAAATATGATTTTTGATTATCTAGACAGTGATACTCCACTCGACATATTTTGTCAACTTTTTTTTTTACTTCGTCACAAATTGGCGCCTAATTTTGACCATATTGAATTTTGATTACTATCATATCTTTAGTAGCACTCCCATGATTGAGACGAATCGATTGATGTATGAATCATCAAAATCGGTCCAGGCGTTTGGTCTCTAGTGTGCCACAAAGGAACAAACATACATATATAGACTGTTAAACACATAACCCTGTCTGCGCGTCGCGCTTCGCGCTCTTGCATTGCGCAGCCGGGTAAAAAAGCGTAATCCACGCAGGCATACGAAACTGCGAACGGGTAGATTTGAAATTATGGGCGTTGAAGAAAAACTCATAACACCATACTACAAAAGGTTGACCAATGGTGGTCACTCACCACCCTTGCCGCTTAACGCTTGATGAAGTGGCTTGATCAAGCCAAACTGATCGTGTGTGTGCGGAGACATTTTGGAAGAACATGCCACTTGACGAAAGAATTTTGACTTGATTAAACGGCATGATGGTGCGAGGCCACCATATAAATGATATTATTTAATAATTTTGACAGAGGCATCATTTCAGAATTAAAGGAAGTCTTGTTTTAGACCACGTTTTGTACTAAGAATTGAGAGTGGACATAGAATAAAATGGCATAAGTGAGAAGAACGCGAGCGTTTTCTTTAAAAACCACCTGCAAAACGTGTTCGATGTCTTTTTTTTTTTTTTTTAATCTTTATTGTACAATAATAATTAGGGGTTTTGTCCGTAGATATGTCACCCCTATAATTTATGTCTAAGAATTTCATAACTACATACTATACAAACTTAACTTATCTATTTTTTAAGGCAGCTTGAATAAATTTGTATAAAAGTATCGCTAAGAGCTATTTTTTCACTGTTTCAGTTTTTCAGGCAGTGCTTCGCTGGACTCTTAGATCCTATAGCTCAGATACAAATGTATTGAATTTTGTGGTTAACGCCACCGGTAGGTAAACTTTACGTTGTCTTATCATTTACCTATTGATAACTACCTACATAATCTATACTATAATAAGTATAATATTATAAAGCTGAAAAGTTTGTTTCTTTGTTTGGTTGAATGCGATAATCTCAGGAACTACTGGTCTGATTTCAAAATCTGTTTTCGTGTTGGATAGTGCATGTATCGAATTAGAAAGCAAATACAAAGTTGGTATGAGAAAATTAAATGCAAATTGCAAAGCTGGAATAATTTCACGTCAGACAGTTTTGCCCCCCAGTTAATTGCTACAAACAACGCAACGGAACATAAACTTTAAAGGTAGGTACCAACTAACTTAAAAGTCTACAAGCGGAGTCTAAAAAAGCTTCTCTCTATGTAATTTTATGAAGTTATTTTGCTCTTTAAATAAAATGAATTGTTGTTGTTTAATATACGATATTAATTTATAAAATGTGGTTAAGCATTTTGTTGATAAATATTATAATTAATTAGGTGGGACGTATAGAATCATGGTTTTAAAACTGTATTTCTTGAAAATCACTTAGACACAATTATCACCCCAAGGGTACCCAAGATAGCCCGGGCTTTCTTAAACTATAGAATATTAAAGTTTATTTAGTTCTAGTAGAAACTTTAAATCAATTATGTACTTTTAATGATTTTGTTTTTAATTAGGTATTTATACTGTTCATTATTATTATTAATAATGTTTAAGTAGATATATCCCTACTGCCTTCTTATTTCACATCTTCAGTTTGTTCAGTCAAATTAGTAAATAGAGTAAGGAAAAGTATTTTTCAATATATCCAGTTTTTTCAAATTTACATAAATTTTATCAAAAACGTTGATTTTTATTGTGATTTTATTCACAAATAAACGAGTAATATTTTGATGTAAGTAGCTTGTTCATATATTTTGTATTTATTTGTTGTAATAATGCCAAAAACTAGGACAAGGCCCAAAATATTACAGACAGACGTTGAAGAAAAAAGCAACTGACATTATGTAATCTTAACAACCGTGAATTCCATTAAACATAGAACTGACGAGTGAGTCTAAAAGCAATATTTTATAAATGTTATATTTATCACGTAAAGTGTTCCAGTCATGTTGCGAGACGCCTGGGAAGGCGGCTGGAATTTCAATCACGGCGCCCGGAGCGCGGCCGCCTACTCTGCTGCGACTCTGTTACGACTTTACACAAGTACCGACACGCCGGTAATCCTGGTGGTATTTTCTAATCATCATGCAACTCTGTAAGTCTGCTTATGTCGTTTATTTTATTTCTTTCTAAGAAATAAGATTAATTAAAAGAACATAGCGTTTTTACACACCGAGTGTGAAAATCTGCATGTATAGTTTTATTACAAGATCCAAAGACTGCCAGACCCTACTTATTTTCTCACCGACAAAATATCAGAATAAGTGTGCAAAATGAACGTATACATACTTGTTAACTACAACTTGTGCTATGAGCTAATTTTCAGGTATCAGATTGTACAGGCACGTAAAAATTTTACTCTGAGGACTGGTTCCTACGCATGTTGTACCTTACTAAAAAGTTTTGTGTAAACGCAAATTTCAGGAAATTTAGAAAAACCTATACCACCTAATGTTTCGTTCTATTTTACATTCCAATCCCTAAGAGCTTGTTTTAAACCATTAGCCATTATTATAGGGATTTCTGTAACAAGCAAATTTTATGTTCTTGTCCTTTTGTTACAAAACCCTTGGGTTAGTCCATGTATACACATTGTTGTAGATCTCCATTTAGAAATGCTGTATTCACGACCATATGGCGCATTTCGAGGTTCAGTTCTGCTGCAAAGGAAAATAATGTTCGAAAGAGTGTCTGTCTAAGGGAGAAAATGCCTTGTAGTAGTCAACACCTTGAACTTGGCTGTACCCTTTGGCTACTAATCAAGCTTTGTACAATGACATTTCAAACTCGCAAACTATTCGATTTCGATATTGGTTCGTACAGAACCGATAATGGTACTGTTTTAAAAATAAAGAACTGTCTGAATATTTCGAGACTTTAGGTATATCGAACACCAGACAACGTGTTACACACCGCAACAAAATGGCGTGGCTGAACGGACCAATAGGTCTATAATAGAAAAAAATGGATCTATGTTCTCTTATTGTGGTCTTGCTAGGGTTTAATGGGAAGACGCTGTCGAATCAGCGATTTATCTAAAAAACAGGTCACCACACCATGCGTTACATAAGTGTCAAACACATTTTTAGTCAATCTTTCTTATTTTATTTCCAGTTTGTCTTTCGACTAGTTTCTGGCAAGCGCAGAACTTTTCATTGACTTTTCTCTTATAAGTTCTGTGGTTGGCAATATATTTTTTAAAAGTGCGAAGTGCTAGTCAATCAACATGGAAATCAAAGGTCTTCAAATATTTTTAAACTAGCATAGTACAAAACAGCTTATATTCGTAATGTTGACTCTTTGATGAAATAAAATAAACAAAAATCTTTTTAGAAAAGTCATCAACGAATATTAAAAGGTATTAATTGCCTTGCAACGATATTTTAGACATTGGTCCACATAAATCAGAATATATCAATTCCAACTTTGACGTTGCTCTATTAAATGCAAAAGGTACTTTTAAAAGGTTTACATGCTTCTATACAAGAAACACACTGTTTCTTATCTACTTCTTTAAAGTCTATACCTTCATTACTATTCTTAAGTTGATTCATGTCGAGCTACCTTCCTTCCAAGGTAGCTCGACAAATTAAATAAAAGTTTTATTCTGACGACGAAGCCTGTAAAGGCTACGAAACGTCAATAAATAAATAAAGTTTCGTGCATTAACCAGTAAAAACTAGTGTTATTTAATGAGTGATGTGCGTGAAAACCTAAGAAACAAATAATTTACAACATTACTACTATACTATTATACTAACAGATATATTTACATCGTCGATACCACCTACACATATCTGAGTTCCTTTTGCTACGGTAACAGTACCAGAGCTCACAGGCTTAAGGTTACTTAACCAATTAGCTCGTGAAGTCATATGTTTGTATTATTGGTCACTCCCAAAGCATAAAATAAAGAATTCATAAGTGATGTATTTTGACGTGACAACGTCTTAAATTAGGTTGCGGCTGGGAGTCACTTATGAAAAAGTGTAACGCTCGGTAACGTTACGATGAGTTTAAGTTTACATGTACAATGTTTTAGTAAACAAAATATATTTCTATAGTTAAAATTTGTGCAATTCTTATTTTCATTCAATTCCTTGTTCCTATTGTGCAATTTAATTATATTCATATCAATAAATATTCTACCGAGAAAAAGACGTTGTCACGTAAAATCTTCGCCCGTAAAACCGACTTTACAGGCAACCATTTTTTTTTTAATTGAATCTTCTTTCTTCATAGCTTTACGTAATGTGCAGTCATGTTTCTTGTGACCAGGTTCCTTACAATCATAGCACACAATGGGTGTGGGTTTCTGTTTTACCTTAGGGTTCTTAATATAAACTGCCGAAACGGTGTTAACAACAAAATCCTTTTTATGTATTTCATTTAAAAGCTTTGCTTTGACTAAAAGTGTAGTTACTTCTACATTGCTATTTTCAAAGGCCATTATAAGTGCTTCATACATAGAAGTTAGACCTACGAGCAATATAGCTGCTACAGAAGTGTCTTCTATTACTATCCCAATATCCGCGAGTTCTTGGACAGTACTAAGAATAGCGTTTATATACTGTTCCATATTCTGATAATCCGTAAAATTAACACGATATAATTTCCTTTCCAATGGTAATCTGCGTCCCATACCTTTATTACAATCTTTGAAACTACCTTGCAAAAAGCTCGGGGTGCTTAATAGAGCGAGAAAGTACTTTAAGCCCAAACATGGATGTTGATTTACAAAGTACAGGTCCCGCCACATATGGCTCATCACTGGGCTGAAGCACCCTAATATCAGCTGCTTTCTCTTGACCGGACACAAAAGCGGGTGTTTCGACTTATCATGATCCTGAGCTCACTAACACGTTGCATTCCCTAAGCTTGCGCAGAGACGTTGCATCTTTGAGCGTATTTTACCGTCTATACAATGGAGATGTTCCGAGGAATTATTCAATCCGGTGCCAGCGGCCAAGTTCCTTCACCGCATCACACACTCCACAGAGAGAAGTTAAGACGCTTGGCACTCTAGCATCATGCGTAACGCGCTTCCTTTTTCATGCGTACGAGCAAGATCTGGGACGACCTTTCCGCAGCGGTTTTCCCTCTCAGCTATGATATGACAGTCTTTAAAGTCGGGTAAACCTTTTGCTTCAGAGCTGGCAACGCATGAGCGGTACCGTTGGTGCTGCAAGTTTTCATGGGCGGTAGTGACCACTTACCATCAGGTGGAGCTTGTTTTTCTGCATAAACATAAATAAATTTATAATAATAATAATGCATTTATTCAGTGATACATAAAATGATTGCAAAGGTTAGGTTAACTCTATTATTACATTTATTAATATGCGTATATTTGGAGATCGTAGAAATGTACCCTTATATATTCCTATAGAAATATATTCCTATGATTATGAAAACAAAGCGCAAACCGGATCTGGACAAACAGTAATAAATAATTTACAAATGCGGTCATGTGAAAGACCCGCGGTGGGGACCACGCGACTACGGTTGATCATTTGAATTGCTAATCACTTTGCTCCCAAATAACTTGGCAAGTACTATCGCGTTTGAAGACACTGTATGCATTGTTACTTGCTCTATCGCGTGTTCTTATATTCCGCGTCATGTCCTCATGTCCAAATCATTAGTACAGATATAAAAAAGTTTATTTCAGTATCTCAGTCTAATACAATCATATGCGGTTGAAGCTTATCAATTGAATACCTTTTTATTCGATAACGGGGAGAATAAATGCATTATATCCACGATAATAACCAACGCCGCGTTGGTTTGCTGTGAACAAACCCTCGCGACGCAAGTAATTGCGTGGTACATTCGGCCAGTGGCGAGCAGCCCGAGGGCTACTAGTCAGTGCAGGAATACCTGCTCTGGTTACTCTGGCTGGGGCCATGCCATCGGCGGAATCGCTAGTATTTCCTCCGGAAACAGCGAGGTAACCACCGGATCTAGTAGCTCTTTATACATCGTCTCCGTGGCGGGGACGTGATGACGGAGACGGCAGCGCACCAACCGGTACGCCCCCGCCAGGCATTCGGCAGACTTTTCCCATGCGCTGCTCTTGGCGCTATAGATGGCCTCCTTGAGGTCCCTCTTTGCGCTAGCGTAGGCATCCCGCAATCGGTCTTCCTTCTGCGGGTCCCGCCTACGCCTGCGTCGACAGCGCAAGAGTGCCCTTTTGGTCTTTCTGCTTACTGCCCGCAGGTTGGCGACTTTAATTCTAAAGTTAAGTACCATATCATTTATTTTTATAGGTTTAAAGATGGTGCGCCACTACAAAATTCTAGATAACTATACAACAAAAAACGTCGTTGAAAAAATATTTTTTTGTTTATTGTACTGATTAATTTTACAACACCTATCAAATTAGCCTCCGTTATAAAACACGCCCCAATTAAAGTTAAAATCCTGTAACAAAAAAGTATTAATCGTAGTTAATTTTTTATTTTGTTTTTAGCGGCGGTTAATTTCATACGCATTTAAAAAACAGGGCCAATCTTAGTTTTTTTATTATAGAAATTGATAGCCCACTAAATACTTATTTTATCCCCAAACATAACAATATTTTTTTAAATTAACAACTAACCATTCTACAGGCTAAGTCGTCACTCCAGTTTTTTAGTATTCCGTAGTCCTGAGAAGGAACCCTTATAGTTTCGTCATGTCCGCCTGTCTGTCTGTCCGTCCTCGGTTTTGCTTGTAAACTGTTAGCAGGAGAGGTGGAGAGCCGTATTTCAATCATGCCGACAAAATAGAGTAATAAAATTTTGATAAATATTTTTTTAGGGTATAACCCACATATAACCTGGGATGATTTTTTTTTCATCGTCTACATACTGGCGTGGGGTATCGTTAAATAGGTCGTTTAAAATTACATAGGGGTACTGAGGAGCTCTAGCCAGAGTGGATAGAACTCAGGGACGTAACTACTAATTAAAGGATACTGGTAGAGATAAGATATTTTATATTTTATGTATTTGATTCAAGCGAATATAATTATTTTTATCTAACTACGAGAGGTTTGGTGCCCGAAGATCGTCTCTTGTATGGAACCTTCTATCAAGAGACAGACGATTCCTTATTTCAAATCTTAAAATCATGACATTAACTTTTTAATATAACTGCCAACCGTATATCGCAAGAGCAAAGAGTTTACCTAAACAAGGAGGTAGTAACGTAACGGACGTTACAGTACCTAATACTTCTTTTTCGATTTAGGGATCCGTTTGCAACTTTCAAGTGCTAATTTTTGTTAGAGTAGGGGTTTTCGTGGCCCTGTAAAAGCTAAGCTATTGGTTTGAAAAACATGAAAATAGTATAGATTCAATATAATAATGCTTTTCGTGAACTTTTAAGAAAAATTATAACGGTTAAGATTGTTTTCTTAGTTTAAGAGTAATAGTCGTCCAACTTTGGTTAAAGAAATTACTTACCTATTGAAAAATTCTTAGAGAAAACATTAATAGTTATTGTAGCGTAAAACCTTGCATTGAAAAACAAAATCTAATGAAATTTATTAAAAAAAAACACAATGAAATATCATTAGTCCCACAAAGCTACCGCGAGTACCAACGGCAACGGCTTCTGAATCGCGCTGTCGTTACGTTTTTATAAGGAGTAATATAAGCACTTAAAAAGATCGGCGGTTATTCCCCCTCTCAGGGGATGATCGCTTCAGATAAAGCTTGTAACGTCCTTCCGGCCATAAGCATGAACTACGGGTGTGTTTTAGTCAGTAGAAGTCTGACATAACCTTGCAGCCGGCTATAGGGTATCCATTAGGATTTCACACCCGCTACCCCGCCTGGCAAACAAAATCGGCGGTTATTAGCAGCATTCATTCGCGGCAGGCTATTGCACCACATAAGCGTAGTAAAAATAATGTCTTTTACAATAAGTTGACAATATACAAAACTTGTATCCGCCTATGACCTATGCGAATCTTTGCTTCGCCCATGTACCTCCGTCGCGTCTTAAATCTTTACAAACGCTGCAAAATCGTGTGGTACGCGGTGCCACGGGTTGCCCATGTACGTGCGCAACATCGATTTGCCTCGCGATCTCAAGTAAGACTCTATCGCGCAGACTATGAGGGACGCCTGGAGAAGTTACTTCGATAAAAGCGCGCATCATCCGAACCCCTAAGTAGTTAAAGCCATTAGTTATCACACGTCCGCCCTCCCGTCCTCCAATCGCAGGTCCCTCTGATTCCGTCGGCCTAGGCACGTCTTAGAGTACCCCGACGACGAAAACACGCGCACCAACGCACCTCCGACTATTCCCACAGAGGCCACAAACATCAACACTACACAGCTAGCTTACTTGCACGCTAGCTTAGCATTAGGTAGACACAGCACCCGTAGGATATGAGTGCGAAGATCCAATCTACACAAGACACGCTATACCAGGTACAGGTACGTATCACGCACGACAACGGCTAACTAGAGCCGAGGTTCGAGTCTCAGAGGCGCCCTCTAGTTGAGAGTCCCCCCCAGATTCCAGTGGTCTAGAAGCTCCAGACGGAGAGGAGACTTCACCCGTGGGGAGATGCCATCCGCCTGGAATACCTCTAGAGGCACTCGCCAATTCTCGGCTTGAGATCCCCTTAGGATCTCGCCGTCCCCAAACCCAAACCATGTAAAAGTCATCTGCGAACAACATAATATACACACTAAAAAGGCCGTTATTATTCGTACTTCAAAAAAAAATCATATCAAAATGATTTTGAGTTTGAGACGCAGTTTGACTTTCATTTAGGTATTTTAGTTGAGTTGAGATACATACTTTGATATTAATTGATTTTTTAATTTCCGATACAGAAAATAAAGACTCGCTCAAATATATTGCGGTACCGACAGGCAACTACGGAACCCTACACTGCGCGTGGCACGACACGCACTAAACCAGTTTTTGTCATGTTTTTTGTTTAAGGATAAGGATTTGAATTATTTGAGTTATTTTAAAATTTATCAACTTCACCCTGTTTCAAGGTATGCAAATACTTACTAACTTCTATCCTATGATGCCTATGATATTTAATTTCTAATAATTAATACCGCGAATTATAGCGAAAACTTAAACTGATAATTTGTTAGATGTAATACGAATAGTAAAGTTATTATTGAATAATACTATTAAACAGCCGTCAATTGGTCGGTAATTGAATAGACACGAGCTCCCACACACTTCATCGATTCCGTATTACTGTACTTAAATATAATAAATTTCCGAGAAGATATAACAACTGGTATAATACCTATGTATCTGCCTACAACGCCCGAAAATATTATCGATAAAATTAATTGAGAGCAGATTAAAATAACATGCTGAACACTACAATAATTATAGGAGAGCCAAGTAATAATTCAGAGTGGCTTTTTATTAAAATATCGGGCAGCTTTATAAATTAACGCGTGGATGACACACGCCGGCCGTGGTGGCAGCGGTGGATATAATTTTGCAACTGTGGTCACAAACGTTCGTGTTAGAGCCTGTAACAAATGTGTAATTACTTACATTAAAGGTTCCCATTAACAACACAAAAGATTTTTCATAATAACAAGGGATGATGACAAACTTTCCTTTTCATGTATATTATTAAAAAGTATTGGACACAATATAATATTTTTTTTATTATCATAATCAAAACATGAAAGACATACATTGATATGAATTGTCGCATCACACGTCACGTCTTGGTACAATTTTCACTTTGATGCACTCTTTCTTTGTTATTTTGTGGATGATTGACAAAAGAAAAAATATATGTCCAGTATTTTTTGGTAATCTAACTGACGAACTTAATAGAATTTCGTTTTATTTCCCGTCATCATCTCTATTACGTTCTTTCGTTATTGTGGTTCCAAAGTAGTTACTTTACATTTACTTACTGTAAAATTTTTCAGGTAGTAGAATATGAACTTAGCGGTAAGTATAAATGTTAGCCCCACACTCAGGGCTTATTTCAGACGTCAGCTCGTGAAGTTCGAGTATAAAGCGGAATTATATAAAATTAAAGCACATCCGATGTCAACCAACTGCACGGCTGTTAAAAAATTGCCCAATTTTGGCAATTAACCAACTACGTAATGAAAAATCCGGCTCTGTCGAGGCTTTCTGGCTGCTTCACCAGCATTTTCAAGCTGTAACTGATAATACGGTGCAGCATGCGGTAATAACAAAAATGGCGACCGCACTCCGGGAACTGCCTTCAGAAGTAAAAACTCAAAAATTAAGCAAAACGTAAACAAAAGTAAAAGAATAAACTTATCTCACAAAATTACAAATGAGTCTAAAGAAATATTCATTTCTAAATAAAATAAAATAAGCAAGACGTAAACAAAGATGGATAATAAATAAAAAAAAATATAAATATATGACTGTCAGGGATAGAGTTCTAGACATTTTGCAGTCGTAGGAGCATATGTTGCAGTGGACCGAGACCGAGCTGCTACTAACCACGTTAGGCAAAATTAAAAAAATACACGTGTACCTCTATCGGTAGATAGATTTATAGGCATATATAGTCACGGTGTCGCGAGTTCAATGGTATTTTCCCAACTCCAAAAATGCCCAACGCGCCTAAAGAAGTTTTCGTTTTAAAAATATCAACTTTGGTTCAGAAAAAAGACGTATAGAGCATCCGACATAACATTTAAAACAATATTTAACTTTATAAAGCTTTTCTCACGTTATTCATATCTAATTAAATTCTTTATCATTATTATAATTAATTTAAACTATGCATTAAATAGTAATATATGTACTAAATAATTACGATCTAGGTACATCTTTCTCATTGACATTTCCCATTTATTTATGTTTAATACATACCCGGTGATCAATGTTAAGGGCCAAGGAAGTCGTGATTAAGACCCCTTGAACGATTCCCCGTTCCCACCCCAAAACCGCCTATCGCGCAAACGATCGCATCCCGAATCGTAGTGATTGTGGATAATTTTCTCCTCCTTGTCCCATTCTTATCGACGTTTACAACAGACCTCTTTTGTTATTCTATCGTTTATGTTTATTACGTGTCGGTTTCTTTGGTAATATATTCAATTCAATTCAACATTTATTGCAAACCATAATGGAATACAAAGCTGGTAATTTTAAACAGATAAAGAGTACGTTATGGACCCTGTAGGGTATCGCAATTGGAAGAGGAGAGGATGTCTTATTTATAATTCCTTATAGTGAGATAATTTGTTATATCCAATGTATTAAAAATTATCTATTCACACTACTCCAATAAATAATTAATGTACACTCGGGCTTTCATGTTGCATTATGAAGAAATATTTACGCACGTAAAAGCTTTGAATTTTCATTTTGATAATAATTTTGTTCATTCTAAAATGAAAACATCAATTTATAATTTAAGTTCATGGTTAAATTTTTGGGCAATCACCTATTTCAATAGGGATAATACTCAACATAAATGGAACACTTAATTTAAGTCGGCTCAAATAACAAACAATCTTACGCTACGTAAGCTGAAGCAATACCATAATAATGGATATATTCATAGGTACTATTTATAAATTAATACATTACATTTTCGCTACTTGTATAGATAGGTAACAAATTGTATTTAACATAATATTTGATTTAACCTATTAAAAAGTATCAAGATATAAGAAGTAATATATAAGTGATTGCCTTGATATAAAACTCTAGAAAGTGATTACTCATCTACACATGCAGAAATCACAGCTCTCCCATATTCGATAGACAGACAAAAAAGCAGAAAACGAAATTCATCTTCCGCTGTCTCTACATTTTGTCGCGACTCGTTTTATTTTCGTCCACGACATTGATGGACTGGCACAGCTAGATACAACATACAACACAAACATACGGACTCGAGCTAGGGTTCCCAGTTGTTCGAAAAACGCAACCTTTATTAAGCACAGTAGTGAACGCTTCGAAAAATGTAAACCCATTTTGGGGAGTATGATGGAAAAGTTTTGCAGCAGACACGCGCGAATTGGAGTTTACTAACTACAGATTTACTACGTACCCCGCCTGAATAAACGGTTTGCACATACCTCCTTGTGTTTATGTTAGCGTGATCCTAACGCTAAAATAAGGAAATTTTCAAGCGATTCGCAAAAAAACGAAGGATTGAAGTATTGCTTTATTCAATGCAATTAGGATAGTGGTCTTAACGCAAACGTTACAATCATAATATAGAAGCAATCGGCTTTTACCAAATAACTTGCGACATAATGACACTTATCGAAAATGTAAGAAAGTATTATATGAGATAGTTACCAATTTTCTGCCACACAAAGCTATTAAGGAGGCAATGAAAGTTTACAAACGACCACTAACGAACTCCAAATGGTGCCGAACGTCAAAAACAACATAATTTATGGCCGCTCCTGGTGATAATAACTCCTTATCCTAAAACAAGGAACCATTGTTTACCCCATAGCAAGGGGTAGGTATTGGGGAGGCGAAATGTGCATAGTTACACGTAACCGAAGCCCCGGTCAATTCATTAGGCGCTTGCAGTTTGATTTCAATTAGACAAAGTCAACAGGAACGGAGTGGACGTAATTGATTTTCTTGCGACCACTCGGTTGGGAAATGATCGGAGTGGCTTTCAAAAACTGAACGCCGCCGCCCCACCTTTGATACAATGTGATTAATGGTCTTTTGTCTCGAAAGTTTATTGAATGATTCACTTCTATCAATACTTTCAAGGCAGAGTATACCTATAAGTAATAAGTATAATTTTCAAGATTGTCAATGGTTTACACTGATAAATATTCTGATTATTTAATAACATATTGTAAAAGCTTACATATTTTAAATTAACAAAAAGTACAGCATATTATATTTATTCTTCTTTATTTAGAATATTTGTAATTTCACTATGTTAAATTTAACAAGCCTTAAGTTATTGGATAGGTTATCCCTTATTGCTAACCTTTATACTTGACAAATCTAGTAGCAACCTTGACACGTAACCGTTTTACTAGCAATAAAGATGAAGATATTTCTTTTCTTGGCAACAATTTTCGGTAGACAGTAGACACAAAAAATTTACATCATTTATCGACGTCTCTACAGAAAGTCAAAGAACTTTTGTTATTAAGACATTCAGAAGTATTCGGACGTGCCTATTTGTAATATGAATTCCAGTGACGGACCTTCTTAGAATATTTTATGATACCTACCGTAAACAAATCAAAGAAATTAAAGTTATAGATATATTACTAGACACTAATATTGGACGAGATCACTCTCTCTTTACTTAAAATTGACGAAAGAGTAATTTTTATTATTGGAAAAGTAAATATTCTTAATTATTTCTTCCAATAATTAAAATTACTCTTTAAAGAGATTACTTATTAACGAGAGAGCTTGTTAATAAAGAGAGTTCCTTATTAAACTATACCATAACGACTGTATTTAATACTAAAATAACATACATTAAGTGTCAGCAATTCACGAAGTGATAAAGCATCAAAAGTGATTTACCTTTATAAAAACTGCTTCTTTAAATTTCTAGCTCATAATTCAAAAAGTAAAACAGCACACTTATGTACTTCCCTATGTGAATCATCACAAACAACACCTACACAAGGCAAGACTCATCGTCCATATCGGTTACGTAAGTTGGTTCACAGAGGCTTCGTTTCGCCACACCGATAGTTCCACGTTAATCTCATTTCACAGGTTAGTAAGCAGAACAATTTGGGAGCTATCCGCAACAAATGCGAACCCGTCCGTACAAATGTTACCAAGCAAACACACTATTGTTATTTTAGTTCCTATAATTAAGTACAGGTACTTGTTTGGCAAATAGTAATATTGGACATCACTAGGTAATTATTGGATAGTGTGTGCCTATTTGTATTAAGAAAATTTATTTATTTGTTTTCAACCTTTTTTATGTACTTAGAAAAATGGCAATCAAAATTGTCCCGCCTGATGATGGTAAGCGGTCATCAAACCATTATAGATAGGTACTTGCTATCACGAAAACTCGTGTTGACCTGACCTCAAGGTCATTTAGTCAGGGTAGGCAGGGTAGTTTGAATGTGTTGTCGTGGAGTCCTGGAAACCTTACCCTCTGAAAGAAAGAACAAAGGTAGTTCTTCTCACTATGTTCTAGAAGGTGGAGGACAATTGAATTGGAATATACAATATGTCATACCCCTTTTAACCTGCACATTGCATAAAAGATGCCACATAATATTTCCACATCTTAATCTAATTAGCTATTGATCAGACAGACGTCATGCAAAACGGTTTAATTTTTTCATAATTATGACTTGTAGTTATCATAAAGCGACCAAAACGAACATTATAAAATTAACTAACTGTCCCAGCGAACTTCGTACCGCCATATAAAGTAGGGGTTGGTGGTAGAAGGGTGAAAATTTTAGGGTTGTATGTATTTTTGTATGATGTATTATAAAAAAATAAAAACCAAACAACTTTGTCCAAAAAAAATAAAGGTGGACCACCCTTAACATTTAGGGGGATGAAAAATAGACGTTGTCCGATTCTCAGACCTACTAAATATGCACATAAAATTTCACGAAAATCGGTCGAGCCGTTTTGGAGTAGTTCTTACGCACACCGTGACACGAGAATTTTATTTAATAGATGATATTTATGGCATTGTTACATTGTACCTTGTTTTTTGAGAACCATCGATATACTGTTAGTGACTATGAAATTGTAAAAACAATAAAAATAAACATTTTACAAAAATATATCCATTACGAATGTACCTATATTAAAATAAGCTTTCCATCAAAATTCATCTATTGTATAAGTACAGTACCTAAACAATGTAATTCATTTACTTAGAATCGAAACAATTTTCAAACACAAATATATATATATTTTATGTTCTCTCCTTTCGCGGGCCTGCTGGAAGAAATTTCAATATGAAATAAGCAGTGCCCTTGTACAAATTTCTCGTTCTTGTTCTACTTATCTGTTTTATCGTGTGTGTACTAAATTAGTAAATAAATAAATATAGTCTGAAAAAAAACTATCACAATAAATGTATGCAAATAAATACGGCCAATATGTATTTATTCAATACTTATGGTTACGGGGTACGGGTCAGATCAGCCGCTAACTCTCGAATGACCAGCAGGTTCTGCGCAGCGACTCTGGCGGAAAATTGAATTGTAACCCGTGCCGCGCCGTCTAATCTCGATGTCAGCGACCAGGGCCGTACTCGGGGTAGATGGGGCCGCTGGCGCCCAACATACTTTTTTCATATCACTGTTTGGAAGTCCTGTATTGAAGATGAACATTGAGATATAAGAGTTTGAATTCTTATAGATATCAATATTTAGTAGTTATGTATTAGGTATAGGTATTTAGGTATATTTACCATTTAACCGCCATTTGAGCAAAGTAATGTATTATTGGTATATAATACATTGGGCAGTGGGCAGGCCCCCTACAAGGTGGACCGACGATCTTGTGAAAGTCGCGGGAAGCCGATGGATGCGAGTGGCGCAGGACCGATCGGTGTGGAGATCCTTGGGGGAGGCCTATGCTCAGCAGTGGGCTCATACGGCTGACATGATGATGATGAATACATTACTCCTAAACATTAATATATTTAAAAATTAGAAATTTAATCTCTTAAAAACATTCATAATTAATACAAGACAACGAAACAGTGATTTCTATCTCATTTATTCAGAGAAACAAGGTACTTCTAGTTGTTGTGAAAATAAATGAGATAATAATATTTATTATTATTTATTTTTTCTTCCATCAATTTAATGACTTCAAATTTTTATGTTGTATGCATATTTTTTGACATTTCATGAAAAGTAATGCATTACTGCAACTGTAAAATTAATGACATTTTATTTTGCTTGATTATTTATTTCTGTGTAATAATGAAATGTTTTAACAGTAACTTACCTTTCAACTACGGCCCCTGCCCTCGCACCCTAAACGCCCATACGATTTTCAGTCACGTTCTTTAAATGCTTCTTGTTTCATTTATATCCGAAAGGGTAGCTGAGAACACCCTAAATTGTTTTGTGTGTGATACAAAAGAGTTGCTACTCCGATAGCGGGTCCAAGAGATTGATCATGATCATTTATTATGTCGGCGCTCGATGTTTATCGACCGGCAGATGTATTGCACTATATGGAATTCCCATGTTTAATATCTTATTTAATCCGATCTGATGATAGAGTTCTTTATCTTAACAACGTCTCGCAAATTGAATCTCACAAACACAATGGTCATATCGTTCAAAATTATATTAAAATGTATTCTTGACTTGATAGCAACATTTAATAAAGAAACGATTAATAAAAAGGAACAAGAGATTGTTTTGAGATAGAGTGTTCGCTTTATTAAACACAGCTGTTTTTCCAATTAAAACAGAAGAAGGATAACCGCAAAACAAAGAGTCGATTTAAAAGTTACATTATTAACTCATTTATTTACTCCCAAAAGACTTGGTATACAATAATAGCGGTATTTAGAGAAGTGAGCGAGCAATAGCGCACTGAGTAGATGTCAAAGTCGCCGTGAAACTTATTGCAACTTGTTTACTCTGTCTTCGGCGGCCTTTGTTCCGCCGACAACTTCGCAGACGCCCGCGGACAGCTACTCGCTATAAATATAATTTACATTAATTACCCTCCGAAAGTGGGAGTAAATAGGCTCAATGTTGCTTAGTTTCTGTCGTCACGGCGAAAAAGTTAAGCGATAGAAACGATAAACGCATTTAACAGGTAAATCCCCCGTAAATTTCTTAAAGGCCAACTCGCCGACATGCTTACGGCAGTTTGCTACTGAAAGTTATTTACTTTTAGGGATTATGTGGAACATAAAGTTGCATTTCGCTTGAGCTGGGAAATGGTCGTAAAAAGTGTTTACAGCGGGAGAGTTAGTGCGCAGAATTTTTTTATCGGCAGTCCGCATTCTTATGGGGGTAAAATCATAAATGTTGATAATATTCTTGAGTGCTAAAGATTAACCAGTCATAATAACCACTCATGGGATATATTTTTCGTTATCTAGTTACATTAATATTGCGTTTATATTAAGATCATTTTTGTTGTCATCTCTTGGTATTTGAATTCAAATACAATTATATTTGAATACAAAGACCAGTTTTTTTTCTTTAATCTGGATCTTTTTTCTTTTTATCTGAATTAAATACGCTTTAATAGACTCAAATTAATATGCATTGAAAAAATAATAATTTGAAAGAATATTAAAATTGTTGCATGAAATCTCTATAAGTTAGCGGTTGGGGCGATACATGGGCGAAAGGACGGAGACGTCAATAAACTTTACGGTTACATAAAAAAACTATCACTTAATGTAAAAACATTTAAAAGTATATTAAATTTAATTGATGGCTAGATACCAGAGGAACCACGTACGGTCAATGATGAAAAAAAACTTGTCAATTTTTTTTTTCACAGTACACACACCAAAATATCACAGAAAGACACGAAAAATGTACAAAATAGACTAAATATCTAGTAAAATATAAAGTAGGTGCCATGAAAATAGTACTTTCTCTAAGTATTTATAGCTGCATAGTAGGTACATTGCTTTAATATTCTTATTACTTATGTAATAAAACTTCACCAGCGCATATAGAGATACAATTTATCTGCTTCAACTTAAGAGTGTTTCAATGAATAATCTAAGTACACACATCGAAACAAAAGCTTAGCATTTCCCACATTTCCCCTTCAACTCCAAATCATATTTTGCTGTCTGCTATTTGTTTCTTAACAACGGTCACATTTTCAAGCATTTCATCCGGCATCCCCAATTAGAGCAAACTTCGCGCGCGAGTGCCTCGGATATCGATTTAATGAAGAACACTCGCACACACAAACAAAATATTTATTATTGCATAGCACATTTCTTTAGCATTCTTATTACCTACGTAATAAAACTTCATCATCTTTATATCTGCCTCGACTTAAACCGTTTATGTACTTACATTGACACAACAGCCTAGCATTTCCCCTTCAAACCATACTTTTTTCTTTGCTATTTGTTTCTTAACAACGGATACATTTTCAAGCATCCCCACTTAGAGCACATTTGGCGCGCGAGTGCCCCGGGTATCGAGTTAATGAAGAACACTCGCAACACTCGCGCCATCACCCGGCCGGCACCGCACCGCAGCCGTTAGCTTAATGCGGGGATCAGCCAGCCCATTATTTTTAATACGGCTCTTTAGAATTGTAGATTATCAATAAAAACAATTGCTATTCTTGACTGTTCGCCGTTTGAGATGAGAAAGCTTTTCGTCTGAGTCAGTTCGAACCTATATTAGATATTATTATATCAACGACATATCAACCTCACATGAGCCAGCGGATTGCATTTCCTTTGTTGTCATAATGTCATATTTAATTTTAAGACAGTTAAATCATAGTGGATTTCCCCCTCGAAATGAACCGCCCATCTGGGAAGGTAACTTCCATCTTCCATCTTATTCTCAGTTGAATAACGCTATCTTTTAGTGGTGTTGTAATTCTGTTGTTAAGTAAGGTTCCAGGTCTCCACGGGGTAGGGGATAAAGTCAGTGATATTTTTGGTATCGCAAGCATCTATAGGATATGATGGCTGCTTACCGTCAGCCAGGTCATACGCTCGTTTACCATCCTTTTAACACAAGAAAATATCAAATATACGAGTTTAAATATGTAAAATTCTCGCAGTGGACTAGGAACTTTCCTAGTCTTCTAAGAAACTTCTAGCACTTGCTTCTTATTGTTTCAGGAGAGGATTTCGTTTTATAAATCAGAATACAGTAATACAGTTCTTAGAAGTTGGAAGTGAATTCATAAATGAAAGAATCACATTATGACAGAAATAAAAGCTGTGTTTCGATCATTATTAAGTTTCGGAATAATATGAAATATCGTATGAATTTAGTTTGGTTACCTCCAGTATACCAATAAAATAACTTAAACCAAAATAATATCGACAGGGAAAAGCAAAATCGCTTAAAAGGCACTTTGGTCGAAAATGAATTATAATAGGCGTACCTATCTCTTATCTATTAGACAAGTCCGTCCGTCTGTGGTGCTGTTTCAGCGGCCAAACCGTAAGAGATAGATAAAGAGAATATTTAAGTTATAAGTTAAGAATAGTCTGATAAGACTACAAACTTGATTTGAGTAACGTAGCACTTCCGGTTTTCGAGAAATCAGGTTTTGGTGAACATTTGGTTCACTGGTTTGCTTATCATTATAATTGACTTTTTTGCGTGGATCTGTTTATGTTTCGGAAAGACATGAGTAGTTGTTTTAAAAAAACTTTGATCCCCGTTTCAAAAAAAAGCTACTAAAGTGGTGATTTTGGTATGTTTTTAAAAGCTTTTATTTAACTCGCAATTTATGTATGTCTGTATGTATGTTTGTTCGGGTAGAATCTTGCAACTCAATTTTGAAGCAGATGTCTTCATTCGATTGAGCTGATATTTTGTACACACGTTTAGTTTGGATGACAATTAATGGTGAGCTGTATGACGTCATTCAAAATCGAATAAGGCGGAACATACAAGATGACGGATTAGTTATTTTTGATGCACTCCAACAATAAAGGTATCAAATAAAAGGGCTTGCTGAGAATTACTCGAAAAATAAAGTGACGTTACCTTAAATCCAATATCGCAGGCTTTAAAAGATGGCGACCTAATTTTTTTTATACTTTCCTGCAATAGGGTTTTTGAAGTTGTCTATTATCTCCGTCGATAACTAAAAAGTAAAAAATTAATTTAAAGTAAAAGCTTTTTTAAAAACAAGTTATTATTTAAATTCGCTAAAAAGAATAAAATAAAAATTTCCTTTAAATCTTTTACTTTTACAATTTATATAATATAAAATCCAGATTTAAGTAGGTACTAGTAGTTATAATACGAAAAATATTTAAATTAAAATCAATCCGATCAAATTTTGTTTATCTACACAGGAAAATTTTGCCATCAGCTTTTATATGACATAAATTGTGAAATGGCATTATAAGGTCGTAGTAAAAGTTTTAAAGGGCAATTTTATTTCATTATTTTTAGCGAATTTAAATAAAAAATGTTTTCTTCTTCCCCTTACTCACTGGACACAGTTCACTGTTCAAAGTTTACGTCTGGGGATTCATCGCCAGTGATTCCGCCTCGGCGGAGTTTGATGGGTCCATCTTCCGCTGCAGTTTGGTCAGTCGATTACCTACAGTACCGCTAGCACTCCCTACATTAGTCTAATGAATTGCCAAGTGGGGGCTGTATTTCCTAAACATTCCTCCAACCATCTGTTTTATTCCAAACAGAAGTTAGTACGATTAATAATGTATGATTTTATCTATTTATACCATTGTTCATACCACAATAATGAATATTTTCATAATAATTATATAAAATGTAAAGCAATTTGTAATTGACGGTTGAGCAACAGCAGCACTTCTGACTTCTGCTATAAAAAGCGTAGGTTAAATCCCAGTAAAAGCATTAATTTACCCACGTGCAGGAATATTAGTGCCTCAGTTATGAATGTTTTACATACGTTATGTATTCTGTACATTAATAAATTGCCATAGTACAAATTCTGCTAAAAATAACTGTAGCAAAAACTACGGCATACAATATCTGAAAAAGAATTCCTTTTTAGTAGATATAATATTTTATAATTCCATAAAAGCCTAATAATGTTTTTATCAAATTCTTATATTTTCGGCATCAGCCTAATAAAATTTTTGTAGTAATTACACTCGCTTACTGGCATTATGAAATCTCGGCCTAATTTGATGGCTCATTCATATGATACTCCAATTAAGTGTGTTTGTTACAAAACAATTATAATGTCGCCGTTTTGTTTAAGGGTAAACGGATACGACCCTGTTATAATTAGATATTTGATGAGAGCCTATTTTCATGTAAATATCCAGCACACCGTGTTTAACTCAAATTAATGATAGCTCGGTGCTCTAACAAGTAAATGAGCGCCCTAATTGAATTTACTTCAAAATATTATGATTAATTTTATCATTTTCATGGTTTTCCGACAAAATTGTTGTCGATTCTTTGTTATGTTAATTATTACAATTGCACTTTCTACGTTTTCTGAAAGTTAAGTGGTAATTACGTCTGTCGTTTCTGATTACTCCCATGCTGATCTGAGAGTGAAATAAAAATATGGAATGCGCTAGCTGTAAATTTTGCCACACATAGGTATAATAGTAATCTATCAAAAGACAGTGTAAATAATAGACGATTGGCTAGTAAATCAGAAATTAATTTAACTTTATTCAAATTGTATATAGAAGGCACAATTTTTTTAAATCGTTAACAATAATTGCGGATAAAAACAAGCGAAAACAAACTCCATAACATTGAAAGTATAATGTAGCAACATTTACAAATCATTATGTTGTTACAACGTCATTACAATTATGATATATTTCATATAGAAAACCTGTTAAAATGATTGGAACAGTTTAAACCCAAGCTTTTTGTCTGTAATTAGACACTTTGTAATAAGCTAACATAATAAGTGTTTTTTATAGCATGTTTGAATTTATTTATGGTTAACTCTTGGATATTGCTTGGGACTTTATTGTATAAGCGAACACAAAGTTCTTTAAATGAATTATTGAATTTTGAAGCCTAGTAGCAAGTAAAGTTATTTTATTTTTGTTTCTTATATTAAGTGAGTGTATGTTCATTACTCTTTTTAAGATTTTTTTTTTACAAGTAACAAATTTTCATGGGTATTGTGATGCGACCGTTATTATCCTAAATTCTTTAAACCTATCTCTTAGGGATTCTTTTCCTTTAAGATAATAGCGCAGACGAGAGATTTTTGTCCGCGGAGGACTTTTGTCTGCCGTAATAGATCGCTTACAACTGTATCGTGTAACGCACACGACGGATTCAAATACTGCAGACAAAAAGTCCCCCGAACTACCGCGGACACCAAAGGACCGGACAGGATGAAAGAACTTTTAAAATAAAGGACATATGTGACAAGAGGCGCAACGCATACTGCAAACTTGAGTCCGCCGCGGTGCGCGCTCGATAGTAATGTACGTAGTTAAAATGTGGAAAAAAAACTCAAAAAGAACTTAAAAATATAAATATATTATACATAAAAAATAAGTATCACGACCAATGGCAAAATATTTGTTGAAGGAATCCTTTAGCGTCTTTAAATTTCATCATCAGAAATGAAATTAAAATACCTCATCAAAATTAAAATACCCTACTGCAGCACTACGTTATGGCGATTGCGGGCCACCAAGAGAGGCAAAGCCACCTTTTCGACTCAGAATCATAAAATGCAGGCGTTTAAGGGTAGTTTCCGTCATCAGGCAACCAGGCGCTGGAAGAATATTTCACCGCCACTAAGGAGAATCATATCTCGCAGATCATTTGATTGATGGAGGGTCATTGCCGATTCCACCAAGAAAAAACTTAACTTTATTGCATTAATGAGAATTGAGTTCGTTACCTACTGCTTATAAATTTTGTTCATGACTTATGCATAGCACTTACTCCATCAAATTTATAAAGAGACCCACCTCAAGCGGACATTGAAAAGTAAAATATCTTATGATCATCTTTAATTCAAAAACTTAATTAAGAATTCAAATGAAAATAAAATAACAACGAATCTTTACGGGTTCATCCAACGCCGGTTACACTATCACCGCTATTTTAAATTCAAGCGAATTTGCAAAGTAAATGAAATTACGTTTTCACATTTCGCAAAATCCACTTCGTTCAATTTCTAATTGTTATGTATTTTTTGGTCGCGCGAAACGCTGCATTCAAATGCTTGGGGCTGTGTGCGCTGTTATTAATTGAATCAAACAGCGTACAGGCACAACACCGGGAGCTTATTTTGTTGTGTAAAACGTGAGTGCGCAAATGTGCCCTTACCGTATCCCTCATTAAACATCAATCGTATTCAGTTTAATGTTGGAAAAAGGGAAATATTTTCGCGGGATTCGGGTCCCGAAGAGGGGAGAGATTGCACTGGCAAATTAATTCCGGCGAAGGTCTTTGATCTCGTCCGTATTGTTGGCTTGTTGTACAAATAAGCAGACAGCCCCTGCCTCAGCTTCCTTTATAATTCCTGGGTCCCCGGAGGACTGCTTCGGTGGACTGGAATTGTAGAGAGCCATTTCAGCTCTTGGACTAGTGTCGATCGACCAACGTACCTCAACCGATTATTGCAGTGGTAAAGTTATGATATTAGCGGTGCCTAGTTGTTAATCGACCAAATAACGGCACAGACACGAGTCAAAATATAACACACAAAATACAGGTGCTATTTTGTCATCTTCCTCTTATTAACACCATACATATTGCAAGATAACTATGAAAAGTACTTTTATCTATATAAATAAAAAAAGTCGTATTAGTTACAACGCTTATAACTGGAGAACGGTTGAACCGATTTTTATGAACAACTAATTTTTGGATAACTCTCCGCCCCGAATAATAGAATAACTAATAATTTCTAGGAAAAATCACGACAAAAATGAATGCAAATAATAAATCTAAAGGAAATATTACTAGTAAAAAGGCCATTTTTTCTAGTAATATTTTCTTTAGATTTAAACATCGACTAGTTACATGCTTAAAAAAACTAGTGTAATAAGTTTTGAAATAGATTACATTTGTTACTTCACCATCTTCTGCGATTGACAGTTCACGTCACACATGTGTAGGTACTGCATATTTGTATTGAGATTCACTGCAAATCAGTAACACAATAAATAATCTACAACAGATTAATATTATTTTACCAAAATTTAACGGAAGATATTTATAAGAAATTATGCTAATGTTTTTGCAAGAAGACGATGGATACCAATCACCATTATTTAATGAAGTAGGTAAAAGGAAATTATTAAGTTAGTTATCAATATTAATGTGTTAATTTCAACATGACTTATATTATATATAACTCCTATTAGTTTTGTTTTCCAAAAACTTGAATTACTCCTTATTTCACAGTAAGTTGTAAGGGTCGATTAAATGACCAGAGACTGGAAATGTGTGGAGAATATAGGACAAACACTAGGCAACCAATCTGAAACAATGGAGATTTCCGCCAAACAGTGACAGTCATACCAAGATCCAACTGCTAATGAAATAAACGCTTGCCTCAAATTATCGAATCTGTAGCGTTACGTGAAGAAATTTCAGCTGACAGCAAACAGTTACATTGCTGGACGATCTATCTGCCAAAGATTTATCCAAGCAGTTGATGACTATCACTTCTTTCAAATTTATTACATTTTGATATCATTAGTAAATAAGCTTTTTAACAAAGTATTTGTCGGTGCTCTGTACTCAATGTGTAACAGACGAAGCCAACAGCCACTAACTATCGGATTGACTTTTTTAATTCCACCGCCTTACTACAAAACGTTGACATTGTGGGTTACCTATTATCCGAAGAAATGGCGCTGCCTTGCAGCTTAAGAATGGCTAGAGGAATTTCGATGCGGCCATCAGGGCCGCGGTACCATAATTGGTCAGAGCATTCACCCGGATAGCGAAGGGTGCGGGTTCGAGTCCCGTCTGCTGCCTGGTCCACGTGGATTTTTTTCTAGTTACATTTTCTTTACATTTAAACATCAATCAGTAACATGCTTAAAAAAATAAAAATTATGTTGACTCAAGTTAAAAACGGCCTAAAACTGTAACTGTCACTTTTGTTTTCTAAAAAGAAGACAGAGAGCGTTAGGTTTAAATTAAGACTGACTTTGGTCCGCGTTTTGGAATAAGGCGGCTTGAGAGGTGTCTTTTAAAAGGAGGCTCTATACGAGCACTATTTAAAACTGAAGCTTAGATCGGTGGTGATAAGTAATGGAACAGGTTTGGTGATTATGGAACTGCATAATGAGATTATGTATGTAATATGTACGTATTTTAATTTTCTTTAATATTTTTATCCCACTAAACTATTAAATTTTATTTTTATTTTATTTTACAATCCTAAATTAAATGAAACTAGTAGTTACGACTTATCCCACTTAACTATTCATTTTTCTTTTACAAACCTAAATTAAATGAAGCTAGAAGTTACGACATTCTCTTATCGTTCGCCATACCAATGAGGCTGCTATACATGTCCCGACTGCATTACTCTGCGAAGGAAGAGAAGATCGTAGAGTATCTGCGGATCAAGACGAAGTTCTCCCTGAGAGTCGCACGGTTGGAATCTCACCATAATATGAATTGTAATTCATTCGTGGTGAGAGTACCCACCGAACACCTAGCGAACTTTATGAAAGAAGAGCTTTGGCCGAAAGGTGTTGTGTTTCGGCGGTTCCGAGGCCGGATACTGAACACCACTCTACGTCACACGTCGCCGGCAATACATTCTCATCAAGTTTTTACTAACATAAGTATTCAATTTATTTACTAATAATAAGGAGTTATTTATTAATATTGAGGAACTCGATGGCGCAGGTGGTTACCGCGTTCGGCTGCGATCGTTGAAGATAAGCAACTTTCGCAGTGGTCGGTCATTGGATGGGTGACCAAAAATCTTCTATCTCGAGTTCCTCCGTACTTCGGAAGGCACGTTAAGCTGTTGGTCCCGGCTGCATCTGCAGTCGTTAGCACCCGCCAATCCGCACTGGGCCCGCATGGTGGGTCATGGCCCAATCTCCCTATTCCATCCATAGGAAAGGCCTGTACCCCAGTAGGGGGGACATTAATAGGCTGATGATGATGATGAATAATTATGATGTTTTATATCTGTATATATGTAAGACTTTAAGGTACCTATCTATGGGCCTGTAGGCCCATTTATAATCAGGCAATGTATTGCCTGATTATAAATTAATAAATAAAAAAATAAAAAATGTAAGCGATACGACTTTCACCAGGTCAGCTAGTAAAACATTATTATTTGATCTGCAAAACAATGATACCAAAGTGCATACAAATTGGATGGTAAACATCTCAACGTATTAACTTGAAATATTTAAAGCCAGAGTACTATCGCTAACATATTATAAATTTACGGTGTGGTTAGTGGTATCTTAGACCTAAATAATGCTTATCATGTTGTTAGGAGTTACAGGTAAACGTAACGTTTAACAATAGATTACATCTTATTACTTTTTTTATAAAAAGAGACTGGTATAAGTACAGCTTGTTATGTAAGTGTCAAAACTATTAAAATGTAAATCCTTATTAGCATAGAGAAATCATTTGTTCGATTCAATTTTCAGAATACCAATACCCATAAAAGAACACTTACTTCTAATAAAAATAAAAAGTTATTCCTAAGCAAAACCTACGTAATAGTAAAATAAATCAAATCTCTACAATAGCGGAAACGAGACCCCAGGTGTCATGAAAAGATATTGCTCCCTACCCAAATACGAGACCTGCAAATAAGCTTTGCAGGAATCAAATAAACCGAATTCCTTATGGAAACTGGGAAAATCAAGGGCCCGAAGTACGGCCAGTAGTAGTCATAGAATCAATGCCGAGAGGCACGCGGCACCTTCTCAATATAATTGAATAAAACTACTTGGAATAAATCTTCAAGGAGAAGATTTTTTCTAATAGCGCTAAATTTTGTTTTAATTTATGGTTAAACTAGCGGCCCGCCCTCGCTTCGCTTCGGTGTGAAGCTGAAGTGTAGACTACAGTTTTTGTTCTCAGGCTTCTATTATACACAATAACATTCATCTATGATTCTTCTTATACCTGCATGCGCAGTCTCAGCCCGATCGGTTTAAAATTTACAAAGTTTCATACAAACTTTCATTCCTTATTTTATCCCCTTGGGGGTAGAATTGATCAAAATCCTTTCTTAGCGGATGCCTACGTCATAACATCTACCTGCATGCAAAATTTCAGCCCGATCCGTCCAGTGGTTTGGGCTGTGCGTTGATAGATCACTATGTCAGTCAGTCACCTTTGAGTTTTATATATATAGACTAGCGGCCCGCCCTCGCTTCGCTTCGGTGTAGAGCTGAAGTGTAGACTACAGTTTTTGTTTTCAGGCTTGTATTATACACAATGACATTCATCTATGATTCTTCTTATACCTGCATGCAAAGTCTCAGCCCGATCGGTTTAAAATTGACAAAGTTTCATACAAACTTTCATTCCCTATTTTATCCCCTTGGGGGTAGAATTTATCAAAATCCTTTCTTAGCGGATGCCTACGTCATAACATCTACCTGCATGCCAAATTTCAGCCTGATCCGTCCAGTGGTTTGGGCTGTGCGTTGATAGATCACTATGTCAGTCAGTCACCTTTGAGTTTTATATATATAGATAGATTATCATACCGAAGACGAAATTTTGCGTTAAAATTCAATTGCGTCATTTTATCTTTGTCAACTGAGTGTCTTACAGAAAAGCAGATGCATTCATTTCTACAACAGCCTTCCAAGGGTTGCATAACTTTATCTTTGTAGCAACTTTTCTAATTAGTCTTCTGGGTCTTTAATACTTTTACGACCTTCAGTTAAATCAACAAAGTAAACAAATTCGTCCAAAGGTACGAGTAAACAGAACTATTCCTGACAATTGCCATGCAGCTCACATTGTAGTGAGGGTGCAAACGTTTTAAATTTACAGTGAGCAATAAAACCTGAAGAGGTGAAACTATTATTGGCATCACCACTGGTTTTAAATTCTACCTTAATTTTATTCATCCTTGTCTCTACATTATCCCTGACAATATTAACGAATAAAACCCTAACAAAAATAGTAAATAAAACCAAGTAAAAGGCCAAAAGATGCCAAGTGCCAGAAAATTAAGGCGACGAAAAGAAGAGGGGCGTCCTAAACCTGACTATTTTTTGGTAATAACCAGATGTTTAACGTGACTTAGATTGAATAAGCACAAAGAAAGATGCTGCGGGTCTCTAAGGGAGGTTTTAATGTTTCACGAATATAGTTTTTCAATCAGTATAAAACTCATGTTGTAATTGTATGTATTTATTTTTAATTTAAGTTTTAGTCACTGCAATGCGTGTCAGAATAAAGTATCTTAACATAACCATATCAGGCGGCAAGATTAATGTGCCACTCATCTTGCACGGAGAATAACATTAAACAAAGTTGTGTCCTATCTATTAAATAATCTGCACACTGATCAATAAGGACAAGCAATTTTCCAATAGTAGGTAGAAATTACTTTTTTATAATCATTAAAGGAAATATAAGTCTGACTTCCAATATGACGGTGCATGCTCGGACTCCAAATCCGTAAACGCTGGTGTTCCGCAAGGCTGTGTGCTATCGCCTACGCTGTTTCTTCTTCATATCAATGATATGCTTCAAATTGATGGCATTCATTGTTATGCAGACGACAGCACGGGTGATGCCCTATATACCGGCCGCGCCAACATTTCACGAGAAAACGTCATCGAGAGCCGGAACAAACTTGTGTCTGAAGTCGAAACTTTGTTAAACCAAGTAACGAATTGGGGCCGACTTAATCTAGTCCAATTTAACCCTATGAAGACACAAGTATGCGTGTTCACCGCATATCTCCTCTCTTTGAGAACACTCCTCTAACTGCCTCAGCTAGTATTGGCATTCTTGGCGTTGACATATCGAGCGACGTGCAGTTTCGGGATCA
Organism: Chilo suppressalis; assembly: GCA_902850365.2. Lineage (NCBI taxonomy): Eukaryota > Metazoa > Arthropoda > Insecta > Lepidoptera > Crambidae > Chilo > Chilo suppressalis. Next base: position 15,842,401 of record OU963897.1, on the reverse strand, counting down.
TTTAGAGGGCAAGGCCAAATTGGCCTCTAAGAAGCTTGGTGTGCTCAATAGATCGAGAATGTACTTCACACCGGCCCACCGACTGCAACTTTATAAGGCACAGGTTCGGCCTCACATGGAGTACTGCTCTCATCTTTGGGCGGGGGCACCCCAGTACCAGCTTCTCCCTTTAGATCGCATCCAGCGCCGAGCGGCTCGAATCGTCGACGACCAGGACCTTTCCGATCAGCTTGATCCTTTGGCTTTACGTAGGGATGTAGCATCGCTCTGCATCTTCTATCGCATTTATCACGGAGAGTGTTCTGAGGAATTGTTCGGATTAATTCCAGCTGCTGCATTTCGCCATGGTACATCGCGACAAAAATTTCATCCCCATCAATCATCTTGATGCGTGGCTATCCACAACCGTGCGTTTTTGTCGAAATTTTTTACCACGTACGACAAAACTGTGGAATATATTGTCGCCAGCAGTGTTTCCGGACCAATACGACCCAAAAACCTTCAAAAAAAGAGCGTACTCCTTCCTTAAAGGCCGGCATCACATTTGTGATACTCCTGGTGTTGCAAGTGTCCATGGGCGACGGTGATCACTTACCATCAGGTGAGCCGTCTGCTCGTATGCCACCTATAACATAAAAAAAAAATCGTGATCGTCATCATCTTACTCTAAGGCGCAGCGCACACCGTGAGAGACGTGGCGAAGATACATAGAAGTTAACAATTATGTTAAGCCCTAATTAAGTGCCCTCTTCAGTTAAAAAAATCATGGCATTGTTCTGTTCACTTCTGATCACTTCCGGTTAAATAATACTGAGCTATAAACCGATTTGGTAAAAGTATCTGATATGTTTTTTTGTCGAACACTTACTCTGAATAGTTAATTTTAATTGCACGCCATATTTTAAAATTATGTTTTAAATACAATATAATATAATAAAAAGGGAAGATACGGCACTCGCGGCTCAAAAGTGATCCACTTAAATTGTGGTGCATGACTATAATTCGCTTTAGTCACAATTGAACCTTCAAACACGCTGCATGTGCACTCAATATACAATATTGCGTATATTCTGTGTTATGAAGATAAAACAATGCCTTCGATGCTTTTATAAAGAACACAAATAGATCAAAATCAAATACCAAATGCCTCGGCAACACTTAAAGTAAAACTGTAAAAACTTTTTTTTTCTCAAAAATCACGGTTTGTCTTAAATGTTATTTACGTAATCGTCATTTTGTTATCAAGAAAAGGACAACAATACGCTGCGTTGAAACGTATATTTCGGTCTCGCTCGCTCATTTGAATGTTTATATATAGACGTGTGCGTGTGTGAGAATTGCTTATGTGGTTGAGTCGGATCATATTTTATTTGATGTTCGTATGAGGGTACCGTATCTACCCTTTTTGTTTTAATCTAAGATTTATAAATATAATTTATCGAACTATGCTTTCGAACTCTACCCGGGGAAACAAATTGATTAAATTTTAATTATTTATGTTCAAACTTCAATTTATTTGCAAGTAATTTTGTAAATACATATTTACACAAAATTGGCCAGTCGTAAGTAATTAAAGTAGATTCAAAATGTTTTCGTTCTGTCTAGACGAGTATTATTAATTAAACTCGCGCCCCAAAGGAATAGTTATAATAGCACAAAATTAGGTTACTTAACTTTTTATTTAAAAAGTTCTAATCATAAATTTGGCACCATAGAGGTTACATTAAATAGGTTTAATGACGTTTTGAATTTACAATTATATTGAGTACTCATTATATGTGATGTTCTAAATTCAAATCTACTTTGCCGCTCAAGCGAATAAAATAGAATTTTCCAGCCAGATTTCGAAGCGCAAAATTACACTTTCCGAGGTGGTGGGATGAAAAACATGTTTTCGTCAAATATGAAGTGCAGTGAAAAGTGAATGTGGTGTCAATTGTTTATAGCAACGCTAATTGCGGTGATAAAGGTATTGATTCTTTCGATATTAAATATATGTTCAGTGATATATTGTCGAATATTCGTGCTTTCATCATTAAAATAAATGGCATCGGTCCGCTAGTGCAGCGATTGTAGGTTATGCTATAATTGACAAAGCTATAACAATAAGTTAACAGAACTATTTCACGATGAGTAAAAAATCAATTGCTTTACTATTCGATCGAAATAATTATCGAGCGTAGCTATGATTTCAAAAAAGCACATTCATACTTGTAAAGACTATGTACATTGTAAAAAAACGTTGTCACGTTCAACTATCGTCAGTAAACCGACTTTACAGACAACCGTTTTTTTTTCGTTTGTTAAACTAGCATTGATAGCGAAACAATATCAAACATTTATTATTTTTTAAGCATTTAAATGTTTATATCTAAAGAAAATTTTACCAGAGAATATTCCACGCGGCCCAGGCAGCATACAGGACTGCTTGCCAGTCTGCGGTCTGGACAGCGTGATTATTTATTTAGCTTTTCTTTTATTTAGATTTCAGTATCAAACATTGGTGTCGATTCTAGCATGATTCTCTAAACCTAAACTTAAATTTGACAGCAGTATATCCTTGTCATTCTCTATACAGAATGAAAAGGAGAGATTGATACTAAATTTAGTTTTAAGTTAAGAGAATCACGCCAGAATTGGCACCATTGCCTGCGTACTCTTCATATAGCTATATCAGTGGTATGTACCATAGTTTTCCGATTCAGCGGAGGACAATGTGATCACTATCTATAAACGTATGAACCTATATAACATTATTACAGGTTATACAATACTGCAGAGGCAAGGGGCCGCACGGGCTCGTTTGTCCTCATAATAACAACGAAATTGAGTTCAATTATTATCAGATTAAGAACGCAACGGCAGGGGCTTTGCTGTCGTCTGGGGTACTAATATTATTGTGTTGTAACTCCCCCTATTAACCGTACCCTCGGTTCTGTGAATTTTGTTATTTGTTGAAGGTACTGCGTTAATTGAAAGTATATAGGTATCTTGATATTCTTGATTTGGTATTAAATACGGAATCTCTCGTTTATATGTTATTAAGTATCTTTCCGTGTTAATCTTTGGTAGGTTCACGCACTTTTGAACTTTGAATGAAGCCTAGTTCGTCGAGATGTAGAGCTTAATCGAAATTAATTATTCGACCTATAACACCGGAATAAAAAGGTATTCTGCAATCTGGACATTTTGATAATTTAACGACTTTGACGTAGCTGTCTGATGAGATTGCTTTAACGGTTAAAAGATTTTGCTGAAATTTATGTTTCCGTTTGTTGCTAATAAATCATAACGAGTATACAATCAAGTCAGACGTAATATTATCTGAGCTAAGATAATTATCTCAGAACAACATCTGTGACAAAGTATTGGCACGAAGCAACCTGTAAAGACTGCGAAACGTCAATAAATAAATAAAGTTTCGTGCATTAACCCGTGAAAAACTAGTTTTATTTATTTAAGTTTATCCTACCAATATTATAAATGTGCAATTTTGTGTGTTTGTTACTCAACCATGAAAAAACTACCGATTTGATTTGGGTGAAATTTGTTACGCCTGTAGTTTATGAACTATGTTGATACATAGGATACTTTTTATCCGACCAATTATGTTACGTTCTTGTGGGATTTCCAAAAAACCAAATTAAACGCGGACGAAGTCGCGGGCGGCCGCTAGTCGTAAATAATGAAAATATAAAAACTGGGTGTCAATTGCCTAAAGGGATTGCTATGGCTATCGCTATCGCTTAAGATTTTATTTTGTTATTTCTGACCCCAAAAGGTTTTCAAATACCTTATGCTCATTTTCTTTATTATTGTTATTACCAATGCAGAAGAAAAAAAAGGTAAATTTAAAAAATCAAAAAACCCGATTGCTTAATTATGCTTCAAATAAAAACTGAAAAGAAATTTTTAGTTAGTTAGTATTTTAAGACGGTATATACCGTAGTCTTGTACTTCAGTATGGGAATTAATATCGCGGGAATTATTAAGTACCTGGCGTCGGTCTAAAAGATTGATTTATTAAGACATAAAGACTTTACCAGCGGGGTCAAAGCTACAGATGGGCCTCAATTGTCGCAAAAATGTGTGAAGTTAAATCAAGTCGTTACATAAATATCTCTTATGTATGTAAATTTTATAGTAAATTAGCACTTACTCAAAAAGTCATCTTTTGTTTATGTTTTTTTTAATAGTTTAGCAGTAAATATAAAATTCATTTACTTTTATTCGTCGACTATTTAAAATTGGCAGTGGCTGCATGGTCATGTCAATGCCGGACGTCTAAGATTGTGATATACACAAATTCAGTGTTAGTCCCTAGTCTCATAATTTGATAAACCTACATAATTCACAGAAACCCAATATGTAGATGCCAGAAGTTAACTTCAAATGTTTTTAATCACCCTATATACAATACCAATCAATGACGTTTATGTCGCAGGTTGAAGAAAGCAGTAATTCCTGTCTGTTGTTTTGGACAATGGTGGCAATTGCCTTAGATCACTAAATTAAATAATTATGCAATCACCAAAGCAAAGTTTATAATATTTCATTAAACTAAAGGCGCATAATAAAATTTTCATAAAGTTAGGTAGCAATATCCCATAGCAATCTCATTTATTATCAATTTATAGTTCTCTTTGTAGTTTTCTTTTAAAGCGTTCACATTTAACAGGTCAAAGACTTTGTGTTCGACCCTTTTTTATTGGTAGTGTAAAGCTCGAATGAAGAGTACTCCCAGTAGTGCAATCATGGCAATTATTTTCCAAATTTTTTTTTTGTTTAAAAAATACCGAATAACGTATCACTGTTAAGCACAAATGCTAAGTAACTTTTACAAATATAATCAAATAAACCTATTACTTACTTTATTTTTAAATCTTTTTCATCAATTAAATACTTATCTTATCCTAACTATCTATACTAATATTATAAAGAAGCAAGATTTGTATGTTTGTAACAAATAATCTGTCAAACTCAGTAGTTTGACAGATTACCAGATTTGAAACCGGTTCAGTAACCGGTTTCAAATATTAACTCATCATAAGGTAGCTACGTTATTTATTATAACATTTTTCTTTATTTAAATACATTTTGTCCGAGTGACATAGGCTATATTTTATCCCGATAAATAAATTTCGCCCATACAATGCGCGGGTGGATCACTAGTAAGTATAATATAATATTATAGATGCGAAAGTGAATTTGTTTGTTGCGCTTCCGTGCCCTAATAGCTAAATCGAATATAATGAATTCCCATATAGAAGTAGATGGGAACTTGGTTCTTAGCTACAACATCGCAATACTTATAGGCGTAGGGTGATGAAAGGGGTGATTTACCTATAAAAATGTACATTATTTACTTTGAATTTTGCAGAATTATTACAAAACCAATATTATCGCGAGCTGATTAATAAATACAGGGATTCCAATAAGTATGTATGTACTTACTAGCGAAAAATGGGTTATTTGTCATTATATTAAGTAAACCTTTTTTGTAACATTAAGTAATATCGTTAAAAAAAATGAAAAACAATTAAATTCTGAGTTTTTCATTAAAATTCAATAATCATAAATACCTATTATGACAATATATTTTTCATCATTTAATAAGAAGGAACTGTAGCACAGTTTTATTGTTAGTACTTCGTATAGGATCAGATACTGCGAATATCCCATTTTTTTTCTTTTACATAGTACACCGCGCTATCACTTTGTCATCGTTGTAACTTTTTAAATATTTGTCAAAATGACATAGTGTAAAAAGCAAAGTTTATCGTCTTTAAATACCAAAAGCGATTAAAGTATTTGTTTTGATAAAACATGATTTGTTAATACAAAATGTGCATTTTGGAAATAGATATCAAATAATATTTTAGTTTTGATTCACTATTTTAGCGGTAATGACTTACACATTAAAAATAGATATATGGTGTCACGGACTTTTTTTAGAACTATTTAAGAGATACATTTTTTTATGTATAGGCCAGAATGAGTGCGATCTCGTTCAGAAAGCGCCTGCCTGGCGGCGAACTTTCTTTATTGCGTATATCTGAAATAGGATGACTTCGGTTATGATAGTGCCGGCCATTGCCGAGATTTGGGAAGGCTTGTTTTTTTTATATATACCCTATTCCTAGGCAATGCTATTCCATTTGAATTTATTGTTTGATATTGGCAAGGGTAACACTTCTCTATGTTCGGCCAATGAAACTAAATATTATTAATAGACTTACATAAGTTTCTTGGAATTGTTTACTATTCACCATTCTGGATTCAGCTTTTCAGCATGTTTGTGTAACAAACAAATATTCTTAACTCTGTATTTGTTATAGTAATACTAATGAAAGATTTATTGGTACCTATGATATGATTGTATTTTTGAAACACTAATTTTTGATTCCTCTATTATGACAAGATTTATATCACAACTAGCAATATATTTTTAAAGCTGTTAGAAATAATTCACACACCTACGTCATTCTCTGATATAACACAATTTTAAAATCAGCCAGTACTCCTTTGAGCAGAGTTTATGTCCAAATTTCAAGATGTCCCGTCCCGTGCCGCCTGGCGCTGATAGAACCGTCACGTCCTGAGCTTATAAGCTAAGTATTTTGCAATTCAAACAAGTTTCATGTAGCTGAACTTTGTATCCGTGTCTTACCTGCCGAAGTTTTAATTGGAATTTATCATATAGAATATTTTGCCGAGTGAAAAGTAATTATGAATTTTCGTTGTTATTATTATGTAAGAAAGAAAGTTTCTATATTGAGCCGCACCGAAAAGCAACATGTTAATGCTCGGTGGGAGTAAATCAGTGTATAAATCTTTGGTTAGAGCGGATAGGGATCGTTTGGTGGCACAAAGATTTGGGGCTTAAGGCGATCTTTTTGGGGCTCGCGAAGATAGTGGCGGCGAATTGAATGCTGCCCGTTTGCGGGCTTATCCCCGTGTAACAGATACTTTGTTATTTTTTATTCGCGTTCCCCGGGAACTGGATCAGTGATAAGGCAATTTTCCTTAATACAACCCCTTGTGCTTCATAACACGTCACTGTATAAATCACATTAGATACATTCTTTCTGCTAACGAAAGGAATTCGAGTAGGAAGGATAAGAAAAGCTTTTTTATGTTATGTTCCAAGGATAAAAATTGGACAAATGAAGTAGATAGGTATTAACATATTATTGGAATAGATCAATTAAATTTTTAATGACAATAACGATAAGCAGTAGTATATTTAGTATTAATATTTAAGTTTTTTATTTAATTAATTTTAAATTCTTTTTTGAATTCACAACTTTTTTGTACTAAGAATACTTATGATAATAAAATCATTCTCATACCATATCATCATTATGTTTTCAGTTTTTCCGAACAGTCGGACTGTAGCAAACATTTGCAGAAATTTTAACTAATTCTTGCTTAAAAGTTTAAAGTGATGTTTGTAAATGCACTAATTTGACATAATCCAGTTGCTGGTTCATAACAGTTAACAGGGTTCCTCAGCAGATGTATTGAGCCTTTGAGCCTTTATAAAACTAGGTCGTTTGTCTAGGACCCGAAGCAAACTGTTTGGCAGCGGAGACGTAAGGGCACTTAGCCTCTTATTAGACGGGATGACACCAGTACTACAATATTCAGTTATCAATAATGCGCTATGAATATTTATATAAATATACACGAATGATCGCAACAGTCCATTAGCTAAGCCGCATCGGCGGAGACGGTAAGCGGATCAGAGAATAGGTTTATGCGTAGGATTAGAGGTCGAAACGAACGTATGCGAACAAAACTTAATGGAACCCCCATTTTAACGATAATAAAAATGGACTTGAAAATATCAACTTAACAGCCGCTTACGATAAACAGCGTAAATAAATACTGGCAGAAGACATCGTATTCCTACTTATTTCAATCGATATTTAATCGAACAACAACATAGAACTCGAGCGATTAAGAAATCACTTTGTGTTAAAAGCCAAAATGTTTTATGAAGCATGTAGACATGTCGTTGATCTTGTTCGGATGTTGCTCAGTTAGCAATGTACGCCTTAAATAATGGTAGGTATACCAAACGACCACACTAATATTATAAAGGCGAAAGTTTGTGAGTGTGGGAGTGTGTGTTTGTTACTTCTTCACGTCTAAACGACTGGAGCGATTTTAATAAAATTAAGTGTGGAGTTAGCTGACACCCTGATTAACATAAAGGCTACGTTTTACCGCGGAAAAATATCCTTAATAAATCGCTAGTTAGGTATATTTTGTATAGACCCAAATACCTTACCAATGTTAAGTACCTAAAGGCAGAATCGGTGCAAATATAACTCGTGCGGATGTGGTTTTTTACACTCGCACCATTTATCTAAGCTCCAAAGTAAGCATTGTAAGACTTATGTTTTGGGATACCAGGGTAACGGATACTTAGAATACATTAGGTACGGAAATATTGAAGATCGTCGTGTGTCGTCAAGCAAATATCCAGCAAAACTTCTATAATGACAAAAATCTTTGGAACTCCCAAGGAGTTTTATAGAAATTATTTCAATGAGAAAAAGTCAAAACATATTTTCATCTCGCTGAGGGTTTTCATAATTCGACCTTTTTGTAACAATACCTCTTTGTTATATTACTAAGCTCCAAGATTCATATTATATTGATGTTTTTCTTATACAGTAACCAACAGGCTTTGGTTAAATAAAGCGTACGAGCTCTGTACTAGGTAAAACTATGAATTTTAGATCAAGTGTGTATATAGGTATAAATGTGCGTGAAATGGCAATATGTTCGTCGTCACTACCTAAGTGTAAACCAAGAATGAATCTGAAATGGAATTCATCTGTCTCATTTATATTTAATATTATAATTGTAAAAGTTTAAGAATGTTTGTTAAAGGTACCAAATCCTGCAAACATGGGTGGAAAGACTTTGCGGAAATTAAGTACACATATTTATAGTTTATCGGGATTTATCCTGGTTGTGACATAATATTTTCTATCCCGAATTTGTTTTGATTTCCTGTGAAATTTTGTTATTTCTGACCCCAAAAGGTTTTCAAATACCTTATGCTCATTTTCTTTATTATTGTTATTACCAATGCAGAAGAAAAAAAAGGTAAATTTAAAAAATCAAAAAACCCGATTGCTTAATTATGCTTCAAATAAAAACTGAAAAGAAATTTTTAGTTAGTTAGTATTTTAAGACGGTATATACCGTAGTCTTGTACTTCAGTATGGGAATTAATATCGCGGGAATTATTAAGTACCTGGCGTCGGTCTAAAAGATTGATTTATTAAGACATAAAGACTTTACCAGCGGGGTCAAAGCTACAGATGGGCCTCAATTGTCGCAAAAATGTGTGAAGTTAAATCAAGTCGTTACATAAATATCTCTTATGTATGTAAATTTTATAGTAAATTAGCACTTACTCAAAAAGTCATCTTTTGTTTATGTTTTTTTTAATAGTTTAGCAGTAAATATAAAATTCATTTACTTTTATTCGTCGACTATTTAAAATTGGCAGTGGCTGCATGGTCATGTCAATGCCGGACGTCTAAGATTGTGATATACACAAATTCAGTGTTAGTCCCTAGTCTCATAATTTGATAAACCTACATAATTCACAGAAACCCAATATGTAGATGCCAGAAGTTAACTTCAAATGTTTTTAATCACCCTATATACAATACCAATCAATGACGTTTATGTCGCAGGTTGAAGAAAGCAGTAATTCCTGTCTGTTGTTTTGGACAATGGTGGCAATTGCCTTAGATCACTAAATTAAATAATTATGCAATCACCAAAGCAAAGTTTATAATATTTCATTAAACTAAAGGCGCATAATAAAATTTTCATAAAGTTAGGTAGCAATATCCCATAGCAATCTCATTTATTATCAATTTATAGTTCTCTTTGTAGTTTTCTTTTAAAGCGTTCACATTTAACAGGTCAAAGACTTTGTGTTCGACCCTTTTTTATTGGTAGTGTAAAGCTCAAATGAAGAGTACTCCCAGTAGTGCAATCATGGCAATTATTTTCCAAATTTTTTTTTTGTTTAAAAAATACCGAATAACGTATCACTGTTAAGCACAAATGCTAAGTAACTTTTACAAATATAATCAAATAAACCTATTACTTACTTTATTTTTAAATCTTTTTCATCAATTAAATACTTATCTTATCCTAACTATCTATACTAATATTATAAAGAAGCAAGATTTGTATGTTTGTAACAAATAATCTGTCAAACTCAGTAGTTTGACAGATTACCAGATTTGAAACCGGTTCAGTAACCGGTTTCAAATATTAACTCATCATAAGGTAGCTACGTTATTTATTATAACATTTTTCTTTATTTAAATACATTTTGTCCGAGTGACATAGGCTATATTTTATCCCGATAAATAAATTTCGCCCATACAATGCGCGGGTGGATCACTAGTAAGTATAATATAATATTATAGATGCGAAAGTGAATTTGTTTGTTGCGCTTCCGTGCCCTAATAGCTAAATCGAATATAATGAATTCCCATATAGAAGTAGATGGGAACTTGGTTCTTAGCTACAACATCGCAATACTTATAGGCGTAGGGTGATGAAAGGGGTGATTTACCTATAAAAATGTACATTATTTACTTTGAATTTTGCAGAATTATTACAAAACCAATATTATCGCGAGCTGATTAATAAATACAGGGATTCCAATAAGTATGTATGTACTTACTAGCGAAAAATGGGTTATTTGTCATTATATTAAGTAAACCTTTTTTGTAACATTAAGTAATATCGTTAAAAAAAATGAAAAACAGTTAAATTCTGAGTTTTTCATTAAAATTCAATAATCATAAATACCTATTATGACAATATATTTTTCATCATTTAATAAGAAGGAACTGTAGCACAGTTTTATTGTTAGTACTTCGTATAGGATCAGATACTGCGAATATCCCATTTTTTTTCTTTTACATAGTACACCGCGCTATCACTTTGTCATCGTTGTAACTTTTTAAATATTTGTCAAAATGACATAGTGTAAAAAGCAAAGTTTATCGTCTTTAAATACCAAAAGCGATTAAAGTATTTGTTTTGATAAAACATGATTTGTTAATACAAAATGTGCATTTTGGAAATAGATATCAAATAATATTTTAGTTTTGATTCACTATTTTAGCGGTAATGACTTACACATTAAAAATAGATATATGGTGTCACGGACTTTTTTTAGAACTATTTAAGAGATACATTTTCACTCTACATTACATTCATGTAACTTTTATTGTTTTTGCAGTGCAGGCCAAAATGGCTCGCAGATGGGAGATTTTTTTCCGTCTTATGTGACACTTATTGTTATATATTGGCCAATTCACTCAATAACTACATAAATTATTATATATATGTAATTATCATATATGAGCTATATAACTGTTAAGTTTCATTAAAATCCATTCAGTACTTTTTAGGTGACAGAGTAACAAAGATCCATACAAACGTAAGATTGAAATTAAAAGCGTAAGTGGTTAACCTCCGTGACCTCCGTGGCCGAGTGGTTTGTACGCCGGGTTTCATGGCTGTCGCCGACTCGAGAGGTCCCGGGTTCGAATCCCGGTGGAGGCAGATGTTTGTGTGATGAATACGAGCATTTGTACTCCAGTCATGGATGTTTAATATGTATTTATATAAATATACTTATATATGTACAGTATATGTATTCTATCCGTTACCCTAGCATCCCATAACACAAGCCTTATAGTGCTTACTTTGGGGCTAGGCTAATTGGTGTGAGTGTCGGAAATATTTATTTATTTATTTATATACAACTTTAAAGCGTTGTAGATCCTAAACAATCATATAAAATGAAAAATAGTGTTAGGAACCTCAATATGATTTTTGATTATCTAGACAGTGATACCCCACTCGACATATTTTTTACTTCGTCACAATATGGCGCCTAATGTTGCCCATATTGAATTTTGATTATTATCATATCTTTAGTAGCACTCCCATGATTGAGACGAATCGATTGATGTATGAATCATCAAAATCGTTCCAAGCGTTTGGTCTCTAGTGTGCCACAAAGGAACAAACATACATATATAGACTGTTAAACACATAACCCTGTCTGCGCGTCGCGCTTCGCGCTCTTGCATTGCGCAGCCGGGTAAAAAAAGAGCGCGAGGCATTTCAAAACCTTTAGCGGTCAAGAAATAACAAAATGAAAACGTAAGCGTTAGCGATAGCGTTAGGCGAATGGCCCCCTGCATGCTTGCCGTCTTGCCGTAAAATTATGGGAGACGACATTATACCTCCCTAATATTAAAAATACATTTCGAGTTAGAAAATACACTTTATAAACTTAAATCTACAGTTGCAGCTATTTTCGTATAATAAAACATTATGTAGGTAATTGAAACTATAAATGGTCACTGCACACGATCATTTGTCTAGTACAACACCTAATGAAATGCGGAATCACGCTCGTATCGGTCGCATCCCTATTTAGTCGAGGGATATCGGCGCTATTCCAACAAATAGGCCAGAATGAGTGCGATCTCGTTCAGAAAGCGCCTGCCTGGCGGCGAACTTTCTTTATTGCGTATATCTGAAATAGGATGACTTCGGTTATGATAGTGCCGGCCATTGCCGAGATTTGGGAAGGCTTGTTTTTTTTATATATACCCTATTCCTAGGCAATGCTATTCCATTTGAATTTATTGTTTGATATTGGCAAGGGTAACACTTCTCTATGTTCGGCCAATGAAACTAAATATTATTAATAGACTTACATAAGTTTCTTGGAATTGTTTACTATTCACCATTCTGGATTCAGCTTTTCAGCATGTTTGTGTAACAAACAAATATTCTTAACTCTGTATTTGTTATAGTAATACTAATGAAAGATTTATTGGTACCTATGATATGATTGTATTTTTGAAACACTAATTTTTGATTCCTCTATTATGACAAGATTTATATCACAACTAGCAATATATTTTTGAAGCTGTTAGAAATAATTCACACACCTACGTCATTCTCTGATATAACACAATTTTAAAATCAGCCAGTACTCCTTTGAGCAGAGTTTATGTCCAAATTTCAAGATGTCCCGTCCCGTGCCGCCTGGCGCTGATAGAACCGTCACGTCCTGAGCTTATAAGCTAAGTATTTTGCAATTCAAACAAGTTTCATGTAGCTGAACTTTGTATCCGTGTCTTACCTGCCGAAGTTTTAATTGGAATTTATCATATAGAATATTTTGCCGAGTGAAAAGTAATTATGAATTTTCGTTGTTATTATTATGTAAGAAAGAAAGTTTCTATATTGAGCCGCACCGAAAAGCAACATGTTAATGCTCGGTGGGAGTAAATCAGTGTATAAATCTTTGGTTAGAGCGGATAGGGATCGTTTGGTGGCACAAAGATTTGGGGCTTAAGGCGATCTTTTTGGGGCTCGCGAAGATAGTGGCGGCGAATTGAATGCTGCTCGTTTGCGGGCTTATCCCCGTGTAACAGATACTTTGTTATTTTTTATTCGCGTTCCCCGGGAACTGGATCAGTGATAAGGCAATTTTCCTTAATACCCCTTGTGCTTCATAACACGTCACTGTATAAATCACATTAGATACATTCTTTCTGCTAACGAAAGGAATTCGAGTAGGAAGGATAAGAAAAGCTTTTTTATGTTATGTTCCAAGGATAAAAATTGGACAAATGAAGTAGATAGGTATTAACATATTATTGGAATAGATCAATTAAATTTTTAATGACAATAACGATAAGCAGTAGTATATTTAGTATTAATATTTAAGTTTTTTATTTAATTAATTTTAAATTCTTTTTTGAATTCACAACTTTTTTGTACTAAGAATACTTATGATAATAAAATCATTCTCATACCATATCATCATTATGTTTTCAGTTTTTCCGAACAGTCGGACTGTAGCAAACATTTGCAGAAATTTTAACTAATTCTTGCTTAAAAGTTTAAAGTGATGTTTGTAAATGAACTAATTTGACATAATCCAGTTGCTGGTTCATAACAGTTAACAGGGTTCCTCAGCAGATGTATTGAGCCTTTGAGCCTTTATAAAACTAGGTCGTTTGTCTAGGACCCGAAGCAAACTGTTTGGCAGCGGAGACGTAAGGGCACTTAGCCTCTTATTAGACGGGATGACACCAGTACTACAATATTCAGTTATCAATAATGCGCTATGAATATTTATATAAATATACACGAATGATCGCAACAGTCCATTAGCTAAGCCGCATCGGCGGAGACGGTAAGCGGATCAGAGAATAGGTTTATGCGTAGGATTAGAGGTCGAAACGAACGTATGCGAACAAAACTTAATGGAACCCCCATTTTAACGATAATAAAAATGGACTTGAAAATATCAACTTAACAGCCGCTTACGATAAACAGCGTAAATAAATACTGGCAGAAGACATCGTATTCCTACTTATTTCAATCGATATTTAATCGAACAACAACATAGAACTCGAGCGATTAAGAAATCACTTTGTGTTAAAAGCCAAAATGTTTTATGAAGCATGTAGACATGTCGTTGATCTTGTTCGGATGTTGCTCAGTTAGCAATGTACGCCTTAAATAATGGTAGGTATACCAAACGACCACACTAATATTATAAAGGCGAAAGTTTGTGAGTGTGGGAGTGTGTGTTTGTTACTTCTTCACGTCTAAACGACTGGAGCGATTTTAATAAAATTAAGTGTGGAGTTAGCTGACACCCTGATTAACATAAAGGCTACGTTTTACCGCGGAAAAATATCCTTAATAAATCGCTAGTTAGGTATATTTTGTATAGACCCAAATACATTACCAATGTTAAGTACCTAAAGGCAGAATCGGTGCAAATATAACTCGTGCGGATGTGGTTTTTTACACTCGCACCATTTATCTAAGCTCCAAAGTAAGCATTGTAAGACTTATGTTTTGGGATACCAGGGTAACGGATACTTAGAATACATTAGGTACGGAAATATTGAAGATCGTCGTGTGTCGTCAAGCAAATATCCAGCAAAACTTCTATAATGACAAAAATCTTTGGAACTCCCAAGGAGTTTTATAGAAATTATTTCAATGAGAAAAAGTCAAAACATATTTTCATCTCGCTGAGGGTTTTCATAATTCAACCTTTTTGTAACAATACCTCTTTGTTATATTACTAAGCTCCAAGATTCATATTATATTGATGTTTTTCTTATACAGTAACCAACAGGCTTTGGTTAAATAAAGCGTACGAGCTCTGTACTAGGTAAAACTATGAATTTTAGATCAAGTGTGTATATAGGTATAAATGTGCGTGAAATGGCAATATGTTCGTCGTCACTACCTAAGTGTAAACCAAGAATGAATCTGAAATGGAATTCATCTGTCTCATTTATATTTAATATTATAATTGTAAAAGTTTAAGAATGTTTGTTAAAGGTACCAAATCCTGCAAACATGGGTGGAAAGACTTTGCGGAAATTAAGTACACATATTTATAGTTTATCGGGATTTATCCTGGTTGTGACATAATATTTTCTATCCCGAATTTGTTTTGATTTCCTGTGAAATTCTCAATAAACTAATTATAATCAAAGTCGCAGGCGAAAGTTTGATAAGTACTAAGTTTGATTCTTAGATTTTCACGCACATCACTCATTGAATAAAACAAGTTTCAAGGGATTAGATGCACTGATTTTATTTATTTATTGACGTTTCGCATTTTTTGCGGGAATGCGACAAATTATTCCGACGACGCATTCCTGCAAAGGATGCGAAACGTCAATAAATAAATAAAATCAGTACATCTAACTCGTTGAAACTTCTTGTATTTACTAAGTTTGAGTTGCACCAACTTATATAACACTGATTAACCAATTGGAAAGGTAAGATTGGACAAATGACGTGTGTTCAGTCTCTTGCGTTTATTCACCAACTGTGAATAACCCATAAAATCAGGACAACATCTTCAAATGTGTTAGTAATAAGTAGATTATAAATACTTGAAGATTGAAAATCAAATATGAAGAAGTAACTTCGCTGATAAATTCAACAAAAATGTCACATATTTACATTGGAACTGAAAATTAAAAACTAAGCTCGATTTTTGTGATATGTGATTTTTTTACAAGCCGTCGCTTTTACATAAACCATATATTTTTATTACCCATGGATTAAATAATTATCAGTACGCCTCATTTTCCAAATTACGCGCATCAAAAATGCCATAAAATCACCTTGAATATAAGGCTTTAAACTCGCATTTAGGGATCTGGACATTAATCAACAAACGTATAAATATGCAGAGAGCTGATATCATAACTTAACATGAAAGCCGATCTTAATAAAAATTTTTGTATAAGATAGTCTGTTAAAATGTTTGATCAATATGTACCTAATAATTTTAGCTGTTAACAATGAATAAAACGTGTCCAGAAACACCTACAGTAGTGGCGAGACTGGGAGATAAGACTGCATCATATCATCATCACAACCAGCCACTGCTAAGACACGAAGCTTCCCGTACGACAGATTATGAAGAAATAGTCATAAATGACCACTCGGATCCAATTTAGATCTGTAGGTGCTAACGACTGCAAATGCAATCGGGAAAAATGGTTTAACATGCTTTCCGATCCTCGAGATAATAATTCTTGGTCACCCATTTATAGCCAATGCGAAAGTTCGCTCCGCGGGGTAGGGAGTTGAGTTCAAGCTGGCAGGGTAAGAATGGGTGAAGCGGCACAACATCTGCCGTATCATCTATCTTCGCGACTGGACTCTTCTTACACTTGACATTAAGGATTAACCTCCAGGTGTGGGGTAATTTGTTGAGAACATATAAAAAAAATGTTGCACAACTTCCACGATTGCAGACTGGACGCGCTTATCACTGCGCTATAATAGATTTGTATAAATTTCTATTTGTTAAGCTCGAATGCCACAGCTGCTGATATAGCTTGTGTTGAAGTTATTGTAAGAAAACAATGATGATCGGCTGTCGATCGCCAACAGTAGGCCAGACAGAAGTTTGACTATCTGTGTGGGAAAATTACCAGCTGACGCATTCTGTATTTTCCTGACTTTTGATTGAGGCAATGCATGATATTAAAATAATCTTATTGGAAAGCTATTGTATATAAAATCTGAAGTTTTCATGCTTTAACAGTTATGAGAGAGGAATATAATAATAACCATTTATTTCAGGCGTAGTACCCATATTACATGGGTAGTTCTACAAAGTAAGGAATTTTCGACGGCTCAGCTAAAATGTCATGAAAAAATTATTACAACCAAGTTTATTTTCATAATATATTGTTTACCATACCTATATCTACCTAGTCTCTAAAAATAATTTAGATACTAATATATTATCTTAGGAAAATAAATACTCAAAGCGTCAAATTCCCAGGATCCTGGAGTGTCCCACGAGCAAAATTGAATCTAATGTGCAATATTATTTATTTTCTACTACATTGAGCCCATAAGTTTAACCAATATTAATGATATCCTATTATTATTGTTACCTAGGTGACATATTATTAATTCATTGTAACAAAAACATTATAAAAACTTTGTCCAGAAGTTGTCCCAACAGTTTCATATCAGGATCCTGCCCAATGTTAAATAAGCGAATATTCAATATTCTATTAGCCGCGCGACTTTGACGTTTAGCCGAGTTTGTTGCCGGTACGAAAGAGACAAAGAATATCACCTATTGTTTTGCACCCAGTGTGTTGCTTAGTCTGCCCGGCACATTTGATGGACGAAGTCGCGTCATAATCAGTCGAGCTCACAGGATCCTGGTAAGATATTTAATTACGAAATTCATGTGGTAATATGGTAATTGTAGCATTCTGATGTATATATTGCTTACACGAAGGCTTAATGCTGCTTGATTTTGGTTGAATGTTATAAATAGACGTTATTTTTAAATATTATTCCGAAATTCTCAGGAACCTGGTCTCAGGATCCTGTCAAATAAATAGCATTTTGATGTATATATTGCTTACAAGAAGGCTTAATGCTGCTTGATTTTGGTTGAATGTTATAAATAGACGTTATTTTTAAATATTATTGCGAAATTCTCAGGAACCTGGTCTCAGGATCCTGTCAAATAAATAGCCAGGATACTGAGAAAAATGCAGGATCCTGAGTGTTTATATTGAAATATAATTTTTGTTCAACATCATATGTTACTTTTTCTGCTATATTCTATGAAGTCAAAATAATAATAATATGTTTGTTAACATTATTATTTTATTAAAGCTAATTTTGTAGATTTAATGATAAAAGTTCCTGTTCAAGATTGATTTAGATAGATAATTAGTATAAGTCAAGAATAGACTTAATTATCACGATAGTTCAAGATATTTGGACAATTACAAACTAATGGTTAGAAGCGTAGTTTTTATTTGTGAATTTATTATTAAATAAACGTTGATTTTGATTGATATTTATTTAAATCCTCAGTCTCCTGATTACAATCTCAGTTTCCTGCTGCTTGATTTCTTAAAATTGCCATAACTCGAATATTTTTGAATATTTTGTCCGTTCCACTTAACACAGGCTAAAAGACCATGTAATCTTTATGATAAACTATATTTTGTAACCATAATGAAAAAAAATCGTCGGGCCGGAATCGGACTCATTTTCGTCCTTAGTTTGTAGAACAACCCACATACAGAAATAGAAAGAAAAATGATAATCAAATTAAATAATTACAATATTACTCCAACTGGGCTCCAACGACAATATTTCGATGAATCTACATTGTTTTGTAACTTTTTGTCCGTCACTAATAATTTCCAAAGTAGGATCTTAACTTTTTACTTAATGGACAAAGCTAGTCAGTCAGTCATCAAATAGCCTCACTATGAATAGTATTCCTATACATAATACAGTTTTTTTATAAGGACGTTTGAAAAAATCTTTTTCATTTCAGAGTTTATACAGCTTTCATTCAACAATCACTCTCAAAGTCAATAAGCGATCCAAAGATTAATTTCAATTTATTGTAGTACAAATAGGTTGTAACCAAAACTTTTGCAAAACTTATTGGTAATAATAATGTTCAGCGCGTTTCTCAAGTAAAGCTTAGAGAAGGTACTCGTACTTCTAAGCCTTATAAGCGATAAGAGCTTACATATGGCATTTCAATAACTTAAAGCTAATTAATTACATACTGATCCAACATCAAGGAGGTATCAAACATCAAGTAGCACTGAAATTGAAACCAAGATAATATTAAAATAACTGCGGCAGACTCTTATGTAGAGTGTGGAAGTGCGGGGTGGCTTTCAAAGAACTGAGTTAATGAAGACACACGCAATAAACTTGTGGGAGACGGGTGCGGTAGAAACACGAGTTCCATTCTCAATTCCGCGAGGGGGTGTGAGCCTTGTACACCTACCTACCCATATGAAAAATATTCTTAAATTAACTAGGTATCGAACGTGGAAAGCGATACAGTGATTTCTTAAAAAAAAAGAAGTGTATAAAAACTTCTCTGCAATGCTTAGATGTTGCATATAGGCTACAAGAATTATAAAGTAAGTCATGTTATAAAAGTGTTTTCACTGGCTTCGTAAATGAGTTTCTTATATTATGGAACTCTGTTTGTAGAAAAGTGGATTATGCTTTTAGTGTTTTTTCACACGTACCACAACCACAACACACCGTCGCGACAATAAGTTGTTAAGCTGTGGTTGCGTGTAAATAGTCTCGCCATGACTTCTTGCGGTTGTGTTGTGGTCTGACGCGACCAACAAAATCTGAATGTGGTTGTATGGTTGCGATGTAGTTGCGTAGTGTACATATAACTTTTGTAGAGGAAATGAGTGTTTGCGATGTGGCTGGCCGTTAGGTCATGTCACTGGTGGTTGCGTTGTGGTTGCAGCGGACGAACACGCGGTCGTCAGTCACGGTAAAATGTGGTCTGTGGAAATTCTACTATTAATATTAATATAGACTAGCGGTGGGCAGGCGGTGTTCTGGTTGAGGTTGTAGTACGTGTGAACCAATCCATAAGCTACTTGTTAAAAAAAATGGATTGAGTTTTGGAAAATGACACTTTAGATTATTTTTCTTAGAATTATTTATCATTATTAGAGTACAAGAAAAAGGTTTCAGTCATTTGAAATGTAACTGAATAAAATGTTATAATGCTATGTGTTTCTATCTAGCGTAGCCACTCGAGCTAGACTTAAAATAGTAGTGGTAATGAGTTGCTTGTTTAATGTATCTCATAAATTTATTAACAAGGTTCAATATACCTCAACCGTTTTGATAGAAATGACGGTGACGAAAAATAATAAAACTTTTTTATCACTAGTCATATTAATATTAGGATTCGGTGCCATGCCAACCCAAGTAGTAAATGAAAACTCAGATCTATCAGACATAAATTGCACCGACTCCAAATATTAATTTGACTATTTTTATTTCTCGGCGGTTTAATTTTTTTGTTAAAAAGTTTTTAAGTACTCTTAAGATGGATAAGGCGATTTATCGTTTTTATTTTAAAATGTTGTTGTTGCTATAATTTTATTAATATACAACTCGGCATCAAAATCTGTGAGTGAACAATCATCTATATTTTCCCAACCTTAAGGTTAGGATTTTTGTTTCTTAATTTATATGGGACCAACATCGAGATTTACCCTATCCAATGAAAAAAGAATCATCAAAATCGGACGGCTCTGTAAAAAGTAATGCGTGGTCATAAATAACAATCAGTTAGTGAACAATCCATCATTATCCTACCCTTAGAGTCGGATTTTTCTTCCAAATATATATGAAAATAATTTCGTAGTACACCCTTTCCAATAAAAAAAGAATTATTAAAATCAGACTACTCTGTAAAAAATTATGCGTAATCATACATAAAAAAAACGGCCAAGTGCTAGTCGGATTCGCCCATAAAGGGTTCCGTAGCAGCAAGTAACGTAATATAAAAGTTCTTAACTTTTATTGATTGATTGAATGAAAGGTAAATCGCTGTTTACGATTTATGACTTATTAAAAAAAACTACTTACTAGATTTCGTTCAAACCAATTTTCAGTGGAAGTTTGCATGGTAATGTACATCATATATTTTTTTTTAAGTTTTATCATTCTTTTATTTTAAAAGTTACAGGGACGGGGACGCATTTTACCACTATGAAAGTGTCAATCGTGTAAACTATTTAGTTTGGAAGAAAACTATATTAAAATCCTCAATATCATTTTTGAAGACCTATCCATAGATACCCTACACGTATGGGTTAAATGAAAAAATTTTTTTACTTTCAGTTGTAAGTATGGAGAACCCCCAAAATTTATTGTTTTTTTTCTATTTTTGTGTGAAAATCTTAATGGGTTCACAGAATACATCTACTTACCAAGTTTCAACAGTATAGTTCTTATAGTTTCGGAAAAAAGTGGCTGTGACATACGGACGGACAGACACACATGACTAATCCATAAGGGTTCCGTTTCTTGCCATTTGGCTACGGAACCCTAAAAATTACGCATCGCATTGATAACCTCCTACGTTTTTTTCATCGCTTGGAAATAACACTGATCGTAGCTTGACCCAATATAGGTCTTGATTCACATAATAACTAACGGATCTTTAATAGAACAAAAGAAAGTTTTGTCTTACCAGCAGGGCCCTTTGTATTTTGAATGATTATGAATTACCAATGTACCTGACAATTTATTCACGGTTTAGCGACTTTTTCTTGGTTTTCTATTATATTCGATACCTCTAACTATTACAGTTTTGTCACAACTAGAGGCCCTGTGCCGTTTCACCCTCATTAATCTGAGGAAAACGTTTATTGCGCTTTTTTATAGAACTTTTAAAGGAGAACAATTCCGTAATACATGATTTTTGTGTAACTTTACCCATTTACTCAGGGCACGCTACGATAGCTCATATATGGACTATTTTTACCGGTTTTTGCAACATTTTTCATTGATGCTCCGATCCTACTGGGAAGAGTGATGTTATAAAGGTAGCCTAAACATTTTTCAAATTGGATTAGTATTACCATATAAACGTGTTAAAGCAAAAAAAAAACAAAGAAACTCACCAGCTTTATGATATTAGTAAGTATATATTTTTTTTCTTTCTTATTTTTCACAGAAAGTTTATAATTATATGAAGAAAGTCATTTTAGTGAACACTGCTGCCCTACACCGAAGCAAAACGAGGGCGGACGACTAGTTGTTAATAATTCATGAAGGACATTGAACAAGCAAAGCATCACTACAACTATTTTAAGTCTTGTTCAAGTAGCCTCGCTAGATGAAAACGTTACTTCTAATATAAGTAACGTTTTCATTGTAATAATGCTTACGTTCCAAATTTTAAAATAACAAAAATCATGTTTGTAAATTTTCTTTAAATGGCGCGCATTGCTGAACCGGATCTTTTTTTCTACTAATATTTATTATTTATTTTCTTTTAAAATTTATTTTTTCACTATACGCTTTATCTTTGATTATGGTTGTTAAAGTTCAGAGCTTGAAAAATTAAAGCACAACTTGGAAAAGCTTATTTTTATACGTACCTCAGTTACTAAATACAAACTGTACCCCCCCCATGTACCCCCCCCCCTGTAGCATGTGAATACCTATAAATGTGAGTCAAATAAAAGAAGACTAGGTTCCGGAAGAAAACGATACACAAAATTTGTCTACATTGCCATAATGGAGGTAAATTTGAAAAGGGTAGGTAATTATTATAATCGTTTTGAATCTCACCAAACTTTTTCAATTTCCCTTATAGATTTACCCAATACGAAATACTTAAAGGTTATGAAGATTTAGTTGTGGTCTATATTGTATCCTGAGCATTATTTTGTCAATGACATTTAAAACATGAGTTTTCTATCGGTATTATAAAATGAACAGAATCTTCAATGCAGTTATCTTTAGACTCGTTTTGCTGAACTAAAAAGCATCTCCAATGTTTGTAACCTTAGATTATAACAAAAAGGGGAGATACGGTAGGCTCATACTACCACCAAATAAAATATGCTCCTCCTCAACTACATAAGCAAGTCTCACACACGCACACGTTTGTAAATAAACTTTCAATCGAGCGAGACAGACACAGCTGTGCGTTTCAACGCAGTGCGATTGAATCGGCGAGTCCGCATCCGAGTCCGCACGGCTGAGCTGCATTGTTGTCCTTTTCTTGATAACAAAATGACGATTACGTAAAAAAACATTAACGACAAACCATGCTTTTTAAGAAAAAAATATTTTTAACAGTTTTACGAATGAAAAGTGTTGATGAGGCATTTGATTTTGAACTATTTGTGTTCTTTATAAAAACATCGAATGCATTGTTTTATCTTTATAACACGGAATATACGCAATATTGTTATATTGAGTGCACATGCAGCATGCTTGAATGTCCAATTCTGACTAAAGCGAATTGTGGTCATGGACCACAATTAAAGCCGATCACGTTGGGCCGCGAATGCCGTATCTTCCCTTTTTGTTTTAATCTAAGTTTGTAACGCACAATAGGTTGAAACACATCAAAGACACAAAATACCTTCCAAAAGTTGATAACAACGAAGGAAAAAACCTATATAAGTAGAATCGAGGAGTACCTATTCATCGCATTGATTCTATGACGTCGGCCAGACTACAAATTTCAAGAGGTCTGTCAAAATAATTGCCATACCATAACGTAAATCCTGTCAATCGAGCTACGCAGACTTTTTCTCGTAGCACGTAGCACACCGCTAGCATACAACTGTGTACCTTTCTATAAAATTGTCTGGAACATTTCCATGGCAAATGAAACTTTGAACAGTTCTGTCAACAAAAATGGTCGGGTATCATTTGAAGGCAGAAGGTACACGATATGTTAGAAGCCAATCTACAAGTGAAATAATTATACTGATTTTGTAAAATAAGTTAGTAAGTACTTTACTCTTGATACATTTTATTTACCTTAAAAGTATTAATATTAATTTTCTTCTTTATATTGCACCAGTATTTTAAGGATGACAACAACAATTTTCTATGCTTATATTATACTAGAGTCCCGCCCTCGCTTCGCTTCGGGTAGAATTGATCAAAATCCTTTCTTAGCGGATGCCTACGTCATAACATCTACCCGCATGACAAATTTCAGCCCGATCCGTCCAGTGGTTTGGACTGTGCGTTGATAGATCACTATATCAGTCAGTCAGTCACCTTTGAGTTTTGTATATATATATTATATTATATATAGGAATAAAAAATTACAGGTCTTGGCTTGTACCTACTTATAGTCTTTTTGCTAAGCTGTGCAGGGATGTGCAATTGATTATGTAACCACAAAATGTGTTCACTCTTAACACTTGTAGTTTTTCAATATATATTTTTACTACGTAGTTTGTTGATGAAGAGTGGCGAATTCGATGTTGGGTTATCATTACAGACGGCTTTACTTACACCGCTGACGGACGGACGGACGGTGCCAATTAAAACGCGTTTCGATCCGACCTGTACGTACGTACATAGGTGTTCGCTACGTACCGGTGTACGTAATGCTAGTCCGGCTCCATACCAAGACTTCATTTGTTTTTACAAATAAAAAGTTAGATAGTTCGGTTTGAACTCGCTATAGCCAGAACTCTTGTATAGTTCAACTTTGAAGACCTATTTTATATATTTTTAAGAACAAGTCTTGCAAGTTATTACCAACTTTAAAGTAAAAGCTCATACATTCGTTTTATAGACATATTTCATCCATATAAAAATGTTGTTAATCCCAGCTGCATCTACATCTGCAAATGCAGCACAAATCTACATAAATCCGAACTGAAGACACATAATGGGTCATGGCCCATTCTCTCCATTACATTTTTATAACTACGTATTACCCATCCATATGGAAGACCTGTGCTCCTATGTAATCCAATGTAAGTGTGGATAATGATAGGATCAGCCAAATATACTTTTATAAAGGTACTAGCGGTCGCCCGCGACTTCGTCCACGTCAACTACAGGTTTTTGAGAATCCCTGAGGAACCTAACTTAACAAATTTATTTGGGATAAAAATATTCCTCTGTCTCAATCCAAAGAATAAACAATATGTTTGCCAAATTTTATCCAAATTCATTCAGCCCTTTTCCGATTTAATCAAGCCCTGCAGTTAAATACTCCCTAGTAAAATACCACCCCTTTTCACCCCGTTAGGTGGAGAGTATTAAAGAACCCTGATTCTTGTTATTATTTGTCTCAGGTCAAGTATAAATACTGAATTTTAAGTTAGTCGAAATGCTTATATAAAAACTTGGACACCCTCCAAATTCTTTATTTCTGGTCTTTAGTAAAAATACCAAGTTTCAAGCTACGGGATAGTTTTAGAAAACTAAAAATGACAAACTATATAATATATTTAGCTATGTTTAGGTATTCGTGCCAAGTTTCAAGTCTATTATATAGCTCAAGTAATAAGATTTTTCATACAAAAATCCTCTATTTAAACCCTTTGGGGGTAAATTTTGAAAAATCCTTTTTTAGTGCACTTATCTGTCGTGTTGTGTTAAGGCGCATCAGACAGCTATCTGTTTCATACATTTAGTATGGTTAGAATGAGAGCGATGTCGGCACATCGCGACAGACAAGTATAGTTCTAACCGTACTGAATGTATGAAACCGATCGCGTCAGATCGCGTCACAACACAACACGTAAGATAAAATATACATAGTTCTGCTTTTAACCTCATAAGAACCTACGTGCCAAATTTGGAGGCTCTAGACCCAGTAGTTTGGGCTGTGCGTTAATTGTCAGTCAGTCAGTACTCAGTTTCTTCTTTTATATATACCTAGTCAGGTCATAAATTCTGTCACATGTTTAATATAAAATAATTGAATTAAGTTTATTCATTATGTAATTGTAACAAAACATAGATTATTATGACGATAAAGTTTATTCAAAATGACCTCCGTGATTTTGAAGCACGAACGAGATCCATGTCAATATCGGCGGCTGCCTTAATCAAGGATGTCTTGAGTGACTCCAAATTGAGATGAGGCTTTGAGCACGCCTTTTCCTCCAAGTGTTTCCATATCTTGTAATCTAACGGACTCAAATCTGGACTGGAGGAGGGCCAGTCTTCGTGCCGGATGAAGTCGATTTCACAGTCGATTTTCAGTCTTGTGTGCTCATAGCTCTATGAGCTGGCGCCGAATCTTGTTGAAAAACCCAGTGCCTATTATTGAACATGGTATGAGAAACAGGTTCCACAAGGTTTGTCTGGACTGTATTTTGATACACTAATGCATTCGTTTTTACACCTTTCTTACAAAGATGTACCTCTGTTAAGCCCCAATAAGAAACTCCCAACCATACCATGAGCGACGATGGAAAATGACCTCGTTGGACACGCGGAATACGGTTGCTCGCTTCTTCACTACTGTGTGTGTACACCTTATTATTTTGTTTGTTGTAGCTCTCTTCGACGGTAAAAATTTTTTCATCCGAAAAAAGAATTTCCCTATATTTTTTTTTATGTCTCAGGTCCATTAGACGAGCATTCAAACGATGTCCTGTTTTTCTTCGATATGCCCGAAGCCCTAAGTCTTCATTTAACACCCTTTTCACCGTGGTTCTGCTTAACCCCATCTGAAGGGCCAACAGTTTCTGCTTACGTTTGGGATTTCTTTGAATTCGCGCCTACACAGCTTTTATCACTGCTGGAGTCCTAACAGACCGAGGGCGACCACTTCTTGACCTGTCATCTACACTAAAGTCTTCATTGTATCGTTTGATTGTACGATAAACAAATCTTTTGGTTATATTCAAATTTTTCAGGATGTCAAAAATTTGAATTGGCGCGTAACCGCAACGATGCAACGCAATAACTGCAACACGGTCTTCTTTAAGCGTCCACTCCATATTTAAAAATGAGTAAAAATCTAAATACTTTTTTATTTTCATGAACAATTCGAAATCCGAATTCAATAAACTTTTTTCTGGCCAGCATTCTAAAAGAAAAGTTTTTACTGTGTGACAATACTTATGACCTGACTGTGTATATGTATTTTTTATACCCAGGTAGGCAAATGACTCTACCCCACCTGATATTATGTGGTGATAAAGTCCAAACGTCCATATTTAAATAACTAGCGGCCAGCCCTCGCTTCGCTTCGGTGTAGATCTGAAATGTAGACTACAGTTTTTGTTTTCAGGCTTGTATTATACTCAATGACATTCATCTATGATTCTTCTTATACCTGCATGCAAAGTCTCAGCCCGATCGGTTTAAAATTGACAAAGTTTCATACAAACTTTCATTTCCTATTTTATCCCCTTGGGGATAGAATTGATCAAAATCCTTTCTTAGCGGATGCCTACGTCATAACATCTACCTGCATGCCAAATTTCAGCCTGATCCGTCCAGTGGTTTGGGCTGTGCGTTGATAGATCACTATGTCAGTCAGTCACCTTTAAGTTTTATATATATTTAAATAATTATGTCGTGGGATGCGAAAATACTACGGAGTTTGTGAAAACGCGGATAATTAGTCTATGGCGATGACATTACCCAAATCCTACTGTTAACGATTTCTTTTTCTGGCGCTGCCGCGGCACTCGCTACAGAGAGCTACGAGTATGTATCCGCTACCGAAACTACTTAGTGAGGAGTTGGAACAGTAGTGGATAACTTTGCCCATAATCATTAATTTAGTTTTACTAAACCTTCAGCAATGACACGAGCAATAATGCTCTAGAAATAGTTTGTTTGTATTACATGCTATAAAGCAAACTTACCTATATGTTCACCATTATGCACAATTGACATCTGTACCAAAATTTTCTCATAAAAACACACCTCATATAGAGAGTTCCCCATACATTATTATGTGAAGCTATCAATACACATAACAGTTTGTAATGCCAGAAATACACATCTTTCGGCCCACCTAGCATTTTAAGTTTGGATTTGACGGACTTCAGCAAAAAGTCAAGTTACATTGAGCAAAAAGTTTATACGCAGTTTTGACGCTGATTTATTAACCATCTATGTCGTGTGTGTTTTTTTTTGTTATATTAGTATTGCTTAGCTTAACATACTTTTTTGCTACAGGCCGATGAAACTTAAGTGGGCCGATAAATTACTATACTTTGCTTGCCCCTAAGTCAATCAATTTTGTAATACTATTAAGATATTTTTGCGCATCAAAGATTTCTACCCTTGAAAGCAATGTAGGCCTATTTTACGGTAAATAGATTGATTAGGTATTAGATTATAAAACAAACAAATAAAAGCCGGTCAAGTACGAGTCGGATTCGTGCATGAAGGATTCCGTACTACCGTGTCTATACAACATTAGACACTCATATTATAATATCGAGCAACAACATCACGTCTGTTGTATGGGAGCCTCCTCCCCCTTAAACATTAATTTTATTTTAATTTCATTATTTATTTTTAATAAGAATATACAATAAAATTAGTTTTAACGGGTTAATGCATGAACTTTATTTATTTATTGACGTTTCGCAGCCTTTTCAGGTCTGCATCATCAGAATATTTTTTTTTTATTTTCTTTGTCGAGCTACTTTCGAAAGACTTTTATTGAGCGTTCGGATATTTCATTGGAAGATTTTTAATACGTTATTGTCTATGGAAAAAACTAGTTTATTTAATGAGTGATGTACGTAAAAACCTAAGAAACAAATATACAACTTAATCATCTATGAATATTTCAAGCGTCTACCTGTTGCTGTTATTACCCTTTGGGTTTTCCTCCTTCAGTCGAAGTTCACTGCTGGGCGTCGTGATTATCCCGACTATCCTTCACAGAGCTGCTTCTAGTTTTCTCTATCTTTAGCGTGGTCCAGAACGTCAGTGATGGTGTTGCACACTTTGATACCTGGTCCGTCCAACTAGTAGGGCTGCGACCTCTTGCTCTTTTGCCCTCGAGACACTACCCTTTGAGTACGGAACCCTAAAAAAGGTGACTGTATTCGTAATCTGACAGTCAATCAATCTGAGCAAGAGTTATTTACCCACTATAAGTCACGCCAGAATTGTTGACAAATGGTTGTCCGACTAAGACAAACTAGCTTGTGTAGGTCTATAAACTAAGATACAGCGGCCGTCAACTTAAATAACCCTCTAGATCTAGACGTAGTACCTAGTACAATAACATGTTACATATGTAGCTGCCTTACTTATTACTTAAGTAAGTATAGATCCCAGAGGTCACTTAATTTTAGATGAACAAAATGTTTGTAAAATTCATTACCTAGTGTAAGTTTGTAGTGTTATAGTACGAAGGGAGATTTAAAACAGGCCAGTAGCCCAAGGGCTCCTACAAGAGGAGCCCCCACAAAAGAGAAAAAAAAACAAAGGACCAGTTACCAACTACTGCCTTTTCGGAACAACCTTTTTGCATGTTTTCGTCAATATTTAAAATGTTAGTTAAATCAAAAATGGCTCGGGGTTTACATTCCTTCTTAAATATTAGGTACTTTCAGTAAGCTGCAAAATTTTAACACAATAACTAAATATTCCCAGACACATTCCGTCGGTAATATATATTACATATAAGACGCGTCAAAGCTCTCAAAAACTTACTACTTTAGTCTAACATATTATATAGAATCTGGCTAACTTTGAGTCCGGCCACGCGTAATCTAGGGTTCCATATTTCCATCTATTCAATCTCATATATTTCGTTCACCAGATAATATAAGTGGAATAAGGCTGCCCTAAGATCTTGGACTATTAAATAAAAAAATCACTGAGTATAATTATATGATACTGTAATATTCTTCAGCTTTAATAATTGTTTATTAAAAAATAACTAATTATCTATGTTTTTCAATGCGGTATCACCGCATATTTAGATAGAACAGTAAAGAGTAAGGTCGTAGATTAGTACCATCAAAAGCGTAAATTACATAAAAGTCCTGCTCTTGTACAACGAGCACACGAAACGTACAAAATACGGAAACACATCGTATCTTTCCGCCTCCTTCATTTCATTCGCGTATTATTATGGCTCTCTGCACTCTCGCTCTTCGCAAGGGTGTCGCAGGAATAATGTTTTTGAACAAAAAGCAAGTCATATCGGGTGAGATGACAGTACTGAGCAAATATGCTCTGTCAGTGTCGTTGCATCACGAAAATTGTGTTCGTACATGCACGCATATTAAACTGTCGTCATCCAGTGAGGAGGACCTGAACCACAAAAAAGATAGTACAGAAGGTAATCTACATACAAAGTGCGTTCGAGCAACACACACATAGACACCGCTCACGGACACGATATCTCAGACCAGTTCGAACCGAGGGTTCCACCCGCTTGAGAGTCTGTGAACTATTTGTGTAAAAATAGAGCAACAAAAAGCAAGTTGTTATATGTATTCAGTAGACAGTTGTTTAAATTCAACACTATACTATGAATTGTCATTTTTTTAATTAGTATTGGTTTATATTTCCGTTTGAATCTAACAACTAGATACGAGTGCCACTAGCGAGAAAGTTTTTTGTTCAGAAGCCAATGTTGACAATCCTAGTGCGACCGCCGAGGAGCGTAGGTATGCAAAGCGAAGTACATACATAAGATTACCTTCTGTACTCTCTATTTTGTACCTGAACACAATCTGCGTCCGACACGCCCCAAGCGGAGGGTTACCTTATAGCTTTTATGGTATTTGCGAGGTATTTGCTTTCATTCATCGCACTGATGTGTTATTAATCGAACAAGCCTATTCATAGTTTCATGCTAACCCCGTTGTTGCTGCAATAATTATACATGCTCGTTTACGCACAACTACACAGCGCTGAAACGAGGTACTAGCTCAAGTTGGTATTAAGTTAAACAAATACAGTCTCTGAAATAAAAAATACCTTGCAGTTTTATTATAATATATAGCTACTGTGTGTAGGTATTGATTTTATGTTTTACTAGTTGTGCCCCGCCGTGATTCCCTTCTATTTATTAGGGATATTTTCCTGCAATAAAACGTAGCCTATGTGTTAAACCAGAATGTCAGCTAACTTTATACCAAATTTTATAAAAATCGCTCCAGTCGTTTAGACGTGAAGAAGTAACAAACATACACACTCACAAACTTTCGCCTTTATAATATTAGTATACAATACTAATATTTTTCACAATAGAAAAAGTTTTCAAACAAACCGTCACTATATTCCGCAAATCCCCAGACTACATTTTATTCCCACTCTGTTTCAAATGAATAACGTTGGGAACAAAAATCCCTTCCATAGCGGAGCATGGAAAAATAAATACTACACTATGTAAAACTTTATTCAACAAGCATAGTGCCTATTGACAAATAATATCCGTTGACGGTCGGCTGGGCACCGTACATCGGTATTAAATACACATATCACCTCGGATGAGCAACAAATCGTCTTAGAAGACGCTGCGACCGGTTTGCGAGCTCATCTTGTGCCACCTCGAATTTAAATTAAAGATTCCATTTCCGCGCTATCTGTACGTCAATCTTTGTTATAATTTCTTAAAAGAAAATATGGTACCTATGTACCGTTTATGAACAGTTTCGAGTGAATAGTGAGAATGTGAACAGTGGTACGGGTATCGAACGCAATAAAAGACTTCGTCGGAGGGTAGACCGATATGTCTGCCAATAACAGCCCACCCGCAATTACTTCAGTTACTCCGTGATCATGGCGCTTGCAACAGTGCCGAAATATTGGAAACTCGCTAAACCAAGATACATGGTAACAATCCCGTAAATAACTTATATTTCTTTAATGTTAGTAACCATGAAAGTTTAAAACAATATATTTCCTTGACTTTGGTAAAACCCTCTTGGCAAAATTGGATGCAAATATCATAAAGACATTGAAGTTATGGCTTGGACTAGCCCATTCAGCTGACCCCTCAATTCTATTTAGAGATCAGAATAGTTTTGGGATGAAGTTAAAGACGCCATCGGAACTCTATAAACACCTCAGGGTCACCAAGATGTATGTCTTGGGACAAAGCCAGGATGAAATAGTCTCATCACTTCCAAAAGACAAACGTGTTACAGAGCTTGAGTCAAGCCTTCAATTCCATAAACAATTTATAGCAGATGCACAGGTTAATAGAGTCGGGCTGTGTTCCGCAAACAAAAAGGAGGACCGACACATACTAAAATCTTTCCTACAACAAGACGAAAATGATAACTATAGTACACGCAATAAATTTGGAAATGCAAAGTGAGTGGTTAACCAAAGGTGAGTTCTGCAATCCATTAGCTCTTTACTACATGATTGGTCTCTTGGTCTACTAAAATACTATGCTTACAAATGAGAAGAGTAATCTAGTAAGATGGGGGAAAGCCTCTGAAAAATCGTGCTATACTTGTGGTGAGGCAATAGGTACTGATAGGCACATATTGGTAGAATGCAAGGTGCACCTTGATAGGGATCAATAATCACGTCGCGTCGGCATGATAGAGTACTTGAAATTAAAAAAAAACACGACATTTTACAAAATGATTTTTCTACCTTTTTTTGCGAATCAGCCATCTAGCAAAACAAATTAGTAAATTAACGCTTCATGTATGGCAAAACCCTTCTTATTTAAAACTTTTTTGTTTGTTACTAGCCATGCCCGTATCTTTGTCCGCTTGGATATCGGAAAATAAACGGTCAAAGGGAGTTCCTCGAGGGAGGCCTATGCTCAGCAGTGGGCTTGTACCACGGTAATATTATCTATACAGTATTTTGACTGGGCCCTGTCCTTGAAATAACTACCTACGACCGAGCGGGGCTGCCCGCCTACAGTATTTTTATTTCATCTACATAATTGAGTTTCTTTCTAGTTTTGTGATTGTAAATATTTTATTTTGACGTTATAAGTTGATAGTTTATTTTATTCTTCTTAGAGAATTTAATTTTTATTTTTATTTCATATAAATTTAACGGAGCAACGGAGCTTAACTCGTATTCGTTATCTCCTTTCATTTGATACCCATATTGTATGAGTGCAATGAAAGAAACTAGACCGCCATCTTGGGTGTTCCGCCATGTTAGATTTAGAGTGACGTCACTTTATATTTCGAGCTATTCTCCGCAAGCCCTTTAATTTGATATCCATATCGTAGGAATGCATTAAAAATAACTATTCCGCCATGTTAGATTTAGAATGACGTCACACAGCTAACAGTGCTTTTTAATTAAAACGTGTATATACAAAATTTCAGCTCAACCAGTTGAAGATATCTGCTTCAAAATAGAGTTGCAAGATTCCACCCGAACAAACATAGTTACATACCTACCTATATTGCAAGTTAATTAAAAGCTTGTAAAAAAACCGACTGCTGATTTTTATTCTTACATAATTCAATAAAAGAATATTATTTTAAACATACAAGTTATATGTATTTGTTAGTCATGGCGCAGTCGGGTAAAAAGGAAATTACCTACAATGTAGGTAAATCTTACTAGGTAGGTACTGTAGGGATCGTTTCATGCAAACTAATTGTTGTCATTGA
This sequence comes from Chilo suppressalis, assembly GCA_902850365.2. NCBI lineage: Eukaryota > Metazoa > Arthropoda > Insecta > Lepidoptera > Crambidae > Chilo > Chilo suppressalis. The sequence continues at coordinate 15,808,904 of OU963897.1, read as the reverse complement.
AACATTTTTCAAGAAATTACATTATTATTATCAATAAACAAAATACGAGTGGACCGGTGTCAAGAGGGCCGCGAAATTGTTCCACCTCGCCAGGGACAAAGCGAGGTTTTCAAGGCTGATGTCCAACCTTCAGTAATTGGAGAGGAACACGAAGAAGAAGATACACCAAAAATATCCGATCACTACAATACCTACCATTTATTACTCTCGTAAATTATTTCATAATGATATTTCATTTAATTCAATAATGTATGTAGTTAAGTAAGTAGATAGCCTAGTCTAGGAAACTAGCTACCTATTATGTAGTTTTGTTTTTAACGCGAGTATAGGTAGATTACTCGTTTGTCTCTTTTTTCACCCTATCCACTTATTTAAATATTATTCCAGATATTTTGCCTGATGGAAAAATCGAAATACCTAAATATTAAAAACAAATTACGTACTAATAGATAGGTATAAAAAAAATATTCTATAGTCTTACCTTTCCAATATTTCAGGTAATTTAAAAAATGATATCTCTGGGTGGGTTATTGAAGAGTTCAAGCAACCAAAAACAGCACAATATCGTCGTTTTTTCTTTGCCATATTAAATAATGTAGGTATCTACTTAATTCAATCAAATATTAACAAAACAAATCGCACGTTTAAGCACGGCTAACTGCATAAAAAACAATTCACACCGTTCGGTCGTCGCTGCGGCGTATTCGCGACTCGGTGTCCCCCGAGAGTCCCTCGAACTCGAGTAGCTGATGATTCGCTTTCCGACCGTTTGTATGAAGATAGAATACTGTATATAATATTACCGTGATTTTACTGCTGAGATGATGATAACATGTTACATAATAAAAATAAAAACTTAGCTTTGGCAAAATCCTTAAGAAAATTGCAAATAAAAAAGGAGAACAAGTTATAGCATCAACGTCATAGTTTAAGTTTTAAGGATGCAACATGAACCAAACTTTACGTGCTGAGAAGATTCACATATTAAGTTTAAATTAGTACCTACATTTCACGCCGCTGTGCCAGACTTAATACCTAACTATTTTTTTGTTTTTGCTAGTCCATTGAAACTTATAACATTAAGTGGGCCGATAGATGTATCCGGAAGTGCAGATAGGTGTATGGCAATAGCGGATATTTATCAGCATTTCTGCTAAGACAAAATATTTATAAAATTAAAATGTGTAACGAAATCTTCAACTTCAACAAAGGATGCAAATGGCAACGGTTTCTGACTGCGAATCACAAAGCAACTCCTAATCCACGTATGCATTTCAAAGATTTACTGTGACAATGGAGCCTATTTAATTCCGTGAGATGAACAGACTATATAGGTACAGTCATACGAACCATTTGAATAATCACCTCCAGCATCTGCATAACAATGGCAGTAGTTAAGTGTGAATTGTGACAGATTAACTGCTAATCTATGTTTTGATAACTCAGCTTATTAATCTTCAGGCATATAAATAATTACTTATATCAATTTCGTTATAATAGAGTAGGTATATAAATATTTAAAAAATCGTAACTTGTATTCTTCTTTAAACCGTAGTAGGTTTACGGTAAAGTTTTTTTAATGGGTAGCTGTAAAAGTTGGAATGTAATGCAAAACTTGGAAATAAAAGGATTTGTAATTGTAATGAATTTATATAGAAACACACGGTCGTTTACAAAAATATAAAAGGAGGAAGAGACAAAAAGTATTGTGTCATATTTAAAGTTATACAAAAAAGTTAAAACCAGGACTTTTTGGCGGGATCGGGAAGCGTCACTAGCAGTTTTGTTTTTCTTGTTAAAAATTGTGTTGTGGCGGATGTTTGTGTCTAATAATTATTAGACACTTAATAATTATTAGACACTAACATCCTAATGAGGTCAGAAATGAATATGTAGCTGTCACAAAAAAACTGGATGTGACTGATACCAAATAATGATTCACTAGTTTACATGGTTTTTGTCCTTGCAAGTAAAAGTGTTTTTTCTTATCATTTGAGATGCACCGAGTTAAAAAAAATATGAAAAAATTCCAACACGTCACATTTCCAAAATATTTATTATTTTTGATTTACAAAAAAATGCCTACAAAAATATTTAAAAAAAAAAAATTGAATTGCCTTAGCATTTTTCTTGTATTTATTTGAGTCTGTGTCTCTTATAATAGACCAGCAATAATCACCTAACATGGCTTGGTCCCAGTACCCTTCATAATTTTGTTCAAAAAATTTCAAATCCTGATGAAAACGCTCTTTTCCGTGTTAGTCATCAATGTTATGCTGGAACAACCGGGAGGTTCTGGAACTTGTTGCTTTTCTGAGCTGTAGATAGGTTTCGTAACCGAAGGTTTCGTACTGCATGTATAATTTTATCTTTGTTCTTCTGATTAAAACCAAATGATTTGGTGACACAGAAGTTACAGTCATTTTCGTGGTTGGATTGTACACTCAATATCATTGGCATATTAAAATTCAAAAATATTTTTGCACCTGCAGCCCAGGAGCTTAGAGTTTTTCTAGATCTTTCACAAAAAACGTAAGGAGCCCATTTTTTGTCCTGTGAGAGACCGAAATTTTGAAATAACGAAATTATGCTTCTTTTAGAGATTCCGTTAAGGGATATCCTTTGTTAGATATTGTCACTAAATAAAACGAAATGAAATTCATTGGAAGGACATGAAATTTTTTATATTTTGTAAACTAGTGTTATTTTTGAATGAGGGTACATCAACATAAATAAAAATCATCACAAAGTTCATGTGACAAAAACAGTGTTGACCATTATAATGGTAGATTAAACTCTAAGTGAACATGCACAAGTGTTGACAAGTGAAACAAAATAGCGGAAAGTGTCTTTCGACGTTCCCTCAAGAAGTCCACAGGGAGGTTCCAGTAAATCCCCACACATTTACTGAAACATAGGAAAAGGGGGATTGACTTGACTGCCACTTACTTTGACTTGATTTATTACTTTGACCACGAGTGCTATAGAATGTGTAAATATTTTAACACTTGACATTGGCTAAATACACAAGCCATGCGAAGCCATTTAGAAAAAAAAAGTAAAATCCTATGTCATGGACAGTATCAAACAAGTTTAGTGTATGACCCTCCTGGTAAGCGGCCACCAGAGCCAATAGATAGACGCGCGCGATATCATAAATATCTCTCTCACCGTTGCCTAACCTGTCTCGTCCCTTACCCGTGGAGCACTAGAACCTTACTCATCATCAGAAACACATCATAACTAAAACGTAGTGGAATTTTATTGTGATCTCCTGTAAGTCGGCGCTAACATTCGAACGGGAAAACCGCTATGCCCAATCTCTCTTAAAAGATTGAATATTAATTTAAATCTTGATATTTAAAACCCATTTTTTTTTATTAGTTACGCTAACTAGCTGATGATATTATAAGTAAACTAGCAAACCAGTGAACACAATGTTCACCAAAACCTGATTTAAAAAAAAATGTATTTAATTAATTGAGAAATTCGGAGATTTTGTGTGGTTTCGTTTGAAATTCGTGATTTCTCGAAAACCGGAAGTGCTACGTTACTCAAATCCGGTTTGTAGTCTTATCAGACTATTCTTAACTTATAACTTAAACATTCTCTTTATCTATCTCTTACGGTTTGGCCGCTGAAACAGCACCACAGACAGACAGACGGACGGACTTGTCTAATAGATAAGAGATGCTACGTATAACAACATAAACAGCCATTCTATCAATGGAAGGTTTCAAATATCAAAATTAATGAGATAACTGTTTTATATCAAAGTAATCGCATTTTTTATTTATGAGGTGCAACGTATTATCCAATCCCACCTGATGTCAAGTGTAAGAATACTTTTAATCTTTATGTTCCATATATGTATTGAACATCATTTGGGTATGCAACCATCAAAAAAAATTTGTTTTTTGTTTTATTTTTTTAAAGCATGTAACTGCTCGATGTTTAAATCTAAAGAAAATATAACTAGAAAAAAATCAATAATATATATAAAGAAAATATAACCAGTTCGCGTGGTTTTTTTTTCTAGTTATATTTTCTTTAGATAGTGTGAATAGTTTAAATCAACGTTAAACAATATCAACTTCCGAAACATTAAGTACTAAGATACACAATAATTTGCCGAACTAAACAACCATTGAACCAGCAAAGCTGCTATTATAATAATACCTACAGGAATCGTCAGATTTTCTGCGGTTTAAGTTTTCCAATTACGAAGCGGAACAATTTAAACTGAAGATCTTATATCTCAGTATAGCAATATGACCCCGATTCTCTTCACTTTGAAATTCAGACTGACTTCATTAAAATATCTTAGAATAATTTATTTCTCCGGTAATAATTTTAAGATTTATTGGTCCATATTTTTACATCATATAATAAACTTAAATCAGTGTAGTGGACTCGGTATGAATATTTCCTGATAATAATTATAAATAGCCTGCAACTTAAGTCTGTATGTAAATATTGGTTTCCCATACAAATTTCCATCCCCCTTTTCACTTCGTTAAAGGATTATATCTAGGATAGAAACTATACATTGTCCTTACCCGAAACTCAAACAATCTCTATACCAAATTTTATTTAAGTTGGTTTAGCGTTTGTAAGCGTGACAGAGGTAGCAGACAGACAGACACACTTTTGTATTTATAATGTTAAGTATGGATAATATTAAGAACAAACGAGTCTCACAGACACACACATAGTAGTTTTATACGTAGTATATTCATTGTACATTTGCAAAAAAAGCTTTTTAGTTTGATCGGGTGGCAGCGACACCGACATAGCTCAAGATGGTTAAAAAAAACTTCCCAGGAGAAACTTTACCACACGCCAAAGTATTCAGAAAAGTTGATTTCCTTGATTGACGTTAATCACACCGCTAGGTTATTTCCAGAAAAACAGCAAGGTCTCTTTATTTTCTTAATCATCAATTCTACCGGCCATTAAATCAATGCGGACACAATCGCAAAGCAAAAGCCAGTTATTTTAAAAGCAAAGAGATTAAGCTTAAACAGTTTACGTTACTTGCCCTTAATTCCGTAAGCCTAAATAACTGTTAGCGCTGATACTAAAATCTAGCGCATTGCAGATTGCAGATATGCACCCTTATGAATAAACGAGGAATAAGCTTAGACTAGTTACGCCGTATTTTGTTCATATCACTCAAATGCCATTTGTCATTCAATGAACAGAGACAAAACATGGAGTAACTAATCCAAGCTTATTCTATTTTTATTAATAAGTGACATAGAGTAAGATCCCAAGACTGCCCGATCTCATTCATTTTCTCATAGACAAGTATGGATAATCGAGTGCCCTTAGTGTGTTCAATGAACGAATACACATTCGCTAACTTGCACTGTGGGCTAATTTTCAGGTATGAGGTGGTACAGGCACGTAAAAATTTTACTCACTTTACTTACAGTCTGGGGACTGATTCTTATGTATATTGTTGAGAATATTGTAAACAACTTGAAATTAATACTGCCAGACACATTCTATCAGCAGTATTTATTGCCAGACACTTTAAATGTCGAAAGCAAAATTGTACACACTAATACTATTCGATTGTCCATATTGGTCCATGAGAAAATAAGTAAGGTCTGGCAGTCTTGGGATCCTGTAGGTTCTATTAGCAAGAACTAAAATCTAATTCGAATAGTTGATTTCGATCTCGATACGTTGTATGGAAGATTTTTAATTCTCGTTACGTCCGTTGTGGCGCAGTTCAAATTTCCATGGGGAACCTCCTCCTTTGAAGTATGTCAATGAAAGCTAAAAATTCAATAAAGTTACTCCTAGAAAAATGCTAAAACTGTAATGTAGTTACATTTGAGCATAGTATAAAGATTTATTTCTTTAACACCATTTCTTGAGTCGTAAACTTTTATAGCGAACCGCAATAGTTCAGCTTCGCGCCAATAACGTTCAATTTATTCATTTATACTAATGCATATCACATCCAGACGCAGCTCCAAAGAAATTACATTCAATTTTCTGAATTTGATTCTCAGCCAATCGAAACGAATCGAAAATTACCAGATGGGGAGAGCTATAAAGTTATGTAATGACGGCAGTATGGAGTTGCACCGCAAATGCGGTTATAATTTTTCTAACATTTTCCTAACTTACTGCGGCTTGTATTATTTTTTGTCCCTTCTTTGTTTATCAAGTAACCAAATTGTCATATGAATTATCAATATCCTTAGCATGAACCAATATCGAACCGATTAATTAATTAATTACTGAATTACTTGTCGATCGCTTCGAATGTCAAGAAGTTTTGTATGGAAATTTTAACAGCGCCATAACGGACGTTTCAAGAATTAAAAATCTTACATACAAAATTTCTTGACATTTGACGCGAATGGAGATCAAATTCGAATTCGATATTGGTGCTTGCTAAGGGTAAACAAAACACTGTGTATCTGGTACGACGTTTACCAACAAGACTATTCTCAGTAGTGAAGAGAGATACTGACGGAAAACAACATTCTCATAAAATTCTGTAGTGTTGTTTATGAAATTGGCTCACTTATTGATGTTACTATCGGTCCAAAAGGAAGCGGAATCAAATGTTTACTATGTTAATCTGTTTGTGTAGCTAAAAAGACGTCTCTGTGTCCAATAGCCGGCTATTTACCGGCGTGCTCTCTGTAGGGTCGATCTCCTTTCACTTTAGGCGATAAATTCCCAGACACCCTTATTTACGTTCGATCGTCAATGTAGATTGTTTTTCTACAAAGTGTAGTGTTGGTGTGGTAAGATTTATTAGTTTCTTGCTATTTGTTTACAATGTTTCTTTTGAATTGTAAGTGAAATAACTGGTGTGGAAATTCTTGCAATAAGAACCTATTACGTTCGAGAGATCAACTCTAAATATTTAATTATTTGTAAAATAGGTACGTAGCCAAGTTTAAAATGACAGTATTTCATTATTATTAGTTTCGGCACAAACTTGTTTCCTTCCTTTTCTTACATTTTTTAGAATTATGGGTGAATTATGGGAAAACTCCACCAGCTTCAAAACTAAGTTAGATGTGTCTTTTAAAAGACTAAACATAATGGAAATTTGAAAATTATTTTAATTTAAATCTAAAGAAAAGTTTACTAGAAAAAAATCCACGCGGACCAGGCAGCGGACGGGACTCGAACCCGCATCCTTCGCTATCCGGGCGAATGTACTGACCATTATGCTACCACGGCCCTAATGGTCAGCATAATGGTCAGTACATTCGCCCGGATAGCGAAAGATGCAGGTTCGAGTCCCGTCCGCTGCCTGGTCCGCGTGGATTTTTTTCTAGTAAACTTTTCTTTAGATTTAAAAATCTAGCAGTTAAATGCTTAAAAAATAAATAAAATCATAACTTATTTTAATTTGTACAAATATATTTTTTGTTTGTTTTTCAATTTTTAATATCCAGATTCGCGTTGTCCACAGTAAAATTTAATTAATAAACTATTTAGTTGTTATCTGTGTATTTAAAAAATTTGTTAACAGTTTTTAACTTATATTGTACTTTGCAATATCACTGCGCTATAATTTAGAGAAGAAACTCTTAGGCTAAGGCTACATTATAGGGAGCCTCTCTTGGTGTCAAAAGTAAAGCTACTCGCTTGGTAATTAATTAACAATATTGAAGAGACGTATTGCAGTTGGTCAGACAGCAAGCAACGTGCCTAGTTAGGTGACGAGACTTAGTCTCTAGCTTAGCACTAAGCGAGACGCTTTGTAGTGTGTTCTTAGCCTTACGCAAACTCTTTCAAGAATGTCACACGCCTTTTGGCGATATTTAAGATCAATCTAAATGCATGACCGAACACTCGTGTTAGAAAAGATAGGGTCCCAAATTCAAGTTACCTACTTTCCTAGTTGCAAAGCAGCGCAAGCAAAACATTCCTCATGATAATAATTTCGGGGAAATAAACACGGGGAAAACTAGATAGAGCTCTAACGTAGAAATTAGTTTACAAATATTCCGCTGCGGAACAAAGAACGATACACATAAAAGGGAATTATCAAACTTCGCCATTGAAAAGAGGCATAACGGAAGAGTAAGTGTCAAAAGAGTAATATTTGGGTGTGATTGACGTCACAAACATTTGGAACTTCAAAAGGAACGTAGCTAGAAATCATGTTACAATCGCCATGAGCAATTAACCAAAACCATGGGTTCCATTTCAGATCAATAGTTTATATATTTTTGAATATTTTATCGGGTTTGGTGGATTACGTCATTTGTATGGAGGCTGAGTACTTGCATTGTTTGACGACAGGTTGGAAGCTCTCATGCCTCCTGCCCCGAAGGTCTTATATCGTAAACAAACCATAATTTGTGCTAAAGGATAATAAGTTCATTATATTTAGTTTTCTTAGTACAAGCTCTGAGTTGTTCCGAAATGCTTGAATATATATTGTATGTGCACAGTGTGCATTTGATATAATTAACATTTATACACCTTTAAGAAGACAAATTTTTATCACATCGTTTTTTCAGCATAAATAATAAGGTGGGGGTCTATATAAATAAGTATTAAATCATATTACTTAATATTAAAATTTACAGCGAAAGTAAGGTAAAATTTATCGGAATAATTTAAACGTTACGCGGAAAATGCACACACTTTTAATCAACTCTGCAACTGTGAAAACGGTTTCAAAGGAATCTCGGCCAGCCGAAATAACACAATAACTCGTAGGTACTTAACCGGTGTTAAGGCTGTAGTTAAACTCCCCTTTACAACGTGAGTATCCAATTTGGCGAGGAACTCGCTAGCGGTGCCCCCCGCGGGCGCACCGCACCCAATCAACCGCAAAGGAAATTAAACTGTTGAATTATTGAGGGACCTCTGAAAATATTAAGCTGCTTTACTGATCTCAATGCCATGTAAGTAGCTTGTTCTACAGAAGATGGACTTTGGAACTACCAAGTGATTTGTAACGATTACAACTCCAGAATTACTTATTCAATAAACTAGTTTCGGTAGTTCCGAGTGGAGTAACTGGTTGGAACTCTCGAATTGCGCGCAAGTTTGTTGTTCAGCCAGACGAAATTGGTATTTTGTGTCGATGATCTATTAATAATGTGTGACCGAGACACGAGGCGACGGCTAGCGGTTAAAGGGGTGATAAGTGTATCATTGACAGACAGAATCAATGACACCTGAACTATATTTTTAAAAATGTCCGCTGGTGTAATTCAAAAAGCTCCGTACACCATCTGTACAGCAATTCTATTTCTTTAAAAAAAACTAAAAATATAATGCTTTTTAAGCTACAGTCGCTTAGCTTTTTAAATTGTGAAGTATATTTGTATTATTTGTTATTATTTTACCAGCAATAGAAATACTGTCTGTAAAAAAATGTATTGTCTACCTATAATGGTTCATGAAAATGGGCTGTATTTCACTGGAAGACAGAACGGCAGAAAAATTCCTAAAGAACCACTTCGGGCATCTATGATTTTCGAAACTTTTTACGAAACCACGGTACCGTAAAAGGATTTCTTGCAATATTATACAATTTTACTAGTTACATGAAAGGAATAATAATTCCTTCATCGAAACCAGTTACGAAACTACGGTTTGGCAGACGGCCGAAGGGAAGTGAACCTACTATAATTTAATGACAACGGTTTAAAATAAGAATGAACTTTAAAACATCATTTGTTTTCATTTCAATTAGTCCAAAATGGGAGCTTATTATGTATACCTTTAACCCTTCGGACTATTTATCACGGGCGAGTTGCAAAAGTTTAGTAAGTGGAAAGAGTCTGAGTGGACCCCTGTGTCCCCTCAAGATTGATGGCTTCCAGTCAGCCCAGTGGCCATTCTTAGGCCCAACCTTTGTCTCGGTCTTTGTTTAAGTTTTACAATACTCATTAACTGTGTACACCCTGTACAAACATTATATTTAATTGAATAATAGGATTTGAACTTTTAGTGACTGTAGAAAAAGCCTCTTGGGGTCGTTTGATTTCGGATTTTCGTACTTTATGCAATTCGATGTAGGTATTAATAATAAAACAACTTAAATGTGTTAATAAATAATAGCTGGCTAATATATAAATCATCTTAATGATAATCCTTAATAAAAAACTGATAAAAAAAGCTTTTTAGCAGATTGAAGTAAAACGTAAACTGTATGAGTACTTTGTTAAAATTTTATACTATCTCAAGATAGTTATTGATTACCAATTGCTGTCGAATACTCCATCCTTTCTTTACAATATCACGTTGTGTAATATAAGTATTTTATTTTCTGAAGAAGTTCATCTTTTGAATCTGTTTTAAACTATCAATTTACTAATATATTGGTGTCGATTCTGGCACGATTCTCTAAATCTAAACTTAAATTTGACAACAGTGTATCCTTGTCATTCTCTATACAGAATGAAAAGGAGAGACGGATGTTAAACTTCGTTTTAAGTTTAGAAAATTACGCCAGAATCGACACCATTATTACTATATTTTTGAGTTACATATATAAGAAAGTTTATATTTGATAACAAAATCACTAGAAGTTCTTGATTCAGTAATGTTGAATCAAGAACTTCATTATGTTGTTTACAAATAATAAAAATATGGTAAATTTTTTGTTAAATATTATTAGACAGGTACATCTTAAATGAATGTCGCATCCCATTTTATTTATTTATTTAATGCAGTATTAAGTACACGAATGCGTTACTTAAATGCGCTTTAGATCGAACGGCCTTAAATGAGAGAAGCCAATGAGGGTTTTACCTTTTAAGGCCTTTTAACCTTAACTAGCTATCCCAGCGAACTTCGTACCGCCATAAAAATATAGGGGTTGGTGGTAGAAGGGTGAAAATTTAGGGTTGTATGTATTTTTGTATAATGTATCATAAAAAAATTAAAAGGAAAATATTTGTCCAAGAAAAAGATATTAAGGATGGACCACCCTTAATATAGCACGTTACAAACAATAGGGTATTAAGTCGGAAAATTCGTTAATTTTTTTATTTGCGTTTTGAAAACTACGTTCCTTTTCTCTATAAACTGGTAAGATAATTGTATTTTAATTCTAAATAATTTTTGAAATATAGCAACACATGTCTATCTTGACTGTCATGAACGTCATTTTCGAGACTGTCAAGAGAGACGCATGTTAGTTATGATCCGACCAGTCTTCAATTTCGTGGCAAAATATAAGATTGTGAATATTCAAAACAGTATTTTGTTAAGTTAATACCCTATTGCCCTTTCGGATTGATACAATTTTGGTTTTTATTTAAAATAATACCCTCTGGCCTGTTCAATTTTATTTAATATGTTGTTTTCAACGAAACTATTTTAAAATGATACTTTATAGCCCCCGATTTGCTTGTGATAATCCTATACTGCTTCTTAATTTATTCTGCGGTTGGGAGTTTCAAGTTCAATATACTACCTTTTAAGCAAAACATAACTTCTGTACTTTATAATATTAACATACAAATTTAATACACACTTTCGCAAAAAAAAATGGGCACCTAAGAAAATTTACGTTGTAAGGTCGATTTCAGTTAATTCAATGAAATTTTAACGTAGTCTGTATACTTATAATCGTCTAAATTAATACGCGTGGATTCTGGCAATTGTTTTTATAAACTTTCGATGAATTCTTTAAAACCGATGTACACGGTCAAACAATATAAAGACAAAAAGATTGTTTTACTTTTTTTAATTACATAAAGTTAAAAATGAAAAACCTAATAACGAGTGTGACCTCTTTCCAAAACTTGTGACACAGCTTTAATCCTTCTGGGCATGCTTTTCATGATGTTTTTAATAAGGTTTTGTGGAATACGTTCCCAGTGTTCTGCAATGACTCTTTTTATCTCCCTGATGTTTTGTGGAGCAGGTTGCATTGACCTTACCCGTCTCTTAAGAACATCCCAGACATGATCAATTGGATTGAGGTCAGGACTGTGCGCAGCGCTGGCTAATCAAAACGACACATTCCAACTTCTTGCATGTACGCTTCCACGTCGCCAAACGGTACAGGTGAGCATTGTCTTCCATAAAAGTGGAACCTTCTCAAGTGCAGTCTATGTGGGCTGTGCAAATGGAACCAGGACTTCCTTTATGTACCGGTGTGCATTTATTCATACGCTCCGTCCAATTAATTGCTGCCCAAAGCATAACGGAGCCTCCGCCTTAAGGACTGTAATTCTTCGAAACACGCTTCCGCATAGCCTTCCCGTGGTCATGGCAGCACTCGCTGGCTTCGGTTCTCTACAAAAAAATAGATTCGAGCTTCATCAGAAAACATTACTTTATCACAGTCCTCCAGAGACCATGAAGACCAGTTTCGAGCAAACTGAAGTCAGGCAACACGGTGCTCACGGAGTAATTTAGGGTCCCGGGCTGGGCGGTAACTCCTGATATCTGTCCTCCTCCCGACTTCTTCTCCTCTTACTTCTTCAATGCTCTTCTTCAGGTCTAAACTTGACGCTTTACAATTTAACACCTGACTTACCAAAAAGCGGTCATCCCTTGGTTTTGTGCATCGTGTTCTTCCCATACCGGCTCTTCTTTTGACCGAACCGGTCAAATATCGATGCCAAGTCATCTGGACAGTTTCTGACCCACATTTAGCCGCTGAAACACGTAAGTTTGCGAACAACCTTCTTCAAGTAGGGCTATTATTTTACTGGCCCTTATCGTTTTATCACTCATATCAGAAATTGTTCATACCTATTTAATGTAAAAACTACTAAATGTTTACAATATACAACCCAAATTACCTTAACCTACTTAACTACTAAAATAATATAAAATTAACAATATGAAAAGAAATATTATATTCTTTAATTTGCAGAAAATATACAAAAAGTTTTAAAATTTTAGTAAAAAATCATTTCAGCAAATTGAGCAATTAGTAAAGCAATTTTACAAAATCCACAATAATATTTATTTTTCTTTTATTTATTTTTTAAATTTTTACGTTTAAAATCATGCCATGATGCTTCAAATAACATGCCAATACATCGTCAAATGAATTAAATCTCTTCCTTGTAATATTCATTAAAGTAGAGAAAAAAAACTAAAGTGGCCATTTATGTCCAAAGCAGTTACTACCTTTTAACAATATTTTAATGTAGATTTTGGTCAAGCAAGATAGTCGTAATTTTAACATCTGAGCCATTTGAACTGCTTATAGGGTATTATCTTTACACAGTCACATAAAAGTACTTTTAAAATTAAAACTACTATTGATACACTTACTAAATTTACTCAGCACGAAGAAGGATAATGTACGTTTAAATTAGGGTATCGGTAGCGGAACTGCTTGTTCAAATGTATAAAAATACATTTGAACGAGTAGTTCCGCTTCTATGAATTTTTAAAACTTTAGAACGCGATATCTCAAAATGCGATATGTAGGGGGATGAAAAATAGATGTTGTCCGATTCTCAGATTTACTGAATATGCATATAAAATTTTACGAAAATCGGTCGAGACGTTTCGGAGTAGTTCAATTACGCACACCGTGACACGAGAATTTTATATATTAAATTTAGGTTTTGCTTAGTATAAAGATGTTTGCCCTAAGCGAAAGTTGCCACCGAAGCAGAATGCCTAAAATTCTAAAGTAGGTACGTATGCGCAGTTTGCGTATTATGTAAAAATAATGTGTATACATTATATAAACACTCATTGGCATCCAGCATTTAAGGAAATTCGATCAAAAGGCCTAAAATGTAAACAAACTTATTTATGAGCTATGAATGACGTACACATCGCGCAAGAATTTACAAGATTACACAAATTGCATTTGATCCACTGTCTTAAGTACAAAACTCGAAAATATCGGTGTTGGAGGTGTATTTCGTTTCTATCAGGCGTGATGTTCAATTTCATAGATATTTACCACCAATATGAATAATTCAAACGGAGACGGGCTCGAACTCTCAAAGGAAAGGTAAGGTGCAGGCAGAGTTTAAAATTGACTGTATTCACTCTCGCTATATATACAGTCAAGTTACATTGGAGATACTTGATCTAGGATTATCACTCTTATGGATACACAATAAAGGCATTGTTAACTTGCAATTGTAACTAACAGCGTAGCGTTGACTATCGTCAACTACTGAAGCTGAAACTTTGGTGAGTGCACGCAAACACATAATATTCAACTCACCACCATCCACGCAAGTAGGAAATCGACAAATATACATTGTAAATTCGGGCTAAATTCGATATCGTTACCGTAGAAATAGGTAGATATTTAGAAATTAGCCCCATCAAACAAAAATCACGTCAATCCTTCAAAAAAAATATGTTTTTCCCTGTACATGCTAACGCATGAAAGAATATTCAAATACTTAGATGTATCTTTCAGATATTACAAGCTACCTCCTGCCACATCGTCGGCGTTAATTTAAGTTTTTGGAAAATCCCTCAGGGATAAAAGGTCTCTTTCCGGGTTATAAGCTGTCTGTGTGCAAATTTTCATCCAAATTCGTTCAGTTGTTTTTGTGTGACATAATAACAAATATGCAAACTTTCACATTTATAATATTAGATGGAAGGTGTCTGTGGTATAGCGCTCAGTACATCCGTCCGGATAGAGAAGAAATCTGGTTCGATTCCAGCCTGATACATATTACACCGAGTTGTTTTTTTTTAGGAAAACCGATTAATTCAAAGAACTGTTCCAACTGGTCGACTGGTAGAGAATGCCTTATGGCATTATGTCCGCCATTTGCTTTGTAATTTTGCAATAAAGTTAAAATAAATAAACTGTTCAGAAATTTATTCGTATTTTTTTTTCTCCATATTTACTTTCAATAGAACAGTTACCTAATTAAATTCATTATAATAACCATTATGCTACCGCGGCTCTGACGGCCGAGTCGAATTATTTTATTCTCTAGCCTTTCTTAAGCTGCAAAGCAGCGTCATCTCTTCGCATTTTAGGTAACCCACAATGGCAAATGAATACCTTTTCACGTATTAAACAGTCCCGTCTGTTGCCTGGTCCACGTGGAGTAAAATTTTCTTTACATTTTAACATCTAGCAGTTACATGCTTAAAAATAACAAATATAGCTTCATTATAGTGTATAAATATATTTACTTCTTAAAGAAGATTTATAAAATGGCAGTGTAACTATACATAGTGTATAGTAGTATGATTTTCTGAGTCAGAATCTGGTTGCTCCAAAATTAATTTGGCATAACACACTTGGCATCATTAAACCATTATTTTCAAGGGATATTTTATGTAAATCTAATCATTGTTTGTCCTAATTTCTATAAGTCCGAATTCACAATGGCATAGTTTTAAGATCGCAGAATTTTATTAGACATATAAAGGCACTTGACATTTTGCTAAGCATAACATTTATTTACGACAGTGGTTTAGATTAGGTTAGTGTTGTAACCTGAATTTAGCGCGGGCAGAGCGAGCAAAGCGAACATGCCGTGGCATCGCCCGGTGAAGATGAATAAAACAAGCAAAAAGTTAATAAAGTTTTGTATGCCAAAAGACGATTGTAACTGTGTACTTTTGCGATATGATTGTTCTGCCTTTTAATTAATGTGGGTATTAAAGGAGATTGCTCAGCTTCCATACATGTTTGGCCTAAAGACCAATAATCATGAAAAATTGTTTCCTAGATTCGAAATTATATGTAAAGTAGCTGTACCCTGCCACGCTTCGCGGTGGCACATTGTGATTGAATGGTTGAGAAATGGGAAACAAAACAAAGAATACATTTCACATAAGTTTAATTTTGCAATACTTGTGGATATACAATAATAAATATGTTTTGTTATTGATTAATTATTTAACTAATATTTTACTTATTTATTTAATTAATTAATATTAAATAAATAATAATTGCAAAAAAATAATATTTTTACTGTCCATCTTTGATATAAAATATAAACTCTACTTACGATTTGGTGAAAGGCGCAGTTCGATCACAACACTAGCACACCAAAAGTTCTTGATTTATAGTCCAGGCAACGAATGCTCAAAAACAGGTATAGAGGGAAATGCTTGGAACACAATTTTTGACTTCGTAACTTTGTTAGGACTAGTTAGGAGGTAAACATTTCAAAAGTCCCCCGCCCGTAGCCCTTAAGCCGGGGGGAAGGGGGGGGGGGGATTAAAGGTCCCATTTTTAGGTTTTCCGCATATATCTCGGAAACTATGCACCTAGCGACATGAGACTGTGACAAAAGTGAAAACTGATTAAATTTGCTACAAGTCCTATTCAGTCAAGTTTTTTGATATCTTGTATAGTTTTCGAGATATCCGCTCTTGAAAGTCTGTAATTATGGAAAAAAAAAATTGCTTCACATTTTTGCTCTATTTGACCGGATAACTCTTCTACAATGCCGACCGTAGGGTTGTTGGTTCTACCAGTGAGCAGCATGCAGATTTCGGACAAGCCCGCCAAAACAAGGATGGAGCTGACATGAAGTCTCATGTCGCTAGGATGCATAGTTTCCGAGATATATGCGAAAACCCTAAAAATGGGACCTTCAATCACCCTCCTTCCCCCCGGCTTAAGGGCTACAGGCGGGGACTTTTGATATGTTTACCTCCTAACTAGTCCTAACAAAGTTACGAAGTCAAAAATTGTGTTCTAAGCATCTCCCTCTATACCTTTTCGTTGCCTGGACTATTAAGTGAATATTTAATTCAGATTGTATAATAATCAGAACCTGATACATTTTTTTTGTAAATAAACAATGTAATTGGGAACGAAATTGTTTCTCATGTGACTGCGTCATTACTATTGTGGTTGTCAGCGAGTGTTTTCCTCGCTTCTGGCAGATGGCGCGGTCACTGGTAGACAGCTGATCGTTAAAAAAAACTGTTTTCTCGCGGTCGCAGATATGTGACTGATGCAAAAAATAGATGAAAACAATCCTTGATGCGGATTTTATATCATGTTAAAATTTCAACTCAATCGGTGCAGAACTTTTTGAGTTTCTTTGAAGCGTACACAAACCAACATAACATTTTTATATATATATATTACTGTAGAAACGAATATTATTGACGGACACCCCTGAGAACTTCTATAAACCATATAATATACACTGAACATATTATATATAAATATTAAAATAATAAAAAACAAATAAGTTATATAGTAAACTAGGGAAATCAAGCCAAGTACCGAAATTATGGATTAGATTCAGGTATATAGAGCATGTAGATTAACAGATAGTTGCCTGTTTTTAAAGTTAATGCATAAGAGTAACTTTTAAAATCAGGTGTCATTTCCGGTTATAATAAGGTACTCTGTGACAGAAACTGTGTGATGATTGTGAATGAGCCACAGATTAGAGAGAATTTGTAAACTCTCGTTAACCAAAGAAAGCTAAGAGATTTAGGTTCTATAGCTATATATTCAGTAGCTTCATTATTTTTGTTATGTTTTTAAGATAACCATATTTTAGATTTTTAGTATATCACATCTTATAATTTTATTTATTTATTAATTTATAGTCAGGGAACGTAGGCCCATAGATAGATACCTTAAAGTCTAACATATTTAAAGATTATAATGTGTTTAAGGAGGTGTTTGGCGAAAAATGTATGGCAATAGACTTCATGATGTCGTTTACCATCTATAATAATTGTCTGAGCACATTTGCATCTAGTGAAAATGATAATATTGTTGTGGATATTAATACGACAATGTAATAAAAAAATGATTCATATTATCGAACTTTACAAAATAGATTTGTTTTTATGTTATATAAACAACTTCGATCAGTCTTTGGCTGAATGTTACTACACCCATAGCCATTAAAAATGATTCGTATGTTTTCCTAGCCGGTAAAATTATAAGTCCTTTTTAAAGTAAATATATTATACAAAGCTGTCCGTTGAAATTTAATGACTGTAAATTAAATTATAAATTACGGCAAGAATTACCGTGTATGTCAGTATTTTTTGTGTATTTGGGCCAATTTGAGCAATCTCCTTTGTTAGAGATCATAAAGCCTAAAGATGATGCGTTTAGAATAGAATAATTCTTTATTAAATAAAACTAGTTTTTATGGGTTAATGCACGAAAACTTTATTTATTTATTGACGTTTCGTAGCCTTTACAGGCTACGTCGTCAGAATAAAACTTTTATTTAATTCTTTATTGCTTAACTGTTACACTTAGTGAACGTTTAAATGATTTTATGCGACATGAAGTTGATATGCATAATAATATTATGACATTAAAAATGCTGCGTTACAAGATTAGACGTAGACTCACGATTTTCTTTCTACTTTTCAACAGTGCTTCACTTTCCTAAGTTTCATGAACAGCGGCAAGGCACTCTAGATTGTCTCTACATTTATAGTCAAAGTATACGTTATGTTTATTTTTATAAGTTAATACTAATTAAGCCATCTGGTAACCCGAATTCAGAGCTTAGTGACTTAAAAATCTCTAAAGATTCGATGAAAGCCGATCGTAAAATATTGTTTAGCTAAGCGCCTAAGTGGATCGTAAAGCACGGGAAAGTACTTACTTATTCAATTTTACGACGGTTTCTGATAATAAAACTAATTTAGGATAAGATCAAATAGACTGATGCCAAACTTGGTTCCATTTTCTATGAAACGACATAAAAAGCGGTAGCCGTAAAATATAGTGTTGTTCAATATTAAGTTCAATAATATACATATTAGTATAATGTCACTGTTGCACCAAGAAGTCTCAAATTTATATGAAAAATCTATGTTAAACTCTGTTAATGTTTTTTTTTATAAATCCGCCAGATGACTCCACCTCACCTGATGTTCAGTGACGGTGAAGTCCAGACGCGAAGATAGCTGGTACAGCAGTTCTATCTGCCACACCAGCCATCCTCACTTTGCTGGCCTGCACATTGCTTCTTAACACCTTTTTTAAACGTTCCCGTGTAACAGGAGGTATCATTCTCACGTGTTTCCTACGTGAGCAGGCAAAGCATTCCATTTGCGGATAGTGCGACAAAGAAACGAGTCACCAAATATCTTTGTTCGCGTTGGACACAGTAGTGACACAGTAAGTCGATGAAAACGCAGGCCAGTGCGCGTGGTCCTCTGAAGGGAGAATAACTCTTCATAACACTCGCCATGGTAACATAGACAATACCACGCACTTAATAATGCCCGCAACAACGTAATTGAAGCGGCTCTAGGTGTTTAGTCACATCCTCATCGCCCATAACCTATCCAAAGCATCGAGTTAGTATTTTAATATTCCAACTTATGATGTGTTATTTTTTTTTAAATTGAAGTAACGTCTCTCTCTCTCTGAAAAATCTTGTTTAGAAAACGGTTGCTAAGACTATTTCGGCACCCGTGGCACAAAATTTATTGGCTACAGCTAACGGGGACGATTCGGAATTCGATAAAGGGCCCGTTGACGAGATGTAGTCGATCTATAAAGTGGCAGATTTCGCAAGTTGGCTTTGACATTTACATTACACACTCGGCGTGAGTCATGCGTGAGTAAAGTAAGTAGGTAGATGATGTGATTCCATTCCCACAGACTTAGATTTAAGAAGACAAGTATGTGCTTCAAAATTTATGAAAACCGAACGTGTTATATTTTGATTACTCACGAGAACAAAATTCTGTCGTTTTTACAGCTTCAAGCCTTCCCCCCATATGCCGGTCGATAATATCGGAAGGGTTATTGGGATATCTGTTTTTAGTATAATAGAACAGCTACGAAGTTAGACACTGCCGATAATAACGGAGCAATAGAAGTAGGGCGTATTTAGGGACACGATATCGAATAGAAAGTATCGATACTGTACTCATGAGTAGTATCGGTAAAAAAGTATCGTACTCGTAAAAGTATCGAAACAAAAGTATCGATGCTTCAAAGTATCGAGTACATTTCACAGGGCCTTATCGGAGCCTGTGGCCTGATGAGCAACCCCCCCCCCCCCCCAACGCCCCACCGGTGTTAAAATTGAAAGAAAAACAATGGAATTTTACTATAGTACGTATAATCGAAAACAAAAAAAGGTCATGTAAATTCACAAATTGCTATATTACATAAAAAAAATAGCTGTGATTTCTGACACTAAAAAAGTGTTCATTAATTCATAATTAAAATGTTAATTAAAAAGATCGAAATCTTAAACAATTTAATAGTATGAAACTTTTCAGATTTGTTTCAAATTAAACTTACTTTTCTTGAATTTTAATCATTAAAAAACATTATACCCACTTATGTTAACTTGAATCTGACACGTAGTTAACGCTGCCATTGGCATGCTTCGCTCAAGATTATAATTATAGAAGAGGTTACGTCCGCCTTTTTTTCAGGTGGTTTCAAATAGGTATACACAGCATAGACAGAATAATAGTGTTACACTTGAATAAATCAAATACAGTCAAGCGAAAAGCACAATAAACGGCGAATCAATCACAGTTCCTAAATAAATAAATAAATATGGTCGCTAAATAAATAACTATGAAACAAAACAAAGCGCAAAATAAACACAGTCACAGATTGGAAAGAATTTGAATATGTCAGTTTCTGACTTTATAACAACGCAATAGGGCATTTGACAGTTTTTTTTAGACAATACATTTGACAGTATTAAAAATAAAGCGCTAAAATAACGAAAAAGATATTAGTTTTCTTATCTATTGTCACGTAACCCAAAACGCTTGGGATTGGCATAGCCTAAAATGACGTCACACAAAGTGACATTACATTGTATCGTTTAACGTTTTAATAACAGTCGTGTGACGTCACACACTAGTAAGACGTCATATTGTCCAGAGAAACGTTTTCGCGGCAACTTGTAAATGGAGTTTTTGATTTGGTTATTTTTACTGAAATACACGACAGAATGATGAATATCCACTTTTTACGGACTCCATAAACATTAGTCAATAACGTGAGATCGTTGCCTAAAACTTGCCAAATACCCTATGGAACGTTTTAGAAGGTTTGCTATGATTTAACAAGATGGCGTTGCCATCAATATGAGGCGCTTATCCAAATTTTTAAAGGTATCGATACTTGCCAAAAAGTACTCATTTAGTAAAAGTATCGAATCCAAAGTATCGAGTACAAAAGTATCGGTATCGAAAGGAAAAGTACTCGATACCACAAAGTATCGATACTTTTGTCGTGTCCCTAGGCGTATTATCGCAACGCACCTATGGGGTTGAGGCCTCATATGGCACAATTAGGCATTGACGTCCGGTGTCGAAAACGGCGACGCGAAGATATAAAAAAGCGTTACGGAAGAGCGTTGCTCTTCCTTTTGGCATGTTTTAGCATGCGAGGTATATACACTTGCCTTGGCGGCGCATGCCGTATTAGCTTCTTGACATTCACACGGGCTTATCCAATTCAATTCATTTCATATCAATCAATTATATAAATACAATAATAGTCATCATTAACAGTACAAAAATCTTTAAAACTACATAATTTATTAAAATAACAATTACTGTCGAAAAAATTTTGCAAAATTAAATTAATAAAATTACATTTTAAAAAAGTATTACAACTACAATTATTGGGTTATTACATTTTATTAAATTTTACAAGTACAGTACACTTAGCAAGAACCAATATCGAATTCGTAACGTTTGCGAGTCCGCAATGTCATTGTCAAATGTGTACTGATTTTAAGTTCTCGTTACGTACTTTGTGGCGCTGCTGTTTAAGTTTCCCATCAAAAGGCATTGAAATTCCGCACTCGTAAACTATTCGAATTTGATAATGGTTCGAGCTAGGGGTACAGTTGTCCAATGATTACTTATAGGACATTCGGACCTACCCCCTACAGCCTTCAAGATGCTATTGTGGCTGTCGCAAACTCTTCATGAGAGAAGTAAGGGTGTGGCGCAGTATTGCATAGAAGTCATTTGTTCGCGGCTCGGCAACAAATCCAGGCGCTGCGGTGCAGTATTTATTATACAGCACACGCAGAGCATTGCAGGTCTTTTGCTGATAACTCACCCACAGGCTAGACTAGTGTAAAAAGATTGTAAGAAAGCCTTAAAAAGAAGTAATTTAACTGGTTCTGCAGACCGCGCATGTTGCTTCTGACCGCCGACACCCTACGCTCGCGCTTAATACTTAGTCATCCCTCAGGTCACCTGTTACAATGTGGCCCAGGTATTTGTACTGCTTAACCCTCAACAACGCTGCTCCGCACAGCCTGATAGGAGACACATTTTGTGGAGAATTGTTAGCCGCGGTGAAAACCATTACCTCACTTTTTGTAGTGTTATATTTTAGCCCATGAGCTTTCGCATAGATCTCACACATGTGCAACAATCTGCGGAGCGCATTTATCAATGGTTTGGGCAGCACCATATCGTCCGCGTAACTGATGTTGTTGACACTGACGCCATCGATTAAACAGCCCGCGTGCATGCTGCTGAGCTCGCGGACCAGCTTACACCAGCCTAAACTGAATAAACGATATTGAATTCGAATTTTGTCTATTTAAGTCTATATCTGTGGTGATTCCTGAGCGACACACACGGAGGATACATTCATCATCCCGCGCATTCGTGACGAGAGCGTGACGTAAATCATAGCGTACCCGTCACGTAGCAATTTGTTTATTTAAATTTTATCGATACAATTCGAATCCTCCGTGAAACGACTGTTGAAAACGGTTTTAAACAGAAATTGATAATTTTTATTTCAATAGGTATTGTAATGTCTTTTTCGAGATAACATTTTAAATGGGAAGTTTACAGGGTCAATAAATTAATGCACGTAAAAGGGGCATATATATTTACCTGTAATATGTAGATATCTATTTACTTCACTACAATGTCAATATTCCTGTTTGTACGAACATATAAAAAATAAAAGTTTCATACCTCATATAATAAGAAACTGATATATTTAACAATTGCATTATCACGTGGTTAACTCTGTATAAGGAAAAATAAAGACTGAAAATCTCATAAAAAATAGACATATACAAATTAGTTTTATGAATATCCAAATAAGATCAAAATCGGAATCCCACGGTACAATAAATACTTCACGATTACCATAAATAACCAAGCTGTTACTATACCTTAGTGAAAATGTGTGTGGTGACGTGTTATTCGGACCGTTATATAACCCCTAAATGTAAATCGAATCTATTCTCGTATGGGAAATATTTGGTTGAGGAAAGTCTGTAATAAGCTTAGCGCGCACTACGAAATTGGCTTGAAAATGTCCATATTACATATTTAAAATGCCGCAGGGTTGTTTTACCTATCGAATGAAAAATATCTTTGTTTTCGTTTTGTTATATGTGGAAATTTATTATTAGCATGTGACTGATCATAGTTTTAATATACTTTGTTATTTGTCTGTAAATTTCCCTAATAAAATTAATAAAAAATATTTCTGTATACCCGATCATTATCCAACTTTCAATAATACCCATTCGCATTTGTTATAAAATCTATATTTGTAGAATTATGAAACAAATCCACAGATTAAGACAAAACTTTGACTTTGATAAAATAATGTTATATCCACGGGTTATATCTATTTAAATAGAACAAAGTAGTATTGGTTAGAAAACAAAGCTCAAGAACGGCTGGACCGCTTTTTACCAGATCTGAATTTTTGGATTCGTCTCGCCCCTAATAGCAGAATAACTATTGAATATCGTAAAAAATATGGTAAAAAATCCATTCGGTACAGGTTTCAGACAAACCCGCATTCAATAAATAAACAAAAATATGTGACCTAATTTTTCTGATGAAATATACACCTTAATTATTGTTTAAGTACCTATACAAAAGTATTGATATTTCGCTTTTAATTAAGTGTTCTTCTTAAAGTATTTTCTGAGCTACATTTATAACCTTTACATATAAGTTATAACCACCTACATTTATAACCAATAAACCACAGCATTAAGATTTTCCTTTTACTACAGGGTAATAGTTGAGCAGCTGGCTACAGAATTCTTCACACACCCAATAGCGTCCTTGCAAATTGTCTTATTAAACACTATTTGCAACATTTACGGAACTGTTTTTTTTAGACAGCGCGGGTATCTAGGTAGACCAATCATTTATCTAAGGTTACTTAATTATATTTTAAAATAGAAATTAAAAGGTAAAGATGTGGGAAAATAACAAAGTCAATAAATATGACACACGCTAGAGAATGGTATTGTTTGTAATTTAAAAACTTTATTGCATTTCTTGTATTGATTTTTGTAGATTTTGTCACATATTATTTTTTAAGTTTTTCATGCAACATTCTTAATTAAACTTGAATGTATTTTTTATTTTATATACGGAAGTCGTCATTCTATCAAATTATTGCTGAACTTGACAGTAAATAGGCACAGTTTCCGGCATAAGAAATTTCTCACTGTAACACTCTTTTGTGAGAAAGGGAGAAACGCAAGAATTACGAATATAGTCAAAGGTAGCGAGAAGTATAAAGACAACGATCAAGGGGTATTCTTATCCCTAATAGTTGTATAATTTTATAGAAAGTGTAATAAAGTCGTTCGTATGTAAGCGCGTTTGTATGAAAAAACAGAAAGAATAATATCGTTGATATTGGCAAAGTTAAAGCAATGTTTGGAACGTACCGCAACCACATCAGGTTAATAACACACCAAGACGTTCGGTGCTTTCTGAATGAGCCTCGAGGGATGTCAGTACTTACTTTGGTAATAAAATGACTTTATGGTATTTATTATTTTTGATACCTGTGCAAACTAACACACAATAGAACTGAACAGTAACTAAACTAATACAGTATACGACAAAAAAATGCATGTATACACTTGTGTTACCATTTATAGTGTTTGAATTACATGATTCTTGTGTCTTGCAAAATGAAACATCTTGTCTTTAACCTAAGCCCCATAGTATGACAACTAGCATTTACATAATAAAATTCTCCTTGGAATCCGCGGTGAAATTTTAAATTAGAACATGAATTTTAAATACTTTTTAAATCACAGCCGTGAATTCCGCAGTGAAAAGTGAGTTTATTCTTACAGCATAGACCTGCTGGCCACAACCAGACCAGGCAATTAATCAGGCTTTTAAATTCATAGTTTCTATATTAATTGACGTATATTAATAAATTTTATTAAATACACTACAATGGATATTTATGAAAATGTGCAAGTAGCTAATCTAATACAGCACGACAAAAAAAATGCATGCATACACTTGTGTTACTATTTGTAGTGCTTGAATTGAATGATTCATGTGTTTTGCAAATTTATGAAACATCTTGTCTTTAACCTAAGCACCCATAGTATGACAACTAGCATTTACATAATAAAATTCTCCTCGGAATCTGCGGTGAAATTTTAAATTAGAACATAAATTATAAATACTTTTTAAATCACATCCGTGAATTCCGCAATGAAAAGTGAGCAAAGACCTGCTGGCTAAAACCAGACCAGGCAATTAATCAGACATTTCAATCCGTTGTGTTACTATTTGTAGTGTTTGAATTGAATGATTCTTGTGTTTTGCAAATTTATGAAACAGCTTGTCTTTAACCTAAGCACCCATAGTATGACAACTAGCATTTTACATAATAAAATTCTCCTCGGAATCCGCGGTGAAATTTTAAATACTTTTTAAATCACAGCTGCGAATTCCGTTGTGAAAAGTGGGTTTATTCTTATAGAATAGCACTGCTGGCCACAACCAGATCAGGTAATTAATCAGTCATATCAATCCGTATTTTTGTATATTAATTGACGTATATTAATAAATCTTATTAAAACACTACAATGGATAGTTATGAAAATGAGCAAGTAGCAGCAACCCTGTGTAAGATCCTTGCTATTACTTGTTGTTTGCCTAGACTGCCTACCTTGCGACTATCACAAATATGTTGTATGAAGAGTCTCATCAACATACATAAATATTACTTATACTACAAAAATAAGGAAGTCTTACTTTTTCTATATCGAAATGTCAAACAAGCTTTGTGCTCGTAAGCGTAAGCTCCTAATAATAATTACCTACCCAATTATCTTAAGGCTATCCAGCTCTAATATACTGTACTCTCCGCTCTACTGTATTTATATTGAACTGAATTATTAATGTGGGAGTAGGAAAAAGTACATAAATATTTATTGTGATTACTTTTCGTTTAACGAGTTCTTGTTGTATATTTAGTATCTTGTCGACAAATTACTTTTTCTTTGATATTACAGTCAAGATCATGTAGGCGGATACAATTTGATATTGAACACGCCTCTATTACGTACAAATAAGTGTGAAATTCCAGTGCATTGCCCAATAATTTTAATACAAGAAAAATCGGATGGCGCAGTGGCTAAAGCTGGATAAGAAACTTTTTGTTTACTTAAGTCAACAGTTATGTGATCAATAATTAATACCTTTATTAAATACCTGAAGCTTTTTTTTTAGTGTGTATGCTGTTGGTCTCAGATGACCTTTACAGCGTCACCGGGTTTGGGGTTAGCGAGATCCTAAGGGGACTTCAAGCCGAGAATTGGCGAGTGCATCTAGAGGTATTCCAGGTGGATGGCATCTTCCCACGGGGGGAGTCTCCTCTCCGTCTGGAGCCTCTAGATCACTTGAACCTGAGGGGGTCGGCTCGACTAGAGGGCGTCTCTGAGACCCGGACCTCGGCTCTAGTTAGCCGTTATCGTGGGGAGCTTGAGACCGTCATCAAGCTGTTGATTTAAACTTTTTACATATCTAGTGTCACCTACTTCTACAGTCGCAACGAAGGTATTACTAAGGGGTTACTAAGGGGTTTTGTTCCTCAAAAGAAAAAAATAGGATCACTTTGTCCATCTGTTTGTCAACACTCTTTATTTCGGTAAAGCGTTAAGGTATCGTTATAAAATTTATATCATATATTCAAGTCTACAGTCCCTTTAAGCTGTCAAAAATCAAACATCCAAATTAACTTGGAAAAGAGATACTGCTGTATATGTTGCGTATCTACAAACTTGTCTGAAACCCTCGGTGGGCGAGTCCGACTTGTCCGGCTTTTTGCATGAAACAAGCTCCCGTTTCATCGCATAATGCATCCCTTACTGGAAAACGATGACGCAGCCTAAGGTAGAATACGCTTGACTTGGAAGAACCTGTTCAAGCGATTTAAAGAGACCGAAATTGTATGTGCAAAGGAATTCTATTAATCTATGATGTTCAATTTTTCTTCAATACTTAATACTATGTATTTCCAAATAAGTGCAAGACAAAGGAAATTTTCATTTACATAAACAAAATATAGGCAAAGCGCTTGAAGTACAAATTAATTGCTCTGATATAAATGCATGTTTATCGGATTCAGATAGACAAAAACTAATAATATCTATCACTAATAATAATATCTCGTGAAGACTATAGTTTGATTTTTTATTTACTATAAGTAAAAACCTTCTGTGGAAAAGTGTTATAACTGAAGATGAAAATCGAATGAAAATCCGTTACATGGTTTACAAAAATTTAGCGGAAAAAGACTGAGGGTAACTAACTTTATACAGGATGGTTCAATTGGTGACGTCAACAATTTTTTTTTTAGATTCCTTGCACCTGGGGGTATCCGAAAATACCCCATGTATGTTCCGCGATTTCGAGTTATAATGTATTTTGTGTATTTTTAATGATTTCTGCCGGCGAGGTTACAAAAATTCATATCCTTTTTCGTAGTAGGTATTTTGCAGTTTTTTGTCACAAAAATAATTGTCTTGAATGTTGTTTTAATAAAAAAATAACTCAGCTTCCTGAAACTACTTAAAGTTACTCAAAAAAGGCTTGAAAGTTGGAACTTTAGTTTTTAGTAAGATTAACTCAAACATTCAACTTTAATTTCTAAAATAACAATGGCAGACCATTATCGCGCGTTTAGCATAGTGGCAGACAGTTTTAAGTGTTGAAAAAAAAAAATTTTGAAATTAATTGACTAGATCTGCCATTGATATATTTTATTTATTAGGGTCTTAAAAACTTATATTCATCACGGCAGACGGCTTCATTGCGTACACACTTCAACAGACAACAAAATCTTAGTTAGCTACTATCCGGTCAGATGTTATCATAGACTGTTTAAAGCTATCTTTCTTTTTTTCCTCTATGGATTACTATTGTACTCATTCTAGCCTATAGTATTTTCTTTTATAGTTACTAGCATTCAAATAAATCGGGTTTTATACCTGAGAGGGCCTTCAATTATATCCCCAATCTAACAGTTTTTATTTATTTATTTAAACTTTAATGCCACAATCACAAAAATGGAAAAAAGCGAACTTTACGGTAAAAGCATTCTCTGCCAGACAACCTTTAGGCATTAAAAAATCCACGAATGCGGCTATATTAAAAAAAGTGATTTACTATAAACATACACCAGTAAAAGTAACTACATAAATATTTATTTAAAAAAAAAACCTAAATATACATGCATAGAATACATTTAAATATATTATTAACACAGTGTATAAAATATATTGATAAGACTTTGAAGGGAACTTGTGAGCGGAGTGAAAAGAATCATCATCATCAGATATTCTAATAAATAAATAAAGCAAATAACTAAATATATAAAGAACTAAAAATACAACAATACAAGTTAAAACAAATTAATTAATACTAAAAATACTATTACTGTTTTTTTGTTCTATTCTTCTCTGTTGAGAAAGGCAAAGGCATGCAGCCATCGTCTTATTTTTGTATTAATATTTTTTTTTACATTAGAATGTGGGTGTAACGCATTCTAATGTTTCTTGGAGTGTTTGGCACGAAATATTTAACAGACGAACAGTTAACAGAGGTATTTAATAGTATTCAGAAGTTTATTTGCCAGATCTATAATGCTAAAAATTCTATTGACGTTGATGATGGAAGGTACCAACTTTTCGTCAACAATTATAAAGCTTCCGACGTGAATGAACATTTCACTAAAAAAATACTAAATTTTGATGCAAGCTCAATACCACCGTGCAAGAGTGAGCTTTACCAGCAACTTCTAAGAGCTTATTATATTTCAAGTGTTTGGAGAAATGCTTATAAGAAGCAACCTACCACATTGGACCCATTAGAGTACAGTTGGATTAAGTAGGACGACAAATTTGTATTCAAATGGTTCGAAGGTGATTAACTCCCAACTTCTGTGAGTGACTTAATCACCGAAGTCCCTGGTAAGTTCATAATAATAATTTTTTTATCGAATATGTTCGGATCTTTTTTCCAATTATTTTTATATTATAATTAATGTTTTATTTTCACAGGTTCCGATTCTACGGACGATGAAGACGAGTTACACCACGACAGACATGACTCTGATGACGATAAATGAAGATTGAATTAGTCGGAAAAAATATGTATTTTGTAAAGCACGATTTATATTTTTTTATTTATTTTTTCAAATTTTTTCTTAAATAAATAAAAAGAAGAAAATGAAATGAATATTTGAATGATTATTTGTTATCTGCAATATACCCTAATATTTGAGATTCTTCCGAAATATATTTACTTTTTTATCATCAAACTCATCAGTTTTAGTACAGTTTACAAAATTAAATTTCAAAATATGGATGCAGTAATAAAGTAAATCATATTGATGTGAAATTGGGAACTTAATATATATATATGTATATATTATACATATGACCGGATAGTAGCTAAGATTTTATTATCTGCTGAAGTGTGTACGCAATGAAGCCGTATGCCGTGATGAATATAAGTTTTTAAGACCCTAATAAATAAAATATATCAATGGCAGATCTAGTCAATTTATTTCAAAAATTTTTTTTTTCAACACTTTTAAAACTGTCAGCCACTATGCTAAACGCGCGATAATGGTCTGCCATTGTTATTTTTAGATAATAATAATAATGTATTTTCAAATATCAAAACGGTAAACGTGGTCAAATGCATTTTAAATTCGCCAAAAATCGATACCTGTCTTACCTGAGCGCGCGCCGCGTCCACCAGTTGGGGCTTAGTGAACCCCCATCTCATACATGGTAGGTATAGGGGCCTCACTGTACAAAACCCTAGGTATGGTCAAATACATACAGGTCACAGGCCGTCCACTGGCTCTTAAGCTATTACACATGTAGGAGTTTATTTTCTTTTACTGGCCGCTTGGACGCCTACTTAGAATCATTTTAAAAAACATCCACAGCTCGTTCTTTTTTTTTAATTGGAGAATTAGATTTCTTTCTTGGCTTTTTCTATTATTTTGGCGGCAACTCAAAATTTAATCTGAATTTTATTTTGTTCAAAATGGGCATAAATAAAAGATGTGACGCGTCAACTAGGCAAATAATTGTTAATTTACATATAGATCAAAAGAGGGCGTACAGAAGAATAACTGAGCATTTAAATTATTCTGATAAAAAAGTTTTTAATGCAATTGATCATTATAAAACACATGGAACTGTTGAAAATGTTCTTAGAAAGGCTCGGCCAAGAAAACTTCTCCCAGAGAAGATACGCTGATCGTTCTTGTTGCTAAAAAAGACCCAAGTAACCAACCAGATTAAAAATGAAGTTTTTTTCGCCTGATGACTCGAGAAACATCTCATCAAGACTGATACGCCGAAGATTAGTGGGAGCCAAATTGATTGGAAGAATCGCTCGAAACGTACCATTTTTTACCAAGCAACACCGAGAGAAGAGATTCGCTAAAAAATATGTTAAATGGACGGTACGAGAATGGAAAAATGTCTTATTTTCAGGTGTAACAAGAAAATATGGTAAATTCTGATGGAAAGCGCTATGTCAGAGGTCGTGTAAACAATGCTTTAAATTATAAATACATAAGGAGTATAGTCAAGCACGGTGGCGGTAACATTAAAGTTTGGGGGTGTTTTTCCGTATGTGTAGTTGGACCCGTTCGGAAGATTGAAGGAATGGATCAATGGCAATACAAAAATATCTTAGCGCATACTATGATTCCCTCCCTACTCGGACGATCATTTGCTTGTAACCTGGATCTTTCAGCATGACAACGACCCTAAACACACGGCCAATAGTGTCAAATGTTTCCTTAGCGAACTGCGTATATCCGTTTAAGACTGGCCAGCAAATAGTCCGGATTTAAACGCGATAGAAAATCTCTAGTATGTTGTTAAAAAGAAAGTCTCAAACAAACGTAACATCAGTCAAAACAAATTATGTGAAGCATTTGTTGAAGCATGGAATTCAATCCCCCTAGAATAATATATGAAATTGATTGAATCAATGCCACGTCGTTGCAGTGCTCTTTTTGGAAATAGGGGATATATATAGATGTTCATACCTTAAAATTGATTTAAATGTTTGGCGGTAATGTAATATTGAAACTGCAGTTGTGGGATTTATATTGTTTTCTAATAAATGATAAATCGTTGAACATATTGTAGTCCTATTTATTGTTTAATTTCAAAATACAAACGATTGCGGTGAAGTATCTTAGATAATGTCAAGGAGCGTTGGTAGTGTTCCTAATTATACCACCACCACTGTATATAGATAGTATCTTAATTTTTTGATATATCATTATTTATTCATAGCGATGTAACACTGTCGAGATTGTTTGATAAAAAATAAAATAAGGCCCATAAGGTATTCGGTAAAGTCATGCTTCCAATAGTGCCCGCTAAACAACGTGGGTTAAACATCTCTGGGGAAATAACGATACAATGATAGAAACAACCCAAAGGAAAGGGAATTTTTCAATCACCTTTGTCTAACATCGAATTCCTCAGTATAATATTCCTCAATACTGGTAAGGAATGGATAAAATTATGAAAATTTTAAAAAAACTAGCGACCCGCCCGAGTTCGCATAGTCTATTTGCAAGTATTAGTATACTGAACTCGTCACCCTAACTTTGTTTTTTTTAATCCCACAGGAACCATACCAGATGTCTCAATCCAGAATATAAACTAGGAACCAATCCAGATGTCTCAATCCAGATTATAAACTATATGCGTACCAAATTTCATCTCAGCAATATTTGCTCAGCGATACTAGATCAGTGATTCTCGCTCAGCGATGCTGGCTCAGCGATACTGGCCCAGAGATACCTGCTCAGATATACAGGCAAAACAATATTCACTCAGCGATACTCGCTCAGCGATAGACATTTCCTTTACAAACTTTATAATTTTAGTGTTTGCAGTGTCGTACAGATAAATGACCTTAATTCTTAGTGAATATTTTGCAGTTTAGTTTGAGTGGTTATATAGCTGAGAGAGTATCGCTGAGGGATACTCGCTGAGCGAGTATCGCTGTGTGAGATACGCTAAGCGAGTTTGGCTGAGCGAGTATCGCTGAAGTATTCTCGCTGAGCCAGTAACGCTGGGAGAGTACCGCTGAACCAGTATCGCTGAGCAAGTATTGCTGAGCTAGAATCACTGACCCAGTATCGCTGAATGAGTACCGCTGAACCAGCATTGCTGAGCCAGTATCACTGAGCGAATATCGCGCCCTTTTTATGTAGGAGACACAATCTGCCCCTCTTCCAGGACTCCGGAAATCGGCCCTCCCGCTGGCATGAGTTGAGACGAAGTACACATCCATGGGTCTCAATTCCAGCGGGAGGACACGACCCGGTATGCCGTCAGGCCCAGGAGCCTTCCTCCCTTTCCTTGGTTTTTCATGTGCCCTCCCAACTTCCTCTCTTGTGATCGCTGAAGGTGCTTGTG
This sequence comes from Chilo suppressalis, assembly GCA_902850365.2. Classification (NCBI taxonomy): domain Eukaryota; kingdom Metazoa; phylum Arthropoda; class Insecta; order Lepidoptera; family Crambidae; genus Chilo; species Chilo suppressalis. The sequence goes on along the minus strand of OU963897.1, from coordinate 15,776,274 downwards.
CCGGGATCGCCAGTTCCTGAGGTGCCATTAGCGAGGATATCTCCGGTACCACTCCCGAAAACAGAGCCGACACTACCGCCTCCTGCAGCTCCGGGTCGAACGACTCTGCTATTCCTCCTGACCACTAATATACTTGGGTCCTAGTTAGGGGAGTTGCGACGCGTGGCATCGCGGCGTCACACGTTATCTTTAGCGCTCTACCGAACTTGGATACCCTTCCTTCAACCACCCGAGTGGCGTCGGCGTCTAACACATACGCCTATATAGCTTCTGCCTCCTCCAGTCTGTCTGGGTCCATTCTGGTAATGGCCCAGCGCGGAAAGTGCGTGCGTCTGCTCTGACTCACTTGCGCTTTTCTTTACTTGCGCCGGGGGTGGAGATTTGAAACCGGATGTATCGATGGTCCGATAATGTCTCTATATTCCCCAGCACCTTCCAGTCTTGAACTCGTTGGGTAAATGCGGGCGTCACGAAGATTAGGTCCACCACGGAACCGCCCCGTGGCCTCACGTACGTGTACGCCGTGCCCCTGTTGGCTATGACCAATGGTCTGTTGGGGAAGAAATACACCCAAATAATGGTAAACTCTCCCCATGCAGCGACCGCGAATGCATCATCGCTTTCCTTCGCTGTCAGGAGTGGGGACCGCCCTGTTCGACTTGGGGCCACTATGGCCGCCATGTCATCCAGATCACCTATCCAATTTGGTCTGGATAGTACGTGGTGGGGCTCCGAAATCACTGCAAAGTCCAGTTGCCACTCCGTCGCTGATTGCAACAGAAGGTCCTGTGCCCTGGCGAAGTGGATCAAGTTGTCATGAAATTGAATGATCTCTTAAAAAAATACAATTATTGACCCAAAGGTTAGGTAAGGTTACCAATTGCATTTTTTTGAGGATCAGTTATATATTTTTTTAAGATCATTTAAATATATGCCTAAACTCACCTAAATACACCGTGAATTTTGAGTTACTTGAGAAACTTTACTAACTAATTCAAACAACGACTATGGTTATATTTCAGCAGTTTTTTTTTTCTTGAATTAATTTATTCGGAAAATGGTTGCCGCGACCACATCCGCACCCTCGGCACGCATTGGGGGGACCTCGGTCTTCACAATGCGTATCGGGTGACCGGTGCAGAAAATTCGTCTGCTTCCTGCGAAAACCGAATTAGTGCAGAATGTGGCATTCTGAGTAAATCGATTTTAAAAACATTTGGGCTCCTCTTAAAGTAATATAATAATCTTTCACAGGCTGATCTTTGTTGAAAAAAGTTGAAACAAATGCACTTCTTTATAGATATGACCTTAATTTGTGTGCTGTAATAGTAAAAACTGTTTTCAATTGAATTTTAACAAAGGAGGGTGTGATTTATCAGGTTTTGCCTGAAATTAGGGAATGTATTGTATTTTCGGAATTTACCGTCTTAATTGTCTAATTTCAACTTAATGACGTCGTGTTTTGTATTTGAGAGTAATTTTAGTATTTTAACACTGTGTAAAGCTAGACATACAGCTATAAATGCCATTTTTTGGTCAATTATCAGTTTTTGCTTGAAAATAATTTGTTATATTTTTCTCTTTTTCAGCTTTTCACCATACAAAATGATACACAAATTTGGTTAAGATGTAGAGGACTTTGTTTTCATTTGACTATGAGGTTAATAAAATAACCTATAAAATATATAAATTTAAAGAATTCAAGTAGCTACAATATCCAGGAATAATAAGAATTAAAATAACAAAAAAACGTATGCATTATGTTTTTTTATGTTTTTCCTGTATATTTTTTCCAAAATGTGTGTACTTATAAGGTTTTCATCCTAGCTATCTTTGCAACCGTATGAATCATTTATCCGATTTTACCAGTAGAAAGAGCACAAAAAGTTACGTTTAACTGTGTTCATAACTCAATTTTGTAAAAAAGTGCATTTATTTGGTTTTCGCAGTAAGCAGACGAAATATTGTCTGGTTTTTAGTGGCCCTGTTCAGGGCGTTAAGTACGGCCTTGCTCATTTCGACAGGGAGGAGTCCCACATACCTTCTTCTCGCTCCCCCCCTGGTTGAAGGATGCGTAAGGCATTTCCCAGACAAAAAAAATGTGATCATTCACGATTATTTTGACAATTGTGTAAATATTTTCCGAAGTTTTATAGTTCTATACCCAAAATGGATGACAAAAAAACTATGCTTCTGCTGTCATAGATAGGTACTAGAAATGTGTTTGATTCCGACGATTTGACTTAACCTAGTACAACATTTTTAATATGGTCGTACCGACAGAACACAGTGGTAAGTGTGTTTTTCAAGAAAGATCTAGTTTTTTTGAATTGTTGATACTACAATGCGATTAAAACCGAGAATTTAGCAGCGGATTTTGTTGGAGCGCCCTCCAATTCGAACGGATAATAGTGAAACCTGGTGAAGTAATCCACCTTACAAAAGACACAATGGATTAAAAATTATCTTCGAATCTTTTGGTGGTATTGCGATAAGAAGATAGTTTCCAGGACAAAACTGATTAAGGGTTTCGATGTTATCACAAGCTATCATGGTAGCAGCTTAGCAGACCGTCAGGCGTTTACATAAAAAATAACAATCTGTAAATTTTCAGTACCCGCCCGTGAGTTTTGTGAAAGCATATTAATTCCATAGATGAATATTTCGGTGTTCAAGCACAATGATGCCTGTATTATTATAATAATATGTTTTTCGTAACCCTAATTTAAGCTACCTCGCTTTGTTTTCTGTAACAATCCCGAGTAATTTCGTTGAATATAAATGAAGTTTCCCTTATGCCATGAATAACATTTAGTTAGGAAGCAATTTTCATTCATTCAACGTTGTTTTTATCGGTATTTATATTTCACTATAATGAAATGCATTCTTTTTCCCCTTATTACGTAAATGAGGCAGGGTTCAACAACGAGCTATTGTGAAGTACGATTATCGCGTCGTTGTCAAGTTTTAAGAGGAGGACGTCGAGAGAACGAGAATTACTTGTCTTGAGTAATGCTCTGGTTTTATTAACGGCGTAAAATATTGCCGAATAAAAGAACAAGGGCATGATGAGACCAGTGAGATTACCTGCAACATTTCTCAAAGGAATATATCTACCGAATCTAAGTACGTACCCACGTATTTATTTATGTTTACCTACACCGGGATTGATGACTTTAATAAGTAAATAATTACTACCTACCTACTAGACCTTCTTACTTACGTATATATTTTTTTAATTTAAGTAAAAAGAAGAAATTTAATTCATTCTTGTCTTACAAATCACGACAAAGATTATCTCTACATGAAAACAAATGTAAGGAGCAGTGATAACAACATTTATTCAAAAGAAAAATGCAAAAGCGCTCATAATCGATACAGTGTTATCCTAAAAATAAGTTTTAATGATATCACAAACTTATTGTGGTGATCCGCTGCATGCAAATGGGCTGTCGTCATTGAGTGGCTACGTGACAGATTTTTTAAGCTATAAAGCATTTTTGGTCAATGAAAGCACTCAAACTTTTTACAGGAAAGAAGGCGTCAAAATGTTTCTTTGCTCGGAGGTAAATTAATCATATTTTTAAACTTCCGCCTTTATGGCGTTTTGTTTTGGAAGGGGAAAACATGACAAAACGTTGTTAATTTATAAATTTAAAGGTTTCTACGAAAGATATTTTTAAATATTTACTTATGTAAGCAATTATTTTTCTGTGAATTTCTACGTTTTACTAGAATCAAAAGTAGTTGCTGTAAAATTTCTTACATACATACATATATATATCTTCTGAAAAGCTATTATACTTAGTCGCACACATGGATGGACGAGTACGAAAAACCGGCCAAGTGCGAGTCAGACTCGCACCTCTAAGCGTTCATGAGAAAAGAGGTAGCTTTAAAATTATCCAAAATTTTTTTTTTATATGATGTAACTAAAACTTTATGGTTTCCACAATTTTTCCTTTATCTGTACTATAAGACGTTACTTCGTACCAAAGGACATCGACGAAATCGGCCCTAGCATGCCCAAAAGAATGTCCTTCACTATTATTTTTCTATCATTTTTTTAACTTATTAGCAATTAATCATAGCAAACGGACAATCTGTTTAAAAAAATAAAAGTTCTGTTACTAGATACTAGTCTATACTTCATCCAACTTGTCCTATTTGGTAAACAATCTTGGCACTCTTTTTTATTGAAAATATAGCATTAAAAATCAACTGATAACTGGGTTCAATAGGTTTCAGTCTATAATAACGATTTATTTTAATAATTTATTGGCTTCGTTAATATTTCATTTTTAAATGCAATATAGGCGACCATAGGTATTTATCAACATAAAAATAGAACTAGGTACCTTAGTTTATCTTTAGTTAATAATACTTATTACTAGTATTTAAATTATATTTATAAAAAAAAATATTAATAAAATTATGTAAAGATAGTTTATACTCCCATCTCATGTAATATCTTTTTATTTTTATGAAAATCATAATGAGAACCAGGTATATACCTAATTACCGATAATAAAATATAGAAACAGGTAAATGGAAAGACTTTGAACATTTCATTTGAAAAAATAAATATTACTACAGGTATAGGTATCATAGGTGCCAAATGCCAACACTCATAAATCAATATGAATATGAGCATTTATTATTTTTATTATTAATTGCATTTTATGTTCATTTAATGCATATTATTTAAGTGCTTACATAGAGGTAAACACTAAATCTATTCAGAATATATTAAAGTGTACATCTTTTACGATTGAGTATAATAATTATAACCTCAAAATCTAATACATTCTGTAGTAGGCCAGAGTTCCTCAAGTTGTCCGTATCTCAACATATGCCTAATTAGAGTTTATGAATGATTCCGAACACAACTAGCATTTTTTCATTGCTGTGCGTTCTAGGGCATTCATTGTATGGGGAACGAGCAATGTCCTTTTAAGATTCTAAGTTCACGGAAAGTACCCTGCAGGCTTTGATTCCCGTGAGAGTTTCAAACAAACAATACAAAACGGCTGTATCTTTTGATTGCTTAGAACTAAATGTTTTATTTTTTCAAAGCTCCAAGAGACAGTAGACATGAGTATTAGATATGAATTTCAGTTTGATACCTCTACATGTTCCTGAGATAAACGGTCTTGACAGACGGACGGACGGACGGACAAAAAAGTGATCCTATAAGGGTTCTATTTTTTCCTTTTGAGGTACGGAACTCTAAAAATCTGCACACATTCAAGAGAGACAGCGGATATTCCACTCGAATTGGACGGAGTGTCCGTTTGAGTAATTGGGGGTCCCTAATCAAGCGTCACATATGCTTATTAATCACCCAGTTTAAACAAAAAATATTATAGAACTGTGTAAGAAAATTGATTGTAATAGAGGATAAGTATAAAAAATGTAAATAGAAAGGCCAGCAGTCATACTTTGTATTAGAAACGGTGTGGCCGCTTTACTCCCACTTTCGCGCCTACACAATGAGAAAAGTGGAAAAACAAAGCAAGACCCGATTTCCTTTTATTAGTGTCTAGTGGCACGCCCTCGCTTCGCTTCGGTGTAGAGCTGTAGTGTAGACTATAGTTATTGTTCTCAGGCTTGTATATATACAATAACTTTCTTCATATAATTATAAATCATCCGTGAAAATTTAAAGTTGCGTAGTTTAGGACCCGTTGTAATGAATGCACCATTGCTCAGCTGTTAAAAAAAGTTTGATTCTTACCATTTTCTCATGCCGTATCTAGTGACACAGTGGTTTGTACACCTCCTTCACTTTCATCACTCATAATTATTGCACTCATGACGTAGTTAGATATACGTATAAACTTACTACTAATTATAAAGCTGGAGTGTATTAAATTGGTTTGCTTTTTTTGGTTGAACACGATAATGTCAGAAAATACTGTTTCGATTTGAAACAATATATTTTGCATTGGGAAGTGCATTTATCGAAGAAGACTATAGGCTATATAACATCACGCTAGGGTCAGTAGGAGCGGAGCATCGATGAAAAATGTTGCAAAAACAGGTAAAAATATTCCATTTGTGAGCTTCCGTTTCGTGCGCTGAGTAAACGGTTTAAGTAACACAAAAAAAATGTATAGGTAATGGAATTGTTCTTCTTTAAAAGTTCTATAAAAAGTCTGGGAAAGCCTATGTTTATCTTTAAAGTTTGACTCTATATAACGTTTTTCCTCAAATTAACTCGGGCGAAACAGCAGGGGACCGCTCTAGTTGTGACACAACTGTAATCGGTAGACATATGGTATCGCGGACTTTTTTGTATATATTGATGTCCTCTAAAGCTTTAGTACATCACTTTGCTCTATTGTCGATGACTTTCGCACCGTACGCGAAAACAAGGTTATTTTTTAAACCCTTACTTTTTGAAAATACTCTATAGCCTCTCTTCATCAAGGATAATGTAGGATTCTAAAATGAAAGAATTTTTCAAATCAGTCCAGTAGTTTCAGAGCCTATTCAATACAAACAAACAAACAAAGTTACAAACAAACAAACAAAGTTACAAACAAACAAACAAAGTTACAAACAAACAAAGTTACAAACAAACAATCAAATCTACGTTTGTTCGTTCGTCTACGATTTGTTCTTAGCGTTATTTTTTGTGGGACTTTCAACGTTTTCTTTTGATGAGGTTGATATATTTGCCTCTGAACTCCACTTACATATTTTAACAGCAGGTGAAGACATATACTAACAGCGAAGTGCTAAAAAGGCGATATTACAATTCGTCTGAATACAATTCATTTTCCAAAGAATATGCACAATCCGAATTCATTGCCACATTAACGTAGCTCCCCGGGCTTTCTTGATTCGCGCTCAGTTACTAATCTAGCTCTTGGCGAAAATAATTGCTACTCAAATATTATGAAATTCGAAAATTCAGATAAATTACGACGCCTACTTTTACCCCTGCTGATCTTTGCAGAAAATCTTTATCCATTCATAATATATTTAGGTATACATGAATATTATAAATGCGAAAATAACTCTGTCTGTTTGTCTCTCTGTTGCAATAAAACGCTTAATCTATTTTGTTGAAATCTGGTATAGCTTTAAGAAAACAAAAGCTTCTTTTTGAGAAATAAATCATAAAGGTTTAAATAAAAATATTGAATTTTAGGAGAAACAATTATTCAATACCTATACCAAGTTGTAGGGATCCACTAGTTTTTGCATTAACCATTGTGAAAAACCTAATCACATACTTAAAGGAGATTGGTCAAATTGGCCTAAATGCAAATAAAATATTGACATATACAGTAATTCTTGGCGTAATTTATACTTTATTTTACAGTCATTAGATTTTAACGGCCACCTTTAAATAATATATTAATTTTAAAAAAGGACTTCTATTTTTACCGGTTTGGAAAACATACGAAACATTTTTATTGGCTATGGGTGTACTAACATTCACAAAGACCGATCGAGGTTGTTTATATAACATCAAAACAAATCTATTTTGTAAAGATTGATAAAATATATTTTTTTTTATTACACGGGTGGTATTAATATCCACAACTTTATTATCATTTTTACTACATGCAAATGTGCTAAGACAATTAATATAGATGGTAGGCGACATCATAAAGTCTATTGCCGTACATTTTTTGCCAAACACCTAAATAAACACATTATAAGGTGTGATACACTAAAAATCTAAAATATGGTTATAATAAAAACATAACAAAAATAATGAAGCTGCTGAAGATATGGCTGTATAACCTACAGCTCTTAGCTTTCTTTGATTAACGAGAGTTTAAAAATTCTCTCTAATCTGTGGCTCATTCACAATCATTACACAGTTTCTGTTCGTGTTTTTAAAAACATGCACATATCTGTTATTTTACATGCTCTATATACCTGAATCTAATACATAATATCGGTAGGTACTTGGCTTGATTGCCCTATTTTCCTATATAAGTTATTTGGTTTTTATTATTCTAATACCTATGTGCCTATTTGCAAACATAACCTCAAAATCATTCAGTGTATATGGTTTATAGAAGTTCTCAGGAGTGGCCGTCGATAATATTCGTTTCTACGGTAATTTATATATAATTTCGAATGTAGGAAACAATTTTTCATGGTTATTGGTTTTTAGGCCAAACATGTATGGAAGCTGAGCAATCTCCTTTCGTACATACCTACTATCATACTGAAAAAAATAGGGATCTTCATATAAAAAAAACTATATTTCTCATGTTATCTATCATATATATCATATATCCAATATATCTTATGTTATATCGATATTCTGCAATATATTCTACAAATATATCGATATATCCTATGTTATTTGATTGTGGTTTAATAAATTAAGATTTTAAGCATTAATTTTCTCGATTTATAAATCTTAAGAAAAAATCCATTTGGTCATCAAGCAGGATTCGAACCCGCTGTCCTGGCAGAGGCACGAATCGCTATGCTACCGAGTCGAATTTCTTCTAGTATATCTAAGGCTGCAAGACAGCGTCATTTCAACGAATTGTAGGTAAACCACAATTTCAAATGAATTTACAAGCATTATAACAATAAAAAAAAGAAAAAGCTATTGTAGTTTATTTAAGGCGCTAAAAATTTTAGATTCCTCTCTCATCCGCAGCCATTTCGAATATGCGTCCCAAGTATACAACCCGAGATACAATACATACACGTCGCGAATTGAGGCAGTCTAAAAGAGGTTTATACCTATTATAGCCAGTTATACGCGTCGCACTCGCCCCACCCTACGTCGGATAAGAGCGATTCAAGAGCCATATTAACCCGCCATGTGACGGAAGATCTCCCCGACATCGGCCTAGAGGAGATCGAGGCGGCTCTTGGGCAACTTAAAAATGGAAAAGCCCCGGGGGAGGACGGAGTCACAACCGACATTCTGAAAGCTGCCGGCAAGCCGGTGCTGAAGGAGCTTCGGCGTATATTTAACTCTGTCCTTTTCTCCGGGAGAACTCCAAGAGCGTGGCACCGGAGCTTGGTCGTATTGCTCTTTAAGAAAGGCGACAAAACCTTACTGCTGAACTATCGACCAATTTCACTCTTGAGCCATGTCTATAAGTTGTTCTCGAGAGTCATCTTGAATCGCCTTGCACGAAGACTTGACAAAGCTCAACCTGCAGAGCAGGCCGGGTTCGGCACAGACGGGGTTATGGCACCATAGACCACATTCACACAGTGAGACAGGTTATACAGAAGACCAAAGAGTATAACCAGCCCCTGTGCATGGCGTTTGTGGACTATGAGAAAGCTTTTGATTCCGTCGAAACCTGGCCTGTTCTTGAGGCCTTGCAGAGATGCCAAGTTGATGGGCGATATATCGAGGTGTTGAGATGTCAGTATGACGCCGCTAATATGTCTGTCGCACTCCAGAATAGCCAGACCGAGCCTGTCCTGCTACGCCGTGGTGTGAGATAAGGAGATGTATTATCCCCAAAACTCTTCTCCGCTGCGAGACAACTTCGAGAAAGAAACCAATAGAAGAATTCAGTTAGGTTGGGCAGCATTGCGTAAGCTCCGTCAAGTCTTCTCGTCACCCATCCCTCAATGTCTCAAGTCGAAAGTCTTCGACCAGTGCGTCCTCCCAGTTATGACATACGGCGCCGAGACGTGGACACTCACGGCTGGACTGGTCCACCAGTTTAAAGTCGCTCAGAGAGCTATGGAAAGGGCTATGCTCGGAGTATCTCTGAAGGACCGCATCAGAAATGATGTAATCCGACAGAGAACTGGAGTCACCGACATAGCTCACCGAATTAGCAAACTGAAGTGGCAGTGGGCTGGTCACATTAGCCGCAGAACTTGTAGCAATATAATTTTATAATATTAGGTTATAGTAATATTATTAATCAAAGCGCCATCTATCACCATACCTACAAAACATCAATTAATGTAATCTGTTTTAAAGGAGCACGGAATTCATTCTGAATGAATAATTTGATAGTTGAGTTTGGAAGTTTCTACAGATGGAGTTGTATGTAACAGTGTGAAATAAAATTACACGCGTAGAATGTGTGATAGCTAATGTTCTAGAAGGAGTTTCTTGGATGGGCGGAGCCGGCCTAACCGGTCCTGTCAGTTCCTCGCACCAAATTTGGTGATTTGAGAGAAATTTGCTAGTAGGCACACGTGACCCTATGCCACTATAAATAGCTCTGCGCAGACGGTTTCATTCTCTTTTGTCTGCTAACCGAACTCTGGAACATCTAGTAAATTGCACAGTGACTGGCAGTTATAGTCAGTGCATAATTAATTAATATATTTTCCCCGGATTAACGGGTAAGTCCAATATATCTAACTAGTTAGGTTGTAGGTCAATTTAGGTTTTTTTATTGAACTATAGGAAATGTGTGTAATTGTTTCTAGGTCCTTTGAGGAGTTTGTAATTAAAAACAGTTTACGAAAATTTCAATTAATTAATCCTGCTTGGAATTTCTTTGGATATATATATATATATAAAGAAGTACGCTATATATATATATATATATATAAATGAGCCTGTGAATAAAATCTTGATCGAAAACGAGTACATGTGATGACAGCAGGTTTTGTTACAACCCACGTGGATACCTGAATCGCTTGATGGTACCAAGATCTTGAAAGCTAAGTAAACTCTGAACATATTTAATCTTTAACCAGTGCATTCTCCGAAGTACGAAATTTCTGATTGTTAGAACATAATAAAGGATTTGTAATAGTAAACTGTAAATTCATTAATGTAAGTAGCTTGATATTTGCTAAACAAATTGTTTCTTTAGAATCTTAACATAAATATATCTGTATGTACGATACTTGCTAAAACAAATTGTTTCCTTAGAATATTAACATAAATATATCTGTATGTACACATGTTTTGACTGTATGTCCGTCACTTATTTTCAATACTTGAACTTACAAAAGCCATCTTCAAAGATATCTGTTAGTTGTAAAAATTGTATCACTGTATGTTGAAAATTTCATCTGAATAGTGAAAATATAAAAGGTCTTATTCACTGCGGTTATTGATTTTTTATTTTATCTCCCTCAAATATCAGTATTACGGCGCCCTGATTATAGATTAATTAATTTCGAGTCTCATACAAAGCCCTGTGCTTAGTCGGTGATAACAAAAATTGTTACAAACTGACGGCCGATGGAGCCGTAAAGTTCTTGAGTGGAGACCGCGACTCGGTAAACGTAGTGTGGGACGCCCTGAGACAAGATGGGATGATGACATTCGTAGGCTGGCTGGAGTGGGCTGGATGAGAGTGGCAGGAAATCGGGAGCAGTGGCGTGCATTAGGGGAGACCTATGTCCAGCAGTGGACGAGCATGGGTCGATGATGATGATGAGGTTCATTAGATACCTGTGCTACGGACTGGATCGCTATGATTCAACACGCTATCTCGAATTATGTAGAAAACATGATCTGTGACCACCGGAGAAATGACATGAAATTGCAGATCTAGTGTACCTTTTAAAATTTACCTCTGGATTAATAGATTGGCCTGGGCTCGTATCTAAAATATGTCCCGCTCATATAATTGTCCCCGCCTTCATCTGTGATAGTATGAAAATAATTTAATAAATATGTATTAATAATACAACGCAACAGTAGGCCACGTGAAATGCTGATGTTTTGTAATAATATTGTGTGTTATATTTTATAAGTGTGTGTGTGTGTAACTACGTAGTGCACTAATATTATAAATAAGTATGTTTTGTACCATTAAGCTTTCTTCAATAAATGGACACCAACCTATCTACGTCTTTGTATTTATTATAACCTGCCGCCATCACCCAACATACCACATGGCGACCCTGCGAAATTTGGAAGAAAAATTATAGAAATAAATTGAAGAAAGAAGATATTGAAACTGAACTGAACGTCAAGTAAGAAGAAGTTTGAAGATTGAAAATTATTATGAAGAATCTTATTTTTGGGGCAGTCGCGCCAATTACCAATAACAATGTGCCGTAGCTCACAGTCCAAAGAAGAAATTATCATCGCTCAAAACGCCGGTGGAAGCGCTCAAGTAACGAAGACCAAGTTGAACCTTACCGAGATACTGCTCATCACGCTATTCGTCATTCTGTTCGTCGGTGCCGCATACCTATTGTACAAGACGTGCCGAAGAAATGCTATTCTTTCGTTGAGAAGGGAGCTCAACCACAGCACCTTAGAAATGCAAGCAAGACCATCAAACTAAGAAGTCCCCGTCCCGGCCGTCAACAGGAACAGCAGCACGGGCCACGTTGTTTGATGTCAGCAGAACGTGACCGCCACAAGAACGCCGCCCGCCGCAGCTCGTGACATCAGCAAGTGAATTGGAAGAAAATATATGTAGGTACAATTTAGCTGCTATTTCTAGAAATCAATAATGAGTTATTTTATTAAATTAGAAGTAATAGATAGTTATGTCTCATAAATTAGTTGAATTATATAGTAAGTTACAGGAAATTAAAGTATATTTAAGTAAAATAGGCCCTGAACGTAGAAAGAAAGAAATCGGTCAAACTAAATTAAAAGAAGCCAATGTCATTTATTTGCAACTAGAGTATATTTTGTGTGAAATTAAAGCTAATATTAATAATTCTGAGATAAGTGCCGAAGATCTTATTAAAGTTAATTCTATAGTAAATAATATTCATTTAATTTATAGTGAAATAAATAAATTAGTTACTTTTTCAACTAGAAATCCCGATAGTTCTAAAACTGTAAAAATGGCAGATACAATGTCCTTTGACTTTAAAACGGCTATTAGTTTACTTCCCATAATGACTGGTCAGGAACATGTCACCAAACAATTAATCGACGGTATAGAAATGTATAGTTCTAAACTTGATGAGACATCGAAAAATTCACTTATAGATTTTGTTATAAAAACAAGATTATCTCCTAGCGCGAAACTTCGCTTACGCGGTAGCTATACTACAGTTGATTCATTGCTCAGTGACATGAAAAATTATTTAGTACAAAAAAAATCGGCAGTCGCTCTTCAGTCTCGGTTACAAAATTTAAAACAGGGAAATAGGTCAATAGAAGCATTCGGTAATGAACTAGAAGATATCTTCTCTAATTTGACATTAGCACAGGCCGATGGCGATAGTTCAAAATATGACGTATTGCGACCAATTAATGAAAAGATCGCTATAAAACGCTTTGCCGATGGTTTGGCAAACTCTAGATTGAGTATTATTATTGCATCAAAGGAATTTCTTTCTCTTCCCGAGGCAATCCGTAGTGCTATAGACGAGCAAACGCTTTCTACCAGTGGGGAACAAGTTATGAATTTTCGTCACCACCCTAAGTCCACGAAAACATTTCATTTTATTAATAAAGGGTTCCGCGGTAGAAATATTGGCAATAATTATTATAGTAACTCGCGTGCTCAATACGGTAACCCGATCCAGTCGCATTATGTGAGCGCGCCGCGCACGTTTGCGCCGCACCGTGGTTCCGGTCGAGGTCGAGGCGCAACCTCCCCGGCCGCGCGCTGGTCAACGCCAGGCGCGCAGTATCAGCCCCGTACACGAGGCTATTCCCGTGTCCACCATACGTACTGCGACACTGAGGTAAGGCAGCCTCGAGCTCCAACCTCAACCATGAGTGAGAGTCAGTTTTTTCGTTCCTCAAACGAAAACAGAGCATGTAGTTCTCAATTATAATACTTCGAGTACGGTAGCTTTTAGTTTAGGAGATAAGGTTATACATTTATTAATAGACACTGGTGCCAGTTTATGTGTAATTAAGTATGAATATTTAGCTAAGGTATTTAGTGATTTGAAAAATAAAATTGTTCCCGAAAGATTAACTATTAGAGGTGTTAGCGGTAGGTTAATATCAGAAGGTTACATTTATTTAGAATTAAGTAGTAACAGTATGACTTTTACACATAAATTTTACGTATTTAAGAACCTGTCATGCTCTGCAGATGGAATAATAGGTGATAACTTTTTAAAACAATATTTAGCGTTAATTGATTATGGTAAAGGCATTTTAAGCCTAACTCAGGCGTCTAAATCGATAAGTATGTGTATAAATAACAGGTATAAACACAACATACCTGCGAGGTGTGAAACTATTAAGTTCATACCTACGAATATAATCGACGATTGTGTCGTCCTTGCGAATGAAATAAGAGAGGGAGTATTTATTGCAGGTGTTTTGTCGAGGCCTAGAAACGGGCTTATCCCGATTAGAATATTAAATACGACGGAAAATGACCTAATTTATGATTTTTCTCATTTAGAAGTACATAGTTTGCATCATTTCGATGTTTGTAATTTTTCGGAAAGGGAAATTTCAGTAAATCGTGTAAAAACATTATTTGAACTTCTTAACCTAGGTTATTTAAACAAAGATGAACGACTTAGCATTGAGTCTATTTGCGCTAAGTACGCGGACGTGTTTCATCTCCCAGGTGATAAACTGTCAGTCACTAATTTAATGGAGCATAAAATTACTTTAAAGGATAATGCGACTCCTGTTTATATAAAACCCTACAGAATACCACACTCTTTAAAACCAGAGTTACGTAAACAAATACAGGATATGTTAGACAACGATATTATTGAGGAATCCACCTCGGAGTGGTCTAGTCCCGTCTTGCTTGTTCCGAAAAAGACCGACAAAAATAATGAAAAGAAGTATAGGTTTGTCGTTGACTATAGGCAATTAAATAATAGAATTCAAGATGATAAATTTCCACTTCCCAATATTACAGATATTTTAGATTCCTTATCAAATTCTATGTATTTTTCAAAATTAGATTTGTCCCAAAGTTATTATCAATTAAATTTAAATGAAAATTCAAGAAAATACACTGCTTTCCATTTAGATAGAATGTACCAATTATCCCTTCATCCCGATTCACGTAAGTGCACCGCTTTCACAGCTGATAAAATATACCAAATGAAGCGTTGTCCGATGGGACTTAAAACTAGCCCTAGCGTATTTTCTCGATTGATGACTATAGCTATGTCTGGATTGAATTATAATCAATGTTTTATTTATTTAGACGATTGTATCGTTATAGGAAATTGTATAGAAAATCATAATAAAAACCTAATTTCTGTGTTAGAACGCTTAAGAAAAGTTAATTTAAAACTAAACCCTTTAAAATGTGAATTTTTACGAACAGAGATAGTATACTTAGGACATAAAATAACAAGTAAAGGCATATTTCCTGATCCAAGCAAAATAACAACCTTGCAAAGTTATCCGACACCGACTAACGTTGACGAGGTCCGAAGATTCGTGGCCTTCGCTAACTATTATAGACGATTTATTTTACATTTCGCTGAAATTGCACATCCACTAAATAGACTTTGTAAAAAGAATGTTGCATTTAATTGGACAGCTGATTGTGACGAAGCATTCAAAAAATTAAAATCTGCTTTAATAAAACCCCCAGTTTTGGATTATCCCGATTTTTCTGAAAATAATATTTTTAAATTGCAGACTGATGCCTCAAGAACAGGTTTAGGTGCAATATTATCCAATGGGAATGATAGAGTCATTGCATACGCAAGTAGAAGTTTAAAGCCCGCTGAGACGCGATATCCGATTATAGACTTGGAGCTATTAGCCATAGTTTGGGCAGTGAGGCATTTTCGACCTTATTTATATGGTAGGAAATTCCAAATTCTAACCGATCACAAGCCTCTTATTTATTTATTTTCTATGACAGATCCTTCCAGTAGGCAAACTAAATTTCGTTTATATTTAGAGGAATATGATTTTGAGATAGGCTATGTCCCAGGACGACACAACGCGGCTGCAGACGCATTGAGTCGCATCCCGGTGACATCGGATGATTTAAAAAATATGCGTGAACACTTAGTATCACTACTTACTAGAGCACAAACAAAAAAAAATAGTCGTAATAAAAACTGTGACTTAGAGAATTATAGTAAGCCTGAAAATTTGCATAGTCATGGGACTGATCACCCCTTGGCCGTGGAAATTCTCAAGCCACCACCGGATATTATCGAATTATGTTTTAGTCACTCGGTCAAATATGACGGAAACGACGAAGTTTTTACGTCCTCAAGTGGAAATTGTGTATATGTACCAAAGCGGTCAATAATTTATCTAAATGCTCGATCGCTATCAGCTGTAGAAGCGTTAGCGAGAGATTTAGAGAGTTTTTGTAGTAAGTTAAATATCTTAGAATTGCTTATTATCAAAAATAAAATATATGAAGGACATATTAAGTTACTTGCAAGTACAATTAAAAAACTAAAGTTGAGTCGGCCGCGATTATTGATAACTAAAGATGTTAAGCGTATCAGGAATGAGGACGAAAAGATAGTTATATTAAATGACTTCCACTTGTTGCCCACCAGTGGGCATGCTGGGATAAATAGAATGCTAAACAATATTAAAAAATACTATTTTTGGCCAGGCATTACAAAGGATGTCGTTAATTATGTCAATAAATGTAAGCTTTGTCAAATAAATAAATACACCAATAGATACATTAAGGAACCTATGTCATTAACGACTACCCCTAATTCGTCTTTCGAAAGAATTAGTTTAGATATAATGGGA
Organism: Chilo suppressalis; assembly: GCA_902850365.2. Classification (NCBI taxonomy): domain Eukaryota; kingdom Metazoa; phylum Arthropoda; class Insecta; order Lepidoptera; family Crambidae; genus Chilo; species Chilo suppressalis. Next base: position 15,759,707 of record OU963897.1, on the reverse strand, counting down.
CCATTACAAGTTGACGATTACAATCATAGGTACATACTAACTCTACAGTGCGACCTAACAAAGTTCGTTGAAGCGTATCCCTTGCAGCGCAAAGACGCTGAATCAGTAGCGAGAGCTTTTGTAAATAATTTTATCCTTAGATATGGAATCCCAAAAGAAATAATTACAGACCAGGGAACAGAATTTCTTAACGAAATTATGACCGAAATATGTAGCTTATTAGGTATTAAAAAATTACAGTCCACCGCATATCACCATGAAACTATGGGATCATTAGAAAATACTCACAAACATCTCGGCACTTTTCTAAGAATACAATGTGAGAGTCACAAAAGCAATTGGAGTAGTTGGGTTCCGTACTGGTGTTTCTCATTCAACACCTCGGTACACACACAAACAAAATATACTCCCTACGAGCTAGTGTTTGGAAAAAATTGTATTTTACCTAGTAACTTAAGTGACTCTGTAACTCCCTTATATAACTATGATGACTATCCTAAGGAACTTCGACATAGACTACAAAGAGCACTGTGTGATGCGCGAAAAAATTTATTAACTAATAAATTATGTAGAAAAAATACATTTGATAAAAATAGCTACCCGATATCATATAAAAAAGGAGATTTAATTTTGGTAAAAAATCAAATAAGAGATAAGTTAGATAGAGTGTATAACGGCCCTTATGAAGTAATAGAGGAATTGTCACCTAATGTAAAGATATTAAAAAATAATAGAGAGTACGTAGTACATAAGAATAATACGAAACTTTATAATGATAATATTTAGCTGAATGTATGTGGTTGAAAAAAAAAAATGTAACACTTTTTTTTTTCTTTTTTTGAGGAGAGGGGTGTAATGGAGATTTTTGGGGGGCGTGTGATAGTATGAAAATAATTTAATAAATATGTATTAATAATACAACGCAACAGTAGGCCACGTGAAATGCTGATGTTTTGTAATAATATTGTGTGTTATATTTTATAAGTGTGTGTGTGTGTAACTACGTAGTGCACTAATATTATAAATAAGTATGTTTTGTACCATTAAGCTTTCTTCAATAAATGGACACCAACCTATCTACGTCTTTGTATTTATTATAACCTGCCGCCATCACCCAACATACCACACATCAAACTTTCGGCAGAGCTCATTTCTTTGGCGTGCGAGTAGTAATTTCAATAATCTTATAAAACGGGCAGCTTTGGATATTTATCTTTTCGATACAAGTGAGGCGACGACAAAGCGATTGTTAGGCATCAAGTTTTTCTGTAAATAATTATTGGTATGTGTCCACGATATTAAATACCCTAGTTTCGGCCACGAACAAAATCGTGGCCGATACCTGTCCAAAAGGTACCTACATTGGACGATCCACAGAGCTGTGTAAGGTGATCGCGTAGTCAAAAACAATACAAGGCATATTGAAAGTCCCCTTTAATGCATACTGTGTAAGGTCTTAATTAAAACGCATGCGTTAAAGAGTTATGAGTGTTCGAAATGAAAGCTCGTAAAATTTTACGACTTATTGTTATATGCGGAAGGATATAGACCATATTTCATTGAATCTACGCGCAATTCTGAATGCGCTGTTAACAATATAGCAGGTACGAACCGCGAGGAAAAGAGGCTATTATTATCATTACCAACCATGCATATGATTAACACAAATATTTTCTATTAAATCAGTTTATAGTACGTAATAAAACAAAATTTGCTTCAAATGCGTTAAATTAACAAACATTGATTAGATACATGTCGAAAAAACTACACTTTACGTACTATAAGTATTTTTTTCGATTTCTTTCACGGAGCTCTACGGTATCTTGATTTTTCAACAGTCCGCGTGTGACTGTGTAACCAAGAAGTGCTTGATTGGAGTTCAAGCACTTCTTAATTAGGACACATTTTGAGCGCACTGGGTGTATATTTATTATATATAAATAATACAGGGTTTCACCGATAGAATATATATAATGTATTCTATCGGTGAAACCCTGTAATTAGTTTATTGTATCTTATTTTAGATATTTATTGTGTTTTAATAGCTGTTGGTTTTCAATTACAATAAATAAATTATATTTAATATTTACGCATAAATTTGCTCGCTTTATTAATCTAAAGAAAAAAATACTGTAAAAAATTTAACTCAGTCAAGGTGTGTTACACAGGATTCGAATGTGACTGCGTCTTCTGCTGTCGATAGATCACAAACATAGATCGTAAAATATTTACTACTTGAGTAGAATTTTGGTTATATGCTCAGATCATTATAATAAAATAACTGTTAAATAAAAGATTTGCGTCACAGAGGTATGTATGTTTTTTTTTATAAAAACACACCAATTAGCGTAGCCCCAAAGTAAGCACTGTAAGGCTTGTGTTAAAGGATACTAGGGTAACGGATAGAATACATATACAGTAAATATATAAGTAAATTTATATAGAAATACATATTATACATCCATGACTGGAATACAAATGCTCGTATTCATCACACAAACATCTGCCCCCACCGGGATTCGAACCCAGGACCTCTCGAGTCGACGACACCATGAAACCCGGCGTACAAACCACTCGACTACGGAGGTCGTCAAAATAATGTCAATATATTGTATAATATGTCAAATTTTTAAGATAAAATGAAAAAAAAACCATTTTGTTGTTTGTTTCAATATACATAATAATTGCTATTATTTTAGTTAAACTAAATAGAAATTTGTAACAAATCTTTTTTATTTCAAATATTATACTTAGATATGTCGGAGAGCGACTATTCACTTTGTCATTAGCGTTACGGGCTTAGTGGGCGTCATTGGGGCTTGATACAGGCACAAAACCAAACAATCACTCAATCACTGTTCGTATAGTTTTAATTACGTTCTTTTAACAAAAACAAAATAAAAATGTTTCACACACACTTTACTTTACACTAAGGACACTTAAATAACGTAACAACCGAGCAGTGGGTTCAAGGTACCAATCTGACTTCACTGAACTACCGTATCACTTTTCTAGTAATGAACCGCTACGATCAGTTCCTCGCGTTTTAAATACGTGCAAAAACTACCTCCCACCTGTGAAAATCAAGCTGGCGCCTCGACCCCACTCGAGGCACGTGCTCTGCTCTGATTGGGCGCGACATAAGATGATTTATAAGAGACTTTTATTAAATTGTTAAGTTACTGAACAATACAAAAATTGTAATTAATAAAATCAAATTAAATTAAGATTTTATAAAATTATTTAAAGTGTAAACAATAGCCTTTTCGCGATTGACATTCAACAAGAAACTCTACTCGTCACATAATCCGACAGATATTTATACGTTTTACATTATGTTTCAACGGTTATGATTTTTAAATATGTGAACGATATACTAATTTTAATTTGATTAAGTTTACCCACTGTTCTGGGGAATGTGGCCTAACCTGGTATCTTACGCATGCGCACCCAGACATAAATAATATGCCCTTAATTGACATTTCGCTGACATTTCGTGAGTGTAAGATTCAAGATTCGCGTATTTTGTTTTGCGTGTCACGTTCACAAGTATATAAAACCTGCAGTGCTATTCTGTAAAATTTTCATTTCCCATATAGATATACGCGGATCCACGTCGGATCGGCGGCGCGTGAAAATTTTACAGAATAGTACTGGGTATGTTTTACTGGGTGACGCTCTATCTAGACAATAAATAATCAAAGGATAGAACATAAAATCTATATTTAACCATGAAAGTTTTTTGTTTCACAAGAAATAATTTAGAACTTATTCAACACCAAAAGAAGCTGATTGTTCAGTTTTGTTATTGTTTATATCTATCTGTTAATACTATTCAAAGTGGTTTGCACAATACTTACAAACAAATGTTATTGTGGAGCTGGATCCATGAATAATTCACATGGGAAAGGTTGCCAGGCTCGAACAACTGTAACAACCGATAACTCGCAACAAAAACTACAGATTTGTGTTTCAAACAATAATTTTATGATTACTAGATATTCCCGAGGAAAATGGTTGCTACCCACCCGTTTTCAAATTCCATTTTATATTTTTATATTCATAGAAATTCCATTTTATATTACAATGTAAACAAACACAAGAAAAAATAATAGTTTTACTTGTTTAAGGCAGTGGTTGGTAAGAACCAAAATATCGCTCGTTGTTACCATATTTAGTGATCGGCTACCTACCCTTTCAGTAAACACAGAAAAAAATGACGATCATTGGTTCTTGTTTGGTGCCACTACATTACACAAGTAAAACTTACTTTTTTATTTATTACAGAAAAGTCTTTGATTTCAAATTTTCATAACAAAAAATACTTGTTGTCCGTTTCTTTAATCAAAAGTGATTTCTCAGCTAGCCAGCATTTTGTATTTTGTTTTATGTATTTTTATTGCGTATTTAGTATAGATCTACCCATGCTCTGTTTGTTTTCTGACTTTTAAACTGAAGGTTATTTGGAATATATTTGTTTTGTATAAAAAAATCAGAGTGACTTCCCTGCACTGAGAGCAAATGGACGTATAAAAAATGTGAACATTGCTTGAATCCCAAGCGACTCAATCATACTTATTCGATGGTGCACTCCCAGAATATACTAGAAATAGTTATTTATCCATATTATACTTTTTATTCAAAACAGTGGATAATTTAGAGATAAGCCCTCCTTTGCTCACATATTTATGTTTTGTATCTTACAATTTTTGTGTGCAATAAAGAGTATATATATTAAATTAAGAAAGACTCCTGATAAAGTATAATAATAATAATAATTTAATTTATTTGCTAAAATAGAGTTCACAAGCTGATAGAAGTACATGTATTCTACTTGCAAGCAGGTGCGCAAATATTGCAGTCAGCTATTTTGTCATCTGTCATATGTTCCTTAATACTGTAATAACATTTTGTTTGTTACAGTCAACTTGTTTTTAAACATTGTTCCAGTTTCTAATTTTATATTGTCGGGTAATTTATTATATATACATATTAATGGTTGTAAGCTCGAACATGTTATAAGCATTAACTCTATATATACATGCGTGACAAGGAGGCTGATATAATAAGTTTCTTTAATGAATATCGTGTGTCATTTCTGCGCGCTTCTCGAAATACTTAATGTGATCCCTGAAAAAAAACCTGCTTCCTTTATTTAGATGCATGGCAATGAAAGTATTTTAAAAAAGGATTTGCAGCGTTCAAGAAACCAATCACCATCTAACATTCTAATGCATTTATTTGCATCCTAAAAAGGTATCGATATCTTCTGAGTTACCCCATAAGAGCAGCCCATAAATTTAAGACGGATGAAACATATTCGCGTAGCCTCTGTAGATTCTGTTTGTCTCAATCTTTTTAAGGTAAAAACTATTTTTTTATTTTCGAACAGATAGGAGTCGACATTTATACAAATAATCAATTGCAGATATGGATAAAATAAAGACCTCGTTCTAATAGAACGTAGTTACACGATCAACACTAGCTCACGTGATATTTATTTATACAAATTAAATGAAAATCAGGGAAACGTCAACAAACTTTTAATACAAACGCGATTCGTGAATTCCCTTTAAATTAATATACCAATGCCTTAAACTCCCAATATTAAAATAAAATGAGTTCATTGCAACTGTATTTAATTTGTACTACCCAACAATAAAATTATTAAAAGTATAGAAAAAACAACGGAAAAAGAAATGGATTGAACTATTATTACAAACGTACTCTCACCTCACTGGGATAGCATATTAAAGGGGAAAAAATGAAGGGTACACCGTGTAATAAAGTAAAATAAATTTCGCTATTCGTTCTCTGTGAAAATAAACGTGTGCCAAATAAGTTACCGTAGATAAACCTTTGTTCTGAGTTTTTAGCATTGTCGTTCAGTCTATTGTGGACTTAATGAGGGCCGTTCCAGAGGAGCTACTGAACAGAGACAAATGGCAGCCGGGTATGAGCATCCCCGATGATTATATTTTATAATCGAAAGCGCTGTGTTCACTCAGTCTTATCGGATACTCTCATCTTATATAGCCAGGTTTTGTTTATCTGAGATTGTGAAGAACCACACTAATGGCCTGCGCAGACGAAGGTCTTTTGTCCGTGGAGAACAGAGTCCCTGAAGCGTGGAAAAAATATCCGCAGAGGACTTGTTACGGACTCAACGCACATCCACACTGTATTCGGACATTTGTTGCCCGGAAATTTTGGGAAACGCATTTTATAGAAGCATATATTCTAAGATTACGTTGCGTTGTTATGAACATGAAGATTAAAAAAAGTTTTAAAATAGAATACTGGGTCCATCCCTTTATCCCCTCCCATCTTCTCGAGCGCGCAATGTATACTACAGCGGGGCTTTTCTGTAATTTTTTTAATAGATCCCCATAGTTTCCCATATAAAAAAAATTACAGAATATAAAATAATAAAGAATTTACAGCCAAACAGTTCGCTGTACTACTACATTGCTTTATAGTCACATGAGTTCTATTTTTTCGGGGTTTTCTCGGTGTCCTAGATTGTTTCGGGGACTTTTTGTACGCTGGACTTTTAATTCCGTCCTTTTAAGCCAGTCAGTGCAAGCTTTTAAGAAATATTTTGTTTTGATAAAAAAATGAAATCACATTAAAATTATTATATTAAATACGGAAAATAAAAGCTTTCGTAACTCTTTTTAAGTGATTTTGCTCGTTAGAGATGAGATTTAGCAGAATAAAAGGTTTTAAGAAGAAGTGCAGGAAGGAAAGAAGCAGGGCAGGCTAATATTTTAAATAAAGATGCATTAGAAATGCATAGAATCAATTAAACACTAGCACGAATTTGAACCACTCAAACAACAACTCATTGACAGATGAACAACTTGAAGTCAAATTGCTCTCAATCAATAGACTACCAATGCGTCAAACTATGCAGTTGAAATTAAAAGTAAAAACTAAACCACTTCAGTAAGCAGTTATAACAAAAATCGTCGAACAAAATACGAAAGTGCAACATAGAGAGACACTTTGAAAGTAGCACCATGCCAATCGTACTGATGTCGCTACGACGCACGTGACTCGCATCGAACGAGGTCCATGAATAAGGAAGGGACTCGAAATTATGTTACCAATAGCTTGTAGACATTTGGCCGCACAGATACTGGTGTTCTGTCAACAGATGGTGTAACGACTTCAGAAGCTACGGCTTATAAACATTTATCAATACTATTAGTACAAAGTAGGTAATTGTGTGTTTTATACCAATTAGCGACCAGCAATATCTTTATTTACTTAGTTTGTGATTTGCTATAACAATTACTTAAGCCTTGCCACGGACACATAGGCAAAGAATTCAGGGAAACTGTGATATAATTTTACCTATTTATTTGTATTTATAACGATGATTTTATTAATAAAAAATTTTGGAACAAAATTAGGAATTCGATTTCATGCACACACATACTTTTCTTTGCTATTATGATAAGAGGATGTTACTTTGTTGAAATAAAAATGTCGGCTGTTGCTTACAATTTTTTATTACACATTTACAGCGCCTCATATTTTCTTTTATGTTTTGATCTTTAAAGCTTTTACTAAAGTCAAAGCATCAACTCCGTAACCAAATGGTAACTTCTGTGCTGCTCATAGCTAATGTTAGCCACTATTCTGAATCAGTGTATTATAGTAAGTTATGACGCAACTACGAGAACTGGGGATGAGAGTAAAAATTAAAAACTCCGCAAGTAAATGTAAGGATATCTATTAATAAATACATTTATTTACAAGTTAAAAAAAGCAATAAATGAAAAATGTAAGATCATAGGAGAAAAATTATAAGTAGAATACTAGGTAAGTAATATATGTGTTTGTTTCTTGGAATCTTTTTATCAAGGTATGGATAGAATATCAAAGAAAATTGAGTTTCTTTAGACACTGCTTGGTGTAGGTAATAGTAAATATATATTAATATTATTTACAATCGACGTCAATAAATTATTTTATTTTTAAACGTGCTAAGATAAACTAATCACTGAAATAAAGAAGGTCATTAAATAATATACCTTAGCATTTCAAAAATGATCCGATTCCAAAAGATTGCTAAAAAAAATTAGTCTAAAAAATTAAATAGCACATTTATACGTACCTGCTACTAAAATCCTCTTAGCACAGCAGTGCTTTACTAAGTAACAGTCACACTAGCTATTATCCATTAAGTGCAGACTAAGAGTGCCATACAGACGAAACATTCCGCTTCACGCTAAGGTACAAGGCTCTTAAAACGTACATCGCTCTCTCATAAGAGAGGGTTCTTTTATATTACATAAAAACAGACAAGTATAAAAGAAACACTTCATTAAAACAACTTAATTTATCTGCAGTCTTTCCTAGACTGAAAAAAATATTTTAAAAGTTCTCTTCATTCTTTATTTTCGGATAAGTAAGTATTATGGACGTAAAAATAATACAAAAAATACTAGGATCGATCAGATTTAGTACTGATAAAATCGATATACCATTTGTCAATACCGAGTAATATCGTTTGTTGCTAATTTCAATAATGCAAAATCAATATATATATAAAGCTAGATTTTAAAATCCAGTGAAAGTTTTGGATATGCCTTTACCTATTCATTATGTAATTCACATAATTTGCTTTTCCTCATATTATTCTGAATATATAATAATATATAAATAAAGAATAAACATGCATGCGTATATATACATAAACACGACATACTTTATCAATATTAATCATCAAAGCTATTTCTTAAACTTCTGCCTAAATTTTTAATAATACGCTTCTTAAGCGAAATCTTAAACAAGTGTATTTTCATTTTACATAAGTATTTTAGAGAGTTTACAGGTTCTCATTCCAGTCTAGTAATCACAAACGCTGCAAAAGATACGAAACGTCCCTATCACTTACGACATACTAAATTAAGTTTAATTAAATACTTAAGACACCTCGTTAGAATACAAATTAATTCTTGCAGACACACTCGAAATATTAATTTCGTCACAGGTAATAAATTTGATTCGAATTAAATTTATCAATGTTAGTACAGACGTAAGTATTATATATTGAGTTATGAAAAGAATCTAATTTGGTAAGTTAGTGCCCGTTCACACATGGTCTCCGTTTTACTGATCCGTTTTATCGGATTTTTTTTCGTGTGTTTATATCTTAATATATATAAATCTCGTGTCACAATGTTTGTCCTCGATGGACTCCTAAACCACTGAACCGATTATAATAAAATTCGCACACCATGTGCAGTTCGATCCAACTTGAGAGATAGGATAGTTTAAATCTCAAATTATAGTCGCTATTTTAATTTATTGCAAATTATTACTTTTGAGCGGTACGAAGTTCGCCGAGTCAGCTAGTATAATATATATCTTTATATACAACTACATACGCAATAATAATAACTACATACATAAAAATGTATAAGTTTAAACGGATCAGTGAAAAGGACTACTACATATATTGACAGATAAAGGTTTTTTTTACTGGATCCGGAAAACTGCATTGTGTTCATTCACACACACTCGCACTACATTTTTATTATATTAAGCATTTAACTGCTTGCTATATCTAAAGAAAAATTTCACTACTACTCGTATGTGTGATACTTTGCTCGATGTTTCTTTTAATTAGCTACACTTTTCTGTTATATAGTTTAAACGAGACTAAGGCGATATCTTTAAAAGTATTTGTGCAACGTTGTAATCCTCTTAAAAGCAAGATCACACAAGCGACGTAAAGCTAGTGCCAGTAAAAGCTCAACCACGCGGGTGTTGCAACCCTCACTGGTAGTTCGCTGTGTCCAGCGCGCTCTTAAAGGAGATTAGTTCATGTCCCCTTCGCCTTTTCACGGCAGATAAGCATCGGCATCCGGAAGTTGCGGCCACTCAAGAATGAGCAGTCCTATTTAATACACGTCGCTGTAGGTACATCTGCGTACTTTTAAATTAAAAAGTCCATATTAACCGCCGGGTTTATAAAAATATAATATAAATTGATATTAGATAGTTTGGATTTCAAATTTTCAGAATAAAACTTAACAAGGATAGATTTCAGGCAAATACATCTTTTTGTAGAAAGTGGAAAAATATGTTAAAAGAAATCGGATAAAAATTTATCCGTGGTGCATTTTCCTAGATTACAGCTTAGCTGTTTGTTGTTATATACCCACAGTCGCAGTACATGAAAATAACAATTCTAAAATTCCATGCGTCACAATTTTGACATATTTTAAAAAGAAATCCTCAAAGTAAAGTATTCATTACGTTAAACGTGTTCCCATAAAAAAAATATTTCGAAGCAGACACGTTACAACCAGAGCGCGTATACAAATTGACATAAACGCGATAGCGCGCCGAATTCTCCACAATAATTCAAGACAGACTGCAGTCCTAATTGGATTCCCATAACACTTGGAGCGCAATGCGCAAACTAAACGCGCAGATATACGAGTACATGACGAAATACAATGACAACCTCCTGGTGGATTACTGCGCCATGCTCGGCGGAGCACCAACCTAATTATAACTTTGCTGGTTGAGTGCTAGCTCGTCTGTTGGTACCTACTTCAACTTTCGAGTCCTCATTTTGTTTAAGTTTCCATCAAAATAAATGAATACTACCTGACGACGAACGCAATATTATTTTACATTAATGAAAAAGCATCTGTTTCTGTTACCATGTCTAAATTTATTGAACCGATTTTGATGAATTTTGAATCAATGAAAGGCCTTTTACTATTGTAGCCTTTTTGTCCAATATTCAATTACATTTCAAGCAACTTCATCTGTTGCAAAATTAAACCCAATACAATGCTCTGCTTTCAGACAACTTAGAAAGCTAGTTTAAACCAAATAGATAAAAAAGTGGCCAAATGCGAGTCGGACTCGCCCGTGAAGGGTTCCGTAGCAGCAAGTAACATGATATAAAAGTTCTTGTTAGGGTAAGAAAATAATGGTTCATGACATATTAAAAAAAATGCTTACTATATCTAGTTCTAACTAATTTTTGGTGGAAGTTTGCGCAAACTATTCAGTTTAAAAAAATATACTGAAAACCTCAATACCATTTTTGAAGAACTATCCATTGATACCCCACACGTATGGGTTTAATGAAAAAACTTTTTTTGAGTTTCAGTTCTAAGTATCCCCCAAAATTTATAGCTTTTTTTTCTCTTTTTGTGTGAATCTTAATGCGGTTCACAGAATACATCTACCTACTTACCAAGTTTCAACAGTATAGTTCTTATAGTTTCAGAAAAGTGGCAGTGACATACGAACGGACAGACCGACAGACAGACATGACGAATCCATAAGGATTACGTTTTTTGCCATTTGTCTACGGAACCCTAAAAAAGGAGAGATAAGGCAATGGAAGGAAGATGTGTCTTCCCTGAAGATGTCCTTCGTTTGAGAATTAACAGGTTGAGTAACACTATTTCAATTTTATGAAAATTGTATAGCTATTAACAAAATGTATATTTATCAACTCTAGTACTAAAATTCCGCTGCCAGTCATGCTTAAGTCTGTCAGGCTGTCAGTGGGATACACTTCATTAATTACATTGGTTTTTTTTCTATAAAGTGTATTTCTATTTTCTTCTCTTAAAAATCATAGGTTGCAAATGTGGCTTAGGGCTTTTATTTTTGTAATGCGCATAAAATATTTGTTTCGAATTCACAGTTGTTTATTTACTATGAAGTAAAGATAGGTAAGGCATAGCAGATTTTCCGCTCGATTTGGAGCGGCAGTCTGGAGAAATAACCTTCACCCTATAGAAGATCACATTAAAATAAAACTATGTTCCTTTTGGTTGTGTTGTGTTTCTCTCGGTGAGTAAGGTTCCAGGGTTCCGCGGGGTTTGGGTCGGGGTAAGCAATGCTCACCCACCAATCCGCACTGGGCCCGCGTGGTGGGTCATGGCCCAATCTCCCTATTTCATTTCATAGGGAAGGCCTGTACCCCAGCAGTGGGGACATTTGACGACCTCCTTGGCCGAGTGGTTTGTGCGCCGGGTTTCATGGTGTCGCCGACTCGAGAGGTCCCGGGTTCGAATCCCGGTGGGGGAACTCTCTCCAGTCATGGATGTTTAATATGTATTTCTGTATAAATATACTTATATATGTATCAGTATATGTATTCTATCCGTTATCCTAGCATCCCATAACACAAGCCTTACAGTGCTTACTTTGGGGCTAGGCTAATTGGTGTGAGTATTGGAAATATTTATTTATTATTATTATTAATAGGCTGATGATGAAGCAATGGTGCGAGTGATACCTATTTGTGGTATCGCAAGGGTTTATAAGCTACGGTAACCGCTTACCATACGCTTGTTTGACACCTGTCAACATAAAAAAAAACATAAGAAATAAGCCAAACATGGTTACACGAGACTATGTTGACCAAATGAAAACTCTTATAAAAAAGGTGTATTGAAAGCAATATGTCAGTTACAATTAACGTCCCACTGATTTTGTATAAAACGCTAAAGTAATGTACATAATACTCGTATATCTAGAGGCACTCGTTCGGTCGTATTCATGGATGTTTTAGAGCAATTCTTATAACGAAGGATATGACTTATTCATGTTCGGATGGTAGACGGAATATGTATAACTTTAGCTCCATATGATAAAAGAGACACTATCGATTTATCGTCATCACCCGTTCATTGATTATGTTTCACAGGCAGAAATTAATATTGCGTTCAAATGAAAGCCCATTGACCACAAAATTACTCGTCTATTGACTAAAACTCGCACCTGAACCAAGTAAATTTCGTAATTAACTCGATATTGGAGTATATATTTGCCAAATATTGTTTGAGGTTTCCTTCCCGTACACATCTAAACAGGTCCTCATTAACGGGGCACAAATCTGAAATTTAAAATATTGTAAATTTTTTAATGTATCTTTTATTTATAATATATTAATTTTCATCCCCTATTTTAGCATCATCGAGTAATATTTTCGCTACCTACAAAAATAGTCATGTCCTTTACCAAGGACCTTTTTATTTTAAAAGTAAGAATCATCAGAATCGGTTCTCCAGCTTAGGTTTGAAAGTATAAACCAACATACTTTACATTCTCATTTATAATGCTAGCATTTAAACATAGATGAATGATTGGTCGCTAGCGAAGCGAGACCAATCATTCATTTATGCATTAAAACTACCTTTTGATGGGGTTGTGTTTCTCTAGGTGAGTAAATTTCCAGGGCTCCACGGGGTAGGGGATTGGGTTGGTTAAGCAACGTTGCGAGTGATATTTTTTGTATCGCAAGCGTCTATGCTATGGTGGCCGTTTACCATCAGGCGGGCATTATGCTTGCTTGCCACCCTTTTAACATAAAAGTAGCATTTTGGTTTATCTCTACATATTTTTTTTCAAATTTTATAAACGATATCGATAAGTGGGTATTTCATTCATACAGACCCGTCTTTCCCAGTGGGCACTTTGGGCATGTGCCCAGGGCCCCGTGATCGATAGGTGGGCACCTCAGATCACAAATACAAAGTCCCTAGTTCTTGTTAGATCACCAAACGGTGGTCATAAGGCCCATTGTCCTAATATGCCCAGTGCCTCCAATAGGTCAAAGACGGCACTACCTTGTGTCTTAAGTAATTACCAAAAAACGATACGAAGAAAATAGAATTCCGTTTAGTCGCTCTTTTAATCATTAATTTCGTAAATTTATCTAATAAGTCTATTATTACCCATCCTAGGTGGGCCGTAATTTCTAGTAAAATTTCCTTGATAAAATTGACAATTGATGAATCCTTCACGAAAAAAAGATATTAATAAACCTTGTTTTATTTTTTTCTAGATAAAAAGGACCTTGAAAGGATATAAAAATTAATTTCCCTAGCAACGTGAGAATCTAATTATTATGTAAATTATATTTTTTTAATCACACAAGTTAAATATTAAGCTCACCTATATAAGAGAGAGAGTTACAGTTAAAATACTATCCCAAAGAGTTGAGCTACATAAAACCACTTTCTGCAAAGTTGGTAAAACTTTCAGTTTATAGGTGCTATCAATCAATAGAACGGTTGCCACTTTGATTCATACGTCATTCTTCCAACTTTATTACACAAACAATATTTTACTCTCGTCAGATAACACAATCTGTTATTTGCTATTATTACTTCCTGTTCACTTTAATTACATTGTTATTATTGCTTAATGAGAATGAGGAAGCAGCTTACTTTTCCATAAAATCCCATGGCCCAGCATCCGACGTTAAATCCCAAATTAACATTTGTCGCACAATGATTTATAACGACATCTGTGTTAACCTGTGCATAAAGACGCCCAGTTAATTAAGTTTTCTCGGAATATCAATTTAATAACACGGTATCTTCTAAATATTATGTTTCTCTTAGCATCATATTTACATTGATTTAAAAACATAGCTGTTTCATAAAATGGCGTAAATAAATATGATTGGTTTAAAAGGATTGGACTTTAATTTAAATTTTAAGCTAATATAGGACATAGCGCATTTTCCACTCGAACTAGAACGCCAATCTGGGGAAACAACTCCTCATGAAAGACTCATAGGGAAATAACTGTACCTTTGGGTGGTACTGTTTCTGTCGGTGAGTAAGATTCCAGTATATCTAGGAATTTAAGATACTTATAACAGAAGTTGTAATCACTAAACTGTTAAACTAAAATTACTAAGTAGCAAAAGCTTAAAAGCTCACTTGAACGGGCTGGCCCTCTTGCTCGAAACGTGTAATGTTAGGAGATTGTACCGGCAGCACACGCCATCGAGTATTCGACACAGCATGCTTGCTTAGATACAGGGGGAACATACCGCAGAGGCCCGGGATCGGGTTCGGGTCATACCTTATGTAGAGAGGCTGAAACAAAACCCACTCTTCACTAACTAATGCCGACATAAATTCAATCAATGCACGTAATAAGTTCGATACGAATCTCGAATCGAAGTATGAAATTTTTGTTCTTCAGAAGATTATTCCGTGGTTATTCGAATTGAAATCAAAGGACAATGTTAAATTTGGCCTAAGAACCAACACCAATTTGGCATTTATGATAATTTTTAGTATATTTTTTGCGATAATTATCAGTATTAAGATTGTGGCGGACACTTCCAGTTAAGTAAGCTATATTAAAAAGTTAAAAAAGAATCTGAGACTACCATTTTATGTGTATAATCTATGACAGCGCTGCAAACAAAACACTCTTTCTTCCTAATGCCGGCACTTCACTTGGCTATTCGTGTTTGCTTTTTGAAAACCTGACATCAGTCTATCAATCTGTCCTATTTATTCCTTATTAAGCATGACAAGGACAGACTGTTGACAAGTGAAGGGCCGGCATAAAACTCGATACTCTGTGGTTGTGGTGCAGGCAGTTTGCAGTCGTAGTAATCTGTGGCTTTCGTGCATTCTCGTTTCGGATTACCTGTTGTGTGGGTTTATTTGCGATTGTTTTTCCTTTAATTTCACTATTTCAGCTATCTAATGTGCCATCGATGTTACCAAATAGCAGAGACCTTATTACCCCAAGTGCTAGATAACCTGTGCCACAACATCCTGAGAGGATCATACTGCCAAATTATTTAAGAGCACCTGATACACATTCACGCTCCATATTTACACAGTATACATGTGATATATAAATAAATACAATATGCAATATGATACAATTATGTGAAAAATAGTCAAAAAATAAGAAGCAAATCTACAGTTTTTATTTTATTCATGATTCCTACCTAACCAAGTTTTTCCTAATAGTTATTCTTTAAAATCGCACCGAATAAAAATGAATTAGTACTAATATTAATTCAATTCATACCGAGTTCATAGGTTGACCTATATTTCATTTAATATTAAACATAACCTCAAAAAATATTTAGTTTTCCTGATAATTTAAGTTCTCAGAAGTGTCCGTCAATAATCTTTGTTTTTACAGTCATTTACTCGCAATTTCATGATTGTTGGTTCTTAGGCTAACAATGTATGAACGCAGAACAATGTCCTTTAAAAGTAAGTAGGTTAAAAGAAATATATAAGCACATTATACAAAAGGCTACTAAAACCCATTTGAAATTGATGCAATATTTAGGATACAAAGCTAACAAAAAGCGATAACAAACAAACGAAGAGTAGCAGACAGAGTTTCGAAAATTGTAACCGCACTCGTGTCTACCTAAGATATTTGTCATAGACAGTGTTATCACCATAATTGCTACTAAAATTACTAATAAAATTATTTTAATTGCTAAAAAATTAAGTCAAAACCTGAAATTAAATTTAGATTCAACACTAACAGTTTTATCGAGGGACGACGACAGCGTAAGCAAGAACTCTTGGTTGTATTTCAATCTTTCGTTGTCACGGTTGCAGTAGTCAGCGCTGGTGATGACGAAAGCACTACGCTCAGCTGGCTCCAGGTCGGGATAACCAACCAGAGCGCACCCATCTTCCAGAGCTTGAGAGTAGTTTATCTCATTTGATGAAATCCTTCCGCCTAACAGCAATCCGTTGTTACCATCTACTGGCGGATCCGATGCTGTGAACCAAAAATATGATTACAGAAACAACCACTTTAAAGGTAATAAAAGATCTGAAGTTTTTTATACTAGATTAAAATTCACTCGATTCAGGTTTCAGGCAGGATTCGAACCTGCCCCTTCCGCAATCCATGGCGCTGCCTTGTAACCTAACAAACAGTTAAAAGAACCAATGTTCAAGTAAACACCTTATCATATATTGAACTCAAAAATGCAAATAAACATTTTCATTCATACTTCGCCAAGGCGTCAGGCTGAACTCGGACCAGAGTCTTCGCAACCAATCAAAGTGCATTCGCCTGACCGAGTTGATTTGTTTTTTGGTTAAAATTTTAAGAACTAAGTTTGATTCCAGCATTACTACTAAGTTGCATTAAATTTATTCCCAATCTCGATTCAAACGCTTTTGAACAAATTAGAGATTGAAATATTTAGTAGTATTGGATTATAAAACTTCACAGTTCATTTACCTGGAACATGTGGAGCGAATAAAGAAATTTTAGCTCCAAAACCAATGCTGCTGGACGCTTGAGTGAGCACAGTAGGTTTATTAAGATTCTCTCCCATTTTGCGATATCTAGCCAGCATTAGGTCGCCTTTCTTCATTTGCTCTAGGAATTTATTTAATTTGTACTGTAACATGTCCCAATAAATACGAATAAATGATCCCTTTCATTTGTTATTGGTTAAAGCCTTAACGCATTTATTCGACAAAGAAATACCAATCCAGTTTGTTTGAAACTTAATTAAAATTAAAAAAACATAAGTATATGTATTTTTTTTTGCCATTCAACTACTAATGCCGCAATTACATTTGGTCGCTAGCCCGTATTAGAGTGCACAAAAGACATTATTTAAATTCGGGGACTCGAAGCAATATTAATACTGGAATACGGGCTGGAAGACGGTGTCGGGTAAATAATAGGAAATCTAGCCGACTCCGTTGGCACTCGTATTCGGGCTAACAACCAAGTGTAATTGCGCCTTAACGTTCACGCTTTTGGATTAAGAGCGAAAAAATAACATAGAATATGCAGCTTCCAATTTTCATCGGAACGGAAACTGACGTAGGTGATGTGTTGCCAATCTGCTACTGTTGTTGACGAACAACATTTGATGCTAGAACTTTACATGACTATTCTTTTTTCCATAACGTAAGGTAGCAGTAACTCCTAATCATACTTTAAAGGGAATAAAAACGAGATATTTCTGTTAAATATGATTTTTAAAAAATGCTGTTGTTATATGAAACCACGATAAAGTGAAACTTATAAAGTGTTTCACATCGCCTTAATTGTTTCTCGGATCGTAGGCATTAAACTGAAAATTTACGGAATATTATTCGAAGTTCATGTTACTGTTGAGGCGTACAAAAAGTAGAAAAAAGGCTTTCCAGGCTGGGAATGAAACCCGGGCCACTTCATTGGCAGGCGAGCTTTTTACCACTGAACCACCGATATTTATTGAAATGGTCTAAATGTTTTAACAACAATTAAAAATGTAATGCGACATGCTAAAGAAAAAACCAAAAAAAAATGATGCGATGTAATAAAAATTTCACTTTAATAAATAGAACCTTCGAGGAACTCGATGCTCTGCTATCGTGGAAATCGTTACTTTTATAACGCCTGGTCAAAGGATGAGTAAGCAATAGTTTATTATCTCAAGTTCCTCCGAGCTACGGAAGGCTCTTTAAGCCGCTGGTCCCGGCTGCATCCATATTCGTTGGCACTCGCCATACAGCACTTGGACCCGCGTGTCAGAGCATAGTCTAGACCTCTTTCCGTGATCAATGGTTTAATCTGCCTATTGCATAAATATAGAAGCCCTGTGCCCCAGCAGTTAAGTAAATCCATATTATATATATAATTGCATAAACACCTCTTCTAGTTTGGACGCTTCATACCAATTGCCAATAAGGACACGATTGCAATACACTATTCCTTTGTCCTGGTCAATCTTAGACATCTTTGCAAATTATTATCAAAACTTCAGTTAAATGAAATATTAATTACAAATCTTGTCTTCTAACATAATAGATACTTATATAATAAAAAAATCATTAAAAAAGTGACATCGACTTTCAAGAATGACAATAAAAGTGAAATATGTCAGACAAGAATATGGACGAAGGATTTACAATAATCCTGTTACCTAATTTTACTTTTTGTTTTCGTATAAGCATGCTTAGATATTCAAATAATTAATCTTGAGACTCGAAATAATATTATTGTTATAAGTTGATTGATGCTCAGAAACTGGTTACTTGGATCTCTGTGGCTCCTTCCATGACTTTAGCTATTGTTCTCAGCCATTGGCAGATAGACCATCGGTGAAGAATTTCGCGTAGATACACTGAATGCAATAACTATCTTTATAGTCATAGCCAAAGGTCATATAGCACACTTATTAACCCGGAAGCGAGTCCAAATCGACTCGCCTTTCGGCTTGCCGTCAACAGGCGTCCACCTATCTTTAACGTGTAATGTGAGCGCTTATGTAGCTCTGATTACGTCGACTCAGCTACGACTACGCCGTCAACTAGCGATCGGCGAACCGTAAGCGCGGCGTAGCAGCAGAAGGGGCGATGTAAGCTATACTACGGAAAGACGTAAGCTAGGCTACGGAGAGACGTAAGCTGCACCGAACCGCGGTTTGGCAGTTTATCCCGAGGCAGTGCAATTACGTTACGATTTCGATTAGTGTGTTGCAGTAGGGAATTTCTAACTGAGAATACTAAACGGCTCGAGTGGATACGGTGACAATCCCTTTCCGCATTGAGATTGAATGCCACGACCTTTAAACTGAAGTATGAAGAATATGTATGAGGGCCGGGACAACTTACTCGTAGATCTTCCCTTGCTGCTTAATTTTGTATCCTATGCCAAGTCGAGCTAAATTAGATTTGTTTTAAACAACAATTACCTTAACACAATAAATACTAAAGTTACCTTAAAGAGGCAAACGAACCTCCGACTATTTCTAAATTAAACAGTATTCTAATTAAACCTTTTACCGGAACGTCGGGGGCGGGGTAAATGAGCGTAGTTTCTAAGGGTCAAATCACACCGGTATAGCAGCGGCCGACAATGACGCGGCGAGCACTTTCACACTGAAAGGTGTGATATAATTTAAATTTTATCAACTGACTTGAAAAACCAATATTATTTGAAAAGGTTCCGCGGTGTCACCATCGGGTGGCATCGCGAGTCGGGGGGACTGCGCGGCCGATATTGATCTTTATAAGTATGCGGAAATAAAGTTTAAAATTATTTCACACTGCTTTCAGTAAGAAAGTGCTCGTAATGTCGCTGCCGTTTGCTGCCATTCCAGTGTGAATTGACCTTAACCACAGTCGGCCGCCGTGAAACACTTGCTACATTCGAAGAGGCACGGAGGATTTAGCGGGCTGTAGCCTGTAGTGCACAGTTTTGTGGGGTACTTACTTTCAATGATACTATACCGCTAACGAGGTATGTGGCAAACCCTTTGACGTGCCTTTTGGAAAAGGGGTTTCCAAGAAATCTGGCACTTCAATAAATAAGTCCAAACATCTTTCTATAATATCTAAAAGTTTAAAGGATATATTTTTGTTTATTTTCCTGTGTACCCTTAACTGTTTCCTTCATGCTACAGTGGAAGACAGATTTTAACCTCTGTGTCCCCTTGACTGTTTGGATTAGATTTTTCGTCGATGTTACAATTTCTAGTGAAAACTTTAGCATGAACATAGATACATCAATACAAAATTTTATTAATGTAGATTGTAGCACGATTTTAACTCCTCTTAAACGGGCTCTTATTTAGAATTAGTAGAACTAATCTAATTATAATATTTTTATAAAGAATAAGATCTCAAAACCGCCAGACTTACTTATTTTCTCATGGACAAAATATGGATAATTGATTAGTGTTAGTGTGCAATCTGTGCGTCAATTTTCAGGTATCAGGTGGCACAGGCACGTAAAAATTTTACTCACTTTACTTACAATCTGAGGAATGATTATTACGTATGCAGCAGAGAATATTGTCAACAATTTGAAATTAACACATTTTGTCACTAGTATTTAATAACAGACAATTTAAATGACGAAAGCAAAAAACACAAGACTCAGGTCTCATAATATAGGGAAGTTTGTGTTTTTTGCTAAATATTAGTTTCTATCTATGATATTTAGGGGGCTATTATTATATTTTGTAAGCTGCCAGACCAATCTTAGGAGCCAAAAGTACCCTAAGCTTACTTAAAGTGCCACTGTGATAATACAGCTTCATTAAAGTTATCTTATAAATAATGTAGAGGAAGTATTTTATAATAATTAAATAATTTCTTATTATCTAATTATCAAAATTATTGCAGAAAATAAGTCAGGTTGTGTTTTTAGCTTACGACATTAAAAGTGTCTGGCAATAAAAACTGCTGAGAGAATGTGTCTGGAAGTATTAATTTCAAAAGACTGTAAGTAAAGTGAGTAAATTTTTTACGTGCCTGTGCCACCTGCTACCTGCCAAAATTGGCTCGCAGCACAAGTTAGCAAGTACGTTCATTGTACACAGTAATACTACTCAATTATCCATATTTTGTCCATGAGAAAATATGTAAGGTCTCTGGATCTTGTACCAATGCCAATAATGCTGCCAATTGTGAATCGAACGATTGAACACATCACTAAAGTTTCAGAATAACGCTTACACCTAGCTTACACCGTGCTAATTATGGTCGAGACAGATTTCATCGTGGTTTTATTAAACTATGATCATAGGTCAATCAGGACCCTGCCTCGGCATATTGCTGCCTTGACATGTAACTAAACGTGTCACGAAAACGCTGGTATTCTGATTGGGCCTGTATGGTGCACGGTCAAATTTAATGAAGAACACGAAAAGATTTATAATTAGATAAATACACGTACATACATATTGCTTAAGTGTAAAAATGAACAGTTTAAAAAAAAAAATATGTGACCCAGTATCCTTTGCTGTGTTATGTTATTCTGTGGTTAGTAAACAATTTTCAGAACATATTAATTTTAATACTACCTATATTCAAGTATCCTTCCATCTAGAGAACGTTTCAAAGTTGACAAATAACGGTTACATTTATGCCCATACAGGTGCGAATTGATATTGGAAAATATTTAAATGATTCTCTAAACAAAATTAAATGATCACCTAAAAACAATGTTGCCTATAACTTTAGGTATAGGTGTGCCTATGTACCTATACCTAAATGTTACCATTTTTAGGTAACTATTTATTTGATAATCATTCAAATATGTGCCAGGATATAAGGGAGTGGGAAACTATGAAACATCTAACGGAAAGGTAATTTGTCGAATAAATAAAAATACATAGTCTGTTAATATAATTTAGTTTTGACCATATTTGAAATAAAACAATCTAACAAGACATATCAATAAATTCTTCACGAAACTCACGTAAAACTATAGAATTTCATATCGTTTTCGTAATTTGGTATAAAATAATTTTATCAAAAGTAATGTGAAAATTTAGTCCTTGGTTTTTGTTTCTATATCACTAACTAGCGTGAAGATGTTTTCAGCCGTGTGCCTTTTGTGAATGTCTATGTAGTTGCGGCAAGTGACTCCACACTCCTGGAATTTAAATCAGTTTAAATTATTCACTAATTAGTTTTTTATATAATAAAGGTGGCAAAGAAACTTAATGGCCGCCTTAAGGTTAGCGATCAGCTAGCCCTTAAACGCTTGCGATACTATAGAGTATTATCACAAAGTCCACCTTACAAAAGACTAACACGACGACAGTAAAATAACGCCACTATTTGGTGGAGTTGGTGTTGTGTTTGTGCCTGGCATGAGCACCGCGATATGATATATAGCTTGTTTTTATCACGCTCAATTGTCAAATTACTATGGCTTTGTCACTTAGATGCGATGTAAAACATGATATAATGTAAATTATGGTGCTCATGCTACAGGAACAAATGGTGAATAGGGTTCCAGGGGTCGGCGGTGTAGTTGATTAGGTTCAGGCCGGTTAGGTGAGGATGGCTGGACCGGCACACCTGCCGCATCATCGTAATTCGTTGCGCCCCGTATAAAAAAAGAAGATTGCACCGAAGTTTACAATCCACCGCTTGAGACACGTGTCTGTAATTTTTTTTGTGCAAATTGGTGCTACAGAAGAATGATATTATCACTGTTCAGCGAATGGTAGTTTAAATTCAACATTAAACGCTGAATCGGCGTTTTTTTTAAATTGTACCTATTATAACAATTTTAATGTTTACGTTGAAATACTGGAGTAATCACTGGTTTATATTTTCATTCTTCCTGTTTCATTCTCAACAATAAATCAAGCAACTAGATAAATACCTCCGTACGAGTGCCACTGCCATGTTTTTTTTTGTGCACAAGCCAAGTTTACAATCCTAGCGCGCGAGAGTAGGTATAAAAATTGGAATACACACATGATATTACCTTCGGTAGTATCTTTTTTGTGGTATAAGTATCGTTATACAATGAAACGCGTAACAAATAATCTGACCTCATTTTCTACCCCGCGGAGCCCCAGGGCTCCGCGGGCTCCAGCTCCAGAACTATCACAAATAAACACAAATTAAATTATCATGTTCATAATGCGCAACTATGAACGATGAGTTCGGAAATTAGACAGTTATAAGATTAAAATGGTGGAAATGTTTCTTAAAAATTAAGGCACCTTCCTCACCGGGTCGACGCGGGGTTGTTTTGTTCGTTTCTGTACCGAATGTGTACTTACAGATTGTTTACCGAGCGGAAACAATGCTCTCTGTACCGAGTGCTAACAAGTACTAACGAACCATTCGACTCGCCCGTCCTATCATGCCCGCAAATTAAACCGTTTATTTGTTACGAAACGATACCGCACAAAACTATTAGGTCAAGAAGTGGTTCTCGGTAAAGAATCTGTACAGATTCGGTAAAGAAACGAAAACGAAACGAGCCCTCACCGATCCAGTAAGGAAAGTGCCTTAGTTAAAAAAAATAGAAGACTTACGGGCCCGAAGAAAGTTTGCATCCAATTCTGATTCATAACACACAAACTTTTGTCAGCTACACAATTTTTCACGATCAATTTGGCCCCAGTCTGAAAAATAAATTACATTCTAAATGGATAGGTACTAGTGTGAACTAAAGCAATAAAATTTTATTTCAAGTCATTATAGGTATCGGGTTACCGTAGCTGGCTGCGATATAATTTTATCTGTGCTAGTACTGGTCGCCGACTAATAAAGTGAATTTAAAATTGGCAGCGAAAGAAAAACCTTAGTAAGCACCAGCTGCTCACTTTAGGATATAATAGAAAAAAGAAAAAAAACACAAAACATGATTGTTTTGGAAACAAAGGGCAATCTGATATTTTGAGGTTAAGTTCTAATCCTTAACCTATATGAGGTAGGCATAGCGGATTTGCCGCTCGAATTGGAGCGTCCGTCTGGGGAAGCACCCTCCACCTTACGAAGAAGAAGACCACAGTAAAATAACACTGTCATTTAGTGTTGTTGTGTTTATATCGGTGAGTAAGGTTCCAGGGCTCCACGGGATAGGGGATGGAGTTAGGGTAGGTAAAACTGAGTGATATTTTTTGTATCGCAAGCATCTATAGGCTAAGGTGGCCGCTTACCATCAAGCGGACCATAAGCTTCTTTGGTGGCTCTTTTAACAATTAAAAAATACACGTTATTTTCATAATAGATATTCAATTTAATCCAGATCCGATTTATACCTTATCCACATTGAATACACACAATAACGTCGTCGTCATATATAACGGGATCGGCGATACTGCATAAATACTGATTTTACCTAATCCGACCCATGTCTACCCGACTGTACATTAAGGCGATTACTTATTTACTTTTTTTATATAGAACTAGTGGCCCGCCCTCGCTTTGCTTCGGTGTAGAGCTGTAGTGTAGACTATAGTTTTTGTTCAAAGGCTTGTATTATATACAAAGACTTTCTTCATAATAATTATAAACCTTCCATTCCAAGTAAAAAAATTCGTTGCGTCGTTTAGGACCCGTTGTACCGAAAGCAAAATTGCTCTGCTGTTCCTATTTGAAAAATTCTTTTTGTATTGGACAGTGTATTTATTGAGGAAGGCTATAGGCTATATATTACCAGGCTACGACCAGTAGCAGCGAAACATCGATAAAAAACGGGTAAAAATATTCCATTTGTGAGAGTCCGTTGCTTGCGCTGGGTAAACGGTTAAAGTTACACAAAAATCATGTATGACGGAATTCTTCCCCTTTAAAAGTTCTGTAAAAAAGTCTACGCACATATTTTTGATTCATTAAAAACCCTTTTCTTCAAATTAAAGCAGGTGAAACCGCAGGGGACCTCTCGTTGTGACATAACTGTAATAGTTATACATATGGTATCGCGGACTTTTTTGTAGATACTAGTATCCTCTATAAAACTAAATCACTTTGCTCTATTATCAATGACTTCCGCAGCGTACGCGATATAAGGCTATTTTTTGGTATATTTTACACACGTTGGGTTACATTATCGAAGTTTTCATATGGAACCCCAAACTTTTTTGAAAATACACTATAGCCTATATTAATCAGTGATAATATAGCATTCAAATGGTGAAAGAATTTTTAAAATCGGTTCAGTACTTTTTGAGCCAATGCGTTACAAACATACAAAGTTTTCCTCTTTATAATATTAGTATAGATATCCTTTACCTTTACAGGATTGCCAAGACCCTCGAGTCTGTCTCCAGGCAGCAGGGGCGTGGTCGTCCAGCGACAGTTGCTATCCAGAGTGGTGCTTAAGCGAATTGGCAAGCGGTCGGCAGGACCGGGCACAGCCTCCGGCGTATAACGAACGTACAACGCCGGCGCCTGCACCAGAATTATTATCTGTCTATAATACCTACTAAAGAAGACCCAGCGATAGGATGGTGCTCAAGCGTATGGGCAAGCGGTCGGCAGCGTCTGTGCCAAAATTATTCATCTATCTATAATACACTATTAAAGAGGACTCAGCGACATAGAAGCGCTCAAACGTATAGCCAAGCGGTTGGCTAGACCGGACACCGCTTCTGGTGTAAATTGAACGTAGAATGCCGGCGCCTGTACCAGAATTATTTATCTATCTATAATACACTATTAAAGAGGAATCAGCAACATAGTGGCGCTCAACCATATGGGCAAGCCGTTGACAACGCTGGCGCGGCGCCTATACCAGAATTATTCATCAATAAACTATTAAAGAAGACTCAGCGTATAGTGGCGCTCAAGCGTATGTGTAAGCGCTCGGCTAGACCGGATACCGCTTCTGGCGTATATTGAACGTAGAACGCCTGCACCCATGCCAGAATTATTCATTTAACCTGTCATCGTCATCAGTTCTTTATTATCCCCACTTCTGTAAAACAGGCCCTCCTTATGCATGACATAGGGAGACTGGGCCATGACCCACTACGCGATTGCGGTGACTATTGATGGGTGCTGTGATGATGCTGCCGGTGGGACCAATAGCTTAACATCTTTTCCGAAGGACGGAGGAACTCGAGATAATAAGTTTAAGGTCACCCATACAATGACTGACCATTGCGAAAGTTGCTTAACTTCCACGGTCGCAGGTAGAATCAGCTAACCTGCACAAATCCTGCTAATATTATGAATGTGAAAGTTTGTATGTTTGGTTGTTTGTGTGATAGTACTTATGTATATATCACGCAATAACTACTGAATGGATTTGGATGAAATTTGGTACCTTGATATAATTAAATAAAATGCTCAATATATAATAATATATAATAGAATTAATAAAGTACTTTATTAATTGAAATAGTTAATAAATTCATACATAGACTATATATATTCTTTTTATCTTTCAATTAAGTATCCGAACGCTCAACTAAAGTCTTTCGAAGTTAGCTCGACAAAGTAAATAAAAATCATAATTCTGACGACGCAGCCTGAAAAGGTTGATGGATGTGGAAACTTGTTTTATTTATTTTGATATACTTAGTTTATGACCTGGATTGCGACATAGGATACTTTTCATCCCGGAAAATGTTAGGTTCCTGTGGGATTCTCAAAAAACAAGAGTTAAGAAGGATGAAGTCATGGGCGGCATCTAGTAAATAAACTAAATCAAGCTCCTCCTTTTAAGACAATTCAGTTTTAATAAAAATTACAGTAGATCATCCAAACCTTTCTTTATCCAGCCGTGTTTTTCTTTTTGTAAAAAGCGGTGATGGTTAAACTTGAACTTCTAATTTTTAGTACCTACCACTCAATCTAAACTTACCTCCGGTTCACCATAATTTTCAGCTTTCAATAGAAATTCGTCTCCATAATTAATTTTTTGACCACGAATACTTGGATCCAATGCACTGTAAACATTTGGTAAATGAATATTTTTAAATGCACAGCAAATAACTTATTACCCATCAAGTTATTTACATAATACTAATAACTAATACTTTTTACATCAAAATAATTATTTTACTGCAAATCAAACATTTGTTGAACAAAACTAGTGCTGAAAATATTTCAAAAATAAACATTTAATCTGTAGTAACAAAAAACTTGTTTAATTGTACAGAAATATGATTTTCATATCAAATATACCGATTGCACAGCAAATATACTGATTGCACTGCAAATATACCGATTGCATAGAAAATTAACCAGAGCTTCGACACAAAATACTCACACTCATAACAAAACAACTATTTTTGCAACAGCTTGCACATTAAGCATTTCAAAAATTGCTCAACATTGGGACACTTTTGAAAGCGAGTGTGCTTATGACCACACGACTGAAGTGAAAGCTCTTTAGCTCCAATGATCTGACGCTGACGTTAAATGTTCCGATTAATTTAAGGTAATGAATAATACTATACTTGCACTAGTAGTTTAAAATACAATAAATTAAACCCAAACTTAAAAACCCTGTACTGTCCCGATCTGCAACCCTAAGTCCCGTTTCTTTTGACCCCATGTCCGATTTAAAACAAATCGGACCTGGCAACACTAGTCCGTTATCACCCACCAATCCTCACTGTGTCCGTTAATAATAATAATAATATATTTATTTGTAAAAAAATGTACATGGTAATAATCTTATAAATATGTTAATACTAAGGCCATTATTTCACACAAAGTACCTACATATAGACATCCTCAGCCAAACTAGGAAGTTCATCCTGTATTTTGGCTTCAGCGCTCTTCCCGAATTTTATTTGCAATGTAGCCATACAAATAACATGAGTACCATAATTTCCTACATTAATCAATATTACAGTACATTAGTATAATAAATGTGTGTGCGTGTGTGTGTGTGTGCGTGTGCGTAAGTGTGTGTATATGTGTGTAGTGCGTATGTGTATATATAATCATAAGCATCTATATTTATAGGGCCGTGGCAACCAATTCCTCAGTTTTTTCGTAATCTAGTAAAAGTAAAAACTTTGTGATCTTCTTTTTAACTTCATGATTGTTGAGGTGTATGATTGTAATACATTTACTGATCTTATTATAAATATGACTACTCAAAAAGCGATATGAGCGCTGAGCGTAGACGGTTCTGTAGTTTCTGTGTAAACGTTTACAAACAATGTCCCTTCTACGCCTCTGCATCACTGTCGGGTCAAAAACAATTTCACTATGTTTTTTAATTGTAATAGCCAAAACAAAGAGCTTCCTGACGCTAAGGACCTCGCAATAATCATACAGAAGCGTAGTTGGATACAGGTAGGGTTTGAAAGTACACACCTTCAGGACCGCTCTCTGCGCGACTTCCACACTTATTAAATTAGTTTTTGGCATTCCACCCCATATTGTAATACCATATGTCAATAGTGATTGACATAGGGCTATGTAAATACGTTTTAGTAAAGTCGGCTCAAGGACATGGCGCAGTAATAAACGTGGCTATCAGTTTTCTTACTCTACCACACAGAACTTTAACGTGTAATTTAAAGGACATGTTATTATCTACCACAATTCCGAGGTATTTGATGTCGCCGACATGTTGAAGTGTCGTACCCAAATTGCAATTACTGTGGAATCGGAGCTCCGGAAGTTGTTGTTGTGATTTATCAGATAAGTTTTTATTACGCATTGTAAAATAAATACATTTCGTCTTTTCCGCGTTTAGTGTCAGATTATTCGACCTTAACCAGTGCATGACACGGTTCAATCCATTTTGTGCAGCATCATAGGTCCTAGCTACCGTTTTAGCTGAGAATAATAGAACTGTGTCGTCAGCATAAGATACAATTTTTCCATATGAGAGTTTTAACTGACACAGGTCATTAATATAAATTAGGAACAGGGTTGGACCCAAGATGCTGCCCTGCGGGACACCATGCTTTATCATTAGTTCGGAGCTTCGATATCCCATTATATTCACACATTGGTATCTCCCAGAGAGGTAATCTTCAAATAACTTCAATTGACAGTCTCGAATCCCGATCCTATACAATTTTTTGAGCAGAGTAGGAATGGAAACCGTATCAAAAGCTTTAGCTAGATCCAAAAAAACGCCAACACATTTGTTACCCTCGTCGAGTCTGTCGATAACAAA
Source organism: Chilo suppressalis (assembly GCA_902850365.2). Lineage (NCBI taxonomy): Eukaryota > Metazoa > Arthropoda > Insecta > Lepidoptera > Crambidae > Chilo > Chilo suppressalis. The sequence goes on along the minus strand of OU963897.1, from coordinate 15,730,565 downwards.
CTCGGTTACAGCATGCATAGCATCAGTAGTCGATTTGCCTCGTTGTAGGCCAAATTGGTTCAGCGATAATATTTTGTTTTTTTCGAGATACTGTACCATACGGGTGTTGATGATCTTTTCGAATACTTTCGAGATCGAAGGCAGTAAAGATATGGGCCTGTAATTGGAGATCCGATCTCTATCACCGCCCTTGTGAATCGGGATGACGATTGATTTTTTAAGTACTTCCGGGAAAACACCATCACGCAGGCAGTTATTCAATATAAACGTCAATGGTCGAATGATATAATATCTTTATGCGATTTTAAAAGTTGGTTAGAAATGCCGTCCCATCCTACAGAGCATTCACTTTTTAGATTTTGAATTAAATTACCAACCTCCTGTTCATCGGTCCCAAGCAAAACAAACGAATTTGAGTGTGACTCATTTGCCCCATCCATGTCCGCGTCATGCAAGTGTACGCGAGAATTGCTGGCTAATTTCTCGCTAATGTCAACAAAAAATCTATTTACTCTATCGGCTGAAAGATTTGGATTTGCAGATATTGTTAAACGTTATCACCCACCAACCGCGCTGGGTCCGTTATCATCCACCAATCCGCACTGGGTCCGTTTACACCCACCAATCCACACTGGGTCCGTTATCACCCACCAAGCACTAGATTTATATATTTTGTGACGGGTATTGTTCATTGTTTACCGATGAGTCACCAGTGACATTAATCGTAACGCGAAATCGTAACCGATTCCTCCAGTTTAACCCCCAAGCTAAGCGTGCCTAAAGAAGTTTTACTTCAATAATTAGATTCTTATGTCAATTAAAATGATGTTTCACTTATGTAAACTGCTGTATGAGATGAAAATATGGCAGCTTTGTTTAAAAAAAATGATGTAATGTATTTGTTGTGAGGTGGTTATTATCAGCTATGCATTCTTAAAAAAGCTTTCGTTTTAAATAAATAGCGATGCATCACGAACTTAAATTGTTACTAATATAACAATTTTTTGAGGTGACTATTTTGCTGTACAATAAGTTTTTGCTTAGGATTGGGATTTAACTTTTTACAAAATGTAAATTTTTTGATTTGCAATTAAATATCAATTTTCTCTATGAACCACGTACATTTCGAGACCCATGCTGCCCTCTATTGGAGAACGGATAAAGTCCTGAAGCTCGGCACACGGTATTAATAAAATAAAGCAGTTCCGAGAATATTGCTTTTTGGATACCATTCTAGAATAAAATGTAAGTGTAAAAAAATAAAGAAAAAGTCATTTTCTTTCATTTTCATGTCTGTAGCAGTTTATTAACGTCTACTACACACTGCTAAACTTAAGCACAGTGTGTCACTGTGCTTAAGTTACCTATTGAATAGAATATATTTGATGTTTTGGCAACAAACAGTCAACAAATAAAATTGCCATTTGCCAATCAATAAGTAGGTATGTAATTATAAGTTATAATTATTATTTTAAACACGGGGACACAATAAATTCTAGTTTTTTTGTCAAACAATTGACAATTAAGTGCACTACATGCCATAAAAATAAATTTGGAGTCTGTTGGAGACTACCACCCTTCATACAAATTTGAGCCATGTCCTTTATACTCGATACCTCCACGCGTTCCCGAGAACAAATGATTTTTCCTTTTGCGGTTTCTTGTACGGAACCCTTCATGCGCGATTCCGACTCGCACATAGTACTATAAAGTAAAGGAAGACGAAGGAGACTTCCTCAGACGGGTAGACAGTAAACCGCTCTACCCTGAGAACACGGAACAAGGTTCTATGTCTCTTCAAGGGATATGCGTGGTTGTGAAAGTACGATCCCATTTTTTCATTTGTCAAAGTCTTCTTGATATAAAACATATATTGGAGCACAGTGACGGTGTATTTTGAGTGGCGAAGTACAACAGCAAATAGTTAAAACCGGGCCTGACTGCTAAGGACTGCACACGCACGCCCGTTATGCCCTACCTGTAATTACCGCTGCCCTATCTATACTAATATTATAAAGCTGCAGAGTTTGTTTGTTTGTTTGTTTGAACGCGCTAATCTCTGGAACTACTGGTCCGATTTGAATGATTCTTTCAGTGTTGGGTAGTCCATTTATCGAGGAAGAGAGAAGAGGATTTTTTTTTTCAAAATTAGGGATCTGTAATAAAATTATTTTGTAACACAAGGCGTAAAATCGAAAAACCTATTTTTGCGTGCGCTGCGAAAACTATTGACAACAGAACAAAATGATGTACTACGGGTTTGTAGATCCCATTAAGACCTACAAAAAAGTCCGGAAGAACATATATCTAGCTATCATGATTTAAACACAATAACCGATTTTGTGTTCAAAATAATTATTAAATCGTCTGAAGAAAAAGAAACTACGTTAAATATGTATCGTAATATTAATCTTTATCGAAATTAAGCATTATGTTATCAAGAGTATTTATGTAGAAGTAAAATACTTTTTGTTTCATCTCAATCGGATATTTCGTTTAAAAGTTATCACGTGTGTAAGATGTTAAGAGCCTATACCCATATATTTTATCTCGGTATTTCCACGGAAACGAGAAAAACGCGGGTGAAACCGCGGGGCACGGCTAGTCTTAAATAAAACTCTGGCTAGGCCCTGTAGCGCAATAAGCTTATTGTTGAGGATAACAGAAAAAAAATGGTCATAAATTAAGTTTAATAGTGGAATAAATAAATAAACACCTTTGTATAACAAAAGTGTTCCGACAGCAAGGAGTGGTGATTGGTGAAAGTGTCATCAGACATCCATCGTTAATGTTTTGCATGTAGTCCACTTGACGATCTGTCACCAGGCTTGACAGCGCCAGCCCGTACTGGGTTTTATTTCCGGCAATGGTTTTAACTGTATGTAGGGGTTTGTTTTCAATTTATAGTCATAGTTACAATATAAAAAAGCTGAAAACAAAGGGGGTCCCTACAATTAGATACACAAGATTAACACTGCCGAGCATTGTCCAAAAAGTTAGTTTAATGTAATTTATTTTTGTGATATTTTGCTTTTAGGGTAAGTGCCCAAAGGGTAATTACGGGACTCTTTTACTAAGACTTCACTATCCGTCTGTCTGTCACCAAACTGTAACTAATGAACCGATAGCTAGACTGTTTAAATTTTCACAGATGTTTTTTGTTGCCGCCATAACAACGAATAAACAAAAACAGAATAAAATAGTTTTTAAGGGGGGGCTCCCATACAACAAACATGATTTCTCGCCGTTTTTTACTGTACACGCTTTTTTATACAGCTAGATAGGCAAATTACTCTACCCCACCTGATGCTAAGTGGTGATAAAGTCCTGACGCTAAAAATGCTAGCTTTTAAGGTTCAGTGTCCAAATACAAAAACCGCACCTCTTTATAATATTAGATTTGGAAAGATAAAGCTAAAAAGTGAAAAAGATACCTGGCATGTCTGAAGCAACTAACTGCACATTAAACCCGTACAACACAAAGGTACCGCTTATTGCAAGGGGCCTCTGGAAAGTAACGAACTTAATTATAGCAAGAAATGTCACTAGATTGAAGATTGAAATAATTTTAAGCTAGTGTTTTAAATAATATCATTACAATCTTTTAAATAAAAGACAAATATCTAGTGTCACGGTGTTTGTTACAGAACTCCTCCGAAACGCCCTCGATGTTTTCATTTTTTTTTTTGAATTTTTGGTAGGTCTGAGAATAGCTCGTATGCTATTTCTAGACCCCTAGGCCCTGCCCTTCCTAATTTTTATTTATTTATTTGACAACTACTTTTTGATTTGGCAACAAAAAATACTTATGACCCTAAATTCATTATTAACCTACCACCAACGCCTATTTTGATGACGGTACAAAGTACACTGGAACCGTCATAATTATAAGAATGTGTGAAATGCTTTTTATACAAAATTCTTACATTCTTATGACGATTTATGATATAACTTATAATACAAACTATTGATTCAATAAAAATTGAGCTTACTGTGTCGAGAATAAGACAGTTAAGTAAGGCAGTTACAATTATACGTATAATACGTATAGGTACTACTTCATATAACTGAACGACTATTATTGATATAAAAATACTCCTTGCTATTCTGTTTGTTTGAAAAAGTTTGGTTAATACCTAAGGGAAACCCCTAAGTTTTAAAGACATTTATCCTACAAATACTCACTTCTTTTAGCAAATTACTGAAGAGCGTTCGTGATCTTTGGAGCAACAGCTCTCGTCTCTCCCTTTTTCGTAAAAATATCTTGAATTCATACTGAAATCAGAATTTTCATTTCGTATTTTGTAGGTACTCCTCCTACAGAGTAAGCGTCTATCACACAATCATACATTTGGTTCGGACGGATCCTAGTGGCTCTGCTTCTTGGATCCTAGTTTTGGAAGAGCACCGCTGCGTCGGCATCGCCTTCTGTTTACGAATGTCGAATTCTTGTTGTCTCGTATGAGTGACGGTAATCGTGCTACCGGGACCGTGCATATATTTTCCTGTATTCCCTTGGCTGGGGTAAGGGTAAGGTGGATTTTTGAAGTAAAACTTCTTTAAAAAGCAGCACGTAAAAATTTCTAATCACTGCACTTACACTCTGACGACTGATTCTTAGGTATGGTATGTATCAAGAGTGTTACTACTGGTATAAAGCAAGATTGTTAGAAGCAATTAAGGGCAATGCAGTGGTACTTTTATTTCGGAAAATATTAGAGGAATTTAAAAAAAAACTAGTTATAACGTGGACAATCTCGCGGGCGGAAGCTAGTGTTAAAACATTATTTTGAGGTTGGAATCTTTAACCATCCTTAATAATCCAAAATAGTATTTATCAGAAAATGCGTTGCGTAATACCTCATTTTTCAGTCTTTCCTCGCTCCAGTTCCCTACGAGAACCGAATTATTGTAAGACATCTGGATTCAAACACAGATTACTAAGATTGACTAAGATTATGTCTAAAGATTTAAATCCAACTGTCAAATTCTGTTAAACCATAGACAATAAGCAAAGCAGCGAGATTATTGTCCAAGCATTATAGGTACAGGCCATACACACATCCGAACTAAAGTCCTATTAGAATTATCCATCTTGGATCCCGCGCCATAGCATAGCTACACGTAAAAGAGATGGAGATACAGGATCTCTTTTACGTGTATAGCGCTTCCGCATGCTGGATTCACACTAAAAAACGCAGCGTCGTGCGTGATAGTATGAGAATCGCTTAAAAGCGGCTTTCCAACCAAATCTGATATCGCGGTAGATTGAACTGGGCGTCAATTGTCTAACAGGATTACTATGGTTATCGCTGTCGCTTAAGATATTATTTTGTTATTTCTGACCTCCGAAGGTTTTCAAACTACCTCACGCTCATTTTCATTAATATTGTTATTAACAATGCAAAAAAAAGGGCGAGGTATTTGAGAAATTACAAAATGAAATCGTAAGCGATAGCATATCCATAGCAATCCTGAGCGATTAACCCACTGTTGGATCTTTTGTATTTTTTGTAATAATAACACTGTCTTTATTTATATAAATATTGATATCGATTCTGGCATGATTCTTTAAAGCTAAACTTAAATTTGACAACAGTGCATCCTTGTCCTTCTCTATACAGAATGAAAAGGTGAGACTGACCTTAAAGTTAGTTTTAAGAGAATCACGCCAGAATTGACACCATTGTTTACCTCATTTTATAAATGTCATCTGTCAAAAACTAGTGATGTGCCGAGTCGGTTATTTTTGGTATTCGGGTATTTTAGTACTCGTTAAAAAAAGATTCGAATTAGGACTCGTCGGAAGACTCGGACAGGTATTCGAGTACTAGCACGAGTATTCGAATAATTTACTGGTCTCGAGTATTTTTTTAATCGGACCTTGAAATTTGCTTCATCATCATCATTAAAAATCATATTATATGAATAAAAGGATAATATGTTCATAATAATAGATTAAATGTATAATCAGTCATTTGTTAATATTATAATCATCGTATTAATAAGCTACGTTTTGAGTCTTATGACTCCAAGTTCAAATCAGAACTCTCATCCATGCATTCGCTTTCATTTTGCTTACTTTTTGATGTGGGACATCTTTCCTCTCGCTTTCCTGCAATTTGTGGGAGTGATTTCATGAAATGGAAAAGCGCGCGCTATTTGATTTGATTTTAGAACATAATGTTCAATGGCTTATTCCTTTTGTAGTAGGTTTTATTTCTTTTTTTACTAATATAAGGTGAGATTTCAATGTTACACATCATACGCGACTACTGTAAGGCTCGCTCGTCTTTTTTCTATTATCACTGTATAAATTTTATAAAGGACAATGTTAAATTTGGCCTAAGAACCAACACCAATTTGGCATTTATGATAATTCTTAGTTTATTTTTTGTGATAATTATCAGTATTTAGATTGTGACGGACACTTCCAGTTAAGTAAGCTATATTAAAAAGTTAAACAATAATCTGAGACTACCATTTTATGTGTATAATCTGTGGCAGCGCTGCAAATAAAACACTCTTTCTTCCTAATGCCGGCACTTCACTTGGCTATTTGTGTTTGCATTTTGAAAACTTGACATCAGTCTGTCCTTTTTATTCCATATTAAGCATGACAAGGGTAGTTTTCCAATTACAGAGCATAATGCGACTCAGTGCCGCACAATGCCGAATTATGCTGATGCTTAATTGGAACGTGAATTAGTTTTCAAATGCACCAGCAGAGTGCGCTAAGTTCAGTGTTGAAAAAAAAGTCAATGTTTGTACCTTCATCCATACTTATATTTATTTTTAACGCAGTTAAAATTAAGTATGATTATTTAAAAAAAACCACAGTGAAACGAGAACTTTCAAAAAATTTCAACATTCAATAATATTACTAAGGATATTTAATAAATAAAACATTTCGATCAATACCAACTTAAAGAAAAAACACTTTTTAATTTTCTGTCACTGAGTTGGTACGATTGCACGCATCACACGAAAACATTACTTTTGAGAGTTCTCGATTGTGCGAAGCGTTGCTGTAGTTGAAACATTCAACGATAGGCATTATGCCGCATAATGCGCTGTAGTACTGTAATTGGAAAACTACCAATGACAGATTGTTGTCAAGTGAAGGGCCGACATAAAACTCGATACTCTGTGGTTGTGGTGCAGGCAGTTTGCATTCGTAGTAATCTATGGCATTCGTGGATTCTCGTTTTGGATTTCCTTCCTGTTGTGTGTGTTTATTTGCGATTGTTTTTCTTTAATTTAACTATTTCGGCTATCTAATATGCCATCGATGTTACCAAATAGCAGACCCAGACCAAGTGCTAGAGAACCTGAACCAAAACCAAAACGATGAACGAGAACCAAGTGCCACAACATCCTGAGAGGATCATACATACTGCCAAATTATTCAAGAGCAGCTGATACACATTCACGCTGCATATTTATACAATATACATGTGATATACAAATAAAATACAGTATGATACAATTATGTGAAAAATAGTTAAAAAATAAGCAGCAAAATTACAGTTTTTATTTTATTCATGATTCCTACCTTACCAAGTTTTTCCTAATAGTTATTCTTTAAAATCGCATCGAATAAAAATGAATTAGTTGTAATATTAATTCAATTCATACTGAGTTCATACTAAGTTCATAGATTGACCTATGTTTTATTTAATATTAAACATAACCTCAAAAAATATTATGTTTTTCTGATAATTTAAGTTCTCAAAAGTGTCCGTCAATAATCTTTGTTTTTATAGTCATTTACTTGCAATATCGAACCTAGAAAATAATATTTCATGATTGTTGGTTCTTAGGCTAACAATGTATGGACGCAGAACAATGTCCTTTGTGGTGTTTCCAAAATTAACAAATGTTTTTTACACTCTCTGCACTCCACTTTTTTATTTGGTAAAATATTATAAAAATTCCTTACTTCGGATTTTTTCTTCGAAGCCATCCTATTACAAAGTCACTAGTTAAAACAGTAAAACTTTTCACAAATTCTACAGTTAAACTGGTAACTGAGAGTTCGACTAATTAAAATAGATAATTCCTTAAAAGAAACAAATATGTAATTAAACTATTGTTAACATCTCATTTAACTGATCGGCCGAGTAGGAAACATAAACACGTTCAAATCACGTTACTAACTTCACTGTACTAGTACAACGACTGAGTATTCGAATACCATATTTCGAGTACTCGAGTACCTGCCAGGTATTCGAGTCAGTATTCGAGTCAGCCTGACTCGGCACATCTCTATCAAAAACTGATGTTCCTATAATTTTATTTTTCCATTATCCGTGTACTTTACCTACTACTTTCCGAGAATCACTTTAAAATTCGTAAGCGTAAATGAGAACAAATTAAAGAAAATGTATAGTCGACATTTAAAATATTTCATACTTTTATTATCAATTGTGAGAAGTGACTGTAAAGTTTCCTCCATAGAAAAAGCTTTTGTAAAAGGTGTCTCTGCATACACTGGGGAGAGGTGGTCAGAATGTATAACACAATTTGAAGAATCATTGCATTTATATAAACTTTATAAATCCGTGATTGTCAACTGCAGGTTGAAATGCAAATCACAACCTTTTGAAAGTATTATAAAGAATAATGTTGAAGATTTAAAAATATATGAAAAATTTTTTGTTACCAGAACATGTTTAAATGCTTGTCGAGATAAAGGCTTCAGTGATGTGCAACTAGACAGTGAACTTGATGAGAAAATGATTTTCAACATACGAGCACGAAAGCCCTATGAATATTTGCATATGTGTTATTTTCAAATGTATGCATTACCAAAAGCTGCATCTGCTGCCTACACCTACCTTGTTGCAAATCCTAATGATGATAACATGAAAAAAAACCTTGAGTATTATGTTGAACAACCTGAAGTAGATATCAATGATGTTGTAGATTTCCAAAGTGAAGATTATGTAGTTCTTTATAATCTTGGCCTTAAATCTTACAAACAAAACAATTGGGCAGACACTGTAGCCAACATGGAAGAAGTTTTGACAGAGTACTTATCATCAGAGAATATATGTCGTGCTGAATGTGAAAGGCAGCCAGATCAAGATGGATCGTCTGAATTTATTATAACTGTATCAAATAATATTGCATCTTTACTGCATTGCCACCAATCTTGTCAAGAAAAACTTTCTCTCCTTGATTACACAACAGGAGTGGAATTCCTTGCTGATATTCTAAATTATTTGCAGATATCATATTATCACCTAGATAGAATTAATGATGCTGCAAAAGCTGTGGCCACCTATCTAGCCATAATGCCTTTAGAAGAAGACATGTTAGCCAATAAGAAAATTTACAGTACCCTAACTGATGCAAACTCATTTATAGAGAGATCTGATATTCTTCATTACTTTAAGCGAGACAGTTATGAAAAAGAACTTCTCAATTTATTTCACCAAGGAGATCATTCTAATCCTCAGTAGATTGATGTTTGATCACATAATAAGAATAATTGTTAACCAAATGTGATAACATGTGCCATTTTAGCCTCTTAAGAATATATTAAGATATGTTTTGTATCATAGAATTAAAAATCAAAATATAAGAATATTAGGTAAACTTGTATACCTACATAATTTTTATATAAAATAATAAACTGTTAATAACAATTTCATGCTTGTTCAACTTAAGTCAACTTCCAAATTGCATGACGATAATAAGTATTTTTGAATCATTTATCTCCAGTGTTACCAGTATATTTTGCTTTAACGAAATATATAATTTTATTTATTTCTAAAACAAAATTTAAAATCCAGTTATAACCATAGTAAAAAATATGTTACTTATAATTCTCAGTAAATAGCGATTTATTATCTACTATTATCTTTTGACCTTTTTTGTTGGAAAACTTTAAAATGTTACAACAAACTGTCATATTATTGGTATTTCAAAAAGATCACGTTAAAATCTTGACATTATCTAATAAAAAAGGGATGATGATGATAGGGTGAAGTAAACGAAATTTTATTTAGTCCATCAGTTACATTATCAAAAAATTAACATGGTGTTTTTGTCCATCAACATGACAAAGTTGGGAGTGGTGGTTTGTGACGTCATTTCTAAGTAAAAATAATACCAAAACGTGACGATATGCGACATTTTAAATCAATAAATCTCTAGAATATTAATTATCTTGTATGAATCTAGTCTATGGTTGGTTGGATCGTTTGTTAATAGCAATTTGCTCAGATTTATCTGTAGTGATCACGCTACCGAGTATTGTGAGTCAGACTCATTTTGATTGATTTGCCTTGGTTTCATTGTTAAAGTTATTTATTTAGTTCTTGTAGTATTTTTGTTAAACGTTGGAGTACTTAATATGTTATTTTAAAAACAAATTTAGATTTGTTTGTTGACGGTACCGAGTTATTCGGCCACCTTTTCCAATCCCATTATTTAACTTTTTTTGTGCGGATTAGTAAGTTAATAAAGAAAAAATATGTGCCCAATACCACAGTACTGATATTTGTACTGTGACTTTTGCCAATACTTTTTGTTTTATCGAGAATTCTAGATCAAGAAAATTTAATAGATACAAATACTCCAAGAGAAAAAGTTACAAACCCCCAATGACGTTTGAGCACAGACTACTTAGATACTACGTCATCATAGCAAATCCCTATTAAGTATAAAAGTAATAATCTGTCACTCGCCAAGCTTAAATTATAATATGTTTACGGTCTGTCTCCTCGTTAGCATAAATGGTGTCGATTCTGTCACGATTCTCTAAATCTAAACTTAAATTTGACAACAGTGTATCCTTGTCGTTCTTTTTACAGAATGAAAAGGAGAGACTGATGTTAAATTTAGTTTTAAGTTTAGAGAATCACGCCAGAATCGACACCAATATCTATCTGCCTCCTTTACACAAACATTTTGGAGAACTCGTGTTCGCGTGCCCTTAAAGCGACCTACGAAAGCGCTTAAAAATTTTTCTTTACATTGGTTTGGTTGATGCTTTCGTTTTGTCCAAAACTATATCAACACAGAACAGACCAATTTATGTTCATAAACGATTAAGCTGCGACCTTTGTGTAATATCGTGCTAAGCTACCCATTAATGAGAATGACTAGGATCCCTATTTATTCAAATTAAACAATGGTACCCAAGCATAAATTAATGACCTTTACATTTGTAGTAGCACAGCAATAATTCAATAAGCATTTACATGTGTATGGTTTTATGCGTAGAATGAATTTATTTTTTATTTATTCACTGGTAATACCATTAATTTTTTTATTGCGGCGATACTTTGAGTTACTTTATATGCATAGAGGGCGCTAATAGGACACCATTTTGTTCTGTTTGTCATTGCTGTCATTGAATTGAATCATCCACAAAGGTGGTGCAGATAGTGTTTACAATTAAAAAACTATTTAAAACGAAATGTTTTGTTAACAAGATTTCACAATTTTTCTCAGGTAAGTTAATGTTGACCAGGTCACTACCTAGATCTCTTTGATTTCTAGATTAAATGCATACACGCAGATTGATATTCTTTGAGGGAAGGCATTTCGGAACTTGAATGTTGCCATTCTACTAAAAAACAAGTGTTGGCTTTTTAAAATTATTTTTTTATTAATTTCCTTTCTTTCCCACACAGGGAACAATAAATCGCCATATACAAATCTTGATTGTCGTAGTAATTTAGCTGAACTTAATACCTTATAAAACTGTGGTGCGTCAAAATATATTTTCATTGGAAAAGGGGCAAAACAATAATGTGTTATTGCTTTATTGCTCACACATTACTTACCTAATAATTCTTCCTGTATCTATTTTCTTCTTTATAAACTTGCTTTAATTGCATCTTATTCTCATACCTTACTTGTGTATAATAGTACTTTATTTGCTTTTTTTACACACAATAAATTCTGCAAATACTAGGAAAGAAATTATTTCTATATTTTGTTGCCAGGATGGAAAAAGATACCTTCTTCCATGAACACTTCAATGGATATGAAAAATACTATTTCAGATTCAAAAATAGTTGCTTACTTTTAATCTAAAATTCGAATTCATTTTATTTAAATATATTTTAATTAAAGATTAAGTACTGATGTAAGAATTCTTTTTTTAATAATTTTATGGCTTGGATGCTGGTTCTTTAAGCCACGTCTTCGACTATTTTTGATTCTCTATAATAAAATTAGTCAACTTTTTTTTTAATTATCTCTTTGAATGTGGCGAAGACAAGGAAGTGATATACTAACGGTATTTAATGGTTACCGTTAGGTACCTTTAAAACTTCATTGGCCGAAGATTCATTACCCATCATTGTTAAACGTCATATTTTGTATTGCCAGTACTTCTCAGTGGATCGCCCCATGGAGCTAATGGTAGTTTCTGGAAGTAAGGAGTAAAAAATTAACACAAAATGAAATGCAACAAGTAAATAAATAATAAATAAAATATTTGCTAACCATTTTTCTATTGTTGAATAAATTTCTTATATTTAATAGCAGGTACCGTATTTATCTTGATGATTATGTATGTAAATTGTTTTCTTTTTAAAAAAAATGGATGCGTGTAACTTATGTACCTGAGAAGTTATACTTCTTTAGCATCATTAAAAATTTTTTTTAATTGCATGCAAATAATTAATAATTACAATAAAATAATAAAAGGACTGGAAAAGGATAGTTAACACAGTCAATTAAGTTCAGTTTTAATTTGAAAAATTAAATAAATATTCAAAATATTCAATTAAAATCACTACTGAATTTAAGTTATTAGTCCATATGTTATTAGCACTTGTAAGTAACTAAAACACGTTGTGTCTATATAGAAACTAGAAACATGTGGATAAATATTATAAATATGAAAACAGTGATCAGAGGCGACGAGCGTGCCAACATTGTTTTTGACAACGCGATCATCTTATGGAGCTCCGTGGATCGTTCAAAGTACCTTTCGAACAGATGTCTAATAATGGTGAATTATTAACCACTAAGTGGTTCTAACTAACATTCATAACGCGCCCGCGGCCAACTTCATGGTGTTACTATTGTGTTACAGTGATGCGCGCGCATCTCGAAATTTCACTCACATGATTTTTTCATAACGCGCCCGCGGCCAACTTCATGCTGTTACTTTTGGGTTACAGTGATGCGCGCGCATCTAAAAATTTCACTCTCATCATTTTTTCATAACGCGCCTAAAGAAGTATAACTTCAAAAATTGGTCACATTATTACTTATTAACATAAGATATTGAAATAGGCGTAACCATTGTACAATATAGGTATTTCATTAATAAAACAATACGTAAATTGTTTTCTTTTCTTAAAAAAATTTGGTCACATTATTGCTTATTAACATAAGATATTGAAATAGGCGTAACCATTGTACAATATAGGTATTTCATTAATAAAACAATACGTAAATTGTTTTCTTTTCTTAAAAAAATTTGGTCACATTATTGCTTATTAACATAAGATATTGAAATAGGCGACACCATTGTATAATATAGGCATTTTATTAATAAAACAACAAAGATTTATCCTACTAAGATTTTTATAGGCAATATAGGCATTTTAAAAAAAAGATTTTTATAATTTTTATAAAGATAAATGCGGTACCTGCTATTAAATATAGAAAATTTATTCATTAATAAAAAAATGGTAAGCATAAATATGTATATACAGGGTGAAATTGAATGTTTTAATGAAACTTCGTGGGATTATTGGGTTACGTATATAGAGTATCTCTGAATTTTTTCGGTATTTTTTAAAAATGATTTAAAATAAAATTTCGTTTTCTTTTGTTATATTTTAATCTCCTTTTGGGTACTAAATAATTATTCTTTTTAAACACGCATACAGAGTAAGTAAAAAACAACTAATTAGCACTACTAAAAAAACGTAAAAACAGAAGACGAGCGGTCGGGAGCAATGACCGCTCCCGCCGTTGAATCGGTTGAATACCTACCTATGCGCGGTGCAAAGCGCAGTGAGCGAGCGCAGTGTCAAGTTTATCCACCGCGCGTGCGTATCTTTTAAATTTGTGACAAGAGAAGATTTGCAAATAATGGCATGATTAGTTCTTGTTCTGTGGCCTCAATATAAGAAATTGGATATGGTGTGTTGTTATTGTAGTGTCACGGAATACTCAGCAGAGCCACAAGGCTTTACGAAAGTAGGTTTGGTGATTGATTGTGTTTACAAAGTGTATACGGGAAGTTTAAGTGAAAAAAATGAATAGGTACATCGGTATCGTAAGTACTTTTGAATACCGGGTTATAAATTTCACCCAAGTATTGAACTGCAATAAGTATTTCTTTTTGTTTAACATTTGCCTATTTCTAATTGTGACAAAATTATTATTAACTTTTAAAGTTTTTCTCTGCTTAAGAGAAGATGACATTTGTGCTTATTATTTCAATAAAGGCATCTAAGACGACTTTATTGTATTGTGTGGAATCAAAGGAGTCAACTGAACTCTGTGTACCTACTCACTCAACGGCTGGCGGGCGCGGTTGGTCGTTGACCCGCCGTGGAATTTTAATGTTTTTCCATTTTTTAGAAGTACTTATTTATTAGTTATTTTTCACTGGATATGTAAGTTTGTTTGTTTAAAATGAATAACTACTCAAAAGGAGGAAAGGATATAAAAATACACAAATTATAAATAAAAACATGAAAAAAAAATACTTCAAAAAAATCCGAAAAAAAACAGGCATACTCTATACACATAACCCAACAATCTCACGAAGTTTCATAGAAACATTCAATTTCACCCTATATAGTTAAATTCTTAGTATTTAACGTAATTTTTTCGTAATAAATATAATATAGAACAAGATAAGTTCCCTAAAAATCGGGAGATTTTGTAGTACTTTAATCATTTAGCATGATAGGTACTTTTCTTTGAATTTAGTGTACATTTATATGTAACATGCAGAACCATGTAAGTAACAAGACCAACACCTAACTCGTAATATTTGAAAATGTAAAAACAACCTAAATGTTATTTTATTATAATCTCCTCTAAAAATTAGCTAAGTAAATTATAAGTTAAAATTATAATATTATACCATTATACCTTACAATATTATTGACTGAATCAGTCTGTTTCCAGGTCGTAAATACTTTTTTTTTAAAGCAGCACCATCCCCCCTGCTGTCACTCACATTCATAAAGATCCTTATCGCAATCACTGCACAAATATGATGGAGATAGCGACATTTCTTCTACGTGCATCTATAAACTAAGCATATTTTCGGGTTAGGATTTTAGTAAAATATTTTATCGGGCCGGAGGTACCTACTTACACACGCATGAAATGTAGTTCCCATGAGGGTTTGAGAATCTTATTACCAAAATCAAAGAAATTTAAACAACGTGCACCGCTTACTGCTTTCTACAGACCACTGAGACGAAAAGAGTGAGCTCACTCTTCCCGACTATTATATAAGATTTTAGTCCGTCTCGGTGCCACAATGGCAAGGCCGCAGAAGAGAAATCAAATATTCCGTGGGCTAGTAATAAAGCACAGAGAAAATTAATGTGTACTTTTCCGTAGTTTTGATTTATCTATCTATCTTCATGCCGAATACCGCGTGGGGTAGGTATCGGCAGAAAAAATAGAGCGTCATAAGACATGATCTGTATACACAAGTACACACATCTTTCGCTTTATTCACATTAATCATAATTAGGTGTACACACTTACTGCCTTTTTTAATGTGCTTTCCTACAATGGGCCTGCTGGAAGAAATTTCAGATTGAAATAAGCTGTGCCCTTGTACTATTATCGTATTTTGTAATCTCTTTCTATTTATATTTGTGTACAAAATGTATAAATAAATTGGGTTTTCTTTTTACACGGTCTTAATCTATCCTATTTCAACCTTGATCACACTTACAGATTATTTGATGCTAAACGACCTAAAGATCGCACTGTAGTAACGTGGTAGCTATACAGACAGGGCCGTATCTAGAGTAGGGGGGGAGGTCATTATGGGACAATGGAAGCAAATTGTTACTAATTAATGTTTTTTTTACAGGAATCATCATTCCACAAAATGGACGTTGATCAGATGAATGAGACGTACAGCATAAAAAACATGCTATTTTACCGGGCTATACCTCCATATAAAATTAAAGAGCCTAAAACTGACCAGAACTTGTACGGATGCATTGATTGCGGAGACAGGTAAAATATTTTTAATAGTTATTTGTCTACAGAACAAGAAAGTGTGCTTTGTATAATTATGTATACACATTTAGACAAAGCTACTCAATATTTAGAGAAAGTGGAAAAGCTGTAAAAATAGCCGATACTATCACAACACCATACCATCAACAAGTAGTGATATTTCGCAATGTTCTTTTGCTAGGCTAGCACTGCACAGTATAATGGATATTCGTATTTGCTATTTGTAATCAATGCAGTAGAGTATCCTTATCATGTTTTATACGGAATGTAAGGTAAAGCTGGCATAAAGTGGAGGTTTTTCCCATACGGGCGTTCTAATTCAAGCAAAAAATATGATTTGCCATCTCATGGAGACTGTTTAGATATCATATCAAGTACCTAATTATATCTGCTCATACAATTAATACCGGCTGTGAGTAGTAAAAGTGCCATCCCAAGTACTCTAGACAAAAAGTTTTTGCTTAACAATCTTAATAATTACTTGATACTTAACCTCATCCATTAGTCGCAGACCTTAACTATCAATTACATTTAATAATTAATTATTTTTATTTATAAGACAAAAGATGAATATAATATTTTTTACTCAAATTCCCAATGTACTCCTGTATGAACTACATCGAATATAAATAATAATTTTAAGGATATAAAGTTAGTTATTATTGGTCAGTGCACCCGCCTGGTTCGAGGACGGTGCGGGTTCGTGTCCCGTAGTTAAATGTTTAAAATAAGAAGTTAGTTACTAACTCACTATTTTGTATTTTGCAGGTTCACGTTGGAATGCAGTTATCTAGATCATATCAATCGGAAATCTGTAAAAATAAGTTATACGTGTCGGCGATGCAGTACGTCTCAACAAAAGGTTTTCTATAACAGATGTAATTTACTAGCGCACATAAGATCCCATTCTTTCAAAACTGCGACTATCAACTGTTCAGATTTGATGATTGAACCACTGCCCATGAGCTTCTTCAAAATAAGTGAAGCATTACAACCACAAAATGCCCAATCCGGAAAAACAAAAGAGCCAGCGACCCGCACTATGTGTGTTGAGTGTAATGAAGATATAACCACTTCTAATGGATCTGCAAACAAAGACCGTGCTATTCATTACATGAAATACACAATAAGTTTCCATTCTTGTCCAGTTTGCTTACTAACAATGCCCACAATTTGTGCGCTCAAATCTCATTTACGTGTTCATCTTAAAAACCCACCTTATTATTGCCCTGAATGTGGAAATCAATTACCCAATAAAATTGAAAATTACCCATTCAACCACGGTTGTGAGGGCTTCAACATGATGAGGGCTACAGTAAGATTAGAATGTTCTGTCCCCAAATGTCAGTCAAGCCTTTTTCATCCTCATGACTATAAGAAACACCTGAGAACTAATCACATGAAAAAAGTTTTTAAATGTCCACATTGTGTAGTTGCTTGCTTCAGTGAGGCAACTATTTCCAAACATTTAGAAATTCACCAACCTCAACAAACTACCAATATTAATAACATATTGTTATTTTATCAATGTGATATGTGTCCAGGCAGATTAGTTCTCCAGAGCCACTTAGAGAGCCATATTACAACACATATTAATACTAACGTTTACCCGTGCTGGACTTGTGGCACCCGATACAAAAGTATTCCTCTTCTTGTGGAGCATCATATCAATCAACACGTGACATCCAATAATGCTATGGCGGATAAATTAAAAAAAGCGTTAAAAACATCCATAGTAAAATGTAAAAATAATGCAAAGTCTATTGCACCAAATATTTTCCGTGTTGTTAAGAGATGTGATCTATGTTTGAGGAGTTTTACTTATAAATGTAATTTTGAAGATATCGGAATATTGCCTAATTCTTGTCCATATAAATGTAGCTCTTCCTCGCAATCTTTATTAAAAAGAGCTCATAAGAAAATGTCGACTAATATAATGTGCCCTTTATGTCAAGAAAGAATAAACGAAAACTGGCAAGATGTTAAAACACATTTTGCTTTGTATCACAAAAATCATAAATGCTTGGATGGTAAAGTATCATTGCTAAAAATTGATATTAAAATTAAGAAAAAACGGAACAGAAAGCGAAAAAATATCACAGCTACCAAAAATCGAAGAATCAGAAAGAGGAATAAAATAAATCACGACGAACCAAAAAAGGGTATCACAAAAAATGAGAATAATAAAGATTCTGTAGGTGCAGTGAATTCTGATCTGATTTGTATTAAATGTCAATGTAAGTGCAAATCAAAAGAAGATTTAGAGGGTCATATCAAAAGTCACAGAGATCCTTGTATGGCATATCAGTGTTTGGAATGTTGTGAATGTTTTGTGGTAAAACCATCATTTACGACTCATCTGTTGTTAAAACATGGAATAACTGATGTTGATGATTACATCGAGAAGAAACAGTGTTACAATAATGATGCTTTAAATATTCAACAAGATCCAAATTGTGATATGCCTGTTGAAGAAAATCAATGTAGAATATGTAGGGAGAGGTTTGTGGACTCTGAGGAACTAGAGAAACATTTTCGTGTCCATGGAATGGCATTCTTAATAAAAAATGCGCAAACGAAATCTATTACTTCGTTAAATTAAAAGTATGTTTTGTTTTAAATAATAATAATAAATCATTTTTATTTCAGGCACAGGCATTCAAATACATGTCCCATAGATTATTAATTGCAATTATACCCACTTACGTTTCGTGAAAATTTAAATTAAACATTATTAATAGCATACATTATTCTATGTCATTTAACTGTCAATCATTATTGCATATTGTATTAGACATTGTATTAGGACTTTTTGGCGGTATCGGAAAGCGTCACTTTAGCAGTTTTGTTTTTCTTGTTAAAAATGTGTTGTGGCGGATGTTAGTGTCTAATAATGGTGGATTATTAACCACTAAGTGTTCGGGAACATGCACAAGTGTTGGCAAGTGAAAGAAAATAGCGGAAGGTGTCTTTCGACGTTCCAGTAAATCCCCACACAATTACTGAAACATAGGGAAAGGGGGATTGACTTGACTGCCACTTACTTTGTCCACGAGTGCTATAGAATTTGTAAACATTTTA
Source organism: Chilo suppressalis (assembly GCA_902850365.2). Taxonomy (NCBI): domain Eukaryota; kingdom Metazoa; phylum Arthropoda; class Insecta; order Lepidoptera; family Crambidae; genus Chilo; species Chilo suppressalis. The sequence goes on along the minus strand of OU963897.1, from coordinate 15,711,281 downwards.
ACACTTGACATTGGCTAAATGCACATCACGTGTGAAGCCATTTAGGAAAAAAAAAATTGTATAAATTTCAGTTGATAATCCATTTCGAAATCCGAACTGTGCATTACTTAAATTGATATTATTTGTAATATTTGGATATATTAATCTTTCTAAAATTTTTGAAAGGACAGTTGCTAAAGAAATTGGGCGATAATTTGATAGACTAGACAGATCTCCAGTTCGGTTTTTAACTATTGGCACAACAATGGTTTTCATTAAATTATTGGGAAGATATCCATGTTGAAGGCATATATATAATAAAAAATAGATAATTTTTCAAACAGCAATGGCCCTCCGTACAGGACATGCTCAATACTGAGCCCGTCGTCGTGGCCCGGAGACTTGCCATGTTTCATTTTCAAAACGTATTTCCAAACTTCCTCTGCATCAAAGCACAGGGGCGGCATTGATAACTGGAGCGGTTTCGACATGCAAGTCTTCGTTCCACGACTGACCCCGTCAGTACTTGCAATGTTAGGGCTGTCAATTTTAAACAAATTTGCAAACATTGTATCAATTTCTTTGTGATCCTGCTGACACCCATTTATTGAAACGGGAATGTTAGGGTGCGGCCAGAGTGCACTCAGATTCAGATTTCGAAAACAAACGCGAGAAATAAACAGTGTAGTCGAAGGGTACGGCCAGATTGCACTCCTGATTCAGATTCAGATTCAGACTCAGAAAACAAAGCGCGAGAAAAAGCAGGCAACCTGCTTTAGACTACACTGTTTATTTCTCGCGCTTGTTTTCAGAATCTGAATCTGACTCTGAATCTGAGTGCACTCTGGCCGCACCCTTACGCTTAAAGTTTAATTTACTAAATTCTTTCCAAAATTTACCGTAGTCCTTATTATAACGGTCCTTATTAAAAATACCTAGTTACTTACTAAGCTATATGCTACTACTAGGTAGTAAGCATGCTTATGTTATTAGTTTATGCATACTTACTACCTAGTAGTAACACATGCACATATTAAAACTTACTTACCAGCATAAGCATACTTACTACCTAGTAGTAAGTAAAAGCATAAGTTTTAATATGTATGTATACCTATGCTTATGACAAAACATTAAACTTCTTATAGCCTATTAAAACTTCTGGTAAACATAACAATACCTATATTTGAAGAACGCATGTTCGTTATTTTAATTCTGCAATATGTATTAAAAATAATATAAGTTCCTATGTATTTTAAAATTTAGTGGTTTTATTATAGACTGAGAGCTAGTGTTCCGCAGACTAACGGATAACTCCTACTATACTACTTCATCTGCCGTAGGTGAAATGGGGATTCACTGTTATCATCGGGGATTCCTTTGGGCATATTCCGAAACCGAGAAGCATCAAAATTTACTCGTTTTTTATGGAAAAATTTAATGGCACTTATTGATGTTCCAACCATAGATAAATGATAGCGAGACCAATCATTCATCTATGGTTCCAACTATATTTTATACAAATTCGAAGCATCGAAAATAGCTGTCCCAGCGAACTCCGTACCGCCATAAAAAAATATGGGTTGGTGGTAGAAGGATGAAAAATTTAGGGTTGTATGTATTTTTGTATGATGTATCATAAACAAATAAAAACAAAAAAAAATGTCCAAAAAAAACTTAACCCAACGTAACCCAGTTCAAAATAAAAATACGGACGGATTCTATAATTCTCACCAAATGAACTACATACCAATGAACGTTTGACCAACACACAGTGGGTTAAGTTAATTTAGCGCGAGCTGAGTGCCGCGGCGCGGCGGCCGGCAAGCCAGCCACCTGATAGGTAATTATAGTTAAAAGATAAATAAAACAAGGAAAGTTGACTCTAACTTCGATTACCTACACAAATTGCCCACTGCGCATTTGACATTTTATAGAATATCTAGGCAAAGTATAATGTGAATAATATTTCATACATAGCCTTGACGTCTTAGGCATGCTTTGGGACAGCGAAAGGGGGAGACCTGGGCGGGGCGTATTTTTAAATGTGGTACCCGGGGCCACATATCGATGGGTGCAAACTAAAAAACAGACATCTGCAAAATAGCAACTTTACAGGAGAGCGAAAAGATCGAAAAAGTGTGTTATTTTTCTAATGAGTGGACCAATACTCCTGAAAATTTTTATCATAATCTATTTATACTCTTATATATTTGTATATTAAGCTAGTTTAGCTAATTTCTTGAAAATTTATGAGATTTTGCAGATAGCCGTTCTTACATCGTACTTTAAAAAATGCTAACTGAGCTAACTACCAGTTGGTCGTGTATACTCCGTCTAGTTATATATACCATCCGTATACATACATAACGTCCGTCCGTATAGTTATACATGGCAGCCTCAGTATCACGGCTATTATATTTTTTTAGTTTTAAAAACCCATCCGTTTCCTTGATGTCCAGTTATTTTCTTATTTTTCCTAATTGCAGTTTGCGTCGTTCTTTATTCATTTTGAAATTGTAAGGATTATTGCAAATGGAGAATAGAATAACACCTCGAAATTGCTGCCGTTAGAGAAAGAACTTTTTAATACAGTTGCTCAAAAAGTGGCGTATTGCAGGGACGTGTAGCGTTCGGGATCTGGGCTATTTCATACTCGTGCTTTTTTTTGCCTTTCCCGAACTCGTGCGTTTTCTTTCCCAACTGTCAAAATTATTTCTATTAAAAAAAACAACCATGAAGTTTTAACTAAAAAAAATCATTGATGTTTTTGCGATTCATGCAAATAGGTTTATTTGTTTTTAAAAAGAAGCTACCTATACTAATTTGTCCAATATCAGAATTAATTAATTGATTGAATGAGTTAGGTAAGGTTTCAGTTCATTTCATATCATTAAATTTCAATTTCATTTCTTATAATAAAAAATACTAAGTACTAAAGACTTGGCTGTATGGGCAGTTCCCTTTGCCTACCAGAATGGGTGAAAAAAAACTGCTTACATTCTGCGGTTGGCGCCATTTTCCGAAATTTTCCCCTCCCGATGATTGTTATTTAGCCACAAAGGTAATTTATTAATAAGTATACATATCTACATTTTTCTTTATTGTTCAGTTTACAAAATCGCAAAATACAGTCAATACATTATTTATATGAATCAAATCGTTTTTTTAGGTTGCTCTGATTTTTGGCGTTGGTGGAGCTTGCCGCAGAGAGGAGTTAGCCAATATTACTTTAAAAGATATTGAAGCCCATGGAGAAATGCTACTTATCAAGATTCCAAACAAAAAAATAAGATACCGCGAAGCTTTGTTGTTGAAGGAGATTTTCTCACAATAGTGAAAAAATATATGAACCAGCGGTCCCAAAAAGGAAAATCCGACCGTTTTTTTCAAAATTTCCAAAAAGGGAAGTGTACAACTCAAGTAATCGGCATAAACAAATTTGGTAATATGCCAAAAGAAATAGCTACGTTTCTTGGTCTGCCGGATGCTGAGTGTTATACTGGGCACAGCTTCAGAAGGACCTCTGCTACATTATTGGCAGATTCAGGAGCCAATTTGACGTCCTTAAAGCGACTAGGTGGTTGGAAATCGGACAAAGTTGCAGAAAGCTATATTGGTGATTCATTAAACAACAAACTAGAAACTGGGAAAAAGATCACACAATCCATTAATTTAAGGTCCAGTCCGTCTCCTTCACATGCTGAAGAGAACGTTCGTCCATCTACGAGTACCTTCGTTGATAATGATAATTCATCAGATCCAATTCCATCAACTAGCAAACGCCATTGTATGACAAATATACATGAACAATCATACGAAATTAATAATAGTTTGTCTCAAACAGTAAATATGCACCGTAAAACTTTCCCAGTTAGTATAAAAAACTGTACCAATTTCAATGTATATGTGAATTATAACTTTTATAAGAAATAAATGATTAGTTAATTGAGTTTATTGTGTTTTTATAATTTGATTAAATTGCTTCATTTTTTCGCAACTGTATTAAAAATAGTCGTTCAGTACACGTACGGAACCGTCATTGCAACTCGTTCCGACTGTCAACCCTCGCCTTCGGCTCGGGTAGACATTTGTCGGAACTCTTTGCAATGACAACCATTCCGTACTAGTAATGAAATATACTATTTCTTAACCTAAAAGGTAAGCGCGCGCCGTTGACAAGTGAGCCAACTGCGTTAAAATCGACCAACGTTACTTGGTCGCATTGACTTCGTACTATTTGCAAAAACATGCGTAGATGGCTTTTTATACGAGCGAAAATTGATTGAAATAAAGTGAAATCTCCAAAACAAAATATGTCAGGTTGTGGATATGATTAGTACGAAAATGAAATAAAATAATTATAACTTTATTTACTTTCCACCCGTCGATATGATTTGCAACCCCATTGTTTTAGTAAAGAATGTTAAATTTTTGTATTTGATGTTCCATAGCTGTATTTGAACAAAAAATACTGAAAACGTAACATTTTTATTATTACAATTGAAAAAAAATGATTTTTTGTTATATTTATTTAGTTACAACAGTTTTCTTTGGTTTTTGTGGAAATGAAACGTAAAATCGTAAAGGAGACCCGGCACTTTTCATAGAAAAAATGCTAAACTTGTATACAGTTGAATTTGGTCTCAAAATAAAGCCAAAATTATTTGCTAAAAACTACTTTCGCCTTATTTTTAGTGAATCGTGGAAAGAAGTTATTTAATGATTAATATTTTTTGATATAGAAACCCTTTTGATGACAAACCTACGTATTTGACATTGACAGCTAGCTGCTGATGACAAATATTGCCAGACTACGTTACCCAATTATGAAACACACATAAAAAAATTAAAAAAGTATACAACTTTGGCACAAAATGCCGGGTGTCCTTTATTACAAAGAACAAACATTAAAGCTCCTGCGTTTACCAAAAATTTCGTGCGTTATTTGTACTGCGGATATATTAATGTAGGAGAATTTATCCAAAAATGATCGAAAAATTACAACTTTGACGGCCACACATTTTTTTTGTTATTACAACTAAAACAATAATAAAAAACGACGGGTTGCACTCCGGGAGTGCCGGCAGAAGTGAAAACTTGAATACTAACATTGTGCGTTTTTGATATTTTGGAATGGTTAGGGAATAATTTTGTACGAATTGCTTTAATTATCAGTATAAAAGTACTATCATTTATGTGGTAGAATACAATGGTGTCGATTCTAGCATGATTCTCTAAACCTAAAATTAAATTTGACAGCAGTATATCCTTGTCACTCTCTATACAAAATGAAAAGGAGAGACTGATGTTAAATTTAGTTTTAAGTTTAGAGAATCACGTCAGAATTGGCACCAATATTTATTTATTGCGCTATCGTACACAAACATGACAATTTATATTGTATTAAAAAGTTTATCTCTCAGAAAAATCAACTTACATGAATCAAATTTAAGCGCACCTAGCGACATCTATTGTAAAAAAAGTGTACTTACAAATTTTCGATCAGGCCACGTGTCCTGACGCGATCAGGCATCTATTGTAAAATACATGAATCACATTTAAGCGCACCTAGCGACATCTAATGTAAAAAAATGCATTTTCTTCGCAATAAAGCTGCCACTTGGACGTCTTAGAGACCTTATATTATCATACGATAAAATAAAATATTACTATGTTTCGTTCAGTATATTGAAAGTCAAACCTTTCCAATTTTATTGTTTTCGTCTTACTTACGAATTTTCGATCAGGCCACGTGTCCTGACGCTAGTATAAAATTTTTACCCAATTACAAAAAAAGTGTATAACGCTGCTAAAGAAGTTTTCACTTCAAAAATATATTTAGATTCTAATCAACGACCTTTAGACGAGAATGATGTCACATGAACCCGAAATGATATGAATGGACATGAATACGGAACCCGACAATTATCCACATGTATGAATACTGATTTGCCCTCATTCCACTCGGAATGTGTTCCTCTTATACTCTTAGGGTACGGCCACAGTGCACGCAGGTTCAGAATCAGATTCAGACTCAAATAAACAGTGTAGTTTAAGCAGGTTGCCTGCTGCCACTATGGCCACCCTGCTTATACTGCACTGTTTATTTCTCGCGCTTGTTTTCTGATTCTGAACCTGTGTGCACTGTGGCCGTACCCTTACTGATACTGAGTGGGAGAGTCAATATCGTACACCTTCATTAGAATGACAGTTTCTTTTTTATGATCTGCCTGCATGTTAGGACCGACCTATTGTACAGTTTGTCTATAAAGTCCTGACATGAATGTTTAAGGAACTAACATTATTCATGTGTCTGGCAATACCAAACTTATGTACATCAGCTGTCATCGAGTTTCAGTTGTGGAACAGTTTTCCTTTTGTATTTTTTATTGTTTGGATTAAACTGTAATAAATTAAGACGAAACTACGCAGAAAGGTATAAAAATGAGTAAAGTAAATCGGAGTGGCACGCGGGAAGTGATTTTTAAAGTTTTCCAGTGATGTTTCGAAGACTACCAAGCTGGACGAATTTTGTGGGATTTGGACGATGTTTATGGGCGAACAGCATCTATGACGGGTATGTAATCGTGTAACTATTTGTTTGTAATCTTCCTGAAGTTACAAATTTACTCAATTTACGATTTTGAGACCAAAAAAGGCATTGTTTACATTGCACATTTTTAGGTTAGATTGTGTTGGTGCTGGCCACCGAACTGTCAAGCTTTTATAATTTCTTTATATGAACGTCTTGTCAATCGCTCGCTATTCTCTATTGTCTACTAAATTGTTTATCTTGTGAAAATATATTTTATTAATTAATTTTATCTCATTACTACTTATCATTTTACCGCGCTATTTCAATTGCTCTAACAAATTGGTAGCAGAGCTTTTGGTTGTGGATAATAATGGCATCCAGTTCGACAAGCTATCGAAATATCGAGTTGCTATCCAAATCCAACTACGATACCTGGTGTATGCAGGCGCAAGCCGTACTGATTAAAAATGACTACTGGGACATCGTAAGTGGGGAGAAAACGTTACCATCAGGTGCAGATGCGGCAGAAAAGACGGCATTTCTCAAGGAGGATCTAAAGGCAAGAGCTGAGATTCTACTTTTGTTATCACCATCTGAGCTGAAGCAAATCAAAACCTGCACTACGTCAAAAGCGGTATGGGATAAATTAAAGTCTATATATCAAAGTACAGGCCCTGCTCGAAAGGCTACTCTTTTGAAACAGTTGGTTCTTAAGAAGCTGTCAGAAAGCGATGACTTACGTGAACATCTTAACCGTTTCATGGATATTGTGGATAAATTGGAAGACATGGATATCAAAATAATAATAATAATAATAATAAACACTTTATTGCTCACATACATAAGGACATAGGTACAAACAATACATTAATAACAATAATATGGGCAAAGGCGGTCTTATCGCTACAAGCGAAGCGAAAATACATCCTGAACTATTGAGCATTATGATGCTATACAGTTTACCTAAAAAATTTGAGAACTTCCGTATCGCTATTGAGACCCGCGATAATTTGCCACATCCAGATGAATTAAAAATTAAGATTTTGGAAGAGAGTGAAGCCCGCAAAAATGCTCATAGTAATGAAGGCAGTGGCGAAGCTTATTACTCCAAAAAGAATGGCAAGAAAAACAATAAATTTTGCCACAACTGCAAAAAGGCTGGTCATTCAACTGATGCATGCTGGAGCAAAAAGAAGGCCGATAACAAGAAAGATAAGCAAAAAGACAAGACATACAACGTGTGTTTGAATATCGCCAACCCTGATACAAATAAAACAAGTTGGTGTTTAGATAGCGGTTGCTCATCCCATATGAGCGGCGAAAAGTCATTATTTTCAAAAATGAGTGCAGAAGAAGGAACCCTAAGACTGGCATCAAACCAGTACACAAGCAAAATTCAAGGAAAGGGAGATATTACTTTTAGTAAAGAGAATAAAAATTACACTTTTTGTGAAACCCTGTACGTTCCAGATGTGTCAGTGAATCTACTGTCTGTAGCAAAAATAGCAGATAGAGGAAATAAGGTCGTATTTGAAAAGGACAAGGCCTATGTCATCGAAAAAGATGGAGATGTCTCACTGACAGCTGAAAGAAAAAACGGACTATACTACCTTCATTTTGACAAAAAGGGAACCTCGTATTACTCATCAAAGACAAAAAATGACGTTATGGAATGGCATCGGAAATTGGGACACATAAATGAAAGAGATCTCAAACAGATGATGAAAGATGAACTTATGCACGGATTAAATTTCACAGACAACGATATCTTCGAAACTTGCGAAACCTGCATAAAAGGAAAATTATCTAGAGCGCCATTTCCTAAATCTGAAAATACCAGAACAACTGAGCCATTAACTATAATACACAGCGATGTCTGTGGTCCATTTGAATGCGTTACTCCAGCGGGCTTCAAGTATTATGTCACGTTTATCGATGACTACACCCGATACTGTTAATTATTCTTCATTAAGAATAAAAGTGACGTACTTGAAGTTTTTAAAGAATATAAAAACCAAGTTGAAAATTTTCACAATAAAAGGATAAAATACTTACAGTCAGATAACGGCACGGAGTACCGCAACAAAGAATTTGACAATTTCCTGAAAGCTAACGGTATTCAAAGAAGGCTAACCGCAGCATATAGTCCGCAACAAAATGGAGTAAGCGAAAGGAAAAATAGATCTTTATTAGAGAAGGCCAGGTGTTTATTGTATGAAGCAAATGCTCCCAAGAAACTTTGGGCAGAAGCCATTGCTACCGCCAACTATCTGATGAATCGTAGCCCTTCAAAAGCACTGAACGGGGATTTACCGTTTACAAGATGGGTAGGCCGCCAACCGTCCGGTAATCACCTGCAGGTGTTTGGCAGAAAAACTTTTGTTTTAAAGAAGAACAAACGTGGTAAGCTGATCCAAAATACGAAAGAAAGTGTATTCATGGGGTACTCGCTAACAGCAAAAGCTTATAGAGTATACATACCTCAAGATGATAAGGTGGTGATTAGCAGAGATATTAAGGTCATAGACAAAATGTATTTTGAAAATGAATTTATAAATGACCAAATAATATCCGAAGAGGAGCAACACCAACATTATTTGGTCATGTATAAATTCATTTTCATAATAGAAATTGAATTTAAAGATAACGAAGAAACTATACAAAGTCACGAAGATCTGGAAGACGACACACCTATTGATGACTTACCAGAGAACGAACCTGAAACTGTAAGAGCATCAGAGAATGGGAGGCCATCCAGACCCCAAAGAGAAAGGCGTCCTGTGTGGATCGAAGACTATGTTCAAAATGTTATTGAAGAAGATCTGATTGATACATTGTACTTGACCAAACAAAGAAGAAGAAAATAATGAATACTGGTCGATGCAATAAAAGCCGAAACAAAAAAGCACATATCAAAAATGGTACCTGGAAAAGAGAAGGTAAAAAGGATGACATGAAGGAAGTGGACTATAAAATGGTTCTTAAAAATAAAATAGGACCAGGTGATAGCATCATAAGAAAAGCCAGATTAGTTGCACGGGGGTTTTCGCAACGTCCAGGCGTTGACTATACTGAAACGTACGCGCCCGTTGCCAAGCTTAGCTCTATCAGATCAGTCCTGGCAATAGTTTGAAATTGCACCAGATGGATGTAACAACTGCACACCTCAATGGCCAACTGGAAGAAAATATTTTTATGAAATATCCAGAATATTTAGAAGATTTTTTGAAAGAAATTATGGTCGAAGAAAGTACAAAAGAAAACCTGACTATATACAACAAAACAGTCAATATGTTAAGAGACATAAAGGAAAATCCTAGAAAGAAAGTATGTCGCCTAATTAAAGCCTTATATGGACTCAAGCAAGCGGGAAGGCAATGGTACAGAAAACTCGACATGGAACTCAAGAACCTAGGGTTCAAAAGTTCAAACGCGGATCCATGCGTTTATACTCTAGAACACCCAGAGAAAAGAGGAGACAAGATTATTTTAGTAATATACGTCGATGACATTTTAATCGCCTACTCGTGTCCAAATAAATTACGGCAGATAATCGCAAAATTAAACTCAAAATTTGTATTAAAGGATTTAGGGCTTCCATAGACACTACTTGGCGTATATTTTATTTACAAGAGAGACGAAATAATACTAAATCAGGAAGAGCTGATAAACGACTGTTTGAAAAGGTTTAACATGGAAGACTGCAAGGCAACTTCCACACCTTTGGAAACGGGAAGAACCCTTGAAAAAGCAGAACAATGCGATCAAACACTGCCCTACAAAAATTTGGTTGGTACTCTCATGTATGTGGCAGTTGCAACACGACCCGATATAATGTTTGCAATTAGTTATCTTTCCCAATTCAATGATTGTTGTGGAAAGGAACATTTTACTTGCGCCAAAAGAGTATTACGATACTTAAAAGGAACGAAGAGTGTCGGCTTGACATACCGTAAAACTGATGAACAGTTGGTTGGTCTAGCAGATGCAGACTGGGGCGCTTGTAAACTCGACAGAAAGTCATTTTCGGGTCACTGTTTTAAATATGCCGGGGCTCCCATAAGCTGGTCTTCCAGGAAACAGAAATGCGTAGCGCTCTCAACCGCAGAGGCAGAATACATAGCACTCACGGAAGCGGCTAAAGAAGCAATTCATCTCAAAAATTTATTCAAAGATCTCAGAGTCGAATGTAATACCATCACAGTTATGAGTGATAATCAAGCTGCTATAAAATTAAGCAAGAACGCTATGGTGACTTCTAAGTCGAAGCATATTGATTTGAAAATGCATTTCATAAGAGATTGCGTTCAAGACAAAGTAATAGAAATCAAGTATCTGCCAACAGAAATTATGGAGGCAGACATATTGACCAAGGCTCTGGCTGGTCCAAGACTATTGAAACTTCGGAACAGCCTGGGACTATCATGATGAACTTGCAGTTCAGTGAAGAGGAGTGTTGGTGCTGGCCACCGAACTGTCAAGCTTTTATAATTTCTTTATATGAACGTCTTGTCAATCGCTATTCTCTATTGTCTACTAAATTGTTTATCTTGTGAAAATATATTTTATTAATTAATTTTATCTCATTACTACTTATCATTTTACCGCGCTATTTCAATTGCTCTAACAGATTGACATTGTAAATAGGTAATATTGTAGTACGACCATTTCTTTTGATACGTTATTATGGTTCAACTCGGTCAGGTTTTCTACCAATTTTGAATTAATTGCTTCATGTCAATAAGTTATTGTTTCTATTCCGTTACATATTTTTTTACTTTTTTTTTCAGGAAAATCAGAGAGTCGGATAGTCATCGAAGATTTAAGAATGATGGAAAGTTTGAAACTCCTGGGAAAACAGGCAAGGCCGACCAAAGAAAGAAATGGTCACATAAAGAACCATGGCCAGATGCTTTTAGTGAAGATACCTATCGCTAATTTTACTAACTGCACATTTACAAATTGTTTCTCTAAATAAACTTTTTATATACTACAAAATGATTTTTAGTATTATTTACTTAACAAGTGTGTTAAAAAACGTCGTATGATGATACTTGTGTGCATTGATGATTACCTAACAGCTCTGGTCTCAATGGCACCTCAGCGGTAATCACCAAAATTACACACTTTTACCCTATAAAGTACTATTTTATCTATAATAATTTTATAGATATATAATTTTACCGACAACCGGATTTAAACCAAATTGGGACGGATGTCGTTAGATGACGTTGTTATCTTTAGCTTTAGTGCTAAAAGATGTTTATAGCTAGCGCAGCTATATATTTTAATTGATAGGCTACTAACTTATAAAGTCATGTAATGATACCGTTTGTTTTTAACATTATTTAAAAAGAAGGAGGTTCCCAATTCGTCACTTCGATGATGATGCAAAATATAAGTGGTCCGGTCCAGATTTAGGGGTCTCTCTTTGCTTGCCCTAGGGCCCCCGCAACTTGTACAAAATCAAAGGAATATGAAGTTCATTTAAAATGATCTCTATTGGCTTGACCTCCCCACCCCACGTTATCACATAAAATTATCGCCCATAAACCGATTTTACTGACAATCATTTTTTTAAAGTAAATCTCATTCTATTTATTTAATGGACGTCTTGTTATTCATACTGTTTTGTGTGTTGGTAATGTAGGCCAATTAAAGTTATCTTACTTCTCTCTTTAGATTTCAACGCCATCTAGGGATAACTTTTTAGCACTATTTCAAGCCATCTTGAACACCAAAACGACACTTTAGTTGGGGCGTGTCGTGTATAGAGCGCTTTATTGCTGGCTTGGCATTTTGGCATATGGCTTATCTGTAATTAATTACATATCCAGTGTTGCCAGGTCTTCAGATTTTACAGGAGATCTCCTGTTTTTCTGAAATTTCTCCTGTTCTACTGTTTTTCTACATGAATCTCCTGTTTTTTAGAATACGATTTCCTTTTTGAAATTGCATGTTGAGTTGCATTTTCCGTCATTAATAATGTAGATAACCTTAATAATTATAAAATAAATGTAATTGTCTAAAGAGAAAATTGCTTTGAGGGGCGGCAGAAGCCACAGAAACACATTCGTTACTGACCTCTGTGAAGTTAGCCCCCCACTTTTTGAATTTTATTATTATCTAAGTTGTTCTGGGTTGTTCTATGTTTGTTCTACATTGTTCCAAAGTATTATTTGAAAAAACTAAAATTTGAAGCTGCCAGACAAGAAAAACCGTTTTTCTATGGTAGCCCCCCATGTTTGGAAATTCAATATTTTTTTAGTTGTTCCAAGTTGTTCTAGTTGTTCCGAACATTGTTCCAAAGTATTATTTGAAAAAACTCAAATTTCAAGCTACCAGACAAAAAAAACTTTTTTATGGTAGCCCCCCATGTTGGGAAATTCAATATTTTTTTAGTTGTTCCAAGTTGTTCTAGTTGTTCCTAACATTGTTCCAAAGTATTATTTGAAAATATTCAAATTTGAAGCTGCCAGACAAAAAAAACTTTTTTTATGGTAGCCCCCCATGTTTGGAAATTTAATATTTTTTTAGTTGTTCCAAGTTGTTCTAGTTGTTCCGAACATTGTTCCAAAGTATTATTTGAAAATATTCAAATTTGAAGCTGCCAGACAAAAAAAACGTTTTTATGGTAGCCCTCCATGTTTTGAAATTCAATACTTTTTAGTTGTTCCAAGTTATTCTAGTTGTTCCTAACATTGTTCCAAAGTATTATTTGAAAAAACTCAAATTTGAAGCTGTCAGGCAAAAAAAAAACCGTTTTTGAGATAGCCCCCCATGTTTGGAAATTCGTTATTTTTAAAGTTGTTCCAAGTTGTTCTAGTTGTTCCTAACATTGTTGCAAAGTATTATTTGAAAAAACTCAAATTTGAAGCTGTCAGACAAAAAAAACTGTTTTTCAGATAGCCCGCCAAATCAAATCGTACTAGAGACAATAAATAAATCAACAATAATTTTAAACAATGACGATCGTATCAGTACAACCGTGGACTATATCGTTTCAATTTCATTTAATCATTTTGAATAAAATTAATAGTTATAAGACAAGAAAACATTACACTATAGGGTAAACTCCCTAATTGTTGGCACTTTAAGAGTAGGTTCCATGTCAGTCAGACATTAAATTACCATAAAATCACATCTAAATAAGTTAGTACACAACACATGTAACAGTATCAAGGAAATATAGTTCAATCTTTGTTTTCATAATAGTACAGTCAATGAAGGCAAAAATCAGCTATAACCTCCGATTTCGATGAACCTCCATCGATTTTCATGAAAAATGGTGATGAGGTGGGGGATACCATATGAAACAAAAGTGACATAGTGCCAACTTGCGCTTTTTCCCTAGGGGTAGATACCACCCCTTCTCGGGGGTAAAAATTATTTTAATAAAAATAACTCCAGGAATCGATAGAAAGACAAATTCTAAGCAAAAGTTGTTATATTAAGTTTTCGAAATAAATCAATACTTTCTGAGTTAATAATGATCAAAGATAGTGATTTTGTGCCAAAAAATTCATGATTTAAGCGGTTTTTATAAATATCTCAAAAACTATGAGTTTAAAGAAAAATATATTATTACTAGACGCAACGAATATTCGGTTACTATTCGGTATTCGGCTGCTTTTATTATATTCGGCCGAATACCGAATACCTACATATTATTCGTCCGAATACCGAATACTTAAATAATATATTTTGTCATAGAGAAATAATTGGTAAAATGAAAATTAATATCGATTGATTACGTAGGTATATATTCATATTTTCATTTCTGTTATATATAATCATAAAAGTAGTCATTGGTACATAATCATCTTCTGAATTGGAAAAATGGAGGACTCTATGTATTTGAATTATTGTGGTAATCAAAATTTAAAAGGGTAAGGTTCTCATTTCTTTTATAATCATTTATTAAGTAGTTATTGGTACATAAAACAGGTACATAATTTAATCATTTTCTGTATTAAACAAGTTAAGAATTTTTCTATGCATTTGAATTATTTTCATAATCAAAATTTAGAAGGGGAAGGTTATGGTGCAGAAAGACTAAATTTTCTGCATTTTTAGGAAGTAGTAGAAATTCTTTTTTTCTCGTACACCATCCCAGCTTCAGAGTAAAGGCGCTCTGAATAAACACTACTTCCTGGCGCCGACAAATATTTTGCTGCAATCTTAATCAAACACGGAAATTCAATTTTCCTTGCTGCCACCATTTATATGGGTTGTCATGACGTGATATATTACTAATATTTAAGAAAAGATCCATTTCTGTTGAAACTGCGTTTGACTGAATTGCACTGCAAACAAAGGAGCGCGAAACAATCACGTTTGTACAAGTTTTGTACACGTTTGTACAATCCAACCGAATACTTTTGCCTAATATTCAGCTATTCGGTCAGGGGCCTCGCCGAATATTCGGTATACTGTCGAACATACTATTCGTTGCAAGTCTAATTATTACCAAAATTGAAGCTAATAAAAAAAACAAACCCCTTCTTTGAAAAACCTTCTTATATGAATTCAAAGTGAGCTATAGGTAATTGTATGTATATTTTTTTTCGACGAGTACTTAAATCTAAGTTTCCAACCCTAAATAACGGGAAACCGATGCATTTTGATGAATGGTTGGAATGAAGGGTTTATTTTTCGTTTTTCCTAAAAAAAATAAGTGTTATCTTATTTTTATTATAACTTTTTCAATTTTGAAGCTATTAACTTTTTACAGTGCTCATTATAAAGGTATTTCTGAGGAATTTAAAAAGTGCTCCGGAAGTGTATGTCATAAATTCATGGGTTATTTAGGTTTGAATACTTAGATTTAAGTACTTGCCGAAAAAAATATATGTACATACAATTACCTATAGCTCACTTTGAATTGAAATTAGAAGGTTTTTCAAAGTAGGCGTTTATTTGTTTTTTTATTAGCTTCAATTTTGGTACTAATATTTTTTTTGTAAAGCTCATAGTTTTAGAGTTATTTATTAAAAACCGCTTAAACATGTATTTTTATTACGCAAAATCACAATATTTTATCTTTAATAACTCAGAAAGTATTGATTTATTCCGAAAACTTAATATAACAAATTTTACTTAGAATTTGTCTTTGTATCGATTCCTGGAGTTATTTTTATTAAAATAATTTTCACCCCCGAGAAGGGGTGGTATCTACCCTCAGGGCAAAAGCGCAAGTTGGCACTATGTCACTTTTGTTTCTTATGGTATCCCCCACCTACTTACCAATTTTCATGAAAATTGATGGAGGTTCAACGAAATCGGAGGTTGCAGCTGATTTTTGCCTTCATTGACTATATGAAATGATCCATTATGAAAACAAAGATTAAACTACTTTCTTTGATACTGTTATATGTGTAACATGTGTTGTGTACTAACTCATTTAGATGTGATTTAATGGTAATTTAATGTTTGACTTGCTACCTACTCTTAAAGTGCCAACAATTAGGGAGTTTACCCTATATTCTAATGTTTTTTTTTCTATTAATTTAATTCAAAATGATTAAATGAAATTGGAACGATATTGCCCACGGTTGTACGCTTGTTGTACAATCGTCATTGTTTAAATTGATTTTTGATATATTTATTGTCTCTGGTAGGTACGATTGATTTTATTTTATAAATAAAAGTTTTTTTTTGTCTTACAGCTTCAAATTTTATTTTTTTCAAATAATACTTTGGAACAATGTTAGGAACAACTAGAACAACTTGGAACAACTAAAAACATATTGAATTTCCAAACATGGGGGGCTATCTTAAAAACGTTTTTTTTTTGCCTGACAGCTTCAAATTTGAGTTTTTTCAAATAATACTTTGGAACAATGTTAGGAACAACTGGAACAACTTGGAACAACTTTCAAATAAGAATTTCCAAACATGGGGGGCTATCTGAAAAACGGTTTTTTTTGCCTGACAGCTTCAAATTTGAGTTTTTTCAAATAATACTTTAGAACAATGTTAGGAACAACTAGAACAACTTGGAACAACTTTCAAAATAACGAATTTCCAAACATGGGGGGCTATCTCAAAAACCGTTTATTTACCTGACAGCTTCAAATTTGAGTTTTTTCAAATAATACTTTGGAACAATGTTCGGAACAACTAGAACAACTTGGAACAACTAAAAAAATATTGAATTTCCAAACATGGGGGGCTACCATAAAAAAAGTTTTTTTTGTCTGGCAGCTTCAAATTTGAATATTTTCAAATAATACTTTGGAACAATGTTAGGAACAACTAGAACAACTAAAAAAATATTGAATTTCCCAACATGGGGGGCTACCATAAAAAAGTTTTTTTTGTCTGGTAGCTTGAAATTTGAGTTTTTTCAAATAATACTTTGGAACAATGTTCGGAACAACTAGAACAACTTGGAACAACTAAAAAAATATTGAATTTCCAAACATGGGGGGCTACCATAGAAAAACGGTTTTTCTTGTCTGGCAGCTTCAAATTTTAGTTTTTTCAAATAATACTTTGGAACAATGTAGAACAAACATAGAACAACCCAGAACAACCTAGATAATAATAAAATTCAAAAAGTGGGGGGCTAACTTCACAGAGGTTCGTTACTGGTCTTTATCTTGATTTGATTTACCAATTCTAGGGGGGGGGGGGGGTGCAAACCGGAAAAAGTACACCTCTGCATCTACTGTTTTTTTCTATAACGCCTCCCGATTTTTAAAACTCGGACCTGGCAGCACTGTACATATCCCTGTATTCTGGGGCGGGCTTTTGAAAAAGTAGGGCGCCATTTTTAAAGACTTAAACCAAACTTAATTTAATTATTGTATATATTCTATTATTTTATTTGTTATAGCATCTCTATAAATAAAGTAGTGTATAAATTGTAAAAATGAATAAAACCCCGGGGGGTGACGGCCCCGGGGTCGACTCTCATCGTCCTCTGAAGAGACTTCGTGAAACTGCAGACAATGATGAAACTTTTTCTATTAGCAGTGAGGTGGACAAGGATTTTTATAAACCGTACAGTAAACTCGGATATAAACGAGTGTTCCCTGACAATTCTGCAGGTAACGAGTTTTGTGTTTTTGTGGAGAGTGAAAAAATTGGAAACAAAAACCCGCTTGTTTTAGCAAGCCAATTTAAGAATGAAATTAAAGGTGTGACCAATATCAGGCGGCTCAACGCAAATAAAGTCGGTGTTACGTTTTCCCAAGCTAATAACACAAACAACTTTTTAAAATATAATTAGGTATAAGGCATACATTCCTGCCAGAGCCGTAGAGAAGATTGGTGTGCTACAATTCGTACCAACTAATATTTCCAATGAAGAATTGTTCCAAAAGTTGTCTTCATCATATGAAATTATAAGCGTACGTAGATTTCAAAAAATTGTAGATGGAAATGTTAAACCTTTTGGATCTGTGAGTGTTACTTTCCTTACTAATACATTGCCGGATTATGTGTATCTAGATATATTTAGATTTAAGGTACATGAATATGTTGCTCCATTGTTGCAATGTTCAGCGTTGCCAGAACGTCCCAAAAGGGACGATTTTCGTCCCTTTTGTCATCAAAGCGTCCCTTCGATGTCCTTTTACATATTCCGTCCCTTTTTCCGTCCGTTTTAAATAACGCTCCACTGCAACATTAGACGAATGCATTTCGTTTCAATCATTGATTTATTTCACTAAGTTGCAATCACAATACGTTGTAGATTGTCAACTTTGTTCGTCAAATCACCAAGTAAACTACATCGAATCCAACGCTCGCTATGCCTACGTTTAATATATACCTACGCAATGCTCAAACCCACCTACCATTATCTTACCTTATAAAAACTTTTGTTTTTGAGGTATGTTTCAATTATGAATATAATAACTTAGGAATAAGTGCTTACTTTGTAAAGTCTGTGATACGTTCGTACCACCTACAACATAGTGGATAGTCCTCCGTACCATCTTCTTTATTTTATTGTGTGCCCAAAAAAATATAACTAAAATGGCGGTTTTTTTTATTTAAATGTATTATGACAGAACTACACTTATCTGTCGTGTTTGTTTTAATGCATCAGAGAGCTATCTGTTTCATAAATTTAATATGGTTAAAGTGAGATCAAGATTAAGAACAGTAATGACAAAATCAAAATGACATGGAATATTATAAACAATGAAACGAGAAAATCCAAAACCCGCAATAATAATTATAACTTAAATATTGTTAATAAAAAGGTTACATCAGATACTGAAGTTGCTACAGCATTCGAAAATTTCTTTACTGATATTCCAGTTTCAACGACTAAATCTTTGAACTCTTCCCCCGTTGCTGCCGAATCAATTTTAAGAGAAAACGTGAACACTTCTACTAGCCATTTTCATTTTAAACATGTTGACTTTAAATATGTAATAAAAACGTTTAACCAATTAAATAAAAAGAAAAAGCCGGATCTATGTCGATGTTATCGTTCAACAACCGATGCCGATGATGAACTTATACAAGAAATTTTTAACTTAGAGAACTCGCGGGACGCTCTAGATGTGTTTTGCAACTTGTCCAAGGCTTTTGATTGCGTTTTTCATGAAACATTACTTAGAAACTCCACCACTATGAATTAAGAGATACCGATCTGGATCTTATTGAATCATAACTGAGGGATAGGATTTAGAGGGTTGACGTCTCGTCACGTTGACGTTGATCGATAAGTCTCAGGGTTCGCCGGTTAACTTGGGTGTTCCGCAGGGCTCAATCCTTGGTCCTTTCTTATTTTTTTTATATATTAATAACCTTACTATGAAAGAGATATACATGAGATTGTTTGCGGATGATACATCACTTTTATTTTAACTCAAACGCAAGGAAACAATTATTGATGACGTGAACAGTTGTATTTCTAAGGTAGTCCACTGGTTCAATGTTAATAATTTATTACTTAAGGATGGAAAAACGAAATGTATTAACTTATGTAAAACAGGTAAAAACCAGTGTGAATGTAAATGTGGGCCTTGTAGATTACCACATGTATTAGACCACAGTATTCTTAGGGATTACTGTAGATTCTAAGCTTCAATGGGACCCACATTTTGATAAATTGTCAAATAGACTTAGCTCTGCAGCATAATGCTGTAACGAAGATATGCCAGTTAACGGATGTAGATACGGCCAGATTAGTGTACTTGAGTTATTTCTGTAGTGTAATGTTGTATGAAATTTTGTTGTGGGGAAACGCCGCCGACTATTTTTGTGCTAAAGAAGAGAGCTATTCAATCAATTTATAATCTTAAAGTAAAAGAATCTCTAAGAGATAAGTTTAAAGAATTTGGCATAATGACGGTCGCATCACAATACATATACGAAAATTTATTACTCGTAAAACATAATAATTTGTGTTTTAAAAACAACGATGTTCACACACTTAATACAACTAACTTTACCTGCTACTAGGCTTCACAAAATCAATAATTCATTTATAGGTCTTTGTGATTGCTTATACAATAAAATCCCAAGCAATATCCAAGAGTTAACCATATATAAATTCAGGATAGTATAAAAAAGTAGTTAGGTACTATAAAAGCTTATTACAAAGTGTCTGCTAATATTACAGACAAAAATGGTTGGGTATGAACTGTTCCAATCATTCCAACAGCTTTTCTATATTAAATAAATCATGATTGTATTGACATTGTAACAACATAATGATTTGTAAATGTTGTTACATTATACTTTTAATGTTGTGGAGTTTTTTTCGCTCGCTCGTTTTTCTCCGCAGCTAAAAAATTTGTCCAATAACGAGTGGTAGGGAAAAAAATTTGGACGATATCAAAGAGTTCTACTATACATCCAATTTGAATAAAGATATATTGATTTCTCAACGCTGTCGAGACATCGCGACACACAAATATAGTTCTAACCGTACTAAATGTATGAAGCAGATTGCGTCACAACACAACACGTAAGATAAATATATTTCTGCAGGCCCGTCCTTTTTGTCTAAAAATCGTCCCTTTTCAGATTCCGAATCGTCCGAAACACGACGCAGGTACTGGCAACACTGGCAATGTTACAAATGCCTTAAGTTTAACCATGGGGCTAAAGTATGTAATTCAGTGCAGGTATGCTCTATATGTGCCGGAGAACATCACTATTCTGAATGCAACGCCGAAACAATTAAAAAATGCATTAACTGCGGAGGACAACATCCAGCTATTTCTAGAGATTGTCCAATTAAAAAAAGGAAAATTATGGAAAAATCTAACAAAGCCTCTTATGCGAATGCACTCAATAGTAATGATAATCTCGTACAAAATTATAATTCTTCTTTTCCGGCATTCCCTCCCAAACCTACAAAACCAATTAGTCCCAGTAAACTTTTGTCTACAGAGCAATTATTAAATGAAGTATTAAAAAATGACGTTATTCTCAAGCGATTAGTAGGTACTCTTGTAGCATTGGGAAACGACACTAGAAAGTTGACCTCAGCAATTATCAAGGAAGTGTTAATTGAAAAACTTAAAAATGGATAAAGATTTTATTAATTCTGCCAATTCAATGTACAAAGTCTGAACTCTAAAAAACCTCTGCTAGTTAACTTTCTTCATGATAAAGATATAGACATTTGCCTCCTTAATGAGACTTGGTTGAGAGACAGAAACAATTTCAAAATTCATAACTACAATTTCATATCTCAAAATGGTCCTGATGGTCATGGTGGAGTGGCTATACTAATAAGGGATACCTTTAAGTACAATGTAATATCCACACCTTACTATGACTTTATACAAAGCACTGCTGTTAATATAGTAACAATTCTGGGTTCCTTAACTATCTTGACTGCATACACTCCACCATCAGGAAAAAACAATAATTTTCGGGTCAATGCTTTAAAAAATATTTTAAAATATGTTCCAAAACCATTAATGCTAGCAGGTGATCTAAACGCTCATCATATAGCTTTTGGTTGTAGATCAACCTCTTCTAGAGGAAATCAGATTTATAATCTATTAGATGAATTTGATTTGTGTATTTTAAATACTGGCTCTCCCACTACTATTGGATCTGTCCACCATCATCAATCAGCCATTGATATAACATGTATAAGCCCTACTCTAGCACCCTTCTGTGACTGGACAGTACATCACGATCCCATGGGTAGTTATCACTTTCCTACCATCACCAAGATACAACTGTCCTTTGAGAAATATGTTATAGGTACTCCATGTGATCGGTTTTTATACCACAGGGCAGACTGGTCCCGTTTTAAATCTGTAACAGAAAAAGAATTTACTATACTTCAATTTAATGATCCTTTAGACACTTACAACATGTTTTATAATAAATTGTTAGAATGCATGACAATATGTATACCAAAATATAAAAAAGACTCTCATCACACTACTAGAAAACCTGTTCCATGGTGGGATAGCGAGTGTTTGGAAGCAGTTAAACGCAGTAGAAGTGCATTCTACAAATACAGATCAGAAGGTTCGCTTGAAAGTTACATTAACTATAAAAAAGTTGATGCACAGAAAAAACTGTTACTCCGTGACAAAAAGAAAACTAGTTGGCATAAGCTATGTGAATCATTCAATAGATATACACCAGCTAGCATTATTTGGAAAAATATAAAAAGATTCAAACATATTTGTTCTGACAGTAAATTTAGATCTGATGAATGGATACCACAATTCATAGGAAAATATGCACCAGTAGCTACATTAGAAAATGAACAAGATATTTTAAATACATTATTTAGTAATGAAAATAATAATAATTTCAACTCATTTTTAACTGAACCATTCTCATGGAAGGAGTTACAAAGTGCTCTATCAAGTAGGAGTAATACTAGTCCAGGTTTGGATAAAATTACATATGAGGTGTTGAAAAATATGCATCCTAATGCACAAGAAGTTTTACTTAAAATATATAATTTCTTATGGAGTAACTTACAAATCCCTGAGTCCTGGAAGACACAATGCATCATACCAATACTTAAACCAGACAAACCAATGCATGATTATAATTCATATAGGCCTATAGCACTCTCATCTTGTATTGGAAAAATATTTGAGTACATGCTGAAAGTAAGATTAGAGTGGTATGTAGAATATAATAATATTATACCTGACCAACAATCTGGCTTTCGAAAGGGCCATAGTGCTACATATAATTTCATTTCTTCAATAGTAGATATCAAGAATTCGTTTTTCAGCCATTCCAATACTGCATGTGTATTCTTGGACATCCAGGGTGCATTTGATAATGTTGATCCTGTAGTACTTGTAAATATCTTGTTAGAATTAGGTTTCCCTGTAAATATATGTAAATGGATATTTAAGTTTTCATATAATAGGAAAATGTTTGTTAGATTTAATAATTTACTTCATGGGCCAAATTTTGTATATAAAGGTACAATGCAAGGTGCCTGTATTTCCCCTTTGCTATATAATATTTATACTAGTCAAATTACGCAGTACCTAATACACAGAAATTTAAAGTTTTTACAATTTGCAGATGATATTGTATTATATACTAAGGATCACAATGTAAATATAGCTGTTAATAATTTAAATATAGGGCTTGTGCAGATTAAGAACTTTTATGAGGACAAACTTAGATTAAAAATTAATGCTAGCAAAAGTGGTGCCATGTTATTTAGTAAAAAGGCCAATATTTGTAATATTCATGTTAAATATAACAATCTTAATGTTCCTTGGCTAACTGAAAAGAAATTTCTTGGAGTGTT
The DNA here is from genome assembly GCA_902850365.2 of Chilo suppressalis. Classification (NCBI taxonomy): domain Eukaryota; kingdom Metazoa; phylum Arthropoda; class Insecta; order Lepidoptera; family Crambidae; genus Chilo; species Chilo suppressalis. The sequence continues at coordinate 15,688,044 of OU963897.1, read as the reverse complement.
TTTAGATCAAAAACTCACATTTGAAAGCCACATAACATACATTTCAAAAAATGCAACAAAAGGCTTAAATGTTATGCGTTGTTTGGCTGGTGTACACTGGGGTGCAGATCCACATACACTTTCTATGCTTTATAAAAGTATTGTACGTAGTCATTTTGACTACAGTTGCCTTGCATATTTAAATACAAATTGTACAAAACTGAGAAGACTGGACATACTTCAAAATCAGGCATTACGAATCATCACAGGGGCAATGTGTTCCACGCCTATAAATTCAATGGAAGTTGAATCTGGTATTCCGCCACTGGCTCTACATAGGCTAAAAATTGCAGAAAAGTTCAGTCTCAAATTAAAAGCAACAGAAAACAATGCTATACTTGATAGAATCTTACCCCAGGAACATCTTCCAATTATTGGTCAATATGTTGAAGCAAATCAATTAGCAACAGGTCAATTTCCTGAGTTGTAAAGAATTATCCTTCATGTTAAACAAAGAACTGTAAATATATTTTCTTCCAAACCTCATCCTTTGTACAAATTTAATGTTAAGGAGTTAATAGATGTAAATATAATTCCTCAAAGGATATTTGAACAAAATGATCTATTACAGCTATTTGAAAAGCTACCATCCCAGATTTATACAGATGGATCTAAAACTACAGACACTGTAACTTCTGCTTTCTATGACCCCCAAGTTAAACTTACTAAATGTTTCAAGTTAGATTCTAACTGCAGCATATTTACTGCAGAATGTTATGCAATATATAGAGCATTATTGTACATAGAATATGTAAATAATATAGACTTTATCATAATAACGGACTCTCAAAGTGTTTTGTCTAGTTTAGGAAATAACGTATTTAGGCATAATTTAAATTACTTAATTTTTTATATAAGAAATCAATTACACATATTGCAAAACAAAGGGAAGATGATCAAGTTTCTGTGGGTACCATCACACCAAGGCATAACTGGTAACGAGGTTGTAGATAACGTTACCCATAACAAACCTGATGAAGATCATACTCAAAGAAGGATGCCCATTTGTGACCTGTCAAATCTGTAAAAAAAATTTGCATGTATAATTATGTGACATACCTCAAAAAAAAGTTAATTATTCGCTTATTACGAAATCAAAATATCAACAAAAACTACAATCCAATTTTTTCAAAAATAACACACGAACGCATCCATTAGGGAAGAGTATTGTATCAAAGTAAAATGACATAATTATGAACGCAGCTTAAATGTAGATTCGCACTCTCCTTTCCAATGTTGCCAGCCATGCGGTAAATACCGTATTTAAATGGTAATGTAATACTTAAAAGGCATGGCTTTAATTTAAAGTTTCTTTCCGTTCTTAACAAAGACTGGCCATTTTCTTAGTGAAACATGACCGAAATAGTTAGGACTCCATCATCTCTTCGGCTGACTACATGAGAAGGAAATTCGTTCCGAAAAAATGTCAGCAATAATGACAGCTGCTCATAGTACCAATCATCTCAATTAATGGAAGGTATTGTAATTTTATTTTAGATTATTACCTACTTATATACTTGTCTACCAGAGATTTAAATAATACATAGTTAAATGTCTTAGATGTCTATAGATATAATTAGGTAAAGGTCAAGATTATCATTTATTCATTCGCTTGCAGAAACTAAGACATTAAGTACCTACTATTTCAATAAAATAATTGAAACTGAATTATTGATTAAATATAAAAAAAAACTTGTTTAATTCCAAAGACAATATTATAAGGATGACACCTCAGCATGATACATGTTATGATATTAATCCTTTTTTCTTCAATCCTCAGATCAAGCTTCAATCAAACAAAACAAGCGAATTGAAATAAATACCTAGCTGGGCTAAGACACCACAGCTGTGACAGCACACAAATGAATAATCTTATGCTGGCACTTCACTTGGCTATTCATGTAAACTTGACTTCAGTCTGTCCTTTTCTTTTCTTAAAACATGATAAGGACAGACTGTTGTCAAGTTTACAAATAGCCAAGTGAAGTTCCGGCATTAGATAATCTATAATCAATCTCGTAACCACAGAGTAAGTAAATGACATCTTCAGCAGTTGAATAACCTCAGAATTAGTTTTCGTTATAACTTCTATTCCTCATTGCCAAATCAAACCAAATTAGCAACATTATTTCAGAAGATTGTAATAATTAGTTAACAACCTCAACAGTCAATATACATCCATAAAGAAAAAACCGAAGTGACAGGTTTTCGAATGTATGGGCAGTGGGCATTGTTCTTTGCAGAGTACCGTACACCGACTTTAACACTTATTTAACTGAGTCCCACAAACTGTTGTGGTCCAATTATTGGCATCATGTTGCTTCAGAGAAAGGGAAATGGTACCACGACATACAGAAGACATTGCCCGCCCATCCGTGGTATCATCCTAAGCAACTTAAAGGAAATTTAAACCGCAACTTTATTACCACCACCTGCCGCATGAGATTTGGTCACTGTAAAATTCCTGCTCATCTACACAAGATCCGAATTGCCAGAGATTCCAAATGCATATTCTGCGAAGAGGAAGGAGCAGACTTGAATCATCTGATTCTGAAATGCCGTCATCAAGATTTTAAATTAAACAGACTTTTACTGGTCAGTGAACTAAGTGACATTGACAGCTTGAATAACGTTTTATCAAGTGATATTAGTGATGACAATATTCTACCTAAACTGCTCAATAATACATTAAGTTTTAAACCGCTTGTTAAATATTTAAATAATTCAAATATAACGTTATAAAATTTATCAACACAGAAGAATGGGGAAAACTTTGAACGAAGAAAGGAAAACCTTCCTGGTCCGGCAGAAAAGGGCTAGAACCCAGTGCCGTAAAACCAAAATAGAAAAAAAAACCCTGTATTCTGTGGTGTGGTGCAAGAGCAAGAAATTAATGAAAACAAGAAAATTTTATTTACAACAGTGTTTTTTGGTTTTTGTTTAATTGAAACGTAAAATCGTAAATTTTATTACAAAGTACAAACATTAAAGCTTCTGTGTTTACCTAAAATTACGTGCGTTACTTGTACTGCGAATATATTAATGAAGAAGAATTTACTGAGTTATTTTTCTAATGTCATTTAATTCATTTTAGAATGCACCTCGGAGTAAACATATCTAATGCATTACAACAACTGGAGAGCGTTAAAGCTGCTGTCGACCAAAGCGATGATCCGAAGCTGAAGGTATAATAACAAAATAAATTATAAAGTCTTTTTGCTTGTAGTTTTGTATGATTCTTTTATTTATTTATTTTACTTGCTAAATTACATTAAATATAAGACAGTTGATTAACAGACAATATTAATAAATACTCAATTCATTTCTAGGCAGCTACAAGTGATGATTTAAATATGCTCATCAACTTGCTTGAAAGTCCCATTTTGAAGAGTATAGCCACACTTCACGATTCTGTGGGAATGTTAGCTACTCAGGTAGCCCACCATCCTTCTATACTTCCAAGTGATTTTGATATTACACCTGCAGGTAATCAATCCATTTTGATTTACATTTATGTTCATTTTAGTAGGTTAAAAATACATTATAAAAAATTAAAAATAGACCTTAATGTTCATTGTATAAAATTTGTGTAAACTCAAAAGGCTTTGAGTTGGGGTGGTGTGACAGAAACGGTGTGTAGGACTTGAGAAATTTTATATGTTATTTTGATTTGGCGGAATTTCCAAAACAAAGAGAAAGCCAAGCGAGCAGAGTAATAATGCTGTGGCAGCAGCTGGCAAAGAGCCAGATGGAAATTCAATTGAAAGAAACCTGGGGGGACAGCACTTAAATTTTTTTAAGAAGGGTGGTGTAGTCTCAATAACATGTCTTAAAATTCAATCTAAATTAGTAATTATTCAAAACTGGAATTTTAGGCTGTGCAGAGAGGTTTCTGGGATGAAGTTATTAAAGTTTGACTATCTTTTTCATTACTGTATTGTGGTATTTTAAACAAATTGGATTTTTACTACAGTTAATGTTAACTCGATTACCTTGAAATATGAAAATACAGTAATTTTTGAACTTTTTACTTAACCACTAACTTCGAAAATCAGTTTAAGAATTTTGTCTGTCTTGTATAGACAACAATGGTGGAAAGCTATAAGTTATAATAGTGTCTTATGAATGTTTTATATTCATAAATAAAAATGAGTATATTCTGATAAATTTATCAATAATATTCATAATTTTTTCAGGTGACTTAGCATTGCAAGCTAGAAATCTGTATGGTGGTAATGAAGGAGAAGAAGAGCAACGTGTTCCCCAAGTATCACCACCACAAAGCCTGGAATTTGGCTCTACTTCAGATATTGAACGCATGATTGGATTAGATAATGCCTCTGTGGATTCTAATATGTCTCCTAAGCAGGTACTTATTACCAAATTACTTTTTTATTATTTCTATATAATGATAGGCTTAATGACCAAAGTTAAACAAAATTCTAAGAATTTACATTTTTTTCGACAGTCCACTGTAATGAGACTCTGACTTAACAAGACTGCTCTTTTAGTTGCTTCCTACTTGAGGTCAACCTGGTGCCACTTTTGAGACAGGTTTATTTCCCAGTATAGTCAATGTAAATTATGTAAAGCAATAGTAATGAGGCTGATAAAAGATGAAATGGGTGCTATTGACAAGATTTGAAAATATAAAAAGTAATCTTTAAACACATCTAAAATAAAACAACTGAACAAAGGCTCAAGCACAAATAAGCACTGACAGATTTGTAATTGTATCAATGTTAAATTTTGTATGGAAGGAGGCAGTTTGTTCTTACCTAGGGCACCCTTAGGGTGCTGCTTAGTTTTTATAGAAACTTTGATGATGTAATATGATTATGATAATGAGCTGTCAAAAATGAAGAAATCTAGAAATTTGGTATCTGGTTTTTAATGTTCTACAACAACTTCTTAAATTTAAATGAAACCATATGATAAGCCAATAATTATGTAAGAAAGTAATGAACAATTTAGTTCATATCTCTTATATTACCGATGGCCGTTGGGGCGGAAAGGTTCTCGAATGGCGACCGCGTGCCGGACGACGCTCAGTAGGAAGACCCGCTACGAGGTGGACCGACGATCTGGTGAAGGTCGCGGGAAAACGCTGGATGCGGGCAGCGCAGGACCGATCGTTGTGGAGATCCTTGGGGGAGGCCTATGTCCAGCAGTGGGCGTCATACGGCTGATATGATGATGATGATGATGATATTACAATTGCATTCCATTATATTCTTTTTCAGAGTCGTGGGGTTCTAGATTTATCACGAAACGATGATTCATTAGCTTCTACATCACACAATATTGTTGCTGGTGATTGGGCTCAAGTTGAAATCATTAACCTTGTCAATGATGGCACTGGACTTGGCTTTGGTAAAGAAAACTTTTAATCAGTTAACCTTTAACGAGTTTCAAATAAAATATTTGGAAGTGTATTTTTTTTTAAGGTATTATTGGTGCAAGAACAAGTGGTGTTATAGTTAAAACTATACTCGCTGGTGGTGTCGCAGATCGAGATGGCCGCCTTAAATCAGGAGATCACATATTACAAATAGGAGATGTGAGTTTGGTTTTTGATAAAGACATTACTTTCTTTGAGAAGGTGTAACTGTTTCAATAAGTGTAGTTAAAAAAATCAAATGGTGTTATGTTCCTGCAGCGATCAAGGTTACCAAAGCTCCACTGGCTAAAGGAAATTATGCTTCATGCAGACTTATTGTATGAGTTTGCTTAGTGTAGTTTATTCTCTGATGAGTCACTTATCTTTGCATCTGGACACTGATCATATCATACCAACACATCCTATGTATAAAAGGGTTTCTAAACATCCAAATTTTTTCACTGATATAAGTGGCAGGTAATATTTCGTGCAAGCCACACAAACTATGCAATAATGCAGTATAATAGTTAGTCTTATAACCAAATACACTGGTCTGGCTGATGTTTCTTTGATAGATTTCCAGAAATCGCTGAGTGTGTGATATCAACTGCAATATTGCCCTGCCAGTTCTATTGTATTTTTACTCCTTCTTTATTTATAGTATTGTGTATCTGTTTCATTTTTAGCGTATGTTATACTTAACATACAAATTATCGTCTTCCACGACCTCTTTTATGTATGTCAAAATGTATATATGTAGGTATATAATATAAAAAAAATAATTTACTACAAAAGAACTAAATTAAATTTTGTAGCGCAAATTTTAGCGCATTTATTACCAAACTTCGTCGTGCAGATGGGTGAAAAGCACGATAGATTAAATTTCGTAGTGGGCCTCACAGGCTGATTGATGTAAATAAAATAATAAATAATAATATTTCCAACACACACCAATTAGCCTAGCCCCAAAGTAAGCACTGTAAGGCTTATGTTATAAAAGGTGTGGTACTAAGGTAACGGATAGAATACATAATACTGATTTATATATATTTATCTATATATAAGTATATTAATATAGAAATACATATAAACGTCCATCACTTAATAATATAAACATCCGTTTATTCCCAGTCACCCCTACATCAATTGCCATCGGAGGCAAATGGGAATAAAAAAACTGAACGTTTATAGTTCATACCCAGTCGCCCCCATGGGGATTGCCACTAGACAAATGGGAACATTAAACTGAAGTGGGGGCAATGTGTCCATTCCGCACTTACGCCAACACCTGTCTCCTCTGGGATTCGAACACGGTACCTCTGAGTAGTCGACACGTTGAAAGCCGTCGTAGATACCACTCGGCCACGGAGGTTGTTGATCGATAATGATGACGATGATGGTGTCGTTGGCAGGTCAGTTTGATGGAGATGGGCTCGGAACAGGTGGCCGGTGTGTTGCGCGCGTCGGGGTCTCGCGTGCGTTTGGTCGTGGCACGCGCCGCTGATCCCGCTACCAATCAGCCTTCCACCGCACCCATAGTGCCTGCTAGGTAAGTCGATGGAACTCCACAGAATGTTTGATGATGAAAATTAATTAAGGGGAAAAAAGAATCTGATTCATTAGACGTTTTACTTGATACCGTTTTGAATCTAGCCGTTCATTAGTTTTGTTGTTCATATTGTCATAACTAAATGATCGCATCACAGCATGCATTGTGTGTCTCCTGATTATAAATGCTGAAAAGTCGTAAAGCGTAAAAGGAAACGGTTCTTAATTAGCCAACAATATCCTGGCTGAAGAAGCACGTTTAAATTTAATTTTATGTATTTGGCACAAGCTGTAAAATCTCACATTCTGTGAAACGAACGAATATCTGGCATCAGAGGCTAAGCTAAAAGAGTTCTGTTATTACTCTTAAAGCATTTAAAATAATCTATAATGAGTCAGAGTAAATTCTTAGTCTTTTAGGAAATACCGATGAGTCATAGAAATGGAAATAGTAAACGTGATAACGTTTTCTTGTCTTAACTTGTGATATAATTAGTTCTCTTGTTCATTACACTGCTGGCATTTTTCAAATATTAATAGCTGATTAGACAACATTTTTTTAATGTGACTATCTATGCTTGACTAAGCACTTAGTCACACTGCAAATATGGCAAGGTTGTTGCGGTGCTGCTTACTTGGACCTTCGACAAAGCCTTTCTTATACACGATTTAAATTCAAACATTAGTAAAAAACATTTAAAATCTTTTATAGCGCAATAAACCTATTAAATTAAGGTTAAAATATTATAAAATAACTACAACAATTTTTTTGACAGCTGGTTATCGGCAAGCTCAGTCGTAAAAAATATCATTGTACAATTAAAAATCATAAAGTTGCTTATATTAATTGAGTATAGTTCCCAAAGTTCGATACAATAGTGCGTAGTGCTGTGTACTGTTATCAAGTGTATCAATAGCAAAGTAAAGCTATTAAGTGTTAATTAAAAATTCAGTTATCAAAAATCGTTTGCATCTACCTCATATTTCATAATAATTGAATTTATGTTTAAATTCCTACGCGCTGGTGCTATTCGGTTGTTATTAATTGCACGGACAGACCCTATTCAAAGCGAGTGTGCACTGTGTTGGTTTTTGTTGAACTGAAACTGAAGGGCACGAAAAATAATAAAGAGACTTGTTGGTGGCGCCATCTGTCTGCACATGTGAAATTTATGTAGCGAAATAATTTGCGTTGCTTTGTACTTGATCTTGGTGTCGGCTGTTGGCTGCCTTGCGTTGAACTGCTGTAGTGCGGTGTCCTGCTGCTGTGTGGCGCGCTTCAATTCAGTTCAATAAATAAACATTATAAATATTAAAACATGGTTAAATGCGCTGCCTGTGGCAAATTTCTATCTCTATCTGAATCTGTTCGTTGTTGTAAATGTAATTCATCATTCCATAAGGCTTGTGTGGCCATATCCAATACCGCATCGGTGAAGGATAACTGGACATGCCCTGGATGCAAAGTAATGGTCCCCAGGGTGGACAACACGTCGACGCCGGTCAAAGGAGTGGCTGCGGATTATGTTGCACCTCCTGGTCCAGTTTGTTTGGATGGTCCAGCCTCTAACACCACCGAAGATCTGAAGCTTGACTTCGCGCTGGAGATTCGCTCATTTCGCAGTGAACTTAAAACTATTAGGGAGGAAATACGCGAGTGCCGTCTCGAAGTTTCCAAGATTAAAGCTGTATTAAACTCATTCGATTCGAAGATCGGCGATATTGAGAATAGGGTGTCGGTTCTTGAAACAAAATGCGAACAAATGAAAACCCCTAACTTGAGCGTAATCGAGGAAACAATTACTAATCTTCAGTCTCAATTGAACGATAGAGAGCAGGAGCTCCTCGCCAATGACATCGAAGTTTCCGGTATTCCGGAGAAAAAGGGCGAAATTTTACATAGTCTGGTCATGGAACTCTCTACAAAATTGGGTGTGCCGTTTGATGAACACGATGTAGTACACATGGAGCGTGTAGGCTCGGTGCGTCGCAATATAATAGAGAGGAGCGATGACGAGCCCGGTGAGCAGCGGCCGCGTCTTAGTGTCGTGCGATTCGCTCGGCGGACGGCGCGCGTTCTGTGCGCGCTGCGCGCCGCTCGCATACACCACAACATTAACACTGAAGGTGTCGATGCTCCTGATTGCCAAAATAATAGTACCGAAGCTACTGATGTTTCCAAGAAGCCGAGAAATGTTTATGTCAACGAGCGGTTCAGTCGTTGTATTCGGCAACTGTTTTTCCTCTCACGCCGCGCAGCTAAGGAGAACAATTGGAAATACGTCTGGACTAGCGGCGGTCGAGTTTTGGCTCGCAAGGGAGATGGCAACAGTGTTGTGCTTATTCGTACAGAAAAAGATATCTCTAAGATTTTTTAAATAATGTTTGTTTGGAATTTATTTTCATGTTTTCATTTGTTTTTTTGCTGTTACATAGCGCTAGTCTCGTGGTTGCGCTAAAAACTCATCTCTTATCTATTAGACAAGTCCGTCCGTCCGTCCGTCCGTCCGTCCGTCCGCCCGTCCGTCCGTGGTGCTGTTTCAGCGGCCAAACCGTAAGAGATAGATATAGAGAATGTTTAAGTTATAAGTTAAGAATAGTCTGATAAGACTACAAACCGGATGTGAGTAACGTAGCACTTCCGGTTTTCGAGAAATCACGTGATTTCTATTTCAAACGAAACCACACAAAATCTCCGAAGTTCTCAATTAATTAAATACTTTTTTTTTGGTGAACATTTGGTTCACAGGTTTGCTAGTTCTCTTATAATAGTTAAGTTATCTTAGAAGCATACTCGTATTTTAGTATCATATTCTTTTAAATATATTAATGAATTTATTTCTTATGTCTTGTACTTTAGTATTTACCTTATAGCAGTATTGAATATGCATAATAATTTTATTTACACTTCGATGTTGTTAATTGTTTTCAGACGTATTTTAAATATTAATTTAACTCGCATATGTAATAAATTTTATATTTACAGATTTATTATTTACATATATACAGTATCTTATACACATAATACTCATCATCATCTTATATTGAGTAAATATATTGTAAAAAAAATGATTTATGTGATTTGTGCACTATTTGAATTGAGATTCCGTAAGAATAGCATATTTAGTAATGATTAAAATAAAAAACTTGGTTTTGGCTCTTTACAATGCCGGTTCCTTAGGCACAAATCATGATGACTTTATAGCATTTTTTAACAGGCACAATATAGACATAATGGCTGTTAATGAAACTTGGCTGCGACCAGGTGAGGAGTGACGCGCGCCAGCCGTGCCCGGCTATCGACTGCGCCACACTCCACGCCCGCGCAACGTACGCTCGGGCCGCGGGGGAGGGGTAGGTTTTTATCTCAAACGGGGCCTTGTCGCACGTAACTGGAGTGCACCAATAGATCCTAGGTATGACATGGTCGAGCAAATGTGGTTATTATTGTCTGTGAATGGGAAAAAAATTGCAATTGGCACAGCATATAGACCACCGTGGTTAGACTTGGAGATATTTCTTGACGCCATCACTGGGTCGGTTGCTGCCCTTGGTGACATAGACCATTGTATACTGATGGGAGATTTTAATGTAAATATTTTAACGCTGAACAATGCAACAAAAAAAAATTGTGACACTATTTCTTACTTGGGTCTCAGGCAGCAAGTCACTTCGCCTACGCATTTCACTAACACAAGTGAAACCTTAATCGATCTGGTGTGCTCTGATCTCAGTGCCAAGTGGCTCACTGTTGAGTCGTTAGGTAGTAACTTGCACGGCCATGCTGTAATTTGGTGTGAATTTCATTTAAATAAACATAAAATTAAACCCCTCGTAGTGCAGTATAGGCCTTTTAAAGACATATGCTTAAGTCAATTGAACCTTGACGTGGAGGGGTTGAGTTGGAAATATTTTTGTCTTCGTTTTCTTGTGTGAATGATGGTAAGGTGTTTAAATGAACATATTATATCCTTGTTTGACACACCTCGCGCCTATTAGGCAGTGTGTTATAAGAGAACCGACCCCACCGTGGATAACGGATAATATAAGACTCATGATGAGAATGCGTGACTATGCTTTGGCAGAGTTTAGGAAAAATAAGACTGCATCTAGTAAAGACTACTATAGACAGTTGAAGTCGATAGTAACATCGTCGTTACATAGTGAAAAAGTCGCTTATTTTAAGTATAATATTAATAATAAAATATATGATCCGAAACAGTTATGGAAAATTTAAAAAAAATATATAATACCGTCTAATCAAGGTGCAGAGCTTCCTTCGCATCTGAGTGATGTGGACAGCATAAATTATCATTTTATCAACGTTCCGGGAGCATCCCGCGCCACTATATCCTCTCTGACCTATTTTGAATTTCATAGGTTATGTGATAAAACGTTCACTTTGGCGCCGCCCAGTGAATATGAGGTTTTGCGCATAATTCTCAAATTCAAGTCGAACGCTGTCGGTTGTTATAATGTGTCACTGAAAATGTTGACTATGACCTTACCGCACACTTTACAGTGTATTTATGGTATTATTAGCAAATCTATAATAACATCGACATTTCCTGAGCTCTGGAAATCTGCTGTAGTGCGACCGCTTCCAAAGAACAACAACCCAGTTTGCCTGAAAGACCTTCGCCCGATAAGCATGTCTCTCCAAGATTTTGTAAAGAGTTTATTTATTTATTTATTTATTTTGTACACACACAATAAAATATTAGTTTGTGTCCAACTCACTGAGTTTTTAGAAACTAATAAAATTCTTCCCTCATTGCAATCGAGTTTTAGAAGGAAACGCAGTACAACCACGGCATTAATAGATGTAACGGACAACATATTGGCTGCCCAGGATGCAGGAATGTGCACACTATTGGTTCTGCTTCATTACTCCCGCGCCTTTGATGCTATAAATGTGGATTTACTCCTATCCAAAATGTCCGCCTATGGTTTGGATCGAAGCACACTATTATGGTTCCATAGCTACTTAAGCAATCGGAGCCAATCAGTACAGATAAGTTTAGCGGATCGATCCAAATGTGTTTCTACGCCTATTCCACTTGATCGGGGTGTTCCCCAGGGCACCATTCTGGGTCCAATCCTATTTAATTTTTATTGCGCGGACATTGTTAAGTGTATACAAAAATGTAAATACCACATTTATGCTGACGACCTTCAAATATATATATGTTTCAGACCAAGTGATTACATGAATGCTCTTAAAGATCTTAATGACGACCTTCACAGAATTGTTGACTGGTCTGATAAAAATTGTTTGCTGCTAAATCCTTTAAAAACTAAGTACATGCTATTTGGCACAAAAAAGCAGCTCAGCAAACTGCCAGAGGATTTGAGCGTTTCCCTGAAGGGGAATAAAATAGAGCGAGTAAGGGTAGCACGTAAGCTGGAGTTTTGACGAAAGCTTAAGGTTTGCGGATCATATAGCGGAATCAGTAAAAAATAGCTTTTATCGCCTTAAGGTTTTATACAAAATAAGACCTTTTCTGTCTGAGGAGCAACGCGTGCAGCTGACTGAGGCGCTGGTTCTATCAAAACTCAATTACGCTGATGCTGTGTATGGCCCAAGATTGCTGGGCAGAACTGAGCGGCTCATTCAGCGAGTTCAGAATGCATGTGGTCGGTTTTGCTTCTCTGTACCGGCTAGAGGACACATCACTCCATTCCTTAATAACCATCTCATCTTGAAGATGAAGTCGAGGCGAAAACTACACCTTGCTTGCCTGCTTTTTGGAGTGATTAAGACACAGGAACCACTGTACCTGTACGAGAGGCTTGGCTGGATTGGAGCTCAGAGAGATCGTGAAAGGCGAGTATGCTCACAGCAAATGGCTACGCCTGCGCATCTAAGATCTGCATCTTTTAGGGGTGCTTTCCGTTGTGCAGCCTCCAAAATATGGAACAATATCCCACCACCATTGAGGCAGATCAATTCGAATTACACATTTAAACATCGATTAAAGCAATATCTTCTTGATGCGCAGCGGGAAATGGGCATATATCGCGGTGATTCCTCATTTATATAGATATATATGTGTGTGTGTGTGCGTGAGAGGGTGTGTGTGTATTATATATACATATATTTTTTCTGTGAGTTTACGTATTGTGTTGTTTGGTTGCTGTAAAAATATATTAATATATATATATTTTGTTCCTAGTGCGTGTCTGTCAATATAAAATGTATATACACGTATCTAATTTATGTATGATAATATTGAATGTGATATAAATGATAAATTGTATTAATTATTTATGTTTCCAAATAATTTTACGAGTATGTGTTTCTGTTTTTTTTTATTCTTATATTTCTTTTTTTTTCCGATAATCAGTTGTGGAACTGATTATCGGAGATAAGAGAACCATAGGTGTCAATTGAAAATCAGCGTCAGGTCCCACAAACCTGACAACATGCTGTTGACAACCTGTTTTGGCGCAGCCGCGAGATAGTGACAGAATAAATCACCGTTGTAACAGTTATTATTAGTGTGTGTTACTTTTTTGCGTTGTTTGTTTACGATAATTTTGCTTTTTCTTGTATTTTTTTGTTCTCAAAATCTTGTATTACTGTCTCGTTGTTTGTGTCAAAATAAATGTATTTTCTTTCTTACAAGGCACAGTTTCTTACAGAAATAATAAACTTAATTTAATTAAAGAATTAAACTAAATTTAACTAAAACGATAAACTTTTAGTTTTAAAGAAAAAATGTTTCAGGCAGGAATCGAACCTGCACTTTCCGCAATCCGGGCGGACGCACTAACCAATAATGCTATTTATTTCTCTTGTATTTCTGAGGCTGCAAGGCAGCTTTCAGCGCCTAGAGAAATTTTTGTGGAGCGACTTACCGAATGGAATTTATCTAGTAAATATTTTCTTTAGATTTATAAATCTAGCAGTAAAATGCTTAAAAATATAATAAACTTTTCGTTTTTACTACACTAGAAAAAAGTTTACAATAAATAAACGCATTTTATATTTTACTTTTGGCCCACACCCAGGCGTGTATTTAATATATAACATTGATTGCTTTTCAAGTTAGAAAATGCTAGGTATTTTTTATAACTACACCTTTATCATGAAATCATTATAACAACAAGTATCCAGTTACTTATATTTTAAGTTATGTGAATAGCGAGCGGATCACAATTTCGAATTCTACATGATAACTACTGACTGATGTTTTTTCTAGTAAAATTTTCTTAACATGGAATTTGAACATTGATACGATTGGCTCCACAGACTGCTATCAGATCCTGAGGCTCTGGACCGTTACTTGCTAGATGCAGGGTTCGAACAAGTTTTCCACACACAGCCGACGCCTTTGCCACTCAACAATGCGACGCGATTTGTCTTTGACAAGTCAATTACACCCCCACCTGAAACAGGTAAATATTTAAGTTAGGTTTAGTAAGCGAGGTTATTCATGAGATTATGAATACAGGGTTATATGAAAAGTCAATGTAGATATATAAGTACATTACTTTTTAGGACACTGTTGATAGATTTGACCCTAAGAACTGTTGTCGAAAACTTAACCGTTAAAAAAGGATTTGATTTTTTTTCTCTAAATTAATTTTAACTTTTTTCGTTTCTTTGATCCGATTTTTTACTGCTTTTATGGAAAAGGCATGTCAGTCCATAATAATAAACAATTAAACTAGAAAAAGCTGCCATCACTGCCCTATGTCACCAAATCTACATATCGCACCTCCGATGCGACACTGCCACTTATGCAAAAAAAAAAACTTTTTTCTGGATGAGCGTTTAACACTTTAACATCCCAAAACATACAATATTTAAAGATTTTTACGTGATGAAAAGCTTATACAGCTTAGCTATTCATCTAAAAAAAAATTAAAAAAAAATCTTTAAATATTGTATGTTTTGGGATGTTAAAGTTTTAAACGCTTCTCCTGAAAAAATGATATTTTTGCATAAGTGACAGTGTCACACCGGAGGTGCGATATGTTGCTGACATATGTAAGACGACAGTTTGTTTTGGGGTGATGACTATTATATTATATCAAAAGAGAAATTTATTCATTCTTTCAATATTTATGAGAACTCATCTTTTTAAGATTTCGCGGCAGTGGCGGACTAAGCTCGTCTGAGGCCCGGGGCGGCAAAGCTGAATGAAGCCCCCCAAATGAAATTTGACAAATATGTCCACTTAAAAAATTACCCTTGTTTTACAACATATTATCATTGGAGTAAAATATGGACAAATGTACTAAAATGTTACATAAGTCAACGACTTGTCAGTGACTTATATCGACTTGGTGAAATAGCGCCCTGGTTAAAGTGACAACTA
Source organism: Chilo suppressalis (assembly GCA_902850365.2). Lineage (NCBI taxonomy): Eukaryota > Metazoa > Arthropoda > Insecta > Lepidoptera > Crambidae > Chilo > Chilo suppressalis. Next base: position 15,672,750 of record OU963897.1, on the reverse strand, counting down.
ATTGTGAGAATGTAGATTTTTTCACTCTGTTTTCTCAACTTTCCCTTAGGATTATTAAATAAAGTTGTTACCGAACCTGCAAGTGATAATAACTTACACATGTTTTAAAGCTAACCAAAGTGGTATAATAGTCACAGTTGTACAATACTTTTTAAAAAAATAACATACTCTAAATATAATAAAAAGGTTCAATAGGCATTTTATGATAGGATTAGATTCTTCATACAATACTGGCAGCTATGAGCAGCAGCATAGTAGCTAGCTGTCACAGCCTGTCCATTGTTTTTGTCTTCTCACGTGTTTCGTCCCTGGTAGATGTGTTATACCGTACTCTTCGTCGTTATATCTATCTTCTAACTGTTGACTTGGTTCTTATACTGGATTTTGACCATTGCTTGAAAATTGGCTTAATCATGGCAACGTTTACTAACAAGGGTATTTTTCGATAATCTTACATGCTACTGTTTTGTGAAGGAGTGTTCGCGTGCTCGTGAAGAATATGTACATGTCACGCTATCCTGCTTTAAGAGTACGCGATGCTAAGGTGTTTGATGGATCTATCGAAGATTACGCGAAACTGATTATGTTCTGAGACAAAAACAGTGAAAAAGTTGGGAAAACAGTGAAAAAAATTATATTGAAACAGTTAATTAGCCGCCACTTGAACCAGATATGTAGCAACTTTTTTCCAGTTTAATTGTTTATTATGAACTGAAATGCCTTTTACATAAAAACTAATAAAACTGATCAAAGAGAAGAAAAAAATTATAATTAGAACATAAATTGTATTTTTAAGAAAATAATTCAATGCCCTTATTTTAAAACGTCAATTTTTCGACAGTTCATAGGGTCGAATCTATCAGCAATAGGGTATTTGACAAATTTTAGAAATCGATCTCACGTTATTGACTAATGTTTATGGAGTCCGCAAAAAGTGGATGTTCGTCATTCTGTTGTGTATTTCAGTAAAAATAACCAAATCAAAAACTCCATTTTCAAGTTGCCGCGAAAACGTTTTTCTAGACAATATGGCTTCTTACTAGTGTGTGACGTCACACGACTGTTATTAAAACGTCAAACGATACCATGTAATGTCACTTTAACCGGAAGTTTACTTGCGTGTGACGTCATTTTAGGCTCCGCCGATCCCAAGCGTTTTGGGTCACGTGACAATAGATATGAAAACTATTATCTTTTTCGTGTGTTATTAGTAAAATAATATTTTTTTGTAAAAATAGTAAGAACCCCTGCTAATATTCATTTTAAACACAGATGCTAACAATTGGCACTTTATTTTTAATACTGTCAAATACCCTATTAGCTAAATAATAATGTCCTTCGATATCTACATCGACTTCCTGTAACCCTGTATATTTCCAATAAAATATACTTGGTGAAAGTTACACTTACTTTACCTTAAAAATCTAGACTTGCTTTTAATTAAACTATGATAAACCTATTTCTTACTGGTGACACTATATTGGTTTTTCGTGTAGATGCTGAATCACCAGAAGTCGACAGATTTACAGTGCAATTAAAAAAAGACGAGAATGGTCTAGGAATCACTATTGCTGGTAAGTAGGCAAAGGATGTACTATCAAGCTTTTTTATATATTCTTTGTAATGTACTTTAGTGTGTTAATAGTAAATTGCATGCAAACATAATATTAGTTTATCTGGCTGTCATTTAAGAAGGGGCATTAACACACGAGAGTGTTTAAAAATAAAAGTGTACTATAAATATTAAAAACTTTATTTTACGATATAGCTAGCAATACTAAAGGAGTTTTATTTATAATTTTGTATATGTGCGCCTATAAAGTTCATCTGTTAAAACCAGTTTTAAATTCGTAATTCGAATATTTCAACATGAGTGTAGATAAAACAATTTATTAAAATGAAAATACACTCTATAACTGCAAAATATTGGAGGACAACGTAACAAGTGCGTGCTTGCGTGACAGACACACCACCTGATGTTTAGTATATGTGATAAGAACCAGTTGCGAAGATAGCTGCTCTTATGGTAGCAAATCATGCTACTTTAATCAACATCACTTTGTTAGCCTGGACACAATTCCTTTGCAGTTTTTAGGAACAATGTTACTCACTGTAGAAAAAAACCCTATCTGTAGTGTGTGTAGAAATTTTGAACTCTTCTGTAAATAGGATTGGATGTTTCTTATAAACGTTGTATAGTGCAATTAAAATTTACGGTGGTTGTGTGTGAAGTTAGCAGCGAGCGCAACTACGCACATGCAAGTACAGTTAAGAGCTTGCTCACACTTATGTGGCAGCGACATCTGTGTAGATATCGCTACTTCCGGTGTCGCCGAAGCAGATTTAATACTCCATCAACAGATAGCGCTATTGACCGAGCACTCCGCTAACTAAATCGCGCTAACGAAATCTGGAGGCACACACAAGATATGTACAGAGCGCGTCCACAATAACTGTCGAATGTCGGGTTGCGGTCCCCGAGCTAAGATCACCCAGCTCGAAGGAAGATCTTCCCTTTAGGCATACCTACACTTGTCAATTGCGCCGCGACTTACGCCAACTCCACAGCCACCATTGCGTTGGTATTGTGCTGTACATACATATTTTGTAAATGCAGGCTACTAAAGTTTTTTTTTCCTTTAGATACATAATAGACTAATAGTCTAGCAGTTTAATGCTTAAAATAAAAGCATATTAATATGATAGTTTTCTTTTGTAGGATACGTCTGCGAGAAGGAGGAGTTGTCTGGTATATTCGTGAAGTCAGTGACGGCGGGCAGCGCGGCGGCCATGAGCGGGCGGGTGAGGGTCAATGACCGCATTGTCGCCGTCGACGGCGTCTCGCTCGCCGGCAAGTCAAACCAACGCGCCGTCGACGCGCTGAAACAGAGCGGGAATGTCGTCACTCTGGAACTGGAGAGGTGCGTGACTCGGACGAGGGTCAATGTCCGTAATTATCGTCGCCGTCGACGGCGTCTTGCTCGCCGGCAAGTAGAACCAACGCGCCGTCGACGCGCTGAAACAGAGCGGGAATGTCGTCACTCTAGAACTAGAGAGGTGAGTGACTCGGGTCAGGGTTAACAACCGCTTCCTCGCCGTCGACGGCGTCTCGCTCGCAGGGAAGTCTAACCAACGCGCCATCGACGCACTGAAACAGAGCGTAAATGTAGTCACTCTGGAAATAAGAGAGGTGAGTGACTCGGGTGAGGGTCAACAAGCGGGAATGTCGTCACTTTGGAACTGGAGAGGTATTATGACTCTAAAATGATCATTAGAAATTTTTATGTACCGAAAAATCGATGTGAAAATAAATTTAAATAATAATAGGTTCTTGACAGTTTATCCGTCAAAAGACTAATTGTAGGCTTTGGACTATAAAGAACTACTATTGCTTTATTTTTTTATCGCTAAAAAGCGTGATTCCTTGGCTAAGGTACTGGAAGGGTAACTAAAGGAATAGTAATTGTTAGGTTAAAACGCCTCTTAGAGATACCAAGTACGCGTTGTCACGACGAATTTGAAGGAACGAAAATGTCATAAAACCGAGGAGATCACCCAAGTGTTGGTGAATAGCTACGAAGAAGTTAAACAAAATAACTTTTATGGATATTTATTGATGCTCTGCGAATTTTTGCTATTTGGCAAGTGGTATAAAACCGTGGCCGAAAAGCAAATAATGCTAAGCGTTGATTGTTACAGATACCTCCGCGGGCCAAAGTTCGAACAGCTGCAGCAAGCTATAGCGGCGGGCGAGAGTGCAGCAGTGGCGGCGCCCCACAACCCCTTCCTGCACATGCATCGACCGGAGCCGCCCGTCGACCACGACATACAGATGACACACCTACACACCTCGTACGTATTGCCCATATACGATAGGTTATACAGCAAGCGATATCGGCGGGCGAGAGTGCAGCAACAACCTCTTCCTGCACATGCGTCGACCGGAGCCGCCCGTCGACCATGACATACAGATGACGTATCTCCACACCTCGTACGTAGTGCCCATATACGATAGGTTATGCAGCAACCGATATCGGTGGGCGAGAGTGCAACAACAACCTATTCCTGCACATGCATCGACCGCAGCCGCCCGTCGACCACGACATACAGATGACACACCTACACACCTCGTACATAGTGCCCATATACGATAGGCTATGCAGCAACCGATATCGGCGGCCGAGAGTGCAGCAACAACCCCTTCCTGCACATGCATCGACCGGAGCCGCCCGTCGACCACGCCATACAGATGACACACCTACACACCTCGTACGTAGTGCCCATATACGATAGGTTATGCAGCAACCGATATCGGCGGCCGAGAGTGCAGCAACAACTCCATCCTGCACATTCATCGACCGGAGCCGCCCGTCGACCACGACAAACAGATGACACAGCTACACACCTCGTACGATGTGCCCATCGCACCTTTAGAATTGAAGTGACCTAATCCAAAATTCTACTTTTTTGGTAAATGCTAAAAATGTGATTGACAAGTTGGCCATTTTTTTTGTTTTTCTATTATAATGCTATAAGTTATACGTTTATTATCATATTTTTTATTGTTAAAGGTAGGATAAGGATTGTTTTCACGATTGTTTACTAAACCAGTCTGTACAAGTAATTTTTTTTTATTTAAGTCACTTCAATTCTAAAGGTGCGATACGATAGGTTTTGCAGCAACCGATATCGGCGGGTGAGAGTGCAGCAACAACCCCTTCCTGCACATGCATCGACCGGAGCGCGCCCGTCGATCACGACATACAGATGACAAACCTACACACCTCGTACGTAATGCCCATAAACGATAGGTTATGCAGCAAACGACAGTGGCGGGCGAGAGTGCAGCAACAACCCCTTCCTGCACATGCATCGACCGGAGCCGCCCGTCGACCACGACATACAAATGACATACCTAAAACCTCGTACGTAGATTTTAGGGCATGCATGTGCAGTATTGACTGTATCCTACCCTCCTACCCCTACCCTCGCCTGTACACGCCCCGCCCACGACATACAAATGACACACTTCCATATCACGTAGCGGGTCGCGATAATTATGTCAGCAGCATACTCAACATCTTGATTTATCACGGCCATTGTTACCATCTGCAATACCATTAAAATTAGTCAAAAGGCAAATAGGCCTACCGAGTGTCCAATATATATGATGTACTGTAAGCAGCACTACTAAGGTAGTGGCACGAATGACCACAGGAGCAATGAAAGTAGGAGTTAGTAGCCGATCGCTGAAAGTGATAACATCTAGCCATAGACGCAAAGTGATACCACATTTAGTGAACGGCTGCCTACTCTTGTTTTCATTGATCACGGAAGGAAATGTGGATTATTGGTTCTTGTCAGTCATTGGTGTTAACTTGCAATTGGTGCAATTAAAACCATCCTTATTGCTATTCCGATAACAGCGTAGACAGCGCGGTGGAGGAAGTTTCACCGTCGCCGCCCCGTTCACCGCCGACGCCGCCCTCGCAACGCTCCCACCCGCCCTTCGAGATGCCGCGCACGCAGGAACAGAAGGATGCCATCAAACGGAAATGGCAAGCTATACTTGGTAAGTTATTTTTATTCCAATAACAGCGTAGACAGCGCGGTTTAGGAAGTTTCACCGTCCGCGCCCCGTTCGCCGCCGACGCCGCCCGCGCAACGCTCCCACCCGCCCTTCGGATGCCGCGCCCGCAGGAACAGAAGGACGCCATCAAACGGAAATGGCAAGCTATACTTAGTAAGTAATTTTTATTCCAATAACAGTGTAGACAGCGCGGTTTAGGAAGTTCACCGTCCGCGCCCCGTTCGCCGCCGACACCGCCCGTGCAATGCTCCCACCCGCCCTTCGAGATGCCGCGCACGCAGGAACAGAAGGACGCCATGAAACGGAAATGGCAGGCTATACTTGGTAAGTAATTGTTATTCCAATAACAGTGTAGACAGCGTGGTTTAGGAAGTTTCACCGTCCGCGTCCCGTTCGCCGCCGACACCGCCCGTGCAACGCTCCCACCCGCCCTTCGAGATGCCGCGCACGCAGGAACAGAAGGACGCCATGAAACGGAAATGGCAGGCTATACTTGGTAAGTAATTGTTATTCCAATAACAGTGTCACACATCAAAAAAGTCTGAGCAACATGCAACATTTACGCTAACTACTAGTTTTATCAGTTGATATTGTATGTTATCGTTATAAACTGTATAATTTATTTAAAAAAAAAATCTTGCTTTAGTCACTAATAAATAACATTGGTTATAATAACCAATGAAATAAAAGTATATAAATAATAATGATGGGCAAAGCTGCTAGAAAACGAGGCGTCGGTCGCAGGAAGAAATCTTGGTTAAGGAACCTAATCAAGAATGAACTGGAATCTCGAGCGCCGCGGAATTATTCCATCTCGCTAAAGGTAAGGAGACGTATGCTGAGGTGTGAATAAGAAGAAGAATATAATGTATAGAAAATTGTCAAAAAGTTCAAAAAAGGTTATGTTCCTTGGACTACTTTGATGAGCATAATTTATATTTTAAAGATTACGCTGTGTATACATATTTATATTCATTTATTGAGTATTAAAAAATGATAATAAAGTTTTTCAAGGGCTTGACCAGGAACTATAACATGAAACGAAAACAAGTTTTGTTTTCGTGTCTGTACCGATTCCCAAGCGCTGATATTCACGACAATTACAGTTCAGTTCATCATGACGCCTATTATCGACTGTTTTGAGCATTGTTAAATTGTTTTTATCAGGTTCCGATGTCGAAATCGTAGTTGGCGTAGTAGTTCGCGGCGGAGGTGGGTTGGGCATATCCTTGGAAGGCACAGTGGACGTGGAAGGGGGTCGTGAAGTTCGTCCGCATCACTACGTGCGATCCGTACTGCCTGAAGGACCAGTAGGCCGCGCTGGAGTGCATCGACCAGGAGACGAACTGTTAGGTACGATAGTCTCCCTGACAGATTCGCGTCGAAGGCAGGTCTTCTTTTAAGGTACAGTTGACGAGGAAGAGGGTTGTGAAGTTTGTCCGCGTCACTACGTGCGATCCGTACTGCCTAAAGGACCAGTAAGCCGCGCTGGAGTGCATTGACCTGCAGGCCTATTCGCTAACTGCTTTTGACAGGTGAAAGTGATCATCACCGAACTATTTAGTGATCCACTACTGCTTTATTAAAACGCCACTGCGATACTTGTTCTAAAAAGCATCGATGGATAAGGAATTTTCTCTTTAGTTACACACTGTACATGACAAAAAAGTTAGGGAATAGGCCGGCAGGAGATGAATTGCTGGGTTTGATAAACTCGACTTTATTGGATTAAAGTAACAGATTCGAGACACCAGAGACACAGAGTAGACAGACAACCTGTTTATTTGCCATATGTCAAAGGAGTGACTGAAAAAATCTCAAAACATACTGAATAAGTACCCACTAAACAGTGTCTTCACTCCTTTACGAAAGGTTTCACAATACCTACGGTCTCCTAAAGACAACTTCCCCTTGGAGAAACCTGGTGTCTATAAGATCGATTGCAGCTGTGGCAGTTTGTACAATGGCCAAACAAAGCGAACAGTAGCATGCCGAATGAGGGAACACATAATAGCAATCAAGAACAACGACACGCAGAAATAAGCCATTGCGGAACATTTGATTGATTTTGGTCCTAACCACTGGATTGGGTTTCATAACCCCCAGATTATCTCGACAAAACGCTACTAAATACCAAGATTCGTCAGGGAAGCGATTGAAATAACAAAACATAAAATTTTCAATCGTGAGGACGGGTTTAAATTGTCGAGTGTCTGGAATCCTGTGGTTCGTATGTGTAAAACCGGAAATAATCGAAAAAAGTGTCGTGTCGCGATCCGATACTGTAAGTGTTGTGTGTCGAGAACAGTTTCGAGTGAATAGTGAGAATGTGAGCAGTGGTACGGGTATCGAACGCAATAAAAGACTTCGTCGGAGGGTAGACCGATATGTCTGCCGATAACAGCCTACCCGCAATTACTTCAGTTACTCCGTGATCATGGCGCTTGAAACAGTGCCGAAATAAAAAACTCGCTAAAAACAAGTTTCATGGTAACAATCTTATATTACTATAATGTTAGTAGACCATGAAAGTTCAAAACAATATGAGATTAGTGAAGTGCATCCGCATCATCACATTCAATCAATTTGATAGTGCTGGCGTACATCGACATGCCCCCCTAGCATGACCAAATGCTAGAGGAGCAGGAGACGAACTGCTGAGTAAGGTAAACTCCTAAACAGACTTTTATAAGTCACTTCAGATGAGAAAGGGGACTGGAAAGTGTGTCTTCATCACCACTTGCGATCCGCATTGCCCGAAGGACCAGGGGGCCTATCGCCTATCGGGATTGCTTTGGCTATCGGTATAGCTTAAGATTTCATTTTGTTATTTCTAGCCGCCGAAGGTTTTCAAATGCATCGCGCTCTTTTAGCGGTGGTAATGACAATGTTAAAGAAAATGAGTATGAGGTATTTCAAAACCTTCGGCTGTCAGAATACAGTGATTTAAGGACAGCCAACTGTCAAAATAAATAGAATTTTGGTAACGAGGTTACTATAGCTATCTGGTCATAGTAGAAGAAGAAAATATTCTACACAACAATGACTTAATTGGCTAAGTTTAAATCCTCCACTTCAAAGCTAAAGTGCCGATGTAGTATAACTAATTTCTTTCTAAACTATGAAATGAATGGAATCGCAGAAGGAGATAAAATACCCAATTATGCTCCAGACGACGAAAATCCGTAAGCACTACAAATGTTATCAGACCACTTACCGACTCCGCAACACTGGTTTTACCCGACTGTGCGACGCAAGCAACGCAAAGAGTGGGTATTGTGCTTAACAGTATGTTTTAAATTTTGATGGCTTCTTTACTTTGTGGCCAATTTTAATTATTTTTACGGGAAACCTTTAAATTATGATTTCCTAATGTCCATATTGATTGTTCAGAGGTGAATGGGCACCGTTTGCTGGGCATGAACCACTTGGAAGTGGTGTCGATATTAAAGGAGCTATCGAGTGAGGTGTGCATGGTCTGCGCCCGGCCCAAGCCACAGCCCGCGTTAGAACTGGCCCCGCCTTCTGCTACCCTTGTCAAGGTATGTCATTATAACTTCTATTTTAATACAACATTAACTTTCTCGACTGTTTAAATATTTAATATTTGGGAAATGTTTAAAAAGAATGAAAAAATACAATTGGTAACCTAAGAGCCTGCGCTACGTTAAGCGGGAGCGTGAAGCGGGCGCCCCCTCCGCGTGTTTGTTTCATGTTATTTCATAGAGCAGTGCTGCGTGAGTTAAGAAAGCATGAAAAGGTTTTTCAGTAGGTCGAATTTTATACGCTTACAAAATCATAATTAAAAAAGTGACATTAAAAAGACCTGAAATAGGGGTGATGACGGGGTACACTAAACGAAATTCTATTCAGTCCGTCAGTTAGATGATCAAAAAATAATGGGCACGTATTTTTTCTTTGGGCAATCAACCAAAAAATGACAAAGTTATGGAGCCGCAAAGTTTGGGAGTAGGGGCTCGTGACGTCACTTTTGAGTGAATTTTCACTTAAAAGTGTACTCAAACGTGACGTCATGCGACTTTTCAAATCAATATATCTCTGCAAAGTTTATATTATGTGAAAAAAGAAAAAATACGTGTCCAATACTTTTTGATAATCTACCTGATAAACGAAGAAAAAAAAATTGTCATCATCCCTATTGTAGCTATTCCCAAACATTCAACGCATTTGACGAGTTTTCCTTTCACCCTGCATTAACCATTAACGATAATATTTATTATTATTGTACGGTAGAACAATGACAGATATTCAAGTCACATTATTTCAGAAAAGCTTAAATTAAAGGATGTTGGCCTCTCGTGTTTCAATCTATATAATGTTAACGATGCTTATACAATAGAAAAGAAATACAATTCACATAACATGTAATATTACTTTAAAGATACATAATGTATATTATACATTGTATAAAATAGAAAAGATATAGAATACGAACAGTACGTAATCTCAAAAATTAAGCTTTTGACCTTTATATTTAGATAACTGCATTTAAAGTTGAGGAGCTAAAAATTGCCCGCCATCAAGGTAGTCATCTCATGCTTGCACCAGTTTTTTTTAAGAATAACAAATTAGCGGTTTTTGTACAGGCTAAATCGGACGGTAGTTTAGCGGGTGCAGGCGCAGAAGAGGGCGGGTCGCTGTCAGCGGGCGGCAAAGTTCGTTCACGAAGCCTCGAGCCCCTAACTGGACTCGCTATGTGGTCTTCAGAACCGCAGATTATTGGTAAGACCTGAATGAAACTTATATTTTGTTTTATTTTTCTTACAAAATATTCCCGTTTTTCATTCATCCAAATATTGCATGTGGCGGCGACATCTACACGCCAACATGGAGGAACTAATCACTCGCCTCATCAAGAGATGGCGCTACTGGCGCTTCGATCAATAAGTATGGAGGCTGCCAGAGCCACCAGGCCAAGTAAAAGTAAACTACAGGTGTGAAAATAAAAGATAGGGTATAGGTTGAACGGTCTATATTGTAAATTACTTTGGTCTACATTTTATAACAAAAGAACAACTAAAAGAACACTAGGTCCGATAGGGGTCGCTTCAATGAGTTCAATGGATGTTGTGTGATGGGCCGCATAAGTAAGGGTTGGTCATATCACACTTATATAAAGGCGAAAGTTTGTGTGTATGTTCGTCACTTCTTCACGTCTAAATGGCTGGAGCGATTTTAATAAACGTTGGTATTGAGTTAGCTGTCACCCTGGATTAAATATAGGTTAAGTTTTACTGCGGGAAAATATCCCTAATAGAGCACAGCTAATCTATATATATAAAAATGAAACCCGTTTTCCGTTGTCACGACATAACATGAAAACGGCTTGACCGATTTGGCTGATTTTTTTTTTAGAATATTCCTTGAAGTACGAGTATGGTTCTTACGAAGAGAAAAATTAAAAAAAATGCCTGAAAATGTCAAAAAACAATACTTTTCTTTACTTCCATACAAACGATTCGTAATAATACTTAAAAGTCAATTTGAACTTTAATACCAAACCATAAGTTTCAAATGTTAGTGGAGAGATTCTGGGAAGGCAAAACAATTGAGCGACGTGATGTCAATAGAAGTTTGGAAAAGATAAATATACCATCTTCAGTTTTTTTATAATCTATATATATATAACTCAAAGGTGACTGACTGACGTAGTAATCTATCAACGCCCAGCCTAAACCACTGGACGGATCGGGCTGAAATTTGGCATGCAGGTAGATGTTATGACGTAGGCATCCGCTAAGAAAGGATTTTGATCAATTCTACCCCCAAGGGGATAAAATAGGGAATGAAAGTTTGTATGAAACTTTGTCAATTTTAAAACCGAACGGGCTGAGACTTTGCATGCAGGTATAAGAATAATCATAGATGAATGTCATTGTGTATAAAACAAGCCTGAGAACAAAAACTGTAGTCTACGCTTCAGCTCTACACCGAAGCGAAGCGAGGGCGGGCCGCTAGTATTAAATAAAGATCAATCCCTAAATGGAGACACCACGGTTCATACTCATACTAAACTAATTAAAAAGCAAGATGCACCGACCTCGTGTGTTCCGCTCTTTGGCACCAAATACTTAGGAGAGCATATTCAGTGCCCCTCCCTGATCTTCGGGAGTTAAAAGGTGGTGGTTGGCAACCAGCCCGTGCAGGTGACGTGGCCCTGGTAGACCCCGTCCTTATGGTACCAATTCCAAGCCAATAAACTAATATACCTAGTTAGGTCATAAATTCTGTCACATGTTTAATATAAAATAATTGAAACAAGTTTATTCATTATGTCACCATTTATATACCAAAATGAACTTAACAAAACATTGATTCTTATGACAATAAAGTTTATTCAAAATGACCTCCGTGATTTTGAATTCAGGCCTTCAATATGCGCAGCCAGTCGTCTATCGCAGCACGAACGAGGTCCATGTCAATATCGGCGGCTGCCTTAATCAAGGATGTCTTGAGTGACTCCAAATTGGGATGAGGCTTTGAGCACGCCTTTTCCTCCAAGTGTTGCCATATCTTGTTATCTAACGGACTCAAATCTGGACTGGAGGAGGGCCAGTCTTCGTGCCGTATGAAGTCGATTTCACGCGCCGCCCCAACCAGTCTTGTGTGCTCTTCGCTCTATGAGCTGGCGCTGAATCTTGTTGGAATATCCAGTGCCTATTATTAAACATGGTATGAGAAACAGGTTCCACAAGGTTCGTCAGGACTGTATTTTGATACACAACTGCATTCGTTTAAACACCTTTCTCACAAAAATGTACATCTGTTAAACCCCAATAACAATCTCCCAACCATACCATGAGCGAGGATGGAAAATGACCTCGTTGGACACGCAGATACGGTTGCTCGCTTCTTCACTACTGTGTGCGTACACCTTATCATTTTGTTTGTTGTAGCTCTCTTCTATGGTAATTTTTTTTTTATCCGGTAAAAGGAATTTCCCGATATTTTTTTCCCGCGTACCGTTTCAACAAAGCGCGGCATCTCTTCAGTCTCAGGTCCATTAGACGAGCATTCAAACGATGACCTGTTTTTCTTCGATATGCCCGAAGCCCTGAGTTTTCATTTACCCTTTTCACCGTGGTTCTGCTTAACCCCATCTGAAAGGCCAACAGTTTCTGCTTACGTTTGGGATTTCTTTGAATTCGCGCCTTCACAGCTTTTATCACTGCTGGAGTCCTAACAGACCGAGGGCGACCACTTCTTGACCTGTTATCTACACTAGAGTCTTCATTGTATCGTTTGATGGTACGATAAACGAATCTATTGGCTATATTCAAAATTTTCAGTGTGTCAAAAATTTGAATTGGCGCGTAACCGCAACGATGCAACGCAATAACTGCAGCACGTCCACTCCATATTTAAAAATGAGTAAAATTCTTAGAAGTATACATTTTTATTTTCATGAACAATTCGAAATTCGAATTCAATAAACTTTTTTGTGGCCAGCATTCTAAAAGAAAAGTTTTTACTGTGTTACAGACAATCCTTATGACCTGATTGTGTATGTTATTAATTTATAATTCCCGTCATAGGTTGTCGGCTGATCTTGCTCCTGTTTCACAGGGCATTCAACCGCCTGCTTCTCTCCACCCGATCTCACAAATAGTCTGGCTGAAGTTTGTGGGCACAGCACTCAGCACTTGACCTCAAAATAATTTTTATTTTCCTTTAAAAAATACGATCAACACGGGCCGCGTCAAAAATTATTTTATTTTATGGCTTGTGATTGTGTCTTTGCAATTCGGCCAATCTTCTAAAATGAAATGATCCAAATGATAGTCATTTCCACCGAATAACGACAAAAGGCATGACATTAGCTGTCATAATTCATTCCTGAAAGCACAAGCCTTCAGGGCTTGGTCGAGGTTGCCTTACCGGTGCTTCGATATTATTTCCGAACGTTCCGTTTTCCAAAGTTCTTACATAATTGAAATGCAAAAAATGAGCATATATTATAGCAAACAAAATTTAACCAGCAGAAACAAATATCTAAGCGTTTCCTAAATATAAAACCTTTTTGACACACAAAGAACTGTGCAACGACGCTTCAATTCATAAAAAGGTGTCTGTTTACAACCTCAACAAAAGTGTCATCTAGAAGTGCGTGGCTTTTCTCCGCTGTATCTCAATACTTGTTAGGCTTGCAGGGTCTTCGCCCTATCAGCTTGTTACCATTTGTCTCAAAAATATTAGACAGAGTAGATAACATACCACACAGAATATCTTGTGAACAATAATATCCTCCCACTTACTCAGTCTGGCTTTCGTAGAGGACATAGTACAGTTACAGTACTGATCGTTGTTATGGATGACCTTACTGCTCAGGATCCGGGAAACGTAAGCATCTTAGTCCTACTTGACTTCTCACGTGCCTTTGACACTTTATATACTACTCTCCTGTCGAAATTATCATACTATGGGGTTGACGATAATACTGTTCATTGGTTTGACAGTTATCTGTCAGACCGGCATCAGTATGTCGAACTGTCGAATCCCAATGGAGTAAGAAAGTGTTCTACTCTTCTCCCAGTCCTCCGCGGAGTTCCACAGGGATCCATTCTTGGTCCAACTCTTTACATCCTGTACAGCGCTGACTTAGTAAAAGCTATGAAGTATTTCAAATACCGTCTTTATGCCGATTATCTGCAACTGTATTTATCTTTCCCACCTAATGATTGGGCAAGTGCACTGCAAAAGGTAAATGAGGATTTGGCACATATATCTGCCTGGTGCAGGTCTAATTGCCTTGTCCTCGACCCCAAAAAGACAAAACACATACTGATAGGATCAAAGAGTAATATAAAGAATCTTGATGGTGTTCCCTGAACATCACACTAAATGATGAACTTATTCAACGTGTCCATGCGGCCACAAATCTGGGTCCGACTTTTGATTGCCACCTGAATTTTGAGAGACACATTGCAAAGTGTGTACGAATATGCTTCTATAGACTCAAATTTCTTTAAAAGATAAGGCCTTACCTCTGTGAGTTGTTACGATTCACATTGATGTCGCACCATCGTCGCACCAGCTCATGCTGAGACGGTCCTGGACCTTTATTATTATTGCTATTTTATATTTTCTTTTTTACGATTTACTGTGTAATGGGGGTTAGTTAAAATCTTTTTCTTTTTTTCTTTTATTTCAAGATAAATTGTTCTGGGTAATACAAAGTAACAGACAGAGATTTCCGCATTTATAATATTAATATATATATATATATGGTTTCGGTTACCTTGCCCGTATTAAAATATGGACACCCGCGACTATGTTTACGTGGATTAATATAATCCTGTGGCATTCCATCTATTCAAATGGATTAAAAGTATCTTAATTATATAATACGATAAATATTTTCATGTTGACGTATTTAGATAGCAGAAAACTTGTTTAAAGCCAAGTGAATAAGCCATAGATTATAATCTTAATTCATGCTAATCCAGTTATCAATGTAAATCCTTAACCCCCCAAGGTTAGATGTGAGTTTAAAATTTCGATAAGTTTTATTATGTTTATGATGTGTTTTTTTTTGCTTCATAGAAGATACTTATTCATTGAATATTGATGAAAATGTAAAGATATTCTTTCAATAGTCTTTTTACACATTGACAAAGCCTTGTAGGTATTATTGAGCTAAAGAAAACTATAGGATATTGAAAAAATATGATATTTATATCTAAAGAAAAGTTTACTAGAAAAAAATCCACTGGGACCAGGCAACAGACGGGACTCGAACCTGCGCCCTTCGCTATCCGGGCGAATGCACTGTCCATTATGCTACCGCGGCCCTGACGGCCGTGTCGAATTTTTCTCTAGCCTTAGGCTGCAAGGCAGCGCCATCTCTTCGCATTGCGCATTGTAGGTAACCCACAATGTCAAATGAATACTTTTACAATAATTAAACATTTGAAAGAATAAATAGAAATTATAGTGATGTTTTTTATTTCGAAGTATTTAACTGCAAGATGTTTAAATCTCAAGAAAAGTTTACTAGAAAAAAAAAACCACGCGGACCAGGCAGCAGACGGGACTCGAACTCGCACCCTTCGATATCCGGGCGAATGCACTGACCATTATACCGCGGCCCTCAGCTCGGCGTGGTCAAAACATAACTATTATTGCTATTTCTTCTTTCAAATGTTTAATACTTGTAAAAGTATTCATTTGACATTGTGGTTTACCTACAATGGGAAGAGATGACGCTGTCTTGCAGCCTAAGAGAAAAATTCGACACGGCCGTTAGGGCCGTGGTAGCATAATGGTCAGTGCATTCGCCAGGATAGCGAAGGGTACGGGTTCGAGTCCCGTCTGCTGCCTGGTCCGCGTGGATTTTTTTTCTAGTAAACTTTTCTTTAGATTTAAACATCTAGCAGGTAAATGCTTAAAAAACAAAAAAACATATATTATGGTATTTACTATCATAATAAATATCTTAAAAATGTGTAATTGGATATGTTTTTATATATCATTTTCTGCATAGGTACATAAATTGCTTTCTTACCCAGAACGGAGTAGGTACATGTTTAAGGTGAGAGGCTATTTTAGCTTGTGTATGTGTGCGCACTGATAAGCTTGATGGCACCAGGGCTAAGCGCGTTCCGTCTGTGATAGTGGAAGTTAGCAACTTTCGCTATAGATGGGACAGGATGGGTGACCAAAAATTTATAAGCTCGAGCACCTTCGTCTCTAGGAAGCGTGTGAATTTGTTGGTCCCGGCTGCATCTGCAGTCGTTATCACCCTTCTAATAATCCCTAGTGGGCCTTCGTGGTGGGTCATAGTCCAATTTCCCTATTCCTTTCGCAGGGAAGGGCTGTGCCCCAGCTGTGGGACGTTAATAGGCTGATGACGATGATGTGTACTTGACAGTTAGCAAATATTTTGATATCGGTTTTTAGTAAAAGTTTGCAATATAATATCTGCTATGGTTTTTAAATGGAAGTTGCGCTGGTTCCTCGCCGATGGGTCAGTAAAACAAACTAAATCGAATGTTACCATTAATCTAGAAAATGGTCCGACTATTTAGTTACCATTCTTTTATTAAGGGTCTGTGATTCATCAGCGATGGTTTTTAGAATGTCTTGTCGTTATGATTAACTCGCAAGAGAGCGCAGCAGTAAGAATTTATTTCCAAAATGATTCTACTGATTAAGATATTCTATAAAACATTCTTATTTTATGCTAGCACTTCACACGGCTATTCGTATTTGTATATTTTCAACATTTTATCCTTATCATCTATACGTGGAAAAAATTGAGAGACTGCTGTTAAATTTACTATTACAGTCGGGCCACGATAACTTTGCAGAGTGAATAATGTAGTCACACCAGAATAACTTGATCGAGCAGCCCTTTTAGGACGTCATATTGAATTCATCAATTCAATTCAGATTCATAAATGTCAAAAATGGTCATGTCATGTCTCATGTCTCATGTCATCTTTCGTTTGAAGATCAATTTTTTATTTGTGGAGAGGAAAGAAGAGGAGATCACGGAAATGTAACAACAATAAAACGAATTTTGACAAAAATCAGTTTCTGTTTTTAACTTGTTATAAGCCATAAACGCAAAATAACATCGTCTAAGTATGGCATGCTAGGAGCAATTTATTATTAGCTCCTAGCTGGAATGCATTACCCGTTTTATGTACTGTTTGTAACTGAGGAGTTTCCTTGTTTAGTCTCCCAAAGTACTCAACAGAATCAAACGACAACAAGAACTCGGAGATCTTCACCTAATTAATATGCAATAAAATAACCATGTAATTGAAGCTACCTAATATAACTGTTTAGTATTTGTTGTTTAAATACAGATTTTGAAATTAAAATTTTGGTTTATGATGTGCTATATGCACATCATATATACCAAACTTTCACATTCTTAACTAGTTTCGATTTTAAGATAGACCCTGTGGCAGAAACCATTTAAAAACACCTTTTCTATAGTGAACAGTACAGTGAGTGCATTGTGAATAATATTGAGTGTTTACTGTGAACTATGTAGTGAATAAAGAATTGTTAAGCGTGAACTGGCACTATACTTTTGAACCCCGTCCCGACACGTAACAATATTTATATCCTACTCAACGAGCTCTAGACTATAATGTATCACATGTATAATATAATTGAGAACTTCAGGGATAGTTTATTAAACTATAATCAGTACCGTCATGTGCCAAGTTTAAATTTTTGCTATTGTCAGTTCACTGCAGAGTTATCGTGGTACGATTGTAGCAAATACGAATAGTAATGGCGAATGCTGGCATCCAAACTAACATTATAAATATGAAATTGTGTTTGTCTGTCGAAATCGATTCGGCGGTTTAAGAATAGATAGGTAACAGATTACCTATCCATGCCTAAACCGCCGAATCGATTGAAATGTAATTAGGTATATAGATACTTCTGAGTCCCGGGAAAGGACAAAGGGTAGTTTTATTTTTAAATAATCCTATAACGTACTGAACAGGGCGGAGAATGTTTGCGAAACAAATTTTTCCACACAGACGAAGACCCCGGGCACCCACTGGTTAGATTTATGTATAAATAAAATAATAATAATATTTTGTACAAACTCTCGGAAAAAAAATCATCTCTGATGTAAACGTTTTAATTTTTTATCCATTATTAGCTATTTTGTTTTTTTTTATTTGTACAGAACTAGTGAAAGGCGAACGCGGGCTCGGATTTTCGATTCTCGACTACCAAGATCCGTTGCGGCCTTCCCACACGCTGGTCGTGATCCGCTCGCTAGTGCCGGGCGGCGTCGCGCAACAAGACGGTCGGCTTATACCCGGCGATCGGTTGCTTTTCGTCAATGACCAGGTATTTATTGTCTTTTTCATGTATATAAGATTCTTAATAATTTCACTACAATAATTTATTTTTTTCGAATAGGATGGGATGGGTAGGCCCCCTCCAGTTAGACAAGCAAAATGAGGAGGTAGGAAGAAAAAAACAGTTTTTCTGTTGTGGGAATAAATGATATAGGGATTTTTTTCTCGAATTCTAGCGCTTGACTGGGGAAGTAACTTCCACCTTACAAAATCCTACTCAAATTATACAAAATTTCGGTGGTATTGTTTCTATTGGTGAGAAAGGTTCCATTGTGGAGTGGGTCGGGGATTGGATACAGGCCAGCAAGGTGAAGATGGCCGAAGCGGTATTCCTTTTCTGCCGCATCACCTATCTCATAACTGGAATCCTCTTACAATTATTTAACATCACGTAGAATGGAATAATTTGCTGCGTCTTGTATGGCGCCATATAAAATTCATTATTACTGTCATAATTTTATGATTTGTTAGTAACTGCATTTGTCATTGTTGATTTTATTCAGTCGGACTGTAGCATGTCGATTCTGTAACATGCAATCTAGTTGCTTTTAGATAATTTGTCCTTTTGTTGTGTAACGACGCAATGATTACTTTACTAAGATCTAAAATTGGAAATGTAGAAGCTCTACAGAATGGTTTTATTTTGCACGACATTTTGTTTAACACAAGCCAGGTGCCAGAGTGGGTTCCTTTGTACCAGTACGAACTAATCTCTCGTAACACGCATGATATTAATTCCTATGATAAGGTTTTGAAAGAAAGAACGAAAAATATTTTTTTTCAGACAAAACAACAGTAAGAGAATACATAAACAAAACATACACATATTTTTTTGGTCTCAAATCGGTCCCAACTCAGCATGGTGCTGATGTTGTCATCAGCACTGGTTTTCATATTTTACTTTATCTCCCTCTAACATTAGTTGTTTTTATTGCAGAACTTAGAAGATGCAAGCTTAGAACAAGCAGTGGCAGCGTTGAAAGGCGCACCGCGTGGCGTAGTCCGTATCGGAGTGGCTAAACCTCTCCCATTGGCCGACGCCCCGCCCCCACTACCGGCCACCGCACCCCCTACCCAAGCGTAAAACTGAACAGCATGTCGATTCTGTTAGATACAATCTCACTTATCATCATCAGCCTATAAATGTTCCCACTGCTGGGGCACAGGCCTTCCCTATGGATGGAATAGGGAGATTGGGCCATGACCCACCACACGGGCCCAGTGCGGATTGGCGGGTGCTTACAATTGAAGATACAGCAGGAACCAACGGCTTAACGTGCCTTCCGAAGCACTGAGGAACTCGAGATAGAAGATTTTTGGTCACCCATCCAATGACCAAACATTGCGAAAGTTGCTTTACTTCAACGACCGCAGCCGAACGCGCTAGCCACCTGCGTCATCGAGCTCCTCCCAATCTCACTTAAAAACTCATTTATTCGGATTTATGACCATTGTCAAATGTCTATTACTGACTGCTTCAACAGTTAATGCGACATGTTACCATGTGGGTGCGTAAAACATTTCAAGCTAATGCCTTAAATGACAGCTATGAAATACGCAACTATAGGATTCGGAAGGGAGATTATATTTTACAGAATCGCACTGCAGTATTCAAACAAAAACCATACAGGTATGAACAATAATAGCCTATTTAACTGACATAATTATTATTTAGCCTATTTAACTGAAATTTGATTTTTGTGACCTTTATAACTGAGCGCGTAAGGTTGGTTATTATGCATATCGGAGTGGACCCCTCTCATTGGCCGACGCTCCGTTGCCACTACTGGCCACTGCACACCCTTCCCAAGCGTAAAACTGATCAATATTCAAACAAAACCAATACATGTATGAACAATGATAGCCTTTTAAGACATGTGATTTGTGTGATGATATGACTGAGCTTGTAAGTTTGACTTTTGTGCATATCGAGTGGCTAAACCTCTCCTATTGACCGACGCCCCGCCTTCTTCCCATCCTAGAACCGACCAGTACTCAAAGAAAACCAATACAGTTATGAACAATTATAGCCATTATAACCGATATTTAATTTGTGTGAGGATATGATGATTATAACTGAGCGCGTGAGTTTGACTTTGTCTGCCATAGAAAATTAACAAACCTCACTATATCAGTGACAGAAAATTGCCCGTTCTAGTTGTGTATAACTGTGACATTATTTTCAAACTCCTGCTGTATTCTTGCATTTATTTAAATCTCGCATTGACGAGTACTAAAATGTACGAAACTCGTGTATGACTCCGATATAAATTTGACATCTACTCAGTTGACATTGTAAATATGACGCGATATTAATTGCGTAGCGTGTAATGTAAATTTTTGTAAAACATTTATCTATGTATTTTAAATTTGCATTTGGTTTGTTAATAAATACTTGTGCAGCGTACGGGCGATATTGCGCCAACAATCAATTACATGTCTCGGCAATGTTCAATTATAAACAGATTATAAGCCATCGCGAGTCGTTCGTGCATTGCATAAGTTCAAATAGCGTAATTACATTTGTTCACTGCCCTGAATAGGATTGTTATAATACAGGATCCAGATGACCTTTATATTTGAGAAGCCCAAGTTTTAAAAGATTTGAAAGTTTGGTACTAAATACATTAGCCAACAGCAGCTCTTTAGACCTACTTCGGAACATACAAAACTCTCAATCACCCAATAAAATTTTCGACCTTAATGACTAAGGATCGAGGTTCAGAATCGAGTTCAGAATTATGAGGTTTTATGTTGACCTAACGACCTGTGGTTCGTTAAATGACAGCTAATAAAGTCGTTATCATAGAAAAATTACTTCTTCATCTATAGATAAGAGGAATTTTACAGATAGTATAAGAAAATTAATGAATATTTTCTATAAATTAGAAAATAATAAGAAGAAAAAGAAACATTATGGATCGGGCAATCTGAGAGTAACGAGCACAGGGCGAAAAATAACATAAAATATGACAAAAGTAACGTTCTTACAACGCTGTCCATATTATTTATGTATATTACAAGATCTACAGTTATTAATCAATAAAATGGGTTTAAAATGGAAAAATCTATATTTTATTTAGTTACGTGGCAGAGAAGTTGGAAAAGGTCCAATGACAAGGTGTAATCTTGAGTTAATTAATATAACTGTGTCAAACAGACTTTCATCATTCATATTAGTTGACTTTTAACATTATTAGCTTTAATGAAATGTATTTTGACATTCCCGTAATTCATTCCAATTATAGAAAAATGAAATATTTACATTTTCTGGATATAGTTTTAGTATCGAGAAGTAAATAACTTTTAATTATATCGACATACACATTTACTTAATGTAAGATAAACTATTGCTATTAAATATGAAATTACACATCTATTCTAAAGTATTATATTCTTTAAAACTTATTGTATTTTTTGTATTACCTTATAGTTTATCATGCGTATATTTAATTACACTTTAGTTTTAAGTGTTGGCAATCAGGAGTATATTAGATAAAAATGACAAAAATATCATAAATTGTAAAAAAATCCTTAAGAAGTTTAAATGAAATCAAATATTGCTTTTGATCTCAATAATTTGTGAATGTTTAATAAGTTTTGATGTACTTATCATATAAATATACCTGTATAAATTTTATTACATTTATGAATTTATGTAAAAGTCTATTATATTAAGTGATGTTCAAATAAAAAGAGTTTTTCTTAAAACTGTATATATTTCTTGTAACAAAAATATAGTCTACTTACACCTCTATGCGATCACATTATGTCCCTATCGATCAATAAACTAGTAGTGATTTTAAAACACTTCTCTAAAACTTGAACAATAATAATATCACTTTCAAATTGAGCGAAATGTTGCAAATAACTACCATCAGAATAATTTACACCCCTCTTTCTTTTACTATGCTTAACTTTAAAATCACTCTTTGTAAAATTCTTCAATAACGTCTTTGTATTTTTCATACACTACGCTCCTTTTGATTTTTAACGTGGGCCCTGAAATGAGAGTACAATTTAAATAAACAGTTTTTCAAGCATATTCATTAGTAATAACATAAAGTGTCAAACTAACACTAGAATAAACAGTAATTGAAATACTGCACATACAATTTTGCTCCTTTGAGTATCTTACCTAATTCTCCTGTTGTCATTGACAAGTCAGCGGGGAGTATGGCGAACTTTTGTACTTTTTGTGCGTTTGAGATAGCTTTCTTATTTGCACGAACTATGCCTTCCTCTATCGCTTTGTGTACCTGGAAATTACAGATATTAAGCTGAGGATTAACAAATAGAAAGAGGAGGAATTTATTGTACATTCGAAAACAGAATCAAATACAAATTTCAACAAAGGAATGTATTAAAAACATTAACACTGTCGTCAAAAAATTACGTACGATGGCGTTAAAATTATATTACGTTTTAAACTTTATAGAAGCGGTGAATTCAGCAACGAGCGCAACTGTACGCAGGTTTCAGCCAGCGAAACCCTACGCACACATACGTTTCATTTATTGCGCCGTGACTCGCGCTAACTTCACAGCCGCCATTAAGTTCGAATCGTACTGTATATGACGTCTTCGAAATATTATATTATCACCCGGGAACTTTTAAAATAATTGAAATTTATTTCGAGTGTTAATGGTTCTATACTTACTGCCGGATCTTTGGTTTTGGATATTTCGCTGAGTGTCGTGGCTTTACTGCCTAGACTGGCGACCCACTTTTGTGCTTCCGTTTCTAGTGCATCGAGTGCCGCTCCCGTTTCATTGTCTACTTTGGTCTGAATAAAAAACAACAGTAATTATGAAGCAGGGTGAATATCATACAGCGGAAAAAGTATAAAGTGATGTTGTATTATTGAAAAAGCATGGGTAATGTAAGTACATTTACACTTTTTCTCCCATACAGTTTTTAAAAATAACTAGCGAGCTCGACTGAGTTTGTCCTTTCCACTGCAGCGCCACCTTCCAGGTCTAGCTGTGGATTTAAATCATCCAGGGACTCGCATGAATGTTCACATAAAGCACCAAAATCGGTCAAGCCAATTAAAAGATTTATTTATATATAGATGTTTAAATTTTTTGACGGTATATTGAAAAAAATGGTGTGTATTGAAGATAGGTACCCACTTTGATAGTGATGAGCATGGAGAGGAATTTCCTCTTGTCCCCTATGAGTACCGCGTAGCTGATGTGCCGCAGTTCAGCTTGTACCACTTGTTCTATGGGCACTGGCGCTATGTTCTCACCGCCTGCTGTGATCAGTAATTCCTGAAAAGATACGTTTTTAGTTAGCGCTTTATTGATTTGACTCCCCAATTCACTCTACAAAGGTATATATTGTGGTGCAAATTTAATGACTGCTGTGAAGTTAGCGCAAGTCGCAGCGTTGCGCTCGCTGCTAACTTCACACAGAAAGTTTGTACCGCGCTATAATAATGTAATTGATCTTGTACTTGTAATCTTTTCGGCCTAATCCTATGAAGCGATTTTGACTACTTTTGGAATGGAGATAAAGAAAGGCATAGGCTACTTTTTGTTGGGTAAATAAAATTTGAAGGGAGTGGAATAGGGGATGAATGTTTATATAGGAGACCAATTATTTCCGCGGGCGGATTTATTAGGTTTCACCTTCAAAGTCTTCACGATATAATAATACTAATAATTATCCCATAATCTGCCGGTGACGATGAGTGCAAGTCATCCATCATGATGAGTTCGCCTCTAAATACTAACCTTTATTCTGCCAGTGACGTATAGCAAGTCGTGTTCATCGACCCTGCCGATGTCTCCGGAATGGATCCAGCCTTCCTCGTCGATGGTGTCTTTGGTCTTCTCCTTGTCGTTGAGGTAGCCCATCATGAGGTGGCGACCGCGCATGCAGATCTCGCCGGGGCCATTGGGGCTCACTGAGCCATCGAATCTCGTCTCTGTACCTTCTAGCAACTCGCCCACGGAGTCGAGTTTCATTCTGAAAAATATTGTTAGGTTTTATTAGGTTTGTTTGACCATTGTAGTACGTGCAAAGAAAATTCTAGAAAAAAATCAACTTTGTCTAGGCTGTATGAAGCTAGCAGTAAGATATAATCATGACAACGTTTATCCAAGTTCAACAACACTGTGTACAATAAGTTGTCGATCGGCATCATCATCATCAGCTGATGGAAGTCCACTGCTGGATCTAGGCCTCCTCAAGGGATTTCATGCTTAAAGGTCCTCCGCTTTCCGCATCCAGTTTGTCACCCCGACTCGCTTGATGTCGTCAGTCCACCCAGAGAGGGGTCTAACGACACTGCGGTCCCCGGTGCGAGGTCGTCGCCGTTGTAGCACCTTGGGACCCCACCAACGGCCATCTGTTCACCGAACTTTGTGCTCCGCCCATTGCCACTTCAGCTTTGCAATTCACTGAGTTTGTCGTTTATTCTAGTTCTTCTACGGATTTCATCATTTTTGATTGGATCAAGTAGAGAAACACCGAGCATAGCTCTCTCCATTACTTGCTATGCGACTCTCACTTATGAGGCCCATAGTCAACGACCACGTCTTAGCTTCGAATGTCATCACTGGCAACCCGCACTGTTCGAAAATCCTGGTCCTACCTGGCATTGAGGTATTTCGGACTAGAAGACATCGCGGAGTTTACCAAACGCTGCCCAGCTAAGTTGGATGCGACGGTTTACCTCGTTCTCGAAATGGGATTGTCGCCAATTACGACCGCAGAACTCAACGATTACCGAGTGAAGCGGAACATTAGCGTTATACATAAATTGCGTCTTACTCGTGTTCATTTGAAGGCCCACTTGTTGAGAGCCTCTGCTGAGGTCATTGAGATCCTCCGTGTCTGCCATAACGACAAAAGACCAATCGGCATAATGCGTGGTAATGTGCTACTTTTCATCGACGATAATGCGAATGGTCGTCAATCTGTGGTAGTGACCCTATTTTTTCACTATGCAGGCAAAACCTCTATTTACAGACGTTGGCGCCCTTAAGGGGCACATCAACGAACGGACCTCACACTCAGCTTGCAAGTCTCACGGGTGCGAAACGGAGAAGCTGTTAAGCAATCCGCGCGGCTTACGAGCGCCTACGGCATACTATCCGCGAAAAAACCCTGCAAATACCCTCTACGCTGTTAAGTGCGGAACCGCGAGATCCCCGTTGAGGGACTTCACCGTGTCTCAGTGGTAGTGACCCTAATCTCTTATCTAATAGACAAGTCCGTCCGTCCGTCCGTGGTGCTGTTTCAGCGGCCAAACCGTAAGAGATAGATATAGATAATGTTTAAGTTATAAGTTAAGAATAGTCTGATAAGACAACAAACCGGATGTGAGTAACGTAGCACTTCCGGTTTTCGAGAAATCACGTGATTTCTATTTCAAACGAAACCACACAAAATCTCCGAAGTTCTCAATTAATTAAATACACATTTTTTTTTTATTTTTTTTTTGGTGAACATTTGGTTCACTGGTTTGCTAGTAAAATATAACTCGAGAAAATATGACTTCAGCCATTTTACTTACTTGGGGTAGATGCTAAGTGCATGAGCTCCCGCCATCTCACTCATACCGAAAGCCTCCACGATAGGCATATCTAGAGACAGGAAGAATTTTTTGATCTCCGGTGATATGGGCGCTGCAGAGGAGACGAAAAGCTTGCATTGGTCGAGCCCCAAGGCATCTAGCGCTTTGCTTATGACGAAAGATTTAGCCAACTTGTATCCGAAAGATGAACCTTCATACCTACAAACAATAACGAAAATTTTAGGTTATGCATATATTTTGTTTGCTTTTTTCTGATCGGCAGGTCGCAAGCATAGGACGAGGTTACGAATGTCTTTACCCCTTACGTAAATAAGCAAGGAATTCTTTAACAAATCGTGCTGCTATGTTTGTGTGATAGGACTAAACAGAGGGCCATTCGCCTAACGGAAATGCTTTGGAAAACGCTAACGCTTTCGATTTCATTTTATTATTTCTGGCCGCCGAAGGTTTTCAAATACCTCATTCTCATTTTCTTTAATATTGTTATTACCAATGCAAAAGAAAAAAAAGAGCGCGAAGAATTTGAAATCTCAGGCGGCTAGAAATAACAAAATGAAATCGTAAGCGTTAGCGTTTTCCAAAGCATTTCCGTTACGCGAATGGCCCCCAGGCCACTTCCCTTTAATATTAACATGTTACTTATAAAATAAAAGGATCCCACCCTTTTTATAATTTTCATATGGCTATATAATATAAAATTTATAAAAGTGAATGTGATTTAAGGTTTTCTGTAAATATCTGTCATATTCGGAAATTTTGAGATTGAGAGCCATACTTCTTTTTTAAAGAGAATAATAATTAAAACATGGAATAACAAAAAACAAAAAAAACAGTTCTTAATGTTTTAAATACAGAATATTTTTTTTTCTATCGATTTCAGAAACAAACTTTCTGTACTTTTGTTGTTAGCTGCAATATATTAGTTTAGATATTGATATAAACAGAAAAGTCATTAGGACCCAAGTGTTGCTGATTACATTTACGGTAGTATGATCAATCTACGGCATATTTTAAACTACGAAACGATAAAGAAACAGGTATAGAGGTCGGCATTCTTAAACTGGGGCGTCCTAAAATAGTTTTCACACATCTTATGCAGCTGCAAATGTCAAGGTTCACAAATATAACATCATAGCCTCGCTACCGTCTAATTTTAAAATTTATTCATTCAAACTGCCACGGTATTATGTTTGATTATAATAGAGCTGATCAAAATTGATAATTTAATTCATAATTATTATTAATCGTCCAAAATTTTGCAATAGATACATTGTTAGTTAAAAAACAAGCATTTCAATCATAGCATTGCATTCCAAATCCAAACTCAATTTCAGTTACACTCAAGCAAACCTTTACATACCAATATTTTATCATGTCTTCAGTAGATAAATCTAAAGGCTGACCCATCATTTCGCTTGTGTAGACTCTGATAAAAATTATAAGTAAATTTCGTTTAGTTAAATATTGTTACATTTATTCTGGCTGGCCTCAGTGCTTCAGCGTAGCATGGGCCTTAGCTGTTCTCGTCTCCTGATCCCAAAATCACGAAAGAAAGGATCTCCGTTTTTTCAAACCTCTATTCATTATAAAAATTGGCCACCCTTTATTTTATTTCAAAACAAGTGGCCCGCCCTCGCTTCGCTTCGGTGTAAAGCTGTAGTGTAGACTATAGTTTTTGTTCTCAGGCTTGTATTATACACGATGACATTCTTCTAATACCCAATTACAATAGGCACGCGCCGCCAAGCCCGGTAGCGTCGGAACCGCTATGTCCCTGAATTTTAAATTTGTAATATCTTCGAAAATATTCATTTAAATTATATGCGTTAAAGGGCCAAATTGTTCTATATTAAATGCACAATGTATTTAAGGTACTTAATTGGATAAGGATGAATGTTATATTGCTTAAAATCGCTTCGTAAATAATCTATTATTTCTCGTAAAAAGTATAGGATAAAAATTGGTTATTGTGGGTTATCCTTAAGAGATAGACATATACCATCGGGGACTTTTTTGTAGATCTTTTTAAGGTGTACAATACTGTAGTACATTATTTTGATCTATCTCGTGGGGTTCAGCCAGCGTTTGCAATGTAAGCGCAAAAAAATTTTTTATTTACGACCTTACATTAAAAACCTCTAAAATTATCAGTGTTTCTCTACTATATTATGCATGTATTATACATATAAACCTTCCTCTTGAATCACTCTATCTATTAAAAAAAACCGCATCAAAATCCGTTGCGTAGTTTCAAAGATTTAAGCATACAAAGGGACATAGGGATATAGGGACAGAGAAAGCGACTTTGTTTTATACTATGTAGTGTGATAACTTTTCTAATAACATTATTTTATGATGTCGGTTTTTAATAGATTATTTTATATCAGTACCTTTATGATAGGTACGGTACATACATACCCATTTATTCTTGCTGTGTGATAGTTTAATGTAGCACTTCTAGCTAAGCCAGCGATGTACCGAGTGATTGCTCCTCTCGATGCTCCTACGGCAACAATTTTCTCATGCATCTTCTCAAATACTCTTGGTACTGCTAGGAACCTGTAAGAAGAAAGGAAAATATTTTCATTTCTTTTGTTAATAGTTCTTACAGGTTGGACCTTAAATTTTAAATATGATAGGTACATGTGTCTTATGACATAACAAGGGTGGTGGTTACATTAGGGTGATATCAAAATCTCTTTACAGTTTTTAAATTAATTTCAGAATTCTGAAATCCTATTTATAAACTGCAGATATTTTTTAATCACTCAAATCTTTATTCAGTATTAATTATTGCCAAATTTTAAATATAAAATTAGTAAAGCTGATGGTCTCGGCTGCATATGCAATCGTTAACACCAACCTGTACGGGTCCTGCGCGGCGTGGCGGGTTATGGCCCGTTCTCTATATTCTGTCCATTGGGAAGGCCTTTGCCTCAGCAGTGGACACATTTATTGGCTGATTATACACTTCTGGACACATCTATTGGCCCACCTTAGAGTTTAGGTTTCGATGGCCCCTACCGAAATGTGATTGCTAGATTGAACAAAAACTGTTGATGCAGTTTTAAACCTGATACATTTTACCATATTTTTCGATCGTATTGTTTTAAATTTGAATTCAGAATACCATACGACATGGAGCTACGCCTAACAAGTCGGATATGCGCCTTGTTAAAGGCAATTGATTTTTGAATAAAAAACATGTTTTATCAAATAAAGGTTTAATTTAATAACGCGTGTTGCCTCCATGGGCATCTACCACAGCTCTCATACGATTAGGCATAGAGTTTATCAACCGCTCTATGAAATTTTGAGGGATCATCTCCCATTCCTCTTCTATGGCAGTTTTCAACTCCTGCATCGTCTGGGCAACTGGCTGACGAGCCCTAACACGTCTTTTTAGCTCGTCCCACATGTGCTCAATGGGGTTCATGTCTGGGCTTCTGGCTGGCCAGTCCATAACTGTGATGTTCACATCCCGAAGATATTCCCTGACGATGCCGGCCGCATGGGCTCTTGCATTATCATGCATAAAAAGGAAATTTGGGCCCACATAGTCCGCGTATGGTATCACGTGAGGTTCTAAGCACTCACGAATGTACCTTTCAGCATTTAATGTTGGCAGCCGTGTTCCTGTAACAACCTCAAGTTGAGTTTTGCCGCTCGCGGATATACCGCCCCAGACAGTCCATGAGCCACCGCCATAAGCAACCCTCTCTTCAAAGCAGCACTGTGCGAAACGCTCTCCCTTACGTCGGTAGACCTTCTTCCTTCCATCATTGCCATGTAACACAATTTTAGACTCATCAGAAAAGAGTACACGGCTCCAATCTTGCTGTGTCCAATTTAAATGACTGCGTGCAAAATGAAGGCGCGCTGTTCGGTGGGCTCGCGTTAGTTTGGGCCCATTAGCTGGCTTGTGTGGTACCATATCGCGTTCTTTTAACCTTCTCCGAACAGTTCGAGCGCTCAGAGATACTCCGTGGAAGTCGCGATTTTGTTTTTGTATCTCAATGGAGGTAAGGTGACGATTTCTCAAGCTGGTCGTCACGATGAATCAATCCTGCCTTACAGTTGTGACTCGAGATCGTGGCCTTCCTTGGCGACGAACAAAGCCGCCAGTCTCTAGGTACCTCCGATAAACATTTCGGACCGCAGATCGACTTAAATTAAGTTGAGCACTCACGTTTCTTTGGCTGTGTCCGGCCTGAATAAGTGCCACAGCTTGGGCGGCGACTTCAGGTGAAGTATCCATAGATTATTGATAGAACCTCACCTTAATGTTAAGAATAAGTAATGTTTGTTGCAAAACCAAAGATATCAATCACTTTTTCAAGAATTAAATCCAAGTAAACCAATAAAACCAAGTTTTCTTTATTCGATTGTTTGATATCGACAAACAGGCTCCAAATTGTCTTTTGTTTCTTTAAATTCTGTGTTCGAAATTCAAAAAAAGACTATTGAACGAAATTGTGAATGTGCCAGGTTCAAAACTGCATAAAAACTTTTTGCTCGACCTAATATAAAATTTTAGCTAGGACCAAACGAAACTGAAAATACAAGGTGGGCCAATAGATGTGTCCAGAAGTGTATTTATACGTTACCTTGTAGGACGGACTTCTCTTAACGTTTCTACTAGGCTGCCTTTTAGTGCGTCTGGTTGTGCAAAATATATTGAGATTCCTTTCGTCATTGCTGTGTAAATATCTACGACCTGCGAGAAGTATTTAAATTGAATAAGAGATCTAGTTTTTAAAGTAAATAATAGTGATCCAAAGTCCATAAAAATACTTTTATTAAACCTGTGACTATCTTCAAAAAAGAAAAGATGAAAAATAAATAATAAATGTAAAGCCCGGATGCAGCGCCGCGGGTTCGGGTTTTCCTAATTTTCTGCGCAACCTTCGTATTTTTTCCATGAAAGCCGAATTATTATAAATCATGAAAAATCAACAGAGGAGCTTGGTGGTGCCATGTTTAGCGTTTGGACTGCGATTGCTACAATTGGAAAACCCTTGCACTAGTCGGTCGTCGGATGGGTGAGCTTTGAAAGGTACGAGAAGCCGCGTTGGCCCTAGCTGCATCTGCAGTCGTTAAAACTTCCCAATCAGCACTTAGTTAATATATTTACTCTATATTTTCAATTAACAAATGGTTGACTTAATGCCAGAAGGCATTCCCTATTAGTCATCTAACGGTCTAAGCCAGAGTTCCCCAAACTTGTTTGTGTCGTAGACCCCTTGTCATGTTTTTCCGTGTTGGGTAGACCCCCTACTTACCTGATATTGATTTTTTTTCGCTGACGTAGACCCCTTGCAGGTTTTCATAGACCCCTAGTGGTCGATATAGACGTATGAAGTATTACGTGGGTATGAATTAAATAAGCTGACGAAAGAAAAATCTGCATACTTCTCCATTTCATCTATTGAGAAGGCCTATATGCTTAACCAATTGGGGGCATTGCTATGCTAATGTTGAATGATGTTGCTGACTTACGTACCTGTGCGGCAACGTGGCTAAGAGGCAAGAAGGAGACCATCCGTTCTAAATCGGGCTGCATGTCCCCTACTCGCGTTGCGATTGAGTGGGCGTCCCAAATGAGGTTGTCGTGTGAAAGCATCACTGCTTTAGGCGGACCCACTGTGCCTGACTGTAATAATACAAACAATAGTACCTAACTAAACTAAACTGGTAAATAGTAACTTTAAATCGAAACCACACTGATTGTATTACCGAAATCGAAAACAAATATGTACATAACTAAGGTTGAGCACAGAAGTTTGGAAAACTTATAATAAAGGAAGAAAGGCATTTTAAGTTCAAGCAGTGCCAATTTAGGGTCCTTGCCTATAAGTTTAACTTTATTAAGGTAATTTCGAGGCATCAGAGCTGTCCGTCCGTTTGTAAAATAATCTTCAGGTTACTGACGGCCTCACTGAAAAACATCTGTTTAAATTTCAGTTTCATTCATTAAAGTTGATGCTGTTATAAACATTGTTGTTTAATAGGCACACGACTCTTGATGTACTTGATACAACAACGGAACGAATTGCCAAACCGGTTGGGATGCCGAGATTAACATTTTAAACTGGGACAGTCTCAGTCAAACCAAGCCGTATGGTAACTTAAACCTATTTTATTTATGATGTCATTATGGCCATTAAGGCACACCGGCGGGTGTAACAACACCTGCACATTTTGGAGACTTAGGTCCTCAAAATGAGTGTTAGGTAAACGGTGCATTAGTATTGTCTTATTTTAGTTGGTAGAATACTAGTTCATTTCACCAAATCACAGAGCTAAACGAAATGGGCGGGGAGGAGACCGCATAAAAAGTTCTAATGCTTTTTTAAAAATATTAATAAAAGGCGTCGTTGAGGAAGTTCCGCAACATAGGTACGTACATTCCCATTCTCTTTAGGGTGAAGCCAAACGAGCGTAATTTTGTGAGTTGTGAGTCGCTTATTTTCGGTCACTTATTTTACGTTCAACTGAATTTCTGTTGAGCTGCCATACGAACGTAATTTATTCAGTTACTATTGAGCGTTAGTACGGGGTGTTCGTGTCGTCGAGTGCAATGGATCCATTAAAAATATTGTGTATTTACGAAGCATATTCAGAAGATGAGGCCAGAAAAAGAAACTGGGTAAACCCACTGAATAGTCAGAGGCTCATATGTGGACAGTTCCATACTTTATATGAACGTTTATGTGCAAATCCAGATATGTTTGAAAAGTAGGTACCATCATATGCCATTACGTGTTTTTCAAGAATTATTACACCACGCAACTTGTAACAAACTGTTGCTTCCCCATTCCCCTTCCTTGCCCTACCCTCACCCCGACCGAAATTCGGACGAACTTATGCGCATTGAGTCGGCAGACAACTCATTTTGCGTTGTCGTGTGGCACCAACTGCCTTTTTGTATGAAACCGAATGCAGCAGAATTTCTGCGACCGAAATTCTGCGACTCACCACTCACAAAATTACGCTCGTTTGGCCTCACCCTTAGTGTGACCAGTATCTCCATGGCCAGTATATTTTCAGAGGTACATAAGTATTGTTAAGAACTTACCGTATAAACTAATGTACAGCATTCGTTTACTGCTATGTTCTTCAAGACGTTATTAAGAGCTGCATCTGACTCTTTAGTGCCCATCTCTATTAACTGGTCCCACTGAAATAAAATAAAAAATGACATAAAACAATGACACCAAAGCATGTGTACCTTATTAAAGTATTTGATTGGCGTTAAAAACTTAAGCATCAAATTACTGGGAAATACGCAATTTTGGGTTTGAATAAGTTTTGGGTGTGGGTTCGAGTCCCGTCTGCTGCCTGATCCGCGTGGATTTTTTTCTAGTAATATTTTATTTATATTTTGTACACGAATTACTATTTGTTGAGTTTAGCCAATTGCCACCCGGCTTAAACCCTGTCGGTTTGAGTAACCCGACGTTTTTTAACCCTCACAGATTTTGGGGTTGTTATATGGAAAATTAACCCCCCTCCCCCCCGCCCCTCTTGAGCTGAACGCTTCCTTTATGCCTAAAAATGGACTAAGGTAGGCGCAGTCAGTGCCAGTGGTCCCAGACAGGGCTGTGATACCACGTCATATTCGTTTGTCGGGAGATTTCATTATTTGTCCTGAATCGGGAGATCACATGATATGTCGAGAGAATTCGGACGATTCCTGACTATCTGGCAACCCTATTTAAGACTATTACAAACTTTTTACCTATTCCGTGGATGAACCTTATTTATCATTACCATTAAAGGTAATCATAGTTATTACCATATAAGTCACGAAAAATTATTATTCAAGCATAAAATATTTTAGTTTTATGACATGCCCACTAAATTGCCCATGGATTTTCTTATAATTTATCAGTTTTGATAATGTTTACAACTAAATTGGGACTTAGCACGTGAAATAATATTATGATATCATAAATACTTTACTCCATTGATATCTTTATCTTGTCATCACTATGTATAGTGCATTAGATTATATTAAGTAGATACCTATAGATAATATTTATCTATAATATCATTTAAATATGAGCTATTTTTTCATTGACGATTGATTGACACATAAAACTATCATTAATTTGGACGACCTCCGTGCGTGTTATGTACACCGGTATCCTGGATTCGAATCCCGGTAGGGCAAATGATTGTATGATGAATATTATTATTACTCTTAAAAATTCTCTCTTATACATCTCTTAATCAGGTTTTATTTTTATAATTACTCTATGACCCCCTTCTTAATAAACAAAGACTAAGCTTGCATTAGTTACTTTATGTTTTGTCTCTGTTCATTGAATGACAAATGGCATTTGAGTGACATGAACAAAACACGGCGTAACTAGTGTCAGCTTAATCCTTGTTTATTAATAAAGGGGTAAGAGTTTATTTGAACGAATTAAGATTGTTAACGCATTTAAAGAGAATTTTAAGTATTACAAGATTGATGTCTCAATAGTCAAAAGTTAATGGTGGTTTAGTCAAAGTGTTTAAAATTTCAGTAAGTCCCTAATTTCACTGTTTACATTTGGTTTTCATCTAGAAATAGTGAAAAATGACTGCGGAGATCAATATACTGTAAAAGTGTATTATGTATATTTTAGCAGAAATATTCACGCACCGGTGAAATAAGGTCATTAAAGGTATAAATGTAAAAGATTTTAACAAGATATGTGTGGAAAATAATTCTATACATTCCGGGGGTGAAGTACTGTTTCAAGGCCACTAATTTAATCTAGCAATAGTTTGTAAAGTAAAAAGGAGTGATTTTTTTCTCTTTGGAGCAGTTTTCAAAACGTATTGTCTAACTTAAATATCATTGCTCTATCACTATGTACTGATACTGTATTAAGGTATATTGTATATCTTTAGATGTTACGCCAAATTGTAATGGGGCCGTCGTTTGGTATAACATCCAGAAATCTTCTATTTAAATGATTCCTAAATCTTTAAGCACCGCTTGTAAAAAAAAAATGTGCAGCCTATTCTCTAATTTCATTACGAAACGTTTTTTTTATTCCGTGATTTCAGTTTTGCTTGAACTTAGCTATCAGTAATAGTGAGTCCTATTACTGATAGTTTAAGCTCCTGCGAATTTTGCTGAGAAATACCACTGTACAGCGAATTAACTGATTTTGAATGTACAGAACCCTTCATAAATATTGCACGCTAACGTTTAACTAGATTCCCGTATATATAATATTGACCTGTTTATTTAATTCATCCCGATGTAATATTGACCTGTTTATTTAATTCATCTTCATAAATTAATTGGTTTGTAAAAGCTCAATATTATTTTAACACTCCTTAATTGCATCACTTCTATTTCGATATTTTCATAATTCGATAATAGAAAAGATGTGATTGTTTGTACGTTTGTTTGTATTGGATAGGTTCAGACACTACTGGACCGATTTGAAAAATTCTTACACATTTAAAATCCTACATTATCCCTGATGAACATAGACTATAGAGTATTTTCAAAAAAGTTAGGGTTTCGTATGAAAAATCCGATAATGTTACCCAGGGTGTAAAAACACCAAAAAATAACCTTATATCGCTTGTGCTGCGGAAGTCATTGACAATAGAGCAAAGTGATGTACTTAAGTTTTAAAGAGGACATAAATGTCCGCGATATAATATTTCTAACTATTACAGTTATGTCACAACTAGAAGTTCCCTGCGATTTCACCCGCGTTAATTTGAGGAAAAATATATGCTGTCGCGGACTTTTTGAAGTTATACTTCTTCAGCCGCGTTATGAAAAAAATATGAGAGTGAAATTTAAAGATGCGCGCGCATCACTGTAACACAAAAGTAACATAATGAAGTTAGCCGCGGGCGCGTTATGAAAAAATGATGAGAGTGAAATTTTAAGATGCGCGCGCAACACTGTAACAGAAAAGTAACACCATGAAGTCGGCCGCTAAACCGCACATAACTAAAGTAAGTAAGTCTCGAAAAAAGGCTTCCAACAAAATAGTAATAGGATCTCTTAGTCTCACATGTTGGGACGCTCGTCGCCTCTGATCACTGTTTTCATATTTATCCACATGTTTCTAGTTTCTATATTCTTAACACGTGTTATAATGTTATACAAATGCGAAAGGAGATTGCTCAGCTTCCATACATGTTTGGCCTAAAGACCAATAATCATGAAAAATTGTTTCCTAGATTCGAAATTATATATAAATTACTGTAGAAACGAATATTGTTGACGGACACCCCTGAGAACTTCTATAAACCATATACACTGAACATATTAAAATAATTAAAAACAAATAAGTTATATAGTAAACTAGGGAAATCAAGCCAAGTACCGAAATTATGGATTAGATTCAGGTATATAGAGCATGTAGATTAACAGATAGTTGCCTGTTTTTAAAGTTAATGCATAAGAGTAACTTTTAAAATCAGGTGTCATTTCCGGTTATAATTTTCTGTCACAGAGTATCTTACTCTGTGACAGAAACTGTGTGATGATTGTGAATGAGCCACAGATAAGAGAGAATTTTTAAACTCTAGTTAACCAAAGAAAGCGAAGAGATTTAGGTTCTATAGCCGTATATTCAGTAGCTTCATTATTTTTGTTATGTTTTTAAGATAACCATATTTTAGATTTTTAGTGTATCACACCTTATAATTTTATTTTTTTACTAATTTATAGTCAGGGAACGTAGGCCCATAGATAAATACCTTAAAGTCTAACATATATACAGATTATAATGTGTTTATGGAGGTGTTTGGCGAAAAATGTATGGCAATAGACTTTATGATGTCGCCTACCATCTATAATAATTGTCTAAGCACATTTGCATCTAGTGAAAATGATAATATAAAAATGATTTATTTTATTGATCTTTACAAAATAGATTTGTTTTTATGTTATATAAACAACTTCGATCAGTCTTTGGCTGAATGTTACTACACCCATAGCCATTAAAAATGATTCGTATGTTTTCCAAACCTGTAAAATTAAAAGTCCTTTTTAAAGTGAATATATTATACAATGGTGTCCGTTGAAATCTAATGACTGTAAATTAAATTATAAATTACGGCAATAATTACCGTGTATGTCAATATTTTTTGTGCATTTAGGCCAATTTGAGCAATCTCCTTTATATGTGCTAATAAATTTTATTCAGTAGTGATTTAAATTGAATATTTTGATTATTTATTAAATTTTTCAAATTAAAACTGAACTTTATTGACTGCGTTGACTATCCTTTTCCAATCCTTTTATTATCTTATTGTAATTAATTATCTGCATGCAATTAAAAACTATTTTTTAATAATTCCAAAAAGAAGTATAACTTCTCACGCGCGTACTTAAGTACACGCACCCATATTTTTATAGAACTTTTAAAGTTGAACAATGCCGTCATACATGATTTTTGTGTAACTTTAATAATTTACGCAGCGTACG
The DNA here is from genome assembly GCA_902850365.2 of Chilo suppressalis. NCBI lineage: Eukaryota > Metazoa > Arthropoda > Insecta > Lepidoptera > Crambidae > Chilo > Chilo suppressalis. The sequence goes on along the minus strand of OU963897.1, from coordinate 15,635,296 downwards.
CAGCGGAATCTTCCAAATGGTATATTTTTACCCGTTTTTGGAACATTTTACAACGATACTCCGATGCTACTGGTCGCAGCGTAATATTATATGGCTTAAGCCTTTCTCAATAAATGCATTATTTAACACAAAAGGATTTTATTAAATCGGTCCATTATTAGTTTCTGAGATTTGCGAGTTCAACCAAATAATGGTGCATTCGGTACAACGGGTCCTAAACTACGCAACATAATTTTCACTATCAGTTAAATAAATTTTCATGTTATTTATAAAGAAATTCACAAACCTGAGAAATTTATAAGCCTGAGAACAAAAACTATAGTCTACACTACAGCTCTACACCGAAGTGAAGCGATGGCGGGCCACTAGTACATATCTAATACAGTTAAAGGTTCTTTTAAGGATTTTGCATAGAGTCTTATGAAACTGGTATCTTTATGGTATCGAAATATACCAAGGAACAGGTTTTACTTTTTGGTAATTTTATTATAACGCTTAGAGCTTTTAAACGTATTCTAATATTATTTTATAATGCACCTTATGCCTTATTTAAATACATTGTAAAACTAGAAGTGTAGTGAAATGTTAGTAGCGTATTTTGTACAGCTTGTGTCTGTATATTGATTTCTATGGATTCTATTTAAAGCAGATAGTTGAATAAAAGCTATGTAATTGCTTTAGTATGTGTAAAAGTTTAATAAATAGTCCAGCTTAATGTTATCACGGAAACTCTTATAACGCCGTAGTTCAATTTATGGCTGTTAGTTTGTATATATATTCTCGATTATATTATGTATGTGCTGCTTGGGATATCTGTTACCCTAGTATCCCATAACAAATCCATTATAGTGCTTCATTTTGGGGCTGGGCTAGTTGGTGTGTGTCATAAATATTAATAATCTATACTTATAATAAATCTGTAGAGGGGTCAATTCTGTACATGAAATATATTTTCAAAATAACTATCAGGGGGTGATTAGTGATCAATACTGATGCCAAAAATGCAATCAGTAAAATTTTTGTCTGTCTGTCTGTCTGTCTGTGTGTATGTTCCTTATAGAAACAAAAACTACTCGACGGATTTTAACAAAACTTGGTACAATTATTCTTCATACTCCTGGGCAGGTTATAGTATACTTTTCATCACGCTACAATCAATAGGAGCAGAGTAATGAAGGGAAATGTTGGGAAAACGGGAGAAGTTACTCCATTTTTTAAGCTTCCGTCGCGTGCGCAGCCTTAATAGTTAAAATTACATAGAAATTATGTATGACGGAAATATTCTACATAAAAATTTCTAAAAAATATCTCGCAACAGCATATGTCTATCTTTTATGGTTGACTTACAATAACACGTGTAACTCCTGATAGCTTAGCAGTTCGGAGCATTCTGATTATATTTGTTTACTCTTACGTTTATAATACTCTCACTCATCCCTAATTTAAAAAAGTTAACATTATTACCTATTCAATAAAAAAAGAATCATAGAAATCGGTATAGAAACACCAAACTTATACATGAAATAAGCCATCGCGCCGTCGCACGTGAATACTGAATCATGCTATAAGGATTTATTTTTGTGTAACGGATAAGACAAAATGATCGACCAATGGGCGGTATCACAGTTTATTTTGTGGTGATTTCCGACAAACCTTACCGGTAATACCACGGGGAACCCGAGCTGATGAGGTTAGGGCTTGCCTGAAAAGCTCTTATTTGTGGCGTGATATACAATCGGTGCATTTGACTATAAACATGCGAGTGAGAACTGGAGATAACCCGGATGATCGTGAATTTTCTGATATATTATTAAGGATTGGTGAAGGTACCTATCCACTGCTACACCAAGGAAAACTTATTCTGACGCCTGAATTATATTGTATAGTGCAATCCCAACAACATCTCATATCGTCAGTTTACGGTGACGTAACAAATATCTATCTTTATATATATAATTCTTCTGTGAGTGTGTATGTCACTGAACTTCTCTTAAATGACTGGACCGATTTTGATGAAATTTTTTGTGTGTGTTCAAGGGGATCTGAGAATGGTTTAGATTCACAATTTTGTTCGCTGGACAATGTTTTTCTAATTAATTTTTTTTTTATGGCGGTACGAAGTTCGCTGGGTCAGCTAGTTTATTTAATATAATGATAACAATTAAAAAAAACAACTTATCACATCGCAATCGTTAATTCAATATAAATGTAGGTTCTCATCTGATATAAAAAAATCTAGACGATAAGTACCTATGTATCTATCTATAATCTCTATCAAGCTATCTGTCTGATACCTAAAGGGTAGGTACCTATTTAAACATACGTTTCTTGCACCTGCCATGTTAACCTTGGCTGTTCTGTTACATATTGTAGGTACTAATTACTTTTAATTAAGTAGTCTTTCATAAGTGGATGTAGTATGAATGCGTTTTATAAGCGGACCGGATTTATGTGAATAGAGGGTTTACGTAAATTACCTGTACTGTATGACAGCACGTAGTTAGCTTAGCGTGAGTTGCACCAACTTACTATAACTGTTTTAATGGGTTGCACCCATAAAGAAACGCGGCCGACGCGGCCAGGAGGGGAGTCGGCATTGACAGCGTTTCCCTCTGTTGATTTTCTCTGCTGTTGGGCCAGCTCACAAACAAAAATAAGTTTCGCTTGGATATTACACTAGACTGAGTCAAGTCGCGCGAGTTTATGTTACAGCTCAAAAATGCCAAAATCTTATGTAATTTGCTGTAAAACCTATCTGGAATATTAAACTTACAAAAGGTTGGTGTTAAATTACACATACAAGAAGAATTATTAACATATTATTTACATTTAACCTCTAAACACAAAATTCATATTATTTTGTTAAAATTCAATCGTCGCGTCTCGGTTTTGTTTGACGAAACAATCGACTCGCCAATACAAAATTCAGATTTGTCAATAAAAAGTCTCAAGTTTGAGTTTCATCCAAAGACTTTATGTTTCATCTATGCTCGATTGAGCGCTGTCATTTTGTATGTGTGACTGTCGCAATTACAATTTCGTTTTTGCGAAAGTATGTTGGACTGCATTTGTGTGCATATTCCTCCCCCCGCAAAAAGCGGCAGAATTATTTCAGTAGTATTATGTCATATTATAGAGTAATGCCTAAGACCACCCTCTATAGTCCGGAATTTTGAGAATAAGAGTACCTTGTAATCCGACAAATCACAAATCTAAAAATCTATTTCCATTGATTTTATGTGTATTTCATGTGATTAGCGTGTCGGATTACCGGAGGCACCGGTTTAGACGGGGTCCGAAATGCCGCGGGTCTACTGTAGATAAATTGCCTAGGCAATAATTTCCTAGGAATAGGAACCTAGCAAGGTAGCATTAGTGACAAATTAGTTGACGAGGCTTATAATTGCATGATATCAGGGCCGTAGTCAGAGCTGTATTTAAGATAGGGCAGCGGCAATTACAGGTAGGACATAAGCTGGAGCGTGCCGCCTTTCGAAGCCTGCCTCCCCGTTTTAAAGTATAGGGCAATGGCATTTTAATTTAGGGCAATGCCCCCCTTTAGCTTCAGCACTAAATGCTATACACAATCGTAACGTTAGAGAAAATCAACCGTAGATAACCGTGAAATGAAAGTTCAATTAAGACTATTACCAAGTCAACTTCTTTTCACAGAATAATCTACAAATGTGATTATTGTGAACCTTTTATGGTTGAAAAAAGGAATAATTAAATAATATTATTTGAGTTTGCGTCTAACTGCTTCAATGTTTATGAAGTGTATTAAGCTATTTCTTTTAAATCTTTCTAACAGTGCAATTGACAACACGTCAATGGATATTTAAGTTCTAAAACAGACTATAATAAAAAAACACTACGATGCGACCGAAGGTTATTTTAGTAGTTGAGGTACGTGTGCTTGTTTGCAAACTTAATGAATAGCTTATGAACCAAGTAGCTATGTAATAGCATGATGTATGGACTTACGCTGTAAACACCCGGTATAGAAGTGTCCACATTGCCCTCCCATTGCACGATGGCTTTTAGATGAGGCAGTCGACTTCTCACTGACAGTACTTTGTCTAGCTGCTTTTTGTCTTGCACTGTGCAGATGTTAGCTCGAGACGAGGACAGGCAGTGAAAACAGGCCTCCGCAGAGTTTGTAGTGTAGATGCCCGCCGCGAAACCACTGAGGAGAATTTGAAATTTAAGATAATCCCATCAAAAACATTTTTATGTTAAATGTTGCCAAGACGAGACCATATGATTCAAAAAGTTATTAGATCTCATCATGAGCCAAGCTTCTAACTCTACAAGGCTTAACTTCACAAACTCTAAACCTTAGTCAAAATGTGTGGCTTGGTCATTTCGCTACATTCACACGGGCATAAGTTGAAAAATTTATCCACTATTCTTCTTTACCTGTCTGTTATACCATAGTTCTTGTAGTAACGAAGATGCTAAAATGTAAGAGACGTTTTTATTATATGCTTTACACTCCCACAATTAACCTTGACCCAAAGTTAGCATTGTTAACGCTTATGTTATGGGATACTAGGGTTACGGATAAAAAATCATAAAATGATAGATTTATAGGTATACTCCTAGAAATCTAAATGAACTACTACGACTCAGATATAAATGCTCGTATTTGCCCCTGCTGGGATTCGAGCATCGCAAAATCGGCAACGCCTCAATCGGTGTACATATCACTCTTTTTTTTATTTGAACTCTACCACGAAGGTCGGCATAATAGAAGATAAAAAACAAGAAGCTTAGTTTTTTACCTTATTGATTACTAGCTGTGCCCCGCGGTGTTACCCGCGGTTTGTTAGGGATATTTTTCCGCAGTAAAACGTAGCCTATGTGTTAATCCAGGGCGTCAGCTAACTCCATACCAAATTTTATTAAAATCGCTAACAAACATACACACTCTCAAACTTTCGCCTTTATAATATTAGTGTGATAGAGGGTTTAATCATTTTGATTATGCCACCTTCGACAAGTTAAGAAGCTTTATATTTAAGGTAAAGCAGCGTAATGTTCATTTTATATTTCTAAGCAATTAACTGCTGGATGTTTGAATCTAAACAAAGTTTTACTAGACAATATTCCACACTCGGTCCAGGTCCAGGTTTCAGACGGAATCCGGTAGATGCAGTTACGTATCTCGTCTGAAATTGAACCGATTGGATTTTTTTCTAGTAAAATTTTCTTTAGCTTAGTGTTCTAAATAATTTCGTGCCCCTTGTGCATTTATATCACCACAGAACTCAGAATCCTTTTTCTTTATTCTGTGATTTATACTATAGACCACAGCTCTTTCTGTGTTCTGTGATTTTTACGCATAAGCAGTTTGTCTCTAGGTACAAATACCGAGTAGGTAAGATATTATGATCACATCACTTTAATACGTGACTGTGATACAGACTTTTTAAATACAACTGATGTAATTTGACATTAAAACATCCAAACGGTCCAATATAAAATCAACTGGGTAGTTCGAAATGTCAAACTTATTCAAACATTCAGGTTAAACATTTTTTTTGTGTAAATATTTGTGCTTGTGAACAGAACGCACTAGATAAATCTTTGCCTGACGTGTGTTAAAATAATTTATTTTGTCGTATTATCTTGTTGCCTGTTTTTACCCAACTGCGCAATGCAAAAGCGCGAAGCACGACGCGTAGACAGGGTATAGTATTTGTTGACAGTGTATATATGAATGTATGTTCGTTTGTGGCACACTAGACAAAACGCATAGATAGATTTTGATGATTCTTACGTCAATCGATTCATCTTAATCATGGGAGTGCTACTAAAAATATGATAGTAATCGAAACGCAATATGAGGATAATTGGACGCCATATTGGGAGAAAAAAAAAATAAGTTGACGAAATATATTATGTCGAGTCTAGTCTATCTAGATAATCGAAAATTATGTTTAGGTTTCTTACAGTATATTTCATTTCAGTTTTCAAAATCAAAAACCCCGACTGCTTAAATATTACTTCAAATAAAAACTGAAAAGAAAGAAAGAAACTACTAGTCTATAATTCTGTTAAGCAAGGAACAAAGCTAATAATGTAGCGTCAGGACCCATTCTTAAAATAATATGATCCATTCTTAAATATATAATGGGTCCCGGCTGTTAAAGTATCTTTGTTCCTTGCTTAACAGAATTATAGACTACTAGGCTTGTTTCTTTCTTTTCAGTTTTTATTTGACCTAATATTTAAGTAGTCGGGTTTTTAGATTTTTTAAATTTACCTTTTGTAAGTTTGGTTTGCAAGTCTAGTAGTTGTTTTTTTGCAATGACGTCTTTGTACTTATGTAATGAAGTATGATATAATAATATCATCTATATATCATAGATCATATTATTTTAATAAAACTTCTTATGCCCTGCAATCTAGCTCACTCAACATAAAAGATAAAATATACGATAACCTATATAATCGCTTTAAGATACTTTGGCGCTACATTTCTACTTAACATACTACTAAGCACCACAATATTTCCAGAACTTTGACAGTTTTTAATACTTATATTCTTTTGTTAATCATAACCATTTTTATTGACTAAAGCGAAAAACCCTATGAATAAATTATACATTTCATAACGATAATATAAGGCAACTGATAAAACTTGCGGTTTGCGCAAATAATGCATGTTGCTTGGACTTCTTTGTTGTGTGTATAATATATTAATTGCTGGGAAGTTACAGATGATACATACATTTGGTCATTGCCCAAGTTGCTAAACTTATTAACCACTGCGCCATGGAGTACCTCAAGCCCATATATGGGCTAACTTCAGATATATTATTATGTATGGCTGGCACATCCTAAGTAAAATAAAATATTTTACTTTAGCTCCCAGTCTAACACGGGAAGACAAGAAATATCCTGACTTGTCCAAGATGCCGCCCGTGGCCAAGACTTACGGTTGACAACAGTTTTCGAATATATCCTGCCATTGATAAACTTTTACTTAAAGGGCGGAAAAGTTACAAGTTGTGTGCATTCACAGACCTAGATAAAAGTAGACGCCGCATGTACTTCAATTTGTATGGAAACCGAGTGTCAGATTTTGATTACTCGCGAGAACAAATAAGTGGTGAAAAAGCATGGGCCCGGAGCCCATGCACCAATTTCAAATATATCGTTTTTACAGCTTAATATGACATAGTTAGATATTTTTTAAACATTACGGTTGACACGGTCCGATATTGAGAACGGCGATGCGAATAAATGAATTATCGTAAAAGGATTACGATTGGTCTCCCCTTTTGACACGCGAAGTACACTCACTTTCGTTATCTGTTTCGATTTATGTCTGTGGGTGCGTTAATGTTTCTGTTTCGTTCCAAATCCAATACGGAAGTAAGTAAGTATTTTGATTAGGTATCAAATATCTACTCAGTAGATTTTAGGTAAAACATACCCTGCGTGTATAGCGGCCAGATCGGAGAGGAACCAAGGCTCTGAGTTAAATCCTATGATGCACACAGAATGGTACCGCTCTAGACCCAGTTTCAGGAATCCTTTGGCGACGGTGCGCACGCGCTCCCTGTACTGTCTGAAATAAAAGAAAAACTAATTTAAGCCTTGTGTCTTTATCTTTGTATTAGGTACTTATTTGAAGTTTTCCATATTAAGAGTGGTAGGGCATATCGGATTTTCCGCTTCAATTGGAGCGCCCGTCTGGGGAAGTAACCTCTACCTTTCAGAATATCACAGTAAAATAACACTATCTAACTTATGAAAGTGTTGTGTTTCTGTCGGCGAGTAAGGTTCCAGGGCTCCACCGGGTAGGGGATTGGTTAGGGTAGGCAACGGTGCCAGTGATATTTTTGGTATTGCAAGCATGTATAGGCTATGGTGGCCGCTTACCATCAGGCGGGCCATAAGTACGCTTGTTTCCCATCCCTTTAACATGAAAAAATGTCTTCTACACCAATTCTCGTGTCACAATGTTAGTTACGATACTCCTCGGAAACGGCCTGACCGATTTTTATGAAATTTTATATCCATATTCCGTAGGTCTGAGAAGCGGCTACTATCTATTTTTCATATCCTTAAGTGATAATGGTTATACACCTGTAACGTAGTGTTCTTAAACCTACAATGCGCCTTCGCGCCAAAATTCAAACTATTGGGTATTGTAACGTAGTGTTCTCATATGGATTAGGAGTAATGTAATCCTAGAAAATTGATAGAGAACTACGTTACACATCCCTAAAATTTTTTTTGGACAATATTTTTTTTTATCATGTGGTATTAAAAATACATACAACCCTAAATTTTCTCTTCTACCACCTGCCCCTATTTTTATGGCGGTACGAAGTTCGCTGGGTCAGCTACTAATATTATATATTTCCCTTAGTCACGCTGTACCCTAAGAACGACTTTACCGATTTCATCCAACTTTTTTTTGGTATTCTAAAACTTTGTTGAAGGTCCTAAAGTAAAAAAATAATGAAGTTGCTCAGATAATTATAAAATTTAAACAAACTTTGCCTAACTTACTTAGCAGTCTCAAAGGATCCTTTTATGTAACTAATACCAATCAAAATTCAATTTGAGGGTCCACGATGGGACTTTTTATCCAAGCTATCCAAACCATATAAAGATGCGTAAAGTATGATCAGCGGACCAATACCTAATTTTTTTTATGTTTTTGTCAGAAAACTTCTAAGTATGAGATCCAAATGTGATCACAAGTCCTTTACTCGATCTAGTGTGTAGTGTCAATCTTTTTTGTGGTCTTTGCATTACTTGAAGTTTTTGACATTCTTCCTATCGATTAATGTGGCTCAGTTACCTACTGATCTGATCTCGGGAAGTCTGGAATAGTTATAAATTGCTTTGCTTCATATTGAAATGTAATAAAATCCCGAGAGGAACCTTTCAGGTAAGTAGTACCAAATAAAATCAAAATATTAGTGCGCAAGATGGGAATTTTCATCATCATTAATGTTTTAATCGGAAGGACTACTCACTTGTATGTGATTTTGTGCCATTTGCCGTCCTTTTTCTTGGAGCACAGTGCGTACAGGTCCGGGTATCGTGTGGCCATGCGCGTGAGCAGTCCAGGGACGGACAAGGGCGGCTCAGCAGCCAAGCCTCGGGGTGCAATCCGCAGCTTCACAGCGGCGTCTGGCGCCCATACTGTGTAATCCGATGACGGCACCACTTGATCCGGCCCTGTCATGAAGGTGATGTAAGTCGTTTGAACACTTCAAAGGAATAAAGAAATGTTTGAGGGTTAAATTGGAGTGCCTGTGTGGCGAAGTAACCTGGCCTCTACCAGATACAGCCATATTCTTAGCATACTACAAGAGCACCACATGGGTAAAGAAACGTACAATCCGTAGTAGCACCGCAGCAGTAAGTTTGCCAAAGTTCCACGAAATTGAGGAAAAGAAAATGATTAGGTAAAGGACTATTTTTATGAACAAAACACTATCACCTTGAAATTTAAGTATATGGATTGTAAAGCAATTAAATCCAACTAATATTATAAATGTGAAAGTTTACTGTATGTTTGGATGTCTATTACTCAATCACGCAAAAACGGAATTTGAAATTAGAATACGAATTTCAAATAAAAATTCACTCCGCGGATTCCGCAGTGAAAAGTACAGACTGTACGTTTCTTTATAGAATAGCACTCCTGGTACACCATCTACATGTCCGTCATAAGAATACTTTTTGTTTTTCAATTAAAGTTTGACATTGCAACGACCCCGGTCCGTTATTTATGACAGTTTCAGTGTTCACATAGATACGGGTGTAAGTGGCTCTAAAAAAAACCTATGAGATAAAACGCACGTAATCATACTGCTATTCGTTGATAACAGTGTCAAAGAACGCGCCGTTGTACTGAGATAAAATTCTGTTTACCGCATAATTATCAATCATTCTCTACATAATATTCCTGGAGAAAGGCACAAATCCCAATAACTTTCAAAAGAATAAATTTGTAAATAATACATTATTTCAGTAGCTATTAAGTTAATTTGGATTTCAAATTTTAGATCTTAATTGTGAGTTGCACCACAAAGCAAGTTAAAGTTAAATTTAACTAAGCGTAACTTTTGAGCTATCATCACAACTTAACTCATTTGACACTTTGACTAAATTGTAATGTTAGTATATGCCGGATACTTAAAAAATACTTACTACTAAATTATATAATATTCAAAATTGCGTATGCCTTTCATTGATAATGTTATTGAAAAACAACAGTTTTAAAGGTTGATAAGTGCAATTCAATGCCTATCCATCTATTTGACAAAATTAAAATGCGAACGCGTTAATTAAATGACAACTGATATTTTTTTATAAACAGATAGCATTTAAAACCCTTACCTTGAAGGATTATAAGTCCTTTAGAAGGTAGCACTAATCCATTTTAAATCCATATAATGAATAAAGTCCTATAGAAAAAGTAATAACTTCATGATCTGCAAAGTAAAAGCGTGGCAAAAGAAAAACATTGTTCAATTCATAACGTACACCGTTTAGAACTTGGCTAAAACAGGTTTAAAAATCTAGGCCCCCGTTTATCTAACGCCGAGAAGTAACATTGACAACTGCGTGTCCTCAAAATAAAAGTCCCGAAAAAAATAGATATACCGTTCATAAATGTGTTTCTCTGGATTCCATTAGCAGGTTGTGTTTTATGCACTTCAACGGTTCCCCCGTTTTCCATAGCTATTTCCTGGAACAAACAAATACATGATTATATTTATGTAACAAATATATTAAGTTTGTAAAATATCTACGATGTTTAAAATTTTAATTTTTTGAGTAGACCCCTTAAGTACGAGCCCTTACGTTTGTACCACAAAAAAGTTAGACACTATTTTAAACCATGTTTAGGCAAAAAATTGTCAAACATTTTTCTTAAACTCGTGATCTTAACGATCTGTTTTTTCGTAACATGTTATAGATTCAACATGTCCATATGCCTCTCCGCAGTTAGGCTTGAAGACTAAAAAGACGTGAATTGGCATGGATATGCTTAAAGTCAGTCAGAAAACTAGACGAAAAGTGGGGATATTCATTTTTTATACGCGAGGGAATACGAGACTTTTTCCATGTATTTAATTATCATTATATTTTACAAATGTCGTTTAGAAATTATAATAACGATAGAGCACTTTACACACTTAGTATTTTTTGGCAAACTGCTCTATCAATTATTATTATTATCATAATAGCTATTGTGTAAGAGGTCACCGATCCGAATCCGGCTTGTGAAACCAGTTCAATAATTTTAACTTAATAAGTATAAATAAAATACTCGTTATCACTAAACGCACATAATATAATTTATAATCTACTACAGTGGTGGATGGGAGGTAGAGAAAAACAGAATGCGCCGAATGGTTTGTTTTCCGAGTGAAATTAAAAATCTACCTAGATTCAGTAACTGTTGTAGGCAATGGGTTGGCACTGCGAGTGGGAGCCTATCGCGTGTGAATGCTTAGGCCAACCGAATGTCAAATGTAGCGTTAAGGGTCAGTATTTTTTTATGAATTTATCAAAACCATAGAGCAAAACGTACACAAGTAAATTAACCACATCCCACCGGGTCAAAATGATGGTAGAGTACAGAATGGAAATGACTGCCGCAGTTTTAACTGCTGTAACTATCATCTTTTATCACATTGCATATTTATTTGATCTGTAAAATACTTCTTCGTGCCTCTTTTATTAGAGAGAAATTATGTTCGCGGTAAGTATGGTAAGTGCAGTTATGAAGTTTCAATTTTATTTGAGAATATTTTAAAAGTATCTTGTCGACAATTCTGGTCTGGACAAAACTGGTCAATTCACGAATTATATTACAAGACATTAAATTTAAAATTCATGTTTTAGGTAGTCAGGCAAAACGTACCGGACGGATTAATATAGTCTGAATTCGATAGTGCTAAACAAGGAAATACATAGTATAGCTAGCGTGACAAGCGCATCCATCGCAATTGTGCTGTTGCGTAAAACCTTTTGAAATATACCTGTAGGCCACGGTATCTCATACTACTTAATTGGACTAATTACTTACTATTAGCAATGGGTATAGTATAAGCGCAGCAGAACGCTAAAAGTATAGCATCAGTTATTTATAATGTTGGTCTAAAATGCACTTGCGCGATCTTAATATATTCGAGATAAGACCATAGCCATGTTTCAGAATAATAGATTGTTCATCGTGAGGAGAAAGTGACCGATTAACAAGAATGCACTTTCTTTCGAAGTATACATAGAGATATAAGCGAGGAAATAAAAAAAACCGAAAACTCAGAATAAAGCAATGCGCGCGCCTCCCAATTTTGATTCTTTCTTTCATTAATGTTCAGAAAATTCTAATGGTCAGTATTATTGTGCAAACTTTACTCAAACTACACCATTGTTGGTGATCTGCTACTAACGATGCACTATTTTAAGCGATGCCATGAAAATGCAAGAGAATGTGTTTAGTTACACCTTATAATTAAGGAGATATCTCAACCCGAAGCTTTAAAGCTTTTTATAGTAAAAAAAAGTGACGACTGCACCGCCAGAAAAGATCGAAAATATCTTTATGTAAAACTTCTTTTTATCGCGAAACATCAATTATGGCTGGCGTGAGAGGGCTGCTGAGTGGTAAGGATCTATGGCCAATACCTACAAGAACAGCAGTGAGCTAAATGCTTACACCAAAATTTGGTCAGCAGCTGCAAGAGTTCCGTTGGTTTAATGGTCATTCAGAGTGATTTGCACAAGCTTTTGCAACAAGGCACGCCAACATATATTTTTTTTTATTTCATGACATATTTCATTTCACATGCATAATGTTTTGATGTTCCACATCATCAAGGCGTACCGCGATGACTACTTTACTTTTATGAAATTATTTTCAACTTTCCAAATCGATTTTTGACACGCTAGTCAAGTTCTCAAATTTTGCATTTCTGTTTTTTTTTTGCTTTTTGTCCCAAAATCTTATATCGAATCATAATAAACGAAGAATAAGTTTAAAATATTGTGCCCTACCCGCCATTTAAAGTCTTCATCACACGGAGTGATGTAAGTTAGGATTCTTACAATACCTTATGGCTATTCAGGCATTTAGAAGTGTTGGTGTAATAATGGAACGCACAAAAATTAAGGACAAACCCTGCAAACATTATATACACTCCTTTTTTGGGTGTCGTGTAAAATAAAAATGATTATACGAAATACGTGTTTGTGTCCAAAATAATACCAACATCGCCTAAAAGAACTTGGCTTGAGTTATTATTTATATTATTATAATGCAATGTATTTCGACCTTGGTAAATTAGCTTATCTAATGTTTAGCTAGCCGAGTGGTGAGACGAGAATATAGTGGACTTTGTATTATAAATAATAAGGAAGAAGTGTAAGATTTTATGATTAAATATGAAGGACTACCATTAGCTAGCGATTAAAACTCACAAGTTTCCGCCCGCGACTTTGTCCGCTTTATAATTATTTTTTTTGCAATCTTGTGAGATCACGGGCAAAAAATATCTTTTGTCTCCACCCAAACTATACCTATGTGTGTCAAATATCAACCAAATTCATTCAGCCGTTTTTTGCTCGATTGAGTTACAAACATTAAAGTTTTCACATTTTTAATATTAGTAGGATTAGACACAACAACATACATACTTCAAGGACAACGTAGCATGTTTTCAGTTTGTTTGCTTTGACTAAAGTGATTGTAAAGTACTTGAACTTTAGGTATTCGTTTTTGACACCCTAAACTTACGGTAATATGATTATAATAGTAAAAATCTTTCATATGTCTTTTACATAGCCAGAGTCGTCACGTACGAGTCGGTAAAGTTATTTGATATGTATCTTGAAAAGACAAAAAATACTGTGAACTTGAAGAAATTTGAGAAAATGTCACTGAAATTGCCACTAATTCTCCATAAATATCGAGAATGAGAAAAGTGTTTTATTAAATCGATACGGACTGGATTTTCATAGACATTATTATATTTCTTATTTTAAGCGTTAAACTACTAGAAGTTGAAATCTAAAGAAAATATCACTAGAAAAAAAAACACTCGGTCCAGGTTTCAGACGAGAACTACATAGACATACCTCAGATTATACTATTTTAAGTAATTGGAATCAAAAGTTTATCAACGGATACGGATTGGTTCGGAAGCCCATTTTAGTTCGGTGACGAGTTACCACCAAGCTTCCTTAGGGCATTAACATCTTTAGTATATAGAAAGAAAAAAAAAGGAAAATTTATTTGTAGCAACATGTGTAAGCTAGTTGATGTGATAATTAGATGAGTACATGTCGTGCCAATATTAGCATTAAAATTAATTATTACTGATATTCTTAATCATTATTCTGAGATTCAATTTACAAAATTAAGATGTCAATACTGTCAATACAATAATTAAGTGTTAATTAATTGGGCACATACTTTAGATAATATGTCAATACTTTCAATTAAATAATCAATATTTTGGGTATTTGCCCATTTGATAATTTGTCAATACTTTCAATTAAATAATCAAATGTCAATAATTTGGGCAAAAACTATTTAAACATGTCATACTGTCACTTCAATAATCAAATGTCAATAAATTTTCTAAAGAAGTGTTAATAAGGCATAAGCCCAACTTTTTCCTTAGTATTAGGAGTAAAAGTAGGAAAATAGGGGTGATAACTTTTTTCTTCGTCTACCAGGAAGATTATCAAAAAGTATTGGACACATGTTTTTCTATTTTTACATAATCAAAACATTACAGAGATATATTAATTTGAAATGTCGCAGGACGTCGTGTTTTGGTACAATTTTTACTTATTAGTGACGTTTTGAGCCTCCACTCCTAAATTTTGACGCGCTTTGTTTTTTTATTTTTGTTCTAGATTCTAGATAAAAGACGATTTATGACGTCATCATCCCTATTAGGTCTCTCCAATTATTATTGAACAACTATTTACACTCACTCAAATAACTAACAATAGGTACCTACTCACTAGTATCAATCATGAAAGAAGTTGGAAAATGATTTGCTCATGTTGTATATACATTAGCATAAAATTTACTGAATAAATGTTTATTACACGTGTTAAGTAGGCATTACCTATTACAACATTTTGATAAGAGGAAGAGTATATTTTTTGCCGTATGTAATGTAAAATCTTGTCGGCAGATTATAATTAGTTAATATACTAGGTAACTAGGCACTTAATTTGTTCTTGTAATAAATTTGGTACGCATAGTAAACGCGAATGGAATAAAAATTAATGTATAAATATGTTATTATTTGTCATTTGTTTCATTTACGGGTGTCATTTTGGACTTGAAACATTATTTTGTCAGATAGCTTAACGGAAGTCCATCGAAAGTATACAGAATAATAATAAAAAACCGCCCAAGTGCGACAACTCGCAGTTTAGGGATCCGTATTTACCCGTCGTTACCCCAAAACTACAATATCAGGAGCCTGTGTACGTTTTAAGTGCTCCTATCCATACTATATACTATATATATATATTATATTTATATTATTAATTTTATATTAATATTATAAATGGGAAAGTGTGTTTGTTTGTTTGTCTTCTCTTCACGCCTAAACCGCTGAACCGATTGTGAGGAAATTTGGTATATGTATAGCTTGAACTTATGAGACTGCTATAGGCTACTTTTTTTTAATTTATGTGTTCGAATTTACATAATTTTCAACTAAATTAATCATTTTCATGGTTGGTCCCGATAGAGATGGCGCTACTGTCACGAAGACAGATTAAATTTGAAATGTGGAAGTTGGTATCTTAATACGAGATGGCACCACTCGTGTTCAATACCGAGTATTTTGTGTTAGTGTTTTATTTATTAAATCGAGGTAATTTTACGCAATTTCTTTCTAATCTCATTTTTTAAATTTAATCTAGCAAATACTACTCTAAATTTATAATATAAAAATATCATTTTCGTGTGATTATAGATTCTGGATGTTGCTTATAATAATAAGAGATGACGCTACCATCTCGAATACCAACTCAACCGAGTAGTCTCTCTGGAAATAATATTTTCTGAGTAACTTAACAGATGGCACCACCCGTCTTTAAAATGAGTATTTTTAATTGCTAAAAATGTGAGTTGTGATATTGCGTTTTTTCAGACGCGCTATTTATGAACATGACTTTTTAATATTTATTGTTAATTTTAACGTGATGTAGGTAGATATTTTAATTAAAACAATATTAGTAAAAAAACCGACTTCCTTCAGTGTTCTTATATCTTACCAGAAAATCTTATGAACATTAAATAGATATTAATCAGCTGTTTACAGTAGACAGATACTAAATAAACAGCGGTTATGATTTATTTTGAGTCCCTTAATCGAGTATTATCCAATAATTTTCAAGTGAAGATTAATCCTGGATGTTGAGTAGAGGTAGGCGCTACCAACTCGAATAACAATTCGAAAACCAAGCTGTTGCGTGTGAAACTGAAAAGATGTCGCTACCCTAAAATAATATTAATAGCCCTAGCCCTAACCCTAGCTAAAATAATAATAATTAAATAAAAATAATTATATAAAAAAAAAAACTAAAAGGAATATTAAAAAGCAATCGTTTTGACGATTAACTTAACACATTGATCTTGGGTTTTTGTGAAAATAGGTGAATGGATAATTATTCGCATTTTTTTTGGATTTTAAATACCTACCTACTATAAACAAGTTGAGTAGGTGTGCTTACAAAACATTTTTATACTGTTGTAACTAAAATAGGTAGAAACACCCGTCTCTATATCCTCTACTTCCGCCCAAAACTCAGCGTCCTGTTAACCTTAACACTATTTTAACAGTTTCTGACAAGCCTGGCTTTTATTGTTTATGTAAATATATTAAAAAATATAATATAAAACTATAACGTTAGTATCCTCTCTAAATATAACTAAACTTTTTTTTCTCTACCGATTAAATTGCCTACACTTTATATAATTTAAACCTGTGTTGTCTTTGCGTGCATGCTTTCAGAAGAACAATAACAAAAGCTCAAGGAAGAAGGGTTATTCGGATAAAATATTTTTTTTTCTGGTAATTACTCACTACGGGATATTGGCGAAATTTCTGTGTGAAACGGAAACAGCCACAGAACAAAAAAAAAATGGATGCGTGTAACTTATGTACGCGCGTGAGAAGTTATACTTCTTTAGCATCATTAAAAATATTTTTTAATTGCATGCAAATACATAATAATTACAATAAAATAATAAAAGGACTGGAAAGGGATAGTTAACACAGTCAATTAAGTTCAGTTTTAATTTGAAAAATTAAATAAATATTCAAAATATTCAATTAAAATCACTACTGAATTTAAGTTATTAGTCCATATGTAATTAGCACTTGTAAGTAACTAAAACACGTTGTGTCTATATAGACGAAACTAGAAACATGTGGATAAATATTATAAATATGAAAACAGTGATCAGAGGCGACGAGCGTGCCAACATTGTTTTTGACAACGCGATCATCTTATGGAGCTCCGTGGATCGTTCAAAGTACCTTTCGAACAGATGTCTAATAATGGTGGATTATTAACCACTAAGTGGTTAATAATCCACCATTATTAGACACTAACATTCATAACGCGCCCGCGGCCAACTTCATGGTGTTACTATTGTGTTACAGTGAGGCATTGTCCTAATACAACGCGATAACGCGAATGAGCGATGCGATCATCGTACGAGTCGACGATCAAACATATTGATCTAGAATAGGTGTCCTAATAGGCGATCGCGCGATGCATTCGCGCGACTAAAATGTTTAAAAATCTATTCGCGCGAACCAAGTTCGCGCGAACGCGCAATCAAACCTATTAATGATGAATAGGTGTCCTAACTGAAGTTCGCGCGATGATCGCGTCGCGTCGACAGGAAGCGGGGAGAGGGGCAGGGCTAACCCGTTCCGTATTCGCGTTCTATTAGGAGTTTAGGACACCCAGTTCGCGATCACGCGATGGTCGCGTCGTTTAAACGCGCGATGATCGCGTTATCGCGTTGTATTAGGACAATGCCTGATGCGCCGCATCTCGAAATTTCACTCACATGATTTTTTCATAACGCGCCCGCGGCTAACTTCATTATGTTACTTTTGTGTTACAGTGATGCGCGCGCGTCTTAAAATTTCACTCTCATAATTTTTTCATAACGCGGCTAAAGAAGTATAACTTCAAAAAAAACGAAAATAGGTAATTTTTTTTAATAAAAAAAAAATTCAGGTACCTTCACCGTAATAATGACGCGCAAACGCAAATCTAGCCTTTATAGAGTATCATCCTCTCAAGCACGAGCAAAGAGATTAACTAGGTCGCAAGAATCTCTTGAAGAAATTGAACTGAGAAGGCAAGAACAGGCAGATCGCCAAACTGCTTTGAGGGCCTCAGAATCTCAATCGCAGACACAGGAAAGGCGTCTTGAACAGTCTGAACGTCAAGCGAATTTGAGGGCCTTAGAATCACTGTCGCAGACACAGAGAAGACTTCAGGAGCAGACAGAGCGGCAGGCTCATTTGAGAGCCGTTGAATCGGCTGTTCAGTCTCAACAAAGACTACTTGAACAAGCGGGGCGTCAAACTGCTTTAAGAGCTGCAGAAACACCTGCTGAAACTCAGCAAAGACTTGATGGGCAAGCAGAACGACAAGCTTTTTTGAGGTCGTTCGAAACACCTGAACAAGCACAGGCGCGCAAAGATTTAAATGTACGGCTTCAAGCAGAAAAGCGCCGTAATTTTAATAGAAATAAGCTACTTTTTTACTCACTATGTCAAAAGAGGATGATAGCCTCAAATAGGAAAACCACGCGAGCGTAGCCGCGGGTAACAGCTAGTACTCTTTATAAAGACGTAATGGTAGAGCGATTCAGAAGCCTTTGGTACAGCGCAAATCAAGAGCCGTTGGTACAGTGCCATCTAACGGTAGCTTTGTGGAGCTAAAGATATTTTACTGTGGTCTTATATATATCTTTTTTTAGATTTTTGAAGTGAAAACTTCTTTAGCGGCGTTGTACACTTTTTTATATGGGTAAAAATATTAAACTCGCGTCAGGTTAAACACATGGGCTGATCGCATCATGACACACAATAAAATTGGAAAGGTTGTTGACTTTCAATATATTGGACGAAACATAGTAATATTTTATTTTATCGTATTATAATAATAAGTTTCTATTCAGGACGTTCACGTGGCAGCTTTATTGCGAAGAAGAAAATGCCTTTTTTTACAATAGATGTCGCTAGGTGCGCTGAAATGTGATTCATGTAAGTTGATTTCTTTACAATAGATGTCGCTAAGTGCGCTTAAACATGATTTATGTACTTAAGTTGATTTTTCTGAGAGATAAACTTTTTTATGTAATATAAATTGTCATGTTTGTGTACGATAGCGAAATAAATAAATATTGTATTCTACCACATACATGATAGTACTTTTATACTGATAATTAAAGCAATTCGTGCAAAATTATTCCCTAACCATTCCACAATATAAAAGATGCACAACGTTAATATTCAAGCTTTCACTTCTGCCGGCACTCCCGGAGTGCAACCCGTCGTTTGGCTTGTTATTCAAAGCAAGGTTTTACGCGTTATAGAGAAGGTCACTTTGAAAAGTCACTTTTAAAAGTGACTTTTTTCCATCATCGAACCCAAAATATGGAGACGGTATAAATTCCACTTACAAGTAACAACGTTTAAACCACTCAGCTAGGGAGGTCGTAACAAGAAGTAAGTACAATAATGTTATCGCATTTAACCTTTGAGTAACATAACATTTACGTGTTTTATTTTTTTCTTAATGGTAGACTTTGTCACTGACGCATATTATGTGTACTTGGTTGGTGAAAAATTACTTAGTTTTTCACGTATTACAAGCACGGTGTAAATTTTTTTTTCAACATCTTGTTTTGAACATTATCGGCATTACTTCAAAAAGGTTTGACACTGTTTTAAAACATGTTTAGGCAAATTTTGTATGACTTAAATTTTTTTCAAGCTCGTGTTCAATGCACGGCTAACTTTTTTGTGGTAAGAGAGTATGATTCTGAAGACGAAAGCCGAATATAATCAATTGAAGGATATAACGTTCAATTCAAAATAAGTATGCAAAGGACGCGTAAAAAGTTTTTACTTGTGATGCCAGCCGGGTAGCGAAGTAACGGATCGCAGTTCACTATGAATGGTTAGCACGTGTTAAATCATGATACCGCTAAGTATACACCGCCGACATTTCGGACCGAGGCGAAATTTAAAACTCACATTAGGTACTATACCTACAAGACAATAATTTCGTGCAGACTAGAGAAGAAATAATCGTAACTTCAGTAAAATAAGAAAGATTTTGCAAATCTGTATTGCAATAAGTGGTCAATGATGAGCCTACTGTTTTAGAATACCCTGTTGAGAAACTTACCTATCTAATAAAGGGGTTTGTTACTGGATAGGAAGTATTACAAGAAATTATCAATATATATTAAGATGGATTTCAACACCCATCAATTAGTTTACTTTGATGACACACAGTCTTCAGTCATTGTTGGTCGAAGCACAAAGTATAAAAATCGATTAGTTTTGTAAAATTTCTGCTAATAAAATAGTATTGTTCACACATTGCTTTGATTCGATAGTAAACGTTTACGTAGGTATGCACAAATTTCCGGTCGGTCGGTTCGATGTAGAGGATACACAATATGATAGAAAAATAATTTGAAGATACAAGAGATGTTACAATATTTCTTTAAAATATAAATGCCATTTCTTTATTTTGGGTCTGGTTTTGGACCACTATTTAAGCTTACTTGTGATGACGCTCTAAGTTTCTTAACAATTTTATTTGGATATTTTTTTTGTTACTTGTACACTGGAGATGTATCAAAACCACTGAACACACACGCATAGGCAACTGCAAATTGTATCTGTTAGGTAGGATGTACAAATGATTAAAATATCACAAACACAAAAGCACTTATTTTGTGACAATAAATGAAAATTTGCACAATGACACTACTGCTTAACTTCTAAGAAATGGTAAAATTTCTTACTTTCTAACACATATGGAATAAATTATACATAGATAAGGACGAAGGATATGTAATAATGATTTATTTTTAGAAGACCGAACAAGTATAGAGCGTTGATTATTTGCACAATTGATTCAATTAATACGACTCAGGGAAAAACTACTAACATTGCATACCTAATTAAAATACACAGTCAATAAATAATGATGTTCCTAACTTTACAATTATCGGGTACAAATGGTTTTCCTAAATGATTTCAAGTTACTTAATTATTTGACGTTAATAAAAGGAATTAAAACACTAAGCCGCGTTGTGGGAAACATAGTCCAATTTGACAACAGTTAATGTCACGTCAAATACATAGTAAATATGTAAAATGTTGACTTGTGGTTATTTTTTCTATAGTATTTTAACCAATGTCAAATTTCACCGTATATTAAACAACGCGGCCTAAGGGAGTAAGTTCAATAAATTTTGGAAGTTTGGCACTGTAATACCTAATGAATATTTAGTGAATACTTAGGTAGAAAGTAAGAAATAAAAAAAGTGTTTAAAGGTACGTTTTTTTAAGTTTTGTCACATTGGTTTTAATATAAAATATTTAAAAATTATTTTGCCTATTATAAATTAATTATTGATTCAAGATTCAACATAATATTCACATGATAGGTAATATTCTCTACAAAATCCAGTATTTAAACCATTATATGTCGCATTAAATTAAACTGGTTGATATTATATCTAGCAGGTATAATTTCAATGCATGGTTTACACAATCAAAAATTTGGCCAAACCAAATTAATTATAGTTCTATATTTTGTATTTTTTTGACTTACCTAGATTCTACGGTAGTAGTTACAATGCCTAAATTCGATTGGATTAACGAAGTGTCATACTAATTATTGACACTGAATGGAATAGCACATTTTATTAGGCACGTTTGAAAATTATATTGTAGAATGAACGACGTACCTACGACCCGTTAGGATCGACTTGTGACGCGGAAAACTTGTCGTGCGAGCTGCTACAGCGATATACGGGTGACTACTGGCCACTCGGCCAGCTGGCGTCTTGCCTGAATGCTCACACTGCGTGTAGCGTAGTAGAATGGTCCGATCGAGTATAAAGTTCAATTTATCACTCGCGTCGCGAGCTCGCGGTCGGTCGCGTAGAGATCGCGCGTACCCCAAATATAACGCACAAAACAAAACAGAAACACTATTACTGAAACGTACCGTAATGCTAATATTTTCCTGCTTGTCTATCGGTTACACCATATAGGTACACGCACCAGCAAGCGCAGCGGTCGCTAGTCTACGTTCGATTCTCGATGCGCCCCGATAAATATGTCAACGCTATCAGTGAGATTATTTCAATAAACTGGAAACGTATGTTATTTTTAGTTAACATCAAAATATTGCTTAGCTAATATTATCTTATCGTAAATACATGAGGTATTCTTATAGTCGATTAATGATTCATAATTAACAAAAAAAAAATTATCAACGGAAATACATTTCCTTTAAATATTTTAAATTAATCAATAAAGTGAAATCAGATTTACACATAGCCACCGCTTTTCTGCCTGTCAGATGCAATAGCGATTACCCAATTATGAACGCGCTTTAATTAAGTTAGTAGGTACCTATAATTATAACTTGATGGAGTAAGTAATTTTAGCCTTACTGCCAAACCATTAAAGACACTAGCCAGCCATTGGCGACTCTTACTTCATTTCCGGATCTGGAGTGACTAACAACCTCATATGTACACTTTTACCCTATGATGTACTTAACTATTATTCCCTTTTCTAATACTATTATGGGCCTTGTCATAATCATTGATCCGTGTTTTTCTTCGGAACCTGGCTAAAGATGGTCAGGAATAAAATGTTCTACTGTTCGCTCATCCGTTTCAAAGTTGCCCACCAGCACATATATAATTAGGTGATGACACTCCTATTATAAACTATCAGATTAACAGAAAACAAAAACAAACTATCACCTTGAATATATCAAGAATTAGTACTTAAAAGCTCTTTGAGCAAAGCTGCATACAGACAGACGGACGGACTAACTCAGCAGAACTTAAAAGGTTCATTATGACGGCGGAATCCTGAAAATGTGACAGTTATATAATAGATAAATAATCAAATTATAATAGTTTATGACACATGCGGAAAGAGGACTCGCTGCGCTCGTGTTATCAATATTCGTACTAACTTTTGAGCTCACGTGTTATACATTTTTTTTCAATATATTTGGCGAGGAAATCAAATAAAAATGTAAGCCATTTATTTAAATTAGGGAAACTATACTAATGTTGCGCCCCCACAATGATTGACCATCGTGCATTGAAATTTATAAATAAAACACTGGTTCAGTGTTAGCTCAGCTTTTTATAGCTCAGCGATAGCTTTTTATTATTCTTTGATGGCAATTTTTCAATCTTCAGTAGTTAATGGACCCCTATAAATGACATTTAAAAAAAAACAGTGTTTGATTGTTGTTGTTTCGCATATGCTACAAAAGGGCAATCATTTTATTGAAGTCAATAAGAGATAGGTGTTTTTAAACACATTATTTTCTAACTTCATGTTTAATTTTTTCAAAATAAGTACTAAAATGTTACTACTGTACAGATGAAAATTCGTAAATTTTTTGGTGTGCCATTCTTTAGTATTATCTCTTGTATGGGAGTGCAAACATTGGCATGTATGTTAATCACTGCAAAATATCATATGTGCTGCCTTAATTTTTTTTAATATTTATTCAACTGCGCTCGATGGCGCAGGTGGATAGCGCGTTTGGCCTGCGATCGTCGAAGTTAAGAAACTTTCTCAATGGTCAGACATTGAATTGGTGACCAAAAACTTATTATCTCGAGTTCCTCCGTGCTTCTGCAGTCGTTAGCACCCACCAATCTACACTGGGCCCACGTAGTGAGTCACGGCCCAATCTCCCTATTCCATTGTATTCCATCCAAAGGAGGACATTAATAGGCTGGTGATAATGATGCCACATATCATCTCGGAAAGGGATCGGTACCGACTCGCCTTTCGGCTTACTGTCAAAGAGGCGTCCACCTAAAGTAAGCGGATAAACATTTCCAGTACGTTTGGATATGGTATGGCTAGGCGACGCCGTGCTCACAACTCGCCTACCGCTGTTTGACGGCTAGGCTGCACCAGTTCGATCAGCCATAGAGAAAGTAACC
Organism: Chilo suppressalis; assembly: GCA_902850365.2. Classification (NCBI taxonomy): domain Eukaryota; kingdom Metazoa; phylum Arthropoda; class Insecta; order Lepidoptera; family Crambidae; genus Chilo; species Chilo suppressalis. The sequence continues at coordinate 15,611,010 of OU963897.1, read as the reverse complement.
ACTCCGTTTTAGTAGTCGACACTTCCAAAACAACTTGAAACGGAGTGGTTACTTTCTGTATCGGAATGGGCTCAGTGCGAGACGGGGCCCACTGCAGAATGAACCCAGTGTGGAATGGGCTCAGTGCGGAACGGGCCCAGTGTGGATGGATCCAGTGCGGAATGAGTTCGGTTAGGAAGGGCCCAGTGCGGCATGGGCCCAGTTCGAAAATGGGCCCTCTGCAGAATGGGCTCAGAAAGGAATCGGCCCAGGGTGGATGGACTCAGTGAGGATTGGCCCTGTGTGAATTGACCCAGTTCGGAATGGGCTCAGTGTGGATGGACGCAGTATGGAATGGTTCCAGTGCTGAATGGGCCCAGTGCAAATCACATATGTTCTAATAAATTATATTCAGTAGCGATTTTAATTGAATATTTTGATCATTTATTTATTTTTAGGGTTCCGTACCTAAAAAGGAAAAAACGGAACCCTTATAGGATCACTTTGTTGTCCGTCTGTCCGTCCGTCCGTCTGTCAAGACCGTTTTTCTCAGGAACACGTAAAGGTATCAAACTGAAATTCATATATAATACTCAGGAGTACTGTCCCTTGGACCTGCGAAAAAATCAAACTTCTAAGCCAAAGCAATCAAAAGATACAGCCGTTTATGTCGCAAATTTTCGAAACTCGCACGGGAATCAAAACCTACAGGGTACTTCCCGTGAACTTAGAATCTTGAAATTTGGTACGAAGTAACGTCTTATAGTACAGATAAAGGAAAAATTGCGAAAACCGTAAATTCTTAGTTACATCCTATAATTTTTTTTTTTAATAATTATTAAAATATACCTAGAGGTTTGTACGGAACCCTCGGTGCGCGAGTCCGACTCGCACTTGGCCGGTTTTTTTCAAATTAAAACTGAACTTTATTGACTGTTTCCCAGTTCCAGACTTTTTATTAATTTATTGTAATTAATTATTTGCATGCAATTAAAAACTAATTTTAAACGATGCGAAAGAAGGATAACTTCTCACGCGCCTACATAAGTACACGCACCCATTTTCTTTTAAATCAAGTGGTTGTGCACCGCTGTTACCAGACACGCCAAGCCGGACTTGAGAAGTATTAAATTGAAGTGAAATGAAAAGTCATTTATTCAGTCTAGGCTGTTACAAGCACTTGTGAAGGTCAAGAAGCTACGCCATCGGTTCGCAAAACTACGGCGGGAGACCTTGTACTGAGAAGAACTGGCAAGAAACTCAGCAAGGGCTGTTATTTTCTCCCTGTATTGTTATATACAGAGTCGTCAAGTTGAAAAATGACTTCAGAGATACGACTGAAGTCACCTTCCATTACATCATTTAGAATATAAATATATAGTTACAATAAATTTTATGGTTAACATTATATTTAGTATATAGTAAGCGGCATTAGATAGGTACAATATTACTTAACAAATTATAAGAAACACTATGTCCATGCATTACGATCATTCAGATAATCATCAACTTTATAATAGCCCTTATTCATAAGAGTATTTTTGATCTGAGATTTAAATTTAGTCAGTGGAAGCTCAATCACATCTAGGGGAACTTTATTAAACAATGCAATACTACAACCTAGAAATGAACCTCTTGATTTTTGGAGTCTGAAACATGGAACGGCAAGCTTGTTCTTAAATCTCGTGTTAAAGTTATGGGTTTGACTTTTTTTTGCAAATGCATCATAGTTTTTTCTTACATATATTAAATTTTCATAAATGTATTGCGACGCCAGTGTTAAAATATTAATTTCTTTAATTTTTTCTCTAAGGGATTCTCTTGCCTTTAAATTTTATATGGCGCGAACAGCTCTCTTTTGCAGTATGAAAATACTTTCGATATTAGCGGCTGAGCCCCACAACAAAAGGTCATATGACATAACACTATGAAAGTAACCAAAGTAAACTAATCTTGCCGTTTCCACATCAGTTAAGAGTCTAATTTTTTAACAGCGAAAGCTGCAGAGCTCAATCTACTTGACAAGGTATCAATATGAGGATCCCATTGCAGACGAGAGTCTAAAGTAATACCCAGAAACTTTGTAGAATCCACTAACTCTACAGGCTGGTCATTTATTTTTATACTAGTCTCACATTAGGTAGAGTAAACTTAACGCATTTTGTTTTACTGGAACATTGTTTTCAAAATTAAGTAACTATTGTCCTGAACATAACATTGTTTTCAAAATTAAGTAACTATTGTCCTTCGCGGACAGAAGTCCGTCCATCCGAAGTTAAATTCAGGTAAATAAATATATTAGAATTGAAAAATATCCAGAGGGCCAATCACTGATATACGTGGGGGGCAATTATTGTACCTCGAGGGCCAATCACTATTTAATTGAAACTTTTTCTGTTGATTTTGGAATATCTTTATATATATAATTCTTCTGTGAGTGTGTATGTCACTGAATTTCTCTTAAACGACTGGACCGATTTTGATGAAAATTTTTGTGTGTGTTCAAGGGGATCTGAGAATGGTTTAGATTCACAATTTTGTCCGCTGGACAACCCCTATCTTTTTAGGGCGGTACGAAGTTCGCTGGGTCAACTAGTTTTAATATATAATAATATTGAACTGTTTCAAGTCTTTTTATTTTGACAATCAAACCCTATTTAACAGCATTGTGGAACTACATTCAATCGATAACTAATAATTAATTTACTACAGACAAATAAATGAAGAATTCCGCTTAAGGGGCATTATATAGTCTACCCTACATACTGAACTCATATCTGTCGTGTAATTAAAAAATGGAACAGTTTTTTACTCCGAAACATGGGAACCAAGGAGGTAACATAATAAAGGTTTTATTTAAATTTCGAACTGAACTGCTACAAATAGAGAGCTGTTTATTGAAACAAATAAAAGAAATTAACACAATGCTGCTTGGTGCAGGAAAGAGTCATTTTCCGCATAATGTGTATACATAATATAAAAGAACACTTTCCGAGCAACTGCATTAAAAAATGCTTTATTTATACCTAAGCAACTTTGTCAGTTAATCCAATATCTGCTTTTTAGGGTTCCGAAGTCAACAAACAGCCCTTAAAGTATGGAAGAATGGATATTTTTGAAGTTATACTTCTTTAGGCGCGTTATGAAAAAATAATGAGAGTGAAATTTTAAGATGCGCGCGCATCACTGTAACACAAAATTTTAACGTCGCTCGCTAAAGCGACCAACTTCATGCGTTACTTTTGTGTTTACCGCACACTAAGAAAATCTACCAACAAAATAGAAATAGAATCTCTATTAAGTGGGTGCTAACGACTGCATTGTGAAGGCCTATCAAAAGTATTTATTAATCTGGAACAATGGAACCAAAGCGCGATTCAGGAGACTACAGAGCCATCTCTTTACCATTGGTGTAGTAGAACCAAAAACCACATCTTTATTTTTTGTAATAAAGTAACAGTTATAGGTATTCATATTTATAATATCAAAAGTATTTATTAATCTGGAACAACGGAACCAAAGCGCGATTCAGGAGACTACAGCGCCATCTCTTGACCATTGGTGTAGTAGAACCAAAAACCACATCTTTATTTTTTGTAATAAAGTAACAGTTATAGGTATTCATATTTATAATATTTATCCGCATGTTTCTAGTTTGTATATTCGGAATACGTGTTTGAGTTTCATACAAGTGCAAATCACATATGTTCTAATAAATTATATTCAGTAGCGATTTTAATTGAATATTTTGATTATTTATTTATTTTTTCAAATTAAAACTGAACTTTATTGACTGTGTCCTTTTCCAGACTTTTTATTAATTTATTGTAATTAATTATTTGCATGCAATTAAAAACTAATTTTAAACGATGCCAAAGAAGGATAACTTCTCACGCGCCTACATAAGTACACGCACCCATTTTTTTGTTATGGAATAGAGCCATGACTCATGTAGTAACTATTAAGTAATCTGTGTCATGACAGCGTTGACAGATTTTTTTTGCCAAGTCGGGATTTAGGAACTTTTTGAGTGAAAAAAGCGGGATTCTTTCGGTGAAAGCGGGACATAGTAAAAAACCATTTAATCAAAAGGTATTGAATATTAATCTTCATTACACGCCGGGCAAGCGGCCAGTCCACACTTGTCTGTGCCACCCGCCCGCACTTTCTCAGTATGCTGCACGCACGGTCGAGTTATTCCCGAAAAGCGGGATAGAGCCTGTCCCGCGCGGGACATTAAATTTTGATTGCAAATCGGGACGTCTGGCTACGGCCATGACTCGCCGCGCAGGCCCAGTGCGGATTGGTGGGGCACCACGCGGGGCCTGTGTGTATTAGTTGGTAAAATACTTTTTTTTATTATGGAATAGGGTGATTGAACCAAAACTCTCCACGCGAGCCCAGTGCGGATTGGTGGGTGGTATATAAATATTTTTAACTTCGGTCCAACCGAGTATTCCACGACCCTCCCGTTTGCTGTTTTCTAGCGTACCTCCCCAATGTATTTTTTATTAGAGTCAAGTGTCATTGCGCCAGCGAAATATAGCACTTAAGCGCGAGTGCCCGTATACTGGATGCTGTCCTATCATGCCTCGAAATTTACGATTTGCGCTTTGTGATAGGCAACTGGCACGACTCGCCCTTGGCTAGTTTTTATTTTAACTCTTTTATTATAAATAATAATATTTTATAAATATTTCACACGGACCAACTCACATTATGCTCTTGTTATTACGTGGCAACTTCTGAACCGTATTTTTTTATTAAGTAGGTATGAACTATCGAATGAGCATTTACAAGATTAAGATTATGTCATTCATTATGGATTAACTGGCGTACCCAATGTGCTATCCCTAGGAGGATCACCTCATGATAAAAGGATAAGAACGTATATCTATGCTTATCGTAATCAAGTAAATAAGCTCCTAAAAATAAATCAATAAGAAAGTTAGGACAAAATGTATAATTCCGGGAACCGCAGTGTTCGCCTTTTTAACAAACTTCACGAATTGAATGAGGAGGTTCATAATTCGTCAGTATATTTCTTGTTCGCGCATATCTCCGAGATGCGTGGACCGATTTTGATGATTATTTTTTTGTTTAAATCAGTTTTTTGGCAAGATGGTCATATTCATTGGATGAAGAACTTTTAGAGAAAACAATAGAACTCCTCAATAACAAACTGTACTCAATTCGTGTTTGGTTATTTTATAAGAGATTTTAAAGAGATAATGCAGGCCAGATTCTATACTTAGTTATGTAGTTGACGTAGGTCTGGCTTAAAAAAGGCCAAATTTAAAAACTTTTTATACAAAAATGAAAACCACAACAAAAACACAACCACGAAAAGAAAAAAAGAAAACATGAATCTTTTATCTAAAGTACATAATGTCAAATAAACATCCTCCCCCTTATTAGTAAACAAAGAATAAGCTTAGACTAGTGACGCCGTGAACAGAGACAAAACATGGAGTAACTAATCCAAGCTTATTCTTTGTTTATTAATAAGGGGGTATTGGTGTAGGTGCCAATGCCAACGAAAGCAGTATTAGCAACTCTGATCTATGAACATTCATGGCACCGGCTCCAAATGTTAATTTGACATTTAATGTACTTTAAAAATAGTTGATCCTGGCTACATTTACAGTCGTTAGCGCTGGGGTGTGTTTACGTCGGTGTGTAAGGTTCCAGGGTTTTAAGGGGATTGGGTCAGGGAATGCAACGGCGCGAGTGCTATTTTTGGTATTTCATAGATTCATACCATAGAAGCGATTCATTTTACCAACTTTAATGCAAGCAAAAGAAGGATAGACGACAAAATGTTCTGTAACAATTATTGTATGTAATACCTAACAGATTAAATTTACTAAGTATAAATAACTTTATATTTTTTTCCAATTTTTAAGTACTTGGTATTTATTATACTTTTGGCAAAAGATTAAAATGTAATTACATGCTATTGTTATCGATTACTAGATAGCAATATAGATAGCAGATAGCAATATACAATTTAAATAATTTTATTACCAGCACTAGTAAAACCACGTGTTCTGAGAGTAAAACCGTGCCACGACGTACCATAAAACTAGTGATGTGCCAGATCGTCAAAAATGTAGATCCGCGGATACGGATCTGAATACAGATATTTGGTGTCAAGATCCGCAGATACGGATACGGATACGGATCTTAACTTTCTTACACAAAATTCAAAATTCAATATCGTTTATTCAGTCTAGGCTGTTACAAGCACTTGTGAATGTCGAAAAGCTACGCCATCGGTTCGCAAATCTACGGCGGGAGACCTTGTACTGAGAAGAACCGGCAAGAAACTCAGCAAGGGCTGTTTTTTTTCGCCCTGTATTGTATACAGAGTCGTCAAATTGAAAAATGACTTCAATATGAGGTAACTCATAAAGTCACTTTCCATTACAAATGCTAATATAATAAAAAATATGACTATATAAAAAACTGGTTTATCAATGTTTAGGAATGCCGTGTCCTGCTGTTTAGGCAAAAAAAAAAATGAACGATTAAAGTTTAGTACACACAGTCGGTGTCGGTGCGCGCGATCTTGTGTTGAGACATGTTTCGACTTGCATTGCGCGGCGGGTTTTTTTTTGTTTTGTTTTAGTTTAATGTGACACTGGGCAGCATAGATAACGCTTGTATTTGGTATTGGTACATGAGTTTAAAAAAATGTTTACAAAGAAGTTTAGTAGTGTAATTTGGAATTATTTTGTGTTAATAAATGATGAATGTGCAAAGTGTAAAATTTGTGATGGAAAGTATTCTCGTAAAGGTAAAGGCACAACTTCCTTAAAAAATCATTTACAAAGAAAACATCCTCAAGAATATGAATTATTCTTTAAAGAGGACTCTGCTAAGAAGAATATCGACGAAATATCACAGCCCGGAACATCTTTACAAACGGTAAAAAGAGAATTTAAACAGACTTTTTTTAAAGAATACATGGAAAAAGCTAAAATGTGGGATAATACAAACCCCAAATCAATATAAATAGACTATTTGATTGCTGAAATGTTAGCTTTATCAGATCTACCTTTTCAACACGTAGAAGAATTAGGGTTCCGCCGATTGATGGACCATATTGTTCCAAATTATGTTTTAAAAGGTAGAAAGTATTTTACGGACCTTGTTTGTAGTGAGCTTTTCGATAAAGTGTCATTAAAAATAAAAGACATGTTACAAGATTTTGAGAAAGTTTCCTTCACATCAGATATCTGGTCTGACTCTTCATCAGGAGTTTCATTGTTATCCTTAACATGTCATGGTATTACTAAAGATTTTCAACTAAAACATATGGTTTTGAAAGCGGAAGTTCTTGAAGAACGTCACACGGGAGATAATATTTCGGAAATATTTCAAAGTATGTTAGAAGTAGAGATGTAACGACTCGACTTTTCAAACCGGTTCAAACCGGTTTGAGCATGGACCGAGTTGAATCGGTTAACGTCTTCGTAAACCGGTTCTACCGTGGCAATCGTTCGTATCGCGCTGCGCGCATGCGCGCCTGTCAATTCTTGTTTATGCCGCCATCCACAAATCGCGTGCGGCTCCTGACGTGCTTTACCGACCCTAATAAAACTTGACCGACCAATACGAACCGACTTACAGCAGCGGATACGGTTAGTGCGCATCGTCAATTTAAATACAACAGCCATAACCGACTTACCGACCGAACCGAAATGAAACGGACTCTGGTAGATTTGACTGACTTGACGGTGTAATTTTGTTTTCATTATTATGTAATATGCGACGTAATTGCCCAGCTTCTAAAAAAATAGACCAAATATTATTCCTAAACAGTTGTAAGAAAACTTTTTAATTAAGTTGTTTGTACCAAATTAAGTTTCTACGACTCAAATGATTTTACAAAAATAAGTTACGTGTTTATTATATTGTTGATTATTAAAATTGTATTTTATTCTCAAAGTTAAGAAGTACGGTTTTATGTAATTAATAGAGTTTACATATTTTTTTGTAATTTTTTAAACACGGTATTACATAAATATTTGTTTATTTTGACATTTTTAATTCTGATTATTATTATTTGTTTCCATATTTTAATTGTTATTTTTCAATTACCTTTAAATATCAACAAAATATGTAGAATAAAAAAAAATAGCACCTGTTGTTTCGTAAGTTTCATTCGTCAACTCGTCAAACGGTTCAAACCGCGGTTTACTGAAAATTTGGCGGTTCGGTTCGGAAACCGATTTGCATGTATTACTAACCGATCAAATCCGGTTTGTCAAAATTCAAGACCGTAACATCACTAGTTAGAAGAATGGGGAATTTCGAAACAAAATGTGCACTGTATGGTTAGAGATGGGGGATCCAATATGAAGCGCGCTTGTTATTTATCTGAAGTGTATAGTATCCACTGTACAGCACATTTGTTACATTTGGTGGTTAAAGAAGCAATTAAAAAAGTTAATGAAATTTCCATATTACTTACAAAATGTAGGAAAATTGCTGGACATTTCTACCATTCCACGATGGCGAAGCAAGAATTAGAAAAATAGAAAAAACAAGTTCGACTCAATCAAAAAGTTCTAAAAGTTTTCCAAGACTCACCAACACGCTGGAATTCCAGCTATTATATGTTGGAAAGACTCGATTGCATCAAGCATTCGTTGTCACTTTATTCTTCTAATAATAAAATAGAACAATTTGATGCCGATGAAGAATTAATAAAAGTGCTGAAGCCTTTGGAAGACACTACAAAAAAATTGAGCTCACAAAACACGTGTATATCTGACGTTATTCCTCTAGTACGAGCATTGAGTAAAATCTATGACGAGATTCAGAAAAAATTGCATGTCAGTGTATCCGCAGTTATGACTGAGTTTGTGTCTGCTTTGAAGAATGAATTAGAGTATCGTTTTTCTGAAAATGATAAAAATGTTTTGTTTCAAGTAGCCACATTTTTAGACCCACGTTACAAAGGGAAATGTTTCAGTGAGATTCTCATAAGAGAAATAAAAGAAAAATTGCTTACAGTTTTAGAAACTGAAGTAAATCTCACAGCAACTACAATCAGTACTGAAGACAAACCAATTACTGTTAGAAAAGAACATTGCACGAGCCTAGAAGAGTCTATTGCTAAGATGTTAGATAGTGATGATGACGACGAGCAATCTGAAAATCAAATATCAGATACGAAAGGCAATTTGCTCATCGAATATATGTGAGAAAAAAGATTACCAAGAGATCAATATCAACTAAATTAACAGTAAAAAGTTTGGAGTTCTTAGTCACATTGCTCGCACATATTTATCATCACCTGCAACAAGTATTCCAAGTGAGCAATTTTTTAGTGCAGCACAAATTTTTTATGATCCTCATCGTAACAGACTTTTGGGGGACAAAGCTGCCAAGTTACTCTTTTTGAAGTATAATTTACCATTACTAAATTTCAATTATGACTTATAATTTTTTTAAGTTCCTCTAATTGTCATTGTGATTTTTATCTAACATTAACACTGTATGTGTCGTCACGCAGTACTAGTTTACTTGATTAAAAAATTATTTATTTCGAATTTAAAGTATTACGAAGATCTAAGTTTTGTTTTCTTAAAAAAAAATTAAAAAGTGATCTTATAACTTTTTATAATATTGATCTCATTAAAAAGCTAGTTGATTTAGTACCTTATATACTATTGGTATGATAACTAACTATGGCAAAGTTTGCAACATAAAGGAGCCAAATATTTGATTTTAAGAAATAAAAGAATATCTGTATTGAATTTAATAGTTTTTTATTGCTACCTAATCACCTATTTAAGGCAAAAAGTAAGGCGCACTAGCGACGCCAATTGCTTTAAATTGTTAGCTACTAAACCAGATCTATTTTAAATAATTGTGGACCGTCAGAATCTCGGCAATTGGCGTCGCTAGTGCGCCTTACCCTTCGCCTTAAATAATTTTATCTATAAATTTAAAATTAATCAGGTAAATAGATCCGTAAAAGATCCCACAAAAAGTAACGGATACGGATCTTTCTTCTGCCTCGGATATCCGCGGATACGAATACGGATACGGATATTCGGCACATCACTACATAAAACTAAGTAGATGTCTCATAGGGTTTCTAGTATTTTGGTTATTACACCACCAGATTTTTGGGGTCGATTGAGTTCATGTTCTGTACTCTATCTACCCTTATATGTTCATTGTAAAAAATGGGATTGCGATCTATCCAATGCGTTAATAATAAATAATAATAATAAAAGTATTTTTATTAACATAAATGCATACAATTTAAAAACGATGAAACGGTCCCAGTAAGTAATTATAAAATACTTGTGTTGGGCCTGTTTCGCTCCAAAACCTTTGTATCCAGTTAACAAAAATATTTAGAAGAAAATATATTAATTAGACAATTTAAAACAAGACAATCATCTTTATCTGAGTAGGTAGTCCCCACATTTAGTGCATGAGAAGTGTGTGAGCATGATTTGTTAAGAGTGTGGTGTGAGTATGTGTATTGTGAGTATGTGTGAGAGTGTAGTGTAGTTAAGAATATTTTATTATGTGTATTAAAAGAAATAAACATTATTATATTTTTAATTCTTTAATCTGTACAATTCTTTTTAAAATATTTTCTGTCTCTTCATAAGCTAATGATTTTAGCCATTTCTCAGCTACTTCCTTCCATTCGTGCTTTTTCATATGGTATATATTTAATATCTTATTGACTTTATTATAAATAAACACTGATTGATTACTATATTGCCGTTTAGCGAACTTTGTACGAATCTTGCCAGACTGAGCAACATCGTGCTTGCGTCTCCTGTTAATTTTGTTTGAATCAAAAGGTAAACTTTCGTGCATTTTTAGTATAAGATTTAAAATATATAATTTCCTAATTGTAAAAAGATTGCTAATTTTATATAGATCGTCAGTGGGGTATTTCCATGGTTTAGAATACATTATTTTGATAAGTGATCTTTGCGATCTTTCGAGTTCAAGAAGTTTAGTTTTTGTGGCACCACCCCATACTGGGATACAGTATGTAACCACAGACTGAACAAGAGCAATATAAACACGGTTAAGCAGTTTATAAGGCATAACATGGCGTAGTGTCTTAAAAATCCACTTCATTTTCCTTAACCTACTAATAACCAAATCAATATGGTTGTGCCAGGACAGTCTCTGGTCAACAAGAACACCAAGGTATTTTAGCGAGTTAACCTTTTGAATGGAACAACATCCACAGCCAGCGCTGAGAATATTACCACAGTGATGTATAGTAATTTGAAACTTAGGATCTGGTTGGGATCTCTGACTTGGAGTGAAACAGACGTATTTAGTCTTAGATATATTTAAAGTTAGTAAATTCACGCTTAACCATTTAGCTATCCCTGCCAGACCCAATTCAGTGAACTTCTGTACAGTGTCCCAACAAGGACCAAAAAATACAATGGCAGTATCATCTGCATAAGAAAAAATTTTAGCATTGTCAACTCTAAGCCTACACAAACGATCAATGTCCACCAGAAAAAGTGTAGGGCCAAGTACACTCCCTTGTGGAACACCAAAGACAACCTCTTCCTTATCACTGTAATAACTACCAAGCTTCACTACCTGTGTCCTTCCTAATAGGTAATTCTCGAAAAGAGACAAGGCAGTCCCTCTTATTCCTATTTCTTCTAACCTGTTCACAAGATGCGTTAATCGAGCTGACTAAGTACATACTTATAGTTATTCTAATACTTAATACTAACGGCCTGTATTTCCATGGCATGCGAGCGTCTGTCTATTCAAAAAACGTTTCACTGGTTATTTTTTCTATGCCATTTCTTCAGTTCTTTTTTGCCAGTTGGCTGGTACTAGGTACTCTCCCTCCTCCTCCCCCATAACAGGAAACTTATGGCCATACTGCTGTTTCATTTTAATCTCCAAAAGTAAAAGAGACAGTGACGAAGATAGCAAATTCGAAGAAAGATACTTACTTTACCAGTTTACTGTACTGAACCCAAGTTCTATGCAATTCCCCTACTCATCCGAACTCTACTTTAGCACGAGTACAACCACAAACAGAAATAAATTTTTACCGAAAACCTATATATGCGTAGTAGGGTAACGGGGGGTTTTAGTGGAGTAGGATCAGTGTGGCCTTCCGCACTGGTCCTGCTTGAGTAGGGTCGGCACTGTTTCCCGTGCCGGCGAGTCCCACACACGCCGTGCGCCTAGTCAGCGTCACGGTATGGTGCGTAACTGCATTTCCCCTCGTCCCAAAAAAAAAAAGGTCCTTAAATATAGGTAACCATGGAGCCGTATTGAGACTTAAATTCCTTTTATTTTAAAAGTAACTACTGTATGCACTGTCTGTAGAGCAAAGATCAAAGTAATGTTATGAATATTGGTGCGATTTCGGAGGACTGGCACTTGGTTTTACTTTCTTGCTACCTATGACCACAAAATGTGTTACGACTCTCAAAGTCACTGTGTGGTGATGCCAAAGGAACAATAAGTGAAGGGCACAATAACATGAACATTTGATAGTTACACATATCAAAAAAGTCTCTGCAACACACATCATTTACAAAAACTATGTGTTCCATTAATTAATATTTAATTTAGCTAAGTAGATTGTTATTCAATATTTTTTACTCTAGAAAATATAATTGACTCACATAATAAATAGGAACTTTTCGATAGTGATATCAATATAGGTATTACAATAGTAAAATTCGTTCAAAAGTTCAAACCCGTACAACATGTTCCTTAGACATCTTTAGTGAGTTTATGTATGGCAGTAATAACCAAAATTAGGTATTTACATATTATTGTCAACCTTTCTGTAGACGAGGCAATACTGAAAAGTTTATTTTCCAAGGTCATAAAAGTTTGCTCGCTTATTAAGTTTTGTAACTCGTTGAAATCTTTTACATTGCTGATGCTCTAAGTAGCTAGTAGGTATTTTACTTAAAATGCAGGCTGTTAATTCAATTTAACCCACATGATGGTAAGTACTTTACCTTTTGAAAATACTCGTAATCAGTAAGTACTAGGTATCACTAGACTTTTTAACTTTTTTATGGTTTTTAATTAGGTACTGGTTCTTCCATGGACACTTAAGATTTCGCTACGAGTTCTTCACTCAAAAAGTTTTTATGTACCTTGCGTGTGTGTCTATCTTTGTGTAGTTTTTTGCCTAGCTTTGTGTGTGTGTCAAACATATCATATTCATACTTATATTATAAATGTGAAAGTGTGTCTACCTGTCTGTCTGTTACCTTTTCACGCTTAAACCACTGAATCAATTTGGTTGAAATTTGTTTAAGATATAGTTTGAGTACCGGTAAAGCACATAGGATAGTTTTTATCCCAGAACCAGAACATCTATGGGGCTGAAAAGGAGGGGTGAAAGTTTTTATGGGCAACCAGCTTTCCACGCAGACGAAGTCACCCACTAGTATGGTAATATATTTGATGTTTATTAACCGATTGTACTTTTTATGTATCAAACACTTAAATAATTATCAGTTAATTTATATTTACAACTAGCTGACCCGGCGAACTTCGTACCGCCTTGGCGTAGCTTTGATGCACTACTTTATTTTGTATAGCTGACCTATCTTATGTATGAGTACCTATATTTTTAGCGCGGTTATGGATGTGTTGTCACTTGGTTGTCACAGATTACCACAGATTTTTTTGTTTTAAATTGAATGACGTTGACATTTGTCAGCGCGGTTATCGATGTGGTGTCACAGATTACCACAGATTTTTTGTTTTAAATTGAATGACGTTGACATTCGTTACGTTATATTTTTCAATATTTCTGAGAGATTTTCTTTATATTTTTTTCCGTAAGAACCTTGTACAGAGTATTAGAAAACTACAAAAAAAATCAGCCAAATCGGTCAAGTCGTTTTCATGTTATGTCGTGACAACGGAAAACGGGTTTCATTTTTATATATATAGAAGATATTAAAGTTTTATGTGCCCCTAATAAGTTGTCCATCTGTAAGTCAATAAAATTATGTGTAAGTGGCAATGATTTATTTATTTAAAAAATATTGGGCTTTTCGGCGGGAAAGTAAAAGCGCGGATTATAAAATCTCTTTTTTATTTTATTGTTAATAAATTGTATAAACTGCTAATAAGTAGCAGTTAATAGCATCAAGATGTCGATGAAGACTGATGACGAAGATGATATTATTGATATCGATACCGGGTGGTCCGATACCAATAAAAAGAAAAGAAAACTTAGCGCGCCAAAGGAAAAACCTTCGAATGATTTGGAGGCAAATTTTAAGTTTTACACCAAACCTGGTTACAAAAGATTATATTCTGACCTTAATAAAGAAATTGAAGAATACCCTGTCTACGTTGAAAGTCTGAGCAAGGAAGAAAAATTGGGAAATAAAAATCCTCTTACCATATCAAAGCTATTTAAGGGCGTAAAAGGAATACACGAACGGCGCAGAGTTAGTGCTACTAAAATAATGTTTGTGTTCAAACAAGCAGCTGCAGCTAACAATTTTTTGACCAACGAATGTCTGCAAGAAAATAATATGAGAGCCTATATCCCTGCATCCTCTGTGGAGAGAGTGGGGGTCATCCGATTTATCCCTAAGGAAACAAGTTGTTTTGAATTGTACCAAAAATTGTCATCTGATAGTGAAATAATTTCAGTTCGGAGATTTATGAAAAAAATAGATAATGAGTTAGTACCATTAACTACTATTTCTGTGACTTTTGTAGGAACAAGACTGCCGCAGCATATTTTCTTAGACAATTGGAGATACAAGGTTTCAGAGTACATTCCGCCAGTAATGCAATGTTTTAAGTGTATGAAATTTAACCACTCAGCCAAAGTCTGCAGAAATGTTCAGGTATGCTCCAAGTGTGCTCAGGATCATTGCTACAAGGACTGCACATCAGAGGTACTGAAGTGCAGTAATTGTGGCGGTGACCACTTAGCAATATCCAAGGCCTGTCCTATTAAATTAGCAAAGCTAGAGTCAAATAAAAAAACCTACTCTAATGTATTAAAAAGTACAAGCTCTTTTCCACATTTACCAAAAAATAATATGAATTACAAACTTAAAAGAGGAGAATCCCAGTCTACAATGACACCTAAAGAGTTAATAAATGATGAGAAAATTTTAAACTCTATTGTAAAAACCTTGGTATCCCTTGGTAATTCAAATTCAGTAAAATCTGTAGCACACATTAAAGAAACATTTCTTAAAATACTCAATTCTTAATGGATTTATTGCGAATTTTACAACATAATATACAAAGTATTAATAACAAAAAGCCACTACTTAATTCATTGTTAAACATTAATAATATTGATGTGTGCTTGTTAAATGAAACATGGTTAAAAAAGTCTTCCCCAAAAGTTAATTTTCCAGGATATACGCTTTTAAATAAAAATGCTAAAAATGAACATGGTGGTGTAGGTATTTTATTGAAAAACTCCATAAACTTTAATGAATTATCAATTCCTTTCTATGAAGACATCCAGTGCATTGCAATTTCTCTTCAAACTCATAGAGGCCCTCTTTCCATTTTATGTGTTTACTGTCCTCCTGGAAATGAAAATAGAACAAGGTTTAGAAAACTTGAAAATATCATTAGAAACCTTCCAAAGCCCTGTTTAATTTCGGGTGATTTCAATGCCCATCATATAGCGTTTGGTTCTCTGAGTACAAACTCCAGAGGCAGACAACTGTTTGAAATATTTGATGACAATGATTTATGTATTTTAAACACTGGTGAGCACACAACTGTTCAGTCGCCCACTAGAAATAGCTCTGCTATTGATGTAAGTTCTATAAGCCCAGGTCTTGCTCCTTTATGTGAATGGCGAGTGGGTAATGACCCACTAGGTAGTTTGCATTATCCTACATTCATTGATATTAAAATATCTCCATCATTATATCAAGTTAATGAAAATATTGAAAAGTTCCTTTACAAGAAAGCTGATTGGTTAAAATATTATAGTAAATCTGAAGAATACTTTAAAGATTTTGCTGTTAATACTGACAATGCCATTATAACATATGACAACTTTTGCTTAATTTTAGATATGCTTAGAAATGAATGCATACCTGTATATAAAAGTAGGGACGGTCAGAAAATCCACAGACCAGCTCCTTGGTGGAATTCCAGATGTGCTAATGTTGTCCAAGACTCTCATAAAGCCCTGCAAACATACAGAAATAATGGTACATTAGAGAGCTACATTAATTATAAAAAACTGGATGCTTTGAAAAAGCGTATATTAAAAGAGGAAAAAAAGACCAGCTGGCATAATTTATGTCACTCTTTTAATAGATACACTCCCATTACTCGCATATGGAATTTCATCAGAAGGTTTAAAGGTATAAATTCTAAATTTAGTACTAAAAGAGATGAATGGATACCAAATTTCATAGATAAATTCTCAGAACCAGCTAACCACAATGAAAGTATCACACATATTTTTGAATCTAATAACCACAGATCAGAAACACAATTCTTATTAGAACCCTTCCAGTGGGATGAATTTGTAGTAGCCATTAGTTCAAGAAAAGATTCTGCACCTGGTTTAGACAACATTCCATACATAATGATTAAAAATCTTCACAAATCTGCTAAATTAATTCTCTTACAAATTTACAATTTATTATGGCAAAACCAACAAATTCCCATTTCTTGGAAAAGCCAATGTATAATACCAATCTTAAAACCTGATAAACCAGCCAATCATCATAATTCATATAGACCAATATCATTATCTTCTTGTATGGGCAAACTTTTCGAACATATGATAAAAACACGTTTAGACTATTTTGTAGAAACCCACAATCTCTTACCAGTTAATCAATTTGGCTTTCGACGTGGTCGAAGTGCTGCAGAAAGCTTTGTGACCTTTCTGGCTGATATTAAAAAATGTATGTTAGGTCGTAGCAATGCATTGTGTGTCTTCTTAGATGTACAGGGTGCTTATGACAATGTCTGTCTACACAAGCTTTGTCATGTCTTGGCTGATATTGGTATTCCTGGAAAATTAATAGAATGGATTTTTAATCTCTTTTTTAACAGAACAGTTCATGTTAAATTTAATAATATTTTACATGGCCCTAAAAAATCATTTAAGGGTCTTATGCAGGGAGCCTGTTTATCTCCTATTTTGTACAATTTATATTCCTCTAGATTAATGCACAGAATTACTAGTAATATTAAGATTCTGCAATTTGCAGATGATTTGCTTCTGTATAGTGTGGATAGAAATATTGGTTTAGCCCAATCAAAACTCAATTTAGCTTTACAACAACTACAAACATACTATGAGAATGAGCTCAAATTGAGTATAAATACATCCAAAAGTCATGTTATGGTTTTTGGTAGTCATGATTTTAATGTTGATATAAAATATGATAACATCAGAATTCCTACCACAAATAATCATAAATTTTTAGGTGTTATCATTGACACGAAATTAAAATTTGAACAGCACATAAATTATGTGATTAAAAATGCGCTTAGGGGTATAAACTTGTTACGTTGTTTAGCAGGAGTTTCTTGGGGTGCTGATCCCAGAATTCTGTCCACACTATACAAAAGTATAGTACGCAGTCATTTTGACTACAGTTGTTTGGCTTACATGAACTCTAGTTCAACATTACTTAAAAAATTAGATGTTGTACAAAACATTGCATTAAGAATTATCACTGGTGCCATGAGAACTACTCCAATAAATGCCCTGGAAATCGAAGCATGCATACCTCCATTGTCATTAAGACGATTCTTTCTTGCCCAAAAATTCTGCATTAAGGTCATTTTTTCAAATAAATCACTTGTAAAGAATAACTTGACACTTCCTCCAATAATGGCAGCAAATGTAGATGGTCCGATTGTAACTGCAAATTCTATAATACATGGATTATCACCAGAGATGTGTTCAATTATGACAAAAGTGCAAAACAGTTGTGTAAATATGTATATATGTACTGATAATATTTGGCCCTTATATAAATGTAACTTTAAAGCACTTTTTCTACAGAGTTCTATTCACTTGCCTAACATTACTGATAATTTTGATTATTTACATTTTGTACAGGATAAAACCAATTCATATAAGATTTTTACTGATGGCTCTAAGTGTGAAAAATGGGTTAGATCTGGTTTTTTTGACCCACAGGCTAAAATTTGTAAGGTGTTTGATTTAAATAGAACTGCCTGTGTTTTTACAGCAGAAGCTTATGCTATCCTGCAGGCCTTAAAGTACATGAAAACTGTAAATAATTATAATGATTTTTTAATTGTCAGTGACTGTAAAAGCATCCTTTTAGCTTTATTAGGATGCCGTGTAGACTTTAAGTTAAACTATGTAGTGTATAGTATTAAGGACCTATTATATGAAATAAGTAATACAGGAAAGAAGGTGGAATTTACTTGGGTACCCTCCCACAGAGGTATTACAGGGAATGAGATTATTGATAAAGCTCTCTCTGCTGGATATGATGAGGATCACACTGAACAATTTAAAGTTCCATTCACTGACTATTACCAAGGTTTAGCAGAAAATATTAGAAGCATATGGTCAACTTATTGGGATACCATTAAAGAGACTAAAGGAACTTGGTATGCTAGTATTCAAAAAACTATGCCAGTAAAACCTTGGTACAATTTAAGAATTGGTGACTCAAGAAAATTTATAACTACAGTGAACAGGTTACGGTTTGGCCATTGCTTAGTGCCTAGTCACCTCTACAGGCTGAAAATAAGAACTGATAATCGGTGCCCACATTGTCATCAAGAGAATGCGGATATTGAACATTTAATCTTTTCCTGCTCTGCTTTTGGGATCCAGAGATTGTTACTTGTCAGCCAACTTGAAAGTATCTCCGAAGAATTGCAACGAAGTGTTCCCCGCCTCATTATAGACATTCTATCGGAACCAAGTTTTTTCCCACCTGTTTTCCAGTTTGTGTGTAATACTGTAAATATTTTGTAAATAGTTTAGGTGATTTTAATTTCATAAACAAGTTAGTAGTAGGTAAGTTGTAGTTTAGATGTTATTTTTTTTTAATTTGTTATTGAAAGTTGACTTGCGTTTTGTTTACATTCTTTTTTTGGTTTATGTTATACCTGTATAAGATATGTAATGCATTGTATTTGTTTGCTAATTTTAATATTTTACACTCCTATTTCTGTTTCGTTATATTTATGTTATATGTTTAAATGATTTCGGCTAAAGGACAAAGTATCCACGGCCAGAATAAATTTAAAAATAAAAAAAAAAAAAAATTAAAAAATATTGTTCGTAACTACCTCTTTTCTTACCTGGTCTTTAAATATTTAGAATAGTAGTATTATTAATTGGTAAAAGCTTCAAAGACTCGTGGATTTTTTTTTCGGACTCAAGGGACGATCTTATGTTTTGATATAGCGTCCCTAATAAGTTGAGCACGACTAGGGTTACCATCCGTCCGGATTTGTCCGGACATGTCCTGGACTTTTTGCCTTTTGTCCGAACTTTGTCCGGGTTTTTAATTTGTCCAGATTATTTTAATTAGATGGAATATGAGTAAAACTACTTATTAAGTTATATCAAATAAATCAAATATTTTTTATTAAGTTCTCAATAATATAAAACAAAATATAAATCATCTTTAAAAATCAGCAACGAGACCCCCCTCGCGATGCGAACGTCTGCTACCACGCGTATAATATCACTGTAACTAAGTGGGTGATGTTTGCATTTTCTGACTAAAATGTCCGGACTTTTATCGAAATGTCCAGCTTTTTGTCAGGACTTTTCAAATTTGTAAATGGTAACCCTAAGTCCACGACTGAATGTGTGCCCATTTCAGCGCCTACATTATAAAAGCTATATAGCTATTATGATGTGGGATGTGAATGATGAAGATGAATAGCAGTTCACATTGGGTTTTTGTCATCATTATCATCAGTCTCCTGATATCTTCACTCACAGGCCTTCTCTACGGATGGAGTAGGGAAATTGAGCCATGACCCTCCACGAGGGCCAAGTGTGTATTGGTGGGTCCTTATCGACTGCAGATGCAACCGGGACGAACGGCTTAACATGCTTCTGAAGCACGAAGGAGCTCGAGAATTATCTCGAGCGAGTTTTTGGTCTCCCATCCAATCACACCTACGCCATCGAGCTCCTCCGCTATTACAGTACGGTACATGGACATTAGGTACTAAGATACATTATACTAAAACAAGGCAGCGTGATATTCGTGCAAAATTTGGTCCGAAAAGATATGGGACATGACGGTATCGCAGCAATTGTACTCACTGATTAGCTTCACCGTCACCAAGATAATATTATTGAGGGAGTGGGATGCGTTGCCTTCTAAACTTTGGTACTACATAGTTTTAGTTTTTTTTGTAGATATATCGTCGTGTTAATGGGAAAACCAACTAAATGAGATATTTTATTTTAAAGGTTTGACAAAGATAATCTCTTGTTAAATATCGTATTTGTAACTTGCGTTAAACATTATTGCATAAAACATATCAGTAATTTTTGTATTCCTAAAGTCCATAATAATGCCATACAAATGCAATTTTATTGTGATACCCATTGTTTTTCGCTGTGTAACACTAAAAAGTAAATATTTAAAAAATAAAGCTCCACTAAAGTTTTAGCTATTCTTTATGTGGGCCCATTATTATATTATCTGTTTATGTTTTGTTACATCTGTAAAAATAGCACAAAACAAATAATAAAAAGAAAACAAATATTTTATTAAACGGCGGCGAATCGCTCCATTGGCTATTTTGTGACTGTCAGTCCCTCGCTTCGTAGACTTCGATAGTGAGACTTCGATAGAGTGAGGAAGAGATTAGGAAGGTCATAGACAGGAATACTCAGCTTAAGTACAAACTATCCCATCTTCATACTGAACACGTAGAAGTCTTACTACAACGAGACAATTTAAATGATACCATCAGTCACTATGATGAGCAATTCAACACTTATGAGAGGGCTCTGCAGCGCATCACTGGCCTTGAAAAGGAGCTGAGTGCAGCGAATACCCAAATAACACATTTTATGGAGGTACAGCAGCTTCAAGAGTCAGCACATACTCAAAGTCTTTTTGAGGAACTGATGGCATCACCTGGAGGACCTCTGATGCAGTGCCAGCAGCCCATCAATTCTAAATGTAACACTAACACTCTTGTTAATGATTTCAATTCTGACAGTTCATTTCAGTGTTCTCCCGGGAAAGGTCTTGTTAGGCTTAGTAAGAACAAATTAAAAAGATATGTTAGGGTCAGAAGGTATATTTTAAAAACTAAGAAACTTATAAATAAAGAAAAAACATTTTATAGAAATATTGAGTTTGTTAAAGAACGTACACAGTTACTACAAAAGTTAGATACTTGCCGTTCCATTATTGAAGAAAATAGATTAACGTATGAACAAAATATGGATTCATTGAATATTAAGTTAAAAACCCTTCAACAATCATTATCTAAAATGACGCAGAATTATAATAACTCAAAAAAACAGATAGAAGAATACATTCTGGCCTTAAAGTGTCTATCTAACACTTCCTTACACGAAGACACACCTGTAAAGTGTTACTCTTTGGTATCGAATCAGAGCATTAATGAACAAAATGACACTGATCCAGTATGTGAGTCCTTGATTAATATGTCTGTTCACTCAGAGACCACAATTAGTTGTAATTCTTTTAAGCAGAGAAACTTTCATAAGTACATAATGTTATGTGACGAATTTGGTAAAGATCTGGGTTGCTTACTACAAAAACAGCTAGGTGAAAGCACAGTTAATTATTGTTTGCCAGGTGTCACAATGCACCAATTAATGAAGAAAATATTAACTCTTAAACTTGACAAAAATACAAATTTAATTATTTTAATTGGTAATAGAGGTAATGTTGGCAAAAATGACATTATGACTTACTTAAACTCTTTGTGTTCTTTAAATGTAAATAGAATAGTTATGTATACATTTCATAGTAAGAGTCTATCAAATGAAGAAAATAATATTAGGTACAGGGTAAATTTGACATTAAGTACCATGTCTCAATATAGTGGTCAAAAACTACATTTAATATATATAAATAAATTAATATATAATTTTAAAATGACAAGAGATAAATATTATCTTCCATATTACAATAAGAAACAAATAGCCTCTTCGCTATTATTTTATTTTACACACATAGCCAAAAACTTGGCTTTCACTACTGCTTCTATTGAGCAGCATAATTATGTGGATCAGACTTTGGAATTTGTTCCAAATACTGACGTTAATTGTAATTTAAATTAGTTCGTAAGAAAACAGAGGAGCTCTCTAGCTATGTCATGACCAAGGAAAAGTCTAAATATCTAAATATTGTTCACCAAAATATACAAGGCTTTTCTGGTAAAGACTTAGAACTTTGCTTATTTTTAAATACAATGAATATAAACATATTATGTATTACAGAGCACTGGCTCAGAGATTATGAATTAGTTACAGGCTTAGATAATTATACAGTTGTTAGTAATTTTTGTAGGAAATCGGCTATCAGGGGAGGCTCTCTCATAATCTTACAGAACAATCTTAAATACAAAGAACGTACAGATATTGTTACACTTTCAGTTGAACGTAATATTGAAATATCTTGTGTGGAACTTGAAGAAATGATCATAATATGTGTATATCGGCCCCCATCTGGGAAATACACTCAATTTGAGTCCGCTATGGAAGATGCTTTCAATATAGTATGTAGATGTAATAAAGTAGTTGTTGTATGTGGTGATTTTAATATAAACATTTTAGTTAAGTGTCCATTAGTGAGCAGGTTTCTAAACTTATTTAAATCATATAACTTGGAGCATACCTACTTTGAGCCTACCCGCATCACACATGCATCAGCGACCTGTCTGGATAATATTTTTTGTAATAGAAATGTTTTTAATAAATCAATAATAAATTGTATTAATTCTGATCATAGCGGACAATTAGCCTCTATTGAACACCATCATGCGTCACCCAAACATGACCTAACTTGTAGACCTATTACACAAACGGGTATATATAAATTTCAAGATAGCATTTATCACAAAATATCGTACTTACCATTTTGTAATAATAATAATATTATGTATGAAGATTTATTCAATTTAATTAAAGATGAATTTAATAAAATATTCAATCGCAAACTTATGAAATGCCATAGCTCTAAAAAGAAATTTTGTGATTGGGCCACACCTGGTATTTACAAAAGTAGAAATAAGTTGTATCAATTATATGCTCTCAAGGCAACCTCATCTGATCCTAAGTTTATAGAATATGTCAAAAACTATTCAAAAACTTTTAAAAAGGTATGTGCCATAGCAAAAGCTAAGTTTTTATCTAAAAAAATAGTCTTTCCGATAATAAAATAAATACAACTTGGAATATAATTAATAATGAAACTGGAAGAAATAAATATAATGAACATACATATTCTTTAAAAATAGACAACAAGATTATTCGGACAGATGATGCCGTTGCAAACACTTTTGAAAATTTCTTTTCTAGTGCACCATTTGAAACAACTAGAAATCTTAATTCTTGTTCTAGGTTAGCAATGAACCTCCTTGAGTCAAGTGTTGATAAGTGCAGTAATGATTTTCATTTTAGACATATCAGTAGTGATTGTATTATAAAAACTTTTAATTCCATTAAAATTAAAAAGACAGAGGATTATTGGGGAATATCAACATATATAATAAAATCGATTATCACTGTCATTGCGCCACAACTGGCCATTATATTTAACAAATGTATTGATGAGGGAGTGTTTCCAGATCTAATGAAATGTGCTAAAGTTATTCCTCTGTTTAAGGCTGGTGACAAATCAGATCCCAGCAATTTTAGGCCTATATCTGTATTACTAGCGCTAAGTAAAGTATTTGAGAAAATAATTTATAATAATAATAATAATAATAATAATAACCTTTATTTCTCACCATAATCACAATGTTGGTATTAATGGCTACATAAAAACAATGATATAAAAAGCATGCATTTTTTTTTTTACCAAAAATAAAAGGTACGGATTGATCAGATTATGGTGGGTTGACACCTGAACTAGGATGAATCCTGTGTCTCAGGTAATCAACCCTCCACCCTATTCATAAAGTTGTGTACCATTTAGTAAACAATTTATTAATCCAGATAACTGTTCTTAAGTTATTAATTCAATGGAATAGCCAAAGGAGTTTGTTATGTGTGTGAGTGTGTGTATGTGTATGTGTGTGTGGGTGTGAGTGTGTATGTGTGTGTGTGTGTGTGTGTGTGTGCATCTTATAATGTTTAACTTATTATTTTGAATATCGTTTCTGTATTTTTATAATCTAGCGTTTTTAAACTTTTTTGAAGTGCAGTTTTAAGATTATTTCTATTTAGTTTAATAATGCTGTTTAAATCATTGTAATATCTATATAAAAATGGACTTATGAAGTGTACTTGTCGTCTAGCAAACCCTGTTCTACAATTTGGGACAGGAGTACGAATGCGTCTTTTATTTAGGGGCAGCTGCGTAGGATCCATGGTTTTATGGTAGCGGAGAACCGAGTTGTATATAAACAACTGTCGAACAGTGAGAAGCCCAGTTTCCTCGTAGAGCTGTTTGGTTGGATATCTTCTAGGCTTACAGAACATAACTTTGATCACAGCTCTCTGAGCCCTTTCTAATTCCAGGAGAAAAGAGGCAGCTGCTCCACCCCACACCGTAACACAGTATGTCAGAAGCGATTGGCAGAGGGCAAGATAAATTTTACGAATTAACTTGTGGTCGGCGGCATCTCTGAGGCTCCTAAAAATGGGAAGGAGTTTCCTTATCCTTTTGCTTATCGCTGTTACTTGTGGGTGCCAATTTAGGTTCTTGTCAACTATTACACCTAGATATTTGTGGTCATCTGTTTGCGTTAGGAGTTCACAATTGCAGTTAATTTCTAGGTCACACAAGGATGAATGGGCTTTAATAGTGAAGTGGATTGGTGGCTTAGTAGCCTCTGAGATTCTAAAACATACATATTTTGTTTTTTGTATATTAATTGTCAGCAGATTGTTATCCAGCCACTTTATGACTTTCCTTAATCCATTTTCAGCAGACCTTTCAACTAATGCCCAAGTTCTATTTTTGAAAATTAGCGCAGTATCGTCCGCGAACGCCAGAATATTGCCATTATCAAGTTTAAGGTTGCAGAGCTCATTGACGTAGGCTAGAAACAGTGTAGGGCCAAGAGTGCTTCCCTGGGGTATACCATACATTACTGGTGACTCAGAGCTGGAAACACTCCCCACTCGAACAACTTGGCTTCTGCCTGTGAGGTAGTCACAAAGCCATTCCAATAGGGGCCCACGAATGCCCAAGTTTTCAAGCTTCGACAAGAGTATCGGTATGGAAACGGTATCGAACGCTTTTTTGAGATCTAGGAAGATGCCTACACATCGCTCGCCGTCGTCAAGTGTTTTAGTGACTAACCCCGACAGTACAGATACTGCATCCTCAGTGCTTCTACCTGATCGGAAGCCGTATTGTGAGCCAGCTAATATGTTTTTATGTTCAAGAAATTTTACCAATCTGATGTTAAAGGTCTTTTCGATAATTTTGCTAATTGTGCTAAGTAGTGATATTGGTCTGTAGTTCGATACCGATTTCGCGTCACCGCCTTTATAAATCGGAACAACAACAGCTTTCTTAAATATGCTTGGAAAAATGCCTGTCGAGAAACTCAAATTACACAAGTGGGCTATCATTGTGCACAAGATGGCATGTGAGTTTTTGAGAATTTTTGTTGGTATAGAATCTATTCCGGGAGCACTGTTAGTTTTAAGATTGAGGATGATTTTGTCTATCTCCACAAAGTCTGTAGGAAGTAAGCACATTGAGCTAGCATTTATCGAAGATTTTTTTTGTATTAGTTTAGGGACACTCGTATTGGTTCTCGTTAATATTTCTGAAGCTAGTTTTTCACCAATAGACGTAAAATATTGGTTGGCCATATCCAGAGACTCATGTGGAGATGATGATATGTTGAGCAAGGAAGAGGAATTAGAGTGTTGTTTTTTTATATTGCATAGTTCCTTCACTGTTTCCCAGGTTGCTTTATTGTTTTTATAACTTTGGTTGAATTTGTCTTTATAATAGGTATTTTTTAGACTCTTAGCAGTATTATTGCAAATGTTACGATATTTGATATAATGATGTTTTAGTTCAGAGTTGTTTGGAAACATTTTAGTAATTTTGTGCAATTGATCTCGGGTTTTAAAACATTTGATGATACTAACAGTTATCCATGGCTTAAGCGGTCGTTTTCTTTTGCTGAATGTGTTAATAGATGTGTGGCGTATAATAAGCTCTTGTAGAGTTTTCGTTAATGTTATTGCAGCTATGTTGGGATCTTCAATAGATAGGAATGGTTTCCAGTCCTTTGTTTTAATAGATTTCTCCAAGGCCCCATAGTCTATTTTAGTTCTTGTAATAGATTCACAGTTAGTAATTGTAGATATTAGAGAGCTCGAAATACTTAACAATATGGGATAGTGGTCAGTTATGTCAGCTGTGAGTACGAAACATTGTTGTTTAGCAGCTACTTTGCTCATGAAGTGGTCTAAACATGTGCGACCATGTGTCGGGATGTCGATAATATTATACAATCCATGAGATCCTATGATCTCCAAGTAATCTCTGACATTTGTATTATTAGTATCCAAAGTGTCAATATTTATGTCTCCTGTCAGAACTATATTTCGCGTTTTGTTTGTAGTTAATAGTGTGTCTAAGGAATCTAAAAATATGTTAAGATTTTTGAATCCGTATGGACGATATATCCCAAATACTGTCATATTTCCTATCTTAGCTGCTAGGCAGTTAGCTTCAGCCAGTTCCATTTCCTGCACAATGGCATTGATGCAGCTGTTGATATACATTATAACACCGTCATTTTGATTGAAACTTCGTTTGGAAAAGTACATATTAAATCCATCTATCATCGGTGGGATGGAACTTTCGTCACACCAACATTCCGAAAGAATTATGATATACACGTTTGTTTTCAACCTAGTGATATATATTAAGAAATTGTCTAAATTTTTGTTAACGCTCCTAATATTGAATGTTATTATGTTTAGTTTATTTTGTTTGTAATTTTTCACCTTGTCAAGTTCTAGCTTAATAGAATCTGGATCATCAATAACCTTACAGGGAATTGTACAAGATGCGTCGATATCATCAAACAATTGTTGGCTATCCATATTTGCTGTTGACAATGGATAGTCGGTTTAAATATATTAGGCTGTAAATATGCTCATAACATTTGACAGTGACCAAATATACTACAATTTGACAAGTTCTGCAAGACAATGGCGAAATGTTGTGTGAATATAATGATAATGAATGACTAATAAGACTCTGAAATGATATAATGTAAGTTCTTCGGTGTATTTGTATGTGTCCTGAGTTTATATACATAAAATATAAAGCAAGTTTGTGTTCTATTAGTGTGTAAATTGATTGTATTTTTGTGTTTATAAAATGTTTGTACTTGTAACTTATAATTAAATCAAATTCTGTATGTGTAGTAAATTTACAATATATAAATGTTAAAAATGTTATTAAACCTTTCACTAGTCACATGTTTTTCATTTGGTGTAGTTGAGCCTCATTCTTCACTAAAATATATGGAGCACCTTGCTTCTTTCTTAAGTAAACCAGCCCGTTTGAAGTCCAGCAATATGCGTAATCCATTGTTTTGCGAAAGTCTCGTGCAAGAAAGTATAACCTCGAAGCTTGGGCAGTGAGGTGTTCAGACAGGTAGATTTCCTCTTTATGTCCCTCCAAGCCAAGATGTGCGGAGATTAATTGTTCAGTTTTATACTTTTTCGCATTGAGGTTGTGCGTTTTAGCTGCCGCCAAAATACTTTCCTTAATAAGAGTTGAGGAAAATTCGGCTATAATGACCGAATTGGCACCTTCTGTTTTAGCTGGTATTCGATATATGTCACGTATTTCTGTTTTCTCAATTTCGATAGTTAAAGTTGTAGAAAGTTTTTTTATCATCTCAAATAGTTTCTCTTTTGTCCCACCCTTCTGCTTAGGAACGTTTCTTATCTGTATACTTGTTTTTCTTGACAGTCTCTCCAAAGTGTCGCATTTATCACCTATGTTTATAATTTGGGATGAGATTTGTTTACGTTCTGTTTCTAGACGGTTAATTGTGTTTTGTAGTTCGTCCAATTTATGATTTAAAAACTCGATAGACTTTTCAATGTCAAGGTTATTGCTGTGAATGAGATCATTTTGAGATTTAATTTCAGAAATATATTTTTCTATAATATCTAATCGCGAGTTTTGCTGTATTTGCATGGTATTCATAAAATCTCGAAGTTCTTCTCGGATAATTGCTCGAAAGTCGGCTCGCTCTGGTTCTACTTGCTCTTCGGCAATTCTTCTGCGTTTGCTGTCACGTTGCTTGCAATGAGTAAGCCCAGAATCCTCCAATGCGGCAGTAGTCGCTACCATCCTATTAACATCGGGTTCTGACATGCTGAGCGATTGGTTTAACAATGACGGTGGTGAGCGTGCTAAATTCGGCATTTTAGATTATTCTTAGCAAAAGCAAAAGCAAAAGCCTCAGTCACAGAATCCAATTTCACACAAGATTTTAAATTTTGAAATGCTAACCTGCATCAACCTTAATAATAATATTAGTCGCTATCGCTTCCGCTTATTACTGTGGTAAGCACCGAAGTATGACTTATGAATGAATGAGTATACGCACGGTCAGTGGCAGTTCACAGAGTAGCTTATTGAACTATAGCTGCCTCTTGCAGGTGTCCTTGTCTACTGCGCCGAGCGAGACTGC
This sequence comes from Chilo suppressalis, assembly GCA_902850365.2. NCBI lineage: Eukaryota > Metazoa > Arthropoda > Insecta > Lepidoptera > Crambidae > Chilo > Chilo suppressalis. The sequence continues at coordinate 15,582,156 of OU963897.1, read as the reverse complement.
ACTTCCTTAACGTTATGCCCGCCTGGTACTTCACCAAATTAAAGTTGCGGATTTTTCGAAATATATTATTTGGATTTATTTTTTAAATACATGTACGGGTGAACACGTCTAAACACTTTCGTGGTCCGAGGGGGAGAGGGAACCAATTACTAGCACACTTTTCTATAAATAAGCTATTTCATTGAAAATAGTTTGGTTTCACTAGAGGCAAAAGTACTACTGATGCTGGAACTGCACTTCTCAAACACATTTTTGATATATGGGAGAGTAAGCACGATGCTATTGGCATTTTTTGTGACTTATCAAAGGCGTTTGACTGCGTTAGCCATGAAACATTGTTAAATAAAATGAAGCATTATGGTGTATCTAATATTTCACTAAGTCTGATACAGTCTTATCTTTCTGCTAGGATTCAGAAAGTAGTTATAAATGAAGCTGAGTCTGCAGGAGCGCCCATTTCAATGGGCGTGCCCCAGGGTTCAATATTGGGCCCATTGCTTTTCCTTATTTATATCAATGACCTTCCTCACTTTAGAAGAGATTTGTGTGAGACAGTACTATTTGCTGACGACACCACTTTATTGTTTAAAGCTAGAAGAGGAAATGATTGTTATGACGAAGTAAATTGTACTCTCTCTGAAGTCCTTCACTGGTTTACGGTAAATAATTTAAAACTTAACTCCAGTAAAACAAAATGCGTTAAGTTTACTCTACCTAATGTGAGGCAGGTTAATACTAGTATAAAAATAAATGACCAGCCTGTAGAGTTAGTGGATTCTACAAAGTTTCTGGGTATTACTTTAGACTCTCGTCTGCAATGGGATCCTCATAAAAAATTAGACTCTTAACTGATGTGGAAACGGCAAGATTAGTTTACTTTGGTTACTTTCATAGTGTTATGTCATATGACCTTTTGTTGTGGGGCCTAGCCGCTAATATCGAAAGTATTTTCATACTGTAAAAGAGAGCTGTTCGCGCCATATACAATTTAAAGGCAAGAGAATCCCTTAGAGAAAAATTTAAAGAAATTAATATTTTAACACTGGCGTCGCAATACATTTATGAAAATGTAATATATGTAAGAAAAAACTATGATACATTTGCAAAAAAAAGTCAAACCCATAACTTTAATACGAGATTTAAGAACAAGCTTGCCGTTCCATGTTTCAGACTCCAAAAATCAAGAGGTTCATTTCTGGGTTGTAGTATTGCATTGTTTAATAAAGTTCCCCTAAATCTGATTGAGCTTTCACTGACTAAATTTAAATCTCAGATCAAAAGTACTCTTATGAATAAGGGCTATTATAAAGTTGATGATTATTTGAATGATCGTAATGCATGGTCATAGTGTTTTTTATAATTTGTTGTTTAATAGGTATTAGTCATTTTTCATAACAGTAATATTGTACCTATCTAACGCCGCTTCCTATATGCTAAATATATTGTTAACCATAAAATTTATTGAAACTATATATTTATATTCTAAACGATGTAATGGAAGGTGACTTCAGACGTATCTCTGAAGTCATTTTTCAACTTGACGACTCTGTATATAACAATACAGGGAGAAAAAAACAGCCCTTGCTGAGTTTCTTGTCGGTTCTTCTCAGTACAAGGTTTCCCGCCGTAGTTTTGCGAACTGTTGGCGTGGCTTCTTGACCTTCACAAGTGCTTGTAACAGCCTAGACTGAATAAATGACTTTTCATTTCATTTTCATTTCATTTCAGTCGACGGTAAAATTGTCATTCGCGCCTATAGTTAATAAAGGTATGGTACTAGTTTAAAGAAAATATTAGTAATTTTGCTTCCATTACAGTTAAAATATCGGTAGTGTCTAAAGAAAGTCGGGAGTTCCTTATAAGGCCAATCATAAATTTGACGGTTGGTCTTGCTAGGGTATATGGAACTTACGTAGAACATTTACAAATCATGGAAATATGAACACTTAGTTTAATGGTTATAAATACATACCGGAAATCTTTTATGTTTATAATATTATTATTTATTAGGGTGATTCAACTTAACATTCTTAGAAACATACCTAATATTCTTAGTTATTCGACAGTGTTCAAGAAATGTTCTTTGAGTTTTTTATAGAAGATTATCTGTTAAGTATTTAACGTTTCGTTTAAATGAAAAAGCTTTTTATGCAGTTTTAGTAAAAGCGGATATTTCGATAATTGACGACCTCCGTGGCAGAGTGGTTTGTACGCCGGGTTTCATGGTGTCTCCAACTCGAGAGGTCTCGGGTTCCCGTTGGGGGCAGATGTTTGTGTGATGAATACGAGCATTTGTACTCCAGTCATGGAAGTTTAATATGTATTTCTAAATATAATTTTATATGCACTGTTAAGTATTCTATCCGTGACCCTAGCATAGTGCTTACTTTGGGGCTAGGCTAATTGGTGTGAGTGTTGGAAATATTTATTTATTTAATTACAACTCTAGTTTTAAGTTGACCAACTGATTTATAATATTGGCCTTCTATAAAGACTTGTTTCTAGTAAGGTAATTTATATGTTATACAATTAAACAAAATGTTAATTAATGAATTTGTTTCTTTCGTTTATCCAGTAAATGAACTAATAAAAACTGTTTATTCGTTAGAGTGGCCTTCCATGGTCCACCCACCTGAATAAAGACAAATTTAGATGTTTAATTGAAATTATTGCTGAATAATAACGTTTTGGGTGATTTCAATTCCAAACATATGGCTTGGAGTTCCACAATCGCTCTACAAAATATCAACGAATTTTGAACATGAATTGGTTAACTTTACTTGTAAAAACGACTAACACGAGTTAATACGTATTGCTTTTCTATTATTTCATTTAGCGATATTAAAAATGGATTTGTTCTATAATTAGTTGTGCTCATTTTACCAAAGTAAAAAGTAATTAAGCCCTGATAATATATTTCATGTGTAGATTAACTGAGTGAATCATGAAGAAATAACCACTGCGAAAATTAATTAAATAAGCTTAATACGTTTCGCTCAAAGATATGGCTTAAAAAATGAAAATAATGTGTTGATATTAATTTCTTTTTAAATCTCAATTTTTATGGAAAAATCTAATTTAGTTATTATTCAATTTCACTGTCTTTTACCTATGCATTATAGAACTAAGAAGGTTTTACCACTAGATAGGTCTCGTTTTTTAGGGTTCCGTAGTCCTGACAAGGAACCCTTATAGTTTCGTCTATCCGTCTGTCCGTCACCGGTCATGCTTGGAGATTATTAGCACTAGAGAGCTGTAATTGTTTTTAATCGGAGATATGTAAGTATATCGATCACTATTCGAGAGGATTCTCTCGGACCGCATCGTCCAGCATCTAAACACCGTGGGCCCTAATCTGTCGGAGAACCAATACGGTTTCAGGAGAGGGCGCTTCACCATCGACGCCGTAATGGAAGTTAAAAGGGAGACGCAAGCAGCGGTTGGCAGAGGGGAGAGGGTTGTCGCGGTGTCATTGGACATCAAAAATGGGTTTAACACTCTCCTCTTTGAAGTTATAAAAGTGGCACTTAGGTACCACCAGCTCCCCGCCTACCTAGTAAGGGTAATTGAAAATTACCTAGAGGAGCGGGTGGTACAACACGTGCGGGCGGACGGCTCTCTAGCGTCGAGAGGGATGGCCTGTGGGGTTCCGCAGGGGTCGGTCCTGGGACCGCTCCTGTGGAACATGGGCTACGATTGGGCTCTCCGTGTAGCCCTGGTGCCCCGGATAAGACTGCTCTGCTATGCAGATGACACTCTTGTCCTTGCCCGGGGCCGGGACTACGGGGAGGCCAGCCGAAGCCATTGCGCGAATCCGCGCATTAGGGCTAGAGGTAGCGGTCTCTAAGACTGAGGCCATCATGTATTATGGCCCACAGGCCAGACCACCCGCAGGCGCCAGAGTAATGGTGGACGAGCAGTGGATATCATAAAGCCGCACATGAAGTACTTGGGGCTGGAGCTCGATGGGAAGTGGCGGTTTGACTACCACTTTAAGCTCCTGACCCCGAAGCTGGTAAGTGCGACGGCGGCACTAGGTAGACTGCTCCCAAATGTGGGGGCCCTGGCGCCAGCTGCCGAAAGTTGTACGCGGGGGTTATTAAAAGCATGGCACTGTACGGTGCGCCGGTGTGGGCGGATAGCCTCAGCGCGGTCAACAGAGCAGAGCGCAGAAGACCGCAAAGGCTGGTGGCCATAAGAGCGGCACGGGCGTACCGGACAGTGTCATATGAGGCGGCATGTATCCTCGCAGGGATGCCCCCCTGGGATCTGGAAGCACTCGTGCTTGCAGAAGTGTACCAGGGGAGGATCCAGGCGAGGGAAAGGGGAGAGCGTGCCACAATAGAGGAAGTAGCAGGCATACGCAGGGAGGCAGAAGAAGCGCTCAGGAGAGGCTGGAAGGAGCGACTCGACAACCAGACGGCGGGGGAGAGAACAATCGGAGCGATTCGGCCGGTATTTAGGGAATGGTTGGACGGGGGGAGGGGGACGCTTACCTTTCGATTGGTGCAGGTACTTTCCGGGCACGGATTGCTTCGGAAAGTATCTGCACCGGATCCAGAGGGAGGCGGACCCCTCATGCCATGAGTGCGGCGATGCCGAGGACACGGCGCAGCACACTCTAGAGGTGTGCTCGGCGTGGACTCGGCAGCGTAGCACTCTGGCGGAGACTGTAGGGATGGACCACTCGCTGCCCGGCGTGGTAAAAGCCATGCTGGATAGCGACGGGTCATGGCAGGCGGTGGTCTCCTTCTGCGAGGATGTCATCTCGCAGCAGAAGGGCGAGGGGGAGGAGAGGCAGGCGTACACTGGCTCATCTTCTGCCACCCTGACAAAGGGGATAGTCCGCAGAGAGGCAAGGGGGGGACTGGGTCACGTAGGGACCCTAGGATGGTCAGCACGTCGAGTGCTGAACACCGTTCAACGGTCCTTTTCAGGACCAGGGTAGGAGCATCACCCCACAGTGAGTCTGATCATTGCGATTGGCGGTAGATGCTCAAAAGGCCCTTCTTAGGGCCAAGGGGGGCGGGAGAGGGACGGAAAGGACTACGCTCTCCCTCCCACTCCTGTGAGAGCCGCGGGTCTGCCCAGGGGTGGGGGGGGGGGGACCGGCCTGCATTGCACAAGCTCTCTTGATGCTGGTGCCCCTGATACTCCGGGGCACCTTCATCGGGTTGGGTCCGTTCGCGGACAATCACCTTGTGGGTGCGCGGACAGTCGGCAACGGTTGCCGCGACTACACCCGCACTCCCGGCGTGCATTGGGGGGACTGCGGTCCTCAGAATGTACGCCGGGTGACCGGTGCAGGAGTATTGTCTGGTTTTTAGTGGCCCTGTTCAGGGCGTTAGGTAGGGCCCTGCTCATTTAACCCACCCTAAGGGCTGGCTGAAATGAGCAGGGAGGAGGCCCACATACCTTCTTCTCGCTCCCCCGGTGGTTGAAGGATACGTAAAGCATTTCCCAGACACAAAAAAAAAGGTATATCGATCACGCCAAGAAATGATAGAATAAAATATAAAAAAACATATTTTAGGTTAGCTTCCCTACATGTAACCTGGGGATGGTTTTTTCATCATCTACCCCATCGTCTGGGATATCGTAGAATAGGTTTTTTAAAATTAAAGAAAATGGATCGAATTTGTTTTGAGTTTGAGAGGCAGTTTGACTTTGAAATAGGTATTTGAGTTGAGATTTGATATTAATTGGTTTTTCTAATTTCTGATAAAGAAAATAAAGACTCCTGCTCAAATATATTGTGATAGCTACAGGCAACTACGGAACCCTACACTGCACGTGGCACGACACGCACTTGACCGGTTTTTTGAGTAAAATGTGTATTTTAACTCAATTCTGCAAGAATCAGCACTTATATAGTTGGTTTTCCCATTAACACGACGATATATAGCTTGGAACAGATTTATATAGCTCATTTAAAAAATAAACCTAATCAGTGGATTATTGACAATCGGTTACATATAATCGATTGTCAATAATCCACTATATATTATGCACATTACCAACGGAACGCAACTCAGAAAAATAATATCAAATTTTATGAAGTGCAAGTTGCAAACTTAGATCTATTTTCACAAGTTTTTAATTTAACTAAATATATTTAATATAGGTTAACTATTTTCATGATTTATTTTATTCCTCGGATGGATGGAACGAAACGTTGACTGTCGTGTCGGCCATGTTTTCCTCACAACAGAAACATTACGTCGTCGTGTAGTGAACGTCAACTAATCTTTCATTTCGACTACATTAAAATATTTATTTACAAAACTATTTCTAAAATCTGTCTGTATTTGATCTAATGTTAAAATGAATCGAACTGAAGGGCTGGTGCAACGAAGAAACGTTATTAAGGACAGTAATTCGGAGGGAGCTTTGAAGGAAAATCACGACGTCGATGATAAGAAAAATGATAAAAATTATGATGACGGAGATTCAAAGGAAACTCGATTGACGCTGATGGAGGAAGTATTACTATTAGGTTTAAAGGACAAAGAGGTATGGAATCCCAAAACGAGTAATTCAAGGTTTTATTAATAATCGTGAGTTGTATTAACAGCATTGAGGTAATTTCAGGGTTACACATCGTTTTGGAATGACTGCATATCGAGTGGTTTGAGAGGATGTATACTAATTGAGCTGGGTTTACGGGGTCGCGTGGAATTAGAGAGAGCTGGTATGAGAAGGAAAGGATTGTTATCTAGAAAAGTAATAGTTAAGTCAGGTAAGGTTACCATCTCCTCTAAACTACATTCTAAAGTGCATTTCATAAGAAGATAATACTGTTGTTTAATCATTTCTATACTAAAAGTATGTTTTTCATCTACCACAAATATTAATGTTTATTATGTTTTTATTGTAGCACTTTCTATTGATGACAAATTTTATATTTCTCAAATATACACTGTTCTCATCTCTTGATAATTTGTCTATTATGTTGTCAAAGTAAACAATAATGTTTTTTATTCTTTTAGATACTCCTACTGGTGATGTTCTATTAGATGAGGCCTTAAAACATATGAAAGATACAGATCCACCAGAAACTGTCCAAAGTTGGATAGAATATTTAAGCGGTTAGTATGAAACATATTTCCAAAGAATTATAAAACTATACTTTTAAAAAATAAAACTTAAACAAGAAAATTCTACTGTTTTATTACATATTTGTATTAAATTAAAAATCAGTTAATTTGAACCATAGCTAAAATTATAATAGTTATGATATAGAATTTAGTACCATAAGCATTAAAATTATGAATAATTGTGTTCATTTTAGGTGAAACATGGAATCCAATGAAGCTAAAATATCAACTAAAAAATGTAAGAGAAAGGCTGGCAAAGAATTTAGTTGAAAAAGGAGTCCTGACAACAGAAAAACAAAACTTTCTATTGTTTGATATGACTACTCATCCTCTCACAGATAATGTTGTAAAATGCCGCTTAGTCAAAAAGGTATTTAAGTACTTAAATTTAAATACTTAAGTTAATTTTAATCAATGAATGTTATAGTTAAAAAGATGTTCCCAGTAATGATGACAGATAAATGTAATCTACTAAGAACAGTACAGTCAACCATCTATTCCTCAACTATTCCAAATAAAATATCTCTTCTATAAAATTTTGTCCTATATTGTAAAGCTAGTTGCAAAAGCATTGCAAATCTCAATTTATATTCTGTATCAACTTCAATGTGATTTTTCTGTCTCTGTAAACATGCGTCTAGCAGTTTTCTTTGTTATACAAAACTGCAATTTATGACTGTCCTAATGTCCTATGACCCTTAATGTAATCAATCATTACCTATCCATTTTAAAAAAAAATCAGAAGTACCACTAATAGTTGCATCTACATTTGAAATTGGTTTGGTCTTAATTAAACTATTCAGTCTGGAAATAGAGTTTTATAGTATGCAGGCAAAAATATATATAATTACACAGACAGAATTGATCATATCACAGTTGTAATGGTTTTTATCTATTTTGCTACTGCTTGCAGGTTCAAGAAGCGGCCTTACGACGTTCCATTACTGATGTGGCTCATGCTGATAAACGTTCATTGGCCCTCCTTATGTTGGCTCATTCAGCGGATGTTCTAGAGAATGCTTTCGCTCCACTCTCCGACGAAGATTACGAACTTGCCACAAGGCGTGTGCGGTCACTTCTTGATCTTGATTTTGAAGCAGAGGCCATGAGGCCTGATGCCTGTGAAATTATGTGGGCTGTGTTCGCAGCATTCACTAAATAGCGGTGACGTGTACTATCACCAATTTAAAAAAAATGGTGGCTATAAATTAACCAGTTAAATCAACAAAACCTGAAATAAAAGTTTTATATCTTGTTGCCATCAAATAGTTATGGATGATCTTTGGCAGCCAGAGTTTATAAACATTATACTATTTTAACAGGTAAGTATGACATTTTGCCAATATAGTTAAAAATTTATGAGTGACTAATTAGACAATTCATTAGATACAAATGATTCATCAATAGATAACTTGCCTATCTTATATGTGCTTTGTCTTTGTCTATGTTCCATAGAGTGACAGTGACAAAGCATTGAAATAGATAGTTGTTTAATAATGCAGTTGGTGATTTCACATGTAATTATATATATCAGTTATCAAAATTTCTGTTTTGCTTATTTATTTGATAGTAAATTTTAAGGAGGTCTAAATTTAGATATCATTTTAAATATTTAAGTGATTTTATACCTTATTCTTCTTAAACTTAGTGTTATATTCTACAGTTATTGTCAATCGGTATCAATATAAATTTCATGTAAGCGCAATAATATTTCATTCTTTGTGTTTAAAATACTGAGTGCCGTCTTGTTATTTTTTTTGTATTAGCTAAAAGAAAATGGATAATGAGTGCTACACACTTCCAAAAACCTAATTAGAATCCATATTCAAAGAAGTTTCGAAAAAAAAGTCATCATTTAATAAATTCATCAACATATTGTATTTAGCTGTACGGCCAGATTATTATTTACTTTTAATAGTTATTTTTGTTATGAGGTGTATAAAAATAAAACTAGATAGGATAAGTCTGCATTCCTTATCATGAATGGTACAAAATACTTTATTTGATACACATAGTTTTCTAGATATTGTTGCAGATGAAAAATAAAAGAAATTTTAAGTTTTATGTAGTTTTTGTAGTAATTTTGACATTTGCAAGAAAATTTTGCACTTAAAAGTCCATTTTCTACTTCAAACAATGTGGGAAAATAATTTCCCTAAAAACTACATTTATGATTTATAATATGATACTACTTACTTACTCATATAACTGTGGAATTGGCAGCCCAATTCTATCAAATAAGTTAGCGTTTGAATAGTTTCTGAAACTGCCTTATTCTTTAACATATGTTACTATCCACTCTTAATTCAGCATATACTTATTTATTAAAATAAGCCGACTGTACCTCTTTTCGCATAATGCAAAATTGGTACGGCTTAAGTCTATGTTCTACATGGCAGCGCGACACAATGCTACATACGCATTAAAATACGATATGATGGTATCCTATTAAAAAAAATAGCATGACCACCGCCACAGCGAAATATCTGTCGAATTTACGCCACTATTGCATGTGGTCTTACAGATTTCTTTCTCGAATTCATTGAGAGAGTTTGCCGTTATATTGTATTCACGTAGCTTGTGCGGTACTATAAGGTTAAGTTCAGATGGTCGCGCGACAATGGAGTTCAGATGACAAGCGATAAGACACGGCTATCCATATACATTTTTCACAATTAGCGCGGATCAAGATACCTGCGACGGAGAAGCCTCGACCGCGCGATTACCCTCTATTTTCTGAACGGTCCAATATATTGATTTAGAAACTCTTCACGTGCGTTAGGTTATACGCGCGTTGTCACGCGACCATCTGAACTTGGAGACTAAATTATGTTGCACAAGTAATGTACTTTACCGCCGCTCATGTAGCACAATCGCAATACTTTTGTTTTGATATGTAGTGTAAGGACATTACTGTTATAATGTCTGATGATTGTCTTTTAAGTAAGAGCAATAGAAATTTTTAAGCGAAAATTGCCTTTGTTTTTTCCAATAATAGGAAGAATTTTGGTAGACTAGTTGAATTGAGATTGGTGTCAATTCTGGCATGATTTTCTAACCACAAACTTTAATTTGACAACAGTGTATCTTTATCGTTCTCTATAAAGAAAGAAAAGGAGAGACTGATGTTAAATTTAGTTTTAAGTTTAGAGAATCATGCTAGAATCGAAAACATTAGCCGCCTTATCACAAAACGTTGACTTAAGTTAAACCTGTGTTAAAACTGATGCTGTCACTTTTGTTTTCTAAAAAGAAAACAGAGACAGTATTAGGTGTAAACCATGACTAACTTTAGTCTCCGTTTTGGAATACGGTGGTAGGTGATTATCGTCTAAAAACTGTGATAATTAGATCACGTCTAATGCACCTACAGCACCAAGATGTACCGTTATTTCTTTGTTTCTAAACAATCCTTATGAAGTGTGTAGGGCACATTAAATTTGTATCATCCCTTCACTTTAGATAATATATTCTTTTATATTTTAGTCCTCTTTACGATAAGATTGTTAAAAATTTAGTGATTATTTTTATATCTATGTCGATCATCAGCTTTTATCAATCGGAGTATATTTGTTTGATTACAAAGTCTATAAAATATTATTATTAAGAACTTCACAAAGTTGGTGTGGGAAATGTTGTTGGTGATTTTGTATTTATTGGCAAAGCCCAAAAATACAGTTTTTATTTTGTATGTGGACAGGATGTATGTGAGTATATAAATCTGGGTTTTTCAACAAGACCTATTATATTTGAAAGTGAGACGTCATATGTGTACATAAAAGTTCTGCAATCGCTTCCATTTGGTTTGCGGCAACCATCTTGAAAAAGAAATATGATTAAAATTAATTAAATGTAGAAAGAAACTGGATAAAAAATTAAAGATAATTAAATATTACACAGCACATCTTGTCTTGTCTTGTTGAATTATTCTTTACAGCTAAAGATGTTAATTAGAAGCAATTTGTAATGTTAGTGTTTTTGTATGTTAATATTATTGTATACTAAATGCAAAATGCGTACATACTAGGTTACTATGGGAAATAATGATCTCTTAATATAATATTTTACTATTATTTAAACACTTGAATTATTGATGTTATTCATCAAACATTCCGGTACGTATACTTTTATAAATTATAATTGGGAATAATTAATTAGTTTGCTATAGTTTCAAATAGACAAGGGGCTTTAACGCGATTCAAAAGCAGCAGTCTTTTTCCGTACTCAGAATCGAATGCTTCATTAAGTCACATGATGTCTCATTCTTTTCTTATTGCAAAGACATTAACAGCAGCAATTTAAGCGAGACTTAAAATTGACTCCTCTATGTGCGGCTGTAATTGAGATCTGTTCTAAGACCACTAAATTTGCAATCGCAAACCCGTATTTTTGGACTGCATAGTACAGCCACAGACTACTAGGTGACGTGTAGCAATTAACTAGCTTTTTTATCATAATTTGTATATTCAGTGATCATTCGCGATGTTCTACTCGTATTTTTTTTATTGAGGCTGGGGGAGGTCCTCATTTTCCTTCGTGAGGGCGCTGCTTCACCTCCTTAAGGGTGAGGCAGAGCGCGCAAAGCGACAACGTTGCGTTGTATTCTCTTTGGTTTGGCGGCGCGACGTTGCCGCACGGAGGCAAGCGAAACCCCCCCCGCTTCATAATTTGAATGCTAATACTATGTAAATAAAGTTCATAATGTTCTTCCGCCTCGCCCACGACGAAAATTAGATGGTTCAAAGTTGAAATACGAGGACTCTCTCATTCTCTCGCGATGAGGAACTCAAACGAGACGCCTCACGAGTGAGGGACTCATCACTAGTGATCATGTTTGTGTATTACGAATGTTTGTCACCCTTGTTTGCATCACCTATTGTGTGTCACCTGTAAATATTAGCATCTTTATTGACAGTATTGATTTCCCTTGGTAACCCTGTAAGTTGGTCGTTCAGTGAGGTCGTGAGATGAGTATGTAATTTTAAGAACTTTTTGGTATGAATGAAAATCAAAAGATGAAGCTTATGATTTGATTTATAAAGGGTATTTTGTGTACGTATTTTATTATGTAGTAATTTAAAGATGATGAGTTTTCGTGTTCAGTTACAAACATCCTGTCACAGAATGGATGTTTTTAAATCGCGTCTGTGCTATTTTGTTTATTGTATACATTCTTGTTTTCTGAAAAATATAAATGTATTTGTTGCTTATAAACGATTGTGTAGTGTTTATATAGAAGTTTAAAAATATCCTTATTTTCTTACAAATATGTTTAATAATAAATACAGAATATTAATTAAAACATTTAAGTTTTAACAGTAAATATTTGGGATATAATGATTTAGAGCTTAAATTAAATTGTATATAGACATAGCACATTTTGATATAGATAATAACATAATTGTGAAGAAATAAATGAAACATGTATAAAATTAAGAGATTGATGTATAATACACATTTATAGTATTGGAAATTACTCAAATATATTCCTTGAAACAATTTCTGAACTTAATTATTGCAATATTTAATGTACACATATTTTTTACCATAAAAGTATCTAAGATACAGATACAAATCCGTATCTTCATCTTGTAATGTTATATGCCGGGAGAGCAGAAGAGACTGCACGTCACAGTGATATGAAAAGCTTCTGTCATCGTGTTGCCATTACAGTTTCGTGTGTAAAGTGTCGTTTTTTCGAAAGGTATCTAATCAATGTTTGTTAATTTAACGCATTTGAAGCAAGTTTTGTTCTAATACTTGATGTTTGTGTGGAGAATTCGAGCATTTGTACTCCAGTCAAAGATGTTTTTTTTTTGTATTTATATATGTATCAGTATGTATATGTATTCTATATGTTACCCTAGTATCTCATAACATAAGGCCCTTTATTTAAGGTTAAGAAGACCCTTTATTTCGGTAACTAGTAAAGGTATCGAGTTAACATTTACACTATAGTATATACTCAGGTCCATGTGCGTAGCCAGGGGGAGGGTTTTGGGGGTTCAAACCCCCCCCCCGAAAAGTTAAGATATCAACATCAATAATATCAAAATAAGGAGAGGCGAGCGGCATAATTTATTTAATTACTAATTATTACACTAATAATGTATTTTGGATTCGCCCTCTACCACCCGCCGGTGCCCGTCATCATTTATCCTATCGCATTCGTTAACCTTCGTACATTTTCGTTTTCGTAGGATGAAAACCATTAGAAAAGGTAGAGAATATAACAAAAATGAAAGGAAAAATAAATTACGGGCGATCTGAGGTCGGGAAGGGGGAGGGGGTGAGTTTTTAAGGGTAAAAAATGGAACTAGTACAGAACTAGAACTGTTTATCAATATAACATGAAATCTTACGTTTTTATTATGATAAAAATCAAAAACCAAAAACTCGGTTATTCGCATTTTTCACATAAATTTTAAGGTTATGTGAAAAAAGTGTCGATACAAAAGTTGTAGATCTTTTTATTACCTACAACTTTGCCATTTAACTTTTTTTCATAGAAATCGAGATTAACCATTTTTTAGCCTTAAAAACTCACCCCCTCCCCCTTCCCGACCTCAGATCGCCCGTAATTTATTTTTCCTTTCATTTTTGTTATATTCTCTACCTTTTCTAATGGGTTTCATCCTACTATAATTTTTTTTGGTCTCAAAAATTATCGACCCTGGTCTAACTGTCCATAGGAGCTGTGAAAAAATCAAACTTCTGAGCCAAAGCAATCAAAAGATACAGCCGTTTATGCCGCAAATTTCTGCAAATTTTCGAATCTCGCACGGGAATCAAAACCTACAGAGTACTTCCCGTGACCTTAGAATCTGAAATTTGGTATGAAATAACGTCTTATTACAGATAAAGGAAAAATTGCGAAAACCGTGAATTTTTAGTGACATATAATAAAAATATTTTTGAAAATTTTAAAGTTACTACCTCTTTTCTCATGAACGCGTAGAGGTATTAAATTACTCAATCCTGGCTACGTCCGTGCTCAGGTCTAGTGTCCCTTAAAGCTGTAAAACTAATCAAACTTCTAAGTTAACGTAAAAAAAATTAGGGCCTTATGTGTGCATACTTACTTACTTTGTACGGAGTCCGACTCCCACTTGTCCGGTTTTGTTAAACCACTGTTACTTTACGATTAGGGAGTCAAAAATCGGTCGCCTGTCCCCTCTCATAAAGAGATCCTATAATACGTTATGTATTACAGAGGGGTCTGTGAAAAAAGATTGTTTTGAGCCTTTTCTAATAGTGAGAGTTTTGTATTGAACCTTTTTTTATTTCTTATTTTCTAAGAAATGAACAGGTTATAGGTAAACTATTACCAACTCCCGTATTTAGGAAGGTTCAAAAGCTAATATTTATCTATAAAACTTTCATACTCCAAGAGATAGGTAGGTTATATTTCCAAAAAAATACAGCTTTTTTATTGTAATTAAATCAATCGATTGTCATATATCCTTCTTCTAAGTTCAGAAATAACAAAGTATTTGAGCGCAATATATGTTTTACACTCGGATCAAATGAAAAGTTTTACATCAAAATCTTTTGCGAATAGCTTGTACCTCTCCTATCGCAGATGACAAGTACGAAACACTGATTCGGTTTAGATGTTATGATCGAGTTGAATGACGATGGTATTTTTCTCCTAAGTAAGCAAATGGGAAGTAAGTACAAAAAATAATAGAGGAAATGTTATTTACACATTTTATTATAAATTCGCACATTTCACATAGTGGATAAGTCTTATACCTCTTTATGACACTAGTATTTTTTTCAGTTCTCTTTAGTAATAATAATAATGCATTACAATGTGTGCAATAAGTACTAGTTTCAATTTGAAATACAAGAATTTGCTTATAAATACAAGAAATTCTTCATTACATTTAAAAATCTAAGTAGTAAATATAAGATTTACTACTTACATTTTATTCATATACTTGGTATTGGTACACATGTATGTATTCTTATGGGGTCTAAAATGACATTTGTGTGAAATACCAGTCTTTAATTTCATACAAATCTGTAAAATTAGACATTTCGTGTTTTACAAAATAACTTAGTTGTTTTTTTAAGATTTGAAACATTTTAACTTATTATGAACAATACCTTTATTTAACGGACAATCTAAAAAAGAGACCCCTATTGTGAATCTGTGTCATTTTATATGTATTTAATAATACCAAATAACTTTAAAAACACGGGTTCGTTCGTCTTAATTATCGGTTGAATATTCAATTATTTACTTTTATTAGTTTTTCGCATTATTATTACCACGTAAGGTGGACGAACAAATACTCAAATGTTTTTTTTAAGTTAAGGCCTACTCATTGCGTTATTTATGTCAATCTGATTTCAGCAAAATTTTGCACATGGACAGCTATATCAAACTGGAGACGACCTTGATAAAGAAATGTTGAGTTTTTTAGGTACTGAACCCAAAAACTTAAAATAATGAATGGTGTGTAAAAATGTTTTGGATGCACGCGGATAATAATTTCGATATTAGCTCTGGAACGTATTTCGAATTTCTATAGGTAACCGAATCTTCGGAAATTTCAGAAATAAATTACAAACTCCTTTCAAAATTAAAATTTTGCGCATTTTCGTGTAAGGTGTACCCACTATTACATACCTACTTTCGTGGCTATTAAATATAATAATATTTTGGAAATAAAATAAAAAGTGGAATTGAAAGAACGTTTCTAATTTTACTTAAACTTCGGAAGCTTAAGTGTGAAGTATGTCCCTTAGCCTACAGAAACCGCATTGGAGTAGTTTTGTCTAAGTAGGTAGGTAGATAAAATTTATAATGCTATTATTTTTATGACGTATAATAACTTTTATGGATATTTTATGGGTTGTAGTTACTACAATTCGATTATATTTAGGAAAGAATATTGGAAACACGAATCAATATCAAAATCTGAAAGATTTCGTGATTTTTCACAATCACTTCATACACTCGATTTCTGTTCTGTATTTCACAGCCCAAAACAATAAAATCTTATAGAATACAATACTAAGTACTTATAATGGTAATTAAGCGTACAGTTTTTTATTATCTAAATTAACCAATATGTACAGTTTAATTTGATTTATCTAACTATTAAGGTACATGAGAAGTTAAATAATAATCAATAAATAAGTTAGATAAGTAATAATTGTTGTCTAAGCAATGACTTATACGTAGGATAAATCAGGTGGATAAAAAAAATTATCCCCGGTCAGAAAATGCTACCAAAAAGAACGTTTGGGAATTTTCTTTTACGATAGTTACTATTTAGTATGTGAACCTATATGACCAGTGCTAATAGTGCGTTGATCATTAAAATTGCTGATGATTTTAGCTCTATAATTCATAACTTGATTCGAATAAAGATTTAGACGCTATATTATTGTAGGTAATTTAACAACTATCAAATACTTAGGCCAATGTTATAATTCATTTAGAATCCATTTTTTTATTTAAATTTCGGTAATTGTAGTTAATTCATTTATTTGAACCATGATAAAAGAAAATAGTTTTTATTGTAAATTACAATTAGGTACACGGCAAAAGTTATATAAGTATTCTAACTTTGTTTTTACTTAGGTATAGATTGTTAGTCTTTAACATTTTATTTTGAAATAGGTAGGTACCTAAGTAAAAAAAGTTTAGTATTTAAAATATTTCTATTACTTGTATAGATATGAATTGCTTAGTAATGGATTGCCAAGTCAAGATATTGAAAAAACTTCAGCATCGAAATGAAAGCAGCTCTAAAGCTATCTATTCGCTATAGATCTCTATTTAGCCCTTCACATTTTCAATTCTTCAGTGCTTGTTAGTTGGGTTAAGTAATGTAACAAATAAGTTTCATATTTACATGAAAATGGCAAACAAACTATATGTGCATCTAAGTACGGGTATTTACAGATTCTTGAAATTGTTGACCGTATTATATTATCATCTGAGCTTTTTGCTTCAAAACATCTCTCCACTTAATCTTATTATGTTGTGACATAATTCATAAACAGTAATAAGTAAAAAAAAAAAATAACAAAAAATGAAACCGACTTCAAAATCGAAAATGGAACTAAAAAGTAAAAAAATAATCTGGTTCATGATTTGAAAGTCGGGCGGGTCAAGATTGAAAGACGTATTATAACCAATCAGAAACGAAAATCTATTTAATGTTTCAATCTTGACCCCGCCCGATTTCCAAATCATAAACCAAATTATTTTTTACTTTTTAGTTCCATTTTCGATTTTGAAGTCGGTTTTATTTTTTGTTATTTTTTTTTATTTCATCCATTTTAGTGAAAATTACCTACATCGTCCAAGTAAACAATAACACATTTGACGGGGAAATCGGTGAACATGCATAAAAAACATCGTGCGTGCCTTTGAAATTTGAAGGTTTCCCTCGATTTGCCTGGATTCCACCATCAGATCCTGACTTCGTTCCAATGGGACCAACTCGGAAGTGCACTGTGCACACAAGTGCAAAAAAGAATTTGGAAAGCGGTCCACAATTGACGGAGAAATCGGTGGACATTACATAAAAAAACAAAACATACAGTCGAACATAGAACTTCCTCCTTTTTTGAAGTCGGTTAAAAAATACAATTAAGAATGATCAATACATTTTTGTGTTTACGTGACACGGAGTTGTCAAATTTTTTCGATCACACATAGTGCTGATATTGCAGGCGGATTATAGATTTCGTCGTCTTCGTTGTATTAGGTCCTACCTACATTCTGGCTAGCAGTATTTAAAAATGGAGTTGCTTAGTATTATGACGGTTTGATAAGCTGAATTTCATTACGTTTGAATGAAAATTCACAGCTTTTTATAGAACGTTGTAGTCGTCATGTTTAACTGCGGGTTCTAATTAGTCACCGCTTTGGCAAAATAATATACCAGTTTTGCAACATATGCAATGAGTTTAATTTTCAAAGCGACTTGCCGGTGTCTTAAACGGCTAAATCTACAATCCACCGGCGACACTGACAAAAATGTACAAATAAGCTAAGCTGAATAAAATTAAGTGTCTTTCAGTTGAGCAGCATGGCGAGGGCGTCCCACCTCGGGCGCAATTTTATTAGGGCAGCATATTTTTTATTGGTAGATATTTTTTAAGCATATTATTAACTGCTTGATTATAAAACTAAAGAAAACTTTACTAGAAAAAAAACACCACTAGGTCCTGGTATGAAGTAGTTATTTCTAGCAAATATAGCAGTTCTTACAGGAGAGGTGATATATAAAAATAGGTGAACCACAAAATTTCCCCAGGTTTCGGAGACCCACGCTACACCACTGGTCGATCGTGCATGTAATAGTGCGATTCCAAATTTTAGGTTATGAAGTTAGAAACGAGCGCAACTATGCGCAGGTTTCACTTCACTGACATCTCGTGCGAATATAAATCTACATAGTTGAATTGTTGGGTCTTGGCGGTGTCCGCTGTCACCACGCTTCTGTGTAACGGATATCGAACTCTTGTAACTGAGGCAGTCGCTGTCGAAGCATGTCGAACGCTTCCGCTGATAGTTTCGTGCTGTTCAAGTTCAGTCTACGCAAATTCGATAAAACTGAAAAAATAAGCTTATTTAGACACTGAGCTGACTTAATTACTAATGGGCATATGCTATAGAACTGCATATTGAAGCATTTATCGGTGGTAAGTCTTATAAAACAAGAAAACGGGAATATCTTGGTGAAATTTTAATACAGCTCAATTAAGGAGTAAAATAACTCTTAAAAATTTAACCAGAGAACGTCTCCAGATCAATTGCTTCTTTTATCAACAACAGCCTCTATTTCTATATTTGTAAGCTTTAAAAATCTGTAACATCATTTAAAAATTGAATTACTAAATTCGGTATTCCCGTGATTAAACTGCATTAAACATGAATAGTGGCGTTGAACTAGCAAATAAAATATTTACACATTTAATTCCTTACACACTGGCCTTCAAGCATTTTGGCCGAGCCATCTATGCCCCTATGAACGTAATCAATTACACTTTTTTTAGTTCTACCCCGACTCTTTTTTTTATGTTGTCATGGTAAGCGAATTTTGTAATTTTTTATGAGTAATGTATTGTTTTTTAAACCGTAAAATGTGCAAATATTCACCTGATAACGCTTCTATTCCCTTATCAGACACGGGCGTCTCGCAGAGGTTTAGCACCTGGAGACGTGGCAGATGTTCGGCAATGAGCTGCACGCCGCTGTCGCCGAACTTCGTGGCCCATAGATTCAGGTACCGTAGTGAAGGTAGCTGTGGAACAAATTGCTTACACGTGAGTACTAAAAAGTTGTTTACCAATGAAGACTTAACTCTCTTATGTTGCTGATATTTCTTAGTTTTTTTTATTACAGCTCAGTTTCTAGCTTGCTGTATTCCTTGATTCAATTTCCCTTAGCTCAATTACTGTAAGCTCTTGGTTTATATTCATATACCTACGCTAAAGCATCACCATCATCAGCTTTGCTATTATCTTCATTTTTAAATGTGGGACAGCGTCCTGCGTATGCTCGTTTTTTTCCTTTGTGATTCGTTTATTCATTTACGCTCAAGCTAAAGGTGATTAGCTTTGCTTTCGCTCTCATCTGGGAGAGCGTTTCGCTTTTTATCCGTCTGCGCGACGCAACCTGTACTAAACGCGACGCATAGAGAGGGTATTGTGTTTATCAGCCTAATTTTGATTTAGTGGTTCGTTAAAAGCTATTTGTTTATTTTGATCTTACCTATTACTTATTAGTTTTTACTTTTTCAAATATGGAAGGGTACCTTGATAAGATGGTGAGCACAAGCGCTGGTGACGCTGGTGAAAGCGAGCGAAAGGCATTCCAGGTTGCCAAGAGCTCCTGTCTCCAGCAGCGCTTCGACATCCGCGTCCGTGGCTCGTACCGGAAGCGCTAATCGCCGTGGACCACCTTCCGCTTGCTGTAAAAAAGCAAATTGGCATTTCCGACTAAATTTTAAACACTTTATGAAAGCATATAAGTGCAACCACAAAGCTTGTGAAGGATCTAAGTTGACAAGAGTAATTAGAAATGTTAATTAGTCGTGCATAAGCCCGTACAATAGGTGTTTTATTCATTGATCAACAAACAGCTTGTTGTTGGGTATTGGCTAGGATAAGCTGTCGATTTTAGGTTATATGGTAGGTACCATCAGCATTATTTCTGATATCGTGTCTTATATCAATTTATTAGGCAAGAACACATGATCTAAGTTTGCAATGTCGCAGTAATCTGTCTGTGCTCACCAATCTTTGAAGATTTTGCTGTCTTTCACAAAGGTCTTTGTAGTACTTTTGCCCTAATTCGGTACCCTGAAGAGCAGCTATTACTTCTAATTGAGTTTGTTCTCCACTAGCAACTTCCCATTCCAGCATCAGACATAAGGCCTCTAACGCAGCAGGCTGTAATAAAAAAATACATTTAATTTCGCCAAAACTTTGTGGGATAAAGAAACTCATATATCTACACACATCAAAAGTGTCTAGGGATCAAGCATTTTTATGCGGATTTCTTGAGATTGAGATGTGGCTTTGTAATAAATTTATGATTTTATAAATTTATATGGATCCTTTTTGGTGCATTTCATAATTTGAATCAGGAACTGTGAATCAAATTCGAGTAAAAGATGAAAATCAGCTGTCAATATTTTCCCTATAAAAACATACAACGCATTGAAGACATTATTAGTGCTACTGTTTCCCTACTACTGATTAAAACCAACGTTATTATGGAGCGGCGACGTCATTTAAGCAGGGAAGAAATGCTCAGAGCCGTGGGAATGATAGAAGCTGGTTCCCGGCAACGTACTGTGGCTTTAGCTCTGAATACAAGTCAGAGTGTTATCAGTCGACTTTGGACACGATACCGAAGCACTGGTACCGTGGCTGAGCGCCATGGAGGACGGTATCGCTGCACCACACGGAGACAAGACCGATACATTCAAATCTTAACTCGAAGAGCTCCAACAATAACCGCCATGATGTTAGCCGTGAGGCTTCATCACTCTTCAGGGAACTTAATTAGCGACCAAACAGTCAGAAACCGCTTGCATGAAGTGAACCTTCATTCCCGAAGACCGCTACGGGTACCACCTATAGCAATGCACAATCGTAGGATTCGATATCAATGGGCTCTTGAACACAGAAATTGGGCAGAAGAACAATGGCGTTTCGTGTGCTTTTCTGATGAGTCTCGTTTTGGTATGAGACCGGATACAAGACGTATACGACACTGGAGAACCCCTGGACGCCAACAGCGATTAAAATCCTGCCAGGAAGTCCATCCTTATAGTGGTGGAACCATCATGGTATGGGCGGGTATTTGGATCGGCGGAAGAACTGAGTTGATTTGGATCAGAGGCAACCTCAACGCTCAAATTTATGCTGAGACGATTGTATCAGACGTCATCGTTCCTCTACAAGTGCAAATCGGTCCCTTATTTCAGTTAATGCATGATAATGCACGACCGCACACCGCAAGAGTTGTAAGACAGACTCTCGCCGCAGCTAACATCAATGTCCTGCCCTGGCCTGCTCAGTCGCCAGACTTGAACCCGATTGAGCATGCATGGGATATGCTACAGAGAAGAGCTCTGCCGAATATGGAGGGTATCCAGTCGCAAGAAGACCTTTTTTTGTTGTTGCAACGAACATGGGCGGCCATTCCACAGCGTGATTTGGATGAACTCATTTTGAGTATGCCAAACCGATGTTCTTGTGTTGTTAGTGTTCGCGGTAGAAATACGGATTATTAATTGTTTAAGTTACCCAATAAAATTTTAGAGAAAACTGTTATTTCAGTCTTTTTTTCGAACTTTTGTGTTAGTGGTTCAAATGTCAAAAATCCCTTTATTAGGAAAATGGCAAATTTCTTTATTAATGCAAAGGTGACTTGGTTTATCGTTACTGTGACAAACGAAAACACTTTATTTGATGAATCCTTAAAGAAAATTTTAATTAATATCAATCAGGAGAAAAGTTATTGCAAAAATATATGGTGATCCCTAGACACTTTTGATGTGTGTATTATGATTTTTACTTACGTGTTCGTTTAGGGCGACTAAAACAAAATCTGGAAGTTGTTTACTCATACTTTGAAGAAAACTTTTTCTTTTACTGCAACAATGTAGTAAACTCCCTACCTATAACAAAACAACATTATCACATTAACAATTATTTTCAGAATACAACGGTTATAGATTAAGTACTTTACACAGTTAAATACCGAGTTATTCAGGATATTATCATCTATCTAACTAACACCTTTTTAGTATAAGTTTTTAGCAATCGTAGCGAAAGTAATTTAATCCTCACAGAAGATTGCAGCCGTATAGGTATTGGTACAGTACAGTATTGTTTCGTATTGTGTCGCTGGTTTCTATCTCTCCCTATTCCATCAATAGGGAAGGACACAATATGCCGATGATGATGATAAGTATGGTTTCCAGAGCTCAATGTCATATAGGAATGGGTCAGGATAGGCGTGTTACGGTATCACTAGTATCTATTCGCAATGGTGGCTGCTAACTATCAGACGGCCCATATGCTCGTTACAGAGATTTGTGAAACGTACTCACCATATTTTTTCAAAGCTGGTACAAGTGCTGATTAAGTAACGCAAGTAAATGATCGTTGGGTGCAGCAGCCTTCAACCGAGAAGGTGGAGAAGACTTGATTGCCCTGCACGGCGTGACGCAAGCATGAGCTGACCAATAGGTATCACGCGCTAGGGTTGCTAGCACATTGTCATATTATTTGTTAAATGTAGGTACTCACCATGTCTCCCCAAAGCTGGCAAAGCTGCTGATTAGGTAACGCGAGTAAAGGATCGGTGGGTGCAGCAGCCTTCAACCAAGACGGCGGTGAGGGCCTGGCCGCCCTGCACGGTGTGACGCAAGCGTGCGCCAAGCATCGGGTGTCGCAAGCCAGCGCTGACAGCACGTTGCCAAGTCTTCGGGCGACGCGGGGACAGCTCAATGCTCCGGGGCACAGTGGAACAGGTTGTAACACTGCTCCTACCACGAGTAGCCAGTCTTCGTATTCACACCTGAAAGAAGGTTTTGTTATTTAATTTACAATTAAATGTTATGATCTTTCACTGTGTGCATATCTACGGAATTCGTCTCTTACTGTTTTACATCCGTAGGTACTCAGAAACATAATACCCCATCAAGTCATATGTTGTTTAATTCTATTCGCATCGCAAAGAAAGTGATAGTATCAACTTTATTCAATCTTAAAAGTTATTTGACTTTTCCGTTAGACTTACTTATAAGTTATTTCAGTTAAGGTGATTTAATAATTCGTTTTTGGTAAGCACGTACCTACGGCTCGTGTTATACGATTCGTCTGAGCATAAGCATATTATACATATTTACATGAACTCGAGAATTTCTGCGAAGCACAAAACATCGCCCTCCTGGTCATCACAGACATGTTGAACGGGTACGTTTCGATAGTGGTCATCCAAGGCGGCTAGTGCGACTGCGACCAGGTTCGGAGCGGCGCGTGGATGCGGAGAGGTAGCTCCCAGCATCACAATTTCTTGAGCATAAGCATAAATACACTTACATGTATTCGAGAATGTCTGCGAAGCACAGCACATCGTCCTCTTGATCATCACAGATATGTTGAACGGGCACATTTCGATAGTGGTCATCCAGGGCGGCTAGTGCAACCGCGGCCAGATTCGGAGCGGCGCGTGGATGCGGACAGGTAGCTCTCCCACCATGCGTCACTTCCACAAAGCGGCGCACTAAGGTTGCACCAGAATTGTGAGCGCTTAGTGCACTGCGAATTAGGGAAAACATTCATAAGTACACACAAAGCACATAATTAGCTATTTCGAAACATGTTTGTGTTGATTTGAAATAGCGCGAATCAAACTTTATGGCGGTTGTGAAGTTATCAACGTGTGTAGTAGGTAAGTGTGTGCGTTTTAGTTCAGTAGCATCCCGCGTGCATCACCCTACATTTTCGTTAACCGCACCGCGACTTGCGCTAACTTCACAGCTGCTATTAAGTTTGAATAGCACTTTACCTACATTTTCATGGAAGTGATTGAGGTAACCGGGTTTAAAGTTTCTATTCGGTCGTACCCTCGTTAGATGTAGCGGATGTAGGTCAGACACGGTCTAAAAACTACTGTTTGTGAAATATCTTCTCAAATGTTTAAAGTACCTACATCAGAGTGCTACCTTTTTTAGGGTTCCGTAGCCCCCTCTCAAAGCTAAACTGTTGGCTTGAAAAACCTGGAAAAATAGTCCTTTTTATGAACTTTTAAGGCAAATTATAACGGTTGAGATAAGAGTTTAAGAGTCGTTAGTTTAGGTTAAGAGAGTTAAGTCGTTCAACTTTGGTTAAATAAATTTATTTATGTTTATCTTTTGAAAATTCCTTAGAAGAAAACATTAATAGTGACATAGATGAAGTCATTGCAGCGTAAAACCTTACATTGAAAAACAAATTCTAAAATAAACTAACTTTAAAAATTGATTTTTTTAATTTCCAGTACAGAAAATAAAGACTCCTGCTCAAATATATTGTGGTAACGACAGGCAACCACGGAACACCACACTGCGCGTGGCACGACACGCTCTTGGCCGGTTTTTTAATGTTTTCAGATATAGAGTAAGACTGATAGGTATATATTCCATGTCATCTCGTGCTGTTTGGATTCAATTAACGCCAACATAAAATATATTATTATATTATCCACCCAACGGAGTTGTTACGGTTGGTGGCTCATGGACTTTGGCCGCAAGTTACGACATTCTTGGTCCATCATTGTAATGTACTCATTTTTATTTAGGCCTATTTAGTAGGAATCGAGGTCTGTTGCTATTTCTATAGCATCTCTCTTTACATTGCCCTCTTTAACTCTAGTTTTCAGGTATTTTCAGCGAATTTCCTATTCATGAAGTAGGAATCATCATTATTTCAATTAAGCTTTATAAACGCGGTCCTTAAATTATGGTTGTTCAATTATGTTTCTTATGTTCTTTTATTAGTTATACGATCTATGAAATATATGCCTAGTGATTTTCAATCCTTTGTTTTCACAAAGGATATACGATATGATTTTTTACGTACGAGCGTAGCTATAAATTCTAGTATAAGGGTAGTTACATATGATTTAACGTGATTGATTCACCTTGGTGGAACCCATAAAAAAGACCGTCTATCCTAATGCAAATAAACGTTATTATTTATATGTCATAAAATGGTGAGAACTCAACCAAACGACATTACCTATATTTTAAATACAGGTGTACCTAATTAAAAACTGCTGTTATAGAAATTTCCACTACATTTATTAAATTATTAACTACCTTAATACATATAAGTAACACTATTTTTTTTTCTAATCTATTACAGATAAAAGAAGCCAGACAGAGTACCTATATTAATTTAAGCATCGGTTAGTAGCTAACAATCTAAAATGTTTAGGGACGAAAACAAGCCTCCCACAGCTTATTGTTGAAATATTACTGTAACGTAACCTCGACCAAAGTTCATAGATGGTCGCGAGTACCTATCTCACATGTTATAGTTTTGTAATATAGTGTGACGTCAATTGTTTGGCGGGAAACGTGGCTATGTGAACTCTAATAGGAAACGTTATCAGTTGCTCTTTGCTAACCACTGGCCAGACGGAAATACCTAATCGAGATTCTTAATTTCTTTGACGTCATTCCTTACCACACATAGCTACTGTAAGAAAATAATTATTAAAAACATTTTTTTATAATAAAACTTTCATAATTCTTTGTTACTTATGAGAGCTGCTTATCTGCTTAGATACAAGCATTTTGTGAAAATATATATTTTAACTGAAGCAAGAAATATTTTAAGGGCCATGCCTAGTATATAAATAGTGGTGCCTTGTAGTTTTTTTATGAAAAAGTAATAATGTTTCATATTTATGTTCATCCATTTAATGTACCTTATCTACTTATCATTTAATAAAAATAAATATTAGTTACATAAATATATAATATGTATATAACATATTAGGTAATATCCCATCTAGTTTCAAATGCGGTACGAATTCCATAAATTGTGGGTAGACAATGAATAATTTTTTAGCAACTTTTCACTACTGTTGCTCAAAATTTACTTTTGTTCATATACAATCACTAAAATTAAGAAAACTGTTCTTAAGTATGTTAAAAGTAAATTTACCGTAGTGAAAAAATGACCCTGTCTAAGTAACACGTTAAAGGCGTCATCGTATTAACTGACGTCACTGCAACGATCTTAAAAGAATTTTGCTCCAAACATTTACTCAGCATAACAAGTGCGTAAGACCGGTAAGACTAAGCATACGTAACCAAATAAGGTTGGGTAGTTAAGTACCAAGTTAATTAACTATGCTGGTCAGGCGGCTATCTTCGTACTGAGTCGGGCAGACCAAATTATTAATATTGTATAGGTTTATAATGACAGTCGCTATTACTCGATGTGTCCTTCACAATGACCTTAATTATGAACACTAATGATAAATTGATTTTTTAAAGTCATCACCTCATTTATCTCGTAAAATAATAATTCGCACCACAAAATACATATTTTATTATATGTAGTTACCTACTTAAGCATATCAAGTTATGGGTGAACATTTTTTTTTTTGTGTATTAAGTAACTACCTACTTATCTTTGAGTTATGTTTTACTAATATTAACGACCATATATCCCTATATGCAATCCTTTGAAGAAAGAGTCACGGAAATCGACCGCTGTTGCCAATTGCGTCAGAAGTTCATGGTGCACATAAAAGAGAAAAAAGGTAAATTTAAAAAATCAGAAAATCCGACTGCATTAAATAGTACTTCAAATAAAAACTGAAGAGAAAAAAACAAGTCCAGTAATCCATTATTCTGTTAAGTAAGGAAAAAAGCTTCTTTAACAGTCCCATTAGATATCCAAGAATGGATCAAATTTTTCAATAATAAAAATATGCTAAGTTATAGACTTATATTTTTAAATCTTTTTCATCAATTACGTATTATTATATATCTATTATACTAATATTATAAAGAGACAAGAGTTGTATGTTTGTAACATATAATCTCTTAAACTACTGAACCGATATCGAACATTCATTCTCAATAGGTAGCTTCATTATTTATTATTATATTTTCAAGCATTTATCTTAATACCGTTGATTAATCTTCTCGATTTATAAATCTAAAGTAAACTTTTACTTGAAAAAATCCACTCTGACAACTTCTCCGAGAGGAAATTTTTCTAGTAAAAACTTTCTTTATAACTACATAATATCCCAGTGATATAGGCTATACCGTTGAAATAAATTTCGCCCGTGCGATGCCGGGGAGGATCACTAGTATAATATAATATTATAGATGCGAAAGTGAGATTGTTTAATACGCCCCATATTAGCTAAATCGCTTATAATAAATTTCCCTATAGAAAAAGATGAGACTGGTTCTAAGCTACATTATAGAAATACTTTATAGGGGTAATGGAAGGGGTGAGATACCTATAAAACTTTATATCATTTGCTTAAATTTTTGCAGAATTATCGTTTATAATTACAAAGCCAACATTATCGCGAGCTGATTAATAAATACAGGGAGTCCATTAAGTATCTATCTACCAGCGAATAATAGGTTATTTATTTCTCATTATGTTTAGTAACCCTTTAGTAACGTGATGTAATATCGTTAACATAAACTTTGAAAACAGTATAGTTCTGAGTTTTTAATTAAATTTCAACAATAATAAATACTTATTATGATTATTTATTTTGCAACATTTAATAAGAAGGAACTGTTTGTTTCTTAGGTTTTCACGCACATCACCTATTAAATAAAACTAGTTTTTACGGGTTAATGCACGAAACTTTATTTATTTATTGATGTTTCGTAGCCTTTACAGGCTACGTCGTCAGAATCAAATTTTATTTAATTTTGTCGAGCTACCTTCGAAAGACTTTTTCAGACAAAAAAGTCTTTCGAAGGTAGCTCGAATGTGTAACTGTAAAGGCTACGAAACGTCAATAAATAAATAAAGTTTCGTGCATTAACCCGTAAAAACTAGTTTTATTTAAGAAGGAACTGTCTCACAGTTTTATTGTAAGTACTTCGTTTAGGATTAGATACTGCGAGTTTCTTCTCCCACCATTCCCGCATCGCAGTCTACTCCTGCAAATTACCCCGGGCTATCACTTTGTCATCGTTGTAAACTTTTAAATATTTGTCAAAATGACATAGTGTAAAAGGCAAAGTTTATCATCATTGAATATCAAAAGCGATAAAAGTATTTGTTTTGATAAAAAATAATTTGTTGATATAAAATGTGCATTTTGGAAATTGATATCAAATAATTTTTTTTTTTTTTTCACTATTTCAGCGATAATGGCTTACACATTAAAAATAGATATAATACACTTTCGCGGACTTTTTTGTAGAACTATTTAAGAGATATATATTTCCACCACACATTATTGACGACCTCCGTGGCCGAGAGGTTTGTACGCCGGGTTTCATGGCTGTCGCCGACTCGAGAGGTCCAGTACCCATTGGACCCTCCTAATTGGACCTTACCTGCAAAAAAGTGCCCGTCCGACCTCCTATCAAGAATATGGTGCCCATTGGACCCTCAAAGACGTACTTAACGACACAATGGGAGCTATTGGAGCTCTTAACTATTTGGCTAATTCTTTTGGAACGGTAAAGTACAGTCGTGTAGTAAAGTAACATTGTAAAAGACATAAAAACACAAAGGTTATAAATCTAAGTATTTAATCAACATATTTATAAAATTCAAAATACTAATCATCAGTAACAAACCAATATAAATATTTATATAAAATATAATAATCAAATCACAGATTTTTTACTTTTAAAGCCAATAGAAATTATTTTTTATCAAATAGCTTAACTAAATTATAAATATGGTTTGTTATATCACAATTATTATATATTCTAAATATTGATAAAATAAATAAAAGCACAAAGGTTATAAATGTAAGTATTTAAAATCAACATATTTATAAAATTCGAAACATCAATCATCAGCAACAAACCATATAATATAATAATCAAATCACAGATTTAGTTATTTTACTTTTAAATAGAAATGTTTTTTTATCAGATATCTTAACTAAATTATACATACAGTTTTTATATCACTCAGATTAACTATTGAAGCATAATTATTATGTATTCTAAATATTCATAAAATAAAATACCAATGTAATATTTTCATATTCCATTTTATAAAAAAATGTTTTCTAATCATATTTTTACCATTAACGAGAAATTGCTTATTAAAAAAGCATACTTTAACTAAGGGATATGGTTCAAAAGCGGTAGTCAGTTTCCGGCAGGGACGAAATATATATAATTTGAAAGTTTGTATAACATGAATAGATACTTTGATTTTTTTATTCATTACCGATTAATTTAAAATCGTGTTTAATAATTAAACAATTTTGTAAGTATGCTGGCCACCCTATATTAGTAACGTCATATTTTTAGTGCGTGGTGGCTTATAACGTCAACTCAATCACTTTCTATCAGAATTATTATCACTGCTTTTGTTACACATTGAACATAATATATTTGATGCTTGGCAACAAAAAATAGATAAATAAACTTGCCATTTGCAAATCAATTAATTATTATAGATTTATGTTATTTTTATATAAAAAACCGGAATAAAATAAAATTCTAGTTTTTTAAAGCCGAAAGACCCAATACCAACCTCCATAAAAAATTTAACAGTCTTCTTTTGTAAAACATTATAAATTACCAAATTAAATATTTAAGACACATATGTGAGTAATTTTTCTAAGCAATGGCCTACGGTTGTAAGATTATTTTCTAGCTGCAACATAGGTCATAAATCTGAACGAGACAGCAATATGAGAAATATTGCTGTCTCTCCCACATATGAGATCGGCGCCATCCTATTGTTTAAGCGCAGAGATTGCTTGGCCTTGGAATCTATGTATAACCTTCCTTTCATCAGGTGCTTAAGAGGAGTATAACTGCCGATAAAAACACTCAATCTCCCTCAGAATTTCAGTCTTAGATCAAAAGATGATGCCTTTGCAAAATCCACCGTCATGTTGCTTAGATTGTCTAGATCTAAGCTGTTTTAAGGAACTTTGAATCAATCGAACTTTGTTCGATTTGAAAGGTCTTGTGGATTTGGTGTTGCGCTGTAAGGGTATTTATTGGTCAGTGTACGATCGCCCTATTGAGTGAAACCTTTTTACATTAATGATCATTAATGTAATTAAATTTAAAATTAATGTTATTAATGATCATTCCTTTAAACCTAAGGCACAAACATATATAATGTCAAATGTAAAATAAAAAGATATTGAAGTATTATCGTTGTCACTGGCACCATTATAACCCATAGAATAAAAATACATGTCAGTAGTGCAATATTTGGTTTTGGCTCCTTGTCAATACGAATAAAATAAAAATAAACATTATACAAATAAAATTTTGATTTGATTCACTTTTAATTTTCTAAATATCTCCCTTATATGTTATTGTACGAGTATCTTATTAAAAATCCAAATGTGTTAAAAATTAGCTTTTCTTAAAGGTTACTATTATCTGTCTGCGTCCAGTATTTATAGAGTAATAAACAAAAATCATTTTTTTTTATTTTTCCTGAAAACTTACATTTTTGTAGTTATCTTTTTATTCTCCGGGGACGGCGAAATATCGTTAATTCGAAGAAAAAAGGTAACCTGATTTCTTTATAATTTGTTTAGGAGTACTTACTGTTTGGAGTAAGTACTTATACAGTATTTAGTTAATGGCTTTATAATACCTACTATTAATTTTATTTTTGTCTGCAATTTTCTACATGACTGTACTGTGCTTAACAAAACTGTCAATAAGGTCCAACTGGCAGTAGGGTATAATCTTGAAGGTCCAATGGGCACTTAAAAAGAGGTCCAATGGGCACATTGAATATAATTTTTTTAAGGAGGTCCAATGGGCACCAAAAAAGAGGTCCAATGGGCACATTGAATATAAAATGTTTTAAGAAGGTCCAATGGACACCAAAAAAGAGGTCCAATGGGCACTTTTTGCTATTGGGTCGAATCTTGAGGGTCCAATGGGTACTAGACCACTCGAGAGGTCCCGGGTTCGAATCCCGGTGGGGGCAGATGTTTGTGTGATGAATACGAGCATTTGTACTCCAGTCATGGATATTTAATATGTATTTATATAAATATACTTATATATGTACAGTAT
Organism: Chilo suppressalis; assembly: GCA_902850365.2. NCBI lineage: Eukaryota > Metazoa > Arthropoda > Insecta > Lepidoptera > Crambidae > Chilo > Chilo suppressalis. The sequence goes on along the minus strand of OU963897.1, from coordinate 15,550,787 downwards.
ATGTATTCTATCCGTTACCCTAGCATCCCATAACACAAGCCTTATAGTGCTTACTTTGGGGCTAGGCTAATTGGTGTGAGTGTCGGAAATATTTATTTATTATTATTATATTTATGTAACTGTTATTGTTTTTACATTGCAGGCCAAAATGGCTCGCAGATGGGAGATTTTTATCCGTCTTATGTGACACTTATTGTTATATTTTTGCCATTTCACTTAATAACTACATAAATTATTATCATTATGTTATTATTATGTATGAGCTATATTATTGTTATGTTTTATTAAAATCCATTTAGTATTTTTTGAGTGAAAGAGTCACAAAGATCCATAAAACTTAAGATTGAAATTAAAAGCACAAGTACTTAGTTGTTGCACAACTTTAAGTTTAAATAGTTTTAGATTCTAAAGTCATTCAGCTGGAACTCAGCAACTAATCATTTTGCAAGAAAAAGTTTTATACAAAATTTGTAGAAAATTTCATGCTCTCCAACTTTAATTCAAACATTTTTTTCGTATCTCCAAAAATTATTGAGATACTTTACAAAAACAAAAAAAAATTGGTTTTTTTACTTCAATATATCGGAAAATATCAACAATACGGGGAAAAGTTTGGTATAAAAAAGATGGGAAATTTTGTTCTCTACAAAAAGATCTCTTCGGTTTTTAACGTAAAACTTACCGTTTCCGAGATATATGCAAAAAAACGGTTTCCAAGATGGCGGCTAACGCTCGCGGTTTCGGGCGACAGAAACTCGGTTTTGTACTTAGGGGGCACCCTCTGATATAATCCAATCAAAAAATCACGTAGAAGGATTTTATGCAGAGCGGACCGATTTTTGGTGCAAAATTCCTGGACTAATTTTGCAGTCGGGTAAGAACACTATACCCTGTCTGCGCGTCGCGCTTCGTTACTCCTGCATTGTGCAGTCGGGTAAAAAGGACTACCTGTTGCGAATCGTGTCGAAAGCTCATGATATATTTATAGGAAAAAAGTACTTTCACACAAAAGAAATTGTTTACCTGATATTGCTCCTGCGAATTCAAAATTACGGATTAGGACACGCCACAAAACTGAAGCCAGGGCGGGCAGCGGCAGCAGTGCGGTGTATAAAAGTATTTTCACACATAACACATGAATTACCTTATTTAATCCCTACTGAGTCGCTTTGCGTTTGGTGCTCTTGCGAAAGAATATTTCGCGTCAGGATACGTCGCACGGGTGAAGCGAGAGCGGGCAGCGGCGGAGACTAGCGTACTGAAGAGGTGAAGACACAAGTACTTTCTTCTAAATAAATTATTTTACCTTATATAATCTCGAACGAGTCGCCTAGCGTTTGGTGCTCTTGCGAAATCAACATTTCGTGTCAGGACACGTCGCACGGGCGGAGCGAGGGCGGGTAGCGGTGCGGCGCGCGGTCTCCGCCGGCACAGCCTTGCCAGCAAGGCGCACAGCTCGCCCGTCGCGCACCGCTCCGCCAGCAGTGGGGCCGCAACGCTTGTCACCTGCTCTGCCCATTCCTCCCATTGAGGACTGTCTTTTTTCTGAAAAAAAAAATAGGTATTTATAATATCCATGTCCTATACATTAGGTATAGGTAACAACTATTAATACAGCTTTTAAAAGTTTGGCAATGATTGACCAAAGAATACAAATCAAGGAAATGATTCTAGCCTGATAGCTGACCGGATTCTAGTTAATTTTTTCTACACATAACTTTATTTTTAACTCAGGTAAAATCGCGTATAAAACAATGTTAGTTATAAAACCATACTTTAGAATATCCGTAAATACCGTAGTAAAACTATTAGATGTTTATGTTGGCTCGTTCATAGCATATAACTCGATGGTAACAAGCAAAAGAGTTTCGAACGTCCGTCGGCCGTCAATCTAGCAATTAATCTTAGATATATATATGAAAATATCGCATACTTATCTCGCAACAGAGGATTTAACAAGTGTCAAAATATTTTTTTGCTAGCGGGCAAATACTTTTGTTTAATGAAGGTAAAAGGGAATATCCGGAATATCCATGTAATCCAATTAAGCGTCTTTTAATTTTATATAAACTCTATTATCTACTTTTAATATGTCACTTCATCAATATTTGTTATTTCTTTTCGAGCAAGAAATTAATGATATGAATGTGCGAATAACTTGTAAGAAATTCAAATATATAAATCGCGTCGAGAGCGGTTGTGACGTTAAAATATATCTAACAACAAACAAACGTGACGTTCACAGGATATGCCAATGTTAACGAGATTATAGTGCGAGTAAGTAGATGTCAAAGCCGTGTTCTACCTAGACACCGAGTGTAATTTTTCACTGTCATTTAAATTTTTACCAAAAATGAATGAAACTTAATGTCTATTTGATTAACGTAAGTTCTAACTTCCATCCCTAGTGAAGGTATAGAACGCGAAATGTCCGTATCTTGTAAGGTCATTGATCTTGTTTGTAGGTTTGATGTATCGTGATGTCACATCCAAGCGTTCCAAAATAGCGCGAGTTTAGCTGCCTGTGCAAAGTGGCAACTTTTAACATCTTTTAAGAGACTACTATTTTTTTGGCCTTTTATTTTTTGTATACTGTATAAAAGGGATGTAAACAATTAAATGAAAATATAAAAAAGGTAACTTAAAAAATATAAAAACGGACTGTTTAATTATTACTACAAATAAAAACTGAAAAGAAAAAAACAAGTCCAGTAGTCTATAATTCTGTTTATTGTAAGTATTTCGTATAGGATACTGCGAGTAGCCCATTTTTATCTTTTCCTAGGTTTTATCTACGTTTATAAGCTCCAAAATTTATTAAAATATCTTCTCCCGCCATTACCGCAGTCTACTCATACATATCGCTTTTTCATCGTTGTACCTTTTTAAATATTTGTCAAAAGTGTAAAAGGGAAAGTTTATCGTCTTTAAATATCAAAAGCGATATATATAAGTATTTGTTTTAATAAAAAATATTTGTTAATACGAAATGAGCATTTTGAAAATGGATATCGAATAATATTATAGTAGAACTATTTAAGAGTTACATTTCCACTATACACATGTAACATTTATTGTTTTTGCAGTGCAGGCCAAAATGGCTCACAGATGAGAGTTGTTTTTCCGTCTTACGTGACAATTATTGTTATATTTTGGCCCATTTACTTAATAGCGACATATATTATACTTATGTTATTATTATGTATGAGTTATATTACTGTTATGTTTCATTAAAATCCATTTAGTATTTTTTGGGTTAAAGGGTACAAAAGATCCATATAAACGTAAGATTGAAATTAAAGGCGCAAGTGGTTAATATATGACTTTAAATCGTTGTAGATCCTAAACAGTAATATAAAATAATAAATGGTGTATGAACCTTAACATGATTTTTTGACATATTTCGTCAATTTACACTTTTTACAATATGGCGCCTAATTGTTCCCATATTGAATTTCGATTACTACCATATCTTTAGTAGCACTCCCATGATTAGGACGAATCGACCCACGTGTTTCGTCTCTAGTGTGCTACAAAGGAACATATATAATTATATAAACTGTTAAACACTATACCCTGCCTGCGCGTCGCGCTTCGCGCTCTGGCACTGCGCAATCGGGTAAATAAAACATGCACATTTCCTATCGGCAAGCAGCGTGAAACTTAGTACCTATGTAAACCAGGCAGCGTCGGGTTATTCCAACAGGATAAACGTTATCACATTTGCATGAACGATATTTACCTACATAGATAAAATATCTGTTGATGTAAATAATACTACTAAATTACTGTTAAATAATCAGAAGTATTTCTACACGCTTAATAAAATTTAAGCTTTCCAATGCTATTTTACTCCATTCTTGTCAACTATTTGAATTCAAAGCGATGCGTTTATACATATCTTTTTTTAACTTTGGTATAAGTGGGCTGTATTTAAAAAAAAAGGTTCTTTCTTTTAAAAGCTTTGCTTTGTTCTATCCGTTCAATTAGAAGAATATATGATACAACCCCTTTGTACATACTAATTAATGATTATTTTGTTTATAATTATAAACAATATTTATAATTACCTCTGATAACAGATCGGTGAGGATTTGTAGAGGTGCACGCGTCACACTTTCATCTTGCAATGGGGTCGTCATCACGAAATCCACCATGTTCTTAAAAAGAAATAATAGATTTTTAGCAAAAAGCTGTATAAGATTCCTAATACAGAAAAAATAAAGAAAAATAATTATATTGAGACAAGAAAAATAATAACAAAAAATAAAATAAAACAATTAAATGTCTCAAATCGGTCCCAACTCAGCATAGTGCTAATGTTGCCATCAGCGCTGGTCTTCCGTTGGAACCGGTTTGGTATCGCATGAAAGAATAACAAGAGAAACAACAAAAAACATAAACATAATAGAAACAAAATAATAACAAACAATTCTATTTTCTACACTACTACACAAAATTGATTAGTCTCTAACTAAATAGAGTTATAATTATAACACAAATTATTAACTATGGAAAGTTACTAAATAACCGTATTACATATTGTATAAAAACTATCGAATAAATAGATCCTGACCCACTTTACCATTATGATGATGATTCGCTTAAAAATGTCAAAACAGACAAATTTTCTGTTTTGTTTTGTGTAGCGAACTCGTAATTGCACTTATGACTTATGGCCATATGACATAACACTATGAAAGTAACCAAAGTAAACTAATCTTGCCGTTTCCACATCAGTTAAGAGTCTTACACACATCAAAAGTGTCTAGGGATCAACATATATTTTTGCAATAACTTTTCTCCTGATTGATATTAATTAAAATTTTCTTTAAGGATTCATCAAATAAAGTGTTTTCGTTTGTCACAGTAACGATAAACCAAGTCACCTTTGCATTAATAAAGAAATTTGCCATTTTCCTAATAAAGGGATTTTTGACATTTGAACCACTAACACAAAAGTTCGAAAAAAAGACTGAAATAACAGTTTTCTCTAAAATTTTATTGGGTAACTTAAACAATTAATAATCCGTATTTCTACCGCGAACACTAACAACACAAGAACATCGGTTTGGCATACTCAAAATGAGTTTATCCAAATCACGCTGTGGAATGGCCGCCCATGTTCGTTGCAACAACAAAAAAAGGTCTTCTTGCGACTGGATACCCTCCATATTCGGCAGAGCTCTTCTCTGTAGCATATCCCATGCATGCTCAATCGGGTTCAAGTCTGGCGACTGAGCAGGCCAGGGCAGGACATTGATGTTAGCTGCGGCGAGAGTCTGTCTTACAACTCTTGCGGTGTGCGGTCGTGCATTATCATGCATTAACTGAAATAAGGGACCGATTTGCACTTGTAGAGGAACGATGACGTCTGATACAATCGTCTCAGCATAAATTTGAGCGTTGAGGTTGCCTCTGATCCAAATCAACTCAGTTCTTCCGCCGATCCAAATACCCGCCCATACCATGATGGTTCCACCACTATAAGGATGGACTTCCTGGCAGGATTTTAATCGCTGTTGGCGTCCAGGGGTTCTCCAGTGTCGTATACGTCTTGTATCCGGTCTCATACCAAAACGAGACTCATCAGAAAAGCACACGAAACGCCATTGTTCTTCTGCCCAATTTCTGTGTTCAAGAGCCCATTGATATCGAATCCTACGATTGTGCATTGCTATAGGTGGTACCCGTAGCGGTCTTCGGGAATGAAGGTTCACTTCATGCAAGCGGTTTCTAACTGTTTGGTCGCTAATTAAGTTCCCTGAAGAGTGATGAAGCCTCACGGCTAACATCATGGCGGTTATTGTTGGAGCTCTTCGAGTTAAGATTTGAATGTATCGGTCTTGTCTCCGTGTGGTGCAGCGATACCGTCCTCCATGGCGCTCAGCCACGGTACCAGTGCTTCGGTATCGTGTCCAAAGTCGACTGATAACACTCTGACTTGTATTCAGAGCTAAAGCCACAGTACGTTGCCGGGAACCAGCTTCTATCATTCCCACGGCTCTGAGCATTTCTTCCCTGCTTAAATGACGTCGCCGCTCCATAATAACGTTGGTTTTAATCAGTAGTAGGGAAACAGTAGCACTAATAATGTCTTCAATGCGTTGTATGTTTTTATAGGGAAAATATTGACAGCTGATTTTCATCTTTTACTCGAATTTGATTCACAGTTCCTGATTCAAATTATGAAATGCACCAAAAAGGATCCATATAAATTTATTAAATCATAAATTTATTACAAAGCCACATCTCAATCTCAAGAAATCCGCATAAAAATGCTTGATCCCTAGACACTTTTGATGTGTGTATTTTTTTAACAGCGAAAGCTGCAGAGCTCAATCTACTTGACAAGGCATCAATATGAGGATCCCATTGCAGACGAGAGTCTAAAGTAATACCCAGAAACTATGTAGAATCCACGAACTCTACAGGCTGGTCATTTATTTTTATACTAGTATTAACCTGCCTCACATTAGGTAGAGTAAACTTAACGCATTTTGTTTTACTGGAGTTAAGTTTTAAATTATTTACTGTAAACCAGTGAAGGACTTCAGAGAAAGCACAATTTACTTCGTCATAACAATCATGTCCTCTTCTAGCTTTAAACAATAAAGAGGTGTCATCAGCAAATAGTACTGTCTCACACAAATCTCTTCTAAAGTGAGGAAGGTCATTGATATAAATAAGGAAAAGCAATGGGCCCAATATTGAACCCTGGGGCACGCCTATAGAAATGGGTGCTCCTGTAAACTCAGCTTCATTTATAACTACTTTCTGAATCCTAGCAGAAAGATAAGACTGTATCAGACTTAGTGAAATATTTGATACACCATAATGCTTCATTTTATTTAACAATGTTTCATGGCTAACGCAGTCAAACGCCTTTGATAAGTCGCAAAAAATGCCAATAGCATCATGCTTACTCTCCCATATATCAAAGATGTGTTTGAGAAGTGCAGTTCCAGCATCAGTAGTACTTTTGCCTCTAGTGAAACCAAACTGTTTTCAATGAAATAGCTTATTTATAGAAAAGTGTGCTACTAATTGGTTATAAATTATTTTCTCAAATACTTTACTTAGAGCTGGTAATACAGATATAGGCCTAAAATTGCTGGGATCTGATTTGTCACCAGCCTTAAAGAGAGGGATAACTTTAGCACATTTCATTAGATCTGGAAACACTCCCTCGTCAATACATTTGTTAAATATAATGGCCAGTTGTGGCGAAATAACAGTGATAATCGGTTTTATTATATATGTTGATATTCCCCAATAATCCTCTGTCTTTTTAATTTTAATTGAGTTAAAAGTTTTTATAATACAATCACTACTGATATGTCTAAAATGAAAATCATTACTGCACTTATCAACACTTGACTCAAGGAGGGTCATTGCTAACCTAGAACAAGAATTAAGATTTCTAGTTGTTTCAAATGGTGCATTATGTATGCTCTTCTTTTAACAAAAGTGATATGCGAAGTTATCGAAGAAGCACATTTGAATTTAGGTTGACGTTACAATATTATGCGTTTTCAGGTTTATTTAAAAAACCAGAACTTCAAAATATTTCCTAACTTGTCAGTATCGGCAATGCGATTGTTACCTATTTTTCGATTTCCTGTAGTACGAGTAGGTCTTTTAAATTAGTACCGAAATAATTTTGATTTTGAAGTCAATATATTTTTTTTAAATATCGAGTTTTTTAGCGTCCATATCCTTAATAATCTTGAAAACTACTGAAAGATTTTGTACAAACATGGACTATTTGCGATGTTAAAAAAAATAACATTAAAACTAAGTAATATCAAAATAACAAACCTTCAATTCTTTTAAAACCACTTCTCTTCTTACAGACTTTGTGAGGAAGTTTCGATATCGAATGATATTTTTCTGTGAATAAAAAGTTGAAATTAAAGTTATGCGTTAACACCTGTTGTACTTATCTCTAATTATTGATATCAACATTATTGATTAGAACATTACAATGGACGGAAACTTACCCGCCACACAATGGAATGGTACCACTGGTCCCTCGTGTAAACATCATTTGCCTGAAATGACACAATTATATTTCATCATATTTTCTAGTAAGTAACGTATCTAAGCCCAGTGTATTTTCTATTTTTTTACAATGAAGCGCATTCGTTTCGCTGCCAGTCGTTTATTACAATATTGTATTGATACGACTGTATTATACAATTATTATTTTGAATGGTGCATTATCATTAATCGAATGCAAAAGGAAACGGCTTCCTATGTCAAAACTACAAAGTCTCTGTTTTATTCCACAGAACACTTAATAATATCTGTATAATAATAAAATGTAGGCACTCCTCGCATTACACTGGTCAAAATATAAAACGAAGTTTTGTTGAAGTGCATAAACTAATACCACTGGAAAGAAAACATGCCGCGCTACGATATGGTTGGTTTTATAAGTAGCAGCTCCAACTACGTCAGTAATGTTTCATAAAAAGAAACACCATAAAAATAGATTATGGAAATTACTCGCTGCGCATTATAATGTGTAATATGAACAGAAACCCTTTGAATTTTTTTACGTTATTAGGACCAATTGGTCCATGATTTTACTGAGTCAGTTTTCAAGTTTTACTTTTCTAATTTTTATTATTTTTAAAGCATGTAACTGCTTGATGTTTAAATCTAAAGAAAATATAACTAGAAAAAATTCCACGCGGACCAGGCAGCAGACGGGACTCGAACCCGCACCCTTCGCAATCCGGGCGAATGCACTGACCAATTATGCTACCGCGGCCCTCACGGACCGCGTCGAAATTCTTTCTAGCTATTCTTAAGCTGCAAGGCAGCGCCATCTCTTCGCATTATAGGTAAACCCACAATGTCAAATGAATACTTTTACAAGTATTAAACATTTGAAAGAAGAAATAGCAATTATAGTTATAATTTTTATTATTTTTAAAGCATGTAACTGCTTGATGTTTAAATCTAAAGAAAATATAACTAGAAAAAATTCCACGCGGACCAGGCAGCAGACGGGACTCGAACCCGCACCCTTCGCAATCCGGGCGAATGCACTGACCAATTATGCTACCGCGGCCCTCACGGACCGCGTCGAAATTCTTTCTAGCTATTCTTAAGCTGCAAGGCAGCAGTATTTCTTCTTTCAAATGTTTAATATTTGTAAAAGTATTCATTTGACATTGTGGGTTTACCTATAATGCGAAGAGATGGCGCTGCCTTGCAGCTTAAGAATAGCTAGAAAGAATTTCGACGCGGTCCGTGAGGGCCGCGGTAGCATAATTGGTCAGTGCATTCGCCCGGATTGCGAAGGGTGCGGGTTCGAGTCCCGTCTGCTGCCTGGTCCGCGTGGAATTTTTTCTAGTTATATTTTCTTTAGATTTAAACATCAAGCAGTTACATGCTTTAAAAATAATAAAAATTATAACTATAATTGCTATTTCTTCTTTCAAATGTTTAATACTTGTAAAAGTATTCATTTGACATTGTGGGTTTACCTATAATGCGAAGAGATGGCGCTGCCTTGCAGCTTAAGAATAGCTAGAAAGAATTTCGACGCGGTCCGTGAGGGCCGCGGTAGCATAATTGGTCAGTGCATTCGCCCGGATTGCGAAGGGTGCGGGTTCGAGTCCCGTCTGCTGCCTGGTCCGCGTGGAATTTTTTCTAGTTATATTTTCTTTAGATTTTACTTTTCTTTTATGAAAGCATAGATTACTCACTTTTTCGAATTTGCAAAATTGCTATAGATTAACTCAGTGTACTTATATAAAAGTTATCCCCAGTGGGAAAATGTTCATTCATGCTATAGTAGGTAGAGTGCTTATTTTAACTATTCTACCAATATCCACTGACTAGATTATAAAAATAGGTATTAAAGTAATAAGTAAAAATAGTGGAAATATAAAAAAAAGTGCTTTAGTACAACATTGTCAAATATTCTTGAATAGTTTTAGCAAAATGAGGCGATTGTCATGTTACAATAGTAATGAATTATAATTATGTCGTCGCCCGATCGTTATAATTTACCCGATTATGAAATTTCTAGGCTTATCATGAAAAGCCGCATTTCATGATTGGCTTGCGCAAAGACTCGTTTCGATCCAATGATTTTCGCTATAATTTGATTACAGTGTCAACTAAATTAACGGAACCGAGCCTACCGGAACTTTCGGCATTTTCGGGACTAAGACAATAAAACATATAATTTTTCTTATGTTACGAGTATTACCATCATTATCATATCAGCCTTCACCAGATAGTCGGTCTGTCTGATGGGGGCGTACTCTGAGCGTCGTCCTTTGCGTTACTTTAGTTCTCCTACGTCTTTCCTTTTTTCTGATTCTATTATTAAGAAAAATACCGAGCACACCTCCCTCCTATGCTTGCTGTGTGACCTTAAGCCTTCCAATTTGCTTCTATATACTGACGACACACACTGGTAAAAGGCTTTTGTCTTTAGTTTTTTCGTAGTTTCCCGTAGCCAATTCAATGAGATCCCATATACGTAACGGGATTCAATGAGATCCCATATACGTACTGGTCAACAACTTCAAGTGTAGTGATATCAATTTTAAGTGATGTGGATACACATATTTTTGTCTTATCCATATTTATATCTCTTTTAAGCAAGCACTATTAATAACTTCGAGCAATGTGTTCAGATCTTCCTAGGTCTTAGTCATAAGAACTACATAATTTTCAAAATGAAGGTATAAGTTAATGTTAATGTCAAGTCCTTTTTACTCCAGAACATTGAAAATATCCTCCAACGCAACATAGTGAACAGTTTTAGGAATGTTAAATTACCCTGTTTCAAGCGTCGTTGCAGTAAGATAGGATTAGAGATCTGGTTCTCTCTGTTCTCTCTTTGCACCTCGATACACCTGTAGTCTGCTTACCACATTTGGAGAAACTGTAGTATAGCCGAAGGCATTCTCAAAGTCCACATATGTCAGGTAATCGCGCAGATTATACGCTTCAGTTTTTTGTATAGGCTGCCGCTGTGTGCTCTTCTATGCTAGGTAGGTACTAAAGCCATTTTGAAACCCGGCTTGTTCGAGGGTTGAAAGTATTGAAACCTGTGAGCGAGACGATTCGTAATGACTCTCCAGAACAACATAAACATGAGTCAGATTTGAGATTTAGTGGATAGTTCCTCAAGAGTGTCTTGCCACCCTTTTTGAAGAACAGGATTACCTCACTGATGATCCATGCTTTTAGCGTTCTGCCTTCCAGGATGATGAAAAGGTTCTGGGAGACTGAGTATCGAATTACTCTAACATTGTTTCAACAAACCTACATTATAACCGCCCATAGAAACTCTCAACCACCCTTATGGATTTTTGTTTTATAGGTAGGGAGTATTTGAAGATTTTAAAATCAGTGTGCATTTCTTCAAAACACAAGCACATCCAATCACAAGTTATCACACAACATAGTCAAGTCAAATAAGTAGCAAATGGGTAAGATTAGCGCCAAGAGTGTGGTGGATCACGCGTTACTCCACTCGGTAGCTGACCTATTGTCGCCTCCTTTCGTTCGTGGCCTAGCAAACCATAACTACAGGTGAATCGGGTTAGCGTGATTTTGAAATAGAAATATTAAAATTATCGGTTTTTATTTACTCCCGATGACTATGGACTATGATGGGCTATTGATGATGATGATGATGATTTACTCCCGAAAGTAACGAAAGCACCGGGACGAGATTTTGATTCTCGGGTATTTTAGTCATCGTAGAATTCCGGGAATGGTATTTTCGAGACTGGAATTTCCCAGGACCATACCCTAGTGTCCACCTAACCTGACCTGTATTACATTTTCACCAATTTTGGAGCTTTGGCCATCTTTGTTTTGAAATTCATTTTATTATATTACTTTACTGACTTGACGAATTATACGATAGAGTGACGGGACGACATACATATATCACAATAGGTATATTTCTTAAGAGAATTATTTTTAGTTTCTTAAATATTTATTTCTGATAGTTTTATATAAAAATATTATATATTTCATCACAAAAATCACAGGTAGATACTCGTTATGCTACGTAGGTGTAAAACCACAAATATAAATAGAACCTGTCATTGTATCAACACAATGGTTTTGTTTGTGGTTATTGGTGACTAGTGATATTACATTTGATATGTACGTTATGAAACAAACACGAGGAAAAAAAGAACGTAAAGTATGTCCGATTGTCGATTTAATTCTATGAATGTACCTATAAATAAAAAAGAATGATCAACTACTTTGTTATTAGTAATGTAGTCAGTTTATGTACTTAACTATGTAATCGTTTAGCTACCACTAAATTCAATTTAGAAATAGTCAGTGGTTTGACCTTTTAAACCTTTTTGATTTAATCTAAGTTTTAACTAAAAAAAATGACAAATAGTAATGAGAAAAATTAGTAAACGAATTGTTTCTGCCTTTTTATTCTATTCTTTTTATTGAATAAGGACAAAATTATAGGTATCAAGTAATCTTCATATAAAAAAGCACTAAAATTTAGCTTACATCAAAGTTTTTCATAATAAAAAGTGAGAATACGGGCAATTATCAGCGTATTTATTGTACTTGTAGATAAAGTTAATAAAACAAACGTAATGTTACCTATTATTTGAAGCTTGGCTTTGTTTTTGTTTGTAATAGAGCACTTTAAAGGGATGTTTTTGTGTTTATTAGATAGGTACTATAAAAACAAAATCAGTTCCTGATTAAAATATTTTAACAAATCTTGAACTGCTTATAACAGCTTCAAATATAAATATACACTAACCTGCAACAGAAGGGATCCGTGGGGCATGACAATCCTTAAACAGTACTTCCGAGCGGAATCCCACCGTGATATACAGTACACTTCTTGCATGCAGCTATAAGGCAGAGGGTGTTCAAGCAAACCAGAAGGCTAAAACAATAGAAAAGTAAAGTTAATAATTACGGAATTTCATTATTAACCTTGGCGATATTCTGTCAAAGACGTTTAATAATGTTGTTATTAAATAAAATTCTTTTCAACGAGTTTAAAATGCGCTTTTAATACTTTTATACCTAAATACGTTAGGTACGCATCCTTTACAGTACCCTTAGTTCGAGTTTTACAATTACGAAAACTATTCATTTTTCATTGTTATTGTTTCAATACAAATAAACAGTGTTTAAATTCTATAATTAAATCATTTGCATCTTCTTAAATTTTAAGTATATTTGGTTACTTTTCACCAAAATGGACATAGAAGCATAATTTACAATTACGAAAACTATGATAGTTTTCGTGAGCTGAAACTCGTGCTAAGGGTACTCGTACAGAACATAAGAAATAAAAATGTTTTTGTTTTTTATTATATTTTTGATCTTTTGTTTGAATTTATATCTTTTATTGTTATAGGTAAATCATATAAGTACATACTTATATTTAAGCGCAGTAACCCCATAAAGAATTCTAGGAATTTTTAAATTACCTATTGGACACAGTTCGTATTAAACAACGATAACCACAAGAGAAAAACTACGCATTACATTGTTTCATAATTTATTCTTTGTACAACCTCATAGGTTTTTGTCAATAAAATCATTCGATCAATTTCATTGATATCAGTTTTACGAAGCCCGCAAAACTACACTTACCTATCAATCAATACCGAGTTAGGCGAGTCACATTGAATATTTTAGTTCAGTGACTAAGGCCGTATACAGAAAGAAAGCCGAAAGCCGATCGGCGCCGATCAGCGCCGATCAGCGCCGATCGGCGCTTATCGGCGCCTGTTGACGCTGATCCTTTTTCTATGGACCGGCGCCGATCGGCGCTGATCGGCGCCGATCGGCGCCGATAAGCGCCTATAGGCGCCGATCAGCGCCGACACGCGCTGGTCCGAATAATAAATAATTTGTATTTGAATTATTATCCTTAGATTAAATCAATCTAAGTTATAATCTTTTTATAAATCTAATAACTTTATCTTTTATTAACTAAGCGCTTAAATTATTTGTTTCGTACTTACCGAATGGTGACAACAAGTCTTTCTTCTGGAAGGATTGGTTGTTTATGCCAATTGCTCCAATTTTTCATCAAACGGTTTTTACTAAATCCAAAATGTAATAAAATGTTTCTCGAATCATTCTTGTATATGTATAAAATCTTTGTTCATCAAATTTAAATTTTTTTACAAATAAATGATGGTATTCTCCGAAACGTTTCCTTTCTCTATTTATAGGATGTATAGCTGTTTTTCGCATTTTTAAATAAACATTTTCTAACAAAACCAACTCATCGTCCGATGAGTCCGACATTTTGCTTGATCTGCTTTAATCGGCTTCCTTTGTGTAGGAAGGATCGGCGCCGATAGGCGCCGATAAGCGCCGATCGGCGCCGATCGGCTTTCGGCTTTCTTTCTGTATACGGCCTAAAGTTTTATTGAAAACTGCGTAGGCTTAAGTATTTATAATAAAAATACTTAAGCTGAATAATAAATAAAGGTTTTTTTTACAACTTTGGTCTTAGGGAGATTTAGGGAATAAACTATTTTGTTCCATATAAAACAAACTGAGGATCTTTTAAGATAATTAATTATACGCTGCAACCTAAGGAAGGGCCCATTAAACAAACAAAAGCCATGTTTAGATCATTCATAAGCTGTTGTAAAATATTTTAATTTATTTTTTCTTGCCTGTTATGAATACAAGGAAACATTATGAAAAACAAATTAAATATAGACAATTTTAACATAGGCACGCTTAAACAAATCTCATGTCATATTACAGTAAAAACAGGATTCGACCAATTACGTAGGTGACGCACTACCATTTTCTTTCCACTACCTTAATTCGTAATGAATTCCTAAGTGATAAATAATCTTAAAAACATTTCTTGAATACATACATATATACAGGCTGTATGATGAACCAGATAAATTATGAATCAGTCAGTTTGAATTGGTTAGTTAATTTTCTAAAACGGTGAAAACGTGATTAATTATATTCCTACTAATTAGAACTTTTTTGCTGCCATATCTTTTAATAGGCCTAATTTGCAGAATAAAAGGTATTTTACTATATTATGAAACATGATAATTTTTTTCTAGGAAATATTCCAGATGGTCGAAAAGTCTTCCCTGTGCCTGGGTTGAGTGGAATTTTTCCTGGTAAAATTTTCAAAAACCGGAACCTAATAATGAATATTTCCGTATTTCTATTTCCATAATTATGTTTATATGTTTGGTATTATATTCAATAATGAAATTTTACAAGATATTATCAGCAATTGACTTTTATGTGGATTTTTAATAAGTGCGAAATGATGAATGGCTAAGTGAAACGTGCAAATAAGTAATATGTTTAAATTATTGTAGCACTTTCACTAACAAAAAGTTTAGGCAGTCAATTTATATAACAAAAGAGTAAACGAAGAAAAGAACGACTGCAGCGTGCTGACTGGATGATTTTGACGACCTCCGTGGCCGAGTGGTTTGTACGCCGGGTTTCATGGTGTCGCCGACTCGAGAGGTCCCGGATTCAAATCCCCTAGGCAACATCTGCCCCCAGATGTTTGTGTGATGAATACGAGCATTTGTACTCCAGTCATGGATGTTTAATATCTATTTCTATATACATATACTTATATATGTACATTATATGTATTCTATCCGTTACCCTAGCATCCCATAACACAATCCTTATAGTGCTTTCTTTGGGGCTAGGCTAATTGGTGTGAGTGTTGGAAATATTTATTATTATAACTATAAATTTTACGAAAACGTGATTTCCGCACATTTTCTCGCTTCATTTTCCATGCCTCATTTTCTGTTCGATTATCCTTTATTTATAAAAAGTATTTAAGTTAACGTGTACGCTATGTTTAATCTATGGACAATAATGTGAAGTGTATAATGTACCACTGGTGTAAATAAGTATTATATTTACATATTGGATGATTTTCCCAAGTATTCGGAAAAATGTAAGTGAAATAAATCCAGAACATTGATATTTTTGTAAAATATTATTTAACTATTTTGTGATGACATAAAGAAGGGGTATAGGTACAGATTAAAAATGCCTGTTTAAAATCAAAACACTCTGTAAGTTGGTAGATAATAACTAATATCATTCATTTGTCACAAAATTACAATACAATACATTTTGAAGTAAGGAATTTCCAAGTGCTAAGCATACCGATTGCTTGATGTCACTAGGCATATCGCTCAGTCGAAGAAATTTCACGCGGTGAATAAAAATAAATTGTCAAAGAGTGAGCTTTTAAAATAAACTGTTACCCCCTTATTAATAAAAAAGGAATAAGCTTAGACTAGTTACGCCATGTTTTGGTCATATCACTCAAATGCCATTTGTCATTCAATGAACAGAGACAAAACATGGAGTAACTAATCTAAGCTTATTCTTCGTTTATTAATAAAGGGGGTTAAGGTTTAAGGTTTCATAACCAAAGAGTAACCGTGGAACCCTATTGCTATTAGCGAGTGGAATCTACTGAACTGTATAAGTTGAAGAGTAACAATTTTTGGGGTATTTTATGATATAAGAGTGGCAAACAAGCCCGCCTGATGGTAAGTGACCACCATAGCCTATCCTAACCCAATCCCCCTTTTTTTTGCCGATGGGAAATCCATTTACGGACCGTACCGTGCGCTGGCTGGGCGCGTGGCGTGTGTGGGTTTCCCCGTCGCGGAAAAACGCCGGTCCTACCCACTAAAACCCACCGGTACCCTCCTACGATCATGTGGGAGCGTTTCAGGATCAGCGCACCTCTGTGTGCGCCACTTCACTGGAACGCCCCCAGGCCGGCCCGGTCCAATGGTACTAGGCAATCCCCAGACGGGGTGGCCTATGCTGAATGGCACCAAGGGCACGCGGCTGCCAAGCTGCGCCCAACCCTGACCCAATCCCCTAGCCCCTGCAGGCCTGAACCCTAACTTACCGACAGAAACACAACACCATCAAAATGTACTCTTTATTTCACTGTGATCTGTAAGTTGAAGATTGCTTTCCCCAGATGGACGCTCCAATGCGAACAGAAAATTCGCTATGCCCTACCTCTAATAGGTATTCTTACGGCCGCTATAACACAGAATTACGTCAGAACTTGAGAGTGGCGTCACTGATTTCATCCATGTTTTTTTTCTTTTCTAATACTATCTAAGTAGAAGGTTCTTACGGAGGAAAATAAGAGAGTTGGGCGAAACTAAAGTTAACGGGGATGAAGTCACAAGTGGAAGCTATTACTAAATAAAAAAAACGAGCGAGCCTTATAGTAGTCACGTATGATGAGTAACATTTGAAACCTCACCTTATATTAGTAAAAAAAGAAATAAAACCTACTACAAAAGGAATAAGCCATTTGAACATTATGTTCTAAAATCAAATCAAATAGCGCGCACTTTCGCGACTTCCTGTTACACACACACTTCCGTCCCATTTCACGAAATCACTCCCACAAATTGCACAAAAGCGAGAGAAAAGATGTTACACATCAGAAATAGATCCCATACTAGAAACATGTCTCTTTTCGTTGTGTTTCAGTATGGATATCACTGCGTATGCGAGTTCGATTCGCGCTTGACCGATTTATACTTCAGTTAGTCCCCGTAGCATGAGCCCCACAATATCTACTATATCAAGTTTTTTATCGAATCTTACTGTTAAACTCCATAGTAATGTGACAATCGAGGGTGATCAAAACGAGCTATATCGTATCGCGGTCTTCATGCTCATGCTGGGGTCATTGTTGTATGTTGTTTTTACAAATGCCGGATAAACATTTAAATCAGATTCAGCAGCCGTCTAAAAAAATATGGGTGCCTCAACTGTGAATTAAACGCTATGCTCTTTTTTATAAATATAGCTCAAACAAAGACTGTTAAAGTCTCTTTGATGAGGCAGATACGAGAATAATTATGTCAATCACATGTTATACTTCACTATCTGACTTTGGTCCAAACGTTATGTTTTGTACGGCAACGATCACTCGTTTTACACTCTGCCAGAAAATAATATAATTTTAGGAACTAACTTAAGCAAGTGAACTTTTGAAAGCTTTGTTGGTTCTCATCACTCAGAGAGCACAGCAGAGAAGGTCGTGGTTCGATGCCAGTCACCAACATATTTTTGGTTTGAGTTTTATTTCTTGTTCTCAATATTAATTTATTTCTTTTGTTCTTAATGTGTTATTTATTTTTCTTAACGGTCTTTCTTTTGTTTTATTTTTAAATATTTTTTGATGCTTTACATGTACAAGGCGACCCTCGATTATTTTTTTATTCTGATTCTATTAACCTACTAAACAAAGTAGGAAAATAAACCCAATAGACCTATTGGACCGATAAAATTAATTAGTTCTTTTTAAAGTAGCCTTTGTTTATATATATACAAAGGCTACATAAGAAAATACTAATTGCAATAAAACGTGTATTACCTTTTGCGCAGTATTGCTGTAAAAATGTGTTTACATTAATACGAAAGCAGATGTTTATTCGTCACTTGATAACGCTTGAATCGTCATTAGATAAGTAAGTATCATATTATTTAGAATTTTAAACTACACACTTATGGAATGGAAGAATAAGTTGTTTTTTATTGTTCTAATAAGTACTAATTTGTGTCGCCATATTGATGAAATTAGGTGTGAAGAGATAGTATATCAACCTCTTCATCTCTATGATTAAACTGTTAGCACTATGACTTTTGACAGTGGTTTCTATAACTGACATTCTTTTCTGATATCTTTCACTGTATTTTCCTGAATATATTTAAATTACGTTTTGTTTACTTTGATCAAGTTGTTATATTATTGCCTTATCAATTATCGTCTATAAATAATTTTACACTTCATAAAAAGTTAATATGGTAGCAGAGTTTTCGAAGTGAAAAACACGTCGGCACGACATACAAGTAAGTCGAGGTATCTATATTGAAAACTAAACCTTGTATTGCCAAATATGCCGAAGGCGACTTATTACATTGATCCACTCGATAAGGACAATTATGACACTTGGGCAATTCAGGCTGAAGCCGTATTGGTAAAAAGTAAACTATGGAAATACGTTGTTAGTCCATTAGCCCCAAACGCAAGTAGTGATGATACTGAAGGAGACAGACAGGCGAAATCAGAATTAATCTTGATAATCGCTCCATCTCAACTTAAAGAAATAAAGAAATGCACTTCTGCAAAGGCTTTGTGGGACAAACTGAAAGAAATACATGCCAGTAAAGGACCTGCGCGCAAAGCGTCTCTACTCAAAAAATTAATACTTACCAAACTTGAAGGAAGTGATGTACGTGCACACCTAAACAGCTTCATGGATACAGTTGACAAATTAGCTGATATGGACGTTAATATTAATGAGGATTTATTAACAATTATGATGTTGTATAGCCTTTCCTTCGAATATGAAAATTTTTGTGTTGCTATAGAGTCACGCGACGTCCTGCCAAAACCGGAAGATCTTAAAATAAAAATTATTGAAGAAAGTGACGCACGCCATCACAACTACGACAATGATGAACCTGGTACTCAAAAACATGTAGAAGAAAATGCACTCTATGCAGCTTGCAAAATCTGTAAGAAGACAGGGAGCAAGATTTTTCAGAAAAAGACACATAAAATATGTTCCCATTGCTGGAAGAAAAATAAGGAGAAGAAATTAAATAACAACAAGTTTGACAATTCTCACTATGCTGAAGAGTGTCTTCTTACTTTAAACCGAAACAACCACGACAATTGGGTACTTGACAGTGGTTGTACCTCTCACATGACGCATCATCAGAACTTTTTCAAAGATATGAAGACTGTGTCAAGAAAGCTCAACTTTGCATCGAAAGATCATTCCACAGACATTATGGGAGAAGGGAGAGTTACGCTGAAAAATAAGTTTGGGAGGATACATTTGGAAAACACATTGTTTGTACCCACACTTACTACAAATTTACTGTCAGTTTCTAGTATGACAGATCACGGGGCTTCGGTGACATTTGACAAAGACAAAGCAGTAATATGTAACAAGAGGGGAAAGCTATTGTTAACCGCTGAAAAGTCTAATGGGCTCTACTATGTTACATCGCCAAACATCGAATAAAGCTTAGCAGCAACGCCTGCAACAAGTTCAATAAATGCGAAACTAGGCTCCATACAAGACTGGCACAGAAAACTTGGACATATGAACTATAAGGGCCTTCATTTGGCTCTCAACAACGAGACTATGATTGGATTAGACTTTAATAAAAATGAGACTTTGTCAGACTGCGAGACCTGCATAGAGGCAAAAATGACTCGAATGCCAAACCCGCCTCAACGAACTACTCCTAGAACTACCGAACGCTTAGAGATTATCCACAGCGACGTATGTGGTCCAATCAGCACTCCATCTAATGGTCTAAGCAAATACTTCGTTACTTTTATTGACGATTACAGTAGATATGGAACGGTATTCTTTTTAAAAAACAAATCTGAAGTATTTTCCAAGTTCGAAGAGTATAAACAAGAAATGGAAAAATTCACTGGAAATAAGATTAAATATTTGCAAACGGACAATGGCACAGAATATGTCAATATGAAATTCCAGAACTATTTAAAGGAACATGGAATTGCAAGACGCTTATCCGCACCCTATACCCCACAACAGAATGGTATCGCTGAACGGAGAAATCGAAGTCTAGTTGAAAAGGCTAGAGCTCTGCTAATTGATGCCAACGCACCAATGCATTTATGGGCTGAAGCAGTAAGCACCGCAAACTATTTATCAAATAGAAGTGTAAATAGTGCTATTGGTAACAAAACACCATTTGAGAAATGGGTCTTAAGAAAGCCATGCGGCAATCATCTCCATCCTTTTGGATCCAAGGTTTTCATACTGAAAAAAGGACCCAGAGGTCATAAATTTGCTTCAAAGGCAATACCGGGAGTGTTTGTTGGCTACTCACAAACCAGTAAAGCGTACAGGGTGTACGTTCCAGCCAAACGCAAAATTTTTATTTCCAGAGATGTAAGAGTATTAAAAGCAACTTTTTACTCCAATATTACAAGTAATATCAACAACTTTACATATAATGAAGAAAACTCTATCTCTGTTCCAGAAATAAACAAAACCCAAATAGATATTGATGACACTGACGACTTATCAACAGCTAACTCTGAACAAAACATTGTTGATTCTACTCAGCAAGGAGATCCTATTGATTATGAACCGAAAATAGATAATAATGAAATAGTTAGTAACGATAATGAACAGCTCAGTGACCTAACTGAAAACGAACAAGAACCTGAACTTGATGGGTACAATCTTAGAGATAGATCAGCAATACAAATGCCACAACGGTATGATGACTTTATACTGGCAGCTGTCGCTGATGTTGAAAATTTACCAGAGAATCCAATATCATACAAACAAGCATTGGACTCACCTTATAAAATAAATTGGCTTGAAGCTATGTTGAGCGAAATAAACTCACTGAAAGAAAATGACACGTGGGACTTAGTGCATTTACCTAAAGGGCGAAAAGCACTACCATGCAAATGGGTTTATAAATTGAAAACAAATCCTGACGGTTCTGTCGACAAATTTAAAGCCAGAGTAGTTGTCAAAGGCTATTCACAACAACAAGGTGTCGACTATGATAAGACATTTAGTCCGGTGGCTCGTCTCAGCACTATTAGAGCAATAATAGCAATCGCTGCAAGAGAGAATCTTAACTTACGTCAGTTCGATGTAACTACAGCATTTCTAAATGGCTCAGTTCAAGAAGAAATTTATGTCAAACAACCCGAAGGTTTCCATGATGGAACAAATAAAGTTTGCAAATTAAAACGCAGCCTCTACGGTCTCAAACAGGCACCGCGATGCTGGAACTCATGTATTGCAGAATTTTTGATAAAAACTGGTTTCAAACAAAATGAAGCAGATCCTTGCTTGTATAGTCGATTCAGAGGTGCGTCTAAACTCTTGATTGGACTATACGTTGATGACGGACTTTTAGCATCAACCACAATTGCCGCCGGAGATGAGTTTATCAAGGAACTTAACGCTCGCTTTAAGATAACATCGAAACCTGTTTCTTACTTCCTTGGTATGGAGGTGAAAGCGGAAGAACATAAAATAACACTATGTCAGCAAGCCTATACCAAAAAGGTACTAGAAAAGTTCGGAATGACGAACAGTAAGGCTGCACCGACTCCAATAATCAAAGAAAGTAGCGACGACACGGAATCGCCTATTGATAATGGACGGAAATTCCCTTACAGACAGGCTGTTGGAGCTCTTACTTACTTAGCAGTGGGCACAAGGCCAGACATAGCGTATGCTGTGAACAAAGCATCCAGAAACTTAGAGACACCTAGTACGCATGATATAACACTAGTAAAACGAATCTTTCGTTATCTAAAAGGCACTATAAATAAAGGTCTAATATATAGGCAGACTTTAGAATCTCTAAAAAGCCTGGTATGTTACTCTGACTCGGATCTTGCAGGAGATCAAACAACAGGCAGATCGACGACAGGGATGGTATGCTTACTATCAGGAGCAGCTATCAGCTGGAAAAGTCAACGACAAACTGTCGTATCACTCTCGTCGACTGAGGCTGAGATCATCGCAGCTAGCGAGACCGCACAGGAGATTGTGTGGCTAAACAGCTTATTAAAAGACATGACGGACTTAAAGAAACCCGTGTTATATCTCGATAATGAATCAGCTGTGAAGCTTTCTCATAATCCTAAATATGAGTACCATAAGCGTACCAAACATATAAAATTGAAGCATCTGTTTGTGCGTGAATGCGTTATAAATGGTGAACTTGAAGTAAAACAAGTACCATCCTTACGTCAACTCGCTGACATGCTTACTAAACCTCTCTTTGGCCCAAGATTAGAAGAAATAAGCAGCAAGATAAGCTTAAAGAAAATTTAAGATATAAATTCTTAAAAGTTACGAGGGTGTGAAGAGATAGTATATCAACCACTTCATCTCTATGATTAAACTGTTAGCACTATGACTTTTGACAGTGGTTTCTATAACTGACATTCTTTTCTGATATCTTTCACTGTATTTTCCTGAATATATTTAAATTACGTTTTGTTTACTTTGATCAAGTTGTTATATTATTGCCTTATCAATTATCGTCTATAAATAATTTTACACTTCATAAAAAGTTAATATTAGGAGCACTAAGTACTAAAATAAAATTTAATGATCACCAAAAAATACAACTTTTTTGGTATTCACTTACAATTTTTTGAGGATCATTTAAATATTTTCCGTTGCTTTTTCTCACATGTCATATTTCGTAAAAGTATAAGTCTTAAATGAATAATAAATAAATAAATAAATAAATAAATGTCTTAGACGATATAGCACTGGATATGCATAACTTGTCACATTAAGGTATAAGTAGTAAAAACTTATAAATAACAATATTTTTCAAAGATTTAAAAAAACATTTTCATTAAAAACATCTGATAAATTGGTAATTTAAGGAACCCAAACAACAGCACAGTACAAGTTTGAGAAATAAGGCAGACTGTATTGAACACTTTTTTGATATATAAATCAATAAATTAACGTCATTTATAATGGCTAGCTTAGGTATATCTCGATTCATTTCCAAAATTACAGCGACAGCTCTGCTGGTCGCTGTGACGTATTTATAAGAACTACATGTACAACCTATTACAATCTAATTAAAATGCGAGTTGTGCCTAGTTTAGTTTGTAAATGAGTTTGGATTGACGTCAATTTTTTTAGGGTATCGCATGTCGTACGCTTTTCAAACTAAGTGCAATGTTAATATTATTTTTTTATTGTTCGAATTCAATTTGTATTTTTATTTGTTATAAGCTGAACATATGAGTGTAATCCTAATAATTTAATACGTATAGTGTATCGCAGGAACAATAAAATATCATAAATATGAAAATCGATATATTTGTAATGTAAATTTTATACTTAGATTTATAAATCGTTTTTAGAATAACGATGCGCGATAACGATGCCAGGTTCGGATGCGTTATTGGATGCCGATGCCGTCTAGTTTTTGTCAAGTCAGCAACAACAGCAGTCTTGTTAGCAACAGTGTCACAAACTTATCTGTGCCGATGGAGATGTCGCTAGCGGTGAACAAATATGTCATAAAAATGTCAAAATGCTATGGATAAATTGTAGTTGAAATTTTTGCCACCGGCACAGAAAAGTTTGTGGCACTGTTGCTATAGTAACGATGACAAAAACTAGATGGCATCGGCGTCCATTATGTATCCGGTCTTATCGGATGCCGTTAATGGCATCCAAACCTGGCATCCTGCCTGCGTTCAAAACCTATGCTCTGAGTGAAATTTTTTATGTAATAATTTTGCCAGCATTCAATCTTTTCAGATAACATACCGAAAAGTAAACAGATGGTTTTCGATTACATTTTCAAGTCCTGATTCAAGGAATCGAAGAGACACACCCACACAAAACACGCATCTGTAGAAATTCATATTGCATCGTATCCTGTGATACAAGATATCGACATTCAGTTGACATCGATGCGATGCCGGCATCAATGCGAAGCCGGCATCGATGCGCGCATCCTTTGCGATTTATCTGATACCGATGCGCATCGATTTCAAAAATATCTAAAAACGCCCATCTCTAGTATCTATTTCAAGAAAACGGCTGAGTTACGCTACTGCTCTTGTGTGTATTGTTGCCACAATACATACAAGAGCAGTAGCGAGCAGTGGTGGCATGCGCGTGAGCTGCGCGCGGTACTGAATAGTACTTGAACATTGCAACATTACTTTATTTTTTAAAATAAAATATTCTTTCTAAAATAAAGTAGCCTAAGTTACTCCTAATTACATCAGCTACCTGCCAATAAAAGTCCCGTCAAAATCAGTCCAGCCATTTCAGAGACTAGCCGGAAAAAACAGACAAACAGACAAAAATTGTAAAAAATGTTATTTCAATATTACAAACAGACACACCAATTTTATTTATATGTACTTATATATGTATAGTTTATATTTAATTATATAGATAAAAAATTATTTGAATAATGCCCAACTCTGACTTATTGCAAATCCACTGGTCCATTCTCGGAGTATTGGAATGTTTCTGTGATGACCATTTTTTTTTTGAGTGTGTATGCTGTTAGTCGCAGATGACCTTTACAGCGTCACCGGGTTTGGGGACGGCGAGATCCTAAGGGGACCTCAAGCCGAGAATTGGCGAGTGCCTCTAGAGGTATTCCAGTCGGATGGCGTCTCCCCACGCGGGGAGTCTCCACTCCGTCTGGAGCCTCCAGACCACTCGAACCTGAGGGGGTTGGCTCAACTAGAGGGCGTCTCGGAGACTCGGACCTCGGCTCTAGTTAGCCGTTGTCGTGGAGGGCGGGGAAAAACGCCCAGGTACGTACCTGTATCTGGTATAGCGTGTCGTGTGTAGACCGGGTCTTCGCACTCTTATCCTACGGGTGCGGTGTCTGCCTAATGCTAAGCTAGTGTGCGCGTTTGCTAGCTGTGTAGTGTTGGTGTTTGTGGCCTGTGTGGGAGGAGTCGGAGGCGCGTTGGCGCGTGTGATTTCGTCGTCTAGGTAGTCTAAGACGTGCCTAGGCCGACGGAATCGGAGGGACCTACGATTGGAGGACGGGAGGGCGGACGTATGATAACTACTCGCTTTTACTACTAAGGGTTTCGGGTGATGCGCGGCTTTATCGAAGTAACGCCTCGAGGCGTCCTTCATATACTTCGCGATGGAGTCTAATTTGAGGTCGCGATGCAAATCGATGTTGCGCACGTACCACGGGCAACGCGTGGCACTGCGCAACACACGATTTTGCAGCGTTTGGAGTGGTTTAAGACGCGACAGAGGTACGTGGGCGAAGCAAACACTCGCGTAGGTCATGATAGGGCGGATGCAAGTTTTGTAAATTGTCAACTTATGCCTAAGTGACAACTCACTACGCTTCTCTATAAGGTGGAATAGCCTGCCGCGAATGAATGCTGCGCGATCGCGAATTATCTTGAGATGAGGTGCAAACGTTAATCGGTTGTCTAACGTAACACCCGGTCCTCCCAGGGGATGACCCGGTCACACAGTTGGATGCTCGGAAGAGATCGCGTGGGAGGTGGTGTCGTGCTAAAGAGGATCGCGACGCTTTTTTCCGGATTAACCTCGATACGCCATCTACGGAACCAATCGCCAAGGGTGGTAGCGGCTGATTGAAGTCTATTACAGACTGTTCCGAGACGTCTATCGGAGGTATAGAGGGCGGTATCGTCGGCGAAAAGCGCGAGATCGACCTTAGGAGTCTTGGGCATGTCGTTCGTAAAGACCGAGTAGAGGATAGGCGAGAGTGGCGAGCCCTGAGGGACTCCGGCGCGTATTGGACGAGGCGAGGAGAGCGTTCCTTCGACGCGATAGCGAAACGAGTGATTCGACAAAAAGTCCCGTATGATGAGCACGAGTCTATCCGGCACATCGAGTTTGTATAGCTTATAAACTAAGCCATTGTGCCAGACTTTGTCAAATGCTTTCGCCACGTCGAAGAAAAGCGCACCTGTGGGAATCGCGGAGGCTCGATATAGATCGCGGTAGTAGAAGATGTGCTCCGTTAGGTGGTGCACCTGGTGGACACACGAGTGTTTGGGACGGAAACCAAACTGTTCGTTCATAATGAGGTTGTTCGCGAAGAGAAGGTCTTTAAGGCGGCTAGCGAGGGCGCGTTCGTAGAGTTTCCCCAGTGTTTTGAGGAGACTAATAGGGCGGTAGCTAGAGGGTAAGGCGCCGTCCTTACCGGGTTTCCGGATCCCGATAACGACGGCCTCTTTCCACTCTGAGGGAAATATCGCGTTTGACATAGCCGCGTTAAAGATAGCAGTGATAAGGCAAAGGAGTTGGGCGGGTAAGATCTTAAGGACCTTACTAGAGATTCCGTTTGACCCGGGGGAGCTACGCGGGCGCAGTTTACGGATTAACGAATGCACCTCGTCTACTGTGACCGGCTCAAGTGTGGCGGTGGGAGGTACGGAGGAGGACTTTTCGACTTCCGAGTCGACTAACTGTACGTGTTCGAGGGGGACTGGGAGGGTGCTAGGCGAGCACTGCGCCTCCACGCTGTCGGCCAGGCACTCGGCCTTTTCGTCGTCGTTAAACGCGATCGATCGGTCAGGTTTGGTCAGGGGAGGCATAGAGGATTCGACCTCTGACTTGAAGGATCTCGCCAGCTTCCAATAAGCTTGGTGTGATGGCGAGATCTCTTCAAGTAGTTCATCCCACTTAGACTCCCGCATTTCCTTCATACGCGCCTTAACAGCACGCTGCAAGGCACGCAATCGGGAGCGGTTGTCGTCCGTGGGGTAGGTGTCGAATGCCCTAGTGGCAGCGTTCTTTGCCCTTAATAGCTCTCTAGCATCGTCCGGTAGGTTGCAGCGATGGTCTGGCATCGCTGGAACCTGTCGGGACGCCTCGCTTATTGCGGAAGTGAGATGGCTCGAGAGGGCTCGGACCGCAGAGAGGGTCCAACTCCATCCCCGACCACATAAACTCCTGAGTGGAGTTTATGTGGTCGGGGATGGAGTTGAGTGGCGAGCTAGCGGAGGGTTCGAGTAGTTTCTCGATCCTCCTCCAGTTCGTCACTGTCCTTGAGGATGGGAGGCCAGAGGGAGGACCCAATTGTAAAACAACTGGGCGGTGGTCGGAGGAGAGTTCATGAACCGTTTCTATCGAATGCAGCCTAAGGGCTACGTTCTTTAGTAAGGCCATGTCTAGGGGGTTAGCAGCGTGACCTGCTTGGGAGGAGAAGTGGGTGGGTGTGAGGGGCACTATGATGTCAAACACCATAGTGTCAGAGAAGTTGGAAAGCAACCTGCCGTTACGGTTGGTTGTGTTGCAACTCCACTGCACATGTATGCTATTGAGGTCGCCGGCAATAATGACGGCGTCGTCCATAGCAAACAGGGCCTCTAGGTCTGGTTGGGTGAGGTTTTTGTTGGGGGACAGGTAGGCTGAAGCAATCGTGACCGATCGATGCCCGGTTATGCCTAGCCGACAGACGGAGACTTCTAGATCAGTCAGAGTGGGAGGGTCACCGCCGCGGTCATCTCTATCGTTCCGGACTAAGTTGTAGTTGGCAATGCGCGGGCCACGAATGAACGGTTTTAAAAACGTTTCTTGTATTAAAAATATATCTATCGCATGATCTACTAAAAATTTTGCAATTTCCGCACTCTGACTGGAGTGACCGTTAGCGTTGAAGAACGCTAACTTGAGGGACCGCGGTTTGATCCTTGAGGACGCCATTAAGAGGAGGGGATGGTGAGCGCGCGAATTGTTGTGATTAGTGCGCGTTGTTCGGTGAAGATACGGGTGAACATGACAATGTCACCCTTAGCTTACCTGAATTTGGCCCCCAGAGTCTCGAGCTCCACGGGATCGATAGCGGTGGCGATACTGATCGCAAAAGCTGCGTCAGAATCACCAGGGCTAAGGGCCATCGAGGGCGCGCGCGGTCGCGGTTACAGAGGCGGGTGTGGTGGGTTGAGCCGCCGGCGGCTTGGAGAGCCCTTGAGGAGGGTTCTTGTAAGGGACCGCGGGGGAGGGCGTCGGTGGCTGGGAAGCAGCCGCTTTACGCCATGCGTTGGGTGAGGGGGGCGCGAGTGTTGTAGCGGGGCGGAGGGAGATCGTTCCCTGGGCGAGGGAGGCCGCGGGCGCGCGTGTGCCGGTCTTTGCTCTCTGCGGGGCCTTAGGGCAGCCGCGGTAGTTCGCGGTGTGCTGGCCGCCGCAGAGAACATAGCCGGGCGGGTTTTCGGGTATTGGGACCCTCGGCCTATAACTGGCAGTTGTGGCATTGTCCGACAATGCCACGCTTTCGTGGGGGCTCGACACGGATGTTAGAGATGTGGCAAATGGCCTTAATTGAGAAGATTTTCTTTCCCTCGGGGGAAAGATCGAGTATGACCAAGAAGAGGTTATAGGGCTGCCTGTCCTTAGTGAACAGGCGGTTCACGGAGTGCGCGGGGAGGCCTTGGGACTTAAGGTCCTCTAAGATTAGTTCCGTGTCGAGCTCCCTCGATAAGCCACGAATGACTACACGTAGTACTCTCTCCTCGGGGAGGGAGTATGTATGAAATGTGATGACCAAGTGCTATTACACCCATCGTATTACCATTACAAGTTATGCCTAGTTTGATTCAATTTTTTTTTATAATTGTATTTTACACAGTATATAAAATGCAGGTGACTTTCAGTTATTTGTTGAGTTTAAAGTTAAATATCCTGATGTCACAGTCAAATTATCTTTAATCAACATTGAATATACATTTAAAAATTTAAAATAATAATAAATTTCTTTTTATTTAACTTATATTATTTTCATATACCTACAAAGTAATGTAACTAGAAAAACTTCAAGTACCTATCTTATTTCTTTTCTTATTATATCAAAATATGTATTATTTAAATGAGATACTGACGTAATACAACTCTCTTAAGTAATTCAAAATAGTTATTTTTAGCTTTATTACCTGTTTAGGATAAGTTGTTAGTCGTGTTCCTAGAAAAACGAGCTAAAGCAAATCTGCAACATTAAAATAATGGAACAACATTTCCAAGAAATTATGTTGTTACAGTATTTATACATAATTCATAAAAACTGCTTGTCGGAACAGTTTAAATCCAAACATTTTTGTCTTGCTTTATATTGAACCAAAAAAATCGAAAATTAATCACTTCTCAACCAATTGCATAGTAAAAAAGAAAAATGAAAACTAATACAAATATGAATTGATGCGCAACTGTCTTTACACCTATGTATATCGATTTCTTTATATTTTAACAAATAAAATAAATAAAATGAAATTGGTCAGATCGTCAACAGTCAAAATTCTAAATATCTTTATTCAAATTGGATGCAAAATACAACTCTTTTGAATCGTCCATATTTTTTCCCCTATACACTTACTACAGGGTTGCCGACTGATGCTGACGTTTAATTTTAAACATAATATGTGAAATGTCATCTATAGACCATAATACTATCTGGTGGTTGACAAAATTTTTAGTAGCTTCAATTGACCTATTTATCAACTTAGTTCTAGAACATCTCTTAGATAAAAATTTAAAGAAATTGGGATTTTGACTGTTGCTTCTCAGTTCATTTATAATTGCATACTTTTTGTTCGAAGCAATATTAACTATTATCTAAAACACAGAGACATACATTCTTTTAATACAAGTAATAAAAATAAACTCAAGATACCAAATTACAGGTAACAGAAGGTTCATAAATCATTTATGGGTCAAGGTATACATTTCTATAATAAGATTCCTATTGATATCCTTGATTTGCATCCTCATAAATTTAAAATACACATTAAGAATTGTTTACTTAAGAAAGGATATTATACTGTCAATCAATATTTGAATGATAAAACGGCCTGGTTGTAATTTTACCTGTTGTTAATTTTTCAAAAGTTATATTAAAACTAAGGCTCCCAGCCTTAGAACGAGTTTTGAAGAGCACCTTGCACTTACTCCCTTTCATATACCTACTTGTTCATTTTGTTTTGAAAATTGTTTCTTGCTATTTTTGGGCTGATCTTTGCACTTATTGTTAGTAAATTCGTTGATTGTCTATTGTTACATATTTGACATTATGTGATGGAAGTTGACCTCAACACATGTTTGGAAGTTTGATGTCAACTTTCAATTGGACGACACTGTATGAAATAAAACAGGGAGAAAAAAGCAGCCCTTGCTGAGTTTCTTGCCGGTTCTTCTCAGTACAAGGTCTCCCGCCGTAGATTTGTGAACCGATGGCGTAGCTTTTCGACATTCACAAGTGCTTGTAACAGCCTAGACTGAATAAACGATATTATTTTTTTTTTTAAATTTTATTTTTTTTTAAATAAAATTTTTAAACTTACCTAAAAATATTGCAGTGGATTTTTATAAGCAAACTTTTGGAATATTTGTTTGTTTAACTGCATGATGTGATTATCTTTAAGCATTTTTTACACTCAGACTTTAAATAACTCAAAATGTTCTGGTTCCTTTTTTTGGTGTAAAGAAAATGTTGTTAAATCTATAAATAAAAAATAAAGGTAATTCATGCATTTATGCTGCATCTTCGCATAATAATAGCCCTAATTTTATAGAATGTTAACTTTTTTATTAATAATAATAAATATTTTCAACATTCACACCAATTAGCCTAGCCCCAAAGTAAGCACTATAAGGTTTGTGTTATGGGATACTAGGGTAACGGATACAATACATATACTTTACATATATAAGAATATTTATATAGAAATACATATTAAACATCCATGACTGGAGTACAAATGCTAGTGTTCATCACACAAACATCTACCCCTACTGGGATTCGAACCCGGGACCTCTCGAGTCGGCGACGCCATGAAACCCGGCGTACAAACCACTCGGCCACGGAGGTCGTCAGTTATTATGTCAGTTAAGCAATTTTATCTAAGACACTAGTAAATCTAATATCTATCTGATCTTTACTGCCTAACATTGCAGAATAAATCCTATTTTAATTATTATATCAGTAACTAGTCTTAAGATCTTTACACGTTTTTCTCATTCTGCCAGAGATATCAAAATATTGTTCAGCAGTTGGTGTATAGGTGGTTGTGACGTCAATGCTTGTCGCTGGTTATGTAGTGGATGGCAAAGGTCGCGTGATGCACGCCGGCTGGACACGGCACATCACGTCGCAGACACATGAAAACACGGCAAACGTCACAATTAATCGCTCAGTCACACTCATGCAATCTAGGCCAAAACAATGCATAAGATCGAGGGAAGATGATTCATTGACCCTACATCCAGGGTAGACTATGTAGGAAGAAGTCCCGAGTTCCATCGCTAAAGACGGCATCAAATACAGAAAGTACCTCCTACAGCAGAGTAGGTAGTTACTTACGACTTTCAAAAAATATCACACGGCTCATAACTCATTTATTGCAATCCATAATATTACAACAGGTGTTCAAAATATTTACAGATTAGATTATAGGCCTTGTCGGGCACAGCAAATAATAATATTTTGATATTGCCAATTTCTAACAAAATCAATATGATATATTAATACAAAAAGAAAAGATTCCATCAATTTGGGATCAGGTTTTATGATCTTAGGCAATAAGTATATTATTTGATGTATTCTTTTTTTTCCAATGTCATAATTTAACATTTATTCAAAAAAATAACAATGTTATAAATGACAATGTGCAAAAATGTATGGACGCTGCACCCACGTCCGCCACGGCTTAAACTACATTTGTTTGAAAGGTATTATTGTCATGATCATCTGTGCCAAAGCGCATCAAATTCCATCCCGGGGTTCTTTAGTTATATAGGTACAAGTACTATAATGGTATAGGTACAAGTACTATAACGAACGAACATAATGAAACAAGGGAATTAATTTAGTTTGTTAGTTCGACCCTACATAGAGGGCTCAGGTATTATGGGAGTACTTCACAGGGTGCAAGGGTGACCCCTTATGTTATTCTGCCGCGTTAGAGTAAATCCAAAAATCCCCCCATGGGTTGGGAATTTTTCAAACAGTCTGTTCTTTATAGTAAATTGTCTTCTATGTAAAACGGAGAGACCTGAAATCACACAAACTTGTCCACGCTTTGGAGAAAACATGATTCATGTTCATCCATACTGAGTGACAAAACAGATAATCGTGTTGCAATGTCCAAAGCGTGTTAGGTAAAAATCAATCAAGTGACAGGAAGCGCATAATCACAAGTAGTACGTAGAGCGCATAATAGAAGTAGGACGAGTCGACTATTTGCAACTGCAAGTCCTTCAACCCCCGTAAACCGTTTTGAAGTGTCTCAGTAAGTGCAAGCGCAGGATTATCGGCAGGCTTTGTCGTATATCTGTTTCTATAGTATGATTTATGGAATATTATTATGGTTACTAATAATATAAAATGAAGCTATTATAAAATTTATTTATTTAGCTACTTAAATAAATGCCCATGTTGATGTGTCATATCTTTTGACTACCAGGATATTTTTTACGGTGTCATAATAAAAAACGGCTAGTTTTTCATAGATCTATCGATTCATACCAATTACATTGTTGGTGGAGCTGGGTGTGTTTTGGCCATTGTCCTTTCTAAAATGATGCACATGTGTTTATTGTAATATTTATTAATAAATAAATAATTTGGTATGCCGAGGCCAGCTGCCGAGACTTCAATATTGTTATGCCATTACGATGTTTCTTAAAATAGCACAAAATAAAATAAAATAAAAATTGTTTTACGTCATATAACTGACTGCATAATATCACATTTGATATTTAAAAAGGTAAATTTCCATATTTTTTGCACGTTATAAGGTATCATGAGAGATGATGCGGCAGGTGTGCCGCTTCAGTCACCCTCACCTTGCCATCTTGAACCCAATCCCCTACCACAATACATACAAGAGCAGTAGCGTAGCTCAGCCGTTTTCTTGAAATAGATACCTACGTCTGAGCGGAGCGCTAGGGTTGGTACCTACAACATGTAAAACATATTTGTGTAGATTTTATTATATGTGTATAGTTACTATTGCCACGTTACGGAATCGAAACGGACGCAGACGGCGTGGGTGGCACGGCGCAGCTAACTTAACTAGGCCAACGACCAGTCACGGCGGCGCGCGACGTGGCACTGCGTAGATTTGTCTTGGCAAGATTGGTTAGCAGCCGTGTAAATGACGTTTGTCTGTGGGCGTGCGTCGATTCGGGCGCTAGTATGAAGTCGGGAGTAATGCTCTTGTATGTATTGTGGCCCTACCACAGCAGAAACACAACACAACCAAAAGGAAGTGTTGTTTTCTGTGCTCTTCAGTAAGGTGGAGGTTTTTTCCCTAGACGGGATATCCGATTCGAACAGGAAATCAGCTGTGCCTACCTCTATAGATCTATTTTCTATTTATATTAGATCTATTTTTTTCTTTAGACCTTTTGTGTGGTTTACACTTTAAATTACTGGGTAATGCAGAAAGCATTTTAAATAGATTATGTATGGATTCCTTAATTTGATATTTATTGAAATTGATTCCAACTTCAATAAATGTCAAATTTAAAGCTTCCTACACAATATCTTACTGAATTTAACTAGAACAATAAAAAAAATCATTATTTATCTTAATAACTCACACAAAATAATAAATACATATCACAAGAAAACGAGTCAAGACTTGGCAATTCCTTGATGAAATTCATTCATTTCATCATCATCGGTTTGATAACAGTGATGACACTTTCTCAGTGTTTGATGCAATCAAGACCAACCAGGTGATTCTCAGAGATGCGAAGATTAGTCACACAGGACCGCTCTTTTATTTTTTTTAAACAAGTAAAGATGATCGTGCATGTAAAAAAGTAGGTCTTGTTCTGAAATCCGAGTTTTAGTAAAGCTATTTCGATCTAGTCTTTTGGATTTGGGTCACGGCAATAATTTAAGCTCACGGCAAAAAAAAACATCAAAGATAAAATAGGCTAATATAATAATAATAAGAATACAATAATAAGCAAAATACACTGTTAAGTTATGAAACAAATGGGGCGACAGGAATGAAAACTACTGATTTTACCACAGGCGTGTCACTAATTGGGTTCGAGTATATTAAACATTCATGGTTTGTGTATATCTGTGATATCTGTCTCAGATGTCATATCTGTCTCAAAATTTTGTATTGTATAAGTTTGGCACGCGCGTTCGGTCACGTATCAGATCGTACAGCGACCCCATATTCAAATCAGGTAAGTATTAATTCAGTCTAATTTTCTTCATAACAGTAAGTATTAAATTCAGCCTAAAGTAAAACAGACCAGAACCTGTGAATGAAGACCCGTTTATTAACAAGGATTTCTCATTTTTATGATCCAGTAATCGAACACCCCCCTTATTTGTAAAACACGAATGAAATTACTAACAAATTGCTTTCTTTTGAATAAAATAACTATTGATCTATTTTTTATGCACGTTTCTTTACAAAATCAATAGTGCAACGCGAGCAACGCTTATAACAAAAATGCAGCGTCTTAGCGAGATCTTACTCGTAATTCTTGCGCATACAAACACAGACGCAATACAACGCGTCAACTTTTAACAGTCACCATGTCGTGATTACGGCCCACTGAATTTTTTTTGTTGGAACAGATTACGTGTTTGAATTTGTTCTCTCGTAAAAAAAGTATTGTGTTTAGTGGAAATATAGTGTTCTTATTGGATTGAATAAACTCACTTTTGTTCATTCACTGGAGCACTTACCCTCCCCAGTCAACACAGTATCTTTCCACAGTAGTAGGTAATCAGAATCATCCAGATGATCAAATTCTACATTTTCGTATTGTATCATACATCTGCTTGTCTCCAAATCACCTGGGCTTACCAGCTGGGTGATTAAAATCTATATTATTTTCGTCTAACTAGTCTTTTTAAGCCACCTGGGTAAAGAAATTTCATAACCATTTTTTTTGGAATTTACGAGCTTCTCATACGTTGTCCTAATTGTCAACGATCGTACGATGACAGGATGAGTTCTGATCGTGCAATGATTTTCAAAGCTACAGATTTCTTCAGCAGTATCGTAATTACAGCTCGTAAGCCATTGCACAAGCACAGGCATTGTTTAATAAAAATTGTACGATGAGTTTAATCTTACAGCCATGTAATAATATACCTACATCGATCTCTTTTGAGTGACCTAACTGGTGGCGCGTCGTTACGCGAGCACAGCAACTGGAACTATAAAGTTTATTATCTGGTATACGTTACCGTAGCAATTTCCAAAGGAATATCGCTTCACAGCAAAAACTGTGCATCTCACGTCTATAAAAAAACCGACCGAAAAATTGGAGCGCGACGCCATCATGCGAATTCATCGCACAATGGGCATCCCGGGATCCATTAGGACACTCTTATTCAATCATCGTGCGATGAGATCGCATCGTGTCATCGTACTATCGTGGCCAAATTAGGAGGGAGCCCAATCATTATTTATTGCAAAAGAGCATATACCAAAAATAAGTCATCACTATCATAAAAACTTTTTTAAAATACTCTGGAACATTGTAGATAATGTCATGACATGAAAATAGTAGATATCTTATATTAATAGCTCGTTAGTCCAGAATTTCATACAACACTCGTTTTGTGTTAGCGTTAAAGGGACTTAATTAACCTCGTTAATTAAAGAATGGGTTCCTGCTTTGACATTTAAATTGTATTCCAGTTTAATTTTATCGTGAACCCAATGAGGTCAATCAATGATAAGAGGCCTCGTGCGTCATACCTTTGGTACTAATAGGAAAACTGTTACTGTTATACATACACATTTAGGTATATCTGTGCCCATTATTAAAAAGTATTAATATAGAGCTAATATTGTTAGTATTGATGTCATTTAACATTTTATAGTGCTTTATATTTTATTTTTAATTATAATGATAATCAACTTAAGAATCACATACAACCACAGTATATATATATATTAGATTTATATTCTGTGCCTACAACGATAG
Organism: Chilo suppressalis; assembly: GCA_902850365.2. Lineage (NCBI taxonomy): Eukaryota > Metazoa > Arthropoda > Insecta > Lepidoptera > Crambidae > Chilo > Chilo suppressalis. The sequence goes on along the minus strand of OU963897.1, from coordinate 15,514,239 downwards.
GTAATGTACAGTCAACAGCACAGTGGCAAAATTTGTAGCAGTACCTAGACGACGAATTTGTAATTTAGTTTTTTTTGTACATATTTGGTTAAAATTTTCAGTAATCGATTCCTATTTTTATAATTGGCTGCTAGTCGATATATAATGTTGCTATTCAATTAGTCAATGATAGCTTAAAGGTAAGCTATGTTTGTTTACTTACGAAAAGTAGGTGTTACTTATTGAGTTATTGCTACCAAATCATACTTTTTATATGTTAAAAGGTAAATATTTCAATATGAATTTTTATCAGAACAGTTTGCAATGCAATGCATTTGAGTGATCCTTATCGGACGATTATCGATGAAAATTCAATAATAAAACGTTAACTTATTACGTACTTCTTTTAGTACCCAGTAGTGATGTAACGAATGTCATTTTTTGAACATTCGCGAATGCGAATGCGAATATTTAGTTTTTTTTTAAATTGGCGCCAATAGTCTATGGCATGGTGGCAGTCTCGTTCGAATTGCCGAGTTGATATGAACTCATCCGACTGAAGTGTAATTCTGCTCGCACCGGTCTTTCCGTAAACAAAACAAGTGAATTTTGAGGTTAGTGATTGTGAGTGGTAATAGTGATTTATTAACATGAGTAAATCGAATTCTATGTAACAATGAATATTCAAGGAAAGGCAGAACTACAACTTCTTCAAATTGTTTTTTTCTAATATTCGTATTCGCAAAACATTCGCAGAGATTTTGCGAATGCGAATGTGAATGCGAATATTCAAAAATATGCGAATATTCGCGAATGCGAATGCGAATATTCGTTACATCACTAGTACCCAGCCACAGACCTATAAGAATATAGCAGTGCACGATAGAAAACTATTTGATTGAGCTTCAAAAATATATTGGGTTTGTTTTTTGTCATTCTTCATTATTTTATCCACAACAGGCTAAATCGCAACTTCAAGTAATTTTGCGAGATGAACTTCTTTTCTAAAGCTCATATTTATTGCCGGGAAATGAAAACAATATCTGAAGTTGATACAGCAGTGTTTCTACAGCATTATTTTCTGTTGTTTATTTCATCGTATATTTAACTATTTTATCCACAAGATAGCTCCTTCTAGAAATTAAACAAGATGATTGCTTTTTGTAACGCTCATATTTATTGCCGGGCAATGAAAGAAAATTCAATAATTAACAACAAGAAAGTGTATCTAATTTAATATGGGGTTATAATTTACACACGCAAGATGTACTTGAATAAGGTTATCTTTTATTATTAACACAGAATCTCAAACATTTCCACAGAGCTTCCATTGTAATACTTAAACTATAATAATATAGTCTAGTCTAAACATTTATTCATTCAGTTGACGTGTTTAGACACATGGCAGACGCCACTCAACACCAGGCTTCAGAGTACGTTTATCAGCCCTTATCACACTTCTACCACATTCTGGTAGATAAGGAATATTAGATATAAGTAATTGTGCATTCATAGAAGTAGAACTGCATAAATGATAAAGTTTCGTAAAAATCAACAGGAAAAGGAAATTGCCAGTTAATCAGATAAAGAAAGTTTACATTGGTGTTCACTTAATTGCTAAATTAAAATAAATACTTATATGCAGTTCTAAATCTTTTGTTTATCTAGTGCAGATAATACGCAGTTACACAGGATACAGTTCAGTAAAATGAGTTGATGTTTGAGTTCCAGGGCAGATATAACTTTAGTTTACTTTAGACTTGAATATGATTATTACGATAAGTGACCCATATATTTTTAAAGTTCAAGGTTAAAAACTTTTGTTTAACTTGCTTAGTTCAATAAACAATTTCAACATTTGCATGACTCAACTCCTGCCTTTTTTCAACACTGACATTCCGTACTTTTCAAATTCAAAAATGTTTATTGATACAAATAAGATTGTCGTCATTGCTACCATATAGAGGATTTATTGGAAATTGTTCATAATTACGCATTACGGTGCGATGAGTAATAGGATTGACGTATTTATTTATTTGTTCAAGTGTCAACAAGATTACAGGCTATTTAAAATATTCATTGTTAGTGAAAGAATTTTGAATGAAACTGTAAGTTTTTTTTTGGATTATTTCATCTTATTTGTTTGTAAATTATTGAAATACCTGTCACATAAACATGTATCTTGATATTATTACCTAGACGAGATGCATTTATTTCATATTATTTCTGTTCGGTACTTAAAATAAATACCTTCTTTTAAAATTTTATAGGTATAAGAACCTCGAAAGAAAGCTTTCGGCATAAGTAAACATATACTCGTATTTAAGTACCTATTATACCTAGAAGTATTCCCAAGAAACACTTCATAGCATTTCTATAAGGTGTCGAAAAAAGGAATAAAGTTGTATTTATATGGTTTATTATTTATAAAGAATGAAATTGTGGCGCCACATGTAGAATTAATGGAGTTAGATAATTGAGTTAGTAGGCAATAGAAAATTTACGCAAAACACACGCCCGCACCGCCGATGAGTCATGGCCGCGTATATACGCGCGTATTGTATGTTGATTATGAGATTTATATCAAATATCTTGAGATATGGAAAGGGCTATGCTCAACGTTTCTCTGAAGGATCGCATCAGAAATGAGGTAATCCGACAGAGAACCAGAGTTATCGACATATCCCACCAGATTAGCAAGCTGAAGTGGTAGTGGGCTGGCCATATTTGCCGAAGAACCGATAACCGTTGGGGTAGACGAGTTCTGGAGTGGAGACCGCGTCTAGGCAAACGTAGTGTAGGACATCCTCAGGCACGATGGTATAGACTACTACGAAGTATAGACTATTTTTCTCACGGATAATGTAGCATTCTAGTGGTGAATACATTTTTGAAATCAGTCAGAACTTTTCGAGTTAATTTTTAAAAAACAAACAAATCTTTCTTCTTTATGATATTATAGATACCATTCGCAGCAAATTACCACAACCCCACCCGTGTGTAAGTGGAGTCCAGTTACGAAGATAGCAAATGCGGCAGAAGAGTGGGCTGCTCTCGCCATGTTCATCTTTTTATTAATATCTGGAAAAGGGGCGTTACACCTCCCTATCATATGAGAAGCCCGAATAGGGTATCTGAATACTTCTCCTTGCCCATTTCATCCAGACCCAAAGGCTCGATGAAATGAACAGTGTCCTACTTAGTGAACCCAGATAATACTCCTCCACCGGTCACTCGCTGAGGACCGAGGTATCCCCAATGCGTGTCGGGATTGCGGTTGAAGCAGTGGCAACCATGTTCACCTTGCCGGCCTTCACTGAATCCCATGGAATCTTGGAACCTTATTCTCCAACAGAAGCACAACAACCGAAAAGGTTGTGTCATTTACTGTGGTAAGGAAAATAAGCTATGCCCTACCTATGTTATAAATGTTTGACACATCTAATTTCATACTCACTCACACGAAGAAACTCATTTAAACACAAAATAATTCTCAGAAGTGAAAAGAAACTTTAACCTAGACCTTTTCAAGAACACTTCACATATTCAATTATTGACGATCGAGGTGGGTGCCAGGTAAGTATTCGTGCCTTATTCCGCCTTGATATCATCGATAAGCGGGTACAAACATGTTATCCAATTCGATTTTTTTTTTTGATAAAGTTGACTTTATCTCTAATCTACCGAATCGCTAAAAACATCTTCACTGTTATAGCCAAAGACTAGTATTGTATATGGTTATAGCTGCATTTGACCTTTCACGAATTCACGATATATCTACCCACGAAGGCGAGTAACGCATGTAGGAAACAGAGGCCCAAGCACGAATTTTGACAGCTCCGTCCGTATCACATCGTCAAAGTATATACGAAAACTAAGCAGCGCCCCTATCGGACGTAAGAACAAACCAGCACCTTCAATAACATTTATTCAGTCTAGGCTCTTACAAGCACTTGTGAATGTCAAGAAGCTACGCCATCGGTTCGCAAAACTACGGCAGGAGGCCTTGTACTGAGAAGAAACACAGCAAGTGCTGTTATTTTCTCCCTGTATTGTTATATGTACAAAGTCGTCAAGTTGAAAATGACTTCAGAGATACTTCTGAATTCACCTTCCATTATCATGTCATCATGTAGAATATATATAGTTACAATAAATTTGATTGTAAACTTTATATTTAGTATATAGGAAGCGGCATTAGATAGGCATCATATTACTGTTATGAAAAATGATTAAATGGGTATTAATTACAATTAACAAATTACAAGAAACTCTATGTCCATGCATTACGATCATTTAGATAATCATCAACTTTATTACGGATCGTGCTGTCATTTTAGGTTAAACAAATTTATATTAAAGGTTTTTAAACTGCATGTCAGGTGGAATACTTACGGTTTTAGACACGATGTGATCTTCTTCTAAGCAGAGGGCATGCGTCTCCCATCGCCTGAGGAACTTGGCGGTGAGGATCTTGACGACGACGGTCCTCGTGTGCTGGAAGCAGCAGACTCTCAGAGAGCCTTCGGTGGCCAGCTTGTACCGAGGGCCGGGCGGGGGAGCCGGCGTGCCTGTAGGACCTTCTAGCCCTGCATTGTCTGCGCAGCATTCCGGACTGGAGCCCTAGTGACAATAAAAGTTTTCTTTATTATATTTTAATGTGAGCATTATTCTGCTTGAATCTAAAGAATATTTTTATTGAAAAAAAAAATCCCATATGGCTAGATGTCAGACAGGATTCGAACTTGCATCTTGTCTGCTGTACGTGTGGATGCACTATCCGTTAATAAAAATCTGTTAAGATGACGGTCCAACAGTTACCTATATAGATGTTCGGTAAAAAACCTAATAAGGCGAAAAGTTCCAATGTTAACATGTATGTCTTTGGCTGTTATTTCTCTCTTTCTATCTATTATCTAATACTTGAACTGTCTTACTTTTTATATGCCAAACAAAAAAAAATCTATTATACCTATTTATTTTAAGATTTTTAAATTGGTGTGTGTGCTTGGGAATTCCTAAGCACACAAACAAAAACTGTAAGAACAGATTTATTTAAATCTTCACCATCTCTTCTGCGCTTCATATTTTATAGGAAAAAGTAATAATGTACGCAAAAAAGTAATATTTTCCTAAAACTGAACGTGTATCATTAAAATTGTTGATGACATTAATATCACCTAACTTCTTTCATGCTACTAATTTCTGAATGCAAATTCGGCTTAATAAATGTAGTGCTAATGAGAAAATTAATGATAAAATATTTTCTTCTATTGGGGCCACAGATTTGTTTCGGGAAAATACCAGCGTCACTTACACAGCACAAACAAATCTGCTTCAATTCTCACTAATTGGAATACTTCGTTAACTTTAAACCAATGAGTACATTGTCGTTAAACTAAGCCTAAACTACCTTGGCGAATTTATAATAGAAATAGAAATCGCTTCTCACTTAAAGAAAGAAAATTATACCTACACGACAAATGCATAAAGACTTAACAGTGAACTTCTTTTAAATTAACAATAGTTTATTTAACGCATTACGATAAACATCCGTCATTTAGTTAATTAAGTGGGAAACGAAGGAAATACTAACACATCAGCAATATGTAGGTAAAAGTTCAAAGTTCGGCGCTTCACTTTAGATATTGCTTTGTTAATAATTAAAATACCGATCCAATTTGCCCAAAGTTGCTTTAAATTTTTGGGGGCCATTTATTTTACAAAACGCTTTATTTTGATGACTAAATAAATTTTGATGATTTTTTTCGGTATGATGCGATAATCTATCATTTAAATATTTGTAATTTTGATAATACCCAGTGTCCTAACGACACTTAACAAGCCGTCCTAACGTAATATACGTCATCTTCAGACGCAATCGGTTAAAATAATTCTTGTATCTATAGCTATTATAGCGAGACTTTGAGGTTAGGCGGAGGCTTTTAATAACGAGATAATGGGGCGAGGAGGGGGGACGACGACATTATTTTTGTATTATATGATTATTATTATTTAATTACCTTGTTAGCTCGTTATTATTGGTCAATAATATCGGATGCATTATTGCAATATCTGTTTTTAGTACATTATGTATTAAGACGGATACTAAACAATAACGACGCAATTGAAGTATGTCGAAATATCGCATGGCTCACAAATCGGAGTCTTTATGCTCCATTTATTAGAAGAAATTTGGGTTCATTAATTTATTTTGTTTTTTTTTGCAGTGAGTAAAGTTGCTAGTTATAACTCTATGGGTTGGATAACGGGGTCAGTGATGGTTGATGTCTGTCGGCTGCCTACTATCGTTAGGTGGGTCGATGGGCTAGGGAGCCACTTACATCGTGAATGTGGTTCTTCAAAGTGGTTTGCATTGTCTCTTAAGTAAAAAAAGAAATAATAAGCATTGTTAACTTTCCGAAATATTGTAGAATTTTTCTTTTTTACATTTTTTTTATCGATAGAAATAAGTAAAGTAAAGACATTAGAAAACTTTAACAAGAGATGAATGAAATCGGTACCTTATAAATTAAAAAAAAACAATCTTCTGTTTTTAAAACATATTATCTGAACTTAATAGTACCTGTACCTGTAGCTTTGTTTTTATCTTTCCACTTTTTTAGTTTTCCAGTTTTAATTTAATTTTAAAACACCTTCAATAAAAAAGTTAATTCAGTTCTCCTCTAACTCAACAGATGGCGTTAGTAGTACACAAAACTTTAATTAGATACATTGTTTTAAAAGATTTTTAGTAGATTTTAATAAATAATTATTTCCTATATTCTCTTTTGATAACCTATTAGTACTATAAAATAAAGCACAGACTCAGAAATGCGTCGCCTACAATAGACAAAATAAATTGGTATGCGTAAAAAGCAGAAATGAACCCAATTTACACAATACGTATAGCAGGTTTCACCGAGTCTTGATTGCCATATGTAAAAACAATAATATATAATAACATATATCTTTATAACTGTGTTCAAAAGATTAAGTTCACTAGTATACATCAGAACAACTAAACGTTATTATATTTTATGTACGACAAATAAGGTAGGTACGAATAATTACATCATACGTGCCTGCCGCAGGGATGCTGCGTTTACGAAATGTATCGCTATGACGTCAGAGCTAACCTTGTGTTTTAGATTCCACAAACAAATGATTGTAACATGATACAAATATAAGGCTATCTGTTTGTTATTGTTGTGCATTACCTTTTGTGTACTGAACACGGCTTCGCGGGAAACCTTGAGCGTGATAAAAAGTATCCTGATTAATATAAACATTACAATCAATCATATAATGTTATCGCTATATCTTATTGATTTCTTCAAAGTAACGTGTTCGACATACCTCTCAAAACTGATTAAAATAAAACACAAACTAATATAGGTACACAAAGAACGCTTACAAAACAGTTGATGATGTCTCAAAAATACCATGTGTAAGATAAGACAAACTGCTTTTTAAATGGCATTTGATTAAAAATAAATCTCAAGCTTGATCGGAGATGATATCAGCTTAATAAATGAGCTACTAAATTTAAAATAAGTAAGGATCGTGAATGCCGCATGTGATACAAGTTGTTCACGAAGTGTCTTTGTTCATTGACCCCGGCTGCGGCACAGCGAGACCTACATAGTAGCCAGCCATCGCAATGACGTCATAGCACGATTTGGGTCATGGGGGCACTGCAACAGACGCCGAGCCCTCGTTCGAGCACCGCCGCGCCGTGCGCCGATCCGATGGAGGCACGACCCGTTTCTCAGTCTTGTGTTCCAATAGGAGCCGGTGACCGAAATTTTCTTCGTAGAAATGTCACCTAGAGTAGATGTAGGTACTTGTTACTCAAGGAGGATGCCGGTTGTCCCCACTGTGGTAATGACCATATTTTATTTGCTTGCCCTAAATTTTCATTACAGCGTTTATTAACTGGTAACAGAATTATCTGAAATTATGTAATTTGCTATCATTGTAGTAATTTTAATAGAAATAAAATACGAAAAATTGACTATTGTAAGAAAATGCCTGTCATCATTTATATGACATATGTCGATTTGGTCAAATATAGCCCTGGTCCCTCAATAAAAAAAATATTTTGATCGGCCCTCAATATTTTTGAAAGATCCATCTTAGAACCCTCGACACCCTGGGGGTTTTATTTTATGCTATAAGCATTACTTGTGCATCAGCGAATACCAAAAATATAAAACCCGACTGCGAAAAAATCTCGCGAACTGTAGGCAACCGTCATGGTTTTTAACCGCGTGAGTTTGTGCGTCAAGGAAATTAATATAAAAGTTTGCACTTGTGGTTTTTGCTCGCGCCGTCGCGCCTGATTTAAAATTTAATTGCACAAAATGGCAAGCGGGTAAAAACCGCGCACAATTTGTACCTAATCCAGAGAATTTTGTTGTCAGGACGCATTGCAGTAGGTTGTTTGTTTTACACTGGTAACGCAACCTGCTGCACTGCACTATTCAACCGAGCACCCGCCATGAAGTATTAAAACAAAAAAAAACGCTATATTGATTGAAATCTATTTGGTATTGGATGACGAACGAATTCGTATCGTTTGCGAGTCCAAAATGTCATTGTCAAATGTGTACTGATTTTAAGTTCTCGTTACGTACTTTGTGTTCACTGCTGTTAAAGTTTATATACAAAATTTGACATTGACATTTCGGTTTGCAAACTATTCGAATTCGATAATGGTTCGTGCTAGGGGTACTGTAAAACCACCCCTTTATCGCTAGCTGAAAAAAGAGTAGTGCGGCTTTATCCTTATACAAATTGTAAGATGATTTGAAATCCCTAGTGATTTTGGGAAGATGCAGATAATTAGACAATAGCACTGATATTTTTTAATCTTACTGTAAAAAGATAGGATTTAGAGTCGCCTACCGAAAAAAAGTCGTTGACTTATTACACATATTCTTAGGTTCACACTAGTTTAGGTAAGGTCAGTGTTATGAACATAAAGTGCGAGCCGAGCGAGCGTAGCGAGCATGCCACGGCAGCATCCGTCAAAGTGCCAAAAAAAATTCTTTCACAGTCAGAATGAGCAATGCCATCGTCATTGCCTATTTTTTTCGCAAATAGAAGCTAGTAGCGGCTAGATAACATTTTCGCTTATCAGTTGACATCGACAACGCGCAGATCCCGTTTTTGAAAGCCTATATCACCGGGACTAAGTTTACCGTAAGTGTACCCTGTTCGATTGGCCGCGCACTCTTATGTAGACTTAGGTAATTAATAGAATACCTATATAGTTTGTGAAGTTGAATCTATGGCCCAAGATAAATCAAGAACCTTTCAGTTCTCTCAAAATTTATGCCAACCCAAATAAATAAAGTAACTGGGAAAATTGAGGGAAAGCGACCCAGAGGAAGAAGCCATACTTTCTGGACCGACCAAATCCGCCCCGCTCTCGACACTTATTGCATTATAATAATCATAATTAAAATCATTTATTCAGTTTAGGCTGTTACAAGCACTCATGAATGTCTAGAAGCTACACCATCGGTTCGTAAATCTACGGCGGGAGACCTTGTACTGAGAAGAACCGGTAAGTAAGGGCTGTTTTTTTTCTCCCTGTTTTATTATTAACAGAGTCGTCAAATTGAAAAATGACGTCAGAGATGATTTATGAAGTCACCTTTCATTTTCAGGCGTCGCATCACCAAATAAATACTGTTCCCTACAAATGACTACGACTCTCAGGAATGAGGAAACTGATTCATAGAGGCATCTTCACCAATGGTTGAATATACAAATAGACTCATAAAATCATAAACCTCCTTTGAGCTTTGCCGTGTCGGTTAAGAAAAAATATGAAGGCGGATAAAATCAGGCAGGTTTGCTTCCTTTATGAAAAACACGAATAGCCAGAATTTGATTTGTGACTCAATACAAAACGACTATAGTGACTACTGCTGATACCAAATCGTATTGAAACAAACCTGGTGACTAAACAAGTTTCCTATTTGTAAAATTTCCTGCTTTTAATTACATACCTATTCTAAATTTTATCTAGCTCTGGCAAAACTACACGTCACTAAACTAAAATAGCATTCTTAATTAGAATAGAATTAAAATAAATTAAGAAAGTCAGTCTTATTTTTTAAGCAATTAAAAGACGAACACAAGCTGTTCAGAAGTTCCATTTTTGGAATTGAGAGTTAAAAAATACGTAGTTCCTGATGATGATAGTCAGCCGTACATTACAGCAGCGTATTCATCTGAACAATCGTTTTCTTGACGTCACAAAGACCTTGTCAAAGCAGGAACTTGAAAGAAAGACCTTGTGCATCCTTTCACCAGCAAAGGTGATTCATGGACCTACTTTCTCGATGATGACCGCTTACCTTATAATTTTACGTAGTCTTTTTATCACTAAGACATTTCACAAAGACACAAATAGCAAATTTAACAATGTAAAGAAAGTCTTGGAAAGTTCTACGGTCGTCGTTCCAATTTCAAAAAAGTGATTATTTTTACTGATTTACTCGCGACTTCGTTCCACGTGGATTTTAAAATTAGTATTATTCCCGATAACAGTTTAATTTTGATAAAGATAAATAAAATACATGCAATACGATCAAATACTGCCACTATGTTAATAGGCCCTGTAGATTTTCTTGATTTATAAATATTTTCTTTTACATTTTCCTGTGTATTAAATATGTACTATGATGACTTTCCTATTTATAATAATCTATAAATTAGTAAATATTTTATTCGCATCACAATAGGTACTCGTAAGATTACCTACATGATGTGTTAGATGAGAATTAAGACATGACCTGCATTGTGATAGACATGTAGGTTCCCAATAGAACCTGTGCTACAGGTAAAAAAACTATCAACACATTATGCCGCCTTTGCGTTATTGCATTAATAATAATATTTTCCCAATTCTAATATTACTATCATTAGAATTAGAATTTTGAACCCATTTCAATCTATTATTAGAATTTGAATGGGATTGAAACGGGTTCCCCCTATCTGGCAGATTTTTGTTGCTCTGAAATTCATTTGGCAAAACACACTCGGTATAATCATCTTTAAAGAAATATTTTTAAGGCTTTTTTTATTATTGTTTAGCCGAATGTTCATCTTTCCGAATTCACAATGGCATACTTTTTAATATGGCAGAATTTTATTAGGTATAATTTCCCTAAGCATTATCGGTGTTTGTGGTCAGTTAGGTTAGTATAGTGACCTAACTTAGCTCGAGCCGAGCGAGAGAGCCGCGGCAGCGGCCTATCTATCAGGTGTTAGAAAATATAAATGGAAACAATATTTTTGTTAGGCAATGGCAAATTCTAATGCTTATACTTTCAAACCAATGATGGTATTTCTATAGATATGTAACGTTCATAGTAATTGCATTTAAAATCTGTTCCAACTTCAAATGTTTTTCGTGCCCAGACGCTCCAATTGCCCTGTTTTCGAATCTTCGCAGCATCTGCTCTTATATTATATCATTGATTCAATATATAAATATATTTTGCCATATTCAATAATACATGTTGAAGATAACCAATCCATTTTTATTTATTTATCTAATGAAGCTTCAAGAAACTCTGTTTAACAACATAGACTTGTATCATTTATTCAACATCGGGGTCAATTCAGAGCAGCACATTTCAAATTCTGTTTTACAACTCGCGTTTATTACAGCTGCTGTTTAATTTACAATCAATCAAAAGATATCCTGGTTCACCGTTCCTAAAATAAAGCTAATGGGCAACTTGTTTTTCGGGGTTAATCTTACCTACTTTTGTAACGATAACAGCGGTTTTCCCATTCTATATTTAGGACGGATTCCGGCAAGCAGATAGCTATTAATGTTCGCCCATTATAGGCTTTCCTTATGTTCCTTAAAAAAGTATTTTATGCCAGACCATATTACTAGTGGTTTTCGATCTTTCAGCATGATTTCTTCAAGAAAAAATATTTCACTTGGCACCTACCTTACCTCTTTGCAGTTTTTATCCTCAGTCTACAATTAGCCAACAATATTTAATCACACGCTTTATTTGTACATGATCGATCAAGAAACTTCAATCAATTTATTTTGCTGTAGCTTTAGATTACGTATGGACCTTCCTTATGGTCTTAATTACATACCTTAATTTTTTTCCATGGTAATCCCAGACACAGTTCATGAATAATACGAATTGGGTTTTAACAACCTTTGAAGAATTATCAAAACGGAAAATACTCCGAATGATTGAAACCCCCAACCAAACTTCTTATTAATTATGAATACACAAATATACTTTTATTAATAGCCTATATAATTAATCTGTCAGCGTATTATATTATGAGTTTGTTTTTTTAACATTCAAATAATATTTTCTATCATTAGTGATAAGTTATTGCATAATTCTTATTGAAGCGAAAGGCGACGGATGTCAAAACAATGAAGACGTAAAAAACATAATTGAAAACCTCCATAAAAGAAACATAAAAAACTTAACGCTTTAATACTGAAACACTATTGTTTTGGTAGCATGACTCATACGTATGTTTAATATCTTTTGTTAACATAATAAAATCGCTATATCATTCTTTACTAACCTATGACATTCAGTTGATGACTTCGAAAAAATATTGCGGTGCTTAATACAAAAGAAGAACCTTCTTGGAATGAAAAATTAGCGACAATTTGTCAGATCCAATGCAGAATCATGCAGTTTTTTAACCGACAACAAAGAGGAGGTGGTTCTTAAGTCGGTCGGTATGTTTATCAAAATTTTATTGAAATTCCATTAAAAGTTACCTCAGTACTATAGTATCATGTCATATATCAATGGGCATGCTAGACTGGGAACGAAAACAAAATAAACAATGCACTAGCCGTTAGCTTCTCTGTACGGAAAGTAAAAATTAAATACATATTCTGAAACTGTTGTAGGCGACGCGACGGCATCCTGTCATTCTTATTTCCGACCAATATCAATATTTTAAACCAACAAATATTGCTAAATGTGGTACTGCAGTACTATTCTGTAATAACAAACTCACTTTTCGCCGCCGCCAATCCGCCGGTGAGGTTTGAAATTTATTTTAAATTAGTGATCTAATTTAAAATCACACCGCGGATTCCATGGTGTAAAAGTGGGTTTGTTCTTATAGAATAGCACTGCTGTAGAATGCTGATAAATATGACAGTAAAGTTTGTCAATATTAATGCTATACAAAATACATCTTTGATACGTCGAAAGCTATATTTATTTGTTTTTATTTACTTTTCGTCTTTGGTTTAAGCCAATTTTATTATCCGTTTCCTCTTAAGGTGTCTGACGCATGTCTTTCTATTAAAGGCTAAAACGAAACGATAAAAACTGCAAAACAAAGTTTATTGAGGTAAAGTGAACATTTTAAGCCACTTCACGTGTGGTAAATGTGTGACGTAGGTACATAATTACGAAGCATCGATATTTCATGAAAAACACTATTAGGTATCTTTAAATAGTACATACCTTCTCTGGATTCGAGTCATTATTTGTGTAATGATCAAGAATAGTAAATTTTCAAGTGCGGAAAATTTGTCATTTCTCACAACAAGTTGGAACGGTTATTATGAATTTGAACGACGTTTTTAGTCAACTGTTATTCAAAACAAAATGCTAACATAAGATTGCTATTTGCGCTTTTTTGTCGGACACGCACTTGATCATATTTATAATACACATTTGAAAACAGCTAAATAATGAATATTAATAAATAATAGTATCACATAAGTGTTTTAATACCTATTTATAACAGTTGCATACAAGACTTTATCTACACCCATGATATGAATCTTCTATAAAAGATTCTGAAACCAATGCGTTCCAAGAACTTAAAATTCATGAAAAGCTTCGCTGCTGTGAAAAGAGCGTGAATTACAATGTTCTTTTTTTGACATCCAGCAGTAAAAATTGTGGCTGTCTGATGAGCAAGCCTTTGACGCGGAAGAGATTTTTTTAAAAGCGGAGGAGTGTTTTTATCTTTTTTTTAAATTATGACATTGTATGTTTTAATGTTGGCAATATGCTAACTGTTTCAGAATCTTTAATAGTGGTTTTAAACGGTGGTGTAGATAAAAACCTTTATAAGTCCCAAACGGGTGTTATACTTATAATGCTGTATCTACTACATTTCATAATGATACTCCTTCGCTTTTTCGGTCCTTTCCACGCAAAGGGTTTACTCATCCATGAGACAACCACATTCTTACTGCTCGATGAGTGTTTTTTAGTATAATTGTATTAATTAAAAAAACAACAACATAGTCATTCACGTGCGTGTCACTACCTCAGCGTTGTAAAAAAAATGGGTGCGTGTACTTATGTAGGCGCGTGAGAAGTTATCCTTCTTTGGCATCGTTTAAAATTAGTTTTTAATTGCATGCAAATAATTAATTACAATAAATTAATAAGAGGTCTGGAAAAGGACACAGTCAATAAAGTTCAGTTTTAATTTGAAAAAAAATGGTTGCCTGTAAAGTCGGTTTTACGGGCGAAGATTTTACGTGACAACGTCTTTTTCTCGGTAGAATATTTATTGATATGAATATAATTAAATTGCACAATAGGAACAAGGAATTGAATGAAAATAAGAATTGCACAAATTTTAACTATAGAAATATATTTTGTTTACTAAAACATTGTACATGTAAACTTAAACTTAACACGAGAGACTCATCGTAACGTTACCGAGCGTTACACTTTTTCATAAGTGACTCCCAGCCGCAACCTAATTTAAGACGTTGTCACGTCAAAAATAAATAAATAATCAAAATATTCAATTAAAATCGCTACTGAATATAATTTATTAGAACATATGTGATTTGCACTTGTATGAAACTCAAACACGTAATCCGAATATACAAACTAGAAACATGTGGATAAATATTATAAATATGAATACCTATAACTGTTACTTTATTACAAAAAATAAAGATGTGGTTTTTGGTTCTACTACACCAATGGTCAAGAGATGGCGCTGTAGTCTCCTGAATCGCGCTTTGGTTCCGTTGTTCCAGATTAATAAATACTTTTGATAGGCCTTCACAATGCAGTCGTTAGCACCCACTAAATAGAGATTCTATTTCTATTTTGTTGGTAGATTTTCTTAATGTGCGATAAACACACAAGTAACAGCATGAAGTTGGTCGCTCCATATATAAACCCACAGTCGTGTTTTAATACCCTTCATTATACAACATTTGCATAAGTTACTATTATATTATTAATTAATATAAAAGGAACATAAATTAACTAAAAATAAAAGCAAAAATTTTCTTTATCTGAATTTTATAAATAAAATTAAACCGGCGAAATGTTGAAAAATATACTTACTTAGATACTTTAATACCGCTATTCAATAGTCCCACTTTTTTTTATTCAATGCATCATGCACAACACAAAACGTGATACTTTATATAAAAGTTAAATTATTTCAAAAGACAGTGCAAAAACTTTTGTTCCTTGAAAATAAATGATAAGATCTAGGCCGTGCATATTTTATTACTGAAAATAATGATTTCTATTGACTAATCTTACTTAAAGGCTGTTTGTTATTTACGTAAGGTGTGACGAATGGGTACTCAAGATAAAAGTCCGTCGCGTCCAGTTACTATAAGTAGAACTAATCAATAGACCGCACGCGGGTGCACGGTCTTATCACGTGCGTAGACGGTTTGTGTACATGTCTTTCTTATTTTCCCATTTCTTGGACGAATGAGTTCCATTCCTTTTAAAAAAATATATTTTCTTCAACCATATTCCGAATTAAATCTTCATGTTCCTAATTTCAATATATTTGTTAAACTGAAACAAATTACTGTAGGCCAAAGATTTGTAAGTAAACGGTCACTTGCATAGCATTCTTAATTCAAAATAAGGCTTAATTCTCTTTAACCACATTGCCTACTCCATATTTGCCTAAAGGTAAAAAGAAATAGAATAAAGTTTAAACATGATTAGCTTTAAAGATCAGAACTGTGGTGCAAGTGGGCCACTATTATTCCAAAGTAAATTAATATAACCTAATTATGAAACTATTTAATCCATGTTGAACAAACTAACAAATAATACAGTGTTAAATTATTTGACACTATATTATTTTTTAATCCATTAGTTTGTATGATTTATGTTATTAATAGTTAAACAAAATTTAAATGTTTCTATGTATACTACAACTAAATTGTTGTTTTGTGTGACATTATGAAATCAGAACCCAAACGTTTCTTTGCGAGCAGACTTTTTTAGCACATATTAAAGGGTATTCGAGACAGGGTTCTGAAAAACTATAAAGTTGTTACTTTTTAGTAGAGACACATAATGCACTATTATTAAATGCCTACTTAAAAAATGGCGCCACCAAAGGCCGCGTAGTTTCATCCATAATTATTGACTATTGAAATCGCACTAGCACAGAAATATTTTCCTGTAGAAGCTACGCAGCGAAAGCTTTGATGGTGGTCTTGGACTTTCCATGTGAATATAATGACTACAAGGATTTTTTATGACTTGAGGTCTCTGACGTCCTTGCTTCAATTCTCGGTATTACTTATATTGGGATGAGCTTTGTATGAAAACAGTCGTATATATCCAATATTTACCGGTAAATTTGAATTTAACAGTGTACATTATTATTTGTATTAAATTAATGTCACTACGATAACCAGTAGGCGAAAATTAATGCTAATGAAAACCAAATACAAAATTCGTAATACTATTTCCGTTAACATTGAGGCTATGAAAACAAAGATAATGAGTGACGAATTGACGATAAGAGAACCAGAGTGTAGTAAAAGGAAGGTTTTTCTTTCGTTTTTGAATCTACACTAACATAGGTAAGTTTACTCGATATTCTATTTATACTAATGTTACTGATATATTGTAAATGCGGAAGCGTTTGTTTGTTTGTGGATTGCGCGATAATAGTTCTACAGATTTTCTTAAGGCATTATGATTAACTCTCATATTTGCGTCGGCGCAGTTTTTGCGCGTTGTTTGCTCCTCGCTTATGTGCTTCGGGCATCCGGCTCTCATATAGGCTTCACCGCAGTGAAAGCAGAGATCATCGTTCTCCTGGCACATCTTGCGACCGTGACCAAAGCCAAGGGATTTAGTGCATTGCTCAACGGAAGATTGGTCTTGTCTTGTCTTGGCGACGGTGATCACTTACCATCAGGTGAGCCGTCTGCTCGTATGCCCCCTATAACATAAAAAAAAAACTATTCTTCTTTGTATATCTATATATACTTTCCCTAGAGTAGTCAAATTCTTCCATAATTTGGGTGACACTTGAAGAATCACGTGATTTTCGAGAGGATTGCGTGCCCTGCGACGGTATTTTACCGAAATTCTCTGGTATTCCTCAGAGACAGTTTCCGTTACGTGAGAGTTTGGTTTTTTGATCGCCTGTATTATATCCTCATCTGTATTGTATTTAAGCATATCCTTAATGATAACCTAAGGATCTTTGTTCTTGGCTGTTTCGGCTTTGAGTCCTTTTTGTTCGCCAGTTTTCTTGGTAAATTTCTCAAGTTGGATTTATTTGTGCAGCTGTTTACTTACCTTCTGGTTTTTGATTTTGAGAATGCGGTCTACGTGTACCCGCTGTTCTTAACATCCACTGCAATGCGTATTTTATTTACGACCGAATACTCGTGTCTTTCACATCTTTTGAAGATATAATCAGGCTATGTGTAGGTGTGTCTATTGCAGCAGTCATCTGCTATGCGGATGATACGCTGATAGCGGTTAGGGGCAAAGCATACGAGGACGTCCGGAGGTTGGGGTCGGCGAGTGCCTCGCTAATAATGGCGAGGATTGGGATGTTGGGGATCAAGGTGGCAGCGGGGAAGACAAGGGCGGTAATGTTCCACGGATCCAGGGGCAAGCCGCCGGCCGGGGCGTATGTCAGGGTGGGCGAAGCCAGAGTGCCAGTAGAGCCCACCCTGAAGTACCTGGGGTTAGTGCTAGACGCGAAGTGGCGCTTCGATGCCCACTTCAAGCAGCTGGCCCCAAGGCTGATTAGTGCGGCGGCGGCGCTCGGTAAAATGCTGCCGAATATTGGTGGCCCCAGCGCCAGCTGCCGCAAGCTGTACGCTGGGGTCATTAGAAGTATGGCCCTATACGGGGCGCCCATTTGGGCAGATCGCATAGGTGCGGGGAGTGAGGCCCTGCTACGGAGGCCGCAAAGGGTAGTGGCGCAAAGGGCCGCGCGGGCGTACTGCACCACGTCGTTCGCGGCCGTATGCGCACTGGTGGGGTCGCCTCCATGGGCGATTGAAGCGAGGGCACTGTCAAGCCTATATTGGCAAAGGGCGGAGGCCCGGCAACGGGGAGAGAGACTAACATCAGAGGAGGTGTTAGCCCACAGGAGGAGACTGGATGAGCTAGTCATGGAGCAGTGGGCCGAGGAGCTGGGGGCGCAGCAGTTCGGGGTGAGGACCCTGGAGGCGCTGCGGCCAGTCTTGGGGCAATGGAAGGAAAGGAGGCATGGGTCGCTGACCTTCCGTCTGGTGCAGGTGCTGTCAGGGCATGGATGTTTTGGCAGCTACTTGCATCGCATACGGAGGGAAGCGACCCCGTCATGCCATCATTGTGGCGCTGCCGAGGACACGGCGCAGCACACCCTTGAAGAGTGCTCGTCGTGGTCTCGGCAGCGCCATGATATGGTCATGGCAGTGGGAAGGGATCTCTCGTTGCCCAGCGTCGTTAAAGCGATGCTGGACAGCGACAGATCCTGGAACGCGGTCGTCTCCTTCTGTGAGGAAGTCATCCTACAGAAGGAGACAGCAGAGAGGGCCCGCGAGGGGGACGCCCGGGCCGGTCCTCTCCGTCGCCGACGACCGGGGGGAAGACGGCGGCAGTACGACCGCCTCTTTCCACCCTAGTGGGACTGCGGGCGGCGGACAGGGTAGTCCGTCGCTCGCGTTGCGCAGTCTCACCCGTCGAGGGAGGATGCCTAGGTGCTCCAGGGCATCCCCCTGACCATCAGGAGGAGGAGGAACCTCTGCCGGGTAACGTGGAGCGTCACCCGGATCCCACAAAACCCGTTCCGGCAGACGAGGGAGCACTGTTGGGTTTTTAGTGGGTAGCCCCCCCCCCCTTCATCCCGAACAGCCGCCGAGCCAGCCTGGCTGGGCGGGTGGGCGGGATTTGGGGGGAGGAGGAGTCCCACATAACCCCGCCACATACCGGCGGGGTATGCATAACGCATTTTCCCAACATAAAAAAAAAAAAAAAAAAAAAAAAAAAAAAAAAAGGTGTGTCTATTGCCGCTGGTGTTTGTTTCGGTGCCTGATATTTTAGAGCTTTTTATTTAACCTTATTGTTTCCTCTATTTGTGTTTGTATGTCCTTTCTTAAATTTCCCGAGGCTTTTATTTTCTCCTTCGCTGCATTGAAAACAACCCGTGCTCTGTCCATGAAAGACTTATTTTCTGACAGAGACGATAGCGTCTGCGTTATTGCTTCCATCAGGTTTTTACGAGCCCTTGGCTTTACATGGGTTCGGGAAGGATCCATATCGTCATCCTGGTTCACTAAGATGGGTGTTTTTTGAGTTGGAGTTCGACAAGTCATTTTGACTTAGGTTAGGTTTTGGATTTTAAAAATCTTGTATTTTATTTTATTTTTAAACTTAAAATTATATGGCGCATGCCAATATAAGCCCTACAAATCCTAGTATTTTTAAAGCTAATAAAATTTGAATTAATAGTAATATTTAAAATTTTGCGTTCAAATGAATGAAAATGTATAAAAAATTTAAAATCGAAGATTAAAAATATTTAAACTTAAAAATTTAGGATTAAAATAAATGTAAAAGATAAAACTAGCTTTACTTAATAGTGCGAAATAAAAATTATAAAAATCGGACGAAAATAAAACTAGTTATGTATTTTTTAAAAATGAAATTTAAATCACCCCTAAATTTTTTGTGTGTGGGTGTTTATAGCCCTGTTTAGTACAAAATGTGAACCTTAACATGGGAAAACTTATTCTTTAATAAAAATTAAATTTATATCCAAAATGATTTTTTTCATGAAGTTTTTAAATTTTTCAAATTTTCAATTTCATACAAAAGACATCAACGCGCTTTTTGTTTACAATGATGTCAGGCAATTTACTATGAAAGGTTAGAAAAAGTGAAATAATACATTTTTTTTAAACTATTGACGCTAATTCCACTTTTTAAACGGATTAAGTTAAAAGAAAAAAATCTATTATCTACCTACAAAATTTCAAACGAATCCAAGTATTCTTAATATTTGAAAAAGAGCTTCCACTTACAGATCACAGTAAATTGACACTACCTTTTAGTGGTTTTGTGTGTCTGTCGGTGAGTAAGATTTCAAGGCTCCATGGGTAAGGGGATTGGGTCAGGGTAGGCAACGGTGCGATTGATATTTTTAGTGCTGCGTCTAAAGGCTATGGTGGCTATTTATCATCGGGCAGACCATACACTTGTTTGCCACCCTTTTAACTTGAAATAAATAATAATTGGATAATTAATAATAATTTAATAATTTTAGGCTCGATCCTGAAGTAGCAATAACTTTTTTGTTAATCTTAAAAAGTAGTGGTAATGAATGAATAATAATGGTGGCGTAGTTCTGATGATTTATTCGTTAAAACCGAGAAGCTTGATTGCGCAGTTAAGACACTGACTTATAAATTACTCCAGAAGCTAGAACTAATAATACTCAGTTATAAATTCCGGGTAACTCATAACGGTTTTTTATTCTCATAATAAGCAGACCTTGTTATTGTGACAACTTAATAACGTATTCGCTTACTACATATTATGAATACACATACATTTCTGACTAGATAAAATAAAAATAATAACTAAACACTCAAACCACTGCTCCAAAAGTTATCATCATATCATTAACCTTACAGAGGTTAGAACCTAGAACTTTTTACGCAGCAGACTGGATCGCTACCATTGCACCAATGGCTTGTGAATAGACAACGATTCAAGTCCAGAACCAGAGTGGTATGTGTGTTCTCCTTGTTTATTTCTACCATATTCGACCTTCTAGGCCAAAGCCACTTGTTTTTAGTAGGAGAATATATATACTTTTCTGGCGGATGTCTACAACCACTAGAATGTTCCGCCGTTTACATATATTTATGAAACAATTAAAGGAACGTTCCCTAAAAAATTATGAATTACTATCCCGATGACAACTTTTGCTATCATCAGGTACATAACTGTAACCCTCAAGCTCAGAATACAGAACAAACCCTCAGGATAGGTTGGCAATTTATTTTTACGCTCAATCATATGTAAATTACAACATATTAAAAAAAACAGGTAATTAGCAGTTATAAAAACAGTTTTTTCCACGTTAAATTTTAAAGGGTGAAGACGCAGCTGTGACCTAACTTACTTTACGGTATTTTTTTTATAAACGCATAATAAAACATCATTTAGAAGAAATCTAGATTTGTGGGAAACTGGTTAGTCAATTGGTTCAGTTACAATTAGACTATTTTTATTTTCGATTGAATTCAATTCCGTCAGGGCTACCAAAATATAATCTTATTGTCAGACCAGCAGAAACCTTTTAATATTAAGAAAAAAATTCTGTTATTTCGTTTTAAAATCAAAATAATGTTTTTAAATAACTTATTTTCAACCCAGAATGAGTTTTATATTTACAATAAAAAATATAAGAATTATGAAGCTTATTGTTGGCGAGAGATTTTGAACCTCTTCTACCGACTGCTACCGTCGCAGCCCAGACTCAGACGCTGGGGTAGAGCCGTAGGAGTGGTCGCTCGTTAAATAAGCTATGGGTGCTGAAAAGTCAACGGCGAAAAACTATTTCAATAAAAAAGATATTTTCGAGAAAAAAGAAAATCGGAAAGACAAGTCGCTCCACTATGATTAAGAGCTAACGATGCTGCTGAATCCAGATTGCAATGCTGACTTATCTTCTGTCCAACCCAGTATAAGGGGCCATTAATCATTAAAATCCTATCAAGTAAACCTTCCAAAAGCCATATCATTTTATTTTTTCCGTATTCTACCTTTAACATATTTTAATGCTAACTTATCTTCTGTTCAACCTAGCAGAAGAGGCCATCAAAAATTAAAATTCCATCAAGCAAAACTTCCAAAAGCTATATTATTTTATTTTTTCCGTATTCCAACTTAAAAATCTTGTTATTAACAGGTAAACTTGAATAAGTAAAAAGTTTACATTTACAATACGATAATGTGTAGTTTGTTATATAAATATATCTAGTGCTCCGATGTGACGCTGCTATGACGCACAAAACTTGATTTATTCAATAAATATTCTAAATCTCCAGCGATAAAGCTATTGGTGATAAGTAAGCTGGCAAAAACAAAGTGTATTTTGTTCTAAATCATAAAACGGACTCTTTAATAAAAAAACACTCTCTGCAATTCGGTAAAATAATAGAGCTACCTAATCCTACCTTTAAGAACAAAGGTTAGCCAAAAAAAATATGTTAGAAGAGAAGAAAACTTACTCATTCACAGATCGTGAATTAATTATAAACAAAATACATGGAATTAAAAAGACAAAAAAGATTTTCGAAAGTAATTAAAAAGTTTTCTATAAAATTGCCACAGCTGTAATAAAATGGTCACACTACATCACCTTAAACTGGGCGCCTGAGCCTAAATATCGGAATCAGAGATGAATGATTCCGGAAATTACCGTACAAGCTTGTGGCTTACCTCTATTTGGACATCATTACCTTAGAAGAATCTGGGTGATGGTGACATACTTATAGTACTATAGAAAAAAATTAGAATGTGTTAGGAAATACAGAAGCCGCCCTTTTAAATGGTGCCATAATTTTATAGAACCCATACATCAAAAACACGTTGGAAATATTTCACAGAACAGCAGTTCATCTTCATCATCAGTCTATTAATGTCCCCATTGCACTGCTGGGACACATGACTTCTCTAAGTGTCTTTTCACATGTACACGGCCACGGCACGGTTGCCGTGCCGTGTAAAATAGTAATGTATGAGCAACAATGAGAGCTTTCACATTGCACGGCGACCGTGCCGTGACCGCGTGTCAGCCGTCTTTATCCACTATAAGCACGGTTTTGACGCGGCAACCGTCTTTATAGTCTTGTATGGACTTGTATAGACGCGTTCACATGAACACGGGCGCGATACGGCACGGCGAGCGCAAATATACCATTCGACAGTTAAAATCATAGGGGAACGGACGGACGATTGTTGCAGAATATCTGTCGAAATCGATTTTAATGTGTTGATTTCGCTAGTTGAAGCGCGTCCGACTTTATGGGATAAAACCATCGCGTCTTATAAAAACAGGAACGAGACAAAAGACCGCTCCTATATTTGATACAAAATAGTCACTCAATATGTTTCGTATATTGTTTGGTGTAAGTCCTCCGCGTGACTGGGTGTGTCTTGGGACATCTTCTAGTCCTGTAATAAAATCTGTGTCCTCCACCTGGTAACCATCTCGATCACGAACAAAGTTGTGTAGTACAACGCAAGCTTTGAAGATCGCGACTGCAAAATCAGGTTCGACGTTAATTGGTCTGTGGAATATTCTCCATTTATTAGACAAGATTCCAAAGGTGCATTCTACATATCTGCGACCTCTGCTTAGGCGGTAGTTAAAAATTCTTTTTTTAATTGCAAGATTACATCCACCGTACCGACGAAGTAAATGTTGATGAAGTGCAAATGCTTCGTCGCCAACTAGGAAATATAGCACTTCAACGTCTTGTATTCCGCTAATACATTTTTAGTAGGTAGTTCATGTTCATTTCTTATGATTGATTTCCACAGCGATGATCTCTTATATATTGAAGAGTCGCAATCTTTACCGTAACTTCCTATGTCCACATAGACAAAGCGGTAGTTTGTGTCTACTACGGCCATTAAAACATATATTCTCTGACGTATGTAATAAAGTCGACGCTGACGACGTCGATACAATAGGAGTAAGGCTATCTTTTTTTGTTCCATGATAATAGACGTCGTCGTTCCCCAAAATTCTCGATAATACTGCAACATCCATAGCCGGCGACCGTGTGTAAGCCGTATACATGTGAAAGAGCTAACACGGTTGCACGGCATGGCGGCCGTGCCGTGACCGTGTGCATGTGAAAAGGGCCTTCGGATCTCTGACCTCGCGCGGCCACGCGAACTCAGTGCGGATTGCTGGGTGCCTTCGGAATCTCATCCAATGACCGACCACTGTGTAAGTTGCTTTTACTCCAACGATCGCAGCAAAACGCGCTAACCACTTGCGCCATCGAGCTCCTCCACACAAGATTACATTGTCATTATTCGTTGGCATGGACGGGATGCTTTCCATCGCCTATTGAAAGTGATATTTGACCAATGGCTAAACAGATCTTTGCGTACACAAACACAGTCATAAAAAGAAGAAAAATTAAAACGTGTCTTTTATACATATGGTAAATTGATATAAGTGCAATGCAGAATAATTATTAGCATCTGAACATAAATCTTGTAAGGATTCAGCAAAATAATAGTGATCTTCCTTATGTGATTCTTATCCAATTTCTGAATCAAATATAATTATTTAATATTATTCTATATTTAATTTTTTTGCCCCCATAATTATTTGTAGTATAACTGTACAAATTTTAGGAATAGGATAGTAGTCCGAACTAACTAATTATTACCTCTTTAAATGTTCTTCAAGTTATTTATACATATGTAGTTCACAATTTTTTTACTCTCTTACCTATTACATATTTTTTAACACGACTACAAGATGAAAATTATTAATGACTGACAAATGCTATAAATTAACATAGCTAAATAATTTTTATTTAACAAGGTATTTATGTAGTAACATTAACACACTCAAATTATTGGTTGCGTTATGTTGCGCCTCTGTCAAAATAAAAGAAGCATTTCTTTATGCATTAATTACTTATAAGAAGTATAACGATTTTACAGTCCCGGTCTTTTCTTTAATGAAGATATTTATGACTTAGCTCAAAAGATAAACTTTATCATTGAGAAAAATATTCCATTCTATTCGCTATACTTACGTTGCGCTAATATTTGACTAACATTCACTCCCATCTCGATATCTGAATGAATTTATAACCAAATATTATTCACAAAGTATTATCAGTCAATTAATGTCCTTACTGCTGGGGCATAGGATTAGATGGAACTGGAAGGCCAACCCTACGCCAGCGACTGCAAATCCAATAATCGAAATCGTTATGCAATCGCGCATCACGAAGAAACACGAGCTTGTCTCGAGGCAAGGCGATTACGTTACGAGTCCGTTTAGTGTGCGTTGCTGAAGGGAGTTAATTTTTGTATGAAAAAAAAAATACGGAACAGCTCAAGTTGATACGGTGACGATCCCTTTCCGAGTCAATATGTCTGCTTTGACCATTAACGTGCCTTCTGAAGCAAGGAGGAGCTCGTGCTATTACATTTTTAATCAACCATCCTGTGATCGATCACCGCGAATTTTACTTCTACAATCGCTGATCCAGCACGCTAACAAGTATCTCGCAGTTGAGCTTGAACTTGGTACCAACATGTATTCCTATGAAAAAAATACATAAATAATAAATCATTGTAGCTGCTTAGGAGGAGTTCAGTGACATGACGGTTACACGTAGTAGCGCTTGTATTAGTTTGTCAAATGTTATTAGTAGTTCGTAGAAGAAAGTGACAAATATTCCACGATCATTTCGACGACAAAATTGCCTAAAAATCGAGTTCGGTTGCCAGTCTGAACTTACGAATTCCTAAAGTTAAAAATAAAACCTCTAAAATTCCTCTAGTTTCACTGTTAACGAAAGAAAACGTGGCCGGCCTGGGTGTTGTGGACATATATCACTGGAAAGGCTGGATAGGAATTTAAAAAAAAACCTTAAATTTACCAAAAATCTATATGTATATGTTACCGGCCAAACCCAATATCAGGACAAACTAGTTTTGCCTAGGCTAAATTAGTTCTTCTTATACGCGATAGGATTAACTAGTATAGCCTAGTCCAAACTAATTTGTCCTAAGCCCGACAGGATAAACCAGTTTAGCCTAGGCCAAACTAGTCGATCCTGATATAAATACGGCCTAGTCTAAACATTATAGAATATCTAGGAAGTCAAAATAAATAGATAAACTGAATAAATACTCCGTAATTGGAAAAATAAGAATTTTTATTAAAACGTCGTCGTTAAAAGTTATGGATAATTAGTATCGCAAGTACCTATTACTATTCTTAACTTTTTTGAAGTGAAAACTTAAGGTGCGATGGGCATTTTTTAATATATATTTTTTTCTAACGAAAATTTAATCTAGCATTTAAATGCTTAAAATATTAAAATAAAACTATGTTTTTTTTAGTTTTAAGATTTGAGTTTTCAATTCTATCAGCACTCTCGGAGTGCCACCGCCATATTTGTTATTTATTTTTAGACGGTTGTCTACTTCCTGCACTTCCTTGCACTTTCTTGGCACTTCCTGGTTAGGAAAGTGCCTTTGAATAAACATTTTAATTAACGGGGTTTGTGTAAAAGCGTGATCTAATTGCGACAGTTTTAATTTCAGGAAGATTACATAGTGAATAACTTGTGTACTCCTTTCTGAAATATTGTGATTATTTCTAGGGATGGTATAAATTCGGTAACTGTTAGCTATGGGATTTTTGTGTAAGATTTGCTTTATTATCAGATTACTTCATCATCGACACATGTAATCTAGTACGAGCGACGGCTGTGGCCTTGCGTTAAAACAACGGCTTTCAGTGTTAATTGGTTATGCACATTGTACTATGACGATGGTAACGACGGAGCGTATACGCGTTAGGCGCTTCATGTCAATAGGGTCATTGAATGATACTCCCCCAGTTGTGACGTCACAACCTTTACAACAAACAGGTGAACACCATCAGTCACGCATATATGGAATTTAAAATAGCATCCGAGCAACTCTACAACGGATGTTCTATATGGAATAGTAACCGCTGCGACATTAGTAGTCAACAGCGAATTCAAATTTGCGATATGTTTTTGTTTATGCCATTGTCAACAATGCTTCAGGCTCACTTTTACCAAAGTTCTTAATGCAAAAAAAGGCTAGGCTACGGTTAAATTCAAATAGAGATAAAATAAGTCTAAATATGATTAGCTTTTAAATTTTAATTAAGAACTTAGGTGCAAGTGGGCCAAAATGTATGATTCTTAGAACTTAAGATTAAATTTGACCTTTTCATTGTTTAACAACGCAACATTTTAAGTTAAGAAAAGAATTCGAAAACTATTCGTAATGGTTAAAGTTTTTGTCACTTTAACGCTAAAGTTTTGACTAAGTTTTCGTAAAAAGATATAATATATATAATAATGGCTGTTCCATTTCTTTTTTCATTAGTTTCTTTGACTTTACAAGTGTTTTTTATCATATATAGCGATTTAAATAGTTACTTTATTATATGTTAAATTTTAAATGCAGCTAAATATAAAACACAGAAAAAATATATCGTAATCGTGATGGGCTAAAACGACTTACTTCAATTATCAACAGATCAATGACCATCGAATTAAATTATCGATAGGTTAAAAGTCAGATATAGATGCTTGTCCTATCTTCCAAATGAATACGTTTACTTTTTTTAAATCTCCTTCACTTCTTGAAGTAATCATTGTGTTTGATGAAATTATCAAATTGTCAATTTTTTTCATTATGCTTCGTTACATTTTTATAAATTTCATAGCTATAATTGTAAAATTTGGTTTTACTTAGACAACAGAGAAATTATTTTGATCACGGTTGTTATTTTGTTAATTGTTTGGTATTGTATCTATCTATTGAATTTATAAATACAGCAGTCAATAAAAGGCAATACTTACAAAATATTCTGCTGAGCTTTGATCTGCGAGCGTGGGTGAAAGCAGGCAGCCAGGCGAGGGGGGTGCAGTTGCAGCTGGTGGCGGCGGTGCGAGCGATAACAGTTCGCCTGCAGAAGCTGATGCGCCGCCGGCTGCGGCCAGGTTACGCAGCCGGTCAGCCAGGTCGGTGCGACCCGTCTCTCGTCCACCAGCTTCTTTCTCCTCTCCTCCACAAAGATTGTCTATTATTCTTGGCCGCCGCAGCTTTCGAGACGCAGCGCGCCATCGTCGCAACCGACATGCTGCGTTGTTCAACACTTCTTCGGTACGGCATGGTTGTTGCTCCTCCTCCGATGGTCCAGCGTCCTCCTGATCATCTATAAAAGGCAGCGGCTGTTCTGCAGCAGACGGCGAAGGCCCGTCAGGGTGCACTCCTTGCCCGCTCGCTGGGACCAAAAAGTCACGCAGGGCAAAAGCCAACTTTTGATCTTCGCTTAAGCCTGCTGGTGCATTCTTAGGACTGCTCAGATTGGCCGGCATAAATCCTCTACTCTCTATTTTCTCTTCCTTAGCGTCATTTTTTAAGGCACCGTTCTCATTTGAATTGAGATCCACGTTTATGTCTTGACTATACGAAGGCATTTTACGAATTACTTCCGATCTATTTTTCACTCATAGTAAAATTTAGTGCGTATGACAATTATTATTATGTACAAATTTTATTGACAACTGAAATAAAGGCTTGACTAGAAAACTGAGAATAAATATTTCTCTCTCGAATCAACAAAAACAAAAAGTCACAAACGATCCGCATATTTCAAATTCAGAACAGAAGAAGGCGGCTCAATCCAAACTTTTTTATCTAATCGATTATTTTGGTAGGTAACACTAATATGCCGTTCCGAAAGTTAGCTCACTCAACCAAAGACGAAAGTACACCGTGAAGAGAAAGTACTACACGAAACCATCATCATGAGAATTCACGAGATCCGTACTGCTTTATTGTTAGTAAATTACATGCATAATCGGCTTCGAATCGCCTATACAGGCAGTGTACGCAAACTGAACGGAGCACTACTGGCTAGCGCTGTCATCGTTGGTTGTACATATATGCAATATTCTCGACAGTATTAAAGACTTCTTGTTTGTATTGACGTACACTCGGCATGCGCGATAAGGTCCGACTACACCAGCGCCGTTCGTAGCAAATGCGAGCGTTACTTGAAAATTATTCGTAGCGCCATCTCCAGTAGTTACTGTAAAACTCCATCTACTTGAACCATATCAAGCGGCTGCCAAATATAACCTCGACACTGCTTTATTTGTGGTTATATATGCAACGCTTGCTCACGATACGATTGTATAGTAGTCGTGACTCGTTAGGTGTCACTATACTGAATTTAGGAGTAAATAAAAATATAATCAAATCTTACTAATTAAGTGGAAGTACTACCTGTTCATTTGATGTTTAAAGGTAAAAATTACGGTACCTATGGGTAACTACTAACTACTCTAGAACAAGAAAGATAGCGAAAAGGTTTCTATAAGGGCATGAGCCACTTGCATTCTTCATTCAAATTAAGGCGTAATCCTATTTAATACGTCATTAGTCAAATAGAGAAAGAATGAGGCTTAAACATGACTAACTTTAAAATTTAAATAAAGAGCTTTGGTGCAAGTGGGTCTTAATATGTCAAGTTCTAAAAACTAGCCTGGACTGGCCTCTGCATAGGTGCTCAATTAAAAAACATGTTTGCCCTCTAATGTCAAAACACTTGAAGGAACACCACAGAATATGCCAACATTGCCTCGTAAATAGTTTAGTGAATAAGGTAGTTTCAGAAACAATATTTTGACTAATTTGTAGTTTTTTTTACTAGAAAAATCTATGATAGTTGATCGAACAGAAAAATAATAAAATCCACCGTATAATGGCATATAAATAAGACTAAATTGTGAATATGACTTAACACACTGTTTACGCTAAATAGTAGATTGTTTACCAAGGGAGTACAGAACAATTTTAAAGAACAAGGGATTCATCTGGCAAGTCATAATTCAACCCAAAGTTTTTTTTTATGGCGAGGTAGGCAAATGACTTTACCCGACCTGCCCCCCTAGCATGAGTAACAAAACGCGATATGATAAAGCGATATATCGACATTAACTGTCAAACTACTATGGAGTTTGACAGTTGAGTGTCGATAAATCGCTATATCATATCGCGTTTTGTTAGTCATGCTAGGGGGGCAGATGTTAAGTGGTGATAAAGTCTATACGATATCTATAAATATAACTGGGTTTTATTTAAATATCCATAGTTCCGACATAATGGCAAAATAATGTCAATATATACCTAGGTAATAAGACTTATAAGTTTTATATATTCATTAAATAAATAAGGAAAAATTTATGTATTTTAACGTTCAAGTTTCAGATCGTCACAATTTATCTGACAATTTGGAACATTCAAACTCTTTTTAGAACTGTTTGAATTTACAACCGATTAGTGCTCATTCAAATGTTTGTACTGATTCATCGACGCATTATTATATGAATATTAATAGCGCCATGGTTGTTTAATATTGTACGTATGTTGTAATTTTTCCAACTTATCAAGGACAGGGGTCAAAGTGGTCTGCTATTTATACAAATGAAATTTTAAGTGTCCATTCAACGGGGAAATGCCGCCAGCCTCTTGGGCACCCTACCCTGCGAGCGCAGCGATTTGGGGTCGATTTTTTTATATAATATAGATTTATTTTTAGTTTGATATAAATATTTAGTTTATTTAGTAGTTTTAGTGTCATAATATTCACATTTGATTGATACTTAATTACTTAGATTCATGAAAAAATAAATAGTTACCTACATTAATAAATTATTATTATTACCATACTAATAGTTATTATTATGATTCTTGCTATCGGTCGCACTGGTAAAACCACGTAGGTAAGACACTCTTTGGTTTCTCAAAATTAAAAATATACTTTTGAGCTTCTTTCTGCCCTCTTATTACCAAAAACATCAATTTATCTCACCGGTTATGTATAAGTATTAGTATAAGGTAATATTCCATATAAGCAAATAAAATCTGGGTTACCGACAACGGGGAACCATTAATTCTTGCAAACCATGTGAGAGATTACAATACGAATGTAACCGATTAATAATGATTGCAACAATTTGTCGCAACATGATCATGCGCATTACACCATGAAGGCTACAAATTGTTAGGGGAATACCATCATTTAGCATACTAAGGACATATTTAATACATGCATTCATCATCACCTCTGCTTTAAACGACTAACACCATCAACGAGGCACACAAAATTTCAGTATCCCCAGGCAGCGGTCGTGTCAACATTGAATAATGTGTCTTTGGCTATTGACAGCATGTTTGGGTCTTATTCCTACCAACACTCCTCCGAACAACGTTATCGTTATTCAGGGATTGCCAACGCCAATAATACAACCGACGACAGCCCCAGTGACAAATACTACCACCACCACTACAACAACTACAACGACCACGACAACTTTTCGGCCAATCATCACACAAACACCGCCGGTCACCGCATTCCCTACAGGTGGAGTCGCTTTAGCAGCTGTTGTAGTATGTAACGATTCAGATGTAATTTGTGTTGCTAATCCTGATGACATCGATACAGGCTCGCTCCCTATCGACCCGAGGCTGGGAACTACGCCAGCGACGTCGGCAGCGCTGCGAGTCCCATCTAT
Organism: Chilo suppressalis; assembly: GCA_902850365.2. Classification (NCBI taxonomy): domain Eukaryota; kingdom Metazoa; phylum Arthropoda; class Insecta; order Lepidoptera; family Crambidae; genus Chilo; species Chilo suppressalis. The sequence goes on along the minus strand of OU963897.1, from coordinate 15,482,630 downwards.
AACCGGATACAGTGCCCAAGCACCATCCTTCGATACAGCTGTGAAATTCCCAAGAGAGAGACGAAGGAGAAGTTTGGAAGACAAGGAAAATGTTTTAAACGGTGCTTTGTTTAGTTACAAAAGCCTAATTCATAAAATAACAAAGAGACAAAGCTGTTCATGTGTACCCGTTGGTACGTGTGCAAATCAAGGATCGAATAATGGTGGTGGGCTCATAGACTTCAGAATTGTTACACCGGTAAGTAGTGTTTCAATTTTTCACAGTTGTTGATAATAACGAATCTCATATTTTATTCGCATCGTTATAGGGCCAATGCCCCCCTGGCCAAGTATATTGTTGTGGTGGTACGACTTCCTCGATAGCGTGCGGTACATTGCAAGCTACGCCCAATATTGCTGTGCAACCCGGTCCTGGACAAGCTAATTATGGAGAATACCCATGGCAGGTAAACTGCAGTTTTTTTTGCTGTTTTTTTTATTCCTGCTTGTTTGCTTCATTTTCATTGTTTATATTATCTTGACATGCATTCTAAGAAAAAATAGGATACTTTAATTAAAAACTCATTTTCTAGTCTAATAGTAAAAAACGAACCTTATTAATTACGCAGCGTTTTGTTTGTGTTCATCTAATTATTTACCAATGACATCTGAGTGATGTTTAAAAATGCATACCTACCCCGCCATCGCCATATATCAATAGTTGTGAAAACACTGCTTTTTTCTCAATTTGTTTTTATTGGACAAGTCATATCATGAATTAAAATTTTAATGTTATAAATTGCTTTGCGCATTTCAGGCATTGATTTTAACGAAACAGAATGAGTATATTGCAGGAGGAGTGCTAATTGACCAATTAAACGTTCTGACTGTCACCCATAGATTGCTTCCAAATATGTAAGTAGTTTTCTCGAAAACTTTTTATTGATGAATGATTATTGATAATTTATTATATTTACATGCTATTTAATATCTAAAGTAAAGGTCAGGTCAGCAGCGTCGGTGTAAAAAGTTTGCAGTCCTAAATAATCGAATGACGTGACGCACGTTTCACTACCACGGCGCCGAAACTTTAATGAATTTTATGTTTTTGGAACACCCAATGGTTTCAAAATCTTTTATCGGGGATTCCAAGGGATTCATATAAAAGTAGTAGATTTAGACTTGTATGCACCTGTTCATAATTAGGTATTTATACACTTATGTGATACTAATAAATCATCACACGTGGCTTCGCCTCACCTACATTCGTGTTTTAATACACCTCATTACACAACAGTTGCATAAATAACTAGTACGTGAGAAAAGTTTTTTTTTTATATATAGGTTCGAAGAATAACTCCGCCCCACCTCATATTAAGTGACGGCGGAGTTCAGACGCGAAGATAGCTAGATAGGTATAGCAGTATTTCTAATTAGAATAATACTTACAAACTTACCGATTTTTTTAGTGTTTCAGGCACAGCTCCCAATATTAAGGTTCGATTAGGAGAATGGGATGCTGCGGGAACCTACGAGCCTGTTCCATACCAAGAGTACACGATACAGAGAGTGTTCACCCATCCCTCGTACAACCCCAGTACTCTTCAGTACGACATAACCGTATTGCGACTGGCGAATCCAGTGCCTTTTACCCCGGCAGCTGGGTCAGCTGTCACTATTAACAGAGCTTGTCTTCCGCCTAACGCAGCTTCGACTTACGTTGGGCAAAGGTTGGTTAAAGGACTACGTCAAGTTTTATAAGAAACCAATGTTTACTACCTTTGATTTATTGGAATAAAGTTCCTTATAGCACGGTATGGAACAACGGACTTGGCGAAAAAAGTGTAATGCTAAGACACGGACTAAGAACTCACGGAGCGGTTTTCCCGCATTCGCCGAGGGCGGCCGCAGAGCTGCTTTATTTTAAAACTCACAAGACCACAGTTTTCTGCGATCCCGCAGCTGCGAGATCGGGTGAAACCCTGCGCCCGCTGCGTCTGCGCCCACAGCGGGTGCCGCAAATACCCGCCGCTCTGCGGGCGCAAATCGCACTGTGAGTTTTGCTTTTGCGTTTTACCCACAATTTCACAATTCTACGCGAGTTGCGTTGCGCAGCGATCGCCACGATCGCGGGAGGAAATTGCGCCGTGAGTTTTTAGACTAAGATTTTTCCGTCACCTTTTCCGGCACGACCGCCAGCTGTTTCGTAGCGTATTGTACGATTATACGTATACTATGCTTGTGCCACACCTGCGCTACGAAGCTTTGATACTAAATTGCGCTAACCGTTCAGTTTTGAAATAAAACAGCTCTGCAACCGCCTGTGGTTAGCGCGTTCGACTGCGATCGTTGAAGTTAAGCAACTTTTGCAGTGGTCAGTTATTGGATGGGTGACCAAAAATCATCTATCTTGAGTTCCTTCGTGCTTCGGAAGGTACGTTAAGCCGTTGGTCCCGCTGCATCAGTCGTTAGCACCCGCAAATCCGCACTGGGCCCGCGTGGTGGGTCATGGTCCAATCTCCCTATTCTATCCATAGGGAAGGCCTGTGCCCCAGCAGTGGAGACATTAATAGGCTGATGATGATGAGTTCATCTGATTATTCCACACATGCATGGTAAAATGTGCAAAAGTTTGTTTAAGTTCTGTTTCGTTCGAACTTTGAATTAAGTACGCTGGTTCAACGGCACTTACTTTATCGTCTCCCAACACCTCTTTTTATGCGTGTCAAATTATAGCTAAGCTATCGTCTAGTCTAGCTTCTATTTTAGACACGAAGCCCGATAATTCATTATAGTACAGTCAATCTGTCGAAAAAAAAATCGTTTCAGTGAAAAAAAAACCTAAAGCATAAGTCTTGTTTTTTCTGTTGCCAAATGACGTCAGTAAGTCACCTTGGCGATGGGCATGTTCAACTCGTAGGCGTTTTTTGAAAAACTCAAAAAAACCCGCAAAAAAAAATTAAAACGCATTTTTCTTATTTTGTATGCATTTTAGAAACTTTTTTTTCAACCATAATTGTAGAGGGCGTTGAGTACTACAATTTATGTTATTGTTGCAATCTCGCACAACAAAAAATGCGCATTGTAGGTGGCGCTAAAGTCTCAAAAAAGTGTTTTTTAACTTTTTCAGCCTGAAAATATCATTTTAATGGAAAACTTTAAATGGAAAAGTTGTTCCGTACATAATTACCAACAACTTTTGTAAAAACATTTTTTTTAAATTACTTTTGTTTTCAAGTTACAGTGCAATACAGCGCTACGTATACAACACAGTGAGTGCCAACACAGTGGGCCAATTCGGCCGTCTGCTGTATTCACAAAGTACATTAGTAAATTATTACAATCATGAAAAAAAATAAAAAATAGTAAAACGTACATTGAAATGTGCACTGCAAATGTGTACTTGAACGGCCCAAAACCGCTCTATTGGATTTTTCATACCTGCGCAATTTATAACTTGAAAACGGTAAGTAATACAAAAAAATTGTTTATACAAAAGTTGTTGGTAATTATGTACGGAACAACTTTTCCATTTAAAGTTTTCCATTAAAAAGATATTTTCAGGGTTTTTTTTATTTTTTTTTGAGTTTTTCAAAAAACGCCTACGAGTTGAACATGCCCATCGCCAAGGTGGCTTACTGTCGTCATTTGGCAACAGAAAAAACAAGACTTACCCTTCAGGTTTTTTTTTTACCACTCAACCTACAGATTGACTGTACTATTACGACAGAACGAATTCAAGTTTCGAACGCAAATTTTAGCGCATTTAGTACCAGAGCCACTCGAAGCTTCGTCGCGTAGGTGTGGGAGAAAAACATAATAGACGATAAATTTGTATGTGTAGTTCAAGCAGTGGACTCAAGATGGAACTAATTCAAATTTCGTACGCACATTTTAGTACATTTTAGTATCAAAGCTTCGTCACGCAAGTGTGGGAGAAGCATACTTATGTTCTTCTTCGTTACTTCGGGTTGTGTACAACCGAGTGTTCCACGGCACTTACGTTTGCATTTTTATTCAAGTTGACATATTTTCTATATTATCTTTTTATTTCCCTGTTATAAAGAGGCATGTATCAATTTTTCCAAATGCTCTAAGTTCTAAGGTTATCAACCCAAAAAAATAATTTTACTTTGATAATTTGTTTTTCGTTAATTCCTATAGCTCTTTTGTTTTTTAATTATCTGAAATGACTGAGATGGCCAATTTTATGCATTTTTATTTTAAGGTCAAATATGATGGGTATTTACATTTTCACAGCCTTTTATTGATTTTTTTTGTTCAAAAATTTATATGTACCATGGATTGAAAATACAATTTTACTTCGTAATTGTGTACTTAGTACCCAGTGAACAATCGAAAAATAATATTTGTTTACAGGTGTTGGGTATCAGGATGGGGGAAAGATATGTTTGGTAATCAAGGGCAATTTCAACAAATTTTGAAGGAAGTAGATGTGCCAATTGTAGCTTCGGCTACGTGTCAGAGCCAACTGCAGACAGCCAGGCTCGGTCCAAATTTCGTTTTAGACACAACATCCTTTATATGTGCTGGAGGTGAAGCGAACAAAGATTCTTGTACAGTAAGTTTCAATGTTATTATATTTTTATTTTTAATCATTTATCTGCTAGTTTAATATTTTCTTTAGATTTAAACATCTCTAATCTAAAGAAAATGTTTTACTAGAAAAGAATCTACACGATCTAGGTTTTGAGACGGAATTCAAACCCGCATCTTTTACTGATTTTCCGCCAAGATGCAGGTTCGAATCCCGTATCCCGTACCTGAACCGACCAAATTTTTTTTTTAGTATTTGTTTTCTTAAATTAGAATGTTATTAGATATGAATACTGGAAGTTGCCCGCAAACTTTGTCTGCGTGTATTTTATAGATAGAATTTAAGAAATCCTTTCAATTTCGATTAAAATTCCATCGAACAACCAGTAAGTCTCGTTTATAGGTACTTTTTTGAGAAAAACTAACGCAACTATATATTACACACATCAAATAAATCTAAGCAACATGCATCATTTACGCAAACTGCAAGTTATATCAGTGAAAAATTTATATTATCGTCATGAAATGTATAATTTATTCAAAAGTTCTGTTGCTTTAGTAACTAGCTAAAGAATATACCTCAGTATTAAACATCGGTCAAAAGTTCATGTTGCTTAGACTTAGACTTTGCTTAGACATGTTACTTTTCATTGGAGTTATCACGTTTTTTACCAAATTGAGCTCCTGAAATAGTCAGAAGTGCCAAAAATTATACCTATAATTTTAGTAACTTAAAGAATTACAATCAATTACTTGAGAAAAAAATTATCTATAATTTTTCCCAAGTATATTTTGGAGATAGTGTACCCAAATTTCAAAAAGGCTTTTATTGTCTTTGCAGCATATACGTACAAGAAAACTAATACTGAAAATTTCTATTCAAGGGTGATGGTGGATCTGGATTAGTCTGCTCAGTGAACGGTCAATGGGTGGTAGTGGGATTGGTAGCCTGGGGCCTGGGATGTGCAGCAAGCAATGTTCCCGGCGTTTACGTCAACATCGCAGCACTCTTGCCCTGGATTCAGCAACAAGTAGCTACGGTATAAAGTGAAATCCAATGGTAGCGAAACAATATCATGTCTAATAAATATTTCTATCTTGAAAATATATTTTTTTAAATAATCAACCATTTCGGAAGCTTAACGTAATAATTTATTATTTTAACAGTTTATACAAATAGCCATGTAAACATTATAAAACATTACAATTCCTAAACAAAATAAAAGGATGACCTACTTACAAAAAAACAGCGTTCTAAACGCAAACTTCAACGGCATTAACTATAACTTAGTACGGGACGTATTCTAGTATTGCAGCGGGAGTTCCGCGTCACGGACGACAATATTCGCTAGGCAACCCGTTCAGTCTTCGTCGGGTTTCTCTTCTTTCACTACAAGGGGAGGTGAAGGATTCGGAACTTCTGGCGGAGGGGCTGGTGGAGGAGAAGCTACCTCAATATACTCGTCGGTGTTGCGCTCTTCTTTTATGTCTGGCTCTCGTTTAACTTCGGCCAATGGTGGCACGGGAGGTGGAATCTGTGCAGCTTGAGGTACCGCTTCCGGTGGTGCCAACGCAGCCCACGCCGATGCTGCTCCTCTCGCGTAGGCCTCATAGAACGCTCTCTGTGCTATTTCCGCCTCCTCTAGATGTACGAAAGCGTGATTATCCAACTCGGCCCGGAAGAAGAATTTCATACCGCACCGTCCGCAGTCGAACGGTTTCGGCGCTGCTGCGTGTTCGGGGAGGTGACGTTGCAGTCCGGCTGCGCTGGTGAAAACTGCCGAGCAGAGGTAGCAGGTGAACGCGCTTATTCCGGCGAACGTGTGTTCTATGAGGTGCGCTTGAAGTCTCGTAGGAGAACCGAGAGTGCGTCTACAAAGGCGGCAGTCGTGATCTGCTGGTGGAGGGGGGTGAGGGGCGGCGTGCCGAGCGTAGCACGAAGAACAAGCGCGAGCCCCTTCGCCTGTCTCACTTTCTGTCAATGCCCTCAAACATATCGCGCACCGTTGTTCGTCTTCTGCCGGTCGCAAATGGAAACGAGCGTGAAGCCTTGCCTCCGCCTCTGACGCGAGAGTTTGCCGGCAAACAACGCATGGTGCCGGCAGCGTGGGATGATGTCGCGCCATGTGGGTTAGGAATGATTCTTCGGACGGCAGCCTAGCACGGCATCGAGCACATGTGTCGCCAGCAACAACCTGATGACAAACAGCATTTTTAATTTACTACATTACACTGAGTGCATAGTTTTTTACATATACTAGGGATCTAATTTTTTCTTTATTTTCACAAAATCTTAATATTAGAATCATTCATCAGACAATTACCTTGCAATGTGTAAGCTTGTGTTCGGCAAGCACCGCCGCTGAGGGGAGCACTTCATCGCATATCAGACACTTATGCCTCGCAGCGGCAGCGCCCGAGTGAGCGCGCGTATGAGCCTCTAGTTCGGCGCGACTGCGGGTACGTTCGCCGCAGTACGCACATTGCAGTGCTACTGCGCCGTTTTTCCGCCTTCGTTCCTCCACCACGGGCCCGTTCCCGTCCGAGCCGGGCGTGCGCGGTGAACAGTTCCCTTCGACGCCATCAGAGATGTTGTTGTTGTCCATACGCTTTACTCTCGACATGTCACCGTTTATCGCCTGGAAGATAGATGTTTTGCTTTAGTATAATGCTTGCTATTAGGTGTTTAATATAGTATTTGTTTTGTGTTACACGTATAATATCCTTAGATAAAAAAAATATATAACTGATGGTGAAAATCGCATGAAAATCCTGCGATCCTGAAAAATCATCGTAAAAATGTGGCGGGTCTGTGCGTGTCCTTCTAGCAGGTAGTGCACACCGAAGGTTTCGATGCAGGCGGACGTGGGGCAGTGGCAAGCGGGTGTCGGCAGGGTCACACACATACCAGACTACATAAGTAAGACGACTGACCTGGTGCTTTGGCGCGTGGTGGGTCTGCACGTGTCGTTCCAGCAAGCAGTGCACGGCAAAGATGTCGGTGTAATCGGGCGCGGGGCAGCGGTAGGCGCGGGAGGCGCGGTACTGTCGTGGGTCCCGTACCTAGCACACTATAATATAGAAATAAGGTAACTTAACTGGTGCAGTGGTGCATGGGGTTCCTGCACATGCCGTTCCAGTTGGAAGTGCGCGGCGTAGGTATCGGTGCAGCCAGCGGTAGGCGCGGGTGGCGCGAGTGTTGCGGTACTGTCGGTTGGGTCCCGCACCTAGCACATTTTTAATGGAAATAAGGTAAAACTAACCCCGTGCTGTGGCGTGTGTTGTGTCTGCATGTGTTGCTCCAGCAGGTGGTACACGGCGAACGTGTTGGTGAAGGCAGGCGTGGTACAGCCTAGCCGGTCGGGTCCTGCACCTAGCACTATAAATGGAAATAAGGTAACTAACCGGGTGTTGTGGCGCGTGGTGCGTCTGCACGTGTCGCTCCAGCAGGTAGTGCACGGCGAATGTGTCGGTGCAGGCGGGCGCGGGGCAGCGGTAAGCGCGGGCGGCGCGCGGCAGACGGCCGGGTCCAGCGCCGGGCCCGCCCAGTACCGCGCCGCACGTGCACCGTGCCGCACCCGCCGCGTGTCGTGCACGCACGTGCGCTGCGCCCTCCGCTTCCGACCGCAACGGACCCGCGCCGCCCCCGCACCCTCGGCACATCCACACCTTGTTCTCACCGCTATGGGCCACGGCGAAGTGCACCTGCAATAAGCACATACTTAAAAAGAAGTTAAGTTTAAAAAATATTAAGAAGAATTTTTAAAATCAAAATTAGAGCATTTTTGGTATGAAAAAAGTAAGTTTTCACCAAATTTCGTGAATAAATGTTTTTCTTTGCGGGATATATAAAACTAAAAAGTCGGCGATTTGTTTTTGGCCAATACTTTTAGATTATGTGAAAAAAAGTAGTGGATCTTTTAATTAAGGTACAAGTCCGAACGGAAACGCAGACCACAGGCCGCAGCTGCAGACTGCAGGCGACACTACTAGTTTCTATGAATCTCCATAAAATTGATTCCGAGCGCGGCGACGACATGCCGCAGCTGCACAATGCATATAATGCACGGTCAGCCGCAGGCGCTAGCCTCAGTGTCGCCTGCGGTTGTCGCCTGCAGCCCATTGCGGAATTGTACCTTTACCTACAATTTTGGCATTTGAGAGTTGTAATTATTCCGAAAATTGCGATAAACTGTTTTCCCCCTCTTAAAAGGGGGGTTCCCTTTTAAGTAGGGTAGGGTAGTAGGGTTTTGTAGGTAAAGGTACAATTCCGCAATGGGCTGCAGGCGACAACCGCAGGCGAGCTCACTCAAGCCGACCTCAAATCGCCCGTAAATTATTTCTCCTCTTTTAAATGTGATCTTTTCCTTTGAAATAGATTTCAGCCTATTCTGAATTTTTGCGTTCTCAATTATTTTGTCCTAGCCTTATAGTCATTTAATTTGTAGCGAAAACTTTGGCAACTTGCATTATCATTGCTTGTATCTACACGGATTGTTGTGTTTCGTATAACTTTTTCGCAGTTGAATTGCTTAATTTGTATCGTCACTTCTATTTAAGTGAATATATAACAAGTCTCACCTGAATAGCTACTTTGGAGTCGAAGATTTCTTTGCACAGCGAACACCGATACAGATGATGAGCATGTAAATCTAGAAGATGCTTCTGCAAATCGTCTGGTGCGGAAAAGCTCCTGGCACAGCTGTGGCAGGTGTATTCGCACGACACAGCCAAATAGAATGCGGCGAGATGTCGTTCAGACGCCGCCGCATCAGCGAATGTAGCCCCGCAATGCAAGCACGGAGCGGGACTTGATCTCCCCAATTCTCCTCCTTCTTCTAAATGTCCTTTTAAGTGATTCCGGAAAGCTTCAAAGTCAGGGAGTGCCGCGTCGCACTGGTTGCACAAAAGAGTGCTGGGAGATAAGGTTGTATGCGGCGTCCCAGATCCGGACCTAGGTCGCTTCGCTAACGGCGCGTCTTCTGCCGCTCGTCTGCTGAGATCCGTGGGTTTCGGTTGGTCGACCTGCATGGGCGTCTCCCCGTTGAGTAATGCGGAGTGTGCTGCACGTACGTGGAGTTGCAGTTGTTCCATACTCGTAAAAGTGTCGCGAGTGCAGTACATGCAAGCGAGTAGCGTCGGCGGTGGCTGCGATGCAACTCGCCGCGGTGGCGTTAGCGCAGGAGTCTCCACTCCATGTGCACTGGCCATGTGAGCCTGCAACATTAAATTACAACAAATAAATAAAAAAAAACATGCAATTGAGTGGCCTATTTTTATTTAATCCTGTTTTTGGATTTATAGATACATATTAGGGGACGACCTCCGTTCCCGATTAGTATATACGCCGGGTTTCAAAGTGTCGCCACTCAGAGCTACCAGGTTCGGATCCCGGTGGGGGCAAATGTTAGTATGATGAATACGAGCATTTTTACCCTAGTTATGGATGTTTGTATATATTTCTGGATCAAATATACTTAATATGTATCAGTATATGTATTCTATCCGTTACCCTAGTATCCCATAACACAAAGCCTTACAGTGCTTACTTTGGGGCTAGGCTAATTGGTGTGAGTGAGAAATATTTATTTATATTTTAATTGTCCTCATTGCCATTAAAAATACGGGGAAAAGGGTAAAACTCTAGGGTTGTATGTATTTTTAATACCGAAACATGCTGGGAGGACTTTATCAATATGTTGTTACGTCCTATTCTAAGACCTACAGAATATACACACAACATTTCATAAGAGCGGTCAAGCTGTTTCGGAGGTGATTTGTTACAAACACTGTGACATGAGAATTTTATACTTATATTAGAAGACTTGGTAAAAACCAGCGGGGCTATTCTGTAAAATTTTCAGACGTGGATCCGCGAGTGAAAATTTTACAGAATAGCCCCGCTGGTCACAACTGAAACCAGCCAATGTTAAAAGACATTAACTCGTATAGAATTAAAATTTTGTATAATGTTATTTATAACATAATATTTATAGTATGTAGCTATAAAGCTTTCCCTCTCTTATACAAAAAAAGTTTTAAGCATTGTTAAAGAAAGGTAGAGCCGAGAGAGCATAGGTTTTCGTTCAACTCTGAAGACCCGTCTGGGGAAGTTATTTCAACCTTAAAGTACAATAACACTGCTTTTAGTTGTTAGTGCTATGTTTCCGTCAGTGAGTAAGGTTCCAAGGTTCAGCGGGGTAGGGGGTCAATGTTGGCAGCGTGCGAGTGATTCTCTGGCATTGCAAGATTGTGAAGTTGATGGTGTACGCTAACCATTGCGATGTTCATTTGCCACCCTGCTTTATTACTCACAGGACTCAACATTTTTGTTACCAAATTTCAACATACTTGTAATAAGTCAGGGCGCCTAAACGCATCCCCGCAACGTAAACAGCGCAGCACCCGTCGGCGGTCAGGCTCACGTCCCTCCCTGTCCCTTTTGTGTCCCTGCATGTGTGACGTCAGCGCCGCTGCTGTGTTGTACCCTCGGTTGCACACCGTACACTGGAACGGCTTCTGATTATCATGCGTCTTCATATGGATCTTCAAATGGTCGCTGAAACGATAAAACACTTCCTGTCAGAATTAAACCATCCATCGAAAGCCTCAAATAACTCACAAAAAGTAAACGATTTGATGACGTCTTCATTTAGCTCTACCTAATAATCCCTCGAGTCATTCAAAAGAACGCACGGCGCATCACGAAAACATCCGAGCGAGAAGTTTAAGAATTAAATGAGATAAATCGCTTTTGTGTGACCAGAGACGACGATTTGTCATACGAGACGTAAGTACCTACATAAAGCACGGACCAAACAGAACTAACAAAGGGGCTTTTCACGCAAACTACAGAATAGAGGCGCTCGCCCAAACACCTCCGCTAATGGCCGTGCTCGCGGTGTCGGTTTAGGTACGGGCTATTATTTCATTTTTGTGAGACCCTCGACGCCATTTGTCAGCTCATCATCTCTTTTCACTAGTCGGCGGTTCGTTGGGCGGACAAATTGCATGGAATTAGTCACGTGACCGCGCTGAGGTGACGAAAAAGGTGACGCGTCCGCTGGTGCCGCGGGACGCGAGCTTTGTCCGCGCCACGGTGATCAATCTTGCGCACTGCCTATTGTCAAGCACCTCTTCAACGCTAACATTCGTGCTTAAGTCATTTACGCATAGGCTTCGGATTAAGAGCATTAGTATTCCGAAATGCATCCTGACTTGTAATTAGTACGTTCTGTGTAGGTTAAGTGATTTGTAAATTATACTCTAAAAACTAATAAATGCGCAGTGAAAAATTCAAATGCCTAACTAAATATTAGGTAAGGAACGTTAGCAAATGCATTTTTGTTCATGCTTATATGAACATTTTATATTAATTAATTAGTCGTAGTTTACTAAAACTTTCATAAAACATGCAATGAACACTCATTATTCAAGTTCTAACCATGTATATTCGTTTATAAAAAAAATATCTCTTACCTTCTAGAAAAAGCAGCAGGACAATGCGCACAGCGGTATTTCCTATCTCCGGTATGCAGCTTCACATGTCTATCCCGTGAACGCTTGTGCTTGAACAGCCGGGAACAGAACTCGCACCGGAAAGGCATTTGGTCCGAATGCGTCTGTAGAAGAACAACTTTATTATAATGTTTCTGAAGAAATTTCGGCTCAGTTTTTAGGCAGTTAGCAAAATGTCTATGTTCAACGTTGGTTTGTGTTTTGCATAGATTGCAATTATCCCAATTAGTGTCTAGTCTGTAACTAAGACAAAAGTTAACTATTACGTGAATAGTACAAGATATAGATATGGATGTCTGATAAAATACCGCAACACCTGTCAGGGACAGAGAGAGGAGTAATTTATACATAACTTCAATACTAGAAAGACTGATTTAGACGGAATGATATCTAGTAATTTTGCAATATAGTCATTAATGGGATAAGTTAGTCACACTGCGACCTAGACAACCTGAGATAAACCCTTTAAAACTCGCGTAAAAATACACTATTGAGAACAAGATACTAAAAATGATCTAAATGACTGGAAATAGCCCATATATTTCCAGGCTTTGCTCATTAAATTTATGTATCACAATGCAATATTTAATATTCTTGATCAGTGTAACAAGTTTCTTTCGGCTGTTAAAAAAAATCGGTATGAAAAAAATAATTGTTCGGTATGAAAAAAATTGAGGGAATTAACCTCTAGCTTACATTGAGGAAGTAATTTCTACTTTACATAAACGTCCACGGTATAATAATACTACATTGGTGGTGTTCTGTTTCTGTTGGGCTCCTCGTGAGGATTGGGTATAGGCCAACAAAGTGAGAATGACTATGATGGCATAATATAAATACTTTTCTGCCGCATCCACTATATCCTCAACTGGACTCTTTTTAACATTATTATAAGTGGAATAATATTATTGCGCCTCTATTTACTTATTTAGGTACTAGGTAGATTATTATACTTGGATTTTAGAATTAAGAAAACCTCAGAAAGTGAAATTGACACTCAGTAAATTAATCACTAAGCTTTGGATTCCTAGTATTGAAGAGTCAGTCATTGCCAGAGTTATTTGCTTAATGTAGCCCGAGAATTTTGTGTACAGTTTGTAAATACTAGAACTATGATAGTAATATTAGTGGTAAGTTCTATATACGGAATTCAGAGAAACAAATCATATCTTATTTTGTGTTATTAACGAAGCTAAATTATTATCTCACAGGTAGGTAGATACCTAACTGTATTCGAAATGTTATCATCATCGGAATGGGAGACCGTAACATCTTATTTGATCTTAGCTAGCAACGATTAAAATGTGTAAGTCACAATGATAGGGGACTGACTTCGAGCGGGTGGTAGTCACAAAAACCATCGTGAGAACTGGCCGTGGACAATGGGTCGCTACCGGCGCGGGCGCGGCGCGCGGTGCTGCGTGATCAGACATCGCCGGCTTTTAATAACTCAATTGTAATGGTCAAGAGCGACTTCAGCTTATTTATGAGAGGGTTCCACGAAAATTTTCGACTAGAAAACTATGAGACATCGCTGGCTTTTAATAACTCAAAATTAATGGTCAAGCAGGACGTCTGCGTATTCCGAAAGGGGTTCCACGAAGATTTTCGACTAGGAAAAGATAGGTATTGTTTTAAGAGTGATCAGACATTGCCGGCTTTTATTAACCCAAAAGTAATTAATGGTCAAGTGGGACTTTTTCATATTTCTGAGAGGGTTCCACGAAGATTTTCGACTTGGAAACGAAAAGTATTGCTTTAAGAGAGATGAGACATCGCCGGCTTTTAATAACTCAATAGTATCAAGCGGGACTTTTGCGTATTTCTGAGAGGATTTCGCGTACATTTTTACCTAGGAAACGATAGGTATTGTTTTAAAAATGATCAGACATCACCGGTTTTTAATAACTGAATAGTAAATGGTCAAGCGGAACTTCTACATATTTTTGCGCGGGTTCCACGAAGATTTTCGACTAAGAAACGATAGGTATTGTTTTAACAGTGATCAGACATCGTCGGCTTTTAATAACTGAGTAGTAAATGGTCAAGCGGGATTTTTACGTACTTCTGAGAGGATTGCACGAAGATTTTAGAGTAGAAAACGATAGGTATGTTTTTAAGAGTGCCATTAACTCAATGGTTAATGGTCAAGTGCGATTCGTACACATTTTGGAGAATATTCCAAAATTTTTGTTAAGTGAACGATATGTGCGTGTTATAATTTCTCAGATAAAATATTAGGGAACGTATATAAATTACGTTGTATCACAATCTTATTTTGAGTTTTTTTTTGTACTACTTCTAATATTTCTAAATAAAGAGAAACATCTCATATAATTTTTGAGTTTCAGAGAACCAAATTTTGTTTTACCCGTTCCTACATATTCATGATTATAAAATGTATTAAGCAGTTAGCAGAAATTATAAACAGTGAAGCAATATTTTATTTATTAAAGTTAATTGTGATTGAAGTTGTTTATTACAAACATACTTTGATATTAAACAGTAAATCTAAATGAAAGCATGTCCCACCTATTCAAATTGCTAAAACATCCAGTAAACGATTCGTTTAGCTCACAGCTACCCAACCAGCACACAAGCAGATTAGACAGGTCTTGTTCAGCTAAGCTGCCGGTATAACAGCCTTTAAATGGCTCTTGTATTCTTTTTACTGGTATAACAGAGTATTATAACGCTCTTTAAGATATAGTCGGGATAGTATAGTACCCAATAATCGTTTAAGTTTAAGTGTGTGTGATAGTGCTCCTGAACAGGCATTTGATCTAAAACAAAAATTTTAAATTCTGTTTTAACTCTTTTAGACCGAGAAGGTGACCTGTTAAGGTAAATGGTCTTGAGCGGAGTTAAAACCCTTTCTTGTAACCCTTTAAGAAGTGATATGTCATTTATTCAGTCCCTATTACTTTACAGTACCATTAGCAACCTGGCTTCATACCACTAGGGTAGGACCTAGTAGTGTAGCGCACAATACCTCTTCATACTACTAAAAGTGTTATGGAAAATGATTAATTTTCTTACAGTAGACAACTAAATACTAGAGTAGAGCTTTATATGTAGTTATTATACTGATAATATAATTGAAATCTTATTAATATCGCCACCATGGCACTAAAGGTGATTTTATTTAAGTATGATTGGCCGTAAGGACATTGGGCAAAAATGTATGAACGCTGCACCCACGTCCGCCACGACTTAAACTACATTTGTTTGAAAGGTATTATAGTCGAGATTATCTGTGCCAACGCGCATCAAATTCCATCCCGGGGGTCTTTAGTTATTTTAATGTTCAAGTACTATAACGAACGAACATTAATTAACAAGGGAATTAATTTAGTTAGCTCGACCCTACATAGGGTGCTCAGGAATTATGGGAGTACTTCACAAGGTGCAAGGGTGCCCCCTTATGTTATTCTGCCGCGCTAGAGTAAATCCAAAAATCCCCGCATGGGTTGGTCTTTTTTTAAACATTCTGTACGGTATAGTAAATTGTCTTCTATGTAAAACGGAGCGACCACAGATTACACAAACTTGTCCACGTTTGGGAGAAGACATGATTCCAGTTCGTCCATACTAATTGACAAAACCGATAATCGTGTCCCAATATCCAAAGCGTGTTAGATAAAAATCAATCAAGTAGCAGGGAGCGCACAATCACAACGAAGTAAGAAGAGTCGACTATTTGCAACTGTAAGTCCTTCATCATCCGTAAACCGTTTTGAAATGTCTCAGTAAGAGCAAGCGCAGGATGGTCGGCAGGCTTTGTCGTATATCTGGTTATATAGTACGATATGGCATATTATGATAACTAATAATATAAAAATAAAGCTACTATAAAATGAATTTATTCATCTACTGAAATATGCCCATGTGTCATTTCTATTGACTACCAGGATATTTTTTACGGTGTCATATCTTTTAACTCCCAGGATATTTATTCTCGGTGTCATAATAAAAAAGGCTAGTTTTTCAAAGATCTATCGATTCATACCAGTTACATTGTTGGCGGAGCTGGGTGCGTTTTGCCCATTGTCCTTTCTGATTCAACTTCTTGGGCCCTACAAGGGAGCTCACAAAGAACTGGAGTACATCTGTAATTGTAATTATACCCTAATATACCACTTTTGTAAACCCTTATTCATTAATGCATAGAATATACATCTAAAGCCCGCAGAACGTAAATTTTGGAACGTCACGAGCTGGTAATAGAAGACTCCATTAGACATTATTGTAACTTAAAATCACTGTGGATTTTTATGGTTATTTTCATGGCTTTAACTTGTTGTTACTTAGTTGTTAAAAAGCCATGACAAACTACGCCGTCCAATAAGTAGCATAAAAAAACAGCACTTTAATCATAAAAAAAAAAACCACAAGCAATAAATGCTATTTAATTGTTAATGTGCATATTTTGCAGGCGCGTGAAGAATTTCAATAAAACTTATACATTTATTACAGTAATCTGGCACTCGCTTCTTCTTCGCCACATTACTGTAAATATATTATATCGCCACAATTTAACATTTGGACGGTCACTATCTATAGAGCGCTTGTAGAGTTCTAAGCTGTATAATTTGTGCCCAATTTGAAGGTACAAAAGCTGTAACCTTTAGCCGCTTAAACTAATACTGTAGAGCTTCCTTATACAGTTGAAGCCTTCGCCAATTTCCATTAACCGACTGTTATATCGCTGTTAATACAGCCAGTGTGCTAGTTGGGTATGTTATTGAACCCCAAAAATATCAAAAGATATTAAATCGTGACACTAAATAAGATATCAGCGCTATTGGGAATCGCCATAGTTGTCGAAAGATTGATTGGGGAGATACCATAATTGTTCGCCTGATTACTTTCTGCCTTACGCAACAAAAAGCCTAAAACCTTACTATCGCACATCGCGTAATTGTTGCAAGAGTTATTTATCTTTCGTAGCGTAATGGCATTATACCAGTAGGTAACCTATAGTTGAAAGCCAAAGATCAAAAGAATAGAGAAGGCACTTCATTAATATATCGCGGAGTAGCGACAGCAATCATTTATTAAAATTTTACTAGCATTTCTGTAGTAAAATTTAAAAGAAATGGTCAAACAATTTTTATAACTCATAATATGGTTTTTTATTTTGATCATGTTCTAGTTGCGTTTTTTTTTCTTGTGTTCTTAGGAGAAATGCTACTTTCCGTGCCATTTTGCTGTAACGCTTTTCGAACGTCTAATCAAAGTCCATTTTATTATATATAGTCTTTGATTAGACGCGCGAAAATTAGCAGGTCATTGCTATAAACACATAACTTATTTATTCCATTAGTGAGCCTAATCCTATTAGTAGTCGTTCTATTCCATTTACATACATCCTAAATCTTACGAGTATATATAAAATTCTCGTGTCACGGTGTGCGTAATAGAACTACTCCGAAACGGGTCTACCGATTTCCGTGAAATTTTATATGCATATTCAGTAGGTCTGAAAATCGGACATCTATTTTTTATCCCCCTAAATGTTAGTGGTGGTCCCTTAAAATTTTTTCACATTTTTTTTTCATTTTTTTATGATACATCATACAAAAATACTTCTACCACCAACCCCTTTTTTATGGCGGTACGATGTTCGCTGGGACAGCTAGTAAAATTATATAAGTATTATTGTCGTAACTAGGTTCCATAAAATTGGTGTGAATCCATAAATTACTAAGGACAGTTACTTTTTAGATGGTCATTGCGCAAAAGTCAGTAATGTCAACGTCATTATTCACCAGAGAGCGGTGTCCTAGCTGCTCTGCTAGCGGGCGGTTCGGCGCGCGGGTGCCCCGTCGTGATCGACGGCCGCGCTCGTTGTCCGCGTCATTGGGCGTAACGATCGATATAGATCCGATAACATTGGTGCGCGGGAGCAATGCTTATCGATCACCATTCGGTTCTCATCTCGTAAACGGTTGGAATAGGTGTATTAACGTTACGTTGGTAAGTAAGAACATTTTAAAAGAGTTCATTAGATAGGTACTAGCGGGATCAATAGATATGGTTTTATAAAATCATGATGCAAGTGAAATATCATTAATTAATAAAAACTCCTTCCTTGGCTGGGAATCCAGCCCGCGTACTTAGCAGGCGTGCTTTCTACCACTGAGCCACGGATGCTTGTTGATAAAATCTGAATATTTAATAACAATTAAATATGTAATAAGACATGCTAAACAAGAACGAGAAAAATTGGGGCGATATAATAAAAGTTTGTCTTTAAAAATAACTAAGTCTAGACCGAAGCGCCACCTGTGATAGAGTTAATATCATTCCAGGATCCCATGGGATTAAGAAGCAAAAAAAAACTTGATAGTTTTTATAAATGAGAGTAACATTATAATGACTTGGAGCAACACTTAAGTTTCCTTATATTAACAATAAGTCCTTACAATATAATAGATTTTTAAAGGTGTAGTTGCAGTAATGGCGTTGTAGCAATAGACAAGGGCTAATGGCGACCCTAACGAGGTTTTAATCCTTGTAAGGTGACACCAAATATGTTATATCGATGACAATTCATCATTTGTGATTGTCCTACACAATGTATGTCTGTGTACATTAGCAAAGTGACTACTAAAATTTGTGTCGTCAATCACTTTAGTAACGCTTTCAAGTAAAAACCTAAACCTTCATATTTTTATATCTTTCATATTGTTGTGTTAAGGATAAGCATTAAAAATACAAGCATTCCTCAACAATGAGCAAAAGCTTAAGATTAAAGGAATATCATCATCATCAGTGTAATAATGCCCCCCTTCTGGTTCACAGGCCCTCCCTATTAATGAAATACGGAGATTGGTGGGTGCCGGTTTAACATGTGACCAGCCATAGCGAAAGTAGTGAGTTCCGCTTCATCAAGCTCCCTATCCCCCTCCCTTAATACACCTGTGTACATAACTTATATTATTTAAAATAATTACCACCCTCATGGCTCAATCTCCTAATTGACATTAAGCATTAGATTGTATTCAAGATATAAGTGGTCTATAGCTCCAAACAGATTTTTGGGAATATTGGCTTCTTGTATGTGAAAAGGAAAAGGCGCGCCTGACAGTAAGCAGTCATCATGATGACTGCTTACTGTCAGGCCTATAGACGCTTGCGATACATAAAATATCACTCGTGCCGTTGCCTACCCTGACCCAATCTCCTACCTTGTGGAGACCTGAAACCTTACTCACCGATAGAAACACAACACCATCAAAAGGTAGTGTTATTTTACTATGATCTGTAATTGTCGCCTCGTACGGGCCACCGACCACAACCACAAAATGCCGCCACCGGCATATTTCTTGTAGTTTTCATACATTTTATATGGACTCACCACACACGGTACGCCGGTGGCCGCCACACGCTACAAATCGTCATTGCTCGCTTCTTGTGGCCCGCACCGGCCACTTAATGCGCAGATACAAAACGCCGTCACACGTCACTCGCGCGATTCCCCACCCCTCTCTCCCTTACCTTAGTCGGCCGCTGTCGCGCGCTTCAGCCACTTTAGTAGTCGCTTCTAGCTTCTCGTGGCGGCATTTGTGGCTGTGGCGTGTGGCCCGTGTGCGGCGACACTAAGGATGAAGTTGCGTCCCCAGACGGGCGTTCCAATTAAAGCGTGAAATCCGCTATACCCTACCTCGCGTTCTAATGAACTTTAATTTGAATGTTATTTACCCGATGATATTCCGTAAAATGAGTTTGGCCTTAAACACTCACATAATATATTATTAGTAAAGCACCTACATGTACAAAGCGCGGTGCGGTTCATACGTAATTTTTGAATAACAAACTGAAAAGATTATTCATGAGAACATAATTAGTATGCTAATGTGAGTATATTGAATTGTCGAGAGCAACATATAAGCATAAGCATAATGGTAGCCGTGTCGGCCTTCCTATCAGCAAGAACCGACAAGTCAGTCGAGGACACAATGGCTCCCAAACTGACAGTTTCACGCCTTCAGAAATTGCCCACCTCGACAGCACATCAACTTCAAACAACGCGTGCGTGATTGACTTCGCTACTGTTCACTTTTAAGGCAATATGTTAAAGAGACTGAAAAAGAGAACAGTTTTGAATGTGAGCGGTCCTTTTTCTGGCATGTTTCTCGAGAAAAGATTTCAACGAGATATTTTTGACTTGATATGAAAGAAATGTTTTCTTGAAAATTTTCCTTTGGATATAAATTTCAACCAGTTTATTGCCTCGGTTTCTTATCTAATACCATTTTCATATTTATGCTTTGCGTAACTAATATAAAATGTATTTCCTGAAAAACCTTTTTAGCTTTGAGGTATATCCCGTCCGAAGTCAACAGATCAAATATATATTTCACATTCTGCCGCAGTTGTCCGAAAATAATAGCGTTAGTGGTTTTTATTTAGAACAGAAAACTTCTAAGTTTTTATATCTACTTATAGAAAATTTTACAAAAAAAAATTGAAAAGGAGATTTTACTACAAAATGGGCAAGGAAACTGGACAAGTGCGAGTCCGACTCGCCCACGTTTTGTATAAATTTGTGAGTACGAAAAAAACAGCTACATCTATTTTCTTAGAACTTCGAAGTTTGATGATTTCACAGCTTACAAGGGACCGTAGACCTGAGGATATGGTTTAAATTTCAAAACTATACTTACACGCATTCCCGAGATAAAGGACCTGGACAGACGTACAGGCAGACAGACAAAAAAGTGATCCTATTAGGGTTCCTTTTAGTCCTAAGAGGAAAAAAAGAACTGGGTGGATTATTTTCTTTGGAAAATTTTCTGTAGATTTAATTACTACCACAGGTATGAGCACTAGTCAGAGCGACTTGGCTCCATCAAATTTCCACGTATTTCAGCGTCTCCCTACTTACTGTAAGGTCAACATCAAGGATAAAAATATACTTGTTGATTATCTCTTATCTAATAGACAAGTCCGTCCGTCCGTCCGTGGTGCTGTTTCAGCGGCCAAACCGTAAGAGATAGATATAAAGAATGTTTAAGTTATAAGTTAAGAATAGTCTGATAAGACTACAAACCGGATGTGAGTAACATAGCACTTCCGGTTTTCGAGAAATCACGTGATTTCTATTTCACAAACCACACAAAATCTCCGAAGTTCTCAATTAATTAAATACATTTTTTTTGTTTTTTTTGGTGAACATTTGGTTCACTGGTTTGCTAGTATATATTAAATGTCAACAAAGTTTTACAGATTCGGAATCACGTTGCCTGCAATTTGGTATGCATATAGTTTATGATATGGATTCAGACATAGGTTTTTTTATATCCCGGAAAAATTATAGGTTCCTGTCCTGTGAGATTCTCAAAAAACTAAAGTTAACGCAGACGAAGTCGCGGGCGGCGCCTAGTAGCACATAAATATAACGTAAGTAGCAATATAATCGGCAGATATGTATACATCAACTTTATACTTCTAGTTAGTAGGTTAGTACCATGTCGATTTCCTGCATTTGTAAGCTCTGTAACTTGTCTCGTTGTAAACTCCTACAATTTCTGTGAGGATATCCTGACAATCTTTCCTCACACTAGTCAATTAGCCACGAGCTTAGCGAGGGCATATCATCGGTGGCAATTATAAATTACAGCTCTGTGTAATTGTGCTAAGTGAAGCAGACGCCGCTTCCGCCATTGAGAACTGCTTTCTACTTAAATAAAGGTAAAATAAATGACGAGATCGAATATACGGTAGCCCTTTTAAGTTCATGAGATTTTTGCATACCTAAATATTAATTAAAGTTTACATGGAGTGAGAGTGCAGAAAGCAATATATATATATTTAATTTTACATTAGAAATACATGAATTATTGAATCAAAACAATATTATATACTAACATACACACTAATTATAAAATTATAACATAAGACGATCATAAAACTTGTTGAGTTAATCCTGAATTTTATGACGGATTGACGGCGTAATCGCCGGAGCGAATAATTTTTCGAACGTCTCAAAATATTTTCTCAACAAATAACTTTATTTGGACGTATCTTCATTTAATTATTAGGAATATTGTTAGTTAAGGAATCTTAAAGAGTTTTGGGTTGGGTGCAAACCAAATATAAAGCGATGCTTATGCTCAGGCGTATCTTTGCTAGGAGTCATATAAGTGTAGGTGCAACGAGCATATTGCGCATAGCGATCTAGGTGTGTGTGTGACATTTTCTAGCTTTTCCCACAATACGCTTAACCTGAGTGATATCTTAATCGCAATTGTGATTACGACGCGACGGATGGCTGAGTGACGCACGAGTGTTACTGCGTAGCGCCAGCCGGCGGCTCGCGCGGGCGCAGAACCACATGAGTAAAGAAGGCACAGAGAGAAAGCTTCATACAATAGCGATGACGACAAATTTTTTTTGTTCGTCCATCATTATCAATAAGTATAGGAAAGGTATTTTTTTAATTTTTTCACATAATCAAAACATAACACAGATATTTCGATTTGAAATGCCGCATGACGTTACGTCTTGGTACAGATTTTACTTAGAAGTGACGTTAAAAGCTCCCACTCTCAAACTTTGACGCACTTTATCGTAACCAGAGAAAAGTTCTAAATTGGTGGCCGCCAGTGCTCACCACTCACACACGCGCAAGCATGAAGCTTTGCTTTTGTGCCTTCTTTACTGATGTGGCAGAATGCATAAACTGCGCCGCGGCATGTTTACTCCGCTCGCTTAATTGGAGCAATCGGCCCCAGACAGAATTAATAAATCCGATCGTCCGTACGCAATAAATTGCAAGAGCCCAGGCCCACGCACGTTTTTAGTAACATTCGCGAGATAGAGTAACAGGTACGATGCAAAGCCCAGTTAGTTTTCTTATATATTAGCCGCTTTTTATATTACCGCGTTGTTGGCTAATATAAGAAATATATGAAAGAATAAAATGTTTTTAAATAATCTTATAATTTCATCCATGTATAAGCGAAACGTGTTTCCATCCAATTCACTTACTCTTAGTATTTAGGTTCGAATTAATTATGTCGTTTTGGCAAATGTCAACATTTATAAGAAATGCCGCAATAAAGTTATTTTGTAAAATATTAAAACTTGTCATCACAATAATTCGTGCGAGAATTCAATAACAGTAACGAGAATCGCTGCGGGATTCGCCCCTGGGTACACGGGCAGTGAGAGCCTGCACCGTCTCGCACCACGACACTGCACCAGCTTATGGTGATAACACACGCGACTAACGCTGCTTATAATTTAAACGAGAACACCGTGAGAGCGTACAACATTACGGCCCAATGTTTTCCGCGTAAAGCGCACCAAGACATTCTAAACTCGTTCCGAAGCGCACTTGATAGCCATTAAAGCTCGGGCTCGCTCAACTACCGACTTTCCCAGTGCTGTAAGGTGGACCGTTCACACAAACAGTGCGCACCCCAGGGTCAGCGCGGTGGTCGCCAAAATGTCGGCCACCTGTATGACACCCGTTATGTGAGCGACCATTAGATCTCGGGGAACGATAAAAGTAGTCAGGTCTTTTAAATTCTTGGACGGTGCTCTCAATTAAATTACGCCGTGCCACTACGAAAATATAAATTCTCACAATCCGGCTACTGGTCACTGTCTTTTTTTTATTTATATACACACGACGCGAGACGTGTTTAAGTTAACGGATTGTTTTGAATTTATCCAGTATTTCGCGTTTCTCCTTGTATTTTAAACGACACTGCCAAATAATTAGTTCATTTTTGTCATAAAAACAAAATGATCATGATTTTAGTGTTTCAATCTTAGAGCTAAAGGGAAGGACTCGATATCAGAAACTTATTTGATGTTACTGACAAAACCGTTGTTAAATTAACAACGAATAATCCGTTTTCTAAAAAATAATTTACATAGCAGCCTACTAACATTGATTTATCCTTGTCATTCATCACCGAACACTAATCATTTTATGAATAAACCAATATATTCATCTTAATAAAGAGATCGTTTACAAGAAAAAAGGTGAACTGATCAGAAGTGGGTGTGAGGTGGTGTCCCATGGAATGAGCTGGCTACCGCCGCCCGCCGACAGTTTTACGAGCGCGATTGCGCTGACTCAGCCGTTCTGCTCTATCAAATGCGCCACAATACATATCCGACGCCTTAATTAACTCGGACAGCCAGTCCTATGTTTCAACTTCCACAGTAATATTTTCTGTTCTACGTTTACTGCTTAACGATTTCTCCCGACGACGCTGCGAGGATAAGACGAATAGCAGCTCGGAGCTGTCTGTAATTGATTTATTCTTATAATGATCGCCTTTCCCAGCGCGGCGCGATGATAAAGGTGTGGTGCGCAGCCTAGGGAGTTGTTATCTCGAACCTATTTCCGGCCGTCAGCGGTCTGTCGCGCGATCATCGTCCGATACATTTGTCGGCGCACCATCACCGCACAGAGTCCACGCACGCACCGATCCTTATCGAAGGCGCTATAGTGACTGCAATTGCATGCCGATAATCTAAAATATATCTACCAATTAGATTCCATATTAGGATAAATTTCAATAGTTTACAGACCTCCCAAATCAGAGGTGACATATTTACCACTCCATATGCACGTGACGATTCGTATCTGTGCGTAGGTGAGTTTCGGGCGGCGGCATGCAAAGTGACGTTTCTATTTACCCTATCACGGCTAGATCTGTCGCGGCGTGTTGTAATCGTAACGCGGTGAGATCGGCAAAGCACAAAGGAGCCGAGATGTACGAGCGGCGTAATGGCACGTCACAGGCTCAGTGGCACGGCTCTCGAGGCGGCTGCGATGCATATCTACGCACCGGCTCTGTAAATGGGCCGTTTTGGGTATCTACTTGCTAATGAAGCAAGGGGTTGTATAGCGAAACTGGACTGTGAATCCACAGATATGACAGCCGTAATAGTCATTTTACTCATGTCGTTAGTCAAGTGGCTTTATGGCAATAGACGAGAACAACCTATTCTCTCTTCGAAACTAACCAGATTCAGGCATAGGTAAAGTTACAAGATTTATCTGCTCATTGTGCACTATGTTGTTATTTCAATAATAATATAACATAGTTAAAAACCTTCTGTTCCCTAATCTATCTTCTCTTACTACTTTCAAGAAATTGAAATTTTAGATTTCCATTTCTTTCCATTTATACTTCACGTATCACGTAATCATACTAATATAAAGCTGAAGAGTTTGTTTGTTTGATTGAACACGCTTATCTCAGGAACTACTGATTCAAATTGAAAAATGTCAGTGGAACTATCACAGAAAAGTTAGATTAGAGTAAGTCTTACCTGTTCATGTTTCTTCAAGTAAGACAACTTAGGGAAGGCCTTGTCGCAGAACTGGCACTGGTAGGGCGTGTGCTCGGTGGCGCCCAGCGTGAACGGTGGTTCGGCGTCAGCATCGGCTGCGTCAGCGGAGGTGGGCGTGGATGCGGGCGATGGGGACGGCTCAGGCGTTGAAGACGGCCATGAGCTTCCCGCCGTGCTGCCCACACTTCCCAGGGCTTCTATGGAATAAACGTACGGCTGTAAAATATCAGTAAGCATTCATCAACGGCCGTCTCGGTAATGGTAAATCGAGTAATTTCAGCATCAGTAAGCATTCAGTAACGGCCGTCTCGGTGAAGGAGGGCGGGAATGCGGGTAATAGAGGCAGCTGAGACATACAGGATGGCTTTGAGCTTCCCACTGTGCTGCCTCCGCTTCCCAGGGTCTCTATGGAATAAATATACGGTTGTAAGAAATTATTAAGCTTTCAGCAGCGGCCGTCTCGGCTCTTGGTGAAGGTGGGTGGGAAAGCTGGCAATAGAGACGACTCAGGCGTTAAGGATGGCTGGCTATCAGCTATCAGCTCTATCACGAATAAGTACACAGCTGTAAGATATCCGAAGCATTTCGGTTTACGGCTCAGGCGAGAGATCTCAAGAGAGATCTCTGAGAATTCTCCACGCTTTCTTGGGACTCTACGGTATAACCGAGCTGTATCAAAATCAAAAATCATTTATTTGGGAGACCTTGTACTGAGAAGAACCGGCAAGAAACTCAGGAAGGGCTGTTTTTTTAATATATATATATATATATATATATATATATATATATTAGAAAGTTAGTTGTCAAATAGGTAAATTGGCAATTGGAAAGACTTAATTTGAATTGTTTAAAGTAAAGCAGAACAAATTTTTCTTCGTATTGAATAGCTCGCGTTTACACAACACTGTAAGATATTAGGGGATAGTATGCCAGTGCCTTACATTACGGTAAACCTTATTTAAATCAGAAGATACTTGAAAGTTACTTTGCGTTTAACTTTCATCTTAAAGAATACTGAAACAAAAAATAACAATTCCTGTGTTGCGTTCCTGAAAATATTAAAAATAATCGTGAAATAAGTTGATTTTCTCTAGTAAATTTTTTCTTGAATTTACCAACTAAAGTATAATTAGTTGGTAAATTCTTAAATAAAAAAAATAAAGTATTTGCTTTCCTCCAGTAACTTTAGATACTCCTCTAAATCCTAATCATGCGTCTGTCACATATTCAATTATATTACATTGTTTAAGTATTCCGACACACTTTTTCTTTTCCTTCCCTACGTGAATTAATCTTTACTGACGAAACATATATGCGTAAATCTGAACTTAGTCAAATGTAAGTAATAAAAAAATGTTTTTAGACAATTCGAGAAAACATTGTCTTTATCAAAATATTTGGTTTAATTCGTTGTTTGTATTTATAGTGATGTTACTTCTTCATATTTTTACATTACTCGTCATTTGAATCAATGTCACAAAAGATGTCACGGATTGTAAACCACATTAGACTGAGAAACACACTTCCTCCGGTTGAGATAAAGTCGTCATAAATATCGGCAAAGCCCCATATTTCGGCGTTAAGGGCGAACGCGATACATCAGCGGGCGCACATCGAGTGGCGTGAAATATAAACAAATTGAATGGCCGCATGACGAGACGAGCCGCAAATGATGAGTAATGACAGCACTGCCGCGGCTTTCTAGGGGAATTTAAAATATGGCACATTAAAGAAATGTAGTGCTCCTTCTTCCTATGCGCACTTCGTTAGCCCCGTGGATTTGCGTAGAAATATCGAGTTGGGGGATCCTTTTTATTTCGCCCGCTAAAATAAATTTTATTTGGAGAGTCATTTGAAATATCGTTTGTTTTTCGTTAAACTCTCCCTGGTAATTTTTTATACTGTATAAAACTCACACCTTCCACAAGACTTGCTTTTATAATAAAACACTGAAAAGGTTAACCTAATTCACAAGTATTTTATAAGGCTAAGTGTTCACTGTTATTACTTCAAAAAACTAGGTTTTATTTGTTTTTAACACACTAATAAATACGTTATTATTTAAATGTTTACGCTATTTTATGTAATTAATTTTATGTTAAAAATATTGCACCTATTTACTTAGACAGATTATAAAATCAATGCTAAACCCATTTTTTTTAACTTCTAGTTCATTTTTTCCTTTTTCAAACATCGTATACAACTCAACGCGAACTCATTCCTAGAACAGCTCAAATCAATTTGCAGGCATGTGTTTTCTGCAATCTCTTTCCACCCTAATGCATTAATAGTAGCCGCACGACTATTTATATCAATCGGGCGCGTGCCCGGCCCGTCACTCGTAACGACCCTCTTTAATGGTCGGAATAATGACAACTCAATTTTGTTGATTCAAGTAGAACTTACCGTTGTAAATGAATCTAAGCTGTAAAGAGCGTTGCTTTTTTTTATATCCTTCAAAGTTTGTGTTATGAAGTAAGTGTCGAAAAAGACAGTGGAATTACTTCAGGGAATATATGATAAAAATTAACAGTTTATCGCTGTGTTCGTACATTTCATATGTAAAGGAGATGGCTCAGCTTCCATACATGTTTGGCCTAAAGACCAATAATCATGAAAAAATGTTTCCTAGATTTAAAATTATATATAAATTACTGTAGAAAATAATAATATTGACGGACACCCCTGAGAACTTCTATAAACCATATACACTGAACATATTAAAATAATAAAAAACAAATAAGTTATATAGTAAACTAGGGAAATCAAGCCAAGTACCGAAATTATGGATTAGATTCAGGTATATAGAGCATGTAGATTAACAGATAGTTGCCTGTTTTTAAAGTTAATGCATAAGAGTAACTTTTAAAATCAGGTGTCATCTATGCATTTCCGGTTATAATAAGGAACTCTGTAACAGAAACTGTGTGATGATTGTAAATGAGCCACATCATCATCATCAGCCTATTAATGTCCCCACTGCTGGGGCACAGGCCTTCTCTATGGATGGAATAGGGAGAATTTTTAAACTCTCGTTAACCAAAGAAAGCTAAGAGATTTAGGTTATATAGCCAGAAAATATATTATATTCAGTAGCTTCATTATTTTTATTATGTTTTTAATATAACCATATTTTAGATTTTTAGTGTATCACACCTTATAATTTTATTTATTTATTAATTTATAGTCAGGCAACGTAGGCCTATAGATAGATACCTTAAAGTCTAACATATATACAGATTATAATGTGTTTATGGAGGTGTTTGGCGAAAAATGTATGGCAATAGACTTTATGATGTCGCCTACCATCTATAATAATTGTCTGAGCACATTTGCATGTAGTAAAAATGATAAAGATGTTGATATTAATACCACAGTGTAATAAAAAAAATGATTTATTTTATCGATCTTTACAAAATAGATTTGTTTTTATGTTATATAAACAACTTCGATCAGTCTTTGGCTGAATGTTACTACACCCATAGCCATTAAACATGATTCGTATGTTTTCCAAACCGGTAAAATTAAAAGTACTTTTTAAAGTAAATATATTATACAAAGGTGTCCGTTGAAATCTAATGACTGTAAATTAATTTATAAATTACGTTAAGAATTACCGTACATGTCAATATTTTTTGTGCATTTGGGCCAATTTGAGCAATCTCCTTTACAATAATAAATTATCAGTTAAAATATTAAGTTACCTACTAAGTATAAACTACGCACTATGTGTACAAAATGAGGATATACAATAAATTATATTTAGACATAGCTCTATTATACTAATGACAGAATATTTTTTCCGGTCATAATGAAGTAATTCAAGTACTGTTTTTGCAGTCGAAACTTTGCCAAACAAAAAATTATTGTTCTTTAATATTTGTATTAAAACACGGCATTTAAAACACGCCCGTTACAAACTTTTATTAATTTCGCTGCGTGACTGTAGCTAGACACTGATTTTTAGAGAGTCATGTCTGCGCCAACCCACTTCTTTTCCGTAATTCTAATAACTGGAAACTGTATACGACACTGCAAGACGTAAGTAGGTGTAACCAATGCGTACCAGTGGAGGATAGAATAATTAGCACCGATTGCAGGCAATTCCTCGGGTGACGGTGGCGCCGCGCGGGCCGGCGGTGGGCGGCGGAAGCTCACTTCCTAATTGCGGCGTCTGGACACCTCGACCGACGGCGCCTCGGCAATCAACGCCAATCGCTACTTATTTTACTACTACTAACTTGAATACGTCAGCCAGCGGATTAAAGTGCCGGTATAGGATATGGTATTCTGTTCTTAACATAATCATCATAAAAAAATTGTAGCGGCGGTCATCTTGGTTTTACAATGATACTGATTACATGTACATATAACTACATAATTATATTATCATAAAAAATCTTTTGCTAGGTTTAAGCTACACAAGACACAAAGAAGATACACTAAACTAAATTATTTATATTTTTAGTCCTCATCATTATCCGAATAAACTTTTACACAGTGCAAAGCACACTATAAACCATTCTAAAACTGCAGTGCTATTCAGTAAAATTTTCACTCGCGGTCCCGATATAAATCCGCGCGGAACCACATCGGATCCGAGCGTAAACATTTTACAGAATAGCACTACTGATGCCATATTGTTATAAAAATGTATATATTCCATGCTTAGAAAAGGTAGCAGAATGCTCTTGGAATTTTATACGATTTATCTAATGCTTTTGATTGCGTAGATCAAAGCTATGGAGATTAAATCATTAGAGCATAAATGAGACGGTACAAAAGTTGGTGCAATCCTATTAAAGTTAACCACAAAGACACATTTCATTCACATTGCGAGAATTGCTTCACTTTCACGATCGCAGGCCGAATGCACTAACCACCTGCGCTGTCGAGCTCTTCAATAGCCTTTAGACGCTTGCAATACCAGTGTATCAATCGAGCTGTTGCCTTCCCGGACCCAATCTCCTGCCCAGAGGAGACCTTACTTGGCGACAGAAACAAAACACCACCAAAAGGTAGTGTTATTTCACTGTGATCTTCTACTTCTGTATGGTGATTACTTCCCTAGACGGATGATCCATTACGAGCGAAATCCTGTAATCTACCTCTCTTCTCTTAAGATTCAACATTTATAAGTTGACAGCTGCTAAACTTTGTTTTTCTATAACACCTGGTTTAGTTTAATAAAAAAGTAAAACAAATATATCATGTTTTCAAGCTTCTTATAAATCAAATTAAATTTCACCAAAATCACCAAAAATAAAAAATGGTCCTTCGGATATCAGTAAATAATTTAACTTCAAAATGCAATAATAATAAGTTATTTCATTTGTTTGACATTGCATCTACTGTATTCACAATTTGGTGCCATTTTTAACTCATTTTTTTTCGAAGTACGGTTTAGCTTAAACGATTTTGTGTAGTTTGATGCGTTAGTAAAGGTATCGTATCAATCTTGGTGACGTTGTTGATTGACAATCGTTGATTTCCTAATGTTCTAAGGTTCTAACTAAGGTCTTAGTCAAAAGCATAAGTCATTAGATTATTCTAATCAGTCATGATTTATATCATTTGGGTGTGAGAATTTATATTCCCGGTGATTTCCTCATAATTTAACTGGACACTTAAAAAATTTACCGTCTGAGCAATGCTATGTTTACCAGATTCAACGTAGGAATTTCAAATTTGATTAGGACATAGTGACAGGTAATGAAACAAATAAGTGCATCAGATAAATTAAGAATTATTTACGCGGTCAACGTCAGTTACAATTTTTATTATCACACTAGACTATTGTATGTAACGTGTTAAAAACGTCACATGGATCTCCTTCGCTCGAAGAGCGAGATAGAAGATTTTTTTGGTTGTCTCTCTGGTCGTTTTTATCTCGCGCCAATTTTCTGTAATCTGTGCACTTTTGAATAATTATGTTGCTAACTTTATCAAGTAGTAGGCTGAATGGACGTTGTTCTCTTTGCCTACCGGCAAGAGAAAACAAACTTAAGAAAAAAACTGTCACTTCACTTCACGACGTAATTTTTAGACCAAAGGATGGTCATTTTGTATTCCAATTTGTTTAATGGATAATCCCTTATATTATTGATTGTTTTTAAAGGTAAGTGTTTTTCCAAATTCGAAAAGTGTTTTAATTCATATATTTCAATGATTTACATTAGGATTAATTTCGTTTTAAGATGAAACATTTTGCATCATTCATACAAAATGGCGATGGCCATACTTCAAACTTAATTTGATTGAAAAAACGGTAAGAACCTTAGAGATTTCCTTAGATTTACATTTTTTCCTTTGTTGTGAGCCAAGTGCTAATCTGAGGAATGTTTGTTTTCAGCGAAAAGCGTTTTTTTTAATTTGGATTTTTCATTTGGATATCTTATTCCAATTTCAACATTTCCCGTGATGTGGAGGTGAACCCACGGGATTTAAAAACGGCCATCCCCTACATATTTACAACACCAGACTTACACTACCCAGATCAGATGCAGCAAAGTCGGTAATGTCCAAATTCATTGTCGTACCCGAACCCTAATTAAACCCTAGGTAAATTTTCATTTTATTTTTGGTAGCATCTTAATCTTAGTTTCAAAATTTAGATTTAACCCTTTTGGACTTAAAATTTCAATATATAGACAACCCAGAATGAATATGGATTTGCATTAAGCCCCCTTTGTGATTAATATTCCAATGTTCTCCCGGCTAATAATGATGGTACAGTCCAGGCGCCCGAATATTCTTTTTTAATTGATTTCGGTCTGACCATTTCAAAAATCATTTTTTAATATTACATGTAAAATAAGATTTAAAAAGTATGATTCCTATAAGTAGGATAAGAATAATCACATAAGGTAATCATAAATATTTTTTAAATGTGGATTATTCGTAAGTATAAATATTCATAAAGGTGTACCCGACGGAGTTCTGAAAATTTAATAATAACCATCCTGAACTTACCACAGTTCCTTTCGTGGTTTATTCTCTTCTATAAGGTGGATGTTACTTTCTTAGACGGGGGTATGCCAATCCAAAGTGGAAATTAGCTAAGCCATACCACTTTCACGTTAATAAATACTATACTTTCTGAAAATACTTTATCCGTTCTTAGACTTTTACTATTTCTGCGAGAATATTGCCTGCTTCCAATAGCTCTTATTGCAGCATGAAAGTGGATATATTATATATGTATAAACGATCCTCATTTTGAAGTAAAAGATACCAGCTAATAAATATTTAGTTTACAAATCGCGATACATGCACGCAATATGCCATCTCCTGTGGTGCTTAAAACACAAGGGTGCACCAATACAATTTTACAACTTAATGCATTAGCGATTATGTTGTAAAATGTAAATGATCATAATTTTAGCATTTGAACGTGATTAATTATTTTTATTTTTTTAACAACTCTCGTACAACAATCTTAAAATTTATAAAGCTTGCTCATGAATAAGTAAAATTATCTACAAAAAAAGATTTGAAAACAAAACATCTACTTTGATCGGGCTTAGCCCAAAGTATAAGCTCAACCGAACTGTTATCTAAGTATACAGCCTTGATAGCATTGCTAAAAAGCCCTGATTTACTTTTTTTCATTCACATTATTTACATTTATGGGTATTTCTCCGATACAGAGTGTTTTTGGCTAATCGGTCTGGCGCGATTTTTTTTTAGGATTTGATTCAAAATAATACTTCGAATAGTATTTGATTGTTCGAAACAGGAAAATATGTCGAAGGCCGTAATTTACTTGCAAAGGTTTATGATATAAAAGATGCTGATGAATTGGTAGGTCAGATGAATTATGATTATGCCAGAATAATGAGATAACGTGAACATATTAATTGCAATCTTGCAGTTAAATGAGGCATTCTTCAATTTTCAATAAATTTACTATAGAATTAAACAGTATTTCTAAAAATAATCATTTATTTTGTTTGGTTTTGGGTAATAAGTTGCATTATGAATGATAAAAAAAATGTAAAGGAACAACATATTATAAGTCTTTACTATTTCTAGTCTTTTGAGCGTTATTATTATAATGAATAACTCAACATCTTCCTTTATAATTATATTATATAGTTTGCCAGTATATACTTGAAAAAATATATAAAACAGTTAGTAAGAGTCTTAAAATCTTAAGAACCAAAAAATAAATATTTAATTAAAATAATAATTAACTGTTTACCATACATTATCAAAATCTCTCTAGAGCTTTAGATTATAATACAGGAAAAAGCGATTTCACTGAGGGTTCTGATACATTCTTTAAAATCAGTTAAAACAAAAAAAGTTAAATTAATACATCATCATACTTCTAGTTAAATTATCATTATAATCAGTCTAACATAACATAATTTTTCAATATTTAATTGAATACAAAAAGTCAGGAATTTTGATCATGAGATCTCTTGATAAGAGTAAGTCGAATTTTGTACTAAAATATATTAAAATCTACATCGCCATTACTGTCTAGTGAAATCTTATGAATCTTTTTATGCAGATTAAGTAGACTATCATTGAAATATCTTTTTTGTTTACGGATCTCTTTTTCACTATAAATTCTTTTCTGCCAGAGCAAAGACGACTATTTTCATCGTCCTCAAACAATAATTCTATTTCAATTTTCAGTGCAAGTGGCAAATTCTTTGAATTAAGTATAGGAATGGTTTTGGTACTAATAATATTCTTGTTTGGTTTAGTCAGTGTTAAGGATGAAAGCGTAGAATTTTCCTTTTTAGTCGTTTTTAATCTTTGCTATTGTTTACGATAACGTCCATTCTGTCTCTTCATATTAATTATAATTTATTCAAGATTGGATATCTCTGTATCTTTTTTGTAGCGTAAAAGCCTAATGGGACATGATACTAGATGGTGACGAGAAGAAGAACTCGTGGTCGGTGTACTTATGTCTGGTTCAGATAGATCATTCCTTTTGTGGGACATATTGCGTAAAACCCTAGACGGTACTGGTATAGGTGATATCGTGTATCTATTTATGACGGCATTTCTAGTAATGGCGACTCACGTATGCTATCTTCTTGAGCTATCAGTTCATTATTCGATAAAATACTGGGACTTAATGGAGGGATATTCTCTGCAAGCAAACCAGCAGTTCTTTTTTCTGCTTTTTTAGTTTGTAACATGACTTGAAATTTTTTCTCCATCTTTTTCGTTGTAATTTCTGTTATCTGGGATTCCTTTCACTTATAAAGTTGCTATTTATTTTCTTGTTTTCTACGTATGTAGCTAAGTTTATTATTTTCTTGCTTTAATTTTCCACAATTCTTCGTTATTTATGATTTTTTCGTATCTTCTTTTTTCTGCAAACCTCTTTCTAAGTCTTTCCTCTCTCGTTTGTTTCTTCGGGTTCGTCATTTCACGGATCTAAAAGATAAAAATTATTATTTATTTTTAAAACATACCTGGCTGGGCTGCCACACACCTACCTAAAAATCACGTCTGCAAAAGTTTGAAATAGTATTAAAGCAGCTATTAAAAATATTATGGTTAGCTTCTAGACAGTCATGAGTAATTGTAACAGTCTAAACTGAATAAATGATTTTGATTATGATTATGATCATTTATTTATCATAAACAAGTCAATCGATCAATCAAAATCACTTATATAGTTTAGGCTGTTACAAGCATTCTTGACTGCCAAGTTATATATTATTATTAATTCTGATATACATAATCTTAATTTAATAATCGCACATTTTAATACCATTATTGTGACTAGTGAATACACATCTGGTCTAATTATTAATACTTTTAGGTCAATTCCTAATTTAACTGGTCTGTTAGAAATTCATCTGGCTTTCTTAGGCCAGATGAATCCAGATGAATGAGGACCAGACAAATGAGGAATTTGTGTTTAATTTATTACTGTACTCTAATTATTAAAAATAATAATTCAGAAAATAAAATAATTGCTATAAAACATTCATATAAAAGATTATTGCTTAGTCATAAACTCTAATTAAAAATACAATGCTCACCAATCATGGCAGATTAATTATGCTGCTTACCTTACAATTGCCAGCAGAGTCGGTTTTATCCAAGTTTGTGACAAAAATGTGCGTGGACACGTTCACCACCTGCGGTGGTACGAAGCCGACCGGCACGAGAAATCACGTCTTGCTTTTAAAATTCGGAATATTTGAAAAATCAATGCATATACACAATGAACGTATTGCGCCAGACCAATTATGAATTTAGTAGTGGACAATTTTTAATGGTTTGTAATTTTAAGATTAAGACTTAATTTTTTACTACGTCTATAAAATATTAAAGACAATTTAATCAAAGACCAAAAGAATATATAAAAATCATAATCTGACTGTTCTTAATAATAAAAAATAGCTTTGATTCGGTAAAACTCGGCATTTGGACGCGCCACCCTAATTAGATTTTACTGTTTTCTGCAAACTTTATTCATACTTGTATTAATATTTTTTTGTTTTATTATAAGGCCTCAATGGACATGGCCCTTTTAAATAACACCTAAAATTTACGTTACAAATGAAAGTCATTTTGGTATGTTCTTCAGCGAAAAACATGTCAAAATGGCTTTTCAAAGAAACACCCTTATATGTATGTATGGGGATGTAGGACAGAATCCGTTTATGGAAAATATATTTTAGAGGATATTTTTAATATGGCCGAATTATCGGAAAAATACATTGGAATATAGATACATAGAACAAAGAAATCATTTATAATATTTTTAAATAGCTATAAAAGAGAAGGGAAACCCTTTCGCCTGAAATCGCCTGATACGATATTATAGATAGTAGTTGTATTCCCTTTATGGATGGAAGTTTTACAAAGAAATGCGCCTCAACTGGACAGGATCTGCTTTCTTATCTATAGAGTACTAGTGTTGCCCTCATTTATGTATATCTGTATGTTAAATAAGTATCTGTTCATATGTTTCTATGAACGTCTTTCACTATTGATCAGCGTATTGCAGCAATGTTTTTTGAAGTGAAAACTTCTTTTTCTAAATTTTTTTTAATGGGTAAAAAATGTTAAACTCGCGTCAGGACACGTGACCCGATCGAAAATTCGTAAGACGAAAACTTCTTTAGCGGCGTTGTACACTTTTTTGTAATGGGTAAAAAATGTTAAACTCGCGTCAGGACACGTGACCTGATCAAAAATTCGTAAGACGGATGGAGAGTAGACAGCCAGCGTGGCGTAGGAGAGGAAGTATTCCCCTCTCTTTCTACGGCGCGGCGAAAATGTATGCCTACGCCTGTTGTTTCGTTTAGGCGGCGCAGGGCGCTTGCGCGAATGTTCGTGTGTGTTTATGTTACAGCGTGCCACGCGTATCCATGGATGGTGACAGCTGATGGCTCGACCGTCTGTATAGTGGCCACACTGCTGTGCATTCGTAAAATTCGTGTATATAAAGTGTTACTGATAATTAAAGCAATTTGTGCAAAACTATTTACCCTAACCATTCCAAAATATCAAAAATGCACAACGTTAATATTCAAGTTTTCACTTCTGCCGGCACTCCCGGAGTGCACCCATCGTTTTTTTTAAGTTACCGGCATTTTCAAGCCGACCTATAGTATAGTATAGTAGAAAGGGTGAAGAGGCTGAGGGCTGCGTATTTATGATGAGATACATTCAGATTGACTAACGGTATATCGATATCATCATCGTCGTCAATCAACATTAAAAACAAATATAATGGAGTACCATTATATTTATTTTTAATGTTGTACAGTAAGACCCGACACGAAAACTTCGCGATAAATCGAATCTTGATTTTGATGTTTATCGCAGACCTGCGTGACGAAGCTTCGGGCGGATAGTAATAAGATGGTACCAAAATGCACTAAAATTAGCGTTCGAACTTTGAACTAAGTACGCTCCTTCAGCTGCTCCTACAGATTGGTCGATTTCCATAACCTCTCTTATGCCGTAATTACATTTGGTCGTTAGACCGTATTCGGATGCACGAAAGACATTACTCGAATTTGGGCACCCGAAGCAATATTTACACTGGAATACGGCCTGGAAGACGGTGTCGAGTAAATA
Source organism: Chilo suppressalis (assembly GCA_902850365.2). Lineage (NCBI taxonomy): Eukaryota > Metazoa > Arthropoda > Insecta > Lepidoptera > Crambidae > Chilo > Chilo suppressalis. Next base: position 15,445,181 of record OU963897.1, on the reverse strand, counting down.
AAAGGTAATCTACCCGAATAGAGGCGTACTCGACTCCGTTCATTTACACTTAGTTGTTTATCCGAATTCCATTGGCACTCGTAACGACCAAGTGTAATCGCGCCATTAGCAAGTCATACTCTAGCGTCTAAACACAATTCAAATTTCGAACGCTAATTTTAACGCATTTAGCCCCAAATGTCACCCAAAGCTTTGTCACGCAGGTGTGGAAGAAGCATAAGAGTACTCGCTCAGAATACCAGTTATTTCTGCTGTTTGTCTAAAAGTTTTGATATAAAAAACGAATAAGTTCAGTTCGCCGTGCGCACTCGCTTAGGTAGTACGTGTACAACTTATCCGCTCGTCGTTCATACATTATCAACCTTTTTGTCATTTGTTGGGCTTGGCTCTTTTGCTGTGAATATGAAGTGTGCTGTGTGTGATGCATCATTCAATGACGGAGTCCAGTGTGGGGCGTGTAAAAAGTATTTAGACTTCAATTGCGCAAATATTACCGAGACAGGGTATAGGAAACTGGGACCTGAACGCAGACTGGCATGGAAATGTCCCCAGTGTAAGCTGTCAAGATCATCTTCGCCTAGTCCGGGAGGTGATTCCGTCCTGGAGACTATACTTAGCGAGATACGTGACATGAAGCATCAACTTTCCAGTCTTCCCACACTCGTTGAAGACGTCAAATGCATCAAGAGAGAGCTGGAAGATCTTAAATCGTCTTGTGATTTTAACAGCGCTAAATTAGATGAACAAGAATTGAGGATCTCCGACTTAGAAAACAGAGTGTCCGGGATAGTCATTGTTCAATCTTCTTTTAACTCTGCTGCCAATGAAATCACTGCCCTTAAGAAGGAGTTAGCACTAAAGGAACAGTGGGCACGGCTCAATAATGTTGAGATTAAAGGCGTACCTATGAAGTCCGGAGAAAACTTATTCGAGCTGGCTGAATCATTGACCGTGGCAGTAGGCTATAGTTTTCCGAAAAACCAAATTAATTACATTGCCAGAGTACCCGTTTATAATAGTAAAGAAAAGTCGATAATTATAAACTTTAACAATCGATACGTTAAGGAAGAGTTTATTGCTGCAGCGCGTGCGAAGAAAGAGTTTGTAGCTTCGGATATTGGCTTTGTAGGTAATACTCAAAGAATCTTCGTCAATGATCATCTCACCTCGGAATATAAACATTTACTTACGAAAACCAAATCAATCGCCAAGGAAAAAAACTATAGTTACGTGTGGGTAAAATACTGTAAAATTCACGTGAGAAAGAATGACAAATCCCGTGTTTATATCATTACTAATGAAGAAGATTTAAACAAAATCGCTTAGCTTACTACCAGCTCTTTATTGTGTACCTAATTTTAAAACTAGTTTTCTTGCTTGCTTTAATGTTAATATTTAAATTGCTTTATATTTCAAAACATGTTTATGTAAGACGCATGTTAATTTTGTTTGAAAGGTTTGTAATACCTGCTGTGCTTACTACGTCATTGCCTCGCTATTGTGCGTTATCGCACTGGCTGCCGATTCACAACCGGTTGGGCCACTGTGTTTGCCTTGATACCCGCCTTGTTTTTTATCTACTGCTTATTGAGTTGCATTTCTACTTTGCTTGCGATATTGAATATTGTTTTGGTTGGTCTCAAACGCTTTCGAGTTTTTTTATCGGAGCTCGCCTGCACGCTGGAGTTATACATAATTTTATGTTCTATATTGTTCCACTATTAACGTATCATAATTATTTTTTGGTTGTTTATTGTTATTTCATATTATTAACAGTTTTATTAGAGGATTATTTTTCTAGTTTGTATAAAATGATAAAAAGCTATTATTCTTATTATATATTTATTCTGCACTCCGCGACTCGTACAGAAGTATTATGTTATTATTTTGATGTCGTTAATCTATTAGTCCACCGATTTTTTTTGAAAAAGTTTATTTTTTTATTCTATTTCAAATACGTGTCCCCTGTAGTAACTGAGTACTTTATTGGTATGTGTGAGATAAGAAATAATAGTAATTACTATTATTATTATGCGTACACACTGAATCTCATTACTTTTATAAAACTATCTTTTGATTTTTTGGTGCGCTGTGTCTTTGCTGTGTTTATTTTATTTTTTACAAATGGCTAATACACAGAATAACTCCTACAATATTTATTACCAAAATGCGCGGGGACTACGCACTAAAACGACTTTGTTCTTTCGTAATTTATGTACTTGTAACTACGATATTATTATAATTACTGAGACGTGGCTGGTAGATAGTATTAAAGATGCGGAACTTTTTGACAGTCGTTATGTTGTTTGGCGTCGCGACCGTAACTACGCCGCAACCGGTCAGGTTTATGGAGGTGGTGTGCTGGTGGCGGTGCGCCGGGATCTCGCAGTCGTGCCGCAGCCAGCATTCCACTCGAGTGCTGAAGATTTGTGGCTGACGCTTGTGCTGAAGCAGCGCGAGACTAATATTCATCTTAATGTTCATATTTGTGTCGTTTATTTATGTAGGGAAAACTTGGGATTATCTTACTCACAACAATTATTGAATTTCTTTAATAATTTGAGTGAAGTCTTTATTCGACATCCAAATGACAAATATCTGATAGTGGGAGATTTCAACCTTAGTAGAATTGCTTGGACTTTAAGTGATGTCGATTGTAACTCCTTTGACCCATCCAATTATTACTCTGATGATGAAAAATTTTTGGTGGATGAGGTAAATACCCTTGGCCTTACCCAATACAATGGAATAAAAAATACATATGGTAGAATTCTAGACTTGGTTCTATCCAATGATTATGTCCGGGTCACTGACTGCAGTGAGGATCCCCTAGTGCCGATCGATTTGCATCACGGGGCCATGACTATTGACCTACAGTTTTCTAACACTATTTGTTTGGCTGATGCCCCGTATGTTAAGTATCTCTTTAATAAGGGTAATTATGAGGCAATTAATAAGGAGATTTTAAAGGTAGACTGGCAGTCTGAACTGACGTCCAGATCTCTTGAAGGTGCTGTTGATTACTTTTATACCATATTTTTTAAGTTGAGGGATAAGTACATACCCAGTAAAAAAGTCACTGCTGGCCGTTATCCAAAGTGGTACTCTTCTGCTTTGAAAAAGGCCATTAAAGAGAAATATAAATACCTGAAAAAGTTCAACACATACGGGAACCTCGCTGACGAATTAACATTTAAATTGCTTAGAGATCGGTGTAGGGCAATGGAGAGGCAATGCTACTCTGACTACATTAAGTCTGTTGAGAGTTCTTTAAAGGATAACCCAAAATTATTTTGGTCTTTTATTAAGTCTAAATCGGATACGAATGATATTCCTAGCAGTATGAGACATGGTGATGTTATTCTCAATACAGGAAATTCGATCAGTAATGCTTTTTCTAATTATTTTCATTCAAATTTTTTGAACTGTCCCACCGTTCAATCGAACGTTTATTCTTCTGGTTCTAATATCACCGTCACGAATATAACAAATATTGAAATTGATGTTCAAAATGTGGCGAAGCTTCTTTCGACACTGGATCCATCCAAGTCATCCGGTCCAGATTTATTACCAGCTCAGTTCCTTATATCTTGCGCTAAAACTATTGCAGTTCCATTAGCTATCCTTTTTGAAAAATCATTGGTTGAAGGTATTGTACCAAGGTTGTGGAAACGTGCTTTTATCACACCTGTCCACAAGAACGGATCCAGGATTGACATAACCAATTACCGACCAATCTCCAAACTTTGTATAGTCTCAAAGGTTCTTGAGAAGATTGTGTATGAGCAGCTATACTCAGCTCTTAAGCATTCTTTCAGCCCCACTCAGCATGGTTTTTTGAGAGGACGTTCTGTAGCATCCAACTTGACTCTGCTTAATGAATCGCTCACCTCGTCTATGGATAATGGCTTCCAAGTCGATGTCGTATACACTGACTACAGCAAAGCGTTCGATCGAATTCGGCCAGACCTACTGGTGCATAAACTGGAGAAGATCGGCGTCAGTGGTGACTTGCTCAGGTGGTTAACTTCATATATTAACAATCGATCCCAGGCTGTTGTAGTGAAAAACTACATCTCCAGCTGGCTCACAGTGCTCAGCGGAGTTCCTCAAGGATCTCTGCTCGGACCTCTATTATTTGCAGTCTTTGTGAATGACATTGAGATGTGCTTCAACACATCACAACTCTTATGCTTTGCAGATGATATGAAGATAATTGCACCTATATCTTCTATTGCTGACGCTATTTCGTTGCAGGAGGACCTTAACAGACTTGAAATTTATTGTGTTGAGAACCATTTAGATCTTAATCCGTCAAAGTGTATTGTTGTCACTTATAGTCGTAAACAAAATTTGATACTTTTTGATTATAAATTAAGAGGCTCAACATTGCAACGTGATACTGTCGCAAAGGACCTTGGTGTCCTTCATGACAATAAGCTCTTATTTGACGCTCATATAGATAATATCATTAGTAAAGCTTCCAGGGCTCTTGGATTTGTGATGCGTAATTCCAGAGACTTCAAAAATGCAAAAACATTAAAGATTTTATATTGTTCATTTGTTCGAAGCCATCTGGAGTATGTGTCCCAGGTCTGGAACCCTCTGTATCTTACATATATAACGCGAATTGAAAACATCCAGAGAAAATTCATCAAATATCTCTGTTTTCGCACCAAAGAGCACTACGATTCAAACCAATATTTATATTTTTGTAAAAAACACCACTTGTTACCACTGCAAAAACGCCGCCAAATTGCAGATTTAGTATTTTTATCAAAAATAGCTTCTGGTGCTATCGACTGCCCAGCACTACTGTCTAGGATTTCCCTTAGGGCTACAAAAAAACCATTGAGATTTAATCCCGTTATATGCGTTCCACAGGCAACCTCAAACTTTAGACAGAATTCATATCTTCTGCGTGCAGGTAATAGTTTTAATGTTGTATCTGAGAAAACTGGTATTGATTTGTTTTATACTAGCGTTCCATCACTGAGGCGGGTATTGAGCAGTGCATTTTTCGACGAATAGGCAATTGTACAATGCTTATTTTTTGTTATTATTATGTTAAAAGTGTGCCTAATTATGTTTTAGTGTGTCTTTATTGGTGAAGACCTGTAATTGGCTTTCTGTTGTTATTTAAGTTTTTATTATTTTTATTAATAGCTGTTGGTCTTCCAAAAAATAAATAAATAAATAAATAAATAAATAAACATATCCTTTTCATGATAATCGTTATCTAAAGCTCTAATAATGATACGAGATAGGAAAGAAATTTATAGCTATTAAGCTTCCTCGTAATATACTGCATTCTATTATATTTGGCTAATGTCTGGATGATTGTGCATGATGGTTAACAATTTACAATATTCATCTGTCTCAGCAATGTATAGTTTTGATTATAGCAATGTAGGTTTTATTGCTACATTTTCGGAAATATTTATATTATAAATAAAGTTTAAGTAAAAAACTAAGTTAGAGAAGTCTTTAAAAGAAAGACTTAGAAGTCATATTTTGGACAATAAGTGACTCTTATTCTATTAAATGAAAAATAATTAATGAATTTATCATCTTTATTTTCGGAGTAGGTACCTAAGATTACATGATCATCAGAGAGCAAAAAGCGAAGACAACTGATTATACCTTTTCTAAAAATTAATAAATTATAATAAGCTTGAAATAGATACATTGTCATAAAAAATCTTATAATCATACAAGAAATTCGTTTTTTTTAATTTTTTTTATAGATAGGTCCGACAAATGACTCCACCCCACCCGATGTTAAGTGATGGTGAAGTCCAGACGTGAAGATTATTAATTATTGCATAGCTTTTACAATAAATAAGTATTTAATCAGACTGAAGTCACCTGGGTGATGAATATTAGGTCTTAACCAATGAAATTGCCATTTTTATGAAATAAGTTATCGCCTTTTCTTTTCTTAATTTTATTTTTATTAATCAAAATAATTACCGATGCAATCACTGCATGTTTGCCAATGTAGGTAGTAGTAGCTTATTGATAGTCTGCTGGACGGGAGGCAACAAATTCTTCAAAGGCATTTTAAACTGCCTCTTGGTTATAGATTTTTTTCCGCTAAGAAGTTATCAAAATTCCGGAAAAAGTAGAAATCTGTAGGAGCAAGGTCTTGTAAGTACGGTGGATGACGGAGAACTACCAACGCAGCTCTTGTAAGTTGGAGACCAACTGCTGTGCAGCATGAGGTCGCGCGTTCTCGTGCAGGAGTAGTGGAGTACACATATACAGTTATGCTCATCCCGTTTGGTAAGAAGCTGTGATGAATGTCACTGGCGCTAGACCACCAAACAGTGACCAACACTTTTTAGGGGTCAGTTTTCCTTTGGGGCATTGTTTAGGTGCTGCTTAACCAGGATCTGATTAACTTACTGAGCGCTTGCGATTGTCCAACAGAATCTATTTTTCGTCGCAAGTGCGATTCAATATGCCTTCGTTTGTGTGCCTGTTGAGCAGTGCAAAGCTCGACTCGACGCGTACCTTGGGCTGGCGATCATTCCATTCGTGGGGCACCCATTTGTCAAGCTTTTTACCTCGCCATATTGACGCAAATGCACCAATATTGTTTTGATGCTAATATGGAAAGCTGTGGCTTGCTCAGCTGTAGATTGAGAATCATCAGCTTCCACAATCGCATTTAATTCAAGGTCAATCGTTTCCGTTTGACCACGGGGTTCATTTCTTAGGTCGAAATTTGACGGAAGCGGACAAACTAACGCAAGCAACGGGTGGTGCGATCGTTAGTAGTTTTCGCTCTGTATACGTCATCGATTTTGTATGCATTGCTTGCTGCTTTGCTGCCACGACGTACTCATACTTCATAATCACTGGAATTTTTAATGTATTCTTGATGACGAATAACGTACAAAAACAGAACGCTAAACATATGATTAATTTTCAAAAAATAATTCCATATTTTAAAAATAAAATAATTTAAAATTGAACTTCTTAGCGAAAAAAGAAAAAAAAATAACTTGAAATAGGCAGCACGACAGAACGGCAATGTCAGATAAAGACCTATTATTTACCTGATTTTATTTCATTTCAATATTTTTATTATCTCAAACCACCTGGTTGATCAAATTGGATCTGATTTAATTAATTTGCATTTGTTTTTTAAATTACCTGGGTAATGAAATTCTGCCTTTAGATTTTATCGTTTATGGCTCTCCCAAGAATAAGTATCATAATACCTCTTTTATGGTTGTTTTACCCTGATACCTTTTAGTTCATAAAAGTATAACGGAACGGCACTTTATTGGACATGTTTTTAAAACGTCTGATTAAGAATAAAAGAAAATGAAAAAAGTAACATAACATTATTTCATTAAAGCATTTGAAGAAATGGCGAGTCTCATCCATAATAAAAAATTGGTTTTTCAATAGCCAAACGACTACATAAATATAGAATAAATTTAAAAAGAGGTTGATCTTACTTACACTTAAAAGTTAAATTAAATAATATGGATGTTGGTAACCCAGGCGACTTGCCAAAAGGTTATTTAAGGACACGAAAATATATAACTCATTACTCATCTGAAGCATAGATATTTATATTACTTTGTGAAGTATCTAAAAAAATCAGAACAAATTATCCGAATAATGTATTCTTTTATTTTACTTACAATAGATACTTAATGCAAATTATTATTAAAAACTAAACTAATAACAACTACAAAAAATATTGTTTTCTGTTTTCAAATCATTATCATTAAAAAAACTAAGTGTATTCTCTATTTATAACTTATTAAAAAAATATGAATTAAAATAGTCAATCTCTGTACTATAGCTAACTTAATAGTCATCCAACCTTGGTACTTTTAATCAACTTTGAAATCAATTCCAGTTTTATACACCAGAAGGAGCTAGTACTAGTTGGAACATTCTTAATATCACGATCAATTAAATCACCGTTATCAGTAAACTTCCGTTTCTAATAAATGCAGTTTAAGTTTAAAAGCAACCACCTAAGATATATGATGATTAGACACATCGCGAGCGTTTAATGAAGACATTGATAAAGTATTTTGTTATTGTTAATTAAGGGCTACACATTTGTCAAAATGACGAATTGCTTTATTCTATTATTTCTATTGCTATCACAAATAATATAAAAGTATTAACTTTAATAAAACTTTAAAATTAATTGTGGTCTTTGAGAGTGCTCAGAATGTCTCTCTCTCCGTCTCTTTCCCCCTATCTCCCTGGGGTCGATCCCTCATGTCTGAGGATTGTGGTCAGCGTTAAACCGCCAAACATGTTGGCCGAGCGTAACCCAACGCGGGCGTACGTAGACATGGGACGTTGTGCAAGTTTGAAGACCAATGCAAGTGGTCAATATAGGCGAGCTTTATGGAGCTGCCCATATGTTGGTGCGCTATCAATTATTATGGATATAGATAGATAGATAAGACTTTATTCACACCAAAATGCACCCATACAAAATTGACAAGACAAATTTTACAATTAGATAAATCCTTTAAAACAGGCAACAAATTCTATTTATACATCTATACTATAGTATTTTCGTGTGCAGCAACGATGCGAACGGGCGAAAACTCAGCGAAACATTTACTAGAGAGTAAATCGCTGATTTTCAGTTCTGACCCATATTGATGATATATGTTGGCGAACGACAGCGAATGGCGAAAAACAATGCGAAATCAGGTTTTAACACGTTGGCGCTTCCCTTTACTCTGCAAATTAGGCAAGCGACACCGAACGATGACATAACAAATATGCTGATTATTGGCCAAGCGAAGCAAAACACCTTCGTATACAAAAACATGTATAGGCAGGTGGCTTTAGTTGCATCTGGAGCGGATGATCTGCTTCCACTAGTTTCTGTCCAGCGCGTCTCTAACAGCCATGAAGACTTTCGATGAGGACGAGACTTTTATTAGATTGGTCTATCTATGCCTAAGGTGTTCCCAACCACAATAAGGTTTTCCTAATTTCAACACCGTGTGACCGAAGTATGAAGTAATACGCTGACGGTATATGGTGTAAAGTAAAACTTACTTCGAAGCAGAGTAATAATAATAAATATTTCCAACACTCACACCAATTAGCCTAGCCCCAAAGTAAGCACTGTAAAGCTTGTGTTATAGGATGCTAGGGTAACGGATAGAATACATATAATGTACATATATAAGTATACTAGCCGTGCCCCGCGGTTTCACCCGCGTTTTTCTCGTTTCCGTGGAAATACCGAGATAAAATATTGCCTATATTATAGCCTTCCTCAATAAATGGACTATTGGATATTTAAACAGTTTTCATATCAGATCAGTATTTCCCGAGATTACTGCGTGCATAACCAAACTTTTCAGCTTTGTAATATTAAGAAAAATGTATTTATTATACTCTTCAAAGATCTTATACTTACAATCATGAACAAATATATTTCGGAAAAGATTATTACAGGATTTTATGTTGATAAAAAACTCTATGACCCATAACTCATTAATAGATACCAACTCTTAACATCTTACACACGTGATAACTTTTAAACGAAATATCCGATTGAGATGAAACAAAAAGTATTTTACTTCTACATAAATACTCTTGATAACATTATGTTTAATTTCGATAAAGATTAATATTACGATACATATTTAACGTAGTTTTTTTTCTTCAGACGATTTAATAATTATTTTGAACACAAAATCGGTTATTGTGATTAATGTATGACTAGATATATATTTTTGCGGACTTTTTTGTAGGTCTTAATGGGATCTACAAACCCGTACTACATCATTTTGTTCTATTGTCAATAGTTTTTGCAGCGCACGCAAAAATAGGTTTTCGATTTTACACCTTGTGTTACAAAATAGCAATTTTATTACGGATCCCTAATATCGAAAAAAAATAGCCTATAGCCTTCCTCGATAAATGGACTACCCAAAACTGATAGAATCATTCAAATCGGACCAGTAGTTCCAGAGATTAGCGCGTTCAAACAAACAAACAAACTCTGCAGCTTTATAATATTAGTATAGATTTATATAGAAATACATATGAAACATCCATAACTGGAGTACAAATGCTCGTATTCATCACACAAACATCTGTACCCACCGGGTTTCGAACCCGGGACCTCTCGAGTCGGCGACCCCATACAAACCCGTACAAACCACTCGGCCACGGAGGTCATCAGAATCTACAGGATCAGGATCGATATTTTCCTATTTGCAGGGTTAACAGAACATCATAGATGCTGCAATAACTCCACAAATTGTCTTATATGGCTATCACTATTTTCAATTATTGCTCGAATAATACGACGACCTCTGTGGTCGAGTGGTTTATACGCCGGGGTTTAATGGTGTCGCCGACTCGAGAGGTCCCGGGTTCTAATCCCGGTGGGGGTAGATGTTTGTGTGATGAATACAAGCATTTGTACTCCAGTCATGGATGTTTAATATGTATTTCTCTGTAAATATACTTATACTAGCGGACCCGACAGACGTTGTCCTGTCTACACGTCTTTAATTTGAAAATTTCAAACTTTTTTTAATAAGCTAAAACATTCTGGTAGCGCCGTCTGTCGGATCCAATGTAAAACATTCCAAAATCAACAACTACTAATAAATTTTTTTTTTTTTAAAAATCATTGTCCAGCGGACAAAATTTTGAATCTAAACCATTCTCAGATCCCCTTGAACACACACAAAAAATTTCATCAAAATCGGTCCAGTCGTTTAAGAGAAGTTCAGTGACATACACACTCACAGAAGAATTATATACACACATCAAAAGTGTCTAGGGATCAACATATATTTTTGCAATAACTTTTCTCCTGATTGATATTAATTAAAATTTTCTTTAAGGATTCATCAAATAAAGTGTTTTCGTTTGTCACAGTAACGATAAACCAAGTCACCTTTGCATTAATAAAGAAATTTGCCATTTTCCTAATAAAGGGATTTTTGACATTTGAACCACTAACACAAAAGTTCGAAAAAAAGACTGAAATAACAGTTTTCTCTAAAATTTTATTGGGTAACTTAAACAATTAATAATCCGTATTTCTACTGCGAACACTAACAACACAAGAACATCGGTTTGGCATACTCAAAATGAGTTCATCCAAATCACGCTGTGGAATGGCCGCCCATGTTCGTTGCAACAACAAAAAAAGGTCTTCTTGCGACTGGATACCCTCCATATTCGGCAGAGCTCTTCTCTGTAGCATATCCCATGCATGCTCAATCGGGTTCAAGTCTGGCGACTGAGCAGGCCAGGGCAGGACATTGATGTTAGCTGCGGCGAGAGTCTGTCTTACAACTCTTGCGGTGTGCGGTCGTGCATTATCATGCATTAACTGAAATAAGGGACCGATTTGCACTTGTAGAGGAACGATGACGTCTGATACAATCGTCTCAGCATAAATTTGAGCGTTGAGGTTGCCTCTGATCCAAATCAACTCAGTTCTTCCGCCGATCCAAATACCCGCCCATACCATGATGGTTCCACCACTATAAGGATGGACTTCCTGGCAGGATTTTAATCGCTGTTGGCGTCCAGGGGTTCTCCAGTGTCGTATACGTCTTGTATCCGGTCTCATACCAAAACGAGACTCATCAGAAAAGCACACGAAACGCCATTGTTCTTCTGCCCAATTTCTGTGTTCAAGAGCCCATTGATATCGAATCCTACGATTGTGCATTGCTATAGGTGGTACCCGTAGCGGTCTTCGGGAATGAAGGTTCACTTCATGCAAGCGGTTTCTGACTGTTTGGTCGCTAATTAAGTTCCCTGAAGAGTGATGAAGCCTCACGGCTAACATCATGGCGGTTATTGTTGGAGCTCTTCGAGTTAAGATTTGAATGTATCGGTCTTGTCTCCGTGTGGTGCAGCGATACCGTCCTCCATGGCGCTCAGCCACGGTACCAGTGCTTCGGTATCGTGTCCAAAGTCGACTGATAACACTCTGACTTGTATTCAGAGCTAAAGCCACAGTACGTTGCCGGGAACCAGCTTCTATCATTCCCACGGCTCTGAGCATTTCTTCCCTGCTTAAATGACGTCGCCGCTCCATAATAACGTTGGTTTTAATCAGTAGTAGGGAAACAGTAGCACTAATAATGTCTTCAATGCGTTGTATGTTTTTATAGGGAAAATATTGACAGCTGATTTTCATCTTTTACTCGAATTTGATTCACAGTTCCTGATTCAAATTATGAAATGCACCAAAAAGGATCCATATAAATTTATAAAATCATAAATTTATTACAAAGCCACATCTCAATCTCAAGAAATCCGCATAAAAATGCTTGATCCCTAGACACTTTTGATGTGTGTATATAAAGATATGTACAATATATGTATTCTATCCGTTACCCTAGTATCCCATATCACAAGCCTTACAGTGCTTACTTTGGGGCTAGGCTAATTGGTGTGAGTGTTGAAAATATTTATTATTATTATTATTGCTGGATTTAATCCCCAACACATATAATAGCTTATATATTGGTTAACTCTAAGATGTTGTCCGAAAACAAGAGTAACATCACTTGCGAAGATGACCCCCTGACTACGAAGTTTTTCGAAGTCGCTCCTACCAGGTTGGTTTTTAGCTTGCACATAATATGAGATCATGGTGCATTTTACATTTATTTTTGTTCCCGGTCCAACGAGAGAGAACAGTATACCATTGAAGATACTTCTGTTGTTAGTACAAGTTAATATCCGAAATAGGTACTACATTACATAAACTTAAAGTATAGATTTTGACGTTTCAAAGACAGTAGCCCCAAAGACAGTAGCCCCGTGCCACTACCAATACAATCAGGTTTGTTGGATTAAACTCTAAAGAAGGTAAAAAAATTGTTATTGCTCGTAATTTGAGTGTTGAACCTGTAAAATAAAAATACATGATACAAACATAAAATGATCTTGAAATAAGTATAAGTTTAAATATTTGCTGGTATCAAATTTTTGAATCTGTGTTGAGCTTCATATAAATAATCCAAAATACATTTTTATCTGAAAGAAATCTTTGGTAAGGTTTAGTCAGAAACAAAGACATTAAAGTATAGTTAGAAGTAAGCTTTTAATGAAAATACTTTTTTCATAAGAAAGAAAAGGTCGTTGATGTCTATTACATATATTTAAGAAGTAGTGAACTTATGATATGCCGCCTTGTAAAAATCGATAAAATACAGTTTTATGGGACTAGTGTTAGTCCGTGCATTATGGATTTTGCCCTTTGCACTATTCATAAGTGCAGAGTTTATGCGAAAAAAAACAGATATTGGTCTTAAGATGATACTCATCTTAAGACCAATATCTGTTTTTTTATTAAAAAATTGTTAATATGAATTACATAAATAAGTGTTGACTACACCATACTATCAAACAAATATCATAATAACAAAACAGCCGTGCTTTATAAAAAACTAGGTAGATTTAAATAACGATTATTGTTCTTATAATCGTTTGTTCGATCAAAAACTATTTCATTTCATGCGTCGATAAGAAAAACAAAACACTCACACACCTTTTATATCGTCTGCGATTACGTCGTGATTCTCCTTGTTAGCTTGAATTTTCTCAATCAGATGCTCCAGCCTGCTGCTGTTCCCCTTGAACAGCATGATCATGTCGTCAGCAGCGGTCACGGTCCGCTCACCCTGACCGGCTCTCGCACTCGACAGATTACAGGTGCATCAGTTCCAGTTTATTTGGGAACTTTTTGCGAGCCGCTTATCGCGCCAATTGGTGCACGCGTGTCGGGCAGCTGCCAGCTAATTGCTGGGCGCGTACGTCCCGCGCTTCACGGCAATTTGGGTGCCTGCTGCTGATCGAGTTAATTGCCCGTGCACCTTTATTTTCCGGGTACAGGTGCAATTTGATCGAACCGTGGAACGGGTTGGGGGCTCAGTTATGCAACGGTGCATCGGTACGCGCGCCTACAGCGGCGTGTGCGGCGCGACTGCGAGGCTTGCTGGCCGGACCGGTGGGCGAGCACCTCGGACTGGCACCCTGCGCCCCGCCCGCGCGCCCCGCCCACTGCCCCCCCCCCCCCCCCACTGCACCTACTCCTTTAGAGCCTTCTAAGGACGCCTGTTACTCGAGCCGTTTATTTATCAACGCCCAAAAACAAAGAACAGTCGCCCACATCTATCTCTTTGTGATACTAGCTCAAACCAATTTAGGATCTGTGAGGATGCCACGTCAAGCGTTCGTTGCTTTGTTGGCTGATATAGGTTTTTGTTTCTTTGTCAACGAGTTTTTTCAACCTTTAATAAACTTGAAATTAAGGTTTTACATATACCCAATAGGTAAAACAAATAAAAATGTGTAGACACACCTATCTCTAAATATCGTTCAGTAGAAATACTTAAATGAAGAGTGTTAATAATTTACAGTCGGTGTACACCCTAATCAGTAAATGTAATAATAAATAATTAAACACCTTATTTGTGAAGAAAATTTAAAAGACAAATACCCCTTTTCTACATTCCTTTCAACTTCGCTGCGACATTCAAAACTCCCTCGGCGCTAACCCGCCATTATCAATCAATCAAACCAACCAATTTGACAGTCGTAAACAAAACAAACGAACGTCGCGAAAAATAATGAAACGAATGACAACGGAATGACGCTAAAAGCTTTTAGAATTTAGTATGTCGGGAAGCGGTTTTTCAAATTTAGAACGTCTGTGGGAAAACTGGCTGAGTTTTCCTCGTTCCACCCACGGCCGTGGGCGCGGCCAATGGGCGCAGGCAGGCCCCCGCGCCCCGCGCTGCTTCCACGTTACACCAACTTTAGCACATTACGCCACACTCGTCTAGTTTTTTTTTGTTTTCTTTTAGACTTCGGTTACTTTTTGTTTGTGGCGTTTTGTTATTGCACCATGGCACGATGGTGAGGTTGTTTTTTTACTATAACATCACAAAGTACAGATTTTTTTACTTAGGCCTGTTTTTTCAATTCTTCGGTAAAACTAATTCCTTTTAAAAAGTTTTATTTACCAATTAAAAAGTAATATCATCCATAATAAGAAAATATTACATGTATAACAAAATATGTAGTAATTATATAGCATTTAAGAAATATGAGATCAGCCAATTTTCTGTCAGAAATTAATTGTAAAATCATCTTAATTTTTTATTTCAATAGCTGAAAAAATTACGTGCCATAAATTACGTTTTTAAAAGTGTTTTAAAAATAAACGATTATGTATCACATCTAAAGTAAGTAGTTAAACGGTGACATTATGAATTTCCAGTCGAATTTCTAGAGGCTAAGTGTCCCGGTCACCAGGCGTCCGACGATCGGTCCTCCGGGGCCAATGGAGGCAAGCGGACCTTACCTTTTAGTTTAGTGAATATATTACGAGATTACAGCGCCGATGCTGCAATAACAAGGATAAACTCCGCAGAATTCGTATGAGACTGCACCCTCGCGATTTACTCTCAAAACATTCACTATGAATATTGCGTGTTTGTGGTGTTATGTGTTATTTTATGTATTATATGTGTGTTTTATTAAAAAAATCTGCAATTTATAGGTACTTTACTAGCTGTGCCCCGCGGCGTTATCCGTGGTTTATTAGGGATATTTTCCCGCAGTAAAGCATAGCCTATGTGTTAATGCAGGGTGTCATCTAACTCCATACTAAATTTTATTGAAATCACTCCAGCCGTTTAGACCTGAAGAAGTAACAAACATACACACTCCCAAACTTTAACCTTTATAATATTATTGTGTTGCCTGGACATAAATCTGTACTTATATTATAAAGAGCTGAAGTTCGTGACGTTGAGAGGTTGTAGGGGGTAATCTCTTGGTCTACTGAACCTACTTTGAAGATTCTTTTACCAATAGAAAGCCACGTTATTTATGAGTATCATTATGTGAGGCTATATAAGTATTACAAAAAACAAAAACTTTAGTCTACCCTACACTACACTGAAGCGAACTGAGTACTAGATAAATATCAATAAATAAAATAAGGCAGTATTCGGAAACTAATATACTTATATAAATATTATTTTATTTAAAGGTGGAGCTGTGCGTATTTTACAAGTTGCTGTATGTAAATATTTTTTAATAGTTGATCATTATCACACATAGATAAATACTCGTATAATCAGTTAACCTGCATGCTACTTTACCCTATTACAAACAGTTTGAAATTCACATATTAAGGCACCAAAATTTCCTGTTCCACCCACACCCACACGGTGGGAATCAATCAACAACAATACAAACCCTTTTCCCAATTACACTAACGACACATCCACCAGCAGGTTGGAGTACTTGAGATAACAAATGAACGCGCATGAAACATTCACGGCCGGGGCCGGATTGACACGGAGTTGCCGCGACGCGACGCGAAAGGGTTAGCATTAATACTTGAGAGGCCCCACCTCCGGCTGACAAGCACGATTAGCCTGTCACTGGGCCGAATCTCCGGCTGCTGAATAAAGTATCATGAAAAAGTGTTCCTTATCTAGGGAACCGGCCTCCACTGATGAGGGTTCAAGTTAGGTCCTTTAAGCTCCAGTGGTTTTGCAAAAAGTTGCATTTAATGTTATTATGATACATACACTGTCTAATATTGCATTATTTTGTTTAGGACGAAGACTGTTCTTATTTTACGTAGATTAAATGAATGTTTTTATTTCTATTTATAGAAGCATTAAACTGCTACATTTTAATGCAAAAAGAAGCTTATTTCTAGTGAAATATCTACGTACTATATATTGAATGATGAGATGCTTGTGCAGATGATTTGACCACTATGATATAAATTTCTTCCGATATATATTAGGCTGTAAGGGCCACCTCGTCACATTGTAGGTAACCACAATTAAGTGGTGTTGATTATTCTAAAAAAAAAAATTAATATATAGAATAATAGTTAATTTTAGGGTTTATGTTGTGACATTTCCTATGTAGCATTTTCCATTGATATTGCATTTTGCGTATAAAATATTTTTTGTACTCTAAAGTAAGAAATATAGATTTTTGGAGTTGAGTGAGATTTTAGGGTTTTTAATGTATTTCTATCTAGATTTTTACCGGTTGAAGTAGCAGTTCACGTTCCAAAACTGCTTTAACTGTAATATCAGGGAATGAATTTACTTTAACAAAATATTTTTTTGATGTTAGTAACCCGAACTACCTGCCTCTTCTCGTTTGCCAGAAATAAAGATTGGCTTATGTATTTCTGTTACTTAAATCGTCTTAACTTACCTGAAAAATTCTCATATGCTTCTATTCAAATAATGAATTGCTTACTAGCAATTATCATAGATCTCGGTTAAACTTTTTTTTAGGAAAATGAGTTTAACTTATGAAAATATTGGTTTTATTTCTTCCAATATGAATGAGATTATTTTTATAAAAAATATTTGAACAATTTCAAAGTATTCTTGTGAATGCCACAATTACCAACCAAATTGCGTTTAAAAAGTACTTATTGCTTTTGTATTCTAATACTTGCCGTTCTCAAAAATTATATCTATATCCCTAATAGCAACAACAGAATAGTAAAAATAGCGCAGTGACAGTAACTCCAACTTGGTGGGAAGTTTTGGGCCTTTGAATATTTAATGTGATGCCCGCCGGCGCCGCGCCGCCGCCGCCGCCTCCTCCGTCTCAGCGAAGACGTTCAACCCTTGAGCCGGGCCTGGGTGACGGGCCATCGGCTCATCAAATTTTCACCGATTCTCACTTCGAGCTCTTGTTGTTAATGTCACTGTTACAATTAGCCGAGATCTGTGCTAATTAGGATTATGATATGGAGTGTTTTCTGTATTGGGACACCTGACTTACTAATGCATGTATGTGAGAGAGAGAGGTATTAACAAAAATAAATATTCAGATTCGAATCGATAACGCGCATAAACTACAATTTAAGTACATACAAAATAATAAACTCATGTGTTTTAACGTACCGCGTAATCCTGCCAACCGCTCCGGTATATTGAACTGCATGACTATTGCAAATAACTCCTTCTTCTGTATTATAATCCTACTAATAATATAATAAAAATGTGAAAGTTTTTGTGTTTATATCTTTGTTACTCAATCACGCAAAACCTACTGAACGGATGTGGATAAAATTTGGTACGCATATAGTATATTACCCGGAATGAGACATAGCATACTTATTATCCTGGAAAAATGTTAGGTTTCTGAGGGATCCTCAAAAACTAAGGTTAACACGCACGAAGTCGCGGGCGGCCGCTAGTGCAAGTATATTGAATAATAATTTTGTTTTGTAATGTGTTAGTATTTTTTAAAAAACTCATCATAGCTGCATCCAAGTTAAGAAAGTTTCAATGAGTAATGTGTATTCTTATTGTAAAACTTTATTTATAACTCAGTTGAGTAAGTGGCAAATTATCTCTTCTCTCAAGAGTTCATCAAAATTTTGGATTGAATCATTCGTAAGAAAAAACGTAAAATTTAAAAAAAAGATTCGCATTGTTAACATGCTCCCACACACTTTTTGTTTTTACCTGAGTCCCAACCTCGAGATTTGGGTATGGGTGCCTTTCAATTCATTGCCATATAAATCAATGTAACGCAGTTAAAGACACCTCAGTGGGTACAGTTCGACATTGGCAAACACTTAATTACAAATCAGTAAGAACGACTTTTTGATGTCTGTTTATCCACCGTGAGAAAAGCGTTTGCTTGGAGGAGTCATGAAAAAGAAAAAAAGTTGTGAATTAAGTGACAAAGACAATGAAGCTCGAACGGGTAAGAAACTTAATAACCAACATGGTTATAATTGACGAATTCATAAAAAGAAAAATACCAAATATTAAGAAAAAAGCTTTTCTTCTATCTAAAGAACATTAATTGAAAGTGAAATTAACAACATTTACAGGCGTACTCAGAAACGTCAAGAAATTAATTTAATGCTTCGTTAAGTCAGATGTTCAAGGGTTTGTTTCATTATTTTCACATATTGTGGTTTGAATCCCTAATATCAGTAAGTGGAGATATATACACTCTATTCAATTGATATAGAAAAAAAGTAACAATGCCATCAACTTCAGTTAAATTCCTAAGCAACAAAATTAAAGAAATCATAAAACATGTTACCCGAGAAATTACTTATTACTGAGTAATTTCGGTGTTCCTTTTGATTTTCTTAAGTTACTATAAATGCATATACTTTCGACAAGTTATATCAACTTCATGATGATTATATCATTAAATACTGACTTGAAGAATATAAAACCACTTCACGAGCATAATCCTTTGAAATAAAAGAATAACTTTGAAAATGTGTTTTCCAATTCAAGTGAATATCGACAAACAGGCATAAAAATTCTCCTCCTTTTTGTGTAAAGTCGGTTAAAATAAAATCAAAGAGCATGTTTAGTCATTTGCTAAATACTCCTTCTAATATTATAGATGTGAAAGTTTGTATGTTTGTTACTCAATCACGCAAAATTGGCTGAACGGATTTGGATGAAATTTTACACACAGACAGCTTATACTTAGACAGCTTAGAAAGAGACATAGAATACCTTTTATCCCGAAAACATGTCAGGTTCCTTCGGAATTCACAAAAAATAAAGTAAACTTATAATTGTAAATTAAAGTACACAGTATGATTATAAGTTAAAGACTTCAAAAAATATTAAGTCTTCTAATGCTTAGGAGTCTTGTAATCGCTATCAGACATTAATCTCAGCACGCACGGACAGACGTACCCTTTTGTAAGCAATTTCACAGTTATCGATGGGCGTAAAATGAAGGCCACACAAGACAAATAAATCGATGGGGTGACGTTTTTGTGGAGATCGCGTAGATAGTGGCGTCAGGGTGGTCCGGACCTGACATGGCTCCTTCAGAAACGGATGTAAGGACATATTAAAACAATGAATCAATCAAAAATTTAAAGACCTTATAATTTGGAAATAAAAATAATAGTAGATTATGCATCAAGGGGATAAAGCAGTGTATTATGTCATGGGCAGCATGGGGAATTCTGAGCGAAATGAAGCATTCTGTAGTGACCTAATTCTTGAACGTAGACGGAATTAAGATGAAAAGCTAAGACACTATTATCCCCGATATGCATACTCTACTTTATACCTACAGTGAGAATAATTAAAAAAATATAATTCAATCAAAGGTAAGTTTATTAATTTAAAAACTAAATGTTACAAACATTTCTCCAGTTATGGAACCTTAATGTGATAAAGATTTCAATATTGTCCCATCTTAATTTTCAGATTAAGCCTATAACTGGCATGATTTTTTAAGCGAAAAAGTAAACTTGGCAGCGGTATATTTTTATCGTACTGTAAGGAAGGAGAATTATATTAAAAGACTGCTTGTTTTAGAGATTAGTGCCAAAACCACCATTGGTACCTTATTATAATGGAGACGGTTTAAAGGTGGTAGTCGGTTTCCGGCAGCGCCGAAAAATATATCATTTGAAAGCTTCTTTTATATTATAACATTAACAAAAACTTTTATTTTTTATTTATCCCCGAGAATTTAAAAATGTGTTTAAAAAAAATCTTAAGATACGTCATATTTTTAGTGTGTGGCAGCTTAGAACGTCTACTCAATCACTATGCCAAATGTTAATCAGTCCAGTCATGCATAATATTCGTGAAATAGTGATGAACTTATTATACCAATTTATGACTAATTCTTCTTGAAATCCACAAAATACCTAAAATATTGTAATGAAAGATGAACAGAATAATACTTATCACTGCAAACTTATCACAGTTACCTAATGAATAGAATATATTTGATGCTTTGGCAACAAAAATAGACAAATAAACTTGCCATTTGCCAATCAATAATTATATAATTTTATGTTATAATAACTATTTAAAAAAAAAACTGGGATAAATAAATTCTAGTTTTTTGTCAAACGACTTACAATTAAGTGCACGGCATCATCGCATAAAAATTTGGTGTCTGCCGGAGTCTCACTGGAAGTGAGAATTTCCTTCCATACAAATTTGAACCGTCTCCTTTCATTACACATTATCTTGGCAACATAGCCTTCCTAAACGAAACAGTAATGTGACGAAATTAAACAACGTGTTTCACCAAAATCGTTTGAGATTCCGCGGCGAGCGTGTAAACACCTTACTTAATGACAATCTTGTGTGTAGCCGCAAAGATACCATCTCAGGGCCCTATAAAGTGTCGCAACGTTCTGTCACACTTTTATTTTTGTTTCATATACAGCCACTCATATTATGATTGTTATCAGACAACCTATCGAGTACAGCTGAGGCCAGTCAGTGAGTACAGTACACAAATACACTTTACCTAATTAAGATTTATAGCTATGCCCCGCGGTGTTAGCCGCGGTTTATTAGGGATGTTTTTCCGCAATAAAACGTAGCCTATGTGTTAATCCAGGGTGTCAGCTAACTCCATATAAAATGTTATTTAAATCGCTCCAGCCGTTTAGACGTAAAGAAGTAACACGAACCTAACCTAGCCTAGTGTGAAGTATCACCACTTGGGCCCTGAGAGTACAGTTTAGCTCTCCTCAAAGTTATTAGCGATAGCGTGCATTCGGGCTTTAAATATTAGGAATAATGTTCTTTAGAGATATAGTGATTCGGGGTTTCGATTATTGGTATTTAGTATAACAGTGATAATTTTATTAATATAAAGTACCCACAGCTTATGTCATACTTCGACGTGCCCTTTATCTCCATTATACCTTTCGTTATTATGGGTTCAGCAATTAGGGTCGAAAGTGTATAAGGCGAAGTTATTTTGCTATAGCTATAAGTTATATAGCTATGCCCCGCGGTGTTAGCCGCGGTTTATTAGGGATGTTTTTCCGCAATAAAACGTAGCCTATGTGTTAATCCAGGGTGTCAGCTAACTCCATATAAAATTTTATTAAAATTCTCCAGCCGTTTAGACGTAAAGAAGTAACACTAACCTAACCTAGCCTAGTGTGAAGTATCACCACTTGGGCCCTGAGAGTACAGTTTAGCTCTCCTCAAAGTTATTAGCAATAGCGTGCATTCGGGCTTTAAATATTAGGAATAATGTTCTTTAGAGATATAGTGATTCGGGGTTTCGATTATTGGTATTTAGTATAACAGTGATAATTTTATTGATATGAAGTACCCACAGCTTATGTCATACTTCGACGTGCCCTTTATCTCCATTATACCTTTCGTTATTATGGGTTCAGCAATTAGGGTCGAAAGTGTATAAGGCGAAGTTATTTTCGCATTTATAATCATTATGGATTGATGAATGCTAATGACTGATGCTTCCGACGCTGGAAGAACCTAGAGATAGTAAATTTTTAGTCACAAATCCTATGACAGGCCAGGTCATTGTTAAAGTTGCTCGACTTTCGCGATGGCAGACGCTAGTCACTGCGTAACATGCGCCATCGAGCTCCTCATGTATAATATTAGTACGCATATGTAACACTATAGTACTGCGAATATACTAGAAAGTAGTTTAGTAATATAATATGACAACGCTTACGGACTGCATTAAAGTTCGTGTGAAGATATAGTAAGGATTTTAAGGACGATAGGCTCGCTCACGTAGTGCGGCGATGGTATCCCACACGCGGCCGCAGTGTAGCTCTGCACCACTCACACGAAATGGGTCAATTAACACGTGGGAGTGAGTCACACGTGACCGTAACGCACGATCTCCTTGAACGATATGATGCGGTGCCACATTTCACGCCTTTGTTTGCTGTAATCGGTCGCCCTGTTCACGATCGTAGTTGTGTTTTAACTACATGTTTGTGATAAAAGATATGTAGATTCACTCACTACAACCGACCCTATGGTTTTGGTTCTTGAAAAAATAGTACCGAAAAGCATTTTGCCCGCTTGGTAGTAAGCGACATAGTTTATAGACACAACATCAGAACTACTCGCACGTTGCCCACTCTGACCCCATCCCCGCATAGCTGTAGAAATCTAAATCGTCGACAGAAACGCGACCCCAGCAAGAGAAAATGTGTCACTACTATCTTCTGTGAGGTGTTACTTCTCCGATGAGCGCTCCTTCTCAAGCGGAAATACGTGCTTTACCTCTTCTAAGGTTCAAGCTAGGCTGTTTGTGCAATAAAGATGCGTTGGTATTATATAAATAGGTATGCCAATATAAATATTGATTTGATCTTAGTTGGTCCTTTGAACTAATATTACCACTTCATCAGCTCATCACTACAGTACCAAAATTGTTGACGAAAATATCGGTTCAGGAATGAATTTTACTTTGTACGTTAAAGTGAACAACAATCGACATTTATGTTTCCCTTCACCTCCCAGTCCATCAACGAACATCGTGTAAAAATACAATTCTTCACATCATTACTTTCAATTGTGAGGGCGTGAACCCCAATCCGCTGCCGATGTCCGGAAATAAACGGACGCGAAAGACGAATAGTTCCGCTACCCATTACAGTCCATTAGTTTTATACGGCGCGGTGTTCTAGAATTTATGCGATTTAAAATGCGAAAACGAAATCTGCGATAGTGGGCAATTGTAACTGTGTCTGTCACGATAAAATCTAAAGGTTTTTGTAGGTGGAGCGTGGCGTTGGTCCGTGGGAACGGGCGGCGACGGTGCGCGGTTGCATGACGTTGGCTGGTGGAACGAAACGCGGCGCATGCTCCGCTTCTTAGGGGCGATCTGCGCGGACACAGCGCCTACTACACCGAGGTCGCCACGGAGCCCGACCACAGGGTGACTATATGATTGCGTCTCCTAATTATGGACGATCCACGTTTTTTTTCACAGAGACGATCGCTTACTCATGAGAGGTACGGACAATCTATAAAGAAGAATATATATAAGAATTAGGTACGTGAAACACGAAATAAAAAAGTGTTTACATTTTTTTTATTCAAAAGGGAAATACTACGTATTTTCAGGTGGCAATTGATAGGACTTACTAATCTCCTTATTAATAAACGAAGAATAAGCGTGAACTAGTAACGCAACATTACCCAAATGACATTTGTAATTCGATAAACAAAAATGTATGTCAGTGCGTAAGTAAGTAGGCAAGCTAAAAGTTTGTTTATTGAGTTATTTATTATTAATCTTCGTTTATTATAAGTTGTTAACTTCGGGGGTGAAAATTAAGAGTGTAAAATTTATCCGACAGGAGCATGTATTGCGATTGCTGGTGCTTTCATCCTGTGAATATTATAATGAGTAGAGTATTCATTCCAAATGCTAAGATATAAAAGGCAAAAATCAGAAAACAATCAATAAGAGCGTCATTCACCCTTTTCTTGGTAGCCATAAATCATGGTCATCCTGATCCAATGTGAATCTGCGACAAATACAGTTGCTGCGACCCTGACGCATCGCGGCGGTCGTGACGTGCGATTGTCACAGGCGTCACGCGAGTTTTTACCGCCACGGCTGAAAACTCACGGAGGGATTCCCATCCGCGCACGCCGCGGTTGATGAACCGCAACTCGCGTAGAATGTAAAATTGTAGAAAATGCACATTATCAAAATTTCAGGTTGCGATTTACTCCCGCTGAGTGCGCGGTTGTTTGTAGCAGCTGCTACGACGGCGATCACGCGACGGGCTTCGTTCTATCTTCTCTTGTTAAGTTTACAAGTGTTTTCGCAACCGCAGCGGCTACGGGACCGCACAAAACTGCGGTATCGTAAGCTTTTAAATAAAACAGCTATTCCGCTGCCGCGGCGGTGCGGGTAAAAACCAAATACGTGCGTTTTTACCGCCACCTCTTCTTGGTGAGATATGCTGTGTTACCCGGCACGACCTCGAAATTACGACGCCTGCTCTGGTGCCCGATTACGATATCACGAGCACAGATAGGTTTGTCAAAACGATTCTGAGCTAAGAAAAAATTAGACTACAATCATAGCAGCATTGAGCACCGATGCGTAAAAAGTGTTTCTATTGAAAAAAAACTAGACTTACAAAACTTTAAAACTCGCTAGTAGATAGTGCAATATAGTCTGCATTTAATAATTAATTGCTCTACAAACTTGCATAACCTATTTTACCTCTTTGAAGATTATTTTTACTTTAATAAATTTACTCTTTATCCTTCTCATCTCATCCTTTTTATCTCTATTACCAAAATCGCTTCCGCTTAAGCGCAAAAATACTATAACCTATTAACGTACCTACATGTTCTCTAGGCCTAATTTAAAAACAAAGTGGCCCCTCAGGAATCACTTATAAAATTTAATGATAAAAGATTTTGAAATCTGATTTTATATAAACTAGCCTTTTAGCAGTTAAGCTAAAGATATCAGAAATAACAAGTTACCAATCATCCATTCTTGATTAAACTGACCGAATAGGGCCCTCAGAAATGGAAATAAGTAATCACAATAAAATTATCTTTGGGCTAACTTAATAAATGAGAATATTCTGCAAGTTTTACCAAGTTAAATTAGTACAGAACATAATCGCGGTGCTGACCCAGTGTTAGTAGGCATTAGAAACGAAGGCAAAACATATCGCAAAAATCACCCGTCCCCTTTATTTTTCCATACTTGCGGCCACAGGAACGCGCGTTCTGTGAAAAGTTCAAGTGTCTACCTGTTTTTGCTCAGAAGATAAAGTCCCGTGACAGACAGACAGACCAGACGAAGAAATTAATAAGGTTCCGTTTGTCATCCTTTGGGTACGGAACCCTAAAAACCAGCTTCAAATTCCTGCAGTTGAAACTATATATTTAGGGACGTGGATTTTCTCTGAATACTAGTAAATTTCAATAACGTTAACTGGCCGTAGTGAACGCAAGCCCCTCGATGCGCGTGCGCTCGCCGAATCGGCACGTAGATCCGGTAAGGGACGCCAATAGTGTGCTCAGTGAATCAGATAATGATAATAATAAATAAAACTACCTGATTCAATATCTAAATAATATATTTGAAATTTTTAATCTTGGTCATAATCACAATGGAAGCAGAGAAGTTCATTGCCTAGGTAATGAAAACGTAGTATGTGGTATGCAAATCTGATGCTTTTCGAACATGTTAAGTGTTCTGATACATTTACTGATGGAAATACCGACCCCTGTACGACAACATATGACATGCATAAATGACGTTTAGTATTTACGTCTTATGTTTAGACGCCAAAGCCGAGTGGTTTTTGTAAATGTAAACATTTTCTTCATTTATAAAAGTTTAGCATTTATTTGCTACAAAGAGTTAAGGTTGGCAAACAATATAAAACCCCACATCAAAAAGCTCTCAGTCGTCAGATGTCAACTTCTTAAAAAGCACATTTCCAATTATGACTACTTTGCTGTCGGTCCACTTAGCTTATTTCGCGTTCTGTCTGATTCTCGAACTACCTACTTTGCAAACCGTCTATATCTTCCTGTCACTTCATTTTTCACATTGACGACCTTCGAGGCCGAGTGGTTTGTAGTACAAACCACTCGGCCCAACCCGGCGTACAAACTTTGTACGCCGGGTTTCATGGTGTCGCCTACTCGAGAGGTCTCGGGCTTGAATCCCGGTAGGTTGTGTGATGAATACGAGCATTTGTACTCCAGTCATGGATGTTTAATATGTATTTCTATATAAATAAACTTATATGTGTAATGTATATTTATTCTATCCGTTACCTTAGTATCCCATAACACAAACCTTACATTGTTTACTTAGGGGTTAGGGGCTAGGCTAATTGGTGTGAGTGTTGGAAATATTTATTATTATTATTTCATTTAAAATAGCATAGTGCGAGTCAGACTCGTACATGAAGGGTTCCGTACATCATCTATACAACATTATTATATACTATATTACAATATCGAATGCTACAAAAAATGGGGAAAAACACGTCTGTTGTATCGGAATTTATTTTATTCTATTTTTAGTATTTGTTGTTATAGCGACAATAGAAATACATCATTTGTGAAAATTTTAGCTTTTAAGCTATCACGGTTCATGAGATTCAGCCCGGTAACAGACATATGGATAGTCTTAGTAATGGGTGGTTATTTTATCCTTTGAGTACCGGACGATTTTGGTTACAATATTTGCGTTAACTACATAAATTTACTTTTTATCACCGCTTTAATTTAAATCTTCAAAAATTGTACAAACTGAACCCTTAGCTTAAAATTTTTGATATAATCTAAGGCTGAACCGCTTAAAATGTGGTATCGAGAGTAGGTATTTCTACAATCGATCTAAATTAATAAATGAATATGATTATATTTACACTGTGAAATTCTAATTATTTCTTTTTCATATAATTTACGTCGCGTTTAAGCTACTACGTAGCACTTCGACTACGAAGTGTTTTTCTTTCGTTTTTCAAATACCCAGTACAATTATTGAATAAAATTGAATATTTTTAGCAAAAAATAATACCAGCTCCATAAAAAGCATTAGTACATTTGCAGGTGCTGGCTGGTCGCGCTCCGTCGCAGTCACCTGCCTCTGCCACGCTGTGATTCGGTATCAATCCACCACTAACTATTGTGGTCACAAGGGGATCCACTACAGGAATTGTTGCCTAACGTATTTCACCGCAAAATAAAAGGTATTTTGAAAAGATGGCCAAGTGAAAAATGGCGTAACTTTAGACAATAGGAATAAAGTATTATGGGTTGATGTAAAGGTATTCATTACACACAAGCAGTTTTTGGAAAAAATGTCTAATTATTGTGAAAGTATTTTAACCATAGTTTTATGAGATATTATTCTACATATTCATATGTTCTTTTGCTATGCACTTATTGATGTTCCCACTGTTGGCCACAGGTCTTCCCCTAAAAATCGAGAAAAGAGTGTGCTATGCTAACGAGGGGCGTCTTTTAAAATATGACGCCCCGGGCTACTTAGGATTTGCAACATACCCCCCAGAAACCAGATCCGAGAAAAGATTTTTTAGTATAGGTCAGTAATTAATGCATTTCTATGACTTCTGCCACCCTTACAATCTACAGCTGCCGCCCCTCGCAGCCTGCCGCCTGCCAAGACCCTCATGGCCCTGGGTAAATACACTTCTGGTGCTAACGCCTGCAGCCGGGACCTACGGTTTAACTTGCAATCACGCAGGAGCACGAGCTACTAAATGTTTTGTCGTCTTGCAAAACTTGTTTTACTTCCATGATCGCAAACCGAAAGAGCCAGCCCCTTGGCTATCCACCCCTCTTATATTTTTATAAGAAAGTTGTTCACTAGACAAAAACTTCAGTTTCCAAATTCCATTATGATTATTTTATGCTGAAGCGTGTTTATAAAATAACTACCTATCTGCCCCTTATGGTGATTTGATTGAAAATTTCTCAAATGGTCAAAATTTCCAAACTTTTTCTTCTATTTGCATAGTGTTGTAATAAATCGGCTCCCCCATCCGGTGCCGACACGGTGGGTTTGCGTCCGGTCGGCCAACAGTTTGGCTAGATGGACTTCCGCACTGAACTGTCTTCACGTTATTTATGTAGGGGTAAAGGATTTCTTGAGATTACAATTGCTCTATAGAACAACGATCGTTTGCGCTTCCTTTATAAGGTGGCCTGGCATCTAGGTAAGAAAGAAATACTTTAGAAGTGGAAATTATTTAAAAAAATCACAATAAAAACACAAATACTGTTGTAAATTGTAACCGACTAAATGCTTTGTTAATCATGTGTATGTATGTAGGTACATCATATTGTCATTAGAATTTATAAACATATTATTGGAGAATTAATAACAAGAAATTTCGCAGCATTAACAGAGAACACATTCAAAGCGGTGTTATGCGGAGACACAAGCTAAGCGTATCAATTTACCAAACATTGAATACTGCGAACAATCAGAAATGCGCAATCGTGCATCCAAACTATAAACTAGATAGAGAGCACCGCATAGAACAACAACAATGAGAGGCGGATGCGGTGCAGGAAATGCCGAGATGAGTGCGCGAACCATCACGCACAATGGCAGACGGCGGGCGGCCCAACAAAGCGAGTATACGACAATGCCGGATAAATTTGTAAACAACTTATGATGTTTTGGTAGTTGTCTTAACTCTAGGCTGAGCTAGTACCTACTTATAGGTAAACAATATACAGTTTATATTTTGTATTGTTTTTTAGATTTTAGATGGAGAAATTGTTTTGAATTGAATTGTACTTTGAAAAAGTAATTTTGAAAATTTTTTAGGGTATTATATTTTCTTTTGTGTTTCTTGACCGTTCTCCAACAATAGTTTTGTAAGAAATTCTGTACTATTAACGTATATTTGGAGCGGAGCGAGCGAAGCTTCCATGGATCAGATTCACCAAACGTCTGTTAATCCCTAACCCATACGGTTATCAACCGATTTGCATATTTTTTATTACGCAGATTGTGATGGTGCCGGAATTTGAAAATTCACAAAAAAACAATGGAAATTCACGGCTTCCTTCGTGATGGCCCATAGATTTTACTTAAATGCACACATATAACTAGATGTTCACTTTAACAGTTTACAAACTTAAAACTAATTTATTAGAAAGGAAGAAAGTAACATCATTTATTGGCCATTCACGCAAATATATATGTAAAAAAACAATGAGCAAAAACGTTACAGTGGAAGAGAATATTCCCACCATAACAGAGCTAGTATTCTGGCAGCTTTTAAAATTTTTATTACCAAAGCTCTGTTCTCTTCAATATATGATGCTAGCGAAGCTTTATGCTAACCGCACTGAAAAAGTTTTGAGTTATTTATAACTTTTGTTACCTATTACATATAAATAGTGACTACATAACTATAGTTACTAGTAGACAAACTCGATTTTGGTAAAATAGTTTTGTTGTTATAACGAAACAGTTATGTAAAATTTACAAAATTGTTTTGTAATTGGTTACAAAAGGATTATTTGTAACCGAACTATTTTGTTATCCGCAACGTAATTTTTAGATGAATCAAAGTTGTATATTATTATCTTACTTGCAAAAGTACTTTTCTGCTTTAAAACCCTGTAAGTACTACTTATTAACATTAAGTACAGCTGTAGCAAACCGTATGTATTCGGTACTGAGTAACGGGTGCGCCATCTAGTACCGAGTAACGAAACGTTACACACAAATAAATCTCGTTACTCGCATTTTTCGTAGTATGACTATCTATAAGTTTCATCTACGCAAGTACAGTTGATATGTGTTTAGAAACATTTGCTGATCGTATGTTTTAAGCATGAGCGAGCATATTCGGAGAGTTTAAAGTTGGAGTTTTTGACGGGATTTCATCGAGTGCGGTTGGCGTCTTATTTTAATTATTCTTAAATTCGTTCATAGTGGATATTGTGAAATAAAATTGGTGTAATTTTGTGTAACAACCGTCTGCGTAACTGAAGAATTAGTGGAATCGTTAAAATATACGCTATTCCGGTCAAATGGACGTGAGAACTTTATTGTCGTGTTGACTACCTCACAGAAGCTTATCGAAAAAG
The DNA here is from genome assembly GCA_902850365.2 of Chilo suppressalis. Lineage (NCBI taxonomy): Eukaryota > Metazoa > Arthropoda > Insecta > Lepidoptera > Crambidae > Chilo > Chilo suppressalis. Next base: position 15,414,756 of record OU963897.1, on the reverse strand, counting down.
CCAACTTGATAGATTTAGTTCAAAATATTTTTATATTTTTTATAATTTTATTTTGAGAACAAAAGATTTTTGTTGTAGTTCTTTCTTTCGTTATGTTTAATTTCATTCAAAGCAAAACCATTTTTATGTTGTTTTATCGTTAGAATGCTATTTAAGTATTATTATCAATACAATAATTATCGACACTTATTTGATGTTTTATCATTATAATTGATGAATAATGGATTGCGATGTTATTGTGATATATACACTCCCGGGCTCTTGAATCGAGCCACCTTACATTCCCGGGCCTAAAAGCCCAATACACAAAAAAGATACAATATAACAAAAAAAAGTTTTTATGCATTTTTAATACTGGCATATTTCATCGTCTTTCCCGTATGTATTATTCCAAATTTGAATTTTTGAATTTAATATAAAGAACAAAAGCCGAGCTTAGTCACTAATTTGAAAAAAAAAATTACTGTTGAAAGTTGCTTTTGAAGCAATTTAATGTCGATTTGGTTTATTCGCAATTGTTGTAAACCAAAGTTTAGTTTAGTTATTTTTCTATAATTTGAACCGTAAGTCGTTCCGCAATTCAAAGAGTGTACTACCGATACCTGGAGACTGGCGGCTTCGTTCGGCGAACAGGAGGACCTCGTTACCGAGTGACAACGGCGAGACAAGATCAATACATTGTCACTACTAGCTTACGAAATCGACGCCTGAACGCTTTTCAGATACAAGAACAGCTCAGGGACTTTCAGGGAGTGGCTGTAAGTGCTCGGACCGTTAGAAGGCGACTCAATGAACGTGGTTTGAAGCCCCTTAAGCCAGCCAATGGACCCAAATTGACACGAGCACACCGAATATCCCGTCTAGAGTTTGCGCGCGAACATCTAAATTGGACTCGACATCAATGGAGCCGGGTTCTCTTCACAGATGAGTCCAAGATAATGCTATACGGTAATGACGGAAGGAGTAAGATGTACCGAAGACAGAACGAGCGTTTCGCGCAATGCTGTATTGACGAGAAAGTGAGTTATGGTGGTGGATCATGGACAGTGTGGGGAGGAATCTCCGTGGAAGGCAAAACTGAGCTAGAGGTAGTGACGGGACCACGACTACCGCCCCTAGATGGCAATAGATACATTCGCCAATGTTTAGAGAACCACGTGATGCCATATGCTGGATTTATTGGTCAACATTTCGTTTTAATGCATGATAATGCAAGGGTCCATACTCTCAACATGTCATAACGACATTGATTTATTCTATACCAATCCGTATGAGAGCTGTCATAAACGCACTGGGAGGCAATACAAGTTACTAAATAAACATTTCTTTTCATGTAAAACATGTCTTTATTTAAAAATCGATTAGATTTTTTTCCTTGAAAAAAGCAAATATGGACTTGTTTCAATTCGACTTTTTAATAAACTGTAGTTCAAATTTAGAACAGTGGCACTATAAATGAATGATGAGTATACCAGCTCCAAAACTGCATCAAAACATTTTCCTTCTACATACATCTTTTATAAGTTACAGTACTCCAAACCAAAAAAATCAAGGTGGCTCGATTTAGGTGTCCGGGAGTGTATAAGC